>OZ004350.1:23573506-24820256 GCA_963924445.1 Philereme transversata | reverse complement strand
ACGGGGACTTGGCGCATGCCTTGCTCCCGGAGAGGTGATCCGCCGGCTTCCCTGCTGCTGCACAAAGGGAGCAATGGGGGGCGGCGGTGCAATCTTTGGCCTTGTGGGCCTTTATACCGCAGCGGTAACACTCATCGCTGCGGTCCACTTCGGCCTTGCACTTGGCCGCTACATGGCCCAGTTCAAGGCAGCGGTAGCAGCGGCGGGGTCTCGCTTCCAGGATGCTGACTCGCGCTGCCACCCAGCCCACCAAAACGCGGCCACCGCTGGCCATCACTTTCTTTGCGGCCGCAGTGGGGCAGCGCACGAACGCGGTGCCCATCCCGGCTTGGCCCCGGCGGATTGCGCCAACGGAAAACGCCGTCACATGGCATTCGCCCTTCCCGGCCAAGGCCTCCGCCAGCTCCTGCGGAGCGACGGAATCATCCAGGCCACTGACCCGACTGTCTGTTGTTACGGTCGGCCTGGAGACTCGTACGCCTTCCTCGCCTCCGAACACCTCCCTGAGCTTTTCGGCAAGGACGTCCGCTTTGGCCGCGTTGTCCGCACCGGAAACCTCCAGCACTCGTGCCCCAGTAGCCGCCGCCCTGATCTTCAGCGGCGGGAGCCCCAGCTCGCTTAACTTCACCTTCGCCTTGGCCGCTTCCAACATCTTGGCGTAGGTGATGCCTTTCTCAACCGCACTCTCCTGCAGCGTGATAACCACCGCTGCGGTCCGTGGAGGGCGGAGTTTGGCCGCACCCGCTTTGGGGGGCTGCGTCTTCGACCTAGGGATTTGGGCTGGAGGGGGAGGCCTCTTCTTCTCGGTGGGTCCTGCCCCTTCCGTGGCACGCACCTTGTCCCGCCTCTTGTCCTTTCCCCGCCTCGTGACCACCTGCCAGTCCTCAACAGGAGCCGCAGCGCTAACAGGGGCGGGGGCCGGCTTCGGCTTTGGAACCGCTCTTGTTCCCGGCTTTGGCGCCGGAGAGTCCCTCTGAGCCAAGGACTCAGCTGGACGCACCTCAGCCTCTTTTCTCCGATCTGCGGCCAGAGGGGGCCTCAGGGTCTGCCTGGGCATCAGCCTCTCCTCGATTCCGGCAAAGCGGGCGTCCACCATTGTGCCGACTTGCACCATGATGTGCCGCATTGCATCCTCACCGCAGGGGGCTTGGGCCGGGGCCTGAGCGGGCATCAAGGTCGAAGCCACTTGAGCTTGGGCAGCCCTCATCTGCACCATCTCCCGCCGCAGCTCCTTAAGGTCCGCCGCGAGCCGCTCATTAGCCTTTATTAGAAGGGCCATCTCCTCGGACATAGTGCGGGCCCGCGTTTCCTTAAAGGACGCCTTTATCACATCCGCGGCCTCCTTGAGGGCCCTCACCGACGTGCCCTTAAGGTTTCTGGACTTGGTGGCCACCGCATACACGATGTCCACTGAGTCCATCAACATTGACTCCAGCTCGGCGGCATCGCAGTTGCCAAGCCGTGAGTCGCTGCCCTCGGGCACCGATGCTGGTACCTTGAGGTACTGCGCCTTTCTCCTTTTTTGGACGTCCTCTTGGAGCTCTTTTTCGGCTGTGAGCCGCATCTCCTCTTCCCGCGCCCGGTTGAGCTCGGCCTTGGCCTTCGCCAGCCCAACGTATTGCCCTGTTGTGGGCGGGCGCCCCCTACCACGTCGAGCGCTCGAGACCTTGGGTGCAGGTGAGGATTCACCCTGGTCTCCCTGCCCTTCCTGCTCCTCAATATGCCGCTTGCGCAGCCTCCTCCCGGAGCCGTGAGACGACACTGTCTCCCAGGTCATGCCGTCAGAATCAGATTCTGACAGGCACACCGTCTCAGGTCGAAGCCATGGGGCTTGACCAGTCTCCACATTCGAAGCAACGGGCAGATCTTCACCGTTGCTCTCCGTCAACTCGCAACGGGTCAAAACGACCCGCGCGTCTTTCACCTCACATGCCTTCTCGGCACCACACTGCGCAGACACGCAGTCTCTCTCCTCCTCATCATCCTCTCCACCACTTAACCTAAAAGAATTTTCATAAAATAAAGCCATAATCAGTCCCACGAGTACGTGGGAAGGGTGGGTCACCCCGGACAGTGCCCACTGTAACCGGGGAAGTCTGGCGTAACCCGCTCAGGGGAGCGACACTTCCCTGGCGGGGGACGCAGTAGCGACTGAAACTCCGTTCAGCCTTCCAGGCCTCACGCTGCGCCGCCGCTTACCTTCGGGTGATTTTTTATAGAGGTTGTCTTCCTCGCAGCCCGGGCGACCAAGCCAAGGCCTATCGGTCCCGCTCAGGTCGCGAAACATGACCACGGCCATGTTGCGGGGTTACGATTTTGGGGCGGTGGCAGGGAAGTAAACTCCCACTGCCTGCCCGGCGGCAGGGTAAGTGCACGCCAGACCCGACTCCCGACTCCTCCTAGCCTAAAAAGGCTATCCTCTCTTGTAGGCACCTAGCCTACAAAGGGACGGCTCCACCAGCCCATCCCGTCCTACCTACCCATCCTATCCCACCGACAGAGTGCCGGCGCCTGGTGGTTTCTGTTACGTCTATTTCTGATGGAAATAGACCAATAACGGGCAGCAACCGCGAGAAGGAACGACCCCACCAGACTTGCCTTGAGGATCTACACGACCTGCGCTCTCCCTCAAAGCCATTCGCCTCATTACTCGCTCCCAGAGCCGAGTAAAGAAGGCCAAGATTTATCCAATACAAGCGACCGAAGCCGCAAGCTAGGCATAGCAACTACTAATGGATAAACCCAGACCCGCCCAGGTCCGCGGAACCTTTTTTTTTTTTTTTTTTTTTACCTGGGAAAATCCTTTATGGATACCACCGCTCCGGGGGGAAACGGTGGTTATGTGGGACTCACCGCCGTAGGGCGGCATACGCACTAAAAAACCAGGGTGTTCCTCCTACACCAACTTAAGACGAGGGGCATGGGACCGCTCGCGCATTACTCCACAGCCCTCGTCGGTGTTGCTGCCCGCCTAGCGGCAGACTCTCCTCCTGGGAGGTCTTCACAAGACCTCGCCACCTCATGTGTGATGCCCCGGAACACACGGGGCATCTCCACCTCTCGACGACCTATTATTAGGGGATGCTAGGTGCCCCCGCACCCAACACCCTAGGCCCTCGGAGCGGAGACGGGGTGCGGGCTCGATTAGCCCGTCTCCGTGTCCGCGCCCTCCGGAGCGGCTGAGCGAGAGGATCTCTCTCCCTCTCCCGCTCCTCTTCCTCCCTCTGTGAGATGACTGCCTCGCAGAAGGAGGCCACCGCCTCCCATGACCTCTGCTCATCGATCATTTTTAAGATAATGGTCGGTAGGGAGAGGTCAGTCCCTACAACCGCGACCAAAGTCTGCCGCGATTCTGCTCCTCCCGGGCATGTCTCCAGCGCATGCTGCGCCGTGTCCTCCGCATGTCCACATTGATGGCAAGCTGGGGAGTCCTCCCTTCGGGCGACGCGATGTAGGTACCTCCCGAAACAACCATGTCCCGAGAGGACCTGCGTCAGTCGGAAGGAAAGACTCCCATGCTTCCTGCGGACCCACTCCTCCAGTACTGGGCTGATTGACTCCAGGAGCCTTCGGGCGCTCTGCCCCCTCTGCATCTGCCCCGCGAGGAGCCGTTCCCTCCACATGGCGATGGCGGACACCCTGGCCTGATTGCGCCAGTGCGCCACCTCCTGCGGCGCCGGTCGCTCGTCCCGCTCCCGCACCTGCGCTCTGCGCCAGTAGACCGAAGCCAAAACTTCGGCCTCAAGGTCCCACGGGAGCGAGCCTGCGAGCACGCATGCCACTTCGTGGGAGAGTGTGCGATACCCCCTGCACACCCTCACCGCCATCACCCGTTGAGCTCCGATCAGCACGGCAGTGGTCTGCCGATCGAGCTTTCCCGCCCATATCGGGGCGCCATATAACGCCATAGAGCTTACCACCGCTGTATAGAGGCGGCGGCAGCTCACTTCGCAGCCCCCGATGTTCGGGAGCAGTCGGCTAAGTGCGCCGGCTGTCCCCAAGATTTTGGGGGACAGCCGCCGCACGTGCTCCTTGAAGTTCCATCTGCCGTCGAGGACGACACCAAGATACTTCAGTGTCGTCCCGACAGGGATGGAAATTCCACCCACCACTATGGTGGAGTCTGCAGGTGGTTTCCGCCGGGGACCATGAAAACATATGGCCTCGGATTTGTGAAGCGCCACCTGCAGACCCAGCATCCGGATCCTTGCCACGACCGTAGCGACTCCGGCTGTGGCGAGGATCGCAGCCTCCCTATAGTTGCTTCCCCGGGCGGCAACCAACGTATCATCGGCGTAGCATACTACGCTAACGCCACGCAGGCTTGCCCCCCGGAGGACCCAATCGTATCCGACGTTCCACAGGAGAGGGCCAAGAACCGACCCCTGCGGAACACCGCGCGTCATGGGACTACTTCCCTCCCCGCGAGTCGTCGGGAAGACTACCTCTCGATCTGAGAGATAGTCCCCGACAAGTCTTCGCAGGTACTGGGGCACCTTGTGGTACCCCAGACCGGCGTGTATCGTGCTCCAGGGCAGCGTGTTGAATGCGTTGGAGATGTCCAACGATATGGCCACCAACACGCCGCCACTGGAGCACGCCTCCTCGGAGAGGTCGCGGACGAGAGATATGGCGTCAATCGTCGAGCGACCTCTCCGGAAGCCGAACTGGTTAGGCGCCAGATCCGGTCCCACCGTCTCAAGGTGCCTGACCAGGCGGGCAGCCACTACTCTCTCCAATAGCTTGCCCGCCTCGTCAAGCAGCACAATCGGGCGATAGCCCGAGGGCTCGTCCGCGGGACGACCCTCTTTCCTCAGGAGGACGAGTTTGCCCCTTCTCCATCGCCTGGGGAATCTTCCCCCCACGAGGCACCTGTCAAACAGGTCCTTCAAGGCGGGTCCCAGGTGCTTCAAGGAGAGGGCCCACGCGCGACCCGGTATGCCGTCAGGCCCAGGTGCCGTGTTCTTGGCTCTCATCCTGAGCACCGCCGCACCCAGCTCACCCTCGGAGATAGGGACAAACTCGCTCTCCTCTCCTTCGGCGAGATCGGCCGAAGTCAAGGGAGGCGTGAACTCGGCCCCCGGAGCACCGGGGAACAAGCCATCGACCACTCTTTGGAGCACCGCCGGTTGGAGCGAGGCTGTGATGGGGGGAGCCCAGGGACGAAGCTTTTGCCTCGCCCACTTGTACGGGCGGCCCCATGGGTCGCGCTCAAGCCCCTCCAGCAGCTGCTCCCAGGCTCGCCTCTTAGCCTCAACTATCGCGACGCGAAGGGCCCCAGAGGCCTCCCTGTAGGCGGCGTAAAGAGACTCGCTCTCCTCAGTCTCTCGCCGCCTTCGCCTCCGATACCGCTGGTATAGTCGGCGCCTCGACACGCAACTTCTCCGGAGTTCGGCAATCTCCTCCGTCCACCAATAGACTTGGCGTCTCGGCTGTGGGGCTCGCGTGCGCGGCATCGCAGCGTCGCAGACGCGCGACAATGCCTCGCACAGCCTGTCCGCCATCGCGTCCGGGTCTACTAGATCCGGCTCCTGAGGAGTGCCATTCCATACTTCGACGAGGGCCGCCTCCTGCAGCACTTCGGCGTTGAGGCGCTTCAGGGCCCATCGCGGACCTATCTCGCCACCTACCTCTCTCACCTCATCTGTTTGGGTCGGGGAGACGCTGAACCGGATGTACCTGTGATCGGACAGCGTTACCACGTCTACCAGCACCTGCCAGTCGCGAATGCGGCAAGCGATGTCCGGGGTGACGAGCGTCAAGTCGACGATCGACTCACCGTTCCGCCGGACGCAGGTGCTTACCGATCCCCGATTTATAACGCAGAGGCCCACCTCGGCCATCCACTCTAGAACGACACCGCCCCGCGCGTTCGTCACCGGCGACCCCCACGCCGCTGATTTGGCGTTGAAGTCGCCGAGCACGAGGACAGGGCGCGGGCGGGTCTGACCAATCAAGGTCCCCACCTCGCCGAGAAGAGTCTCTAGCTCGCGAACTGGCCGGTTCGGGGAGTGGTACACCCCCACGATGACGGCCTGGCCTACCCTAGCCACTACAAAACCCCTGCCCCTCACCACGTCTTCGAGAGGGGGGGAGTGAGCCGGCGATTGCGTGGTGATTGCCACCAGGCCGTCGAGGTCCCCAACCCAGTCAGACCTAGGTCGGACCGCGTAGGGCTCGCTCACCACCGCCACCTGGATCAACCGCTCCGCCATGGACTGCAGGAGCAAGTCCTGAGCCCCAGCGCATCGGTTGATATTCGCCTGTAGGAAGGTTAGAGCCATACTAATTAACCTTCCTCCATGCGTCCAGCTGGCCCTTTATCGGGGCGAGGCGGACGCGGCTGGGCCGTAGCCCCAGCCGCATTGGCCTTCCTTCTGACCCCTGGCTTTGACGGGGACTTGGCGCATGCCTTGCTCCCGGAGAGGTGATCCGCCGGTTTCCCCGCTGCTGCACATAGGGTGCAATGAGGGGCGGCGGTGCAATCTTTGGCCTTGTGGGCCTTTATACCGCAGCGGTAACACTCATCGCTGCGGTCAACCTCGGCCCTGCACTTGGCCGCTACATGGCCCAGTTCAAGGCAGCGGTAGCAGCGGCGGGGTCTCGCTTCCAAGATGCTGACTCGCGCCGCCACCCAGCCCACCAAAACGCGGCCACCGCTGGCCATCACTTTCTTTGCGGCCGCGGTGGGGCAGCGCACGAACACGGTGCCCATCCCGGCTTGGCCTCGGCGGATTGCGCCAACGGAAAACGCCGTCACATGGCATTCGCCCTTCCTGGCCAAGGCCTCCGCCAGCTCCTGCGGAGTGACGGAATCATCCAAGCCGCTGACTCTAAGGTCAGTTGTGATATTCGGCCTGGAGACTCGTATGCTCTCCTCGTCTCCGAACACCTCCCTGAGCTTTTCAGCAAGGACGTCCGCTTTGGCCGCGTTGTCCGCACCGGAAACCTCCAGCACTCGTGCCCCAGTAGCCGCCGCCCTTATTTTCAGCGGTGGGAGCCCCAGCTCACTTAACTTTACCTTCGTCTTGGCCGCTTCCAGCATCTTGGCGTAGGTGATGCCTTTCTCCACCGCACTCTCCTGCAGCGTGATGACCACCGCTGCGGTCCGCGGCGGGCGGAGTTTGGCCGCACCCGCTTTGGGGGGCTTCGTCTTCGGCCTAGGGATTTGGGCTGGAGGGGGAGGCCTCTTCTTCTCAGTGGGTCTTGCCCCTTCCGTGGCACGCACCTTGTCCCGCCTCTTGTCCTTTCCCCGCCTCGTGACCACCTGCCAGTCCTGAACAGGAACCGCAGCGCTAACAGGGGCCGGGGCCGGCTTCGGCTTTGGAACCGCTCTTGTTCCCGGCTTTGGCACCGGAGAGTCCCTCTGAGTCAAGGACTCAGCTGGACGCACCTCAGCCTCCCTTCGCCGATCTGCGGCCAGAGGGGGCCTCAGGATCTGCCTGGGCATTAGCCTCTCCTCTATTCCGGCAAAGCGGGCGTCCACCATTGTGCCGACTTGCACCATGATGTGCCGCATTGCCTCCTCACCGCAGGGAGTTTGGGCCGGGGCCTGAGCAGGCACAGTGGATGGAGCCACTTGAGCTTGGGCTGCCCTCATCTGCGCCATCTCCCGTCGTAACTCCTTCAAGTCCGCCGCGAGCCGCTCGTTGGCCTTCACCAGAAGTGCCATCTCCTCAGGCATTGTGCGGGCCCGCGTTTCCTTGAAGGACGCCTTTATTGTGTCCGCAGCCTCCTTGAGGGCCCTCACCGACGTGCCCTTTAGGTTTTTGGACTTCGTGGCCACCGCATAAACGATGTCCACTGAGTCCATCAACATTGCCTCCAGCTCGGCGGCATCACAATTTCCCAGCCGTGAGTCGCGGTCCTCGGGCACCGGTGCTGGCGCCTTGAGGAACTGCGCCTTCCCCCTTTTTTGGATCTCCTCTTGGAGATCCCTTTCGGCTTCGAGCCGCATCTCTTCTTCCCGCGCCCGGTTGAGCTCGGCCTTGGCCTTCGCCAGCCCAACGTATTGCCCTGTTGTGGGCGGGCGCCCCCTACCACGCCGAGCGCTCGAGACCTTGGGTGCCGGTGAGGATTCACCCTGGTCTCCGTGCCCTTCCTGCTCCTCAATGTGCCGCTTGCGCAGCCTCCTCCCGGAGCCGTGAGACGACACTGTCTCCCAGGTCATGCCGTCAGAATCAGATTCTGACAGGCAGACCGTCTCAGTTCGGAGCCATGGGGCTTGAGTAGCCTCCACATTCGAAGCAACGGGCAGATCTTCGCCGTTGCTCTCCGTCAACTCGCAACGGGTCAAAACGACCCGCGCATCTTTCACCTCATATGCCTTCTCGGCACCACTCTGCGCAGACGCGCACTCTCTTTCCACTTCCTCTTCTCCGTCACTTAACCTAAAAGAATTTTCATAAAATTTAGTCATATTCAGTCCCACGAGTACGTGGGAAGGGTGGGTCGCCCCGGACAGTGCCCACTGTAACCGGGGAAGTCTGGCGTAACCCGCTCAGGGGAGCGACACTTCCCTGGCGGAGGACGCAGTAGCGACTGAAACTCCGTTCAGCCTTCCAGGCCTCACGCTGCGCCGCCGCTTACCTTCGGGTGATTTTTTATAGAGGTTGTCTTCCTCGCGACCCGGGCGACCAAGCCAGGGCCTATCGGTCCCGCTCAGATCGCAAAACATGACTGCGACCATGTTGCGGGGTTACGATTTTGGGGCGGTGGCAGGGAAGTAAACTCCCACTGCCTGCCCGGCAGCAGGGTAAGTGCACACCAGGCCCGAATCCCGACTCCTCCTAGCCTAAAAAGGCTATCCTCTCTTGTAGGCACCTAGCCTACAAAGGACGGCTCCACCAGCCCATCCCGTCCCACCTACCCATCCTACCCCACCGACAGAGTGCCGGCGCCTGGTGGTTTCTGTTACGTCTATTTCTGATGGAAATAGACCAATAACGGGCAGCAACCGCGAGAAGGAACGACCCCACCAGACTTGCCTTGAGGATCTACACGACCTGCGCTCTCCCTCAAAGCCATTCGCCTCATTACTCGCTCCCAGAGCCGAGTAAAGAAGGCCTAGGTTTATCCAATACAAGCGACCGAAGCCGCAAGCTAGGCATAGCAACTACTAATGGATAAACCCAGACCCGCCCAGGTCCGCGGAACCTAACCTAACCTAACCTAACCTAACCTAACCTAACCAGTATCAGCCCAACCTCGCCACACACTCTATATAGCTCCGTAATAAAAATACAATTAATTTGTAATTTTTAGAGCTAGCGCAAAAATTTTTTCAACGTCGGTCAAAGTAGTGCCTGACTCACAAGGATTAACGTTTTCAACATCCTGCACCAAGGCGTTTTGGAACAGGGGGGCCCGGGACTTTGGACTACCACATCTACCTGGAGGACGGAGGAATCATCAAACAAACACCACCATCAGACGGAGCTCCACGAGTTCTGTCTAACGGCGCTGGAATTTTGAAAATCCGTCCAAGCTGAAAGAAGATACAAGGTACCAAAATTCAGGAAAAACAACCTCACACCGCGTGGTCGATACACGTGTAACCTAGTTACTCTCAGTCGACACGAGGCGTGACGTCGGAACAACCAAGGTGAAAACTCGGAAGCCGGCCTTAGGACTGCGCCACTGCGGAACATCGGCAGCGGAGCACCCTCGTCGGACCTTCAGGTGAACCCTGGTCTAACTCCTGAACCCAAAGTCCTAGGACACCCGTGTTTGGACTCCTTGTAAAGGGGAGACCAGACCCGTCCCAAATTTCCCAACCCCAACCCCCTCACCCCAATTTCATTTTCCCCCCCTTCGCCGTAAGGCTACCTCACCCCTCCGAGTCTTATCTCCGGGGTCATATTACCTAAAGGAGGTGGACCGCTGGTGTTAGGTACCCTCACCACCGGCCACAGGAGCCCCCACCACCTCGCTCCAAGGGACCCCTCCCAACCCCCCCAACCCCCAACCCCCCCAACCTCCCCCCCAACTCCCCCCCCCCCGGTCTCCTCCCGAGACCTTCCCCCCAACCCCCCTCAAATTTCCCAAAACCCCCTCGGGCCATATCTCCGGAACCAGTGGAGATAGACCCCCCGAGTTTGGTATCCCCGGAATCAGCTTCAAGAGCTCTACAATCTGGCTCCAAGGGAATTCCAAATTTCCAATTCTACCTCAGCAGAAATCTGAAAACACAATCACCATCAGGCATCAAACCACCGGCGGCGCGCGAGAAGGCTTTTACTCAGTAAGAAAAATTTTTTAAACGTAAATAGTGTAACAAGTAAATAGGTTCAAAGTTCTGAACATTTTATTAATCATTGTATAACTTTAAATAAACAATACTAGCCGTAAAGGTAGAAGAGTCACAGTCAAGGACTCGTCCGGGGAAGTACTACCATCACACCCAATTCTGCCGCCAAACAGCATTGCTGTGTTTCGGCTAGAAGGGTCTGATCGCCGGTTAATTTACAGGCACGAGGCTTAACATCTACCTCCAATAATACAGCTAGTATTAGGTAGAATAACGTAGCATTTAACTTTAGTATTTATTGTATTTGGTTAAATTAAATTATAACAAAATGTCAGCAAAGTCAGTGACCGGATCCGTCCCTAAGTCGGAAGTGGCTCCTCAGGTAGCCCTCCAACCAAAACGATCGCTGCGTGAAAAGGTACTGAAAAAGGAAACAGTCGCCAAATCCCTCAAATTAGAGAAGTCGACGCGGCCATCGGTACCCGAGGCGAAGAAGGCATCGTCGGTCGGAGCACAACTGGAGGAAGTCAGCCCAGTGGTCCCCGCGAGAAGGAAGAGGACATCGCCTGCGAAACCGCCGCTACAGGTGAGAGAAAACCTGGCCACATCCTCAGACCAGTCCGCGGTGGATTCGGTCACAGAAAAAATTATAAATTGGCAACAGTGTGGGATTTCGCCTCCCAAACCCATGGAGTCCGACGACGACTCAGTAGTGTCCGGCATGGAACTCGACACCCCCGCAAACAGGCCCAAACCACGACACAGCATTCTGGTCGTGCCAACGGGAAGACGAACGGCCAACGAGACACTGCTGAAGGGAAAAGATGCGTTGGAGTCTGCAGGCAACATGAAGAGGGAGTGTAAAGTCATCGCACTCGAAAGCCTGCAGACTCTCTACGAAATAATCCTCTCGTTGTCGGACTCGAGATCCAGACACATCACCAGTCTGGAGAGGGAAAGGACGAGACACGCTACAGAGCTCGTTCGGGTGGAGAGAGCACACACCAAACAATTAATAGACATAACCACAAATCTTACGTCGGAGATGTCAAAGGCCAGAACGGACATCAGCGCATCGCTCAAGGAGATCCAAGCGGTTCGCAACTGGCAGGGGTACGAGACCCAGGAGCCCCATAGGCTTATTAAGGAAACGTCGGAAGCGCTCCAGGACCTTGACAAGCGTGTCAGAGCATTGGGTGAGCTCGTAACCAGCGGGCAAAAGGGGAAAGAGGAGGACCCCAACCGGAGAGACCACTCGAGCCTTAAGGCAGGAGTGCAATCTCTCCAAAACCAGCTGGACGAGCTCCGAAGGGAGACCAACAAAAACACGCGCGAGATCCTAGAGTCCAACCTTAAAGCCATGGAGAGGATGGACTCCAAACCCCAACCAGCACAGCCAGAACCTGGCCTACGACAGGAAGTGGAGGAGATGAAGGAGCTTCTAAAGGCGATGTCAGCAGAAAGAGCACCCCCATCCGAGCCACCGCAGCCCATTCTCATCAACATGGAGGAGCATATGCATCCTCTAACGGAGAGAATGGAAGCGGTGACGTCCGAGCTCCGAACGCTCCGAGAAGAGAAGAAGAGGGCACCACCACCGTCCCTCAGCCTCGAAGCGGAGCTCGCTAATGCCGGAAAAGTAGGTAGCTCAAAGGGAAAGCTGACCTATGCCAAGGTCGCCGCCAAACCACCACCGCCCTTAAAACCAAACCATACCCTGATCATCACATCCGATAACCCCCAGAACACCGGGGAAAATGTGATAGATAGAATCAGGTTAGCTCTAGACACCAAAAAGACTGGAGCCAAGGTCGACAGAGTTAGGAAGGCTAAGAATAAAAAAGTCATCCTAAGCTGTAGCTCCAGGGAAGACCTGGACTTGGTGCAGAGCAGGGTAAGGATGGATAAGGGCTTGAAGGCGGAAGTGGCGAGGGCAGCCAACCCATTAGTCATCGTCAGGGATGTCCTGTCCTACCACACCGACGGGGACATCGTGGAGAATTTAATTGCCCAAAACAAAAACATTTTTAAAGACACTAACCTAAAAGACAGCACGGTCAAGATGCGGTACCGGAAGAAGGCACGGAACCCACTCGAGTGCCATGCGGTACTAGAAGTCTCCCCTACCATTCATAAACACCTAATAGAGGCAGGGAAAGTCTATATAGGGATGCAGCGCAGACCTATATTTGACCAGACCCCACTGGTGCAGTGCACCAAATGCCTTGGCTTCGGCCATACAAAGGTTGTCTGCCGGGAGAGAGACGAGCTCTGCAGTCACTGCGGAAAGACTCACTCCTGGGAGAAATGTAAGGGGAGGCAGGAGGGGAACCCTCCCAAATGCAAAAACTGCTCGGCCGCGCACGGCACAAGCATCGACCTGGCGCACAATGCTTTCAGCAAAGAGTGCCCAGAGAGACTTAAATGGGATGCAATAGCGCGGTCCCGAGTATCGTATTGCTGAGGGCACCTCACAGTACCGTAGCTCGGTCCCTCAAAACTTGGGCGGGGCAGGCTTGAGGTTCATCCAAGCTAACCTGCAACGCTCAAAACTGGCCACGACGGAACTACTCCAGGTTGCGGTGGACAGGGGCATCACGGTGGCTCTAGTACAGGAACCGTACGTCGGAAAGACCGGCGTCTTAAAACAACATCCTGGGACTAGGGTTATCCAATGCACCCTGAACAGGCAAAAACCAGTGAAGGCTGCCGTTATAATTTTCGGTGACCGGCTAGAAGTCGTACACGACCCACAGCTGGTAACCGAAACCGAAGCGGCAGTTCTTCTTATCGGGGGAGGCCTAAAACTAGGAGTAATATCCGTCTACCTAGAGGGGGACCAGGACATAGTACCGTACCTGGACCGGATCAAAAAAGTTTCTACCAAGTTGGACACACGAAACCTCATCGTCGCGGGAGATATAAATGCCTGGAGCCACTGGTGGGGCAGCGTATCTGAGGATGACAGAGGAGAGGCGTACAACGCGTTCCTGAACGAGAAGGGACTCCAAATTCTAAACACCGGGGACACTCCGACCTTCGAGACCTTCAGAAAGGGTAGGGCATGCACAAGCATAGTGGACGTATCCGCTTGCAGTACACCCCTACTCGGAAGAATCGAGGGATGGAGAGTGGAGAGAGGTCTCGTGACTTCGGACCACAACGCCATCACCTTCACCTTGCGCTTGGGAAGGGCCCTAGAAACCCTTAGGCCAATCACAACGCGCAAGTACAACACCAAGAAGGCAAAGTGGACCGAATTCGCACATCTGCTAAAAACCATCCTAGCAGAGAGAGACATCACCACCGTCTCAATTTTGGAGTCAAAAACCCCTAAAGACCTCGAAGAAAAGATCACAGCGTACACGGAAGCCATCCACAAAGCCTGCGAACAAACCATCCCTATCGCAGGAAACAGGACGGGCAATCCCATGCCCCCGTGGTGGTCGAAGAAGCTGGAAGATCTTAAGAGAGAGGTCCTTAGGAAAAAGAGGAGGATCAGGAACGCAGCCCCTTGCAGGGTAAAGATGGTTATAGAAGAATACCAAAAATGCAAGGCGGAGTACGCAGTCATCGCAGAGAAGGCCCAAACAGAGAGCTGGAAGGAGTTCTGCACGACTCAGGAAAAGGAGAGCATGTGGGACAAAATCTACAGAGTGATCAGGAAAACGTCAGGAAGGCAGGAGGACATGCTCCTGAGAAGCTCTGAAGGTAACACCCTAACTCCAAAACAGTCGGCTGAACTCTTAGCCAGAACTTTCTACCCAGACGACTCCGAGAGTACCGACCAATCGTTTCACTCGAACCTCCGAGAACGGATGAAGGAGAGTGCCCTTGAAGACCTTTCGGAAGATGATCCACCATTCACGGCAGCGGAATTGGAGTTGGTGCTGCAAGCACAAAACCCCAAGAAGGCACCCGGACCAGACGGGCTAACAGCTGACATCTGCGCCGCAGCCATACGAAGTGACAGGGAAGTGTTCATGGCGATAGCGAACAAGTGCTTGTCGCTAAATCACTTCCCCACTCACTGGAAAGTGGCACACGTGGTCATCATTCGAAAGCCAGGAAAGGCTGACTACACTCATCCTAAGTCCTACAGACCAATTGGACTATTATCTGTTCTTGGAAAAACCATCGAGAAACTCATGATTGGTCGACTCCAATGGCATTTACTCCCAACCCTAAACAAAAAACAATACGGGTTCATGCCGCAAAGAGGAACCGAGGACGCCCTCTATGACCTGATAGAGCACATAAAAGAAGGAGTAACCGGAAAAAACATCGTACTCCTAATCTCTCTGGACATAGAGGGGGCCTTCGACAATGCGTGGTGGCCAGCCCTGAAAAACCAACTTGTTAGAAAAAGGTGTCCGAAAAATCTGTACCGAATGGTGTGTTCGTACCTCACAGACCGGAAGATCAAGGTCAACTACGCTAGAGCAGCTTACGAGAAGGAGACTACGAAGGGTTGTGTCCAAGGATCCATCGGAGGACCAATCTTTTGGAACGTCATCCTAGACTCGTTGCTGCAAAGCCTAGAGATGGATGGAATATACTGCCAAGCCTTTGCGGATGATGTGGTACTCGTTTTCACAGGCCAGTCGGTCGACAGCCTAGAGCGGTCTGTCAACTCAACGCTGGAACATGTGGCAACGTGGGGAAAACAAAATAAACTCAACTTCGCACCGCACAAAACCAACGCGATGCTACTAACTAAGAAGTTGAAGTATGAAACCCCACAGCTATTCATGGCCGGTACGAAATTGGACCTCGTTGAGGAGACAAAGCTTCTGGGCCTTATCATCGACCGAAACCTCGTTTTTAAATCCCACGTGTCCGCGCAATGCAAGAAAGTAGCTGATATTTACAAGCAGCTTGCATGCGCAGCGAAAGTATCGTGGGGTCTAAATAGTGAGATCACGAGAACCATATACATCGCGGTAGTGGAGCCTATTATGACATACGCCTCAAGTGCCTGGTACCAATCTGCAGAGCTGCAAATGAATAAAAATCAATTCAATGCGCTCCAGAGAGGATTTGCACAAAAGATCTGTAGGTCATACCGGACGGTCTCACTCACCGCAGCACTGGCACTGTCGGGTCTGCTGCCATTGGACCTGAGGATCCAGGAGGCGGCGAACCTATACAGGGCCAAAAAAGGTTTGGCGAAAGACTATCTCCCACCCGAGACGGAGCTTGAACTCCGAGTGGGATATCTTGAACAGCCCCATCCATCTACCCTAACATCCGTGGAGTACGAACTGTTAGAAGACGCCGTTCAGCAGATCACCGGACCCCAAATTTTTACAGACGGCAGTAAAATCGACGGTAAAGTAGGTGCTGCTCTAACCCAGTGGGAGGAGGGGAAGGAGTCAAACTTCGCCACCTTTAAGCTTCACCCTGCGTGCACAGTCTTCCAGTCGGAACTATATGCACTGCACAGGGCTCTTCAGATGGTGAATTCGGGCAGGGACCCCGTGGTTAGCATACTGAGTGACTCGAGATCGTCACTCGACCTGCTGCGGAATCCCAGCTTGAACCACCCTCTGGCGAGAAGCATAAAGGAGAACATCGTCAGGATCCAGGAAGGAGGACGAGAGATCCGGATGTTATGGCTTAGGGCTCACGTGGGCACCGTCGGTAACGAGAGAGCAGATGAGTTAGCGAAAGCTGCTGCACTCGAGGACACCACTCAGGACTATGGAAGGATCCCCCTGTCTTACGTTAGGAGGAAAATTCGTGAAGAGTCGATCCGCAAATGGCAGGATCGATACGAAACCTCCAGTACAGGCGCGGTAACGAGAAGGTTCCTTCCAGACGTCCATAGTGCGTACCGGATAACTCGCTCTACAAAATTTACACCAATACAAGTGCAAGTCTTGACAGGACACGGGGGGATAGCCGAGTATCTTCACAGATTCAAGTTGAAAAACAGCCCGGGATGCGAATGCGACCCGGAAATCTGTGAAACAGTATGGCACATCATACTCGACTGCCCCCGTTTCCTAGTGGCTCGAACAGATCTAGAAGCCCGGATCGACAGAAACCTGGTCGAATCGGAACTGCACAACATCGTTGCAGATCCCGATTGCAGACTGCATTTTCTGTCATTCGCCGAGAAGATCTTCAGAGCTGCGGCAAGTAGGCACACGGATCTTCTGCCCCTTGAATCGCAACCAACACCCGTTAGCCAAGCCACAAGTAGTGTCGGCTCTCGGCAGGAACCTACAGCCAAAAGCGTCGCCGTCCGCACACTCCTCGCTTGCGGGGAGAGAGGAGTGCCTGGGATTAGAATCCGAGGAGTGGCACTCTTCATGGACAGCGCCAACGAGCGGCTTGGAATAGGTTTCTGTCGGACCGGGACTAGAAGTCACTTCACGATTTCACCTGGCTTGGCAGCACTCATAAATGGGAGCACGTCTAAAACGACCATGAGGCGCAAAGTCTATAGCGCGCTACCTGAGACGGAAGTGGCGGGCCACCGATGTCGACTAGTCCGATCGCACAACAAGACGATCGTTCTACTCGCATTGGAAGGCAATTACACCCCTTTCGAACAGGCATGTTCGATGCTCACCATGTTGGGAGAAACGGGCGGAGGAGCGGAGGATCCCCGTGTAATAAGTGTAGACGCGATGACGGTCGGGTATGAGCAGGGAGAAGTCGTAGACCGGCTATGCTGTCTGAAAGCCTCAGAACATCATGAGGTGGTCGTGTACGAGGACAGAGGTGAAAACCTAAATTTCCTCAAGGCACACGACCCAAAAACAGCAACAGATAGCTGGGGACAACCCACGCCATCCTCGATCAGCGGATCCGAACGTGTCCAACAGAAAGCAGTCGCCGAAAGAACTGCACAACATCTAAGCAGTGTGCAGGAGCGGAAGAAGAGAGCCAAGGTCGGAGGCCATCTCAAGGGATTTCTAAACACCTTCAGCTCGATGCTGGAAAGTCTGTCTGGAAATCCCTTCCCAACAACGAGATCGGGAGACGACGAAGAGGCACTCGAAGAAGCTCCAGCCAAAAAGGCGAAACCTAAAGCTCCGTTATCGACGGGAACATCAAAGTCAAAAGTTCCACCAAAACCGGTACAAACGCAGGTAAAGAGAACAAGAGCCGACATGGGGCAGGTTGTTCCGCCTCGACTAGTAAATGCAGTGACTCCACAAGACCACGCGTACAATGCCTTCTTAGAGTTTCTCGCGATCACCAGAGCAACCGCAGACGTCAGACTCGGAGTTTGCAAGACCATCTTGCAACACTTCGAGCAGGGCAATGCGAAACTGCTGGAGGAGAAACTCGAGGAGGCAGAAGCAGCCATATACAACAACGGCAACTCCCAAGTAATAAAGGGAAAAATGTCAGGTAGTTATATGGCGGCTTACAACGCGACCAGTGGTTTCGTGGAGGTGTGCATTGAGGGAACCGAGAGCGGAGCGCCTAAATTCAACACCCCGCAAGGTGACCCCTTGGTTGTTGTCGCAAAGTGCACAAGGATCCTACTGGATGACAGGATTCTCGAAATGGCGAAAACCATATCGGGAAATCAGGACACTGCATCCAGCTGGAAGGATTGGGCACTACCAACAATTGAGTGGGTCAATGGAGTTCCGGGGTGTGGAAAGACAACCTGGGTGGTAGGGCACTTCGATGCTGACAAGGACGCCATCATCACTACAACATCAAACGCAGCTAGCGACCTACGGGAGAAGCTAGCGCCTCGTGTTGGTGACCTTGTCAAGACCAGGGTACGCACCATGGCTTCAGTCTTGGTGAATGGCTTCAGAGAGTCCAACAAGTTCAGCCGCTTAATGGTTGATGAGGCTCTCATGAACCACTTCGGAGCCATAGTCATGGCTGCCAAGCTGTGTGATGCCAAAGAGATGGTCCTCATCGGAGATGTCAACCAACTACCTTATATCGACAGAGAAAATCTGTTCGAACTGAGGTACTGCCGCCCAAACCTGGTGGCAAACATCAGCCAGGAGTTGCTCTGCACACACCGGAACCCCTTGGACGTCGCCTACGCCCTAAGGGAGGTTTACTCTGGAATCTACTCCTCGACTCTTAAAGCTCACTCGCTAAAGGTAAAAACCTACACTGGTGCCCAAATACCGTATACGCTCCCCAACACGCTTTTCCTAGTCCACACTCAGGGCGAAAAGGAAAGGCTAATTGGACTGGGCTGTGGTGAAGGCACAGGTTCGCGCACGCTCACCATCCATGAAGCGCAAGGGTTAACGTTCGAAACGGTGATCATTGTTCAAACAAAATCAAGAACAATTGAATTACATCAGAGCGTTCCCCATGCGGTAGTAGCAGTGTCACGGCACACCACCAGCTGTACCTACTACACCGATGATGACAACGACGCAATAGGGTACTTTATCAAGAGAGCTATGGCCGCGTCCACTAAAAAGATCATAGAGTATAATCTAAAGATGTCAATTAAGCACCGAAACGCAGCGGTCGTCGACAAGTTGGCTCGGGAGATGAGGGATGCCAATTTGTAAACTTAAAAGTTGTAAAGTCTATAGTAAGGTTCAAGTAAAATGTCAATGTTTTCAAAAATGTAATAATTTTAAGTAATTTAAATGTCAAGTAAGAATATTAATCTTTCTCCAAAAATGTAATCATTATAAGCTATTAAACTATAAGTAAATTGTAAAACAAGGTAAATACCAAGGGAAAAAAAAAAAAAAAAAAAAAAAAAAAAAAAAGAATGAATACAAAATATAATATACAAGAATAAAATAAATACTGTACAAAAAAAAAAAAAAAAAAAAAAAAAAAAAAAAAAACACAATATATATTATATATATATCTATCCCATAAAAAAAAAAAAAATAAATAAAAATAAATAAATAAAGAAATAAATAAAATGTATTAGAATAATATACGTAACTTCCAAATTATATAGAATCATTAGTTTAAGTTTTCTTACTGAGTAAGATCTTTCCAATATAAATTGTAATAAAAGTAATAAATAAAGACACTAAAATAAAAAAGAGCACGGACCACAGAGTCTGTGGAGAGCAGCTGATAATAATAATAAAAAAAAAAAAAAAAAAAAAACCTAACCTAACCTAACCTAACCTAACCTAACCTAACCTAACCTAACCTAACCTAACCTAACCTAACCTAACCTAACCTTTTTTTTTTTTTTTTTTTTTTTTTTTTTTTTTTTTTTTTTTTTTTTTTTTTTTTTTTTTTTTTTTTGACGCTGGGAAAAATGCTTTATGCATACCCACCCGTCGGGGGACGGAAGGGTTATGTGGGACTCCCGGCGGTGCTCCCCACCGGTATACCCACTAAACGACCCAGCGGCACTCCCGCATCGCCTATATGGAGGGGAACTGGGAATCCGGCACAGCCTTTCCATCCAGCCCCCCCGCCGACGACCGCCCGCCTTTACGGCGAGCCCTTCACCCCCCCCCCACCCTGGGAGAGGGGCCCGAGAATAACCGCGAGTGCTCGCGGTCATTCCCACCCGGCGGAAGTGGAGGATACGTGCAATGCGGGAGAAGACGCCCCCGCGCCTGTCTCCCGCTATCCTCCACCAGGAGGGGGAAGACGATTGTCGTGCAATCGCCTTCTCCGACCCGTTCGTCGCCTGCGGAGTGGCGCTGCGAGAGGGTCTTCCTCCCGCGCCCGCTCCGCCGCCTCCTTTTGCGAAATTACTTCCTCGCAAAAGGAGGCCACCGCAGCCCAGGACTCCTCGCTTCCCAGCATGGCTAAAACCACGCTGGGCAGCGAGAGGTCCTGCCCGACCACCGCCATCAATTGGCGGCGCGGCCCAGACCACGACGCACACACCTCCAGGGTGTGCTGCGCCGTGTCCACCGCCGCGCCACAATCGTGGCAGGCCGGGGTCTCCTCTCTTCCGATCCGGTGCAGGCACGATCCGAAGACGCCATGCCCGGATAGCACCTGCACCAGACGGAAAGAAAGGAAACCGTGGGACCGCCCGAGCCAGTCCTTCAGGACTGGCCCGAGCGCGTCCAACGTTCTGCGGCCAAAGGCTGCGGTGGCGAGGGCCTCCGTCCAATGTTGGACGGTTGCGTCCCTCGCCTCTCTGCGGACGGCCTCCCGCTCTTCTGGGGCAGGGCACTCCCCGAGCGCCCTGCGCCCCGCCGTCCACTCGTACACTCTGGCGAGCACCCCCGCCTCGAGTTCCCAAGGCGGGGTGCCGGCCAGAGCGCACGCTGCCGCAAAGCCCACCGAGCGGTAGGCTCTCGCCACCCGCAGTGCAATGGCCCTTTGGGGCCTGCGGATGGCGGTCGCATTCTCCCTCCTGTGGAGGGAGTCCGCCCAGATGGGGGCCCCGTAAAGGGCCATGCTCTTCAAGATGCCGGCATACAAATGCCGGCATCTCGCCTTCGGCCCTCCCAGGTTTGGGAGGAGCCACGAGAGGGCGTTCGCCGCCTTCAGCAGGCGCGCTGACAACCCGCTGAAGTGCGGGCCGAAGCGCCACCTGCTGTCCAGGGTGAGGCCCAGATATTTCATCTGGGTCCTCACCCCAATCCTGACGCCCTCCACGACGATGTGGGCGTCAGGAGGGATGCGCTGCCGAGGCCCGTGGAAGAACACGGCCTCGGTCTTGTGCAGCGCAACCCCCAACCCGAGGCGGCGGATCCTTCCCGCGACCAAGGATCCGCCAGCCGAGGCCAAACTGGCCGCCTCCCTAAAATCCCTCCCCCGGGCAGTGAGGAGAGTGTCATCCGCGTAGCAGATGACACTCGTGCCCGGGAGGAGGGATCCCCGCAGGAGCCAGTCGAAGCCGATGTTCCACAGGAGTGGTCCTAGGACCGACCCCTGTGGAACACCTGACTCCGCGCCGTACCTCCGGACTTGGCCAGCCTTGTCTACGAGGAGGACCGCTCGGTCCTCCAAGTAGCTGGCCAAGAGGGCCCGCAAGTAACCTAACCTAACCTAACCTAACCTAACCTTTTTTTTTTTTTTTTTTTTTTTTTTGACCAGGTGTAAAATGCTTTATGCATACCCTCCGAACATGGGAGTGTCGGAGGGTTATGTGGGACTCTCCGCCAATAAGGGCGGCATACCCACTAAAAGCACCCGGACGTGCCCTCTCTCCGGTTTTGTTGGACACCGTGGAACCCGCAAAAGCATAGTCCACGATGTCTACCGGTGGCGCCCCAGCCGTTGCCGGGGCTTCCCGCGCCGTAGGGGGGATGGTCGTGCACGCTTGACCATCTCCCAGACCGCTCAGTGGCTAATCACCGCAGGCAGAGGACTCCCATCGTCTACCTGCAGCCACTATGGGTTGAGTCTGGCGGCAAAACGCCGCCTTCTCGCCCCAAGCCGTCTACGCCGGAGGGGATGCGCGAGAGGATCTTCCTCGCGCTCCCGCTCCGCGGTCTCCTTTTGCGAGATGACTGTTTCGCAGAAGGAGACCACCGCCTCCCAGGACCTCTTATCGCTCAGCATCGCCTCGACAATGCTTTGGAGCGAGAGGTCTACCCGCTGAATGATGCGTGCCATTTGGCCGCGTTCCGCGTCCCAACGACTGCACACCTCGAGGGTGTGCTGGGCGGTGTCGTCGGGACTTCCGCACTCATGGCACAGCGGGGCCGGCTCTCTTCCTATTTTGTGCAGGTAGTGGCCGAAGCACCCATGCCCGGTCATTACCTGCACGAGCCGGTACGTCGTCGCACCGACTGCCCTCTTCAGCCAAAGGTCGGCCGTTGGGAGGATTGCCTCTATGGTACGGACACCGTAAGGGGCAACCTCCAGTTGGGCCTTCCATCTGTCCCGCAGTCGGCGCTCCGTCGCGCGACGGGCGGCTGCCACCTCCTCAGGGGCCGGGCGTTCACCTGTTGTCCGGACCCTGGACCTACGTTGGTAAGTCTCCGCGTGCACCTCTGCGTCTAGCTCCCACGGGGGGGTGCACGCGAGAAGGCAGGCAGCCGCGTGGGCCACCGTCACATAACCTCTCACTATTCTAATGGCCACGACCCGTTGTGGCCTCCGCAGCAGGGCCCTATTTCGAGCGGACAGCTTGTCCGCCCATATCGGGGCCCCATAGAGAGCCATGCTCCTTGTCACGCCGGCATATAGCCGCCGGCACAAGGAACCCGGCCCTCCTACATTGGGCAGAAGTTTGCCCAGCGCCGATGCGGCGCCCACGATTCGGGGAGCTAGTCTCGAGAAATGCTCCCCGAAATCCCACTTGCGGTCCAGTATTAGCCCCAGATATTTAATGTGGGGCTTTATTTGGACCGCTTCACCCTCGAGGGCGAGCGTCGCACTCGCGGGCAAATTCCACCCGCGCCCCCCGAAAACTATAGCCTCAGTCTTCGGGAGGCTCACCTTTAGGCCGAGCCTGGTGATCCGTTCAATCGCCAGCTCGGCCGCCACTTCCGCTCTCCGGGAGGTCTCCCGCTTGTCGCTCCCGCGCACAGCTACCATTGTGTCGTCCGCGTAGCAGACGACAAGCGTGCGCGGAAGCAGCTCCCCCCGGATTGCCCAATCGTACCCCAGATTCCATAGAAGTGGACCGAGCACGGAACCCTGGGGCACGCCACAGGCCATCACTCTCTCCCCCCGTTGCCCGTCCTTCTTTTCCCAGAGCACTACCCTCTCGGTTAGGTAGTGCTCAACTATCCGCCTCAGGTAGAGAGGCACTTCATGGTATCGAAGTGCCTCCCTGATCACCCCGTAGGGGAGGGTGCCAAACGCGTTTGCGATGTCTAGTGACACCGCGATGACACCCTCCCCCTTGCTCGACGCGTACTCACAGAAGTCCCTCAGTGTCTTCAGCGCGTCGAGCGTGGACCGTCCTTCCCGGAACCCGAATTGCCTATCAGAGACATTCGGGCCGGCGGTCTCCATGTGCCGCAGGATCCGGGAGGCCAGGATGCGTTCAAACGCTTTCCCGGCCTCATCCAGCAGCACAATGGGGCGATAGGCGGAAGGGCAATCCGTCGGTCGACCCTCTTTACGGAGGAGGCATAGTCGCCCCTCCTTCCATACCCTAGGGAACTTTCCCTCTGTCAGGCAGTCATCCATGACCTGCCTGAGTCGGTCCCCTAGGTGTTTCAGGGCGACTGCAAGGACGCGACCGGGAACGCCGTCCGGGCCCGGGGCTTTTTTGCAGCCCCGGAGTCGGTGTATCACTCGATTGAACTCGTCGTCACCTATTGGTTGAACGACGAGCTCGGCCTCCGGTTCCCTTATGGGGTCGACCATCGACGGGGGAGAGATCAAGGGGGCTGGCGGAAATAGCCCCTCGACCACTCTCTGTAGAAGTTCGGGCTCCAGGGAGTCCATGGGGGGGGCGGTGCGCATTTTGTTACGCACCATCTTGTATGGCCGCCCCCATGGGTCCCTGTCCAGGGTGGCCAAGAACGACTCGTGAGCTTCGTCCTTGGCCTTGGCAATCGCCACCTGGAGGGCCTTCTTCGCCTCTTTGAGGGCCCTGTGGAACCCTTCTTCCTCTTCTTCAGTGTGCCGCCTGCGCCTACAGTGTTGGAAGGCGCGGCGGGCACTATTACTGGTGGTCCGCAGGGCCGCAATTTCTTCGGACCACCAGTATACGCTCTTACGGGCGAAACGGCGACCAACCCGAGGCATGGCCGCGTCGCACACATTCTGTAGTGCGACGCGGAACTGTGCCGCCCTTTCTTCAACTCCGAGAGTGTCGGGTGGGGCAGCACACCACTCCTTTTCCACCATGGCCGCCTCGCTCGCCATGTCCCTGTCCAGCTTGACCAGGGACCACTTCGGGAACTTCCGCCCCCTCCTGGCACTACCCGTGATGGGCGCCGGTGGAGCCCCCGCCTTGGAGACCACCATCCTGATGTACAGGTGGTCTGAGAGGGTCTCAACATCCTCCAGGACACGCCAATTCGTGACGCGTGCGGCTATGGCAGGGGTCGCGAACGTGACGTCCACGATTGACCCCCCCTGCCGCCGCACGCAGGTATTCGTGGTGCCCTGGTTTAGGACCACGAGTCCCGTTGCCGCCACCCAATCCTCCAGAGCCGTACCCCTATGGTCCGTAATGGGGGAACCCCATGCCGAACTTTTGGCGTTGAGGTCCCCCAGGACCATAACCTGCCTCGGGGCAGCCCTCCGGACCACCCCCCCTAATATCCCCAGAAACGTGTCGAACTCCCGCAGCGGCCTATTGGGGGAGAAGTACGCGGCCACCAGCACCGTGTCGTTCCCCCATTTGGCCGCCACGAATCCTGGGCCACCCTCGATCCTTGATATGGGGGGGAGGTCCCCCATCGCCGGCACCACTATCGCCACTACTCCGTCGGTGTCCCCTGCCCAATTAGATTGGGGGGGGATGAAGTAGGGCTCCGTTACCACCGTAACGCCAATTTTCCACTCCGCCATGGCCTGCATGAGCAGATCCTGAGCTCTGGCGGAGTGGTTGGCGTTTATCTGCAGGACGTCTAGATGTCGGTGTGCTGACATCTAGACGTCCATATTGTTGTCCTCTTGTTGCCGGCTGGCGGCTTTTTCGGCTGGAGGGGGCCGGATGGGGCGGGTGGGTCTCGGCCTCACCTCTCTTCCCCTTGTCTCCGGTGGGGAGCATTTCGGTCCCCTCATTACGTGATTGGCTGGGAGGCCTGCATGGTGGCATACTGCGCACCGTACTTTTTCCTCCCAGCATTCGGCTGCTTTGTGCCCCTCTGCGCCGCACCGGTAGCACATCTGGCCCCGGTCCACCTTTGAGGGGCATAACTCGCGCGTGTGGCCAACACCCATGCATTTGTAGCACCGCATGGGTGCTGGTCCGACGGAGCTAATCCTGGCAGACGACCAGCCTACTGTAACAAAACCTGACCTCCCTATATAAAATACTAGTCTACCTGAGCCTATGGTCTAGACTTAAAGCTATCTTGAATCGAAAATAAACCTATCTGTGATTTTGGCCATCCTAAGTGTGATCGTCTAGAATTGAATTTATTCTACGTTGTGTAAATGATTTGGAGAAATAAATGAAATAGTAATACTGATGTAATTTGGCTTTAATAAATGACACAAATAAAATAACACGAATTAAATGTTATTTGTGAATTGAATTTAAATATCACCAGAGTGCTAATATTCATTTAAAATATAATGGATTTAATTATGACAAGACTTCAATGGATTAATAATTCTAAATTAGTACTGTTCTTAATATTATCTTAAAGCTAAGCCCCGGGAATAAAGTCTCGAAATAGCTGAAAAGAAAAGAAAAGGTTTATGTTATTTTGTGTAAGTAGTAATTATAATATTTTGATTTATTTTGTGAAGGGCCCCTACCCACATACACCCTGCATGCGGTGTATGGCTAGAAATGTCTTGTTCTAGGAGAGAACTTAGGGATGGGGAAAATTTCTAGTCTTGCAAAGCAGGAGGGATCAGGTAAGGAAATGGGAAAGGCGCCTATTTACCCTCAAACCCCATGATAACTAACTAGCTAAGCTACGTGATTTAATAAAAAGCAGTATCAAACATCCAGGACAGAGGTTGAGCGTACGGGTTGGAGGGGGTCAGACACAGGCCTCGTCTTACAGAACCTGATAGACAATTTATGGCGGGGCTTCGCCCCTCCGCGGACGGCAGCCACGTGAACCCAGGAGTTTCCACTGAATTTTATTAGATCGATTGATTTCAGAGTATAAAGTAGATGAATTGAAAATGTGTTCGCAATATAGTCCCTTGTTGAATAAAATAATAGAACTATCACGAAATAATTATAGGGACATGGAAGGAAGTTTGATTGGTTATGACGGCAAAAGCGACTCCTTCCCGGCTAAGCTGTGAATGACTATAAAAATACCATGCATAAATTGGTTAGACAAGTTTCACGTTCGAACCGCTTCCTTCGTACAATCTGTTTGGGAGAATTTGATAATTATCGCAATACTTAGTACTAAACATAGACTACATTTTTATCATTATAATAAGTCTGTATGAACCTGTGAATGCTGAAAAATAAGGTTAAAACCACATCTCCTAGTTTAACCGAAAATGAATTAAATATATCTACGTGTTCATCAACAGCACTTCTGCATAAATACGCCTCGCATATAAATATCTATTCTCTGCTTATTTCACGAATTTCAAATTCGTAAATACCTAAGTACCTAAAATATTGCAATTCTATACCCCTATAACTAGATACGTTACCAATATACACACTGAATTTAATGTAAATAATAACAGCAAGTCTAACTTGATACAATTAACTCTAATTCAACACTGATTCTACTAGGATTATCAAATCTCACGATATCCGCCTTCCGGCCTCCTCCTGACTCGACCCCCGACCGTCTGTCCAGAGTGATTTCGCATTTTTCCAATCTCTTACGAAAAATCCCTTACCACAATTTAAGGTGGTCACGCCTCTATTTCTACAAACAACCAATCAATATTCAATATTTTGAAATTCGTTACAAGGTGTGTCTTTCCCACGTTAGCACAGACGTACAAAAAAGTTAAGTGTTAGAATTCCTAGAAGAGAGGCGCCCACTTGTTTCAAACCCATTTTAGCTAAAATTTATTGACTGACATCATAAAAAAAATACTAATTTATTGCGTTGAGAATTTTAAAAGCATACTCTAATTTCTATCTTCAAGTGTTTTCGTTTTAAGATAAAAAACACGTAAATCTCAGCCTTTCAGCGAGTACAGAAAGAACTATATTCTCAACTTGTATTTTTAATCATTCTAAACTAAAGAATTAAGTTCACAAGTCCTCTCTCAAGTGTAATACTTAATCGTTATCAGATGTTACTTTAAAATATTAGCAAGCCAATAATTTACCGCGTATTAAATCAGGCCTCAAATAAAAGTTCGTTACACTACCATGATCTGACCGCGCTCGAGGAGGGCCTTTGCAATCCCCACCGGGCATTGCACGAGGGCCACCCCACTACCATTAAAGTATGTAGGGCGAATGCCCCCCACCTTAATCTGCGCCTCGGCGCATCCCCCCGCCTTGGCGACGGCAGCCGCCAGGGTCTCCCTTGTCGCCGACTCGTCTAAGCCAGCGACTTTGATAGCGGCCATTTTTTCAGGGCGGCTTACAAGGGCAACGTCGCCCACAAGACCCTGCAGCTTTTCTGCGAGGCTGTCCGCCGTCCTTCCGCTCTCTGCTCCAGGGACCTCGATTACTCGGCCCCCCGTCGCTGAGTTCCTTACCCTGACCCGCTGCAGGCCTATCTCCTCCAAGCTTATGCCGTTAATGGCCTTGGACATGACAGCCTGCAGCGTGGTGTCGGTGGTAATGTCCTTTCTCAAGGTGATTACCACCGCTGCCGTCTTGGGGACTACCAGACCCTTCTGCTTTGGTGCCGCTTTCTTCTTGGGTGGCGTGGGGGGTGGGGGAGCGGCCGTAGCCTTCCCCTTTCCCTTCCTCTTCTTCCTCCCCGCTTCCTGTGTGGTCCATGCCTCGCCCGGGGGCACAGGTGCATTTTCCACTGCTGGGGCAGGCCTGGCTGCTGGGGCAGGCTTGGCTGCCAGGGCGGTGGTTTCCGGGGCCACCGGGGCCGCTTTTTTGGCGGCCCTTTTCGGCCTGCCATCCCCAAGCCTGGCCCTGCTCTCGGGCTCGGAGGCAACTTCTCTTGTTGAGGCCGGTGGGGCCTCCTTCCTTTTATCCGCCGCTAGTGGGGGGCGGATTATTGGTGCTGGAGGAAGGCGACTGGAAATCTCCTCGATTCTAGCATTAAGCATGTTTCCGAGGGAGACCGTCAAGTCGCGCTTCATGCTGTCCAGCAATTCCGCCAACTCCGCGGCGGCGGATTGTGTCGGCGGGGGGGCCCTAGGGGCCGGGGTCTCACGAGCCGGCTGCGGGGCCGAGGCCTGACGCTCTGAGAAGGCAATTCTCAGGGCCTTGAGTTCCGCTGTGCAGAGAGCGAGTTGCTCCCGCATCCTCTTGTTGTCCGCCTTTAGGATGCGGATCTCCTCGTTCTCTGACCTGGAGGCGTCAAGTTCCTCCATGGCATTCAGTATGGTGCGGCAGGCCCGGTTCATGGTGCCCCACACCTCACCCTTCAAGTTGCCCGACTTGCGGGCCCCCTCCATTATTTCGCATGCCGCCTGTTTGGTGGCCTCCACCGGGTCGGATGGGAGGAGAACCTCAGACGGGTGCGCCGACTTCTTTCCAATTGGGGAGGTATTTCTCCCACTCCCCTTTGTTCCCTTGGAGCGGAGCTCCGGGAAGTCCTTCCTATACGAGGAGGGGCCGGCGGCGACGTCTGTGTCGGGGCTGATGTAAGTCTCCGGACTTCGGAGCCTACGTCTTGCCGACGCCATCCCCGCGTAAGCCCCTTTGGGCTTGCCCCTCCGGGCTGTTCCAACCTTCGGCCCATTATCAGGCCTTGCGTCATCCGCCTGGTCTACATGCCCCCTCTTCTGGGCCTGAGAAGTTACTTCCATGGCCTCTGTGAATTCGTCCTCGGATTCAGAGGAAGAAGAAGCCAAAGTTCTTTCGTCCCACTTGCGGTGGGAACCCCCCTCCTCTTCAGACGTGGCCATTGTGGCCCCGCCAACTTCTCTACTAAAATTGGTCCAAATCCGACCACCCCAGCCGAAGTTATCACCCAAAACACAGTTTTGTTAGAAAACGGTCAAGGGGGAGTCGGCTCGGAGAAATCCCATACAAATTTCAAAAAGCGCCTGAAAAACCAAAATAGCAACAAGATTCTTCAGGACACTTTTTGAAAAATTTTTTTGGCTAACTTCCCCTTAACGGAGCCGAAAACCAAAAACGTCACCTTATAGGGGCTGAAGTCCCCTATCCCCTGGCACCCCTACTGAGACCGTAGGGGAAAACCAGACCCCAAGTATTCACGCCTGAACTTTCCCAACTTTTTTGACAAAAATTTTTTCCAAAATTTTCCCTAAAATTACTAAAAATCCAATTACTTCCAAACCCTAAAGAGAAAAGCAACCGGACCTAGCCTACACGAAATTTAATGAATGCCGCTATAACCTAACCTAAAAAAGTGCTAAAAACGATAGCCGCAAACCCGACTTTTTTTTCGATTGAAAAAGGTAAACAAACCGTTTTTCAACCGAAAAATCGTGAGTTGTAACTTTTTTCTCCCCTTTGAAATATCTCGGTCCGCAAACAACTCAGCGCCACAGCGTTTTCACAGCCGTGTGCGCCTCGTTAATCCGCAACTGACGATGTACTGAACTTCGCTGTAGCTCACATAGGCTGATCGCTAAGGCAGTTAATACACCGGGTCGGACCTCCAAAACTCGTCAACCTAACCTAACCTAACCTAACCTAACCTTTTTTTTTTTTTTTTTTTTTTGACGCTGGGAAAAATGCTTTATGCATACCCCCCCGTCGGGGGACGGACGGGTTATGTGGGACTCCCGGCGGTGCTCCCCACCGGTATACCCACTAAACGACCCAGCGGCACTCCCGCATCGCCTATATGGAGGGGAACTGGGAATCCGGCACAGCCTTTCCATCCAGCCCCCCGCCGACGACCGCCCGCCTTTACGGCGAGCCCTTCACACCCCTCCCCACCCTGGGAGAGGGGCCCGAGAATAACCGCGAGTGCTCGCGGTCATTCCCACCCGGCGGAAGTGGAGGATAAGTGCAATGCGGGAGAAGACGCCCAGACCACGACGCACACACCTCCAGGGTGTGCTGCGCCGTGTCCACCGCCGCGCCACAATCGTGGCAGGCCGGGGTCTCCTCTCTTCCGATCCGGTGCAGGCACGATCCGAAGACGCCATGCCCGGATAGCACCTGCACCAGACGGAAAGAAAGGAAACCGTGGGACCGCCCGAGCCAGTCCTTCAGGACTGGCCCGAGCGCGTCCAACGTTCTGCGGCCAAAGGCTGCGGTGGCGAGGGCCTCCGTCCAATGTTGGACGGTTGCGTCCCTCGCCTCTCTGCGGACGGCCTCCCGCTCTTCTGGGGCAGGGCACTCCCCGAGCGCCCTGCGCCCCGCCGTCCACTCGTACACTCTGGCGAGCACCCCCGCCTCGAGTTCCCAAGGCGGGGTGCCGGCCAGAGCGCACGCTGCCGCAAAGCCCACCGAGCGGTAGGCTCTCGCCACCCGCAGTGCAATGGCCCTTTGGGGCCTGCGGATGGCGGTCGCATTCTCCCTCCTGTGGAGGGAGTCCGCCCAGATGGGGGCCCCGTAAAGGGCCATGCTCTTCAAGATGCCGGCATACAAATGCCGGCATCTCGCCTTCGGCCCTCCCAGGTTTGGGAGGAGCCACGAGAGGGCGTTCGCCGCCTTCAGCAGGCGCGCTGACAACCCGCTGAAGTGCGGGCCGAAGCGCCACCTGCTGTCCAGGGTGAGGCCCAGATATTTCATCTGGGTCCTCACCCCGATCCTGACGCCCTCCACGACGATGTGGGCGTCAGGAGGGATGCGCTGCCGAGGCCCGTGGAAGAACACGGCCTCGGTCTTGTGCAGCGCAACCCCCAACCCGAGGCGGCGGATCCTTCCCGCGACCAAGGATCCGCCAGCCGAGGCCAAACTGGCCGCCTCCCTAAAATCCCTCCCCCGGGCAGTGAGGAGAGTGTCATCCGCGTAGCAGATGACACTCGTGCCCGGGAGGAGGGATCCCCGCAGGAGCCAGTCGAAGCCGATGTTCCACAGGAGTGGTCCTAGGACCGACCCCTGCGGAACACCAGACTCCGCGCCGTACCTCCGGACTTGGCCAGCCTTGTCTACGAGGAGGATCGCTCGGTCCTCCAAGTAGCTGGCCAAGAGGGCCCGCAAGTATGAAGGCACTCCGTGGTACCGGAGTGCCTCCAAGATCGTGGAGTGGGGGACGGAATTGAACGCGTTGGCTATGTCAAATGACACAGCCAACACTCCGTCCCCAGACTCCACGGCCTCCCTCACCTGGCCCTTCAGCCGGGCCAGCGCGTCCACTGTCGAACGCCCAACTCGGAAACCGAATTGGGCGTCCGACAGGTTCGGCCCAACCCCCCGCAGGAGGCCATTCAGCCGACCGGCGACGATCCCCTCGAACAGTTTACCGACCTCATCGAGCAGAACGATGGGTCGGTATGCCGAGGGGGAGTCTGCCGGTCGTCCCTCCTTACGGAGGAGGCACAGCTGCCCCTCCTTCCAGGTTTTCGGGAACCTCCCAGCCGTGAAACACGCGCTGAAGAGGTCCCGAAACCTGTCCGCCATTTGGGTGGCCGCAATGGCCACCACCCTTGCGGGGACGCCGTCCGGCCCGGGGGCGGTTTTCTTGGCGCGGAGGCGAAGCGTCGCCGCGCCAAACTCCGCCCCCGTGACCGGAGGGACCTCCTCCGCCGGCGGAGCCGCCTCCCGCGGGGGGTCCATCACTGGAGGGGTGAAGTTGGTCCTTGTTGGAAACAAGGACCGAACCACCCCATCCAGCAACGCCGGCTCGAGGGTCTCTGCTAGCGGGGGACCGAAGGGGCGCAGTTTATTCCGCGCCGCCTTATACGGTCTCCCGTACGGGTCTCTGTCGAGACCCTCTAGCATTTCGGCCCTCGCCGCGTCGTCGGCGGCGAACATAGCCGCCTTGAGGACCTTCTTTGCCTCTACGTACGAGGCGTAGAGAAGGTCCTCGTTCGACGCGTCCCGCACGTTCCGCCGTCGACTCCGCGTGTAGGCCCTCCTGGCCACCACGCAGGCGGCCCGGAGCCCCGCCAGCTCCTCCGACCACCAATAGACGGCGCGTCGGGGAGGTGGACGGCGAGACCGAGGCATGCTGGAGTTGCACACCTCGGTCAGGGACTCCCGCAGTCGGACCGCCGAGGCGTCGACGTCCAGGACATTGACAGGAGGCGTGAGCCAGTCCTGGACGAACGCCGCCTCCTTGGCCGCCCCTCGGTCCAGGTGGATCTGAGCCCACCGTGGAAAGGGGGACTGGCCCGAGCGGGCCATCCCCCGGGGGCTCTGGGTGGAGACGATGTCGAACCGCACGTATCGGTGGTCCGACAAGGTCTCCACCGTTTCCACCCGCCAGCCGACGACGCGGGCGGCAAGTGCGGGGGTGGCGAACGACACGTCCACCACCGTCCCTCCCCGTTGCCGCACACACGTGTGGGCCGTCCCTCTATTTAGGAGGGACACGCCCGACGAGGCCGCCCAAAATTCGACGGCCCGCCCGCGGACGTTGCAAGAGGCGGCCCGGTTGCCCCAGGCCGCCGACTTGGCGTTCAGGTCGCCCAATACGGCGACCTGGCGCGGCGCCGCCCTACCGACTACTGCGGTCAGGACTTCGAGAAAATCCTCGAAGTCCTGTAAAGGGCGGTTAGGGGAGAAATAGACCCCCACCAGGGCTATTTCTCCCCACGCGGCGGAACCTAACCTAACCTAACCTAACCTAACCTAACCTAACCTAACCTAACCTAACCTTTTTTTTTTTTTTTTTTTTTTTTTTTTTTTTTTTTTTTTTGCGCTGGGAAAAATGCGTTACGCATGCCCCCCCATTGGGGGATGGGAGGGGTATGTGGGACTCCCCGGTCTATATTGGACCGGTATACCCACTAAACGACCCAGCGGCACTCCGGCATCGTCTGTGTGGAGGAGGATTGGGAAACTGGCAAAAGCCTTTACTTCCAATCCCCCGCCGACGACCGCCCGCCTTTACAGCGGGGCCCGCATGCTCCTCCCAGCAGGGAGGGGCCCAGGAACGACCGCGAGTGCTCGGCCGTTCCCGCCTGATAGAGGTGGAGAATATGTGCAATGCGGGAGAAGGCGCCCCCGCGCCTGTCTCCCGCTATCCTCCACCGGGAGGGGGAAGGCGATTGTCGTGCAATCGCCTTCTTCTCCCCCTTCTTCGCCTGCGGAGCGGCGCCGCGAGGGGATCATCCTCCCGCGTGCGCTCCGCCGCCTCCTTTTGAGACATCACGTCCTCACAAAAGGAGGCGACCGCTGTCCAGGCCCTTTCGCTTCCCAGCATGGAGTTGACCACGCTGGGCAGCGAGAGGTCCGGCCCGACTATCGCCGCTAAGCCGCGACGCGGCTCTGACCACGCCGGGCACACCTCGAGGGTGTGCTGCGCCGTATCCTCCGCCGCACCACAATCATGGCACGACGGATTCTCCTCTCTTTCGATCCGGTGCAGGTACGATCCGAAGCATCCATGCCCGGAAAGCAGCTGCACCATCCTGAACGACAAGTAACCGTGGGACCTCTCGAGCCAATCTCGCAAAACTGGCCCGAGAGCGTCCAACGTCCGCCGGCCAAACGCGGCGAAGGCGAGATCCCCCGTCCAATGATGGACGATCGCGTCCTTCGCCTCCCGCCGAACGGCCTCCCGCTCCTCCGGGGCAGGGTGCTCTCCGAGCGCCCTACGCCCCGCCGTCCACTCATAGACTCTGGCGAGCACCCACGCCTCGAGCTCCCAAGGAGGGGTGCCCGCCAGAGCGCAGGCCGCGGCAAAGCCCACCGAGGAGTAGGCCCTCGCTACCCGCTGCGCAATGGCCCTTTGAGGCCTGCGGATCGCAGTAGCGTTCTCCCTCCTTCGGAGGGAGTCCGCCCAGATGGGGGCCCCGTAGAGGGCCATGCTCTTCAAGATGCCGGCATACAACTGCCGGCATCGCGCTTTTGGCCCCCCCAGATTCGGGAGGAGCCATGCTAGCGCAGCCGCGGCCTTCAACAGGCGCGTCGACAGCCCGCTGAAGTGCGGGCCGAAACGCCACCTGCTGTCGAGCACTAGGCCCAGATATTTCATCTGGGTCTTCAACTCGACCCTGACGCCCTCCACGACGATGTGGGCGTCGGTGGGAATGCGCTGCCGAGGCCCGTGGAAAAACACGGCTTCGGTCTTGTGCAGCGCCACCCTCAATCCTAGCCGGCGGATCCTTCCCGCGACCAAGGATCCGCCAGCCGATGCCAGGCTCGCCGCCTCCCTAAAGTTCCTCCCCCGGGCAGTGAGAAGAGTGTCATCCGCGTAGCAAATGACACTCGTGCCACGGAGGAGAGCTCCCCGCAGGAGCCAGTCGAACCCGATGTTCCACAGGAGTGGCCCTAGAACGGACCCCTGCGGAACACCGGACTCCGCGCCGTACCGCCGAAGCTGGCCCGTTTTGTCTACAAGGAGGACCGCTCGGTCCTCCAAGTAGTTGGCCAGGAGGCTTCGCAGGTACTGAGGCACTCCATGGTAGCGGAGCGCCTCTAGTATTGTCGGGTGGGGGATGGAGTTGAAGGCGTTTGCTATGTCGAATGACACAGCCAAAACTCCGTCCCCTGCCCCCACGGCCTCCCTCACTTGGCCCTTGAGCTGGGACAGTGCATCGACTGTCGAACGCCTCCTGCGGAAACCGAATTGGGCGTCCGACAGGTTCGGCCCCACCTCCAGCATCAGGCCATTAAGACGGCCGGCGACGATCCCCTCGAACAACTTACCGACCTCATCGAGCAGAACGATGGGCCGGTATGCCGAAGGGGAGTCCACCGGGCGCCCCTCCTTACGGAGAAGGCACAACTGCCCCTCTTTCCAGGGTTTCGGAAACCTTCCAGCCCTAAAACACGCGCTGAAGAGGTCCCGAATCCTCTCCTCCATTTGGGTGGTTGCGATGGCCACCACCCGTGCGGGGACGCCGTCCGGCCCGGGGGCCGTCTTCTTGGCGCGAAGACGGTGCGCCGCCACTCCGAATTCCACTTCCGTGATCGGAGGGATCTCCTCCTCCGGCGGAACCGCCCCCCGCGGGGGGTCCATTAATGGTGGGGTGAAGTTGGTCCCGGGTGGAAATAGGGACCGAACCACCCCATCCAGTAGTGCCGGCTCGAGAGACTCCGTCAGCGGGGGACCAAAGGGGCGCAGTTTGTTTCGCGCCGCCTTGTATGGTCTTCCGTACGGGTCTCTGTCGAGACCCTCCAGCATCTCGGCTCGCGCCGCGTCTTTGGCGGCGTTCATTGCCGAATTGAGGAGCTTCTTTGCCTCTACGTAAGAGGCGTAGAGAAGGTCCTCATTTTCGGGGTCTCGCCGTCTGCGCCGTCGACTCCGCGTGTATTGCCGCCTTGCCGCCACGCAGGCGGCCCGTAGCTCCGCTAACCCTTCGGACCACCAATAGATGGCACGACGGGGAGGTGGGCGGCGAGACCGAGGCATGCTGGACTTACACACCTCGGTCAGGGACCTCCTCAGTTGGGCCGCTGCGGAGTCCACGTCCAAGACGTCGATAGGAGGCGTGAGCCAGTCCTGGATGAACGCCGCCTCCTTTGCCGCCTCACGGTCGAGACGGGTAAGAGCCCACCGTGGAAAAGGAGATCGGCTCGACGGAGGCGACCGCCGGGGGCTCTGGGTGGAGATGTCGAACCGCACATATCGGTGGTCCGACAATGTCTCCACCATCTCCACCCGCCAGTCAACGACGCGGGCAGCGAGTGCGGGGGAGGCAAACGAGACGTCCACCACCGACCCTCCCCATCGCCGCACACACGTCTGGACCGTCCCTCTGTTGAGAAGGGATACACCGCACGAAACTGCCCAAGATTCAACGGCGGGTCCCCGGACGTTGCAGGAGGCGGCCGGGTTGCCCCAGGTCACCGACTTTGCATTCAGGTCGCCTAGAACGGCGACCTGTCGCGGCACCGCCCTACCCACAACCGCGGTCAGGATTCCGAGAAAATTCTCGAAATCCTGAAGAGGGCGGTTTGGGGAGAAATAGACGCCCACCAGGGCTATATCTCCCCACGCGGCGGCCACGTATCCCGATCCTCTCTCTAAAAGCGAGAGGGGAGGGGAGTCCGTGGAAGACCGTGAGACTAATGCCACCAAGCCGTCCTGATCACCCAGCCAACGGCCGGGGACCGAGTACGGCTCGGAGACGACCACCACGTCCACCAACCACTCAGCCATGGCCTGCATTAGCAGGTCCTGTGCTGCTTTGCAGTGGTTGGTGTTCGCCTGAAGAATGCGATGTCCGGTCCTATACATCATTCGGACATCACACCCTCCTCGTCAGCCACCGAGGTCCCAGCTTCAGGGACAACGGCACTGGCGGTAGCGGCAGGCTGGGATGGCGCCTGCGCTTTGCCCTTCTTTGGGGGAGGATTGCAATTCCTCCCCTTCATCACGTGGCCCGCCGGGCGGCCACTGGCGGCGCACACCGCACAGTGCGGCGTGGCGGCCTTGCAGGAGATGGACCTGTGCCCCGCCTTGCCGCAGCGGTAACAACAGTCCGACCTGTCCACCTTGGACGGGCAGAGGGCCCGAGTGTGCCCGATTCCGAAGCACTTGTAGCAGCGCAGAGGCTGCTCCTCAAGCGCCCGGACCACACTCGAGCTAAACCCAACGGCAAGCCGTCCCTTGGCAAGGACGGCCTTGGCCGTGGCGACCGGGCACTCAAGGCGAATGGTGCCCATGCCACCGCGACCGGGCCTGATGTCCCGACACGTTACCGCTGCGATATCACAGCCCCCTATTGCTGCGATTGCCGCCACGACCTCCTCTTTTGTGACCGAGTCGTCCAGACCGGTCACCTCCAAGGCCGAAGACCTAACGGGTCTGACGACCTTAGCCGCATCCGCGATGGCCTCTCGCAATTTACTTGCGAAGAGGTCTGCGTTGGCGCCACCCTGAACCTAACCTAACCTTTTTTTTTTTTTTTTTTTTTTTTTTTTTTTTTTTTTTTTTTTTGTTTTTTTTTTTTTTTTTTTTTTTTTTTTGACGCTGGGAAAAATGCTTTATGCATACCCCCCCGTCGGGGGACGGAAGAGTTATGTGGGACTCCCGGCGGTGCTCCCCACCGGTATACCCACTAAACGACCCAGCGGCACTCCCGCATCGCCTATATGGAGGGGAACTGGGAATCCGGCACAGCCTTTCCATCCAGCCCCCCGCCGACGACCGCTCGCCTTTACGGCGAGCCCTTCACCCCCCTCCCCACCCTGGGAGAGGGGCCCGAGAATAACCGCGAGTGCTCGCGGTCATTCCCACCCGGCGGAAGTGGAGGATACGTGCAATGCGGGAGAAGACGCCCCCGCGCCTGTCTCCCGCTATCCTCCACCAGGAGGGGGAAGACGATTGTCGTGCAATCGCCTTCTCCGACCCGTTCGTCGCCTGCGGAGTGGCGCCGCGAGAGGGTCTTCCTCCCGCGCCCGCTCCGCCGCCTCCTTTTGCGAAATTACTTCCTCGCAAAAGGAGGCCACCGCAGCCCAGGACTCCTCGCTTCCCAGCATGGCTAAAACCACGCTGGGCAGCGAGAGGTCCTGCCCGACCACCGCCATCAATTGGCGGCGCGGCCCAGACCACGACGCACACACCTCCAGGGTGTGCTGCGCCGTGTCCACCGCCGCGCCACAATCGTGGCAGGCCGGGGTCTCCTCTCTTCCGATCCGGTGCAGGCACGATCCGAAGACGCCATGCCCGGACAGCACCTGCACCAGACGGAAAGAAAGGAAACCGTGGGACCGCCCGAGCCAGTCCTGCAGGACTGGCCCGAGCGCGTCCAACGTTCTGCGGCCGAAGGCTGCGGTGGCGAGGGCCTCCGTCCAATGTTGGACGGTTGCGTCCCTCGCCTCTCTGCGGACGGCCTCCCGCTCTTCTGGGGCAGGGCACTCCCCGAGCGCCCTGCGCCCCGCCGTCCACTCGTACACTCTGGCGAGCACCCCCGCCTCGAGTTCCCAAGGCGGGGTGCCGGCCAGAGCGCACGCTGCCGCAAAGAACCTAACCTAACCTAACCTAACCTAACCTAACCTAACCTAACCCAGTCTGGCTCTTACCGCGGTCGAGAGCGCCCACTTACACTCGTGCCTCCACGCTCAAAAATCCGTGAAAAATAGAAAAAAGTGACTTTTCAAGCAGTGCGATATACCAAAACCTGCGGAATCACAAGGCGCACACGGGCGTGAAAACACCGTGGCGCTAAGTGTAAAACCCACGGAGTTACACACAAAAAAACCAGAATTTGGAGGATTTTTAAACTTTCAAGTGAGTGTTAAACGGGTTCTACAGCGGTGACCTATATTTTTTCAAGGGCCTTCGGAAGCGCCTCCAGAGGGGCCACACTTCAGTCCTTTTTGCCGATTTTTCCCGTGCAGGCGCGCGGAAATAATCGCAAAAAACAGAAAACCACGTGGCCACGAGGTCAGTGATCCAGGGCTGCTGGGTGATTGCTGACGTCGGGACATCGGAGACACCGCCGAGGACATCCGGAGGGCGTTTCAAGATTTACAATAGGTTAAGTTTTTAGGGAGCTAGAGCGTTTTTAAATTTTTGTAAATATTTAAATATTTTTAAAATTGTAAAAAGATCGGTAACCCCCCTTTTTTAATCTGAAAATATACAGATCCTAACGACCCCTACGTCATATAAAAAATTTGACGTAGGTCAATCAGCCAGTTTTTAAGTTATAATTTTTCAAAAATTTTGTTGGTACACGTGGTACCCCTAATTTTAAAGTTAGAAATTTAAATTGTATAGTATAATTTTGTAAATATTTTTAGGGAGGATATTTTAAAAAATTTAAAAATTTTAGACCAAAATTCGTTCAATTAGGCCATTTTTTGTGTTAATATTAGTGTTTTTCGAATTAATTAAATCAGGGGGGGGCCCTATCACAACGTGGTTGGGCTAGATTTACTGTGGTGGTGTAGACCTTTAAAACGAGCCCAAACACGGTCTGATTCGGATAAGGGCGGCCGAAGTTAACATTGGAGCGTCCATCTTGGACGCCATCTTTGATTTTTAAGAACTCGTATATCTTGGAAACGGACAGTCCGATCAGAGTGCGGTTTTCTTCGTTACAACAGTCGCTACATCGGCGTCTAATAGGACCTCTTGAAACTCTATGTAGAGTCACTTTTCTTTGACCTGAGCCGGCGTGCTGGGGGTGTAGACTGCACCAGGCAGAATACTCTGCACAAAACCTCGTCTCTCTAAGACTAAAACTCGCAAAGTTGTGGGAAGATTAAAAAGTGGCGGCCATTTTGTCCGCCATCTTGGAAATCTTTAATCCCACATAACTTTGGCTAGAGTGGTCCGATTGAGACGGGGTTTTCACCACTGGAGCTGTCTGTGCCTCTTCCTGCGGTGGATCTGGTTCTTGGTAGAGTTGGGGCTCTACGTAGAGCAAAAATTTTTTGACCTCGCCTTAGGTAGTGTAGACGTAGAAGAGACCAAATAAGGCACTCCTGTTGACACCTGAAACTGTTCTGTTCTTAGAATAATTAGGTTAAGAATTTAATTTGCATGGTGCACGGCAAAGCTGCCCCCAAAAATCTTTTGACATTTAGCTAATTATCTGATTATTTCATTATTTTATTATTCTGACTATTTTATTCTATAATTCTATAATTTATTTTCGTTTATTTTATTTTCTTGCCAAGACTAAATTGGGACATCCTGCTGCATCGCTTTGGTGTAGTGGCAAAGGGCCGGGACCCTAGCGATGTCTTCCACCAAGTCTAGCGCCTCGTCCAAGTCGGTGGTCTCAGCCGCCTCTTCGGGTAAACCACCCATAAAAAAGACAGCCAAGCCGGTGGGAGCGGCGGCCTCTATGGTCGGAATAAAGCCAGCCAAGAGCCTCAGGGAGAAAGTCGTTGAGCGCGAAGCGGCTCGGATGTCCGACGCACCGCTGTCGGAGAAGACGGAGAGCGCCCCCCAAGACACCATGGAGGAAGTGGACCGCTGCCTTGAGGAGCTCGAAATCCCACGCCCGACGCCCAGCGATACCGACGACTGCGATACCGAATCGGAGATAGGTTCGGAGGCTGGCGCTCCTGGCAGGAGAGATAGCACCGTCTACATGACGCCACGTAGGAGGACGGGGGTGCAGATGGATGTGGTGACCAGAGCGGCGAACGACTGTCTGCAGAGAGGCAAGGAGGCACTGGAGGCAGCCGGCAATATGAAGCGCGAATGCAAGTTGATAGCTCATCAATGTCTCACCTCTCTTTACGAATCGGTTCTCGGTTTGTCCGACTCTAGGTCAAGGCACAAGTACAATCTAGAGAAGGAACGATGCCAACATGCCAAAGAGCTCGTAAATATAGAAAGGGCGCACATGAAGGAGATGGCAGAAATGAGGAGGCGGGTCATTGATGAGCTTGGATTTGCGCGCGGCGAAATCAGCGGAACACTGGAGGAGGCCAAAGCTGTTCGGTCTTGGCTGGGATATGAGACAGCAGAACCGTTCAGGGGGATAAAGGATATCGAGCAAGCACTAAAAGCGCTGGAAGCGTCCGTCCGTGAGGGGCGAGCGGTATCTGCGGGGGACCAGTCGAGGGGAGGCCCGAAGTGGGACATCATCCAAGCGGAGCTCGCTAGACTGAGTTCCCAGGTTGGTAACGTATCAAACCAACTGGACGCGCTACGCAGGCAGATGGAAGTCATCGCGGAACGGACGACGCGCATGCCACCGGCGCAGCCCTCCCCACCGGCTGCGGAATCGGAATCGCCTCGCTCCCTGGTCTTGGGACCCAACGCGGAGAGACTGGAGGAGGACCTGAGAGAGATGAAGGCCATGCTGAGGGAGCTGACATTGGTTGCTCCCCGCCCAGGACCGACGACCCACACAGAGGCCCCACCTCCTACACTTGTTCTGGCGGATCACTTCGGGCCAATGGAGGAACGGCTTGACATAATCACGTCCGAGCTCCGAGTAATACGAGACTCAATAGGACAAGAGAAACACCAACCGGCGCCTAGCCTTAACTCGGAGCTTGCCATGGTGGAGGTCAAGCGATCCCTGAAGGATATCAGCAGGGGGATGACGGAGCTGAACACGACCGGGAAGCCAACATCGTACGCGCAAGCGGCGGCAAGGCATGTTCAGCCCCCGAACCACACCCTGATAGTGTCCTCAAGCGACCCCAAACACACCTCAGAAAACGTGATAGATAAGATCAAGGCGGCTCTGGATCTAAAGGAGACGGGAGCCAGAGTGGACCGGGTCAGAAAGGCCAAAAACCAGAAGGTGGTCCTCAACTGCGCGAGCAAGGAGGATCTTCAACTGGTAAAGGGGCGGGTCCAGCGCGGGGAAGGCCTGTCTGTGCAGGAGCCGCGAAAGCTCAACCCCCTGGTATGTTTGAGGGGAGTACTTTCGTGCTACACAAATGAGGAGATCGTGGACCACCTGCGAGCCCAGAACCAGCAGATACTCAGGGGCACGGAGAGGGCCGAAACTATTCGGGTGCGATACCGCAAGCGGGCGCGGAACCCGCACATATGTCACCCGGTATTGGAGGTCTCTCCCAACATCTGGACCCGTCTCACGCAGAGTGGTGCTGTGCACGTGGGCATACAGAGAAGCGTGGTGGAGGATCAGTCCCCTCTGGTACAATGCACGAGATGCCTGGCATACGGACACACCAAGTCTGTATGCAAAGAAAAGCTGGACCTCTGCAGTCACTGCGGGGGCTCACACACTTGGAAGGTCTGCCCCGGGTACGCAGAAAATAAGCCCGCGTCGTGCATCAACTGCGTAAAAGCCCACAGAGAGGACTCGACCCATACTGCCTTTAGCGACGAATGCAGGGAAAAACAGAAATGGGACCACATCGCGAGATCCCGAATCGCGTATTGCTGAAGGCAGCCAAGTGAACACTGATACAGGGACTCAGAGAGGCGCGGAGGAGCCTCGCGGGGTGATTAAGTTCATACAAGCCAACCTGCAAAGATCCAAGCTGGCAACAGCGGAACTTCACAAAGCGGCCCAAGAACGAGGAGTATCAATGGCACTCGTTCAAGAACCATACGTGGGCAAGGCTGGCGTTATGAAGCAACCCCCCGGGACGAGGATTATCCAGTGCACTCTGGGTCGTCAAAAGCCAGTGAAGGCCGCGATCGTCGTCTACGGAGATAGGCTGGAAGTAATTCACGACCCCCAGCTTGTAACCGAGAACATCGCGGCCGTTCACATCAGGGCAGGCCGGTTGTCGCTCGGGATTCTCTCCCTGTATTTCGAGGGTAACGAAGATATAGAGCCCTACATTGTGTCCACAAAACGAGCAATGGACAAGCTCCCCACAGCTAATTTCATTGTGGGGGGAGACGTGAACTCTTGGAGCCAATGGTGGGGCAGCTGTGCGGAAGATGATCGTGGGATGGCATATAGCGCATTCCTGGCGGACATGGAGCTCGAGATCCTCAATAGAGGACAGGTCCCGACTTTTGAGGTCCACACGCGCGGCATGACACGCACAAGCATTGTGGACGTGACTGCATGCAGCCATTCGCTGCTGGAAAGGGCGGATGAGTGGAGAGTGGACCGGAACCTAATTACCTCGGACCACAATGCGATTACCTTTTTGTTGCGCTTGGAGAGGGTCTTAGAACCCCTACGACCTATCTCGACGCGCCAATACAACACAAGGAGGGCAAATTGGTCGGAGTTTCGGTCGCGCTTCATCACCGCCCTGGCAGCGAAGGCAATAACGCCCGGTGCACTGGCGGAATCATCCTGCGCAGGGGAACTCGAGGTCATGGTCGACGAATATATAAGCGCCATACACGGGGCCTGTGAGGGTCCCATACCAAAAATGGGGCCGCGCAAGGCTAACGCCAAACCTCCCTGGTGGTCCGAGTCTTTGGACCGTCTCAAAAGAGACGCAACCACCAAAAAGAGGCGTATCCGCAACGCGGCTCCAGGCCGAAGGCGCTATGTGGTCGAGGCGTACCTGAGGGCCAAAGAGCTCTATGCAGTTAGCGCCGCTGAAGCCCAGACCCAATCCTGGAAAGAGTTTTGCTCTACACAGGATAGGGAAAGCATGTGGGACGGCATCTATAGAGTCATCAGGAATACGGCTAGAAGACAAGAGGACACGCTCTTGCGGGACTCCGCGGGAGACACCCTGAGCCCAAAAGAGTCCGTAGATCTTCTGACCAAGACCTTCTACCCTGATGACTCTATAGAGACTGACAATGAACTGCACAGGAGCACTAGACGCCTCACAGAAGCGAGACCCCCCTCGGAATTGGATCTCTCGGACGACGACCCACCCTTCACAGATGCGGAGCTGGAGATGGTTCTAAGGAACCTAAATCCCAAAAAAGCCCCAGGTCCGGACGGACTGACAGCGGACATCTGCACAGAGGCCATTACGAGCGACAGGAGTGTGTTTCTTGCCCTGGCCAATAGGTGCTTAACACTAGCGCACTACCCACGACAGTGGAAAATCGCGCATGTGTGCATCCTCCGCAAGCCGGGCAAGGATGACTACACTCACCCAAAGTCGTATAGGCCAATAGGTCTGCTGTCGGTCCTCGGAAAGATCGTGGAAAAGATGATGGTGGGGCGGCTGCAGTGGTGTATTCTCCCGAGGCTGCACCGGGGCCAGTATGGCTTCATGCCGCAGCGCGGAACTGAAGACGCCCTCTACGACCTAGTGGGACACATACAAGCTGAGCAAGCTGCCAAGAAGCTTGTACTCCTGGTCTCACTGGACATAGAGGGCGCCTTTGACAACGCGTGGTGGCCGGCCCTCAAACACCAGCTGGTCAGAAAAAGGTGCCCGAGAAACCTGTTCGCCCTAGTGGCCTCATATCTGGAAGACAGAAAGGTCCAGGTAAACTACGCGAGGGAGTCCAGAGAGAAGGAAACCACAAAGGGCTGCGTCCAAGGCTCAATTGGTGGACCGACCTTCTGGAACCTTATTCTGGACTCCCTCCTGCAAAAACTGGCAGGCCAGGGCGTATACTGTCAGGCGTACGCGGACGACGTGGCTCTGGTCTTCTCAGCACACCACGTAGAGAACCTGCGGCTCGAGGCCAACTCCACGCTAGAAGCCGTGGTGAATTGGGGGGTCGAAAATAAACTTAACTTTGCAGCACACAAGACTAGCGCAATGCTCATTACACGGAAGCTGAAGTTCGATCCCCCGATAATCCAAATGGCTGGCGTGCGGGTCGGGCTGGTGGAAGAGGTGAAACTGTTGGGCCTAATCATAGACAGGAAGCTCACGTTCAACGCGCATGTCTCGGCCATATGCAGAAAGGCTGCAGATATATACAAGCACCTGGCATGCGCGGCAAGGGTGAATTGGGGCCTAAATAGCCAAATAATACGCACCATTTACGTGTCGGTAGTGGAACCAATAATATTGTACGCGGCGAGCGCATGGTCCCCTGCGGCGAGAAAGCTGATGGTTCGTAATCGCCTGGACTCGCTGCAGAGGGGCTTTGCGCAAAAAATATGTAAGGCCTACCGTACGGTGTCGCTGACGTCAGCACTTGTTTTGTCCGGGTTGCTGCCCCTGGACCTCCGGATCCACGAAGCGGCAAGCCTTTTTAAGGCCAAGAAGGGCCACTCAGTAAATTTCATCCCTCCGGGGCGTGAAGTGGAGGCAAGAGTGAGATACGACAGCAATCCCCACCCGTCCCGACTCGTATCGGTGGACTTCGAATGCCTGGAGAACTTGAACCCAGAAACCGTTGAGCTCCACCAACTGGTGGAACCACATGTATACACGGATGGGAGCAAGATCGAAGGGAAGGTCGGGGCTGCCGTTACGTGGTGGGACGGTGGAAGAGAGCTGAAATACTCTACCTTCCGTCTGGAGAGCCATAACACTGTCTTCCAATCCGAGATGTACGCACTCTACAGAGCGGTTAAGATGGTGAGGGACAGCAAAAAGGAAGTGGTCAGCATCCTGAGCGACTCACGGTCGTCGCTCGACCTGCTGAGAAGCCCTGCGGTCACTCACCCTCTTGGGGCAGAAATAAAGGAGTGCGTACGCGCAATTCGGGAGGAGGGAAGACAAGTACGGCTCTTCTGGCTCAGAGCGCACGCGGGCACGCCCGGGAATGAACGAGCGGATGAGCTCGCTAAAAACGCCGCTCTAAAGAAGAAAACGCTTCCCGACTACAGCATGGTGCCAATTTCATATGTCAGGGGCCGCATCCGGGAGGAGACCATCCTGAAGTGGCAAGCACGGTACGATGCATCGACCACGGGGTCGGTCACAAAAGCCTTCCTACCGGATGTGAGAATGGCAAAGAAGATCATGGACGAAGGGATCATAACACCAACCCACGTCCAGGTCTTGACTGGGCACGGGGGATTTGCATCGTACCTCCATCGCTTTAAGCTGAAGGACTCTCCCTCCTGTGCCTGCGACCCTGACTGTGAGGAGACAGTGTGGCACCTGCTATGTGTGTGTCCTAGATTCGGCCGGAACCGAATGGAGCTAGAGATAGAAATCCAGCGAAAGTTGGACCAAACGGCTCTCGCGGAAATCCTGGCCGATAGAAAGACAAGGGCCCCGCTCCTGGCGTTTGTGGATCTGGTTGCCAGTGCGGCGGCGAGAAGGAACAGATGACATTTGAATTTTATTTTATTTTATTTTATTTGATCTTATTGAATTTTAATTTTGTGACATTGATTTTGACTACAAATAATGAACTGACTACAGCGATTGTTAAATTATGATAGGTGAAATGGCTCTCTAATTTTCCCATTATTTGAATTGTCTTAATATTTTAATTCAACTCTAGTTTAATTTTATTGTAATTTTATTTTAATTTTAATTGTATTGTAATTTATTGTAATTTTATTCTAATTTTATATTCTAATGTGATTTATTTGATTTTATTTTAATTTTATATTCTAATGTGATTTATTTGATTCTAATTGTATTTAATGTACCTTGATAAAATTGACTGGGTAGTGTAAACTGATATGTAAAATGATTGTAAAAGATAATTAAGAAATATGTAGCGATAATAATTAAAGCAATAAAGACTGTACCTACCCCACCCACCCTAATATAAGCAGACAAAAGCATTAGTAATAAGAGCAGCATTGAAATCCAACAATGTAAGAAAGAAAGAACGAAGGATGAAAGAAAGAACATAGGATGCGGAACGGAAGTATGAATAAAAGATAGGAAGAATGATAGAGAACTAAGCAGATAAGGTCTCTGACTCCCACGTCAGAGGATGTAGGCTAGCTCGCGGGCCGGACCTCTGCGTCCGGACAGGGTAAAAAAAAAAAAAAAAAAAAAAAACCTAACCTAACCTAACCTAACCTAACCTAACCTAACCTTTTTTTTTTTTTTTTTTTTTTTTTTTTTTTTTTTTTTTTTTTTTTTTTTTTACGATGGGAAAATGCTTTACGCATGTCCTCCAACTCGGGGAGAGCTGAAGGGGTCTGTCGGACTCTCCGTAGAGCACCAACGGCATACCGACTAAAAACCCACCGATATTCCTTCAATCACCTCAGTGCCAGTGCATCATCGAACCGCCCATTGTGAGATGAGTGAGTCGATGCCGCACTAGCACCTGACAGGGTCACGGGGTCCCGGTTGGATTCTACCGCGGCCCTGTCGGTGAATGTCCGCCTTAAGCGGACCCTTCGGACCCCCACTTGGGAGGGAGAGGAATGTCCTGGAATATTAAGGACATTCCCCGGCGTAGGGGGCCTGTGCGATGCGGAGTCGGGGCTCCCCGCACCCGAACTCTGCTGGTCCCCATCGAGCGGAAGAAGGCGAAGAAACTGTCTTCGCCTTCTTCCGGTCCTTCTTCTGCGGCGCGGCTCAGCGAGGGGGTCCTCCTCTCGTACACGTTCCGCAGCTTCCTTTTGTAGCATCACCTCCTCGCAGAAGGTGACTACGGCATCCCAGGCTCTGTCGCTCTCAAGTGCAGCCTCGACTATTCTCGGCAGCGAGAGATCCTGGCCAACAACTGCCACCAGTGCCTGACGCTGTATTGCCCAAGCACCACAGACCTCCAGCGTGTGCTGTGCTGTGTCTTCATGGGCACCACAGTGATGGCACTCCGTCGTTGATTCCCTTCCAATTCGGCACAGGTATTTTGAGAAGCAACCATGCCCCGTCAGCACCTGTGTCAATCGGAAGGTCAACGAGCCATGCTCCCTGGCAAGCCACTTTTTTAAAAGCGGCCGAACTGCCCTGACCGTCTCAATGCCAGCGCTAGGCTGCGCCAGCCTTTCGAGCCACTCTTCAATGAGTGCCTCGTGCAACTCGTCCCTTTTGCCCTCAATTTCTCTCAGGGCTGGTCTTTGTCCTCCCGCTACCTCCTGCTGGCGCCAGGAGTAAATGGATGCAAGGCAGCTGGCATCCAAGTCCCAAGGCAGTGAGCCCGCCAGTACGCATGCAGCTTCATATGAAACGGTGCAGTGGCCACGTATCGCTCTAACCGCCATTATCCTCTGCGGTCTTCGCAGAAGAGCTCTGTTACTGGCAGTTAGAGCGTCCACCCACACCGGCGCACCATACAATGTCATTGAACGAATGACCCCGGCAAAAAGATGGCGACAAGAGGCTCTCGGTCCACCAATATTCGGCAGGAGGCGCGCTAATGAGCCTGCCGAGCTTTGCACTTTTGGGACTAAACGTTTGAAGTGCTCAGCAAAGTTCCAGGTGCTGTCCAGTGTTAACCCAAGGTATTTCATGTGTGGGGTCACCATGATCCGCACACCATCCACCAAGACGTAGGCGCCAGCTGGTGGCCTACCCCCTCTTCCGTGGAAGAGAATTGCCTCCGTCTTGTTGAGGGCCACCTTTAGCCCCAGCGATCGAATGCGACTGACCAAGAGGGTGGATCCTACTGACGTCAAATGTGCAACCTCTTCATAGCTGCTTCCCCGCGCGATAAAAAGTGTATCATCAGCATAGCAGATAATATGCGTACGGGGAAGCAGAGTACCACGCAGCACCCAGTCATAGCCGATGTTCCACAGCAAGGGGCCCATCACTGAGCCCTGTGGAACACCGGACGTCATGCGCCTGGCACAGACCCTACCCTTGTTGTCAAGGTAGAGCACATCTCGCTCTCTGAGATAGTGCCCTACGAACCGACGGAGATAAAGAGGAACTCCATGGAATCGGAGTGCCTCATCGATGCATTCGTAGGGGATGCTGTTAAATGCATTAGCAATATCCAGGGATACCGCCAACACACGTTCCCCACGCGCAACCGCCGCTTTGGAGATGTTCTTTAGGTGCAGCAAGGCATCAATCGTAGAGCGCCCAGATCGGAACCCAAACTGCTCCTCCGCCAAGTTAGGACCTACAGTCGCTAGGTGTTCATGTATGCGGGCTACCACAATCCGCTCAAGCAATTTACCCGCCTCGTCGAGTAGAACTATGGGTCTATAGCCAGATGGAGATTCAGCAGGGCGACCCTCCTTACGAAGCAAGCACAGCCGGCCATCTTTCCACAATTTTGGAAATCGCCCTGACTGCAGGCATGAGTCAAACAACTCTCGCAGTCGTGTTCCCAGGTGTTTTAAAGTAATTGCCAAGACACGGCCAGGCACACCATCAGGCCCAGGGGCTGTTTTTTTTGCTCTTAGGTGGAGGACCGCGCGACCCAGCTCCCCCTCGGTGATTGGGGGAACCTCCTCGTTAGAGGGATCCAGTGGTGTCAGTGGGTCAGGAGGGACCATGCGTGGTGGCTCGTGTGGCGGGCAGGCAGGAAACAGACCTGTAACGACTTTTGCGAGGAGATAGGGCTGAAACGACTCGGTTGGAGTTGCCTGACTGGATAGCTTCTTTCTCACCATACGATAGGGGCGCCCCCAAGGGTCCCTGTTAAGGTCTTCAATAAATTCCTGCCAGGCATCAGATTTGGCCTTAAAGATTGCCAGTTGCAGGGACTTTTTATTCTGGCTATAGGCTTCGTAGAGGCCAGATTCCTCGTCAGCAGTGTGGTTACGCCTTCTACGACAGCGTGTATACGCGCGTCGAGAGCGAACGCAGGCGGACCGGAGGGAGGAGATTTCATCCGACCACCAGTACACCTGCTTTCTTGTCGGCAACCTCCGCGCGCGAGGCATGGATGCATCACACACCACAGTTAATGCCTCTTGAAACTGTTCTGCTCTTGCGTCAATACTAAGGCGTGCTTCTGAGACAGGGAGCCAGCTCTGCACAAGTGCTGCCTCCTGTACCTGCTCTCTATCTAGGCGCCCCAAGCACCAGCGTGGAAAGGCTGCCGACTGGCCAGGTGATATTCGTGCCACTCCAAGACCAGAGGAAGGTGCGACCTCGAACCTTATATAGAGGTGGTCTGACAGGGTTTCCTCACCTTCTAGGACCCTCCAGTTGCATGTGCGGGCGGCAAGAGCAGGTGTAGCAAACGTAACGTCCACTATTGACCCCCCATTTGGCCTCACGCACGTGTTAGTTGAGCCTTGGTTGATAAGAACTAGGCCAGCTGTTGCCGCCCAGTCCGCAACCGCTTCACCCCGTACGTTTGTTATAGGGCAACCCCAGGCTGTAGCCTTGGCATTGAGGTCCCCCATCACAATCATCTGAGATGGGGACATCCTCCTGATGACACCATCAAGCACCTGGAGGTACGCTTCCAGCTCAGAGAGGGCTCTATTGGGGGAGAAATAAACCCCAACAAGAATCACATTACCCCATGCAGCTGCGACATAGCCTGGGCCTTTCTCTTTCACTGAAAGGAGAACGGATCGGACATTATTCGGTGAAAAAATTGCTACTAGGCCATCCGTAGCTCCGGCCCATTTGGGACTATCGGGGATACAGTATGGCTCAGCAGCGACGGCAACATCGATGGAGCACTCTGTCAGCACCTGCATAAATAAGCTTTGGGCACTGGCACAGTGGTTTAGGTTCGTCTGAAGAAGGTTGCAATGCCGTGAACTATTCATACTAGTCAGACATTACAACCAACTCCATCGCATCTCTGCGAACGGTCTCAGGGGTAGTTTGGTGAGCTGTTCGGTGAGCTGGAACTGTCTTACCCTTGGTAGCAGGGGGATTACATTTCCTGCCTCCCATCGTGTGACTAGCTGGGCGCTGCGCGTCAGCGCATACGGCGCATCGAGGTGTCAAAGTGCACGTCGCCGCTTTGTGCCCTTCTTTGCCACAGCGGAAGCAAAGCTCGCCGCGGTCTACCGTCGATTTGCACTGCGGTCGGGTGTGACCAATGCCTAAGCAGCGGAAACACCGTAATGGACGAGAGTCCAGTGCACTGACCTGAGCAGAACTCCAGCCCACCAAGAGCCTGCCCTTTGTGATGATGTTCTTCGCGTCAGAAACAGGACACTGGACAGTAGTAACGCCTACGCCCCCAGGCCCCAACCGAATCTCTCCGACTTTGATTTGCTCTGGGGAGCACTCCGCTTGTTTTGCTATCGCTGCAATAACGTCCGCCTTACAGACGGAGTCATCTAGCCCAGAAATGCGCAAGTCCACGCACTTCACTGGACGGGCGACTCGTGCAATGTCCGCGAGAGTGGAACGTAGTTTCTCGGCGAGAAGATCTGCTTTGGGACCACTAGCAGTACCCGGGAGCTCAAACATTCTGGCCCCAGTAGCAGTCTGTCTCGATTTAACTCCCTCGATACCTAGCTCGGTAAGATCGATAGCCGCTTTGGCCCTAGTTAGAGCTTCGAAATAGGTCACCCCCTTCTCCAGAGCCTCAGGTTGGAGGGTGATTACTACAGCCGCAGACCGTGGGGCACTGAGCTTTCCCTTTTTTTTGCGTTTCGCTTTCCTAGGCTTGGCTGCCAGAGGAGCCTTTGCAGGCTGACTAGTCTTCGACTGCTGCTGCCCGGATGTTAACTGGGAAGTAATGGAAGGAGCAGCTAACTTCTTCTTGCGACCCTTTTTGGCAACAGTCGACCATCCTTCCTTATCAGTTGCGGGCGGGGTTGCACCCTGGCTGGAAGTAAGGTGTGAGTCGTCCTTTTGTGTGCCAGAATTGGCAGGCTGATCAGCCTCTCTGCGCGCCTTGGACACCACAGTTGCGGCCGATGTGGTCAGTGCATAAGCAGAGGATCCCTTCCTATCTGCCGCCAGAGGTGGGCGTAGTGTCTTTGCAGGGAGAAGACGGTCTTCTATGCTGGCTAACCGGGCATTCACCATTTCTCCTACAGAAATGGTGACTCTTCGTATGACATCCTCAAAGTCTGCTCCTGATACAGGTGGAGTGGACAGGACTGGGGTAACGATCGCGGACGCATTCACACGCGTATTACGTTCCTCGTAGTCCCGCCGGAGAGCCCTCAGCTCATCCCTGATGTTAGCCAACTCACGGCTGAGCCGGTCATTGTCGGCCCGAAGGCGCCTCGTCTCGTCGTCTACAGTTCGCTGCTTCAAGTAGTCTACTATGTCTCTTATAGTAGCCAGAGACTGGTTTATTGTACCTTGGACTGTACCCTTCAGGTTCTTGGATTTTCTGGATGCCTCCTGAATAGCGTCCAGCTCCTTTGTGGCACGATCTTGCAATTCTTCTGCGCTTAGTGTTTCTCCACTAAGATGGGCGTAGACTTTCCTGGCCGATTTAGCCTTGGTCGATTGCTGATCAGCCGCATCTTTACTTAGCCGGTATGTTTCCAGACCGGGGTTAGCAAGGTCTACCGTGGCACGGGCAAGCCCATCATGGGTGCCCGCAATCGATGATTTCCCACGTCCACGGCGGGCAGTCGAGACCTTAGGCGGAGCCAGGACATCTTCCTCGGTGTCGAAATACGACTCCCCACAAGAAAGCGGTCGCTTTCGGCCTGAGGGTTCTAAGCAAGTGAAGCTAGTCGCTGAATCCGGTCTCGGTTCAGATTCGACATCCAGCTCCATGCTACCGCTGACCACATTCTCCAGACGTGTCGACGACATCGAACGTGTGCTTGTCTCTGAATCAGACACAAGCGTACCGTCATGTTTCTTCCTTCTACCACCCTTCTTTCGCGTTGGAGCGCGAGAAGACTTACGAACAACTTCCTTAGTTGTTTGGAAGACTTGGGGTTCCTTCATTAAGCCACTGTCAGTAGTGTTGGCGTTCGTCTTCGGGACGCACACTTCCACCTCAATATCAACTTTATCCATATCATTAGTAATATCAGAATCCGATTCCAAAGAAAAGCCAATATCGCGTTCACGAAGGTCGGCGGAGCACCGACCTACGAAGCAAGAGTTGCCCCCCCAGAGTACGAGGGGCAGCCCTCCACTCCAGATGGAGTGGAGGGGTGGGATTCCCCCTTTCGGGGACCCACCTGGGGACCATTTTCACTTTTGCTTTGGTTCATATTTTTTTTTTTTTCCTCCAATGCTCCACATCGTCGTCTCTTTTTTTCCCCCGGGGGTGAGCTCCCCCGTCAGCGCGCCCTAAAAAGGACGCACCCTCTTCGCCTGATAGGCCCAGAATAGGCCCGGCCGAAGCAAGTGTGCTTATCTAGTCCCTCCCTCCAAGCCTGTCCGGCATGGGCAATCCTGCCAGTGCAGCCTTGGGGATCATTGGGGCATGTAAACGCCAACATCACCAGCGAAGCACAAGCCAACTCGGAACCCCACGGAGAGACTGACCCATACAGCCGATCCGCGGGAAAACCGAGTCGGACCACACCGCACCAGTAGTGCCAACCACATCCTTGGACGAATCCTTGGATCCCTCACGGACAGCTAGCTCGTCCCAATTCATCCACTACGCCCTCTGCTACTCAGAGGGACGTGCGGAGAAGATTTCCTTCTACAATTACCCCCAACTATCACTAGTCCCCCCTGGACTCCAACCCCTACCCAGCGGGATAAGGTGATGGAATTCCCCAATCAACACAAACCCACGAACAGATGACCTTAGATCCCAGAGCCCACCCACCCTACCCCACCGACAAAGTGCCGGCGTCTGGTGGTTTCAGATATGTCTATTTCAGATGGAAATAGACCTATAACAGGCAGCAACCACGAGAAGGCCGACCCCACCAGACTTGCCTTGGGGATCTTCACGACTTGCGCTCTCCCCCAAGACCATTCGCCTCCTTACTCGCTCCCAGAGCCGAGTAAGGAAGGCCTGGATTTATCCAATACAAGCGGCCGAAGCCGCAAGCTAGGCATAGCAACTACTAATGGATAAACCCAGACCCGCCCAACCTAACCTAACCTAACCTTTTTTTTTTTTTTTTTTTTTTTTTTTTGACGCTGGGAAAAATTCTTTATGCATACCTTCCCGTCGGGGGACGGAAGGGTTATGTGGGACTCCCGGCGGTGCTCCCCACCGGTATACCCACTAAACGACCCAGCGGCACTCCCGCATCGCCTATATGGAGGGGAACTGGGAATCCGGCACAGCCTTTCCATCCAGCCCCCCGCCGACGACCGCCCGCCTTTACGGCGAGCCCTTCACCCCCCCCCACCCTGGGAGAGGGGCCCGAAAATAACCGCGAGTGCTCGCGGTCATTCCCACCCGGCGGAAGTGGAGGATACGTGCAATGCGGGAGAAGACGCCCCCGCGCCTGTCTCCCGCTATCCTCCACCAGGAGGGGGAAGACGATTGTCGTGCAATCGCCTTCTCCGACCCGTTCGTCGCCTGCGGAGTGGCGCTGCGAGAGGGTCTTCCTCCCGCGCCCGCTCCGCCGCCTCCTTTTGCGAAATTACTTCCTCGCAAAAGGAGGCCACCGCAGCCCAGGACTCCTCGCTTCCCAGCATGGCTAAAACCACGCTGGGCAGCGAGAGGTCCTGCCCGACCACCGCCATCAATTGGCGGAACCTAACCTAACCTAACCTAACCTAACCTAACCTAACCTAACCTTTTTTTTTTTTTTTTTTTTTTTTTTTTTTTTTTTTTTTTTTTTTTGACGCTGGGAAAAATGCTTTATGCATACCCCCCCGTCGGGGGACGGAAGGGTTATGTGGGACTCCCGGCGGTGCTCCCCACCGGTATACCCACTAAACGACCCAGCGGCACTCCCGCATCGCCTATATGGAGGGGAACTGGGAATCCGGCACAGCCTTTCCATCCAGCCCCCCGCCGACGACCGCCCGCCTTTACGGCGAGCCCTTCACACCCCTCCCCACCCTGGGAGAGGGGCCCGGGAATAACCGCGAGTGCTCGCGGTCATTCCCACCCGGCGGAAGTGGAGGATACGTGCAATGCGGGAGAAGACGCCCCCGCGCCTGTCTCCCGCTATCCTCCACCAGGAGGGGGAAGACGATTGTCGTGCAATCGCCTTCTCCGACCCGTTCGTCGCCTGCGGAGTGGCGCTGCGAGAGGGTCTTCCTCCCGCGCCCGCTCCGCCGCCTCCTTTTGCGAAATTACTTCCTCGCAAAAGGAGGCCACCGCAGCCCAGGACTCCTCGCTTCCCAGCATGGCTAAAACCACGCTGGGCAGCGAGAGGTCCTGCCCGACCACCGCCATCAATTGGCGGCGCGGCCCAGACCACGACGCACACACCTCCAGGGTGTGCTGCGCCGTGTCCACCGCCGCGCCACAATCGTGGCAGGCCGGGGTCTCCTCTCTTCCGATCCGGTGCAGGCACGATCCGAAGACGCCATGCCCGGATAGCACCTGCACCAGACGGAAAGAAAGGAAACCGTGGGACCGCCCGAGCCAGTCCTGCAGGACTGGCCCGAGCGCGTCCAACGTTCTGCGGCCAAAGGCTGCGGTGGCGAGGGCCTCCGTCCAATGTTGGACGGTTGCGTCCCTCGCCTCTCTGCGGACGGCCTCCCGCTCTTCTGGGGCAGGGCACTCCCCGAGCGCCCTGCGCCCCGCCGTCCACTCGTACACTCTGGCGAGCACCCCCGCCTCGAGTTCCCAAGGCGGGGTGCCGGCCAGAGCGCACGCTGCCGCAAAGCCCACCGAGCGGTAGGCTCTCGCCACCCGCAGTGCAATGGCCCCTTGGGGCCTGCGGATGGCGGTCGCATTCTCCCTCCTGTGGAGGGAGTCCGCCCAGATGGGGGCCCCGTAAAGGGCCATGCTCTTCAAGATGCCGGCATACAAATGCCGGCATCTCGCCTTCGGCCCTCCCAGGTTTGGGAGGAGCCACGAGAGGGCGTTCGCCGCCTTCAGCAGGCGCGCTGACAGCCCGCTGAAGTGCGGGCCGAAGCGCCACCTGCTGTCCAGGGTGAGGCCCAGATATTTCATCTGGGTCCTCACCCCGATCCTGACGCCCTCCACGACGATGTGGGCGTCAGGAGGGATGCGCTGCCGAGGCCCGTGGAAGAACACGGCCTCGGTCTTGTGCAGCGCAACCCCCAACCCGAGGCGGCGGATCCTTCCCGCGACCAAGGATCCGCCAGCCGAGGCCAAACTGGCCGCCTCCCTAAAATCCCTCCCCCGGGCAGTGAGGAGAGTGTCATCCGCATAGCAGATGACACTCGTGCCCGGGAGGAGGGATCCCCGCAGGAGCCAGTCGAAGCCGATGTTCCACAGGAGTGGTCCTAGGACCGACCCCTGTGGAACACCTGACTCCGCGCCGTACCTCCGGACTTGGCCAGCCTTGTCTACGAGGAGGACCGCTCGGTCCTCCAAGTAGCTGGCCAAGAGGGCCCGCAAGTATGAAGGCACTCCGTGGTACCGGAGTGCCTCCAAGATCGTGGAGTGGGGGACGGAATTGAACGCGTTGGCTATGTCAAATGACACAGCCAACACTCCGTCCCCAGACTCCACGGCCTCCCTCACCTGGCCCTTCAGCCGGGCCAGCGCGTCCACTGTCGAACGCCCAACTCGGAAACCGAATTGGGCGTCCGACAGGTTCGGCCCAACCCCCCGCAGGAGGCCATTCAGCCGACCGGCGACGATCCCCTCGAACAGTTTACCGACCTCATCGAGCAGAACGATGGGTCGGTATGCCGAGGGGGAAACCTAACCTAACCTAACCTAACCTAACCTAACCTAACCTAACCTAACCTAACCTAACCTAACCTAACCTAACCTAACTGTATCTGCGATACAGTTACACCGGAGACTGTGCCCCATCTACTTGACGACTGTCCAAGATATGGCGCATGGCGCCAACAACTCAGCGATAGTTTTCGTAAAGATGTGTCATGTGGGGTTTATAGTGAATTTGTTGGGGACGATGAATATCGGAAAGAGTTTTTAAGGTACGCGGAACGGGTGGTAAGATCAGCGGGGAAAACAAACGGTAGCACTGTATGCTAACTTCCACTTGTAAATATAAAATTGTATAATTAAGTAAATAATGACAACAATGATAAATTATTATAAAATTGGTAGGTTTTAATTGTAAATAAATAAGTGTGTAGTAAAAATATGTAAAACCAGAAATGACATGTTAATAATTTAAAATGTATTAATTGACTATTTTGTAAAATTTTATTATATGACATAATTATAATTATAGTATTAAGTTAGTTGATAGTTATTGACTTATTGGAATGTTTAAGATTGTAATTGATAAAATGTAATAATGTGTAATGTATAATATAATGATAATAACTGGATAATAATGTATAACGGAGAAGATTTAGAAATGTAATTAACTGGAAAACCTACCACGAGGACTGCTGTGAGAGATTTGCAAGGTGAAGTAACGGCTACGAAGAAATACAAACGAAGAAAGAAGTGCACAAGGAAAAATGTAATTAGATATAAATAATAGCAAAATAATAAAGTCGACTACCTAGAAATAGAAATAAAACAATGTAGGATTAAAACATCAGGATAAAACGTTGCATAATAAATAGCAACGAGATTAGGATAGCTCGCGGGCCGGGCCTCTGCGCCCGGACAGAAAAAAAAAAAAAAAAAAAACCTAACCTAACCTAACCTAACCTAACCTAACCTTTTTTTTTTTTTTTTTTTTTTGACGCTGGGAAAAATGCTTTATGCATACCCGCCCGTCGGGGGACGGACGGGTTATGTGGGACTCCCGGCGGTGCTCCCCACCGGTATACCCACTAAACGACCCAGCGGCACTCCCGCATCGCCTATATGGAGGGGAACTGGGAATCCGGCACAGCCTTTCCATCCAGCCCCCCGCCGACGACCGCCCGCCTTTACGGCGAGCCCTTCACCCCCCCCACCCTGGGAGAGGGGCCCGAGAATAACCGCGAGTGCTCGCGGTCATTCCCACCCGGCGGAAGTGGAGGATACGTGCAATGCGGGAGAAGACGCCCCCGCGCCTGTCTCCCGCTATCCTCCACCAGGAGGGGGAAGACGATTGTCATGCAATCGCCTTCTCCGACCCGTTCGTCGCCTGCGGAGTGGCGCTGCGAGAGGGTCTTCCTCCCGCGCCCGCTCCGCCGCCTCCTTTTGCGAAATTACTTCCTCGCAAAAGGAGGCCACCGCAGCCCAGGACTCCTCGCTTCCCAGCATGGCTAAAACCACGCTGGGCAGCGAGAGGTCCTGCCCGACCACCGCCATCAATTGGCGGCGCGGCCCAGACCACGACGCACACACCTCCAGGGTGTGCTGCGCCGTGTCCACCGCCGCGCCACAATCGTGGCAGGCCGGGGTCTCCTCTCTTCCGATCCGGTGCAGGCACGATCCGAAGACGCCATGCCCGGATAGCACCTGCACCAGACGGAAAGAAAGGAAACCGTGGGACCGCCCGAGCCAGTCCTTCAGGACTGGCCCGAGCGCGTCCAACGTTCTGCGGCCAAAGGCTGCGGTGGCGAGGGCCTCCGTCCAATGTTGGACGGTTGCGTCCCTCGCCTCTCTGCGGACGGCCTCCCGCTCTTCTGGGGCAGGGCACTCCCCGAGCGCCCTGCGCCCCGCCGTCCACTCGTACACTCTGGCGAGCACCCCCGCCTCGAGTTCCCAAGGCGGGGTGCCGGCCAGAGCGCACGCTGCCGCAAAGCCCACCGAGCGGTAGGCTCTCGCCACCCGCAGTGCAATGGCCCTTTGGGGCCTGCGGATGGCGGTCGCATTCTCCCTCCTGTGGAGGGAGTCCGCCCAGATGGGGGCCCCGTAAAGGGCCATGCTCTTCAAGATGCCGGCATACAAATGCCGGCATCTCGCCTTCGGCCCTCCCAGGTTTGGGAGGAGCCACGAGAGGGCGTTCGCCGCCTTCAGCAGGCGCGCTGACAACCCGCTGAAGTGCGGGCCGAAGCGCCACCTGCTGTCCAGGGTGAGGCCCAGATATTTCATCTGGGTCCTCACCCCGATCCTGACGCCCTCCACGACGATGTGGGCGTCAGGAGGGATGCGCTGCCGAGGCCCGTGGAAGAACACGGCCTCGGTCTTGTGCAGCGCAACCCCCAACCCGAGGCGGCGGATCCTTCCTGCGACCAAGGATCCGCCAGCCGAGGCCAAACTGGCCGCCTCCCTAAAATCCCTCCCCCGGGCAGTGAGGAGAGTGTCATCCGCGTAGCAGATGACACTCGTGCCCGGGAGGAGGGATCCCCGCAGGAGCCAGTCGAAGCCGATGTTCCACAGGAGTGGTCCTAGGACCGACCCCTGTGGAACACCAGACTCCGCGCCGTATCTCCGGACTTGGCCAGCCTTGTCTACGAGGAGGACCGCTCGGTCCTCCAAGTAGCTGGCCAAGAGGGCCCGCAAGTATGAAGGCACTCCGTGGTACCGGAGTGCCTCCAAGATCGTGGAGTGGGGGACGGAATTGAACGCGTTGGCTATGTCAAATGACACAGCCAACACTCCGTCCCCAGACTCCACGGCCTCCCTCACCTGGCCCTTCAGCCGGGCCAGCGCGTCCACTGTCGAACGCCCAACTCGGAAACCGAATTGGGCGTCCGACAGGTTCGGCCCAACCCCCCGCAGGAGGCCATTCAGCCGACTGGCGACGATCCCCTCGAACAGTTTACCGACCTCATCGAGCAGAACGATGGGTCGGTATGCCGAGGGGGAGTCTGCCGGTCGTCCCTCCTTACGGAGGAGGCACAGTTGCCCCTCCTTCCAGGTTTTCGGGAACCTCCCAGCCGTGAAACACGCGCTGAAGAGGTCCCGAAACCTGTCCGCCATTTGGGTGGCCGCAATGGCCACCACCCTTGCGGGGACGCCGTCCGGCCCGGGGGCGGTTTTCTTGGCGCGGAGGCGAAGCGTCGCCGCGCCAAACTCCGCCCCCGTGACCGGAGGGACCTCCTCCGCCGGCGGAGCCGCCTCCCGCGGGGGGTCCATCACTGGAGGGGTGAAGTTGGTCCTTGTTGGAAACAAGGACCGAACCACCCCATCCAGCAACGCCGGCTCGAGGGTCTCTGCTAGCGGGGGACCGAAGGGGCGCAGTTTATTCCGCGCCGCCTTATACGGTCTCCCGTACGGGTCTCTGTCGAGACCCTCTAGCATTTCGGCCCTCGCCGCGTCGTCGGCGGCGAACATGGCCGCCTTGAGGACCTTCTTTGCCTCTACGTACGAGGCGTAGAGAAGGTCCTCGTTCGACGCGTCCCGCACGCTCCGCCGTCGACTCCGCGTGTAGGCCCTCCTGGCCACCACGCAGGCGGCCCGGAGCCCCGCCAGCTCCTCCGACCACCAATAGACGGCGCGTCGGGGAGGTGGGCGGCGAGACCGAGGCATGCTGGAGTTGCACACCTCGGTCAGGGACTCCCGCAGTCGGACCGCCGAGGCGTCGACGTCCAGGACATTGACAGGAGGCGTGAGCCAGTCCTGGATGAACGCCGCCTCCTTGGCCGCCCCTCGGTCCAGGTGGATCTGAGCCCACCGTGGAAAGGGGGACTGGCCCGAGCGGGCCATCCCCCGGGGGCTCTGGGTGGAGACGATGTCGAACCGCACGTATCGGTGGTCCGACAAGGTCTCCACCGTTTCCACCCGCCAGCCGACGACGCGGGCGGCAAGTGCGGGGGTGGCGAACGATACGTCCACCACCGTCCCTCCCCGTTGCCGCACACACGTGTGGGCCGTCCCTCTATTTAGGAGGGACACGCCCGACGAGGCCGCCCAAAATTCGACGGCCCGCCCGCGGACGTTGCAAGAGGCGGCCCGGTTGCCCCAGGCCGCCGACTTGGCGTTCAGGTCGCCCAATACGGCGACCTGGCGCGGCGCCGCCCTACCGACTACTGCGGTCAGGACTTCGAGAAAATCCTCGAAGTCCTGTAAAGGGCGGTTAGGGGAGAAATAGACCCCCACCAGGGCTATTTCTCCCCACGCGGCGGCCACGTATCCCGGTCCCCTCTCTAAGAGCGAGAGGGGAGGGGAGTCCGTGGAAGACCGCGACACCAACGCCACCGAGCCGTCCCGATCACCCAGCCAACGGCCAGGGACAGAGTACGGCTCGGCGACCACCGCAACGTCTACTAACCACTCAGCCAGGGCCTGCATCAGCAGGTCCTGGGCTGCTTTACAGTGGTTAATATTCGCCTGTAGGATGCGATGTCCGGACCTATCCATCATTCGGCCATCGCACCCCCCTCGTCGGCCACCGAGGTCCCAGCCTCAGGGACGACGGTGGTAGCGGCAGGCTGAGACGGCGCCTGCGCTTTGCCCTTCTTTGGGGGAGGATTGCAGTTCCTCCCTTTCATAATATGTCCCGCCGGGCGGCCGCTTGCTGCGCACACTGCGCAGTGTGGCGTGGCAGCCTTGCAGGAGGCAGACTTGTGCCCCTCCTTGCCGCAGCGGTAGCAGCTGTCCGTCCTATCCACCTTGGACGGACAGAGGGCCCGCGTGTGCCCGATTCCGAAGCACCTGAAGCAGCGTAGTGGCTGGTCTTCAAGTGCCCGGATTCTGCACGAGCTGAAACCTATGGGAAGTCGTCCTTTAGCGAGGACGGCTTTAGCTGCAGCGACGGGGCACTCAAGGCGGATAGTGCCCATGCCACCGCGGCCGGGCCTGATGTCTCGACCCTGCACCGCTGCTACGTCGCAGCCCCCTGTTGCTGCGATTGCCGCCACGACCTCCTCTTTGGTGACCGAGTCGTCCAGACCGGTCACCTCCAAGGCCGCAGACCTAACGGGCCTGACGACCTTAGCCGCGTCCGCGATGGCCTCTCGCAATTTACTTGCGAAGAGGTCCGCGTTGGCGCCACCCTGGGCCCCCGGGAACTCGAAGATTCGAGCCCCGGTTTGGGTCTGGCGGCACGCGACTGCCCCGATTCCCAATGTTATGGGATCGACGTTGGCACGAGCCCGCTTGAGGACGGACTCGTACGTCTCACCTCGCTCCGCAGCCTCCGTGGTGAGCGTCACCACGACGGCCGCGGTCTTGGGAGGAACCAGAGGCTTCCTTCCGCCAGCTGGGGCCATTTTGGCTGCGGAGGCAGCGGCAACGGGCTTGGGGGCCGACTTTTTCCCTTTCCCCTTCCCCTTTCCCTTGCCAGTCGCCTGGGACGGGCAGGAAGGAGTGGCGGTGGGGGTGGCAGGGGCGGCGGCCGTACTCGCCTTGTTTTTGGCCTTGCCCTTTCCCTTTTTAACCACTTCCGTCCACGGCTGGTTGGACGGGGTGGTTGAAGGTAGTTGGGCGTCCTCCTTTTGAGAGGATGGCCCCGGCTTATTCAGACTCTTGGCCGCCGCTAGCGGTGGTCGGAGGCGTTTTTCGGGGAGAAGCCTGTCCTCGATGCCAGCGAGGCAGGCTCTCGTAAAGGCCCTTTCCTCCATGACCACTTTGCGGATGATATCCTCAAAGTTGGAGGAGGGGCCTTCGGCCGCTGGTCTGGGGTTGGCCTGAGTAGGCCGTGCCGTGACTTCGGCCAGCTTCTTGCGCAGCTGGCTGACCTCCGACCGCAGGTGGATGGTATCCTCCAAGTTGAAGGAGCAGTCTTCAGCCGCTGGTCTGGGGTCGGCCTGAGCTGGTCGGGCCATGACTTCAGCCAGCTTCTTGTGCAGCTGGCTGACTTCCGACTGCAGGCGGTCGACCTTTGCCTGCAGTTGCCGCGTCTCGTCCGTTTCGGTGCGCTGCACCAGCTCCCGAATGATACCGCGCATGCTCGCGGCCCTGCACTTCAGGGACTTTTGAAAAGTCCCCTTTAGATTGGAGGACTTAGAGGCCACGACCACTATCTCGTCTGCGTCCTCTTGAGCCATGCGCTCTAACTCAGTCAGGGAGTGGTCCGCGTACAGGACGCAGGACGCACCGTACCCAGACATGGCCCGAGCAGCGCGCGCCCGCTGCTCCTTGGCGGCGACCTGCTCCTCCAGGTCCCGCTGGAGATGCGTCCGCCGAGCTAGGTTTAGCTGGCGTTGGGCATCTGCCAGGCCCACGTCGTGGGTGTCCACCACAGTCGAGGAAGTAGTAGGCTTTTTAGCCTTCCTCTTCTTCGACTTGGTGCTCCTCGTCGAGTCCGAGGAGCCTTCACCACCGTCATCCTTCAAGAAGGCCCGCTTGCGTTTTTGGAGGCGACCTTCGACCTCCATCGCCGAACTCGCGTCCGACTCAAGCGCATTGTAGTCGGAGTCCGACCTACAACAGTACAAGCTAGCCGCCGATGGTGCGCGGCTAGCTTCTGACGCCGAAATGGCATCGCCAGCGTGGCCCTGAGAAGGGCCTTTTGGTTGGCCCTCAGAAGGGCCTTTTGGTTGGCCCTTAGAAGGGCCTTTTTTGAAACGCCCGAGGGCGTCCCGCAATGAACGCGTCGCCACCTCAGACGCAAGCGTCTCAGGCGCAGTCACGCATTCAACCTAACCTAACCTAACCTAACCTAACCGAACCGTCCACGCCCGCCCGTCGCCGAGCGAGCTGCGTTTATAGTGAGCTCCGTGACAAAAAATCATTAAAAATATAAAAAAGTGGAATTTAGTGACGTGCGATATAACAAAATTTGCGCCAGGTGAAGGCGCACACAGTGGTGAAAACCAAAATTTGAAAAGTGCTGTGAGAAAAAAGTTATACTAGGAAAAGTGAAAATTTTGGAAATTCCGAAACTTAAAATAAATCCGCTGCACGTTTTTGAGCGGTGACCCCTGGTTTTTACACTGCCCAAAGGAGCGCCTCGTGGGCCTCCACACGTCGGACCTTTTTCCGGATTTTTCCGTGCAGGCGCACGGAAGTTAATCCGGAAAAACCGAAAACCACGTGGCCACGAGGTCAGTGACCGGAGCAGTTGGACAAGATCTGACGACGGGGCCGACTGGATACCACCGCACTGAAGCAGGGGGTTTTTCCGGATTTCGAAAAAGTGGAGTTTTCGTCAAGCTAGAGACTTTTTAAGAAATCGAACATTTTCGAAATCACTTTCCTCGAAAAAGTGAGCGGTGACCCCTGTTTTTGACACTGCCCGGAGGAGCGCCTCGGGGGCCTCTACACGTTGGAGTTTTTTCCGGATTTTTCCGAGCAGGCGCAAGGAAGTTAATCCGGAAAAACCAAAAACCACGTGGCCACGAGGTCTGGACCCAGGGCAGTTGGACAAAAACGGGAAACGGCAACACCAGGACACTAGTGCGACGAGTGCGGAGGCATTTTAAATTTTAAAAAAGGGTCAATTTTGAGCAATTTACAGACAATTTTAATAATAGTGTTTTAAAAAAAAAGCTTATAACTCGTAAAGTAAATGTTTTAGGTCTAATTTTATTCATTCATATAGTTAGCAATTAAGTTTTTTATCCATATTCTAAATTTTAAAAATTTTTTGTTAAGTAATTTATAAGTTATGGTGTGTTGACCCTTTGACCTACATTCGAGGTACCCTGGAAATCGTAAGTAGGGAGGGTAGTCGACAATTTGACTGGTCAGTGTATCGGGTCTAGTAGTAATTAACCTCCTCTTTAAATTTAGCATTCCTACGGCCAGTGGTTTCTGAGATTTTTTGTGTTGACCCACTAACCTGACCCACTGGCCCACTGACCGACTGACACACTGACCCAGTGACCCAGTGACCCACTGACCGACAAACCTACTGACATACTGACCTACTTTCAGGGTGCCTTGAGTGGGTTTTAAAAATTTGTTTTAAAAATCTGTTTTTCGCATTGTTGGACGGAAAACCTGACTCCAAAAAATCTTTTTGGACAATTGTAAATATCTTAATGTTAATTATTCTATAGGACATATTTGAAATTTTAAAAAATTTTATATTTTACTTTTATCTTATAATTTTATTGTTCTTGTACATTGTATAATTGTAATTTTCGGGTTGTGAACATACAACACACGTATCCGACGCCCTCTACACGTCGCATACTTTTAAACATTGACGTCCCTAGAAGCCAGAGCTAAGCGAGCTTAAAATATGTTCGGTATCAGGACTCCCGTCAGTAAGGTGGTGATTGAAAACTCTCCCCCGAAAAACGCCGAAGAGAAGGCAGAGAAGACGGGCCCTCCTTCAAACCAGGACCGGACCTTTGTGGTCAGAAGGAGCATCGGGGAGATAGAGGCAGGAGCCACCAAGACGTCTCCGAAGAGGGTAGTGGTGCCAGTGGCGGGCCCTTCGAGGCCAAAAACCCGAGTATCGACGGGCGCCTCGGATGCCCCCGCTCCGAAGTCAACTTGTCCCCCCTCTAGAGTTGCTGAGGCTAGGGCATGCCTGAATAAGGCTAAGCTCTGCCTCAGCAGCTCTAGAAATATAAAGACCGAGTATAAAGAGGGTATAACGGCAGCCGTGGAGCGGTTATACCAGCTCGTGAAAGAGTCGGAGGCCAAGGAGGTGGCAGGAATTCAGAGCAAGGGACAGGGTGAGAAGAAAGGGGAGGACACTTTACACCCTCCGCTTCCTCCTCACCCTGCCAATGGAAAAAACGATGAAATACTAAGGAGGATGGAAGAGCACTCCAAATTAATACAAGAAAATACTGCCAGGATGGAGTCTTTGAAGGAAACACTGGCTAACCACCAAAAAGTCTTGGAAGCGGCCCCCACCTACGCGAACGTCGTGGCTGGCTCGCCGAGGAGGCCACCGGTAGAGTCCGCCGCGATGCACTCTGTCGTAATCACGTCGAAAGACGACCAGGATACCGGAGAGGAGGTTTACGACAGAGTAAGGAAAGCGTTAAATGCCAAGGATGAGGGAACAAGAATTGACAGGATCAGAAAGGCCAAGGATCAGAAGGTCATTCTTAGCTGTAAAGACAAGGCGGAATTGGGAAAGGTAAAAGAAAGGCTAATAGAAAAAGGATGTTCTCTCAAAGTAGAGGACATCAAGAACAAGGACCCCCTCTTGGTACTGTACGGAGTCCAAAAAGAAAACACCGATGAAGACATTGTAAAGGCGATCAGGGGCCAGAACGGAAATATACTTGGAGATGTGGATGGGGAGGACTTCCGCGTCGAGGTCCGGTACAGACGGAGGGCGAGAAACCCGCTTACAGTTCATGTAGTTGCTCGGGTCTCGCCCGCCGTCTGGCAGCGGCTCACTGGCGCGGGTGCCGTCCACATCGACATCCAAAGAGTTAGGGTAGCAGATCAGTCTCCCCTGATCCAGTGTTCGCGCTGCCTGGGATATGGGCACGGGAAAAAGTTTTGTCGTGATGCAATCGACGTTTGCAGTCACTGTGGGGGGCCGCACCTGAGAACAGAGTGCGCGGACTGGTTGGCTAACGCCCCCCCCAGCTGCGTCAATTGCATCAAGGCTAAACTTGAAAAAGCGGACCACGACGCTTTTAGCGACGGCTGCCCGGTGAGGCGGAAGTGGGATGCGTTGGCGAGGTCAACTACAGCGTACTGCTGAAGGCCTGTCTCGCACGCGGATCTCCACGTAGATCTCGTAAACCCGGTCCACAGGGGTATGGCACTAAAACAAAAGTGTGGAAATTCAAATTATAAATAAACAGGGTAATAAATAAAATTCAAACGGTAAACTGGGTCCAGTTTCATAAGAAACTGGCCCAGTTTAAAAGGGGCAAAACAATAATTAAAAAGTAGAAAATCAAGGGAAAAACAGATAGAAATATAGGGAAATTTAAGTTAAAGAGATATAGTGGTTCGAAAAATTTTTTGTAAAATGAATCTTAAAATAACTACCATACCATTTTGGACCGGTGAGTTGCTTGAAAAGCCGAAGTGGGCTTGCCGTCGCTGGTAGGTGCAAAATCCAAGGCGCAGCGCATATCAGGAGGAGACCAAATGTATTTGTAATAAAATAAATTAGATTTAGAAAACTATGTTCATATATATTGTTTAATATATCAATGTAACATAGAAATAGTAGTAACAAATAATAGTGTAAGGTGTATTATTAAGTAGCTAGATAAAAATAAAAATAGTAAACTAAGAAATAAAAATTAGAATAACAGGAATGTTAGATATATATTATAGAATAATATATAATGTAGCATAAGAAATAAAATTATAGAATTAAGGCACTTAAAATAAATTTCAAATTGTAACTGCAAATAGATATAAGAAAATTGATTTAAATAAAGAAATGAAACCCTAACAAAACCAACGGAAGGACAGACAAAGCTAATATGGACTCTGATCACGTCAGAGGTAGGGTAGGAAAGCTCGCGGGCCGGGCCTCTGCGCCCGGACAGGGAAAAAAAAAAAAAAAAAAAAAAAACCTAACCTAACCTAACCTAACCTAACCTTTTTTTTTTTTTTTTTTTTTTTTAACCTGGGAAAATCCTTTATGGATACCACCGTTCCGGGGGGAAACGGTGGTTATGTGGGACTCACCGCCGTAAGGCGGCATACGCACTAAAAAACCAGGGTGTTCCTCCTACACCAACTTAAGACGAGGGGCATGGGACCGCTCGCGCATTACTCCACAGCCCTCGTCGGTGTCGCTGCCCGCCTAGCGGCAGACTCTCCTCCTGGGAGGTCTTCACAAGACCTCGCCACCTCATGTGTGATGCCCCGGAACACACGGGGCATCTCCACCTCTCGACGACCCATTGTTGTTAGGGGATGCCAGGTGCCCCCGCACCCAACACCCCAGGCCCTCGAAGCGGAGACGGGGTGCGGGCTCGATTAGCCCGCCTCCGTGTCCGCGCCCTCCGGAGCGGCTGTGCGAGAGGATCTCTCTCCCTCTCCCGCTCCTCTTCTTCTCCACCATGGACTGCAGGAGCAAGTCCTGAGCCCCGGCGCATCGGTTGATATTCGCCTGTAGGAAGGTTAGGGCCATACTAACTAACCTTCCTCCATGCGTCCCGATGGACCTTCATCAGGCGGACGCGGCTGCGCCGTAGCCCCAGCCACGTTGGCCTTCCTTCTGACCCCTGTCTTTGACGGGGACTTGGCGCATGCCTTGCTCCCGGAGAGGTGATCCGCCGGCTTCCCTGCTGCTGCACATAGGGTGCAGTTGGGGGCGGCGGTGCAATCTTTGGCCTTGTGGGCTTTTATACCGCAGCGGTAACACTCATCGCTGCGGTCAACCTCGGCCCTGCACTTGGCCGCTATATGGCCCAGTTCAAGGCAGCGGTAGCAGCGGCGGGGTCTTGCCTCTAAGATGCTGACTCGCGCCGCCACCCAGCCTACCAAAACGCGGCCTCCGCTGACCATCACCTTCTTTGCGGCCGCGGTGGGGCAACGCACGAACACGGTGCCCATCCCGGCTTGGCCCCGGCGTATTGCGCCAACGGAAAGCGCCGTCACATGGCATTCGCCCTTCCTGGCCAAGGCCTCCGCCAGTTCCTGCGGAGTGACGGAATCGTCCAAGCCGCTGACTCTAAGGTCAGTCGTGATAGTCGGCCTGGAGACTCGTACGCTCTCCTCGTCTCCGAACACCTCCCTGAGCTTCTCAGCAAGGACATCCGCTTTGGCAGCGTTGTCCGCACCGGAAACTTCCAGCACTCGTGCCCCAGTAGCCGCCGCCCTGATCTTCAGCGGCGGGAGCCCCAGCTCGCTCAGATTCACCTTCGCCTTGGCCGCTTCCAGCATCTTGGCGTAGGTGACCCCTTTCTCAACCGCACTCTTCTGCAGCGTGATAACCACCGCTGCGGTCCGTGGAGGGCGGAGTTTGGCCGCACCCGCTTTGGGGGGCTGCGTCTTCGGCCTAGGGATTTGGGCCGGAGGGGGAGGCCTCTTCTTCTCGGTGGGTCCTGCCCCTTCCGTGGCACGCACCTTGTCCCGCCTCTTGTCCTTTCCCCGCCTCGTGACCACCTGCCAGTCCTCAACAGGAGCCACAGCGCTAACAGGGGCGGGGGCCGTCTTCGGCTTTGGAACCGCTTTTGTTCCCGGCTTTGGCGCCGGAGTGTCCCTCTGAGTCAAGGACTCAGCTGGATGCACCTCAGCCTCTCTTCTCCGATCTGCCGCCAGAGGGGGCCTCAGGGTCTGCCTGGGCATCAGCCTCTCCTCGATTCCGGCAAAGCGGGCGTCCACCATTGTACCGACTTGCACCATGATGTGCCGCATCGCCTCCTCACCGCAGGAAGTTTGGGCCGGGGCCTGAGCATGCACCGATGACGGAGCCACTTGAGCTTGGGCTGCCCTCATCTGCGCCATCTCCCGTCGCAACTCCTTCAAGTCCGCCGCGAGCCGCTCGTTGGCCTTTACCAGAAGGGCCATCTCCTCAGGCACTGTGCGGGCCCGCGTTTCCTTGAAGGACGCCCTTATCGTGTCCGCGGCCTCCTTGAGGGCCCTCACCGACGTGCCCTTTAGGTTTTTGGACTTAGTGGCCACCGCATACACGATGTCCACTGAGTCCATCAGCATTGCTTCCAGCTCGGCGGCATCGCAGCTGCCCAGCCGTGAGCCGCGGTCCTCGGGCACCAGTGCTGGCGCCTTGAGGAACTGCGCCTTCCTCCTTTTTTGGATCTCCTCTTGGAGATCCCTTTCGGCTTCGAGCCGCATCTCTTCTTCCCGCGCCCGGTTGAGCTCGGCCTTGGCCTTCGCCAAACCAACGTATTGTCCTGTTGTGGGCGGGCGCCCCCTACCACGCTGTGTGCTCGAGACCTTGGGTGCTGGTGAGGATTCACCCTGGTCTCCCTGCCCTTCACGCTCCTCAATGTGCCGCTTGCGCAGCCTCCTCCCGGAGCCGTGAGAAGACACTGACTCCCAGGTCATGCCGTCAGAATCAGATTCTGACAGGCACACCGTCTGAGTTCGAAGCCATGGGGCTTGAGTAGCCTCCACATTCGAAGCAACGAGCAGATCTTCGCCGTTGCTCTCCACCACCTCGCAGCGGGTTAACACTACCCGTGCATCCTTCACCTCACATGCCACCTCGGTGTCCTTATTCAGGCCAGGGTCAGCGGTGTCAACACACGCCTTCGGGGCGCATGCTTCCACCTCCATATCAACGTTGTCCGTATCGCTTGCCAAATCAGTGTCCAGTGTCAGAGTTTTGCCATATTTGTGTTCACGAAGCCGGGCGGATTGCCTGGCTACGAAGCAGTCGCTGCCCCCCCCAGAGTACGAGGGGCAGCCCTCTACCTTGGATGAGGTAGAGGGGTGGGATTCCCCCTTTCGGGGACCCACCTGGGGACCAAATTCACAACTGCTTAGATCCATACTAGTTAACTCCAATGCTCCACATCGTCGTCTCTTTTTTTCACTAGGGGTGAGCTCCCCTGCAAGTTTTAAGGGAGCGCCCTGAAAAGGGCGTGCTCGCCTCCTCCAACAACGCGCCCTGAAAAGGGCGTGTCCGCCTATCGGCCCCGCTCAGATCGCGAAACATGACCACGACCATGTTGCGGGGTTTGGCTCTCCACTGATCCCGATGGTTCCCCCCCAGTGTTTGGTCCGCGCCGGTAAACCGGTAACTCCCATTTCTGGGAGCCGTTCCCCTATCCGCCACCCGGGGACGCGCCGCGTTGGGGTACACCTCCCCACCCACTGGGACAACCCAGCAGGTCCGCGGAACCTAACCTAACCTTTTTTTTTTTTTTTTTTTTTTTTTTTTTTTTTTTTTTTTTTTTTTTTGACGCTGGGAAAAATGCTTTATGCATACCCCCCCGTCGGGGGACGGAAGGGTTATGTGGGACTCCCGGCGGTGCTCCCCACCGGTATACCCACTAAACGACCCAGCGGCACTCCCGCATCGCCTATATGGAGGGGAACTGGGAATCCGGCACAGCCTTTCCATCCAGCCCCCCGCCGACGACCGCCCGCCTTTACGGCGAGCCCTTCACCCCCCCCCACCCTGGGAGAGGGGCCCGAGAATAACCGCGAGTGCTCGCGGTCATTCCCACCCGGCGGAAGTGGAGGATACGTGCAATGCGGGAGAAGACGCCCCCGCGCCTGTCTCCCGCTATCCTCCACCAGGAGGGGGAAGACGATTGTCATGCAATCGCCTTCTCCGACCCGTTCGTCGCCTGCGGAGTGGCGCTGCGAGAGGGTCTTCCTCCCGCGCCCGCTCCGCCGCCTCCTTTTGCGAAATTACTTCCTCGCAAAAGGAGGCCACCGCAGCCCAGGACTCCTCGCTTCCCAGCATGGCTAAAACCACGCTGGGCAGCGAGAGGTCCTGCCCGACCACCGCCATCAATTGGCGGCGCGGCCCAGACCACGACGCACACACCTCCAGGGTGTGCTGCGCCGTGTCCACCGCCGCGCCACAATCGTGGCAGGCCGGGGTCTCCTCTCTTCCGATCCGGTGCAGGCACGATCCGAAGACGCCATGCCCGGATAGCACCTGCACCAGACGGAAGGAAAGGAAACCGTGGGACCGCCCGAGCCAGTCCTTCAGGACTGGCCCGAGCGCGTCCAACGTTCTGCGGCCAAAGGCTGCGGTGGCGAGGGCCTCCGTCCAATGTTGGACGGTTGCGTCCCTCGCCTCTCTGCGGACGGCCTCCCGCTCTTCTGGGGCAGGGCACTCCCCGAGCGCCCTGCGCCCCGCCGTCCACTCGTACACTCTGGCGAGCACCCCCGCCTCGAGTTCCCAAGGCGGGGTGCCGGCCAGAGCGCACGCTGCCGCAAAGCCCACCGAGCGGTAGGCTCTCGCCACCCGCAGTGCAATGGCCCTTTGGGGCCTGCGGATGGCGGTCGCATTCTCCCTCCTGTGGAGGGAGTCCGCCCAGATGGGGGCCCCGTAAAGGGCCATGCTCTTCAAGATGCCGGCATACAAATGCCGGCATCTCGCCTTCGGCCCTCCCAGGTTTGGGAGGAGCCACGAGAGGGCGTTCGCCGCCTTCAGCAGGCGCGCTGACAACCCGCTGAAGTGCGGGCCGAAGCGCCACCTGCTGTCCAGGGTGAGGCCCAGATATTTCATCTGGGTCCTCACCCCGATCCTGACGCCCTCCACGACGATGTGGGCGTCAGGAGGGATGCGCTGCCGAGGCCCGTGGAAGAACACGGCCTCGGTCTTGTGCAGCGCAACCCCCAACCCGAGGCGGCGGATCCTTCCCGCGACCAAGGATCCGCCAGCCGAGGCCAAACTGGCCGCCTCCCTAAAATCCCTCCCCCGGGCAGTGAGGAGAGTGTCATCCGCGTAGCAGATGACACTCGTGCCCGGGAGGAGGGATCCCCGCAGGAGCCAGTCGAAGCCGATGTTCCACAGGAGTGGTCCTAGGACCGACCCCTGTGGAACACCAGACTCCGCGCCGTACCTCCGGACTTGGCCAGCCTTGTCTACGAGGAGGACCGCTCGGTCCTCCAAGTAGCTGGCCAAGAGGGCCCGCAAGTATGAAGGCACTCCGTGGTACCGGAGTGCCTCCAAGATCGTGGAGTGGGGGACGGAATTGAACGCGTTGGCTATGTCAAATGACACAGCCAACACTCCGTCCCCAGACTCCACGGCCTCCCTCACCTGGCCCTTCAGCCGGGCCAGCGCGTCCACTGTCGAACGTCCAACTCGGAAACCGAATTGGGCGTCCGATAGGTTCGGCCCAACCCCCCGCAGGAGGCCATTCAGCCGACCGGCGACGATCCCCTCGAACAGTTTACCGACCTCATCGAGCAGAACGATGGGTCGGTATGCCGAGGGGGAGTCTGCCGGTCGTCCCTCCTTACGGAGGAGGCACAGTTGCCCCTCCTTCCAGGTTTTCGGGAACCTCCCAGCCGTGAAACACGCGCTGAAGAGGTCCCGGAACCTGTCCGCCATTTGGGTGGCCGCAATGGCCACCACCCTTGCGGGGACGCCGTCCGGCCCGGGGGCGGTTTTCTTGGCGCGGAGGCGAAGCGTTGCCGCGCCAAACTCCGCCCCCGTGACCGGAGGGACCTCCTCCGCCGGCGGAGCCGCCTCCCGCGGGGGGTCCATCACTGGAGGGGTGAAGTTGGTCCTTGTTGGAAACAAGGACCGAACCACCCCATCCAGCAACGCCGGCTCGAGGGTCTCTGCTAGCGGGGGACCGAAGGGGCGCAGTTTATTCCGCGCCGCCTTATACGGTCTCCCGTACGGGTCTCTGTCGAGACCCTCTAGCATTTCGGCCCTCGCCGCGTCGTCGGCGGCGAACATGGCCGCCTTGAGGACCTTCTTTGCCTCTACGTACGAGGCGTAGAGAAGGTCCTCGTTCGACGCGTCCCGCACGCTCCGCCGTCGACTCCGCGTGTAGGCCCTCCTGGCCACCACGCAGGCGGCCCGGAGCCCCGCCAGCTCCTCCGACCACCAATAGACGGCGCGTCGGGGAGGTGGGCGGCGAGACCGAGGCATGCTGGAGTTGCACACCTCGGTCAGGGACTCCCGCAGTCGGACCGCCGAGGCGTCGACGTCCAGGACATTGACAGGAGGCGTGAGCCAGTCCTGGACGAACGCCGCCTCCTTGGCCGCCCCTCGGTCCAGGTGGATCTGAGCCCACCGTGGAAAGGGGGACTGGCCCGAGCGGGCCATCCCCCGGGGGCTCTTGGTGGAGACGATGTCGAACCGCACGTATCGGTGGTCCGACAAGGTCTCCACCGTTTCCACCCGCCAGCCGACGACGCGGGCGGCAAGTGCGGGGGTGGCGAACGACACGTCCACCACCGTCCCTCCCCGTTGCCGCACACACGTGTGGGCCGTCCCTCTATTTAGGAGGGACACGCCCGACGAGGCCGCCCAAAATTCGACGGCCCGCCCGCGGACGTTGCAAGAGGCGGCCCGGTTGCCCCAGGCCGCCGACTTGGCGTTCAGGTCGCCCAATACGGCGACCTGGCGCGGCGCCGCCCTACCGACTACTGCGGTCAGGACTTCGAGAAAATCCTCGAAGTCCTGTAAAGGGCGGTTAGGGGAGAAATAGACCCCCACCAGGGCTATTTCTCCCCACGCGGCGGCCACGTATCCCGGTCCCCTCTCTAAGAGCGAGAGGGGAGGGGAGTCCGTGGAAGACCGCGACACCAACGCCACCGAGCCGTCCCGATCACCCAGCCAACGGCCAGGGACAGAGTACGGCTCGGCGACCACCGCAACGTCTACTAACCACTCAGCCAGGGCCTGCATCAGCAGGTCCTGGGCTGCTTTACAGTGGTTAGTATTCGCCTGTAGGATGCGATGTCCGGACCTATCCATCATTCGGCCATCGCACCCCCCTCGTCGGCCACCGAGGTCCCAGCCTCAGGGACGACGGTGGTAGCGGCAGGCTGGGACGGCGCCTGCGCTTTGCCCTTCTTTGGGGGAGGATTGCAGTTCCTCCCCCTCATCACGTGGTCCGCCGGGCGGCCACTGGCGGCGCACACCGCGCAGTGCGGCTTGGCGGCCGTGCAGGAGGCGGACATGTGCCCCTCCTTACCGCAGCGGTAACAGGCGTCCGACCTGTCCACCTTGGACGGACAGAGGGCCCGTGTGTGGCCGATTCCGAAGCACTTGTAGCAGCGCAAAGGCTGCTCACCAAGTGCTCGGACCACACACGACCCAAACCCGACGGCAAGCCGCCCCTTGGCAAGGACGGCCTTAGCTGCGGTGACCGGGCACTCCAGGCGGATTGTGCCCATGCCGCCGCGGCCGGGCCTGATAGCCCGACCCTGTACCGCTGCGGTGTTGCAGCCCCCTATTGCTGCGAGCGCCGCCACGACCTCCTCTTTGGTGACCGAATCGTCCAGATTGGTCACCTCGAGGGCCGCCGACTTGACGGGCCTTACCACCTTGGCCGCGTCCGCGATGACCTCTTGCAACTTCGTTGCGAAGAGGTCAGCGTTGGTGCCGCCCTGGGCCCCCGGGAACTCGAAAATACGAGCCCCGGCTTGGGTCTGGCGGCACGTGATGGCGCCGATTCCCAACTTGGTGGGATCGGCGTTGGTACGAGCCCGTTTCAGCACGGACTCGTACGTCTCACCACGCTCTGCGGCCTCCGCGGTGAGCGTCACCACGACGGCCGCGGTTTTGGGAGAAACTAAGGTTTTTCTCCCACCGGCAGAGGCCCTTTTAGCTGCCGGGGCAGCGGTGGCGGGCTTAGGGGCCGACTTTTGCCCCTTCCCCTTCCCCTTCCCCTTGCCGGTCGTCTGGGACGGGCAGGGAGGGGAGATGTTGGCTGGGGAGGCAGGGGCGGCGGCCGCTCTCGCCTTCTTGGCCTTGCCCTTCCCCTTTTTGACCACCTTCGTCCACGGCTGGGTGGACGGGGTGGTGGAAGGGAGAAGGGCGTCCTCCCTTTGGGAGGATGGCCCAGGCTCGCACGGCCTCTTGTCCGCCGCGAGGGGCGGTCGGAGGCGCTTTTCGGGCAAGAGCCTGTCCTCGATGCCAGCGAGGCAGGCTCTCGTAAATGCCCTTTCCTCCATCACAACCTTGCGGATGACATCCTCAAGGTTGGAAGAGGAGGAAGGGCCCTCCACTGCAGGTCTCGGCTCAGCTTGGGTTGGCTGGGCCGTGACCTCAGCCAGCTTCTTATGCAGCTGGCTGACCTCCGACTGCAGGCGATCTATCTTCGCCTGCAGTTGCCGCGTCTCGTCGGTGGCTGTGCGTTGCACGAGCTCCCGGACGATGCCACCCATGCTGGCGGCCCTGCATTTAAGGGACTTCTGAAAAGTCCCTTTTAGATTGGAGGACTTAGAGGCGACCACCCTGATCTCCTCTTCGTCCTCCTGCGCCATGCGCTCCAGCTCGGCCAGCGAGTGGTCCGCGTATAAGACGCTAGACGCACCGTACCCGGACTTAGCCCGGGCGGCCTGCGCCTGCATCTCCTTCGCGGCGACCCTCTCTTCCAGGTCTTCCTGGAGCTGGGCCCTTCGCGCGAGGTCCAACTGACGTTGGGCGTCCGCCAGACCCACGTCGTGGGTGTCCGCCACAGTGGAAGGCTTTTTGGCCTTCGCCTTCTTTTTTGGCTTAGCACTCCTCGTGGAGTCCGAGGAGCCTTCGCCGCCGTCCTTCAGGAAGGATCGCTTTCGCTTTTGTAGGCGACTTTCGGCTTCCATCGCCGAACTTCCGTCCGACTCTGGAACGAGCGACTCGTTGTCGGAGTCCGACAACACGTCGACCGACAGCCTACGGAACATGCTACCCGGTGATGGGCGGCAAACCTCCGACGCCATACTGGCATCGCCGGCGTGGCCCTGAGAAGGGCCTTTGGTTTGGCCCTGAGAAGGGCCTTTGGTTTGGCCCTGAGAAGGGCCTTTTGGTTGGCCCTGAGAAGGGCCTTTTGGTTGGCCCTGAGAAGGGCCTTTTGGTTGGCCCTGAGAAGGGCCTTTTGGTTGGCCCTGAGAAGGGCCGTTTGGTTGGCCCTGATAAGGGCCTTTTAGGAACCGCCCGGAGGCGTCCCGCGATGGAAGCTTAGGCATAGCCGCCGCAAGTGTTGAAGAGTCCGCAAAAAAGTCTTCAACGCACAGTGCACTTTCGCCGATCACTGGCCTGCCACTCCGTTACGGTGACAGGACCAGGTCGTTGCCCGGGGAACGCTACGTGGAAGCAAGCACTGTGGGGGGTCCCCCAACCTAACCTAACCTAACCTAACCTAACCTTTTTTTTTTTTTTTTTTTTTTTTTTGACGCTGGGAAAAATGCTTTATGCATACCCTCCCGTCGAGGGACGGCAGGGTTATGTGGGACTCCCGGCGGTGCTCCCCACCGGTATACCCACTAAACGACCCAGCGGCACTCCCGCATCGCCTATATGGAGGGGAACTGGGAATCCGGCACAGCCTTTCCATCCAGCCCCCCGCCGACGACCGCCCGCCTTTACGGCGAGCCCTTCACCTCCCTCCCCACCCTGGGAGAGGGGCCCGAGAATAACCGCGAGTGCTCGCGGTCATTCCCACCCGGCGGAAGTGGAGGATACGTGCAATGCGGGAGAAGACGCCCCCGCGCCTGTCTCCCGCTATCCTCCACCAGGAGGGGGAAGACGATTGTCGTGCAATCGCCTTCTCCGACCCGTTCGTCGCCTGCGGAGTGGCGCTGCGAGAGGGTCTTCCTCCCGCGCCCGCTCCGCCGCCTCCTTTTGCGAAATTACTTCCTCGCAAAAGGAGGCCACCGCAGCCCAGGACTCCTCGCTTCCCAGCATGGCTAAAACCACGCTGGGCAGCGAGAGGTCCTGCCCGACCACCGCCATCAATTGGCGGCGCTGCCCAGACCACGACGCACACACCTCCAGAGTGTGCTGCGCCGTGTCCACCGCCGCGCCACAATCGTGGCAGGCCGGGGTCTCCTCTCTTCCGATCCGGTGCAGGCACGATCCGAAGACGCCATGCCCGGATAGCACCTGCACCAGGCGGAAAGAAAGGAAACCGTGGGACCGCCCGAGCCAGTCCTTCAGGACTGGCCCGAGCGCGTCCAACGTTCTGCGGCCAAAGGCTGCGGTGGCGAGGGCCTCCGTCCAATGTTGGACGGTTGCGTCCCTCGCCTCTCTGCGGACGGCCTCCCGCTCTTCTGGGGCAGGGCACTCCCCGAGCGCCCTGCGCCCCGCCGTCCACTCGTACACTCTGGCGAGCACCCCCGCCTCGAGTTCCCAAGGCGGGGTGCCGGCCAGAGCGCACGCTGCCGCAAAGCCCACCGAGCGGTAGGCTCTCGCCACCCGCAGTGCAATGGCCCTTTGGGGCCTGCGGATGGCGGTCGCATTCTCCCTCCTGTGGAGGGAGTCCGCCCAGATGGGGGCCCCGTAAAGGGCCATGCTCTTCAAGATGCCGGCATACAAATGCCGGCATCTCGCCTTCGGCCCTCCCAGGTTTGGGAGGAGCCACGAGAGGGCGTTCGCCGCCTTCAGCAGGCACGCTGACAACCCGCTGAAGTGCGGGCCGAAGCGCCACCTGCTGTCCAGGGTGAGGCCCAGATATTTCATCTGGGTCCTCACCCCGATCCTGACGCCCTCCACGACGATGTGGGCGTCAGGAGGGATGCGCTGCCGAGGCCCGTGGAAGAACACGGCCTCGGTCTTGTGCAGCGCAACCCCCAACCCGAGGCGGCGGATCCTTCCCGCGACCAAGGATCCGCCAGCCGAGGCCAAACTGGCCGCCTCCCTAAAATCCCTCCCCCGGGCAGTGAGGAGAGTGTCATCCGCGTAGCAGATGACACTCGTGCCCGGGAGGAGGGATCCCCGCAGGAGCCAGTCGAAGCCGATGTTCCACAGGAGTGGTCCTAGGACCGACCCCTGTGGAACACCTGACTCCGCGCCGTACCTCCGGACTTGGCCAGCCTTGTCTACGAGGAGGACCGCTCGGTCCTCCAAGTAGCTGGCCAAGAGGGCCCGCAAGTATGAAGGCACTCCGTGGTACCGGAGTGCCTCCAAGATCGTGGAGTGGGGGACGGAATTGAACGCGTTGGCTATGTCAAATGACACAGCCAACACTCCGTCCCCAGACTCCACGGCCTCCCTCACCTGGCCCTTCAGCCGGGCCAGCGCGTCCACTGTCGAACGCCCAACTCGGAAACCGAATTGGGCGTCCGACAGGTTCGGCCCAACCCCCCGCAGGAGGCCATTCAGCCGACCAGCGACGATCCCCTCGAACAGTTTACCGACCTCATCGAGCAGAACGATGGGTCGGTATGCCGAGGGGGAGTCTGCCGGTCGTCCCTCCTTACGGAGGAGGCACAGCTGCCCCTCCTTCCAGGTTTTCGGGAACCTCCCAGCCGTGAAACACGCGCTGAAGAGGTCCCGAAACCTGTCCGCCATTTGGGTGGCCGCAATGGCCACCACCCTTGCGGGGACGCCGTCCGGCCCGGGGGCGGTTTTCTTGGCGCGGAGGCGAAGCGTCGCCGCGCCAAACTCCGCCCCCGTGACCGGAGGGACCTCCTCCGCCGGCGGAGCCGCCTCCCGCGGGGGGTCCATCACTGGAGGGGTGAAGTTGGTCCTTGTTGGAAACAAGGACCGAACCACCCCATCCAGCAACGCCGGCTCGAGGGTCTCTGCTAGCGGGGGACCGAAGGGGCGCAGTTTATTCCGCGCCGCCTTATACGGTCTCCCGTACGGGTCTCTGTCGAGACCCTCTAGCATTTCGGCCCTCGCCGCGTCGTCGGCGGCGAACATAGCCGCCTTGAGGACCTTCTTTGCCTCTACGTACGAGGCGTAGAGAAGGTCCTCGTTCGACGCGTCCCGCACGTTCCGCCGTCGACTCCGCGTGTAGGCCCTCCTGGCCACCACGCAGGCGGCCCGGAGCCCCGCCAGCTCCTCCGACCACCAATAGACGGCGCGTCGGGGAGGTGGGCGGCGAGACCGAGGCATGCTGGAGTTGCACACCTCGGTCAGGGACTCCCGCAGTCGGACCGCCGAGGCGTCGACGTCCAGGACATTGACAGGAGGCGTGAGCCAGTCCTGGACGAACGCCGCCTCCTTGGCCGCCCCTCGGTCCAGGTGGATCTGAGCCCACCGTGGAAAGGGGGACTGGCCCGAGCGGGCCATCCCCCGGGGGCTCTGGGTGGAGACGATGTCGAACCGCACGTATCGGTGGTCCGACAAGGTCTCCACCGTTTCCACCCGCCAGCCGACGACGCGGGCGGCAAGTGCGGGGGTGGCGAACGACACGTCCACCACCGTCCCTCCCCGTTGCCGCACACACGTGTGGGCCGTCCCTCTATTTAGGAGGGACACGCCCGACGAGGCCGCCCAAAATTCGACGGCCCGCCCGCGGACGTTGCAAGAGGCGGCCCGGTTGCCCCAGGCCGTCGACTTGGCGTTCAGGTCGCCCAATACGGCGACCTGGCGCGGCGCCGCCCTACCGACTACTGCGGTCAGGACTTCGAGAAAATCCTCGAAGTCCTGTAAAGGGCGGTTAGGGGAGAAATAGACCCCCACCAGGGCTATTTCTCCCCACGCGGCGGCCACGTATCCCGGTCCCCTCTCTAAGAGCGAGAGGGGAGGGGAGTCCGTGGAAGACCGCGACACCAACGCCACCGAGCCGTCCCGATCACCCAGCCAACGGCCAGGGACAGAGTACGGCTCGGCGACCACCGCAACGTCTACTAACCACTCAGCCAGGGCCTGCATCAGCAGGTCCTGGGCTGCTTTACAGTGGTTAGTATTCGCCTGTAGGATGCGATGTCCGGACCTATCCATCATTCGGCCATCGCACCCCCCTCGTCGGCCACCGAGGTCCCAGCCTCAGGGACGACGGTGGTAGCGGCAGGCTGGGACGGCGCCTGCGCTTTGCCCTTCTTTGGGGGAGGATTGCAGTTCCTCCCCCTCATCACGTGGTCCGCCGGGCGGCCACTGGCGGCGCACACCGCGCAGTGCGGCTTGGCGGCCGTGCAGGAGGCGGACATGTGCCCCTCCTTACCGCAGCGGTAACAGGCGTCCGACCTGTCCACCTTGGACGGACAGAGGGCCCGTGTGTGGCCGATTCCGAAGCACTTGTAGCAGCGCAAAGGCTGCTCACCAAGTGCTCGGACCACACACGACCCAAACCCGACGGCAAGCCGCCCCTTGGCAAGGACGGCCTTAGCTGCGGTGACCGGGCACTCCAGGCGGATTGTGCCCATGCCGCCGCGGCCGGGCCTGATAGCCCGACCCTGTACCGCTGCGGTGTTGCAGCCCCCTATTGCTGCGAGCGCCGCCACGACCTCCTCTTTGGTGACCGAATCGTCCAGATTGGTCACCTCGAGGGCCGCCGACTTGATGGGCCTTACCACCAACCTAACCTTTTTTTTTTTTTTTTTTTTTTTTTTTTACCAGGGGAAATCCTTTATGGATTCCTTCCCGCCGGGGGGCGGAAAGGATATGTCGGACTCAGCTAAAAGCGCCATACCGACTAAAACCACCTGGGTGTTCCTTCTCTCGCTTCCGGTCGGGGCCGCGGGTAAGTTACACACTCTTCCGTAGCCACCTCCCTCAGCGTCTGCCCTGATGGGCCCTTCTTCCAGAAGGAAGGCTCGAAAGCCTTTCCATACTCCGCTTGAGGCACCTTAGGAACACGTAAGGTGTCTTCCAGCTACGGACCTCATAGAGCGGGCGACAGACCCCCCGATCCATCGCCCGCAGGTCCACGTTATGGCGGCATTCTAGCTATGTAAGCCAGGCGCCGCCGGCCGTGCCGCCTGCGGCGAATCGGAAGAGAGTTCGGGTCTTCCTCCCGCTCCCGTTCCGCCGCTTCCTTCTGCGTTAGGATGGTTTCGCAGAAGGTTTCTACCCCACTCCATGCCTCCTCGCTCTCGGCCATGACCTTGACCAAGGCCGCCAGCGACAGGTCTCCTCCAACAATTGCTGATACGGCAGCACGAGGCACCGCCCAAGCTGGGCACTCTTCGCGCGTATGTTGTGCCGTATCAGCGTCTCCACCTCCACAATGGTGGCACTCCACCGACGGCTCTCGTCCCGCCACCTCGCACAGATACCTGCCGAAACAGCCGTGTCCGGTCAGCATCTGCGCGATGTGGTAGGTGAGCGCACCATGCTTCCGTTCGACCCAAACCCGAAGGATGGGTCGAACTGCCTCCACCAGTTCCCAGCTAGCGCCCGGGATCTCTAAACGCGCTTTCCACCTCCGGAAGAGATCGTCGCGTGCTTCCTCTTCCCACTGCGCGATCTCTCGCGGATGTGGTCGGTCGCCTGCCTCCTGCGCTTCCACGCCCCGCCAATACCTCGCCGCAAGCACCTGCGCATCAAACTCCCACGGCGGGACACCGGCAAGGACACACGCCCCAGCGTGCGACACCGTGCGGTACGCCCTAGCCACCCTGAGTGCCATTCCGCGCTGCGGTTTCCGCAACAGTGGCACGTTTCGGGAGCACAGGGCGTCTGCCCATATCGGCGCACCGTAGAGCGCCATCGACCTCACTACACCGGCATATAGGCGTCTACATGCCCCTCCTGGACCCCCTACATTAGGGAGCAATCTCCCGAGCGCACCGGCAGCAGCCAAAAGTTTCGGGGCCAACCGCCGGAAGTGCTCGTCAAACTTCCAAGTGCCGTCGAGGACGATTCCTAGGTACTTCATCGTCGACCCGACAGCAATGGAAGTTCCCCCTACCATTATTGAGGAACCGGGCGGTGGCGCATTCCGAGGCCCATGAAAAACTAGGGCCTCAGATTTACTGAGGGCCACCTCCAGTCCCAGAGCCCTGATCCTGTGGACCATCTGGGCAACGCCCGCCGTAGCGAGGCGAGCCGCCTCCCGATGAGTCCCTCCGCGGGCCGTCACGAGCGTGTCATCGGCGTAGCAAGTGACGTGTACTCCCGCCAGTGCTATCCCTCGCAACGCCCAGTCGTACCCGATGTTCCACAGGAGCGGACCAAGGACCGACCCCTGTGGAACACCGCACGACATCGCCTTCCTCCCCCAGCCGTCCTTCGTCGGGAATTCTACGGCCCTGCCGTCAAAGTAATCTGCCACCACTTTCCGCAGATACTCTGGTACCCCGTGATAAACCAGGGCCGCCTTAACAGTTTCCCAGGGCAGAGTGTTGAACGCGTTGGATATATCCAGAGATACTGCCCACAACACTCCACCCTCGGAAACCACCTCTTCTGCCAGGTCCCTGACCCGGGCGATCGCGCTCACCGTAGAACGGCCCCGGCGGAAGCCATATTGCGCATCATCGAGCCCTGGGTCCATGCTCTCGACAAGGCGAGCAGCGAGCACACGCTCGAAGAGCTTGCTTACCTCGTCCAAAAGCACGATGGGGCGATAGGCCGACGGCATTTCAGCCGGGCGCCCGTCCTTCCGAAGAAGTACGAGCTTCCCCGTCTTCCACGCCCTCGGGAATCTACCCTCATTGAGGCACGCATTAAATAGGGCCCGCACCCACTCCCCCATCTCTCCAAGCGCGAGCACCAAGGCTCGGCCCGGTATACCATCCAGTCCTGGGGCAGTGTTCTTCAGCCGAAGCTTCATAACAGCTACCCCGAACTCCACCTCAGATATTGGAGGTACCGTGTCGGCGTCACTCTCTTGTCTATGGGTGCCTATAGGTGGTGGCACCCACTCACCCCGTTGGGGGAAGAGAGTGTTCACCACTTGCTCCAGTAGTTGGGGCTCCAGACTCGTGGTTAGCGGGGGGGCCCAAGGTCGCAGTTTTTGACGTACAACGCGATACGGCCTCCCCCATGGATCACGGTCGAGCACCCCTAACCACTCCTCCCATGCTGCCTCCTTGGCCTGCGCGATGGCTACCTGCAGAGCTGTGCAGGTGGTCCTGTAAGCCTGGTATATCGTGTCCTCCTGGCTCTGAACACGGACCCTTCTCCTTCTGTACCGAGTGTAGACGCGGCGCGCGGCAACGCAGGCTCTGCGCAATTCGCCCAGCTCCGGGCGCCACCAGTACACTTCCCGCCGAGGCGGGAATGGTTTGGCCCTCGGCATCGCGGCATCACAGACGCGGGTCAAAGCGCTCCGCAACCGCTCCGCCGCGTCATCCACCTCCTCAATGGGATCAGACAAAGTCCAGGACTCTACCAGAGCTGCCTCTACTGCTACATCTCGGTCCAAGCGCCGTAGCACCCAGCGCGGGACACCTCCAACAGAAGGTTGAGGACCTACTCGTGGAGTGGTAGGGGACGTGGTGACCTCGTAGCGGATGTAGCGGTGATCCGACAGTGTCTCCACGTCCTCCAACACTCTCCATCCCCGGACACGATGCATTAGGGACGACGACGCAAACGTTAAGTCCACGATAGACCCCCCCTGCTGTCGTACGCATGTGTCAGCCGACCCCGTATTAAGAAGGGTGAGTCCCATGGACACCACCCACTCTTCCAGTGCCTCTCCCTTGGTGTCTGTTGCTGGGGATCCCCACGCGGTTGATTTCGCGTTAAAATCTCCAGCAACAAGCACGGGGTAGGAGGCTACTTGCCCAATCATGGCCCCGACATCTACAAGCATTTGCTCGAAGTCAGCGAGGCCCCGATTGGGCGAAAAGTACACCCCCACAACCGCCACGCCACCCACAACAGCCAACACGCACCCTCGACCTTTGGACACCCGATCAATGGACGGAGCGCCCGCGGCCGCCGGTGCTACGATAGCCACCAAGCCATCGCGGTCACCCACCCAGTCATTCCGGGGAGGGACCACATACGGCTCGGTGACCACAGCTATCTTTATCATGCACTCTGCCATGCTCTGAACCAAAAGGTCCTGAGCCCTGGCAGAGTGCATGACGTTCGCCTGCAGGAATGGTAACGCCATCTAAACTTCGGTGTCCATCTGCTCCTCCTCGTGCAAAGAGTTGCGCTGGGACGGCTGAGCGGCTTTGGAGCCCGCTTTCACCTTTCCCCTCCTTTTCTGGCCTCTTTGACTCGTTCGAGGCCCTTTTTGGGGCCCGCTTACGGTATTGAGGCACCCCTTCCCACCAAGTGGGTGCACTGCAGGTTTGCCGGCCGCTGCACATACAGCACAGTTTGGCTCAGCCTGACAGCCCCTCGCCTTGTGGTCAGGTTTCCCACAGCGGTAACAAAGACCGCTGCGGTCCACCTCAGACTTGCATTTGGTCCCAACATGGCCGGCTTCGAGGCAACGGAAGCATCTCAAGGGCAAACGGTCGAGTAGCACCACCCTTGCAGAGATCCAGCCCACTTTGAGCCGGCCAACTCCCGTTACCTTTTTCGCGGCCGCGACTGGGCAACTCAGCCACAGTGAGCCGCGGGAGCCTATAACGCCAGCCTTTATGCTGTCGACAGAGCAGCCACCTTGTTCTGCTACGGCCGACGCTACCTCGTCTGGTGTCGCGGAGTCATCTAGCTCCGTGACTCTTATGTCTGCGCGCATCACCGGCCGCTGTACGCGCACCACGTCCGCGCTTAGAACCTCCCTGAACTTCTCCGCCAGAGAATCGGCCTTTACAGCACCCGTGGCACCGGCTATCTCCAGCACCCGAGCACCTGTTGCCCCCGTCCTGAAACGCATCTCCTCAATGCCGAGGGCCTTGAAGTCAACGCGTTCCTTGGCTTCCCTGAGCAGCGCCTTATACGTAGCGCCGCTTTCCACAGCACCTGGCAACAGGGTGAGGGTGATCGCCGCCGAGCGAGGTGGGCGAAGCTTTACTTTGGGAGCAGAAGCGGGAACGGCAGCCACCTTTTTACCAGCCTTTTTGGCAGTCTTCTTCGTGCCTTTACGGGCCACTGTACTCCACGCCTCGCCTGTAAGTGGAGGCGCAGAGCAGCCTAACCGCCGCACACCTGCCGCAGCTGCCTCCTTAGCCGCCAGGCTAACCTTCTTCCCCTTCTTCTGGGATGCGGTGGAGACTTCCGGCACCACAGTTGGAGCCTCACGCTCGGGCCCAGCTTCAGGTCTGCCAAGACGTGATTTGTCAGCAGCTAGCGGTGGCCGCAGACGCACTTCTGGTAAAAGCCTACTTTCCAGAGCTTCCAGCCTGGCGTTCACCATGGTCCCTACCTGGACCATGATGGCGCGTGACAACCCCTCCACGTCCAGTTGCCGACTCCCATCCTGGGAATCCGTTACAGGTCTAGCCGGCCTCAACTCCGCCCTTAATTCCGCAAACTCCTTTCGGAGTGCGGTGAGCTCCATTTGCAGGCGTGTATTGTCGGCCTGCAATTTAGCCGTCTCGTCAGAGATGGAGCGCTTACTCAGCACCTCCACTGCCTCCACTATAAATTTTGTGGCCTCGTTAAGGGACTTTTGAAAGGGGCCACTCAAGTGGCTAGACTTGCGGGACACCGTTTTGATGATGTCCACGCAATCCAGCACCTGCTTGTTCAGGGACGTCGCAAGTTGGTCATCGACCTCCCCTGCCAAAAGACCAGCCATACGCGATGGGAGCGTCACTCTCCCTTTCCGTGTCCTTTCCATCGCTACCGACACCTCCTCGCTTGCGTCCAGGAAGAACTCCTCTTTTCTCGCCGCCTTTGCCCTCGCCGTGGCCACGAACTTCCCAGAACTAGTCGGGCGGCCGCTGCCTCTTCCTTTTGCAGATTTCGTCACTTTGGGTGACGACACGTCTCCTGTGACTGTTACGTCCGAATCCGAATCGGAGCAAAGGCTCGGGCTCGCTGAGCCAGGCCTCTTTCGCCAAAATCTGGCGGGATCCAAAGCGGGTCCAGTCGACACCATCACCATGCTCCTGTCAGATTCGGAATCCGACAGGCGCGATACCACCACTCTCAAGTCCTTCTTCATGCAGGGGTCGTTTGCTTCCACGCACACCTTCGGGGTGCACGCTTCCGCCTCATTGTCCTTATTCAGGCCAGGGTCAGCGGTGTCACCACACGCCTTCGGGGCGCATGCTTCCACCTCCATCACAACGTTGTCCATATCGCTTGCTAAATCAGTGTCCAGTGTTAGGGTTTTGCCAGAGTTGCGTTCACGGAGCCGGGCGGATTGCCTGGCTACGAAGCAGTTGCTGCCCCCCCCAGAGTACGAGGGGCAGCCCTCCACCTCGTTAGAAGTAGAGGGGTGGGATTCCCCCTTTCGGGGACCCACCTGGGGACCAAATTTACAACTGCTTGGTTCCATAGTTAGCTTCAATGCTCCACATCGTCGTCTCTTTTTTCAGGGGTGAGCTCCCCTATCAACACGCCCTAAAAAGGGCGCCTACACCCACACCGCCAATGAAGCAACAGTCCACTCAGCATCCCGCAAGGAAGCTGACCCATACAGCCGACTCGCAGAAACCAAGCGGAACGATGCCTCCCTCCTAAGAGACGGCTTCACCAGCCCGCCTCAACTTCATCCACTGCGCCCTCTGCTAATCAGAGGGACGCGCGGAGAAGCTCCCCCCCCCCCCCCCCCCCCATCCTACCCCACCGACAGAGTGCCGGCGCCTGGTGGTTTCTGTTACGTCTATTTCTGATGGAAATAGACCAATAACGGGCAGCAACCGCGAGAAGGAACGACCCCACCAGACTTGCCTTGAGGATCTACACGACCTGCGCTCTCCCTCAAAGCCATTCGCCTCATTACTCGCTCCCAGAGCCGAGTAAAGAAGGCCTAGGTTTATCCAATACAAGCGACCGAAGCCGCAAGCTAGGCATAGCAACTACTAATGGATAAACCCAGACCCGCCCAGGTCCGCGGAACCTAACCTAACCTTTTTTTTTTTTTTTTTTTTTTTTACCTGGGAAAATCCTTTATGGATACCACCGTTCCGGGGGGAAACGGTGGTTATGTGGGACTCACCGCCGTACGGCGGCATACGCACTAAAAAACCAGGGTGTTCCTCCTACGCCAACTTAAGACGAGGGGCATGGGACCGCTCGCGCATTACTCCACAGCCCTCGTCCGTGTCGCTGCCCGCCTTGCGGCAGACTCATCTCCTGGGGTCTTCCCCCACCTCGTGTGTGATGCCCCGGAACACATGGGGGGCATCTCCACCTCTCGATGACCTATTATTAGGGGATGCCAGGTGCCCCCGCACCCAACACCCTAGGCCCTTGAAGCGGAGACGGGGTGCGGGCTCGATTAGCCCGCCTCCGTGTCCGCGCTCTCCGGAGCGGCTGAGCGTGAGGATCTCTCTCCCTCTCCCGCTCCTCTTCCTCCCGGTGCGAGATGACTGCCTCGCAAAAGGAGGCCACCGCCTCCCATGACCTCTGCCCATCGAGCATTTTTAGCATAATGGTCGATAGGGAGAGGTCAGTCCCTACGACCGCAGTCATTGTCTGCCGCGGTTCTGCTCCTCCCGGGCATGCCTCCAGCGCATGTTGCGCCGTATCCTCCGCATGTCCACACTGATGGCAAGCTGGGGAGTCCTCCCTTCGGGCAACGCGATGTAGGTACCTCCCGAAACAACCATGTCCCGAGAGGACCTGCGTCAGTCGGAAGGAGAGACTCCCATGCTTCCTGCGAACCCACTCCTCCAGTACTGGGCTGATTGCCTCCAGGAGCCTTCGGGCGCTCTGCCCCCTCTGCATCTGCCCCGCGAGGAGCCGCTCCCTCCACGTGCCGATAGCGGACACCCTGGCCTGATTGCGCCAGTGCGCCACCTCCTGCGGCGCCGGTCGCTCATCCCGCTCCCGCGCCTGCGCTCTGCGCCAGTAGACCGAAGCCAGAACCTCGGCCTCAAGGTCCCACGGGAGCGAGCCTGCGAGCACGCATGCTACTTCGTGTGAGAGTGTGCGATACCCCCTGCACACCCTCACCGCCATCACCCGTTGAGCTCCGATCAGCACGGCAGTGGTCTGCCGATCGAGCTTTCCCGCCCATATCGGGGCGCCATATAACGCCATAGAGCTTACCACCGCTGTATAGAGGCGGCGGCAGCTCACTTCGCAGCCCCCGATGTTCGGGAGCAGTCGGCTAAGTGCGCCGGCTGTCCCCAAGATTTTGGGGGACAGCCGCCGCACGTGCTCCTTGAAGTTCCATCTGCCGTCGAGGACGACACCAAGATACTTCAGTGTCGTCCCGACGGGGATGGAAATTCCACCCACCACTATGGTGGAGTCTGTAGGTGGTTTCCGCCGGGGACCATGAAAACATATGGCCTCGGATTTGTGGAGCGCCACCTGCAGACCCAGCATCCGGATCCTTGCCACGACCGTAGCGACTCCGGCTGTGGCCAGGATCGCAGCCTCTCTATAGTCGCTTCCCCGGGCGGCAACCAACGTATCATCGGCGTAGCATACCACGCTAACGCCACGCAGGCTTGCCCCCCGGAGAACCCAATCGTATCCGACGTTCCACAGGAGAGGGCCAAGAACCGACCCCTGCGGAACACCGCGCGTCATGGGACTACTTCCCGCCCCGCGAGTCGTCGGGAAGACTACCTCCCGATCTGAGAGATAGTCCCCGACGAGTCTTCGCAGGTACTGGGGCACCTTGTGGTACCCCAGACCGGCGTGTATCGTGCTCCAGGGCAGCGTGTTGAATGCGTTGGAGATGTCCAACGATATGGCCACCAACACGCCGCCACTGGAGCACGCCTCCTCGGAGAGGTCGCGGACGAGAGATATGGCGTCAATCGTCGAGCGACCTCTCCGGAAGCCGAACTGGTTAGGCGCCAGATCCAGTCCCACCGTCTCGAGGTGCCTGACCAGGCGGGCAGCCACTACTCTCTCCAATAGCTTGCCCGCCTCGTCAAGCAGCACAATCGGGCGATAGCCCGAGGGCTCGTCCGCGGGACGACCCTCTTTCCTCAGGAGGACGAGTTTGCCCCTTCTCCATCGCCTGGGGAATCTTCCCCCCACGAGGCACCTGTCAAACAGGTCCTTCAAGGCGGGTCCCAGGTGCTTCAAGGAGAGGGCCCACGCGCGACCCGGTATGCCGTCAGGCCCAGGTGCCGTGTTCTTGGCTCTCATCCTGAGCACCGCCACACCCAGCTCACCCTCGGAGATAGGAACAAACTCGCTCTCCTCTCCTTCGGCGAGATCGGCCGAAGTCAAGGGAGGCGTGAACTCGGCCCCCGGAGCACCGGGGAACAAGCCATTGACCACTCTTTGGAGCACCGCCGGTTGGAGCGAGGCTGTGATGGGGGGAGCCCAGGGACGAAGCTTTTGCCTCGCCCACTTGTACGGGCGGCCCCATGGGTCGCGCTCAAGCCCCTCCAGCAGCTGCTCCCAGGCTCGCCTCCTAACCTCAACTATCGCGACGCGAAGGGCCCCAGAGGCCTCCCTGTAGGCGGCGTAAAGAGACTCGCTCTCCTCAGTCTCTCGCCGCCTTCGCCTCCGATACCGCTGGTATTGTCGGCGCCTCGACACGCATACTCTCCGGAGTTCGGCAATCTCCTCCGTCCACCAATAGACTTGGCGTCTTGGCTGCGGGGCTCGCGCGCGCGGCATCGCAGCGTCGCAGACACGCGACAGTGCCTCGCACAGCCTGTCCGCCATCGCGTCCGGGTCTACCAGATCCGGCTCCTGAGGAGTGCCATTCCATACTTCGACGAGGGCCGCCTCCTGCAGCACTTCGGCATTGAGGCGCTTCAGGGCCCATCGCGGACCTATCTCGCGACCTACCTCTCTCACCTCATCTGTGTATGTCGGGGAGACGCTGAACCGGATGTACCGGTGGTCGGACAGCGTTACTACGTCTACCAGCACCTGCCAGTCGCGAATGCGGCGAGCGATGTCCGGGGTGACTAGCGTCAAGTCGACGATCGACTCACCGTTCCGCCGGACGCAGGTGCTTACCGATCCCCGATTTATAACGCAGAGGCCCACCTCGGCCATCCACTCTAGAACGACACCGCCCCGCGCGTTCGTCACCGGCGACCCCCACGCCGCTGATTTGGCGTTGAAGTCGCCGAGCACGAGGACAGGGCGCGGGCGGGTCTGACCAATCAAGGTCCCCACCTCGCCGAGAAGAGTCTCTAGCTCACGAACTGGCCGGTTCGGGGAGTGGTACACCCCCACGATGACGGCCTGGCCTACCCTAGCCACTACAAAACCCCTGCCCCTCACCACGTCTTCGAGAGGGGGGGAGTGAGCCGGTGATTGCGTGGTGATTGCCACCAGGCCGTCGAGGTCCGCAACCCAGTCAGACCTAGGTCGGACCGCGTAGGGCTCGCTCACCACCGCCACCTGGATCAACCGCTCCGCCATGGACTGCAGGAGCAAGTCCTGAGCCCCAGCGCATCGGTTGATATTCGCCTGTAGGAAGGTTAGAGCCATACTAATTAACCTTCCTCCATGCGTCCAGCTGGCCCTTTATCGGGGCGAGGCGGACGCGGCTGGGCCGTAGCCCCAGCCGCATTGGCCTTCCTTCTGACCCCTGGGTTTGACGGGGACTTGGCGCATGCCTTGCTCCCGGAGAGGTGATCCGCCGGCTTCCCTGCTGCTGCACAAAGGGAGCAATGGGGGGCGGCGGTGCACTCCTTGGCCTTGTGGGCCTTTATACCGCAGCGGTAACACTCATCGCTGCGGTCCACTTCGGCCTTGCACTTGGCCGCTACATGGCCCAGTTCAAGGCAGCGGTAGCAGCGGCGGGGTCTCGCTTCCAGGATGCTGACTCGCGCCGCCACCCAGCCCACCAAAACGCGGCCACCGCTGGCCATCACTTTCTTTGCGGCCGCAGTGGGGCAGCGCACGAACGCGGTGCCCATCCCGGCTTGGCCCCGGCGGATTGCGCCCACGGAAAACGCCGTCACATGGCATTCGCCCTTCCCGGCCAAGGCCTCCGCCAGCTCCTGCGGAGCGACGGAATCGTCCAGGCCACTGACCCGAAGGTCTGTTGTTACAGTCGGCCTGGAGACTCGTACGCCTTCCTCGCCTCCGAACACCTCCCTAAGCTTTTCGGCAAGGACGTCCGCTTTGGCCGCGTTGTCCGCACCGGAAACCTCCAGCACTCGTGCCCCAGTAGCCGCCGCCCTGATCTTCAGCGGCGGGAGCCCCAGCTCGCTTAACTTCACCTTCGCCTTGGCCGCTTCCAGCATCTTGGCGTAGGTGATGCCTTTCTCAACCGCACTCTCCTGCAGCGTGATGACCACGGCTGCGGTCCGCGGAGGGCGGAGTTTGGCCGCACCCGCTTTGGGGGGCTGCGTCTTCGGCCTAGGGATTTGGGCTGGAGGGGGAGGCCTCTTCTTCTCGTTGGGTCCTGCCCTTTCCGTTGCACGCACCTTGTCCCGCCTCTTGTCCTTTCCCCGCCTCGTGACCACCTGCCAGTCCTCAACAGGAGCCGCAGCGCTAACAGGGGCGGGGGCCGGCTTCGGCTTTGGAATCCCTCTTGTTCCCGGCTTTGGCGCCGGAGAGTCCCTCTGAGCCAAGGACTCAGCTGGACGCACCTCAGCCTCTCTTCTCCGATCTGCGGCCAGAGGGGGCCTCAGGGTCTGCCTGGGCATCAGCCTCTCCTCGATTCCGGCAAAGCGGGCGTCCACCATTGTGCCGACTTGCACCATGATGTGCCGCATTGCGTCCTCACCGCAGGGGGCTTGGGCCGGGGCCTGAGTGGGCATCGAGGTCGTAGCCACTTGAGCTTGGGCAGCCCTCATCTGCACCATCTCCCGCCGCAGCTCCTTAAGGTCCGCCGCGAGCCGCTCATTAGCCTTTATTAGAAGGGCCATCTCCTCGGACATAGTGCGGGCCCGCGTTTCCTTGAAGGACGCCTTTATCACGTCCGCGGCCTCCTTGAGGGCCCTCACCGACGTGCCCTTAAGGTTTCTGGACTTGGTGGCCACCGCATACACAATGTCCACTGAGTCCATCAACATTGACTCCAGCTCGGCGGCATCGCAGTTGCCAAGCCGTGAGTCGCTGCCCTCGGGCACCGATGCTGGTACCTTGAGGTACTGCGCCTTTCTCCTTTTTTGGACGTCCTCTTGGAGCTCCTTTTCGGCTGTGAGCCGCATCTCCTCTTCCCGCGCCCGGTTGAGCTCGGCCTTGGCCTTCGCCAGCCCAACGTATTGCCCTGTTGTGGGCGGGCGCCCCCTACCACGTCGAGCGCTCGAGACCTTGGGTGCAGGTGAGGATTCACCCTGGTCTCCCTGCCCTTCCTGCTCCTCAATATGCCGCTTGCGCAGCCTCCTCCCGGAGCCGTGAGACGACACTGTCTCCCAGGTCATGCCGTCAGAATCAGATTCTGACAGGCAGACCGTCTCAGTTCGGAGCCATGGGGCTTGAGTAGCCTCAGCATTCGAAGCAACGGGCAGATCTTTGCCGTTGCTCTCCGTCAACTCGCAACGGGTCAAAACGACCCGCGCATCCTTCACCTCACATGCCTTCTCGGCACCACTCTGCGCAGACGCGCACTCTCTTTCCACTTCCTCCTCTCCATCACTTAACCTAAAAGAATTTTCAAAAAATTTTGCCATATTCAGTCCCACGAGTACGTGGGAAGGGTGGGTCGCCCCGGACAGTGCCCACTGTAACCGGGGAAGTCTGGCGTAACCCGCTCAGGGGAGCGACACTTCCCTGGCGGGGGACGCAGTAGCGACTGAAACTCCGTTCAGCCTTCCAGGCTTCACGCTGCGCCGCCGCTTACCTTCGGGTGATTTTTTATAGAGGTTGTCTTCCTCGCGGCCCGGGCGACCAAGCCAGGGCCTATCGGTCCCGCTCAGATCGCAAAACATGACTGCGACCATGTTGCGGGGTTACGATTTTGGGGCGGTGGCAGGGAAGTAAACTCCCACTGCCTGCCCGGCGGCAGGGTAAGTGCACGCCAGGCCCGAATCCCGACTCCTCCTAGCCTAAAAAGGCTATCCGCTCTTGTAGGGACCTAGCCTACAAAGGGACGGCTCCACCAGCCCATCCCGTCCTACCTACCCATCCTACCCCACCGACAGAGTGCCGGCGCCTGGTGGTTTCTGTTACGTCTATTTCTGATGGAAATAGACCAATAACGGGCAGCAACCGCGAGAAGGAACGACCCCACCAGACTTGCCTTGAGGATCTACACGACCTGCGCTCTCCCTCAAAGCCATTCGCCTCATTACTCGCTCCCAGAGCCGAGTAAAGAAGGCCAAGATTTATCCAATACAAGCGACCGAAGCCGCAAGCTAGGCATAGCAACTACTAATGGATAAACCCAGACCCGCCCAACCTAACCTAACCTAACCTAACCTAACCTAACCTAACCAGTATCAGCCCAACCTCGCCACACACTCTATATAGCTCCGTAATAAAAATACAATTAATTTGTAATTTTTAGAGCTAGCGCAAAAATTTTTTCAACGTCGGTCAAAGTAGTGCCTGACTCACAAGGATTAACGTTTTCAACATCCTGCACCAAGGCGTTTTGGAACAGGGGGGCCCGGGACTTTGGACTACCACATCTACCTGGAGGACGGAGGAATCATCAAACAAACACCACCATCAGACGGAGCTCCACGAGTTCTGTCTAACGGCGCTGGAATTTTGAAAATCCGTCCAAGCTGAAAGAAGATACAAGGTACCAAAATTCAGGAAAAACAACCTCACACCGCGTGGTCGATACACGTGTAACCTAGTTACTCTCAGTCGACACGAGGCGTGACGTCGGAACAACCAAGGTGAAAACTCGGAAGCCGGCCTTAGGACTGCGCCACTGCGGAACATCGGCAGCGGAGCACCCTCGTCGGACCTTCAGGTGAACCCTGGTCTAACTCCTGAACCCAAAGTCCTAGGACACCCGTGTTTGGACTCCTTGTAAAGGGGAGACCAGACCCGTCCCAAATTTCCCAACCCCAACCCCCTCACCCCAATTTCATTTTCCCCCCCTTCGCCGTAAGGCTACCTCACCCCTCCGAGTCTTATCTCCGGGGTCATATTACCTAAAGGAGGTGGACCGCTGGTGTTAGGTACCCTCACCACCGGCCACAGGAGCCCCCACCACCTCGCTCCAAGGGACCCCTCCCAACCCCCCCAACCCCCAACCCCCCCAACCTCCCCCCCAACTCCCCCCCCCCCGGTCTCCTCCCGAGACCTTCCCCCCAACCCCCCTCAAATTTCCCAAAACCCCCTCGGGCCATATCTCCGGAACCAGTGGAGATAGACCCCCCGAGTTTGGTATCCCCGGAATCAGCTTCAAGAGCTCTACAATCTGGCTCCAAGGGAATTCCAAATTTCCAATTCTACCTCAGCAGAAATCTGAAAACACAATCACCATCAGGCATCAAACCACCGGCGGCGCGCGAGAAGGCTTTTACTCAGTAAGAAAAATTTTTTAAACGTAAATAGTGTAACAAGTAAATAGGTTCAAAGTTCTGAACATTTTATTAATCATTGTATAACTTTAAATAAACAATACTAGCCGTAAAGGTAGAAGAGTCACAGTCAAGGACTCGTCCGGGGAAGTACTACCATCACACCCAATTCTGCCGCCAAACAGCATTGCTGTGTTTCGGCTAGAAGGGTCTGATCGCCGGTTAATTTACAGGCACGAGGCTTAACATCTACCTCCAATAATACAGCTAGTATTAGGTAGAATAACGTAGCATTTAACTTTAGTATTTATTGTATTTGGTTAAATTAAATTATAACAAAATGTCAGCAAAGTCAGTGACCGGATCCGTCCCTAAGTCGGAAGTGGCTCCTCAGGTAGCCCTCCAACCAAAACGATCGCTGCGTGAAAAGGTACTGAAAAAGGAAACAGTCGCCAAATCCCTCAAATTAGAGAAGTCGACGCGGCCATCGGTACCCGAGGCGAAGAAGGCATCGTCGGTCGGAGCACAACTGGAGGAAGTCAGCCCAGTGGTCCCCGCGAGAAGGAAGAGGACATCGCCTGCGAAACCGCCGCTACAGGTGAGAGAAAACCTGGCCACATCCTCAGACCAGTCCGCGGTGGATTCGGTCACAGAAAAAATTATAAATTGGCAACAGTGTGGGATTTCGCCTCCCAAACCCATGGAGTCCGACGACGACTCAGTAGTGTCCGGCATGGAACTCGACACCCCCGCAAACAGGCCCAAACCACGACACAGCATTCTGGTCGTGCCAACGGGAAGACGAACGGCCAACGAGACACTGCTGAAGGGAAAAGATGCGTTGGAGTCTGCAGGCAACATGAAGAGGGAGTGTAAAGTCATCGCACTCGAAAGCCTGCAGACTCTCTACGAAATAATCCTCTCGTTGTCGGACTCGAGATCCAGACACATCACCAGTCTGGAGAGGGAAAGGACGAGACACGCTACAGAGCTCGTTCGGGTGGAGAGAGCACACACCAAACAATTAATAGACATAACCACAAATCTTACGTCGGAGATGTCAAAGGCCAGAACGGACATCAGCGCATCGCTCAAGGAGATCCAAGCGGTTCGCAACTGGCAGGGGTACGAGACCCAGGAGCCCCATAGGCTTATTAAGGAAACGTCGGAAGCGCTCCAGGACCTTGACAAGCGTGTCAGAGCATTGGGTGAGCTCGTAACCAGCGGGCAAAAGGGGAAAGAGGAGGACCCCAACCGGAGAGACCACTCGAGCCTTAAGGCAGGAGTGCAATCTCTCCAAAACCAGCTGGACGAGCTCCGAAGGGAGACCAACAAAAACACGCGCGAGATCCTAGAGTCCAACCTTAAAGCCATGGAGAGGATGGACTCCAAACCCCAACCAGCACAGCCAGAACCTGGCCTACGACAGGAAGTGGAGGAGATGAAGGAGCTTCTAAAGGCGATGTCAGCAGAAAGAGCACCCCCATCCGAGCCACCGCAGCCCATTCTCATCAACATGGAGGAGCATATGCATCCTCTAACGGAGAGAATGGAAGCGGTGACGTCCGAGCTCCGAACGCTCCGAGAAGAGAAGAAGAGGGCACCACCACCGTCCCTCAGCCTCGAAGCGGAGCTCGCTAATGCCGGAAAAGTAGGTAGCTCAAAGGGAAAGCTGACCTATGCCAAGGTCGCCGCCAAACCACCACCGCCCTTAAAACCAAACCATACCCTGATCATCACATCCGATAACCCCCAGAACACCGGGGAAAATGTGATAGATAGAATCAGGTTAGCTCTAGACACCAAAAAGACTGGAGCCAAGGTCGACAGAGTTAGGAAGGCTAAGAATAAAAAAGTCATCCTAAGCTGTAGCTCCAGGGAAGACCTGGACTTGGTGCAGAGCAGGGTAAGGATGGATAAGGGCTTGAAGGCGGAAGTGGCGAGGGCAGCCAACCCATTAGTCATCGTCAGGGATGTCCTGTCCTACCACACCGACGGGGACATCGTGGAGAATTTAATTGCCCAAAACAAAAACATTTTTAAAGACACTAACCTAAAAGACAGCACGGTCAAGATGCGGTACCGGAAGAAGGCACGGAACCCACTCGAGTGCCATGCGGTACTAGAAGTCTCCCCTACCATTCATAAACACCTAATAGAGGCAGGGAAAGTCTATATAGGGATGCAGCGCAGACCTATATTTGACCAGACCCCACTGGTGCAGTGCACCAAATGCCTTGGCTTCGGCCATACAAAGGTTGTCTGCCGGGAGAGAGACGAGCTCTGCAGTCACTGCGGAAAGACTCACTCCTGGGAGAAATGTAAGGGGAGGCAGGAGGGGAACCCTCCCAAATGCAAAAACTGCTCGGCCGCGCACGGCACAAGCATCGACCTGGCGCACAATGCTTTCAGCAAAGAGTGCCCAGAGAGACTTAAATGGGATGCAATAGCGCGGTCCCGAGTATCGTATTGCTGAGGGCACCTCACAGTACCGTAGCTCGGTCCCTCAAAACTTGGGCGGGGCAGGCTTGAGGTTCATCCAAGCTAACCTGCAACGCTCAAAACTGGCCACGACGGAACTACTCCAGGTTGCGGTGGACAGGGGCATCACGGTGGCTCTAGTACAGGAACCGTACGTCGGAAAGACCGGCGTCTTAAAACAACATCCTGGGACTAGGGTTATCCAATGCACCCTGAACAGGCAAAAACCAGTGAAGGCTGCCGTTATAATTTTCGGTGACCGGCTAGAAGTCGTACACGACCCACAGCTGGTAACCGAAACCGAAGCGGCAGTTCTTCTTATCGGGGGAGGCCTAAAACTAGGAGTAATATCCGTCTACCTAGAGGGGGACCAGGACATAGTACCGTACCTGGACCGGATCAAAAAAGTTTCTACCAAGTTGGACACACGAAACCTCATCGTCGCGGGAGATATAAATGCCTGGAGCCACTGGTGGGGCAGCGTATCTGAGGATGACAGAGGAGAGGCGTACAACGCGTTCCTGAACGAGAAGGGACTCCAAATTCTAAACACCGGGGACACTCCGACCTTCGAGACCTTCAGAAAGGGTAGGGCATGCACAAGCATAGTGGACGTATCCGCTTGCAGTACACCCCTACTCGGAAGAATCGAGGGATGGAGAGTGGAGAGAGGTCTCGTGACTTCGGACCACAACGCCATCACCTTCACCTTGCGCTTGGGAAGGGCCCTAGAAACCCTTAGGCCAATCACAACGCGCAAGTACAACACCAAGAAGGCAAAGTGGACCGAATTCGCACATCTGCTAAAAACCATCCTAGCAGAGAGAGACATCACCACCGTCTCAATTTTGGAGTCAAAAACCCCTAAAGACCTCGAAGAAAAGATCACAGCGTACACGGAAGCCATCCACAAAGCCTGCGAACAAACCATCCCTATCGCAGGAAACAGGACGGGCAATCCCATGCCCCCGTGGTGGTCGAAGAAGCTGGAAGATCTTAAGAGAGAGGTCCTTAGGAAAAAGAGGAGGATCAGGAACGCAGCCCCTTGCAGGGTAAAGATGGTTATAGAAGAATACCAAAAATGCAAGGCGGAGTACGCAGTCATCGCAGAGAAGGCCCAAACAGAGAGCTGGAAGGAGTTCTGCACGACTCAGGAAAAGGAGAGCATGTGGGACAAAATCTACAGAGTGATCAGGAAAACGTCAGGAAGGCAGGAGGACATGCTCCTGAGAAGCTCTGAAGGTAACACCCTAACTCCAAAACAGTCGGCTGAACTCTTAGCCAGAACTTTCTACCCAGACGACTCCGAGAGTACCGACCAATCGTTTCACTCGAACCTCCGAGAACGGATGAAGGAGAGTGCCCTTGAAGACCTTTCGGAAGATGATCCACCATTCACGGCAGCGGAATTGGAGTTGGTGCTGCAAGCACAAAACCCCAAGAAGGCACCCGGACCAGACGGGCTAACAGCTGACATCTGCGCCGCAGCCATACGAAGTGACAGGGAAGTGTTCATGGCGATAGCGAACAAGTGCTTGTCGCTAAATCACTTCCCCACTCACTGGAAAGTGGCACACGTGGTCATCATTCGAAAGCCAGGAAAGGCTGACTACACTCATCCTAAGTCCTACAGACCAATTGGACTATTATCTGTTCTTGGAAAAACCATCGAGAAACTCATGATTGGTCGACTCCAATGGCATTTACTCCCAACCCTAAACAAAAAACAATACGGGTTCATGCCGCAAAGAGGAACCGAGGACGCCCTCTATGACCTGATAGAGCACATAAAAGAAGGAGTAACCGGAAAAAACATCGTACTCCTAATCTCTCTGGACATAGAGGGGGCCTTCGACAATGCGTGGTGGCCAGCCCTGAAAAACCAACTTGTTAGAAAAAGGTGTCCGAAAAATCTGTACCGAATGGTGTGTTCGTACCTCACAGACCGGAAGATCAAGGTCAACTACGCTAGAGCAGCTTACGAGAAGGAGACTACGAAGGGTTGTGTCCAAGGATCCATCGGAGGACCAATCTTTTGGAACGTCATCCTAGACTCGTTGCTGCAAAGCCTAGAGATGGATGGAATATACTGCCAAGCCTTTGCGGATGATGTGGTACTCGTTTTCACAGGCCAGTCGGTCGACAGCCTAGAGCGGTCTGTCAACTCAACGCTGGAACATGTGGCAACGTGGGGAAAACAAAATAAACTCAACTTCGCACCGCACAAAACCAACGCGATGCTACTAACTAAGAAGTTGAAGTATGAAACCCCACAGCTATTCATGGCCGGTACGAAATTGGACCTCGTTGAGGAGACAAAGCTTCTGGGCCTTATCATCGACCGAAACCTCGTTTTTAAATCCCACGTGTCCGCGCAATGCAAGAAAGTAGCTGATATTTACAAGCAGCTTGCATGCGCAGCGAAAGTATCGTGGGGTCTAAATAGTGAGATCACGAGAACCATATACATCGCGGTAGTGGAGCCTATTATGACATACGCCTCAAGTGCCTGGTACCAATCTGCAGAGCTGCAAATGAATAAAAATCAATTCAATGCGCTCCAGAGAGGATTTGCACAAAAGATCTGTAGGTCATACCGGACGGTCTCACTCACCGCAGCACTGGCACTGTCGGGTCTGCTGCCATTGGACCTGAGGATCCAGGAGGCGGCGAACCTATACAGGGCCAAAAAAGGTTTGGCGAAAGACTATCTCCCACCCGAGACGGAGCTTGAACTCCGAGTGGGATATCTTGAACAGCCCCATCCATCTACCCTAACATCCGTGGAGTACGAACTGTTAGAAGACGCCGTTCAGCAGATCACCGGACCCCAAATTTTTACAGACGGCAGTAAAATCGACGGTAAAGTAGGTGCTGCTCTAACCCAGTGGGAGGAGGGGAAGGAGTCAAACTTCGCCACCTTTAAGCTTCACCCTGCGTGCACAGTCTTCCAGTCGGAACTATATGCACTGCACAGGGCTCTTCAGATGGTGAATTCGGGCAGGGACCCCGTGGTTAGCATACTGAGTGACTCGAGATCGTCACTCGACCTGCTGCGGAATCCCAGCTTGAACCACCCTCTGGCGAGAAGCATAAAGGAGAACATCGTCAGGATCCAGGAAGGAGGACGAGAGATCCGGATGTTATGGCTTAGGGCTCACGTGGGCACCGTCGGTAACGAGAGAGCAGATGAGTTAGCGAAAGCTGCTGCACTCGAGGACACCACTCAGGACTATGGAAGGATCCCCCTGTCTTACGTTAGGAGGAAAATTCGTGAAGAGTCGATCCGCAAATGGCAGGATCGATACGAAACCTCCAGTACAGGCGCGGTAACGAGAAGGTTCCTTCCAGACGTCCATAGTGCGTACCGGATAACTCGCTCTACAAAATTTACACCAATACAAGTGCAAGTCTTGACAGGACACGGGGGGATAGCCGAGTATCTTCACAGATTCAAGTTGAAAAACAGCCCGGGATGCGAATGCGACCCGGAAATCTGTGAAACAGTATGGCACATCATACTCGACTGCCCCCGTTTCCTAGTGGCTCGAACAGATCTAGAAGCCCGGATCGACAGAAACCTGGTCGAATCGGAACTGCACAACATCGTTGCAGATCCCGATTGCAGACTGCATTTTCTGTCATTCGCCGAGAAGATCTTCAGAGCTGCGGCAAGTAGGCACACGGATCTTCTGCCCCTTGAATCGCAACCAACACCCGTTAGCCAAGCCACAAGTAGTGTCGGCTCTCGGCAGGAACCTACAGCCAAAAGCGTCGCCGTCCGCACACTCCTCGCTTGCGGGGAGAGAGGAGTGCCTGGGATTAGAATCCGAGGAGTGGCACTCTTCATGGACAGCGCCAACGAGCGGCTTGGAATAGGTTTCTGTCGGACCGGGACTAGAAGTCACTTCACGATTTCACCTGGCTTGGCAGCACTCATAAATGGGAGCACGTCTAAAACGACCATGAGGCGCAAAGTCTATAGCGCGCTACCTGAGACGGAAGTGGCGGGCCACCGATGTCGACTAGTCCGATCGCACAACAAGACGATCGTTCTACTCGCATTGGAAGGCAATTACACCCCTTTCGAACAGGCATGTTCGATGCTCACCATGTTGGGAGAAACGGGCGGAGGAGCGGAGGATCCCCGTGTAATAAGTGTAGACGCGATGACGGTCGGGTATGAGCAGGGAGAAGTCGTAGACCGGCTATGCTGTCTGAAAGCCTCAGAACATCATGAGGTGGTCGTGTACGAGGACAGAGGTGAAAACCTAAATTTCCTCAAGGCACACGACCCAAAAACAGCAACAGATAGCTGGGGACAACCCACGCCATCCTCGATCAGCGGATCCGAACGTGTCCAACAGAAAGCAGTCGCCGAAAGAACTGCACAACATCTAAGCAGTGTGCAGGAGCGGAAGAAGAGAGCCAAGGTCGGAGGCCATCTCAAGGGATTTCTAAACACCTTCAGCTCGATGCTGGAAAGTCTGTCTGGAAATCCCTTCCCAACAACGAGATCGGGAGACGACGAAGAGGCACTCGAAGAAGCTCCAGCCAAAAAGGCGAAACCTAAAGCTCCGTTATCGACGGGAACATCAAAGTCAAAAGTTCCACCAAAACCGGTACAAACGCAGGTAAAGAGAACAAGAGCCGACATGGGGCAGGTTGTTCCGCCTCGACTAGTAAATGCAGTGACTCCACAAGACCACGCGTACAATGCCTTCTTAGAGTTTCTCGCGATCACCAGAGCAACCGCAGACGTCAGACTCGGAGTTTGCAAGACCATCTTGCAACACTTCGAGCAGGGCAATGCGAAACTGCTGGAGGAGAAACTCGAGGAGGCAGAAGCAGCCATATACAACAACGGCAACTCCCAAGTAATAAAGGGAAAAATGTCAGGTAGTTATATGGCGGCTTACAACGCGACCAGTGGTTTCGTGGAGGTGTGCATTGAGGGAACCGAGAGCGGAGCGCCTAAATTCAACACCCCGCAAGGTGACCCCTTGGTTGTTGTCGCAAAGTGCACAAGGATCCTACTGGATGACAGGATTCTCGAAATGGCGAAAACCATATCGGGAAATCAGGACACTGCATCCAGCTGGAAGGATTGGGCACTACCAACAATTGAGTGGGTCAATGGAGTTCCGGGGTGTGGAAAGACAACCTGGGTGGTAGGGCACTTCGATGCTGACAAGGACGCCATCATCACTACAACATCAAACGCAGCTAGCGACCTACGGGAGAAGCTAGCGCCTCGTGTTGGTGACCTTGTCAAGACCAGGGTACGCACCATGGCTTCAGTCTTGGTGAATGGCTTCAGAGAGTCCAACAAGTTCAGCCGCTTAATGGTTGATGAGGCTCTCATGAACCACTTCGGAGCCATAGTCATGGCTGCCAAGCTGTGTGATGCCAAAGAGATGGTCCTCATCGGAGATGTCAACCAACTACCTTATATCGACAGAGAAAATCTGTTCGAACTGAGGTACTGCCGCCCAAACCTGGTGGCAAACATCAGCCAGGAGTTGCTCTGCACACACCGGAACCCCTTGGACGTCGCCTACGCCCTAAGGGAGGTTTACTCTGGAATCTACTCCTCGACTCTTAAAGCTCACTCGCTAAAGGTAAAAACCTACACTGGTGCCCAAATACCGTATACGCTCCCCAACACGCTTTTCCTAGTCCACACTCAGGGCGAAAAGGAAAGGCTAATTGGACTGGGCTGTGGTGAAGGCACAGGTTCGCGCACGCTCACCATCCATGAAGCGCAAGGGTTAACGTTCGAAACGGTGATCATTGTTCAAACAAAATCAAGAACAATTGAATTACATCAGAGCGTTCCCCATGCGGTAGTAGCAGTGTCACGGCACACCACCAGCTGTACCTACTACACCGATGATGACAACGACGCAATAGGGTACTTTATCAAGAGAGCTATGGCCGCGTCCACTAAAAAGATCATAGAGTATAATCTAAAGATGTCAATTAAGCACCGAAACGCAGCGGTCGTCGACAAGTTGGCTCGGGAGATGAGGGATGCCAATTTGTAAACTTAAAAGTTGTAAAGTCTATAGTAAGGTTCAAGTAAAATGTCAATGTTTTCAAAAATGTAATAATTTTAAGTAATTTAAATGTCAAGTAAGAATATTAATCTTTCTCCAAAAATGTAATCATTATAAGCTATTAAACTATAAGTAAATTGTAAAACAAGGTAAATACCAAGGGAAAAAAAAAAAAAAAAAAAAAAAAAAAAAAAAGAATGAATACAAAATATAATATACAAGAATAAAATAAATACTGTACAAAAAAAAAAAAAAAAAAAAAAAAAAAAAAAAAAACACAATATATATTATATATATATCTATCCCATAAAAAAAAAAAAAATAAATAAAAATAAATAAATAAAGAAATAAATAAAATGTATTAGAATAATATACGTAACTTCCAAATTATATAGAATCATTAGTTTAAGTTTTCTTACTGAGTAAGATCTTTCCAATATAAATTGTAATAAAAGTAATAAATAAAGACACTAAAATAAAAAAGAGCACGGACCACAGAGTCTGTGGAGAGCAGCTGATAATAATAATAAAAAAAAAAAAAAAAAAAAAACCTAACCTAACCTAACCTAACCTAACCTAACCTAACCTAACCTAACCTAACCTAACCTAACCTAACCTAACCTAACCTTTTTTTTTTTTTTTTTTTTTTTTTTTTTTTTTTTTTTTTTTTTTTTTTTTTTTTTTTTTTTTTTTTGACGCTGGGAAAAATGCTTTATGCATACCCACCCGTCGGGGGACGGAAGGGTTATGTGGGACTCCCGGCGGTGCTCCCCACCGGTATACCCACTAAACGACCCAGCGGCACTCCCGCATCGCCTATATGGAGGGGAACTGGGAATCCGGCACAGCCTTTCCATCCAGCCCCCCCGCCGACGACCGCCCGCCTTTACGGCGAGCCCTTCACCCCCCCCCCACCCTGGGAGAGGGGCCCGAGAATAACCGCGAGTGCTCGCGGTCATTCCCACCCGGCGGAAGTGGAGGATACGTGCAATGCGGGAGAAGACGCCCCCGCGCCTGTCTCCCGCTATCCTCCACCAGGAGGGGGAAGACGATTGTCGTGCAATCGCCTTCTCCGACCCGTTCGTCGCCTGCGGAGTGGCGCTGCGAGAGGGTCTTCCTCCCGCGCCCGCTCCGCCGCCTCCTTTTGCGAAATTACTTCCTCGCAAAAGGAGGCCACCGCAGCCCAGGACTCCTCGCTTCCCAGCATGGCTAAAACCACGCTGGGCAGCGAGAGGTCCTGCCCGACCACCGCCATCAATTGGCGGCGCGGCCCAGACCACGACGCACACACCTCCAGGGTGTGCTGCGCCGTGTCCACCGCCGCGCCACAATCGTGGCAGGCCGGGGTCTCCTCTCTTCCGATCCGGTGCAGGCACGATCCGAAGACGCCATGCCCGGATAGCACCTGCACCAGACGGAAAGAAAGGAAACCGTGGGACCGCCCGAGCCAGTCCTTCAGGACTGGCCCGAGCGCGTCCAACGTTCTGCGGCCAAAGGCTGCGGTGGCGAGGGCCTCCGTCCAATGTTGGACGGTTGCGTCCCTCGCCTCTCTGCGGACGGCCTCCCGCTCTTCTGGGGCAGGGCACTCCCCGAGCGCCCTGCGCCCCGCCGTCCACTCGTACACTCTGGCGAGCACCCCCGCCTCGAGTTCCCAAGGCGGGGTGCCGGCCAGAGCGCACGCTGCCGCAAAGCCCACCGAGCGGTAGGCTCTCGCCACCCGCAGTGCAATGGCCCTTTGGGGCCTGCGGATGGCGGTCGCATTCTCCCTCCTGTGGAGGGAGTCCGCCCAGATGGGGGCCCCGTAAAGGGCCATGCTCTTCAAGATGCCGGCATACAAATGCCGGCATCTCGCCTTCGGCCCTCCCAGGTTTGGGAGGAGCCACGAGAGGGCGTTCGCCGCCTTCAGCAGGCGCGCTGACAACCCGCTGAAGTGCGGGCCGAAGCGCCACCTGCTGTCCAGGGTGAGGCCCAGATATTTCATCTGGGTCCTCACCCCGATCCTGACGCCCTCCACGACGATGTGGGCGTCAGGAGGGATGCGCTGCCGAGGCCCGTGGAAGAACACGGCCTCGGTCTTGTGCAGCGCAACCCCCAACCCGAGGCGGCGGATCCTTCCTGCGACCAAGGATCCGCCAGCCGAGGCCAAACTGGCCGCCTCCCTAAAATCCCTCCCCCGGGCAGTGAGGAGAGTGTCATCCGCGTAGCAGATGACACTCGTGCCCGGGAGGAGGGATCCCCGCAGGAGCCAGTCGAAGCCGATGTTCCACAGGAGTGGTCCTAGGACCGACCCCTGTGGAACACCAGACTCCGCGCCGTACCTCCGGACTTGGCCAGCCTTGTCTACGAGGAGGACCACTCGGTCCTCCAAGTAGCTGGCCAAGAGGGCCCGCAAGTATGAAGGCACTCCGTGGTACCGGAGTGCCTCCAAGATCGTGGAGTGGGGGACGGAATTGAACGCGTTGGCTATGTCAAATGACACAGCCAACACTCCGTCCCCAGACTCCACGGCCTCCCTCACCTGGCCCTTCAGCCGGGCCAGCGCGTCCACTGTCGAACGCCCAACTCGGAAACCGAATTGGGCGTCCGACAGGTTCGGCCCAACCCCCCGCAGGAGGCCATTCAGCCGACCGGCGACGATCCCCTCGAACAGTTTACCGACCTCATCGAGCAGAACGATGGGTCGGTATGCCGAGGGGGAGTCTGCCGGTCGTCCCTCCTTACGGAGGAGGCACAGTTGCCCCTCCTTCCAGGTTTTCGGGAACCTCCCAGCCGTGAAACACGCGCTGAAGAGGTCCCGAAACCTGTCCGCCATTTGGGTGGCCGCAATGGCCACCACCCTTGCGGGGACGCCGTCCGGCCCGGGGGCGGTTTTCTTGGCGCGGAGGCGAAGCGTCGCCGCGCCAAACTCCGCCACCGTGACCGGAGGGACCTCCTCCGCCGGCGGAGCCGCCTCCCGCGGGGGGTCCATCACTGGAGGGGTGAAGTTGGTCCCTGTTGGAAACAAGGACCGAACCACCCCATCCAGCAACGCCGGCTCGAGGGTCTCTGCTAGCGGGGGACCGAAGGGGCGCAGTTTATTCCGCGCCGCCTTATACGGTCTCCCGTACGGGTCTCTGTCGAGACCCTCTAGCATTTCGGCCCTCGCCGCGTCGTCGGCGGCGAACATGGCCGCCTTGAGGACCTTTTTTGCCTCTACGTACGAGGCGTAGAGAAGGTCCTCGTTCGACGCGTCCCGCACGCTCCGCCGTCGACTCCGCGTGTAGGCCCTCCTGGCCACCACGCAGGCGGCCCGGAGCCCCGCCAGCTCCTCCGACCACCAATAGACGGCGCGTCGGGGAGGTGGGCGGCGAGACCGAGGCATGCTGGAGTTGCACACCTCGGTCAGGGACTCCCGCAGTCGGACCGCCGAGGCGTCGACGTCCAGGACATTGACAGGAGGCGTGAGCCAGTCCTGGACGAACGCCGCCTCCTTGGCCGCCCCTCGGTCTAGGTGGATCTGAGCCCACCGTGGAAAGGGGGACTGGCCCGAGCGGGCCATCCCCCGGGGGCTCTGGGTGGAGACGATGTCGAACCGCACGTATCGGTGGTCCGACAAGGTCTCCACCGTTTCCACCCGCCAGCCGACGACGCGGGCGGCAAGTGCGGGGGTGGCGAACGATACGTCCACCACCGTCCCTCCCCGTTGCCGCACACACGTGTGGGCCGTCCCTCTATTTAGGAGGGACACGCCCGACGAGGCCGCCCAAAATTCAACGGCCTGCCCGCGGACGTTGCAAGAGGCAGCCCGGTTGCCCCAGGCCGCCGACTTGGCGTTCAGGTCGCCCAATACGGCGACCTGGCGCGGCGCCGCCCTACCGACTACTGCGGTCAGGACTTCGAGAAAATCCTCGAAGTCCTGTAAAGGGCGGTTAGGGGAGAAATAGACCCCCACCAGGGCTATTTCTCCCCACGCGGCGGCCACGTATCCCGGTCCCCTCTCTAAGAGCGAGAGGGGAGGGGAGTCCGTGGAAGACCGCGACACCAACGCCACCGAGCCGTCCCGATCACCCAGCCAACGGCCAGGGACAGAGTACGGCTCGGCGACCACCGCAACGTCTACTAACCACTCAGCCAGGGCCTGCATCAGCAGGTCCTGGGCTGCTTTACAGTGGTTAGTATTCGCCTGTAGGATGCGATGTCCGGACCTATCCATCATTCGGCCATCGCACCCCCCTCGTCGGCCACCGAGGTCCCAGCCTCAGGGACGACGGTGGTAGCGGCAGGCTGGGACGGCGCCTGCGCTTTGCCCTTCTTTGGGGGAGGATTGCAGTTCCTCCCCCTCATCACGTGGTCCGCCGGGCGGCCACTGGCGGCGCACACCGCGCAGAGCGGCTTGGCGGCCGTGCAGGAGGCGGACATGTGCCCCTCCTTACCGCAGCGGTAACAGGCGTCCGACCTGTCCACCTTGGACGGACAGAGGGCCCGTGTGTGGCCGATTCCGAAGCACTTGTAGCAGCGCAAAGGCTGCTCACCAAGTGCTCGGACCACACACGACCCAAACCCGACGGCAAGCCGTCCCTTGGCAAGGACGGCCTTAGCTGCGGTGACCGGGCACTCCAGGCGGATTGTGCCCATGCCGCCGCGGCCGGGCCTGATAGCCCGACCCTGTACCGCTGCGGTGTTGCAGCCCCCTACTGCTGCGAGCGCCGCCACGACCTCCTCTTTGGTGACCGAATCGTCAAGATTGGTCACCTCGAGGGCCGCCGACTTGACGGGCCTTACCACCTTGGCCGCGTCCGCGATGACCTCTTGCAACTTCGTTGCGAAGAGGTCAGCGTTGGTGCCGCCCTGGGCCCCCGGGAACTCGAAAATACGAGCCCCGGCTTGGGTCTGGCGGCACGTGATGGCGCCGATTCCCAACTTGGTGGGATCGGCGTTGGTACGAGCCCGTTTCAGCACGGACTCGTACGTCTCACCACGCTCCGCGGCCTCCGCGGTGAGCGTCACCACAACGGCCGCGGTTTTGGGAGAAACTAAGGGTTTTCTCCCACCGGCAGAGGCCCTTTTAGCTGCCGGGGCAGCGGTGGCGGGCTTAGGGGCCGACTTTTGCCCCTTCCCCTTCCCCTTCCCCTTGCCGGTCGTCTGGGACGGGCAGGGAGGGGAGATGTTGGCTGGGGAGGCAGGGGCGGCGGCCGCTCTCGCCTTCTTGGCCTTGCCCTTCCCCTTTTTGACCACCTTCGTCCACGGCTGGGTGGACGGGGTGGTGGAAGGGAGAAGGGCGTCCTCCCTTTGGGAGGATGGCCCAGGCTCGCACGGCCTCTTGTCCGCCGCGAGGGGCGGTCGGAGGCGCTTTTCGGGCAAGAGCCTGTCCTCGATGCCAGCGAGGCAGGCTCTCGTAAATGCCCTTTCCTCCATCACAACCTTGCGGATGACATCCTCAAGGTTGGAAGAGGAGGAAGGGCCCTCCACCGCAGGTCTCGGCTCAGCTTGGGTTGGCTGGGCCGTGACCTCAGCCAGCTTCTTATGCAGCTGGCTGACCTCCGACTGCAGGCGATCTATCTTCGCCTGCAGTTGCCGCGTCTCGTCGGTGGCTGTGCGTTGCACGAGCTCCCGGACGATGCCACCCATGCTGGCGGCCCTGCATTTAAGGGACTTCTGGAAAGTCCCTTTTAGATTGGAGGACTTAGAGGCGACCACCCTGATCTCCTCTTCGTCCTCCTGCGCCATGCGCTCCAGCTCGGCCAGCGAGTGGTCCGCGTATAAGACGCTAGACGCACCGTACCCGGACTTAGCCCGGGCGGCCTGCGCCTGCATCTCCTTCGCGGCGACCCTCTCTTCCAGGTCTTCCTGGAGCTGGGCCCTTCGTGCGAGGTCCAACTGACGTTGGGCGTCCGCCAGACCCACGTCGTGGGTGTCCGCCACAGTGGAAGGCTTTTTGGCCTTCGCCTTCTTTTTTGGCTTAGCACTCCTCGTGGAGTCCGAGGAGCCTTCGCCGCCGTCCTTCAGGAAGGATCGCTTCCGCTTTTGTAAGCGACTTTCGGCTTCCATCGCCGAACTTCCGTCCGACTCTGGAACGAGCGACTCGTTGTCGGAGTCCGACAACACGTCGACCGACAGTCTGCGGAACATGCTACCCGGTGATGGGCGGCAAACCTCCGACGCCATACTGGCATCGCCGGCGTGGCCCTGAGAAGGGCCTTTGGTTTGGCCCTGAGAAGGGCCTTTGGTTTGGCCCTCAGAAGGGCCTTTGGTTTGGCCCTGAGAAGGGCCTTTGGTTTGGCCCTGAGAAGGGCCTTTGGTTTGGCCCTGAGAAGGGCCTTCTGGTTGGCCCTGAGAAGGGCCTTTGGTTTGGCCCTGAGAAGGGCCTTCTGGTTGGCCCTGAGAAGGGCCTTTTGGTTGGCCCTGAGAAGGGCCTTTTGGTTGGCCCTGATAAGGGCCTTTTAAGAACCGCCCGGAGGCGTCCCGCAATGGTTGCTTTGGCATAGCCGCCGCAAGAGTTGAAGAGTCCGCAAAAAAGTCTTCAACGCACAGTGCACTTTCGCCGATCACTGGCCTGCCACTCCGTTACGGTGACAGGACCAGGTCGTTGCCCGGGGAACGCTACGTGGAAGCAAGCACTGTGGGGGGTCCCCCAACCTAACCTAACCTAACCTAACCTAACCTTTTTTTTTTTTTTTTTTTTTTTTTTTTTTTTTTTTTTTTTTTGACGCTGGGAAAAATGCTTTATGCATACCCGCCCGTCGGGGGACGGACGGGTTATGTGGGACTCCCGGCGGTGCTCCCCACCGGTATACCCACTAAACGACCCAGCGGCACTCCCGCATCGCCTATATGGAGGGGAACTGGGAATCCGGCACAGCCTTTCCATCCAGCCCCCCGCCGACGACCGCCCGCCTTTACGGCGAGCCCTTCACCCCCCTCCCCACCCTGGGAGAGGGGCCCGAGAATAACCGCGAGTGCTCGCGGTCATTCCCACCCGGCGGAAGTGGAGGATACGTGCAATGCGGGAGAAGACGCCCCCGCGCCTGTCTCCCGCTATCCTCCACCAGGAGGGGGAAGACGATTGTCGTGCAATCGCCTTCTCCGACCCGTTCGTCGCCTGCGGAGTGGCGCTGCGAGAGGGTCTTCCTCCCGCGCCCGCTCCGCCGCCTCCTTTTGCGAAATTACTTCCTCGCAAAAGGAGGCCACCGCAGCCCAGGACTCCTCGCTTCCCAGCATGGCTAAAACCACGCTGGGCAGCGAGAGGTCCTGCCCGACCACCGCCATCAATTGGCGGCGCGGCCCAGACCACGACGCACACACCTCCAGGGTGTGCTGCGCCGTGTCCACCGCCGCGCCACAATCGTGGCAGGCCGGGGTCTCCTCTCTTCCGATCCGGTGCAGGCACGATCCGAAGACGCCATGCCCGGATAGCACCTGCACCAGACGGAAAGAAAGGAAACCGTGGGACCGCCCGAGCCAGTCCTGCAGGACTGGCCCGAGCGCGTCCAACGTTCTGCGGCCAAAGGCTGCGGTGGCGAGGGCCTCCGTCCAATGTTGGACGGTTGCGTCCCTCGCCTCTCTGCGGACGGCCTCCCGCTCTTCTGGGGCAGGGCACTCCCCGAGCGCCCTGCGCCCCGCCGTCCACTCGTACACTCTGGCGAGCACCCCCGCCTCGAGTTCCCAAGGCGGGGTGCCGGCCAGAGCGCACGCTGCCGCAAAGCCCACCGAGCGGTAGGCTCTCGCCACCCGCAGTGCAATGGCCCTTTGGGGCCTGCGGATGGCGGTCGCATTCTCCCTCCTGTGGAGGGAGTCCGCCCAGATGGGGGCCCCGTAAAGGGCCATGCTCTTCAAGATGCCGGCATACAAATGCCGGCATCTCGCCTTCGGCCCTCCCAGGTTTGGGAGGAGCCACGAGAGGGCGTTCGCCGCCTTCAGCAGGCGCGCTGACAACCCGCTGAAGTGCGGGCCGAAGCGCCACCTGCTGTCCAGGGTGAGACCCAGATATTTCATCTGGGTCCTCACCCCGATCCTGACGCCCTCCACGACGATGTGGGCGTCAGGAGGGATGCGCTGCCGAGGCCCGTGGAAGAACACGGCCTCGGTCTTGTGCAGCGCAACCCCCAACCCGAGGCGGCGGATCCTTCCCGCGACCAAGGATCCGCCAGCCGAGGCCAAACTGGCCGCCTCCCTAAAATCCCTCCCCCGGGCAGTGAGGAGAGTGTCATCCGCGTAGCAGATGACACTCGTGCCCGGGAGGAGGGATCCCCGCAGGAGCCAGTCGAAGCCGATGTTCCACAGGAGTGGTCCTAGGACCGACCCCTGTGGAACACCTGACTCCGCGCCGTACCTCCGGACTTGGCCAGCCTTGTCTACGAGGAGGACCGCTCGGTCCTCCAAGTAGCTGGCCAAGAGGGCCCGCAAGTATGAAGGCACTCCGTGGTACCGGAGTGCCTCCAAGATCGTGGAGTGGGGGACGGAATTGAACGCGTTGGCTATGTCAAATGACACAGCCAACACTCCGTCCCCAGACTCCACGGCCTCCCTCACCTGGCCCTTCAGCCGGGCCAGCGCGTCCACTGTCGAACGCCCAACTCGGAAACCGAATTGGGCGTCCGACAGGTTCGGCCCAACCCCCCGCAGGAGGCCATTCAGCCGACCGGCGACGATCCCCTCGAACAGTTTACCGACCTCATCGAGCAGAACGATGGGTCGGTATGCCGAGGGGGAGTCTGCCGGTCGTCCCTCCTTATGGAGGAGGCACAGTTGCCCCTCCTTCCAGGTTTTCGGGAACCTCCCAGCCGTGAAACACGCGCTGAAGAGGTCCCGGAACCTGTCCGCCATTTGGGTGGCCGCAATGGCCACCACCCTTGCGGGGACGCCGTCCGGCCCGGGGGCGGTTTTCTTGGCGCGGAGGCGAAGCGTTGCCGCGCCAAACTCCGCCCCCGTGACCGGAGGGACCTCCTCCGCCGGCAGAGCCGCCTCTCGCGGGGGGTCCATCACTGGAGGGGTGAAGTTGGTCCCTGTTGGAAACAAGGACCGAACCACCCCATCCAGCAACGCCGGCTCGAGGGTCTCTGCTAGCGGGGGACCGAAGGGGCGCAGTTTATTCCGCGCCGCCTTATACGGTCTCCCGTACGGGTCTCTGTCGAGACCCTCTAGCATTTCGGCCCTCGCCGCGTCGTCGGCGGCGAACATGGCCGCCTTGAGGACCTTCTTTGCCTCTACGTACGAGGCGTAGAGAAGGTCCTCGTTCGACGCGTCCCGCACGCTCCGCCGTCGACTCCGCGTGTAGGCCCTCCTGGCCACCACGCAGGCGGCCCGGAGCCCCGCCAGCTCCTCCGACCACCAATAGACGGCGCGTCGGGGAGGTGGGCGGCGAGACCGAGGCATGCTGGAGTTGCACACCTCGGTCAGGGACTCCCGCAGTCGGACCGCCGAGGCGTCGACGTCCAGGACATTGACAGGAGGCGTGAGCCAGTCCTGGACGAACGCCGCCTCCTTGGCCGCCCCTCGGTCCAGGTGGATCTGAGCCCACCGTGGAAAGGGGGACTGGCCCGAGCGGGCCATCCCCCGGGGGCTCTGGGTGGAGACGATGTCGAACCGCACGTATCGGTGGTCCGACAAGGTCTCCACCGTTTCCACCCGCCAGCCGACGACGCGGGCGGCAAGTGCGGGGGTGGCGAACGACACGTCCACCACCGTCCCTCCCCGTTGCCGCACACACGTGTGGGCCGTCCCTCTATTTAGGAGGGACACGCCCGACGAGGCCGCCCAAAATTCGACGGCCCGCCCGCGGACGTTGCAAGAGGCGGCCCGGTTGCCCCAGGCCGCCGACTTGGCGTTCAGGTCGCCCAATACGGCGACCTGGCGCGGCGCCGCCCTACCGACTACTGCGGTCAGGACTTCGAGAAAATCCTCGAAGTCCTGTAAAGGGCGGTTAGGGGAGAAATAGACCCCCACCAGGGCTATTTCTCCCCACGCGGCGGCCACGTATCCCGGTCCCCTCTCTAAGAGCGAGAGGGGAGGGGAGTTCGTGGAAGACCGCGACACCAACGCCACCGAGCCGTCCCGATCACCCAGCCAACGGCCAGGGACAGAGTACGGCTCGGCGACCACCGCAACGTCTACTAACCACTCAGCCAGGGCCTGCATCAGCAGGTCCTGGGCTGCTTTACAGTGGTTAGTATTCGCCTGTAGGATGCGATGTCCGGACCTATCCATCATTCGGCCATCGCACCCCCCTCGTCGGCCACCGAGGTCCCAGCCTCAGGGACGACGGTGGTAGCGGCAGGCTGGGACGGCGCCTGCGCTTTGCCCTTCTTTGGGGGAGGATTGCAGTTCCTCCCCCTCATCACGTGGTCCGCCGGGCGGCCACTGGCGGCGCACACCGCGCAGTGCGGCTTGGCGGCCGTGCAGGAGGCGGACATGTGCCCCTCCTTACCGCAGCGGTAACAGGCGTCCGACCTGTCCACCTTGGACGGACAGAGGGCCCGTGTGTGGCCGATTCCGAAGCACTTGTAGCAGCGCAAAGGCTGCTCACCAAGTGCTCGGACCACACACGACCCAAACCCGACGGCAAGCCGTCCCTTGGCAAGGACGGCCTTAGCTGCGGTGACCGGGCACTCCAGGCGGATTGTGCCCATGCCGCCGCGGCCGGGCCTGATAGCCCGACCCTGTATCGCTGCGGTGTTGCAGCCCCCTACTGCTGCGAGCGCCGCCACGACCTCCTCTTTGGTGACCGAATCGTCCAGATTGGTCACCTCGAGGGCCGCCGACTTGACGGGCCTTACCACCTTGGCCGCGTCCGCGATGACCTCTTGCAACTTCGTTGCGAAGAGGTCAGCGTTGGTGCCGCCCTGGGCCCCCGGGAACTCGAAAATACGAGCCCCGGCTTGGGTCTGGCGGCACGTGATGGCGCCGATTCCCAACTTGGTGGGATCGGCGTTGGTACGAGCCCGTTTCAGCACGGACTCGTACGTCTCACCACGCTCCGCAGCCTCCGCGGTGAGCGTCACCACGACGGCCGCGGTTTTGGGAGAAACTAGGGGTTTTCTCCCACCGGCAGGGGCCCTTTTAGCTGCCGGAGCAGCGGTGGCGGGCTTAGGGGCCGACTTTTGCCCCTTCCCCTTCCCCTTGCCGGTCGTCTGGGACGGGCAGGGAGGGGAGATGTTGGCTGGGGAGGCAGGGGCGGCGGCCGCTCTCGCCTTTTTGGCCTTGCCCTTCCCCTTTTTGACCACCTTCGTCCACGGCTGGGTGGACGGGGTGGTGGAAGGGAGAAGGGCGTCCTCCCTTTGGGAGGATGGCCCAGGCTCGCACGGCCTCTTGTCCGCCGCGAGGGGCGGTCGGAGGCGCTTTTCGGGCAAGAGCCTGTCCTCGATGCCAGCGAGGCAGGCTCTCGTAAATGCCCTTTCCTCCATCACAACCTTGCGGATGACATCCTCAAGGTTGGAAGAGGAGGAAGGGCCCTCCACCGCAGGTCTCGGCTCAGCTTGGGTTGGCTGGGCCGTGACCTCAGCCAGCTTCTTATGCAGCTGGCTGACCTCCGACTGCAGGCGATCTATCTTCGCCTGCAGTTGCCGCGTCTCGTCGGTGGCTGTGCGTTGCACCAGCTCCCGGACGATGCCACCCATGCTGGCGGCCCTACATTTAAGGGACTTTTGGAAAGTCCCTTTTAGATTGGAGGACTTAGAGGCGACCACCCTGATCTCCTCTTCGTCCTCCTGCGCCATGCGCTCCAGCTCGGCCAGCGAGTGGTCCGCGTATAAGACGCTAGACGCACCGTACCCGGACTTAGCCCGGGCGGCCTGCGCCTGCATCTCCTTCGCGGCGACCCTCTCTTCCAGGTCTTCCTGGAGCTGAGCCCTTCGTGCGAGGTCCAACTGACGTTGGGCGTCCGCCAGACCCACGTCGTGGGTGTCCGCCACAGTCGAAGGCTTTTTGGCCTTCGCCTTCTTTTTTGGCTTAGCACTCCTCGTGGAGTCCGAGGAGCCTTCGCCGCCGTCCTTCAGGAAGGATCGCTTCCGCTTTTGTAAGCGGCTTTCGGCTTCCATCGCCGAACTTCCGTCCGACTCTGGAACGAGCGACTCGTTGTCGGAGTCCGACAACACGTCGACCGACAGCCTGCGGAACATGCTACCCGGTGATGGGCGGCAAACCTCCGACGCCATACTGGCATCGCCGGCGTGGCCCTGAGAAGGGCCTTTGGTTTGGCCCTGAGAAGGGCCTTTGGTTTGGCCCTGAGAAGGGCCTTTTGGTTGGCCCTGAGAAGGGCCTTTTGGTTGGCCCTGAGAAGGGCCTTTTGGTTGGCCCTGAGAAGGGCCGTTTGGTTGGCCCTGAGAAGGGCCTTCTGGTTGGCCCTGAGAAGGGCCTTCTGGTTGGCCCTGAGAAGGGCCTTTTGGTTGGCCCTGAGAAGGGCCTTTTGGTTGGCCCTGATAAGGGCCTTTTAAGAACCGCCCGGAGGCGTCCCGCGATGGTAGCTTTGGCATAGCCGCCGCAAGTGTTGAAGAGTCCGCAAAAAAGTCTTCAACGCACAGTGCACTTTCGCCGATCACTGGCCTGCCACTCCGTTACGGTGACAGGACCAGGTCGTTGCCCGGGGAACGCTACGTGGAAGCAAGCACTGTGGGGGGTCCCCCAACCTAACCTAACCTAACCTAACCTAACCTAACCTAACCTAACCTTTTTTTTTTTTTTTTTTTTTTTTTTTTTTTTTTTTTTTTTTTTGACCAGGTGTAAAATGCTTTATGCATACCCTCCGAACATGGGAGTGTCGGAGGGTTATGTGGGACTCTCCGCCAATAAGGGCGGCATACCCACTAAAAGCACCCGGACGTGCCCTCTCTCCGGTTTTGTTGGACACCGTGGAACCCGCAAAAGCATAGTCCACGATGTCTACCGGTGGCGCCCCAGCCGTTGCCGGGGCTTCCCGCGCCGTAGGGGGGATGGTCGTGCACGCTTGACCATCTCCCAGACCGCTCAGTGGCTAATCACCGCAGGCAGAGGACTCCCATCGTCTACCTGCAGCCACTATGGGTTGAGTCTGGCGGCAAAACGCCGCCTTCTCGCCCCAAGCCGTCTACGCCGGAGGGGATGCGCGAGAGGATCTTCCTCGCGCTCCCGCTCCGCGGTCTCCTTTTGCGAGATGACTGTTTCGCAGAAGGAGACCACCGCCTCCCAGGACCTCTCATCGCTCAGCATTGCCTCGACGATGCTTTGGAGCGAGAGGTCTACCCGCTGAATGATGCGTGCCATTTGGCCGCGTTCCGCGTCCCAACGACTGCACACCTCGAGGGTGTGCTGGGCGGTGTCGTCGGGACTTCCGCACTCATGGCACAGCGGGGCCGGCTCTCTTCCTATTTTGTGCAGGTAGTGGCCGAAGCACCCATGCCCGGTCATTACCTGCACGAGCCGGTACGTCGTCGCACCGACTGCCCTCTTCAACCAAAGGTCGGCTGTTGGGAGAATCGCCTCTATGGTACGGACACCGTAAGGGGCGACCTCCAGTTGGGCCTTCCATCTGTCCCGCAGTCGGCGCTCCGTCGCGCGACGGGCGGCTGCCACCTCCTCAGGGGCCGGGCGTTCACCTGTTGTCCGGACCCTGGACCTACGTTGGTAAGTCTCTGCGTGCACCTCTGCGTCTAGCTCCCACGGGGGGGTGCACGCGAGAAGGCAGGCAGCCGCGTGGGCCACCGTCACATAACCTCTCACTATTCTAATGGCCACGACCCGTTGTGGCCTCCGCAGCAGGGCCCTATTTCGAGCGGACAGCTTGTCCGCCCATATCGGGGCCCCATAGAGAGCCATGCTCCTTGTCACGCCGGCATATAGCCGCCGGCACAAGGAACCCGGCCCTCCTACATTGGGCAGAAGTTTGCCCAGCGCCGATGCGGCGCCCACGATTCGGGGAGCTAGTCTCGAGAAATGCTCCCCGAAATCCCACTTGCGGTCCAGTATTAGCCCCAGATATTTAATGTGGGGCTTTATTTGGACCGCTTCACCCTCGAGGGCGAGCGTCGCACTCGCGGGCAAATTCCACCCGCGCCCCCCGAAAACTATAGCCTCAGTCTTCGGGAGGCTCACCTTTAGGCCGAGCCTGGTGATCCGTTCAATCGCCAGCTCGGCCGCCACTTCCGCTCTCCGGGAGGTCTCCCGCTTGTCGCTCCCGCGCACAGCTACCATTGTGTCGTCCGCGTAGCAGACGACAAGCGTGCGCGGAAGCAGCTCCCCCCGGATTGCCCAATCGTACCCCAGATTCCATAGAAGTGGACCGAGCACGGAACCCTGGGGCACGCCACAGGCCATCACTCTCTCCCCCCGTTGCCCGTCCTTCTTTTCCCAGAGCACTACCCTCTCGGTTAGGTAGTGCTCAACTATCCGCCTCAGGTAGAGAGGCACTTCATGGTATCGAAGTGCCTCCCTGATCACCCCGTAGGGGAGGGTGCCAAACGCGTTTGCGATGTCTAGTGACACCGCGATGACACCCTCCCCCTTGCTCGACGCGTACTCACAGAAGTCCCTCAGTGTCTTCAGCGCGTCGAGCGTGGACCGTCCTTCCCGGAACCCGAATTGTCTGTCAGAGACATTCGGGCCGGCGGTCTCCATGTGCCGCAGGATCCGGGAGGCCAGGATGCGTTCAAACGCTTTCCCGGACTCATCCAGCAGCACAATGGGGCGATAGGCGGAAGGGCAATCCGTCGGTCGACCCTCTTTACGGAGGAGGCATAGTCGCCCCTCCTTCCATACCCTAGGGAACTTTCCCTCTGTCAGGCAGTCATCCATGACCTGCCTGAGTCGGTCCCCTAGGTGTTTCAGGGCGACTGCAAGGACGCGACCGGGAACGCCGTCCGGGCCCGGGGCTTTTTTGCAGCCCCGGAGTCGGTGTATCACTTGATTGAACTCGTCGTCACCTATTGGTTGAACGACGAGCTCGGCCTCCGGTTCCCTTATGGGGTCGACCATCGACGGGGGAGAGATCAAGGGGGCTGGCGGAAATAGCCCCTCGACCACTCTCTGTAGAAGTTCGGGCTCCAGGGAGTCCATGGGGGGGGCAGTGCGCATTTTGTTACGCACCATCTTGTATGGCCGCCCCCATGGGTCCCTGTCCAGGGTGGTCAAGAACGACTCGTGAGCTTCGTCCTTGGCCTTGGCAATCGCCACCTGGAGGGCCTTCTTCGCCTCTTTGAGGGCCCTGTGGAACCCTTCTTCCTCTTCTTCAGTGTGCCGCCTGCGCCTACAGTGTTGGAAGGCGCGGCGGGCACTATTACTGGTGGTCCGCAGGGCCGCAATTTCTTCGGACCACCAGTATACGCTCTTACGGGCGAAACGGCGACCAACCCGAGGCATGGCCGCGTCGCACACATTCTGTAGTGCGACGCGGAACTGTGCCGCCCTTTCTTCAACTCCGAGAGTGACGGGTGGGGCAGCACACCACTCCTTCTCCACCATGGCCGCCTCGTTCGCCATGTCCCTGTCCAGCTTGACCAGGGACCACTTCGGGAACTTCCGCCCCCTCCTGGTACTGCCCGTGATGGGCGCCGGTGGAGCCCCCGTCTTGGAGACCCTCATCCTGATGTACAGGTGGTCTGAGAGGGTCTCAACATCCTCCAGGACACGCCAATTCGTGACGCGTGCGGCTATGGCAGGGGTCGCGAACGTGACGTCCACGATTGACCCCCCCTGCCGCCGCACGCAGGTATTCGTGGTGCCCTGGTTTAGGACCACGAGTCCCGTTGCCGCCACCCAATCCTCCAGAGCCGTACCCCTATGGTCCGTAATGGGGGAACCCCATGCCGAACTTTTGGCGTTGAGGTCCCCCAGGACCATAACCTGCCTCGGGGCAGCCCTCCGGACCACCCCCCCTAATATCCCCAGAAACGTGTCGAACTCCCGCAGCGGCCTATTGGGGGAGAAGTACGCGGCCACCAGCACCGTGTCGTTCCCCCATTTGGCCGCCACGAATCCTGGGCCACCCTCGATCCTTGATATGGGGGGGAGGTCCCCCATCGCCGGCACCACTATCGCCACTACTCCGTCGGTGTCCCCTGCCCAGTTAGGTTGGGGGGGGATGAAGTAGGGCTCCGTTACCACCGTAACGCCAATTTTCCACTCCGCCATGGTCTGCATGAGCAGATCCTGAGCTCTGGCGGAGTGGTTGGCGTTTATCTGCAGGACGTCTAGATGTCGGTGTGCTGACATCTAGACGTCCATATTGTTGTCCTCCTGTTGCCGGCTGGCGGCTGTTTCGGCTGGAGGGGGCCGGATGGGGCGGGTGGGTCTCGGCCTCACCTCTCTTCCCCTTGTCTCCGGTGGGGAGCATTTCGGTCCCCTCATTACGTGATTGGCTGGGAGGCCTGCATGGTGGCATACTGCGCACCGTACTTTTTCCTCCCAGCATTCAACTGCTTTGTGCCCCTCTGCGCCGCACCGGTAGCACATCTGGCCCCGGTCCACCTTTGAAGGGCACAACTCGCGCGTGTGGCCGACACCCATGCATTTGTAGCACCGCATGGGTGCTGGTCCGACGGAATTGATCCTGGCAGACGACCAGCCTACCAGGATCTGACCGCGCTTGAGGAGGGCTTTTGCAATTCCTACCGGACATTGCACAAGGGCCACCCCACCACCGTTATAGTATGTAGGGCGAATGCCCCCCACCTTAACTTGCGCCTCGGCGCATCCCCCCGCCTTGGCGACGGCAGCCGTCAGGGTCTCCCTTGTCGCCGACTCGTCTAGGCCGGCGACCTCGATAGCTGCCATTTTTTCAGGGCGGCTTACATGGGCCACGTCGCCCACCAGACCCTGCAGTTTTTCTGCAAGGCTGTCCGCCGCCCTTCCGCTCTCTGCTCCAGGGACCTCGATGACTCGGCCCCCCGTCGCCGAGTTCCTGACCCTGACATGCTGCAGGCCTATCTCCTCCAAGCTTATGCCGGTAATGGCCTTGGACATGACAGCCTGCAGTGTGGTGTCGGTGATAACGTCCTTCCTCATGGTTATCACCACCGCTGCCGTCTTAGGGACTATCAAACCCTTCTTCTTTGGTGCCGCTTTCTTCTTGGGCAGCGGGGGGGGTGGGGGAGTGGCCGTAGCCTTCCCCTTTCCCTTCCTCTTCTTCTTTCCCGCTTCCTGGGTGGTCCATGCCTCGCCCGGGGGCGCAGGTGCAGTTTCTACTGCTGGGACAGGCTTGCTTGCCGGGGCAGGCTTGCCTGTCGGGGCAGGCCTGGCTGCTGGGGCAGGCTTGGCTGCCGGGGCGGTGGTTTCCGTGGCCACCGGGGCCGCTTTTTTGGTGGCCCTTTTCGGCCTGCCATCCCCAAGCCTGGCCCTGCTCTCAGGCTCGGAGGCAATTTCTCTCATTGAGGCCAGTGGGGCCTCCTTCCTTTTATCCGCCGCTAGCGGGGGGCGGATTATTGGTGCTGGAGGAAGGCGACTGGAAATCTCCTCGATTCTAGCATTAAGCATATTACCGAGGGAGACCGTCAAGTCGCGCTTCATGCTGTCCAGCAGCTCCGCCAACTCCGCAGCAGCGGATTGTGTCGGCGGGGGGGCCCTAGGGGCCGGGGTCTCACGCGCCGGCTGCAGGGCCGGGGCCTGGCGCTCTGAGAAGGCAATTCTCAGGGCCTTGAGTTCCGCTGTGCAGAGAGCGAGTTGCTCCCGCATCCTCTTGTTGTCCGCCTTCAGGATGCGGATCTCCTCGCTCTCTGACCTGGAGGCGTCAAGTTCCTCCATGGCACTTAGTATGGTGCGGCAGGCCCGGTTCATGGTGCCCCACACCTCACCCTTCAAATTGCCCGACTTGCGGGCCCCCTCCATTATTGCGCATGCCGCCTGTTTGGTGACCTCCACCGGGTCGGATGGGAGGAGAACCTCAGACGGGTGCGCCGACTTCTTTCCAATTGGGGAGGTATTTCTCCCCCTCCCCTCTGTTCCCTTAGAGCGGAGCTCCGGGAAGTCCTTCCTATACAAGGAGGGACCGGCGGCGACATCTTCGTCGGGGCTGAGGTAAGTCTCCGGACCTCGGAGCTTATCTCTTGCCGACGCCATCCCCGCGTAAGCCCCTTTGGGCTTGCCTCTCCGGGCTGTTCCAACCTTAGGCCCATTATCGGGCCTTGCGTCATCCGCCTGGTCTACATGCCCCCTCTTCTGGGGCTGAGAAGCCATCTCAATGGCCTCTGTGAATTCTCCCTCCGAATCCGAGGAAGAATCCAAGAATCTTTCGTCCCACTTGCGGTGGGAACTTTTCCCCTTTTCAGACGTGGCCATTGTGGCCCCGCCAACGTCTCTGTCAAATTTAGACCAAATCCGACCACCCCAGCCGAAGTTATCTCCCAAAACAGAGTTTTGTTAGAAAACGGTCAAGGGGGAGTCGGCTCGGAGAAATCCCATACAAATTTCAAAAAGCGCCTGAAAAACCAAAATAGCAACGCGATTCCTCAGGACACTTTTTGAAAAATTTTTTTGGCTGACTTCCCCTAAACGGAGCCGAAAACCAAAAATAACACCTTATAGGGGCTGAAGTCCCCTATCCCCTGGTACCCCTACTGAGACCGTAGGGGAAAACCAGACCCCAAGTATTCACGCCTGAACTTTCCCAACTTTTTTGACAAAAAATTTTTCCAAAATTTTCCCTAAAATTACTAAAAATCCGATTACTTCCAAACCCTAAGGAGAAAAGCAACCGGACCTAGCCTACGCGAAATTTAATGAATGCCGCTATAACCTAACCTAAAAAAGTGCTAAAAACGATAGCCGCAAACCCGACTTTTTTTCGATTGAAAAAGGTAAACAAACCGTTTTTCAACCGAAAAATCGTGAGTTGTAACTTTTTTCTCCTTTTGATGATATTTTTGTCCGCAAACAACTCAGCGCCACAGCGTTTTCACAGCCGTGTGCGCCTCGTTAATCCGCAACTTACGATGTATTGAACTTCGCTGTAGCTCACATAGGCTGATCGCTAAGGCAGTTAATACATCGGGTCGGACCTCCAAAACTCGTCAACCTAACCTAACCTTTTTTTTTTTTTTTTTTGACGCTGGGAAAAATGCTTTATGCATACCCCCCCGTCGGGGGACGGAAGGGTTATGTGGGACTCCCGGCGGTGCTCCCCACCGGTATACCCACTAAACGACCCAGCGGCACTCCCGCATCGCCTATATGGAGGGGAACTGGGAATCCGGCACAGCCTTTCCATCCAGCCCCCCGCCGACGACCGCCCGCCTTTACGGCGAGCCCTTCACCCCCCTCCCCACCCTGGGAGAGGGGCCCGAGAATAACCGCGAGTGCTCGCGGTCATTCCCACCCGGCGGAAGTGGAGGATACGTGCAATGCGGGAGAAGACGCCCCCGCGCCTGTCTCCCGCTATCCTCCACCAGGAGGAGGAAGACGATTGTCGTGCAATCGCCTTCTCCGACCCGTTCGTCGCCTGCGGAGTGGCGCTGCGAGAGGGTCTTCCTCCCGCGCCCGCTCCGCCGCCTCCTTTTGCAAAATTACTTCCTCGCAAAAGGAGGCCACCGCAGCCCAGGACTCCTCGCTTCCCAGCATGGCTAAAACCACGCTGGGCAGCGAGAGGTCCTGCCCGACCACCGCCATCAATTGGCGGCGCGGCCCAGACCACGACGCACACACCTCCAGGGTGTGCTGCGCCGCGTCCACCGCCGCGCCACAATTGTGGCAGGCCGGGGTCTCCTCTCTTCCGATCCGGTGCAGGCACGATCCGAAGACGCCATGCCCGGACAGCACCTGCACCAGACGGAAAGAAAGGAAACCGTGGGACCGCCCGAGCCAGTCCTGCAGGACTGGCCCGAGCGCGTCCAACGTTCTGCGGCCGAAGGCTGCGGTGGCGAGGGCCTCCGTCCAATGTTGGACGGTTGCGTCCCTCGCCTGTCTGCGGACGGCCTCCCGCTCTTCTGGGGCAGGGCACTCCCCGAGCGCCCTGCGCCCCGCCGTCCACTCGTACACTCTGGCGAGCACCCCCGCCTCGAGTTCCCAAGGCGGGGTGCCGGCCAGAGCGCACGCTGCCGCAAAGCCCACCGAGCGGTAGGCTCTCGCCACCCGCAGTGCAATGGCCCTTTGGGGCCTGCGGATGGCGGTCGCATTCTCCCTCCTGTGGAGGGAGTCCGCCCAGATGGGGGCCCCGTAAAGGGCCATGCTCTTCAAGATGCCGGCATACAAATGCCGGCATCTCGCCTTCGGCCCTCCCAGGTTTGGGAGGAGCCACGAGAGGGCGTTCGCCGCCTTCAGCAGGCGCGCTGACAACCCGCTGAAGTGCGGGCCGAAGCGCCACCTGCTGTCCAGGGTGAGGCCCAGATATTTCATCTGGGTCCTCACCCCGATCCTGACGCCCTCCACGACGATGTGGGCGTCAGGAGGGATGCGCTGCCGAGGCCCGTGGAAGAACACGGCCTCGGTCTTGTGCAGCGCAACCCCCAACCCGAGGCGGCGGATCCTTCCTGCGACCAAGGATCCGCCAGCCGAGGCCAAACTGGCCGCCTCCCTAAAATCCCTCCCCCGGGCAGTGAGGAGAGTGTCATCCGCGTAGCAGATGACACTCGTGCCCGGGAGGAGGGATCCCCGCAGGAGCCAGTCGAAGCCGATGTTCCACAGGAGTGGTCCTAGGACCGACCCCTGTGGAACACCAGACTCCGCGCCGTATCTCCGGACTTGGCCAGCCTTGTCTACGAGGAGGACCACTCGGTCCTCCAAGTAGCTGGCCAAGAGGGCCCGCAAGTATGAAGGCACTCCGTGGTACCGGAGTGCCTCCAAGATCGTGGAGTGGGGGACGGAATTGAACGCGTTGGCTATGTCAAATGACACAGCCAACACTCCGTCCCCAGACTCCACGGCCTCCCTCACCTGGCCCTTCAGCCGGGCCAGCGCGTCCACTGTCGAACGCCCAACTCGGAAACCGAATTGGGCGTCCGACAGGTTCGGCCCAACCCCCCGCAGGAGGCCATTCAGCCGACCGGCGACGATCCCCTCGAACAGTTTACCGACCTCATCGAGCAGAACAATGGGTCGGTATGCCGAGGGGGAGTCTGCCGGTCGTCCCTCCTTACGGAGGAGGCACAGTTGCCCCTCCTTCCAGGTTTTCGGGAACCTCCCAGCCGTGAAACACGCGCTGAAGAGGTCCCGAAACCTGTCCGCCATTTGGGTGGCCGCAATGGCCACCACCCTTGCGGGGACGCCGTCCGGCCCGGGGGCGGTTTTCTTGGCGCGGAGGCGAAGCGTCGCCGCGCCAAACTCCGCCCCCGTGACCGGAGGGACCTCCTCCGCCGGCGGAGCCGCCTCCCGCGGGGGGTCCATCACTGGAGGGGTGAAGTTGGTCCCTGTTGGAAACAAGGACCGAACCACCCCATCTAGCAACGCCGGCTCGAGGGTCTCTGCTAGCGGGGGACCGAAGGGGCGCAGTTTATTCCGCGCCGCCTTATACGGTCTCCCGTACGGGTCTCTGTCGAGACCCTCTAGCATTTCGGCCCTCGCCGCGTCGTCGGCGGCGAACATGGCCGCCTTGAGGACCTTTTTTGCCTCTACGTACGAGGCGTAGAGAAGGTCCTCGTTCGACGCGTCCCGCACGCTCCGCCGTCGACTCCGCGTGTAGGCCCTCCTGGCCACCACGCAGGCGGCCCGGAGCCCCGCCAGCTCCTCCGACCACCAATAGACGGCGCGTCGGGGAGGTGGGCGGCGAGACCGAGGCATGCTGGAGTTGCACACCTCGGTCAGGGACTCCCGCAGTCGGACCGCCGAGGCGTCGACGTCCAGGACATTGACAGGAGGCGTGAGCCAGTCCTGGACGAACGCCGCCTCCTTGGCCGCCCCTCGGTCCAGGTGGATCTGAGCCCACCGTGGAAAGGGGGACTGGCCCGAGCGGGCCATCCCCCGGGGGCTCTGGGTGGAGACGATGTCGAACCGCACGTATTGGTGGTCCGACAAGGTCTCCACCGTTTCCACCCGCCAGCCGACGACGCGGGCGGCAAGTGCGGGGGTGGCGAACGATACGTCCACCACCGTCCCTCCCCGTTGCCGCACACACGTGTGGGCCGTCCCTCTATTTAGGAGGGACACGCCCGACGAGGCCGCCCAAAATTCGACGGCCTGCCCGCGGACGTTGCAAGAGGCGGCCCGGTTGCCCCAGGCCGCCGACTTGGCGTTCAGGTCGCCCAATACGGCGACCTGGCGCGGCGCCGCCCTACCGACTACTGCGGTCAGGACTTCGAGAAAATCCTCGAAGTCCTGTAAAGGGCGGTTAGGGGAGAAATAGACCCCCACCAGGGCTATTTCTCCCCACGCGGCGGCCACGTATCCCGGTCCCCTCTCTAAGAGCGAGAGGGGAGGGGAGTCCGTGGAAGACCGCGACACCAACGCCACCGAGCCGTCCCGATCACCCAGCCAACGGCCAGGGACAGAGTACGGCTCGGCGACCACCGCAACGTCTACTAACCACTCAGCCAGGGCCTGCATCAGCAGGTCCTGGGCTGCTTTACAGTGGTTAGTATTCGCCTGTAGGATGCGATGTCCGGACCTATCCATCATTCGGCCATCGCACCCCCCTCGTCGGCCACCGAGGTCCCAGCCTCAGGGACGACGGTGGTAGCGGCAGGCTGGGACGGCGCCTGCGCTTTGCCCTTCTTTGGGGGAGGATTGCAGTTCCTCCCCCTCATCACGTGGTCCGCCGGGCGGCCACTGGCGGCGCACACCGCGCAGTGCGGCTTGGCGGCCGTGCAGGAGGCGGACATGTGCCCCTCCTTACCGCAGCGGTAACAGGCGTCCGACCTGTCCACCTTGGACGGACAGAGGGCCCGTGTGTGGCCGATTCCGAAGCACTTGTAGCAGCGCAAAGGCTGCTCACCAAGTGCTCGGACCACACACGACCCAAACCCGACGGCAAGCCGTCCCTTGGCAAGGACGGCCTTAGCTGCGGTGACCGGGCACTCCAGGCGGATTGTGCCCATGCCGCCGCGGCCGGGCCTGATAGCCCGACCCTGTACCGCTGCGGTGTTGCAGCCCCCTACTGCTGCGAGCGCCGCCACGACCTCCTCTTTGGTGACCGAATCGTCAAGATTGGTCACCTCGAGGGCCGCCGACTTGACGGGCCTTACCACCTTGGCCGCGTCCGCGATGACCTCTTGCAACTTCGTTGCGAAGAGGTCAGCGTTGGTGCCGCCCTGGGCCCCCGGGAACTCGAAAATACGAGCCCCGGCTTGGGTCTGGCGGCACGTGATGGCGCCGATTCCCAACTTGGTGGGATCGGCGTTGGTACGAGCCCGTTTCAGCACGGACTCGTACGTCTCACCACGCTCCGCGGCCTCCGCGGTGAGCGTCACCACAACGGCCGCGGTTTTGGGAGAAACTAAGGTTTTTCTCCCACCGGCAGAGGCCCTTTTAGCTGCCGGGGCAGCGGTGGCGGGCTTAGGGGCCGACTTTTGCCCCTTCCCCTTCCCCTTCCCCTTGCCGGTCGTCTGGGACGGGCAGGGAGGGGAGATGTTGGCTGGGGAGGCAGGGGCGGCGGCCGCTCTCGCCTTCTTGGCCTTGCCCTTCCCCTTTTTGACCACCTTCGTCCACGGCTGGGTGGACGGGGTGGTGGAAGGGAGAAGGGCGTCCTCCCTTTGGGAGGATGGCCCAGGCTCGCACGGCCTCTTGTCCGCCGCGAGGGGCGGTCGGAGGCGCTTTTCGGGCAAGAGCCTGTCCTCGATGCCAGCGAGGCAGGCTCTCGTAAATGCCCTTTCCTCCATCACAACCTTGCGGATGACATCCTCAAGGTTGGAAGAGGAGGAAGGGCCCTCCACCGCAGGTCTCGGCTCAGCTTGGGTTGGCTGGGCCGTGACCTCAGCCAGCTTCTTATGCAGCTGGCTGACCTCCGACTGCAGGCGATCTATCTTCGCCTGCAGTTGCCGCGTCTCGTCGGTGGCTGTGCGTTGCACGAGCTCCCGGACGATGCCACCCATGCTGGCGGCCCTGCATTTAAGGGACTTCTGGAAAGTCCCTTTTAGATTGGAGGACTTAGAGGCGACCACCCTGATCTCCTCTTCGTCCTCCTGCGCCATGCGCTCCAGCTCGGCCAGCGAGTGGTCCGCGTATAAGACGCTAGACGCACCGTACCCGGACATAGCCCGGGCGGCCTGCGCCTGCATCTCCCTCGCGGCGACCCTCTCTTCCAGGTCTTCCTGGAGCTGGGCCCTTCGTGCGAGGTCCAACTGACGTTGGGCGTCCGCCAGACCCACGTCGTGGGTGTCCGCCACAGTGGAAGGCTTTTTGGCCTTCGCCTTCTTTTTTGGCTTAGCACTCCTCGTGGAGTCCGAGGAGCCTTCGCCGCCGTCCTTCAGGAAGGATCGCTTCCGCTTTTGTAAGCGACTTTCGGCTTCCATCGCCGAACTTCCGTCCGACTCTGGAACGAGCGACTCGTTGTCGGAGTCCGACAACACGTCGACCGACAGTCTGCGGAACATGCTACCCGGTGATGGGCGGCAAACCTCCGACGCCATACTGGCATCGCCGGCGTGGCCCTGAGAAGGGCCTTTGGTTTGGCCCTGAGAAGGGCCTTTGGTTTGGCCCTCAGAAGGGCCTTTGGTTTGGCCCTGAGAAGGGCCTTTGGTTTGGCCCTGAGAAGGGCCTTCTGGTTGGCCCTGAGAAGGGCCTTTGGTTTGGCCCTGAGAAGGGCCTTCTGGTTGGCCCTGAGAAGGGCCTTTTGGTTGGCCCTGAGAAGGGCCTTTTGGTTGGCCCTGAGAAGGGCCTTTTGGTTGGCCCTGAGAAGGGCCTTTTGGTTGGCCCTGATAAGGGCCTTTTAAGAACCGCCCGGAGGCGTCCCGCGATGGTTGCTTTGGCATAGCCGCCGCAAGTGTTGAAGAGTCCGCAAAAAAGTCTTCAACGCACAGTGCACTTTCGCCGATCACTGGCCTGCCACTCCGTTACGGTGACAGGACCAGGTCGTTGCCCGGGGAACGCTACGTGGAAGCAAGCACTGTGGGGGGTCCCCCAACCTAACCTAACCTAACCTAACCTAACCTAACCTAACCTAACCTAACCTAACCTAACCTAACCTTTTTTTTTTTTTTTTTTTTTTTTTAACGTGAGGAAATCCTTCATGGATACCTCCCGCCGTAGGGGAGGCGGAAGGTTATGCCAGACTCCTACTGGCTAAAACCTCACGGGGTTCCCATAGGGCGCATCTTACCGGAGCTGTGAGTTCGTTTTCACATTCTTTCATGGCTCCGGCATGGCGTTGGCTTTATATAAGCCCCATCTTTTCATAGTTATAGCTATAACTTACCCTCATGACTCTCTTTCGAGAAGCGCGCGGAACCTCCACGCGCGCCACCTCGAGGCTTATTGTTAGTGGGCGGTAAGGCACCCCCTAGTGCTACCGCCCAAGCCTGCATTATGGAGGACGGATGTCATGGAGATTTCTTCTTCTCCTCCGTCCAGCTCTCTGGCTGCGGATTGGATTTTCAGTTAGGATTTCTCGTACCCTTTCTGCATCTTCCTTTTGCGACATTACGTTTTCGCAGAAGGCAATTCCCGCTTTCCATGATTCTTCGCATCCAACCATAGCTTTTATTAATGCCGGATAAGATAAATCACTACCTACTGTATTGACTAGCTCCTGTCGGGGTATAGCCCAAGCTATGCAATCTATCAGCGTATGTTGCGCTGTGTCCTCCTGGCTGTCGCAATGGTGGCATGCAGGGGTTGGTTCCCTCCCGATTCGACACAGATACTTTGCGAAACACCCGTGTCCCGATAGCATCTGTGTCAACCGGAAGGTCAACGGCCCGTACTCTCTTTTTAACCATTCTCGTAAGAGGGGACGGATCGCCTCTATAATTGTTTGGCCAGCATTAGGCTGCTCCAGTCTTCTGTGCCACACCTCTATGAGTGAATCAGTTGTCTCTTTCCTCTGACACTGTATCTCTCTATGCGTTGGTCGCTGCCTTCGCGTTAACTGCTCTTCACGCCAAAAGTATAGTGACGATAGCCCTCCTGCATCTAGGTCCCATGGCAAGGAGCCCGCCAGCACGCACGCTGCCTCAAAAGAGATAGTGCGGTATCCCCGAATCAGCCTTATAGCCATCGCTCTCTGCGGCTTGCGCAATACGGCGATGTTCCGGCTAGTAAGGGTGTCGGCCCACACCGGGGCTCCATATAGGGCCATGGAGCGTACGACCTCCGTGTATAATCGCCGGCAACTGACTCTTGCTCCCCTGATGTTAGGTAGCAGTCCCCCAAGTGCCGCTGCTGTTGTCATCAATTTTGGTTCAAGACGTAAGAAGTGAGCCTTGAAGTCCCATCGGCTGTCGAGGACGAGTCCCAAGTACTTCATCGTCGACTCGACACCGATACGGACTCCTCCTACTATAATATGGGATGCAGCTGGAGGCTTGTTCCGAGGCCCGTGAAAATACAGGGCCTCAGATTTATTCAAGGCTACTTCAAGCCCAAGTCTTTTGATCCTGCCAACCACTTGCGCTACACCTGCTGTAGCAAGTCTTGCTGCTTCCCTGTATGTCATGGCTCTCGCAGTAACCAGGGTATCATCTGCATAGCATGTTACCATGATCCCTGTTAGAAAGGACCCTCTTAGTACCCAGTCGTAACCGATGTTCCACAGGAGTGGTCCTAAGACAGACCCCTGTGGAACACCGCACGACATTCTGTGTTTCTGCCATCCCCTTTGCCCCTGAAATGTCACAAACCGATCAGCTAGGTAGTCCTGCACTATTCCTCTGAGGTACCGAGGTACTTTATGGTATCTTAAGGCCTCTCTGATACAGCTCCAGGGTAGGGTGTTGAAGGCGTTGGTGATGTCAAGAGACACCGCCAGAACAACATCTCCCTGGGAGACTGCTTCCTCCGCCACTTTTTTCACTTTTAAGATAGCGCCAACTGTGGACCGACCCCTTCGGAAACCAAACTGGTTCTCGTCCAGGTCCGGCCCAACGCAGTTCATGTGCCCAATAAGGCGAGCCGCGATTATGCGCTCAAATAGCTTTCCAACCTCATCTAAAAGAACAATGGGCCGGTAAGCGGACGGAGAGTCTACCGGTCTCCCATTCTTCTTAAGTAGCACAAGTGTGCCCGTCTTCCACTGCACTGGAAATCGTCCTTGATCCAGGCAAGCACTATAAAGATTTCGGAGCCGAGGTCCCAGAGCCTTCAGAGCTATCACCCATGCTCGGCCGGGAACACCGTCCGGGCCAGGGGCCGTGTTCTTGGCCCTGAGCCGCAGGACTGCCATCCTTAGCTCCACCTCATCCACTTCTGGTACTTGAGAGACGTTCTCCTCACCGGAAGGTGCCATGGTTGGTGGAACGTGCTCTGCTCTGTGCGGAAACAGGCTTGTCACTACTTCCTCTAGCAGCTGAGGCTCCAAACTTTGTGTTAGTGGCGGTGTCCATGGCCGGAGTTTGCCCCTAACCATTCGGTATGGTTGCCCCCATGGGTCCTGGTTCAGGGTCTCCAGGAGTTCTTCTCGGGCTTGACTTTTAGCCTGCATGATGGCTAGTTTGAGTGCCGCTTTGGCTTCTTTGTACTGTTCGTAGAACTGCGTCTGAAGCTCATCATCCCGGAGTCGTCTTCGACGGTAATTTGTGTATCGACGTCTCGCAACGATGCATAACCTACGTATGGCCGCCAACTCTGCCGACCACCAGTAAACCTGGCGCTTTGCAGTGTGAGGTCCAACTCTTGGCATGGCTGCATCGCATATATGCGTCATTGCCTCGCAGAACCACTCCGCCTCTTGTTGGACCTCAATTTCCGCCTGCTCATTCGGTGTTGGTAACCAAGCTTTAACTAGGGCCGCTTCTTCAAGGACCTCTTGATCAAGACGCTTAAGCACCCATCGCGGACTTCCTCCATTTCTTATGGCCCCGGCCGATCTGCTCGGAGTTACAGAAGCGACCTCAAACCTTATATAGCGATGGTCCGATAATGATTCAACGTCATTTGCCACCTTCCAACCAGTGACGCGACTCTCCAAACATGAACTTGCGAATGATATATCCACTACGGACGAGCCTTGTGGCCGCACACACGTGAACTCCGATCCTCTATTAAGAATAGATAGACCAGCGGTCAAAGCCCACTCCTCTAGTGTTTCTCCGCGTGCATCCGTCACAGGGGACCCCCACGCTCTGGATTTGGCATTAAAATCACCGAGGACGAGAACTGGATGCGGGTGGCTCTGTCCTATAATGGACCCCACTTCAGCGAGAAAACTCTCGAACTCAACGAGAGCCTTATTGGGCGAGATGTACACCGCCATCACCATTAACCCTTTGACAAGAGCCGCGACACAACCACTGCCTTTTATAACCTTGTCAAAGGTTGCCCCTTTAGAAATAATCGTCACGAGCCCATCAATGTCCCCCACCCAGTTGTCTCTGGGTGAGATAAAATAAGGCTCGGATACCGCTGCTATATCAATCAACCACTCCGCCATGCTCTGGATCATGAGATCCTGAGCCCTGGCGGAGTGGTTGAGATTCGCCTGTAGAAAGCGTAAGGCCATCCTATGAAGCGTCCATTTGATCCACCTCGCCCCCATTTTGAGACGGGGGACAACTGGCAGCCACCAGCGGTGGGTCTGAGACGTTTGTCGCCTTGTTATTAGCCCTGCTTCTCCTTGACTTAGGAGGGGTACACGCCTTGCTGCCTAGTCTATGCGTTGCTGGCCTATTCGCTGCCGCACAAACTGAGCACTTCGGCTGAGCTGAGCAGGCTGCGGCTTTGTGGCCGACCTGTCCACACCGGTAACACTCCTCACTGCGGTCTGCCTCTGAAGAGCATTGCGCGCGAACATGCCCGCTCTGCAGGCACCGATAGCACCTCATCTGTTTGGGCTGCACCATCTCTATCCGTGCCGAGACCCAGCCAACTAGGATGCGTCCTTCACCTTTAATTTTCTTCACAGCTGCCACCGGACAGCTAACCAACGTGATTCCTGTGCCCTGGTAGGTTCGCCTAATTTCACCAACCTTTATCTTGTCTACCGGGCATCCTCCTTGCCGCGCAACTGCCGCAACAATATCCTCTTTGGTCACAGAATCATCCAGACCCATTATTCTAAATGCCGCACATTTAGTGGGCCGCGTTATTCTGGCCAGCTCTCCACCTATGACTTCCTCCAACTTTTTAGCCAAAGAGTCGGCTTTCTCTTCGCTCGCCTCACCCCCAACTTCCAGGAGGTGGGCACCAGTGGCCGCCTTCCGGAATCGCACACTTGTGATCCCACAGCTACCAAGATCCATTTTTGACCTGGCATCCGCCATCATCTTGCCGTATGTCGCACCCTTCTCCTCAGCTCCTGGCTGCAGAGTAATAACCACTGCAGCAGTTCGGGGGGCCCGCAAACTCCGCACCGGGGCTGAGCGACTGCTTGGCTTAGTAGTCCCCTTCTCTCCACTTGCCAAGGGAGCTTTGGTCGCCTTTTTACCTTTTTTGGTAACTGCGACCCAACTTTCTTTGGCCGGTTCCTTCGCAGGCTGCCGATTAGTGGGTGGCGCTGCACTGTCTGCCACGCTTTCACTATTCTTGGCCTTATTTTTCCCCCGCTTTTGGGGCTGAGAGGCTGTCTGTCCAGCCTTTTTCGCCTGTTCCGGTATAGGTGCTGCTGGATTTTGCGCGTCCTTTCGCTTATCTGCAGCGAGAGGTGGACGGATGCGCTTTTCTGGCAGCAGCCTCTCCTCCATCCCTTCCAATCTTGCGTTGATCATTTTGCCCACTTGCAGCATGATTACACGCGCCAATTCCTCACGATCGTCCTGTACCGACGATACAATTTGACTCGCCCCTGGCTCGGGGCGTCCCGTCCCCTCTGCAGAATACTCCGGCATTTTAGCTGGAGACTGAGCCACTACGATTTTAATCTCATTCAGCTCTTTACGAAGCTCCGCCATCTCAGCCCTTAGGCGGGCATTGTCAGCTTGAAGCTTCGCTGTCTCTTCAGAGACCGAGCATTCGAGCAGCGCTTCTGTTGCCACCTTTATTGATGCCGCTGCATCTTTAAGGGCCCGCTGAAAGGTGCCCTTGAGGTTTCCAGACTTGTTGGCTACATTAAAAACAATGTCGACACTATCCAGCACCTGCCTGCTTAGGTCTGACGCCAGTTTTTCTTCCTTTCTTTCGCGCTCCGGTGGAGCAACCGAGCGCCTCGCCCTGTTAGTTGCCACCTGCTCGGCTATCTCCTCCTCACTTTTTCTCCTTTCTTCCTCTCGCCTCAGAGCTTTGAGCTCGGACTGTGCCTTTGCAAGGCCCACATACTTGCCCGTGCTTGGCGGCCGACCTCTACCTCTTTTCGCGATTGGCACTCTTAATGGTGACGGCACTGCCTCATCACCCGTGTCAGAGTCCAAGCCCACATCTTCTTTATGCTTCCGCTTGCCACGGTCCACCTTTTTCTTCCAGAACCTGGATTCAGTCGGCTCTGCAGAGCCGCTTTCACTCAATCTTGAGTCGGCCTCTGACTCCATACTGTACACCTCAATATAAGCTTCAGGAGCTGTTTTCTCCACCCTCTCGCTCAAAGCTTCACCACTCGCCTTCTCGGCGCAGCACTGCGCAGACGCGCTCTCTACTACCTCCTCCTCAACATCGCTTCCTAACCTAAAAGATTTATTAAAATACAAAGCCATAATCTAGTCCCACGAGTACGTGGGAAGGGTGGGTCACCCCGGACAGTGCCCACTGTACCCGGGGAAGTCTGGCATAACCCGCTCAGAGGAGCGACACTTCTCTGGCGGGGGACGCAGTAGCGACTGAAACTCCGTTCAGCCTTCCAGGCCTCACGCTGCGCCGCCGCTTACCTTCGGGTGATTTTTTATAGAGGTTGTCTTCCTCGTAGCCCGGGCGACCAAGCCAAGGCCTATCGGTCCCGCTCAGATCGCGAAACATGACCACGACCATGTTGCGGGATTACGATTTTGGGGCGGTGGCAGGGAAGTAAACCCCCACTGCCTGCCCGGCGGCAGGGTGAGTGCACGCCGGGCCCGACTCCCGGCTCCTCGTAGCCAAAAGGCTATCTTACTCCTAGCAGACGGCTCCACGAGCACATCCCGACTCCATCCACTGCGCCCTCTGCTAGTCAGAGGGACGCGCGGAGAAGCCCCCCCTAATAAATCCCAATCCGCTAGTGAAGCGCCGACCCACCCAGAATCCCGCAAGGAAGCTGACCCATACAACCGACTCGCGGGAGACCGAGCAGGACGGCGCCGCACCAACAGTTCGGGAACCTCCCCATTTCCCCCCCCCCAGTGTTTGGTCCGCGCCGGTAAACCGGTAACTCCCATTTCTGGGAGCCGTTCCCCTATCCGCCGCCCGGGGACGCGCCGCGTTGGGGTACACCTCCCCACCCACTGGGACAACCCAGCAGGTCCGCGGAACCTAACCTAACCTAACCTAACCTAACCTAACCTAACCTAACCTAACCTAACCTAACCTAACCTAACCTAACCTTTTTTTTTTTTTTTTTTTTTTTTTTTTTTTTTTTTTTTTTTTTTTACGCTGGGAAAAATGCGTTACGCATGCCCCCCCATTGGGGGATGGGAGGGGTATGTGGGACTCACCGGTCTATATAGGACCGGTATACCCACTAAACGACCCAGCGGCACTCCGGCATCGTCTGCGTGGAGGAGGATTGGGAAACCGGCAAAAGCCTTTACTTCCAATCCCCCGCCGACGACCGCCCGCCTTTACAGCGGGACCCGCATGCTCCTCCCAGCAGGGAGGGGCCCAGGAACGACCGCGAGTGCTCGGCCGTTCCCGCCTGACAGAGGTGGAGGATATGTGCAATGCGGGAGAGAGAAGGCGCCCCCGCGCCTGTCTCCCGCTATCCTCCACCGGGAGGGGGAAGGCGATCGTCGTACAATCGCCTTCTTCTCCCACTTCTTCGCTTGCGGAGCGGTGCCGCGAGGGGATCGTCCTCCCGCGTGCGCTCCGCCGCCTCCTTTTGAGACATCACGTCCTCACAAAAGGAGGCGACCGCTGTCCAGGCCCCTTCGCTTCCCAGCATAGAGTTGACCACACTGGGCAGCGAGAGGTCCGGCCCGACTATCGCCGCTAAGCCGCGACGCGGCTCGGACCACGCCGGGCACACTTCGAGGGTGTGCTGCGCAGTATCCTCCGTCGCACCACAATCATGGCACGACGGGTTTTCCTCCCTTCCTATCCGGTGCAGGCATGATCGGAAGCAACCATGCCCGGACAACACCTGCACAAGACGGAAGGAGAGAAATCCGTGGGATCGCCCGAGCCAGTCTTGCAATACTGGCCCGAGCGCGTCCAACGTTCGGCGGCCAAACGCGGCAGAGGCGAGGTCCTCCTTCCAATGGTGGACGATTGCGACCTTCGCCTCTCGCCGGACGGCCTCCCGCTCTTCCGGGGTGGGGTGCTCCCCGAGCGCCCTACGCCTTGCCGTCCACTCGTACACTCTGGCGATTACCCACGCCTCCAGCTCCCAGGGTGGGGTGCCGGCCAGAGCGCATGCCGCCGCAAAACCCACCGAGCGGTAGGCTCTCGTCACCCGCTGCGCGATGGCCCTTTGGGGCCTGCGGATAGCGGTAGCATTCTCCCTCCTGTTAAGGCAGTCCGCCCAGATGGGTGCCCCGTAAAGGGCCATACTCTTAAGTATGCCGGCATACAACTGCCGGCATCGCGCTTTGGGCCCTCCCAGATTCGGGAGAAGCCACGCGAGCGCTGCCGCGGTCTTCAAAAGGCGCGTCGACAGCCCGCTGAAGTGCGGGCCGAAGCGCCACCTGCTGTCCAGGATGAGACCCAGATACTTCATCTGGGTCCTCACTCCGACCCTGACGCCCGCCACAACTATGTGGGCATCAGGAGGGATGCGATGCCGAGGCCCGTGGAAGAACACAGCCTCGGTCTTGTGCAGCGCAACCTTTAGTCCCAAACGGCGGATCCTCCCTGCGACCAAGGATCCGCCAGCCGATGCCAAACTGGCCGCCTCTCTGAAATCCCTCCCTCGGGCAGTGAGGAGAGTGTCATCCGCATAGCAAATGACACTCGTGCCACGGAGGAGAGCTCCTCGCAAGAGCCAGTCGAACCCGATGTTCCACAGGAGTGGCCCTAGAACGGACCCCTGTGGAACACCGGACTCCGCGCCGTACCGCCGAAGCTGGCCCTCTTTGTCTACAAGGAGGACCGCCCGTTCCTCCAAGTAGTTGGCCAGGAGGCTCCGCAGGTACTGAGGCACTCCATGGTAGCGGAGCGCCTCTAGTATTGTCGGGTGGGGGATAGAGTTGAAGGCGTTAGCTATGTCAAATGACACAGCCAAAACTCCGTCCCCTGCCCGCACGGCTTCCTGCACTTGGCCCTTGAGCCGCGACAGCGCGTCAACCGTCGAACGCCTCCTTCGGAAACCAAATTGGGCGTCCGACAGGTCCGGCCCTACCCCCCGCAGGTGGCCCTTCAGCCGAGCAGCGACGACCCCCTCGAATAACTTTCCAGCCTCATCGAGCAGAACGATGGGCCGGTATGCCGAGGGGGTGTCCGCCGGGCGTCCCTCCTTACGGAGAAGACACAACTGCCCCTCCTTCCAGGGTTTCGGGAACCTTCCAGCCGCAAAACACGCGCCGAAGAGGTCCCGAAACCTATCCACCATTTGGGTTGCAGCTATGGCCACCACCCTCACGGGGACGCCGTCCGGCCCAGGGGCCGTCTTCTTGCCGCGGAGACGGAGCGCCGCCACTCCGAATTCGACCTCCGTGATCGGAGGGATCTCTATCTCCGGCGGAACCGCCCCCCGCGGGGGGTCCATTAATGGTGGGGTGAAGTTGGTCCCGGGTGGAAATAGGGACCGAACCACCCCATCCAGCAATGCCGGCTCGAGAGACTCCGTCAGCGGGGGACCAGAGGGGCGCAGTTTGTTCCGCGCCGCCTTGTATGGTCTTCCGTACGGGTCCTTGTCGAGACCCTCCAGCATCTCAGCTCGCGCCGCGTCTTTGGCGTTGTTCATTGCCGAATTGAGGACCCTCTTTGCCTCTACATAAGAGGCGTAGAGAAGGTCCTCGTTTTCGGGGTCTCGCCGGCTGCGCCGTCGACTCCGCGTGTACTGCCGCCTTGCCACCACGCAGGCGGCCCGGAGCTCCGCTAGTTCCTCCGACCACCAATAGACGGCACGACGGGGACGCGGGCGGCGAGACCGAGGCATGCTGGAGTTGCATACCTCGGCCAGGGACTTTCGTAGTTGGACCGCTGCAGCGTCCACGTCCTGGACATTGATAGGAGGCGTGAGCCAGTCCTGGATGAACGCCGCCTCCCTGGCCGCTCCCCGGTCCAGGTGAGTGAGAGCCCACCGTGGAAAATGAGATCGGCCCGAGCGGACCGCCACCCGGAGGCTCTGGGTGGAGATGTCGAACCGCACATATCGGTGGTCCGACAAGGTCTCCACCATTTCTACCCGCCAGTCAACGACGCGGGCAGCAAGTGCGGGGGTGGCAAACGAGACATCGACGACCGACCCTCCCCGTTGCCGCACACACGTGTGGACTGCCCCTCTGTTTAGGAGGGACACGCCCGATGAGGCCGCCCAAAACTCGACGGCTCGTCCACGAACGTTGCAAGTGGCGGCCGGGTTGCCCCAAGCCACCGACTTGGCGTTCAGGTCGCCCAATACGACAACCTGGCGCGGCGCCGCCCTACCGACGACTGCGGTGAGGATTTCGAGAAAGTCCTCGAAATCTTGGAGAGGGCGGTTTGGGGAGAAATAGACGCCCACCAGGGCTATATCTCCCCATGCGGCGGCCACGTATCCTGGTCCCCTCTCTAACAGCGTGAGGGGAGGGGAGTCTGTGAAAGACCGCGTCACCAATGCCACCAAGTCGTCCTGATCCCCCAGCCAACGGCCGGGGACCGAATACGGCTCGGCAACCACCGCCACGTCTACCAACCACTCAGCCATGGCCTGCATCAGCAGGTCCTGTGCTGCTTTGCAGTGGTTGGTGTTCGCCTGGAGAATGCGATGTCCGGTCCTATACATCATTCGGACATCGCACCCTCCTCGTCAGCCACCGAGATCCCAGCTTCCGGGACAACGGCACTGGCGGTAGCGGCAGGCCGGGACGGCGCCTGCGCTTTGCCCTTCTTTGGGGGAGGATTGCAATTCCTCCCCTTCATTACGTGGCCCGCCGGGCGGCCACTGGCGGCGCACACCGCACAGTGCGGCGTGGCGGCCTTGCAGGAGATGGACCTGTGCCCCGCCTTGCCGCAGCGGTAACAACAGTCCGACCTGTCCACCTTGGACGGGCAGAGGGCCCGAGTGTGCCCGATTCCGAAGCACTTGTAGCAGCGCAGAGGCTGCTCCTCAAGCGCCCGGACCACACTCGAGCTAAACCCGACAGCAAGTCGTCCCTTGGCAAGAACGGCCTTGGCCGCGGCGACCGGGCACTCAAGGCGAATGGTGCCCATGCCACCGCGACCGGGTCTGATGTCCCGACACGTTACCGCTGCGATATCACAGCCCCCTATTGCTATGACCGCCGCCACCACCTCCTCCTTGGTGACCGAATCGTCCAGATTGGACACCTCCAAGGCGGCACACTTGACAGGCCTGACCACTTTGGCCGCATCCGCAATGGCCTCTCGCAATTTATTCGCGAAGAGGTCCGCGTTGGCGCCAGCCTGGGCCCCCGGGAATTCGAAGATTCGAGCCCCGGCTTGTGTCTTTCGGCACGCGACTGATCCGATCCCTAGTTGTATGGGATCGACGTTGGTACGAGCCCGCTTGAGGACGGATTCGTACGTCTCGCCCCGCTCCGCAGCCTCCGCAGTGAGCGTCACCACGACGGCCGCAGTCTTGGGAGGGACCAGTGGTTTCTTCCTACCGGCTGGGGCCCTGTTGGCTGCAGATGCAGCGGCAGCGGGCCTGGGGGTCGACTCTTTTCCCTTCCCCTTCCCCTTTCCCTTGCCGGTCGCCTGGGACGGGCAGGTAGGAGAGGTGTTGGTTGGGGAGGCAGGGGCGGCGACCGTTTTCGCCTTCTTTTTGGCCTTGCCCTTCCCCTTCTTGACCACTTCCGTCCACGGCTGGTTGGACTGAGTGGTGGCAGGGAGCATTGCGTCCTTCTTCTGGGAGGATGGCCCCGGCTCGCACGGCCTCTTGTCCGCCGCGAGAGGCGGTCGGATGCGTTTCTCCGGCAAGAGCCTGTCCTCTATGCCGGCAAGGCAGGCTCTCGTGAAGGCCCTTTCCTCCATCACTACCTTGCGGATAACATCCTCAAGGTTGGAGGAGGAGAGACCTTCGGGTGCAGGTCTCGGCTCGGCTTGAGCTGGCCGAGCCGTGAGCTCAGCCAGCTTCTTATGCAGCTGGCTTACCTCCGATTGCAGACGATTTACCTTCGCCTGCAGTTGCCGCGTCTCGTCGGTCGCTGTGCGCTGCACCAGCTCCCGGACAATGCCGCTCATGCTGGCGGCCCTGCATTTAAGGGACTTTTGGAAAGTCCCTTTAAGACTGGAGGACTTAGAGGCGACCTCCTTTATCCCCTCTTCGTCCTCTCGCGCCATCCGCTCCAGCTCAGCCAGCGAGTAGTCCGCGTACAAGACGCTGGATGCGCCGTACCCAGACTTGGCCCGGGCGGTGCGCGCCTTCTGCTCTTTAGCGGCGACCCTCTCCTCTAGATCTTGCTGGAGTTGCTCCCGCCGAGCCAAATCCAACTGCCGTTGGGCAACCGCCAGACCCACGTCGTGGGTGTCCGCCACTGTCGAAGATGAAGTCGGCTTTTTGGCCTTCGACTTCTTCGACTTGGTGCTCCCCGCCGAGTCCGAGGAGCCTTCACTCCTATCCTTTAGAAAGGCCCGCTTGCGCTTTTGAAGGCGATCTTCGACCTCCATCGCCGAACTTGCGTCCGACTCAAGCGCATTGTCGGAGTCCGAAAACTCGTTTGCCTTGTAATACAAGCTAGCTGCAGATGGTGCGCAGCTAGCTTCTGACGCCGAAGCATCGTCCGCGGGGCCCTGAAAAGGGCCTTTTGGTTGGCCCTTAGAAGGGCCTTTTTTGAAACGCCTGGAGGCGTCCCGCGTTGGTGCCTTAAACATAGCCTTCGCAAGCAACGTATCCGACTGACGCGTTACTACAACTCTCAGGTCCTTCTTCACGCAGGGGTCGTTTGCTTCTACGCACACCTTCGGGGTGCACGCTTCCGCCTCAGTGTCCTTATTCAGGCCAGGGTCAGCGGTGTCACCACACGCCTTCGGGGCGCATGCTTCCACCTCCATAACAACGTTATCCATATCGCTTGCCAAATCAGTGTCCAGTGTCAGGGTATTGCCAGAGTTGCGTTCACGGAGCCGGGCGGATTGCCTGGCTACGAAGCAGTCGTTGCCCCCCCCAGAGTACGAGGGGCAGCCCTCTACCTCGGATGAAGTAGAGGGGTGGGATTCCCCCTTTCGGGGACCCACCTGGGGACCAAATTCACAACTGCTTAGATCCATTTTTCCTTAACTCCAATGCTCCACATCGTCGTCTCTTTTTTTCACTAGGGGTGAGCTCCCCTGCAAGTTTAGAGGGAGCGCCCTGAAAAGGGCGTGCTCGCCTCCCCTACCAACGCGCCCTGAAAAGGGCGTGTCCGCTTATCGGCCCCGCTCAAATCGCGAAACATGACCACGACCATGTTGCGGGGTTACGATTTAGCCTATGAAGGCTATCCTACATCCAGTGATGGCTCCACCAGCCCATCCCGTCCTACCTACCCATCCTACCCCACCGACAGAGTGCCGGCGCCTGGTGGTTTCTGTTACGTCTATTTCTGATGGAAATAGACCAATAACGGGCAGCAACCGCGAGAAGGAACGACCCCACCAGACTTGCCTTGAGGATCTACACGACCTGCGCTCTCCCTCAAAGCCATTCGCCTCATTACTCGCTCCCAGAGCCGAGTAATGAAGGCCTAGATTTATCCAATACAAGCGACCGAAGCCGCAAGCTAGGCATAGCAACTACTAATGGATAAACCCAGACCCGCCCAACCTAACCTAACCTAACCTAACCTAACCTAACCTAACCTAACCTAACCTTTTTTTTTTTTTTTTTTTTTACCTGGGAAAATCCTTTATGGATACCACCGTTCCGGGGGGAAACGGTGGTTATGTGGGACTCACCGCCGTAAGGCGGCATACGCACTAAAAAACCAGGGTGTTCCTCCTACACCAACTTAAGACGAGGGGCATGGGACCGCTCGCGCATTACTCCACAGCCCTCGTCAGTGTCGCTGCCCGCCTTGTGGCAGACTCACCTCCTGGGGTCTTCCCCCACCTCGTGTGTGATGCCCCGGAACACATGGGGGGGCATCTCCACCTCTCGATGACCTATTATTAGAGGATGCCAGGTGCCCCCGCACCCAACACCCCAGGCCCTCGGAGCGGAGACGGGGTGCGGGCTCGATTAGCCCGCCTCCGTGTCCGCGCCCTCCGGAGCGGCTGAGCGAGAGGATCTCTCTCCCTCTCCCGCTCCTCTTCCTCCCTCTGTGAGATGACTTCCTCACAGAATGAGGCCACCGCCTCCCATGACCTCTGCTCATCGACCATTTTTAGAATTATGGCCGACAGGGATAGGTCAGTCCCTACGACCGCGACCAATGATTGCCGCGGTTCTGCTCCTCCCGGGCATGCCTCCAGCGCATGCTGCGCCGTGTCCTCCACATGTCCACATTGATGGCATGCTGGGGAGTCCTCCCTTCGTGCAACGCGATGTAGGTACCTCCCGAAACAACCATGTCCCGAGAGGACCTGCGTCAGTCTAAAGGAAAGACTCCCATGCTTCCTGCGGACCCACTCCTCCAGTACTGGGCTGATCGCCTCCAGTAGTCGACGGGCACTCTGCCCCCTCTGCACTTGCTCATTTAGGAGACGCTCCCTCCATATGGCAATAGCAGACACTCTGGCCTGATTGCGCCAGTGTGCCACCTCCTGCGGCGCCGGTCGCTCGTCCCGCTCCCGCGCCTGCGCTCTGCGCCAGTAGACCGAAGCCAGAACTTCGGCCTCAAGGTCCCACGGGAGCGAGCCTGCGAGCACGCATGCTACTTCGTGAGAGAGTGTGCGATACCCCCTGCACACCCTCACCGCCATCACTCATTGAGCTCCAATCAGCACGGCAGTGGTCTGCCGATCAAGCTTTCCCGCCCATATCGGGGCGCCATACAAGGCCATAGAGCTTACCACCGCTGTATAAAGGCGGCGGCAGCTCACTTCGCAGCCCCCGATATTCGGGAGCAGGCGACTAAGTGCGCCGGCTGTCCCCAAGATTTTGGGGGACAGCCGCCGCACGTGCTCCTTGAAGTTCCATCTGCCGTCGAGGACAACACCAAGATACTTCAGTGTCGTCCCGACGGGGATGGAAATTCCACCCACCACTATGGTGGAGTCTGCAGGTGGTTTCCGCCGGGGACCATGAAAACATTTGGCCTCAGATTTGTGGAGCGCCACCTGCAGACCCAGCATCCGGATCCTTGCGAAGACCGTAGCGACTCCGGCTGTGGCCAGGATCGCAGCCTCTCTATAGTCGCTTCCGCGGGCGGCAACTAACGTATCATCGGCGTAACATACTACGCTAACGCCACGCAGGCTTGCCCCCCGGAGGACCCAATCATATCCGACGTTCCACAGGAGAGGGCCAAGAACCGACCCCTGCGGAACACCGCGCGTCATGGGACTACTTCCCGCCCCGCGAGTCGTCGGGAAGACTACCTCTCGATCTGAGAGATAGTCCCCGACGAGTCTTCGCAGGTACTGGGGCACCTTGTGGTACCCCAGACCGGCGTGTATCGTGCTCCAAGGCAGCGTGTTGAATGCATTGGAGATGTCCAACGATATGGCCACCAACACGCCGCCACTGGAGCACGCCTCCTCGGAGAGGTCGCGGACGAGAGATATGGCGTCAATCGTCGAGCGACCTCTCCGGAAGCCGAACTGGTTAGGCGCCAGATCCGGTCCCACCGTCTCTAGGTGCCTGACCAGGCGGGCAGCCACTACTCTCTCCAATAGCTTGCCCGCCTCGTCAAGCAGCACAATCGGGCGATAGCCCGAGGGCTCGTCCACGGGACGACCCTCTTTCCTCAGGAGGACGAGTTTGCCCCTTCTCCATCGCCTGGGGAATCTTCCTTCCAAGAGGCACCTATCGAATAGATCCTTCAATGCGGGTCCCAAGTGCTTCAAGGAGAGGGCCCACGCTCGACCCGGTATGCCGTCAGGCCCAGGTGCCGTGTTCTTGGCCCTCATCCTGAGCACCGCCGCACCCAGCTCACCCTCAGAGATAGGGACAAACTCACTCTCCTCTTCTTCGGCGAGACCAGCCAAAGTCATGGGTGGCGCGAACTCGGCCCCCGGAGCACCGGGGAACAAGCCATCGACCACTCTCTGGAGCACCAGTGGTTGGAGCGAGGCTGTGATGGGGGGAGCCCAAGGACGAAGCTTTTGCCTCGCCCACTTGTACGGGCGGCCCCATGGGTCGCGCTCAAGCCCCTCCAGTAGCTGCTCCCAGGCTCGCCTCTTAGCCTCGACTATCGCGACGCGAAGGGCCCCAGAAGCCTCTCTGTAGGCGGCGTAAAGAGACTCGCTCTCCTCAGTCTCTCGCCATCTTCGTCTCCGATACCGCTGGTATAGCCGGCGCCTCGTCACGCATCTTCTCCGAAGTTCTGCAATCTCCTCCGTCCACCAATAGACTTGGCGTCTCGGCTGCGGGGCTCGCGCGCGCGGCATCGCAGCGTCGCAGACGCGCGACAATGCCTCGCACAGCCTGTCCGCCATCGCGTCCGGGTCTACCGGATCCGGCTCCTGAGGAGTGCCGTTCCACACTTCGACGAGGGCCGCCTCCTTCAGCACTTCGGCGTTGAGGCGCTTCAGGGCCCATCGCGGACCTATCTCGCCACCTACCTCTCTCACCTCATCCGTTCGAGTCGGGGAGACGCTGAACCGGATGTACCGGTGATCGGACAGCGTTACCACGTCTACTAGCACCTGCCAGTCGCGAATACGGCAAGCGATGTCTGGGGTGACGAGCGTCAAGTCGACGATCGACTCACCGTTCCGCCGGACGCAGGTGCTTTCCGATCCCCGGTTTACAACGCAGAGGCCCACCTCGGCCATCCACTCTAGCACGACACCGCCCCGCGCGTTCGTCACCGGCGACCCCCACGCCGCTGATTTGGCGTTGAGGTCCCCGAGGACGAGGACGGGGCGCGGGCGGGTCTGACCAATCAAGGTCCCCACCTCGCCGAGGAGAGTTTCCAGCTCGCGGACCGGCTGGTTCGGGGAGTGGTACACCCCCACGATGACGGCCTGGCCCACCCTAGCAACCACGAAACCCCTGCCCCTCACCACGTCTTCAAGAGGGGGGGAGTGAACCGGCGATTGCGTGGTGATTGCCACTAGGCCGTCGAGGTCCCCAACCCAGTCAGACCTAGGTCGGACCTCGTAGGGCTCGCTCACCACCGCCACCTGGATTAACCGCTCCGCCATGCTCTGGAGCAAAAGATCCTGAGCTCCGGCAGAGTGGTTGATGTTCGCCTGCAGAAATTTGGTCGCCATACTAAATATTGGTGTCCATGAGATCCTCCTCTTGCGTCGCTGGACGCTGAGTCAGCTGCGAGGGGGCCCTGGGGCCGTCACTAGCCAACTTTTCTCTCCTTTTACCCTTCTTGGGGGGCCTGACAAAACAAGCTTTACCACCAATACGGTGATTCGCCGCTTTGTTTGCCGCATCACATACAGGGCAGTGCGGATCAGCAGAGCATTGAGCCGCCTTGTGTCCTGGCTTACCGCAGCAGAAGCAGAACCTGCTTCGGTCAACTTCCGCGGTGCATTTAGCGCCCATGTGACCAAGCTCTAGGCACCTGAAGCATCTAAGCGGTCGGGGCTCCAGGATTTTAGCCTGAACTGAGACCCAGCCTACCAAAAGCCTCCCTTCTGAAACTTTCTTGGCTGCGGCAATTGGGCATCGCAGCCAGATCGTACCTCCTCCTTGTCTGCCCGGAGAACGAATTATTTCTCCCGTTCTGATGGCTTCTTTTTCACAACCGCCCACATCAGCCACGGCTGCTGCTACTTCCTCCTTGGTAGCCGAGTCATCCAGGCCCGTTATGCGGAGTTCCACGCATTTCTCGGGCCTGGTAACCCGAACCACTTCCTCGCCAAGGGACTCTCCCAATTTCTTGGCCAGAGCATTGGCTTTTTCAGCACTAGAGGCACCGGGCACCTCCAGAAGTCGAGCGCCAGTAGCTGCAGTACGGAACTTTAAGCCTGCAGGTATGCCGAGTTCCTTAAGGTCAATGTGCTGCTTGGCCTCGGCAAGCACTTTCTCATAAGTGACGCCGCGATCTACTGCATCCGGCTTCAGAGTCAGCATAACCGCTGCTGAGCGAGGGGGACGCAGCTTGGCTGGCTTCTTCACTGGTTTTGCACGAGCATTTGTCACTTTCTGTGAGGCCACCTGAGCGCTTGGTGCCTTCTTGTCAGCCTTCTTTTTGTTTGTGCCTTTCCGAGCCACCACATTCCACCCCTCATCCATGGATTGGGGCTGCGGAGGCAACAACCGCGGCTCAGTCACTGCCGGTTTGGGTTTCCCCTTTGCCTTTCGAGTCTCTTTAGCTTGAGCTTTCTGAGACTCTTTGGCTGTCTCTTTATTAATGGCTACAGGAGCATCATCCGTTACCATCTCCATCTGCGAGTTGCCCCCCGAGCGAGGAGCAGCAACCGTGACTGCAGGGGCCTTCGGCACCATAGATTTCTTTTTATCTGCAGCTAATGGGGGCCGCAGGCGCTTCTCAGGGAGCAACCGCTCCTCTAGTCCTTCCAGTCTGGCGTTCATCATTGTCCCACATTGGTCCATGACGACACGCACTATTTCCTCAATTGTTTGGGGCTGAGTTGCCGTCGGAGCTGGCGCCTGATCACGCTGCTGCGCTAGCTGCCGCATCTGGGCTAACTCTTTTCTCATCTCGGCCAACTCGCCCGCAAGTCGCTTGTTGGCAGCCTCCAATCGGACAACCTCCTCCGACATTGTGCGCGACCGCAACTCTTGGAAGGAGACTTTAATCGTCTCCACCGCATCCTTTAGGGCTCTAACGTACGTCCCTTTAAGGTTGCTAGATGTTTTTGCAACCTTTTCAATTGTATCCACCGAATCTAGGACCAGCCTAGCTAGATCCGGTGGTTCTTGTCCTTCACTGCTCAGTGTACGTGACACTAAGACCGGAGATTTACGGAAAGAGGCAGCTACCGCCTCTTTTTTCCGTCTTATGTCATCCGCCATTTCCATTTCAGCCTGCAACCGAAGCTCCTCAGCTTTCGCCGCGTTCAGTTCAGCCTTTGCTTTGGCCAGGCCTACGTACTGCCCCGTAGAAGGGGGACGTCCACGTCCTCTCCGAGCCGGCGACGCGGGCATCGACTCCTCGTCCTCTCCCAAGTCCGAGCTCGCGTCGTATCTCCGACGCTTTCTCCAAAATCGGTCTCTTCCTTCGGACACCTCCCCTGAAGCCACGGTCTGAAAGCTTGCATCAGAGTCCGCGTCAGACAGGTTCGCCATTGTCGATGAAGCAACGAGCATATCTTCATCGTTGCTTTCCATCGCTGCGCAGCGGGTTAACAACACGCGCGCCTCCTTCACCTCACATGCCACCTCGGTGTCCTTATTCAGGCCAGGGTCAGCGGTGTCAACACACGCCTTCGGGGCGCATGCTTCCACCTCCATATCAACGTTGTCCATATCGCTTGCCAAATCAGTGTCCAGTGTAAGAGTTTTGCCATATTTGTGTTCACGAAGCCGGGCGGATTGCCTGGCTACGAAGCAGTCGCTGCCCCCCCCAGAGTACGAGGGGCAGCCCTCTACCTCGGATGAGGTAGAGGGGTGGGATTCCCCCTTTCGGGGACCCACCTGGGGACCAAATTTACAACTGCTTAGATCCATTTTTCCTTAACTCCAATGCTCCACATCGTCGTCTCTTTTTTTCACTAGGGGTGAGCTCCCCTGCAAGTTTTAAGGGAGCGCCCTGAAAAGGGCGTGCTCGCCTCCTCCAACAACGCGCCCTGAAAAGGGCGTGTCCGCCTATCGGCCCCGCTCAGATCGCGAAACATGACCACGACCATGTTGCGGGGTTTGGCCCTCCACTGATCCCGATGGTTCCCCCCCAGTGTTTGGTCCGCGCCGGTAAACCGGTAACTCCCATTTCTGGGAGCCGTTCCCCTATCCGCCACCCGGGGACGCGCCGCGTTGGGGTACACCTCCCCACCCACTGGGACAACCCAGCAGGTCCGCGGAACCTAACCTAACCTAACCTAACCTAACCTAACCTAACCTAACCTTTTTTTTTTTTTTTTTTTGACGCTGGGAAAAATGCTTTATGCATACCCCCCCGTCGGGGGACGGAAGGGTTATGTGGGACTCCCGGCGGTGCTCCCCACCGGTATACCCACTAAACGACCCAGCGGCACTCCCGCATCGCCTATATGGAGGGGAACTGGGAATCCGGCACAGCCTTTCCATCCAGCCCCCCGCCGACGACCGCCCGCCTTTACGGCGAGCCCTTCACCCCCCCCCCACCCTGGGAGAGGGGCCCGAGAATAACCGCGAGTGCTCGCGGTCATTCCCACCCGGCGGAAGTGGAGGATACGTGCAATGCGGGAGAAGACGCCCCCGCGCCTGTCTCCCGCTATCCTCCACCAGGAGGGGGAAGACGATTGTCGTGCAATCGCCTTCTCCGACCCGTTCGTCGCCTGCGGAGTGGCGCTGCGAGAGGGTCTTCCTCCCGCGCCCGCTCCGCCGCCTCCTTTTGCGAAATTACTTCCTCGCAAAAGGAGGCCACCGCAGCCCAGGACTCCTCGCTTCCCAGCATGGCTAAAACCACGCTGGGCAGCGAGAGGTCCTGCCCGACCACCGCCATCAATTGGCGGCGCGGCCCAGACCACGACGCACACACCTCCAGGGTGTGCTGCGCCGTGTCCACCGCCGCGCCACAATCGTGGCAGGCCGGGGTCTCCTCTCTTCCGATCCGGTGCAGGCACGATCCGAAGACGCCATGCCCGGACAGCACCTGCACCAGACGGAAAGAAAGGAAACCGTGGGACCGCCCGAGCCAGTCCTGCAGGACTGGCCCGAGCGCGTCCAACGTTCTGCGGCCGAAGGCTGCGGTGGCTCCACGACGATGTGGGCGTCAGGAGGGATGCGCTGCCGAGGCCCGTGGAAGAACACGGCCTCGGTCTTGTGCAGCGCAACCCCCAACCCGAGGCGGCGGATCCTTCCCGCGACCAAGGATCCGCCAGCCAACCTAACCTAACCTAACCTAACCTAACCTTTTTTTTTTTTTTTTTTTTTTTTTTTTGACGCTGGGAAAAATGCTTTATGCATACCTTCCCGTCGGGGGACGGAAGGGTTATGTGGGACTCCCGGCGGTGCTCCCCACCGGTATACCCACTAAACGACCCAGCGGCACTCCCGCATCGCCTATATGGAGGGGAACTGGGAATCCGGCACAGCCTTTCCATCCAGCCCCCCGCCGACGACCGCCCGCCTTTACGGCGAGCCCTTCACCCCCCCCCCCACCCTGGGAGAGGGGCCCGAGAATAACCGCGAGTGCTCGCGGTCATTCCCACCCGGCGGAAGTGGAGGATACGTGCAATGCGGGAGAAGACGCCCCCGCGCCTGTCTCCCGCTATCCTCCACCAGGAGGGGGAAGACGATTGTCGTGCAATCGCCTTCTCCGACCCGTTCGTCGCCTGCGGAGTGGCGCTGCGAGAGGGTCTTCCTCCCGCGCCCGCTCCGCCGCCTCCTTTTGCGAAATTAACCTAACCTAACCTAACCTAACCTAACCTAACCTAACCTAACCTAACCTAACCTTTTTTTTTTTTTTTTTTTTTTACCAGGTGTAAAATGCTTTATGCATACCCTCCGAACATGGGAGTGTCGGAGGGTTATGTGGGACTCTCCGCCAATAAGGGCGGCATACCCACTAAAAGCACCCGGACGTGCCCTCTCTCCGGTTTTGTTGGACACCGTGGAACCCGCGAAGGCATAGTCCACGATGTCTACCGGTGGCGCCCCAGCCGTTGCCGGGGCTTCCCGCGCCGTAGGGGAGATGGTCGAGCACGCTTGACCCTCTCCCAGACCGCTCAGTGGCTAATCACCGCAGGCAGAGGACTCCCATCATCCACCTGCAGCCACTATTGGTTGAGTCTGGCGGCAAAACGCCGCCTTCTCACCCCAAGCCGTCTACGCCGGAGGGGATGCGCGAGAGGATCTTCCTCACGCTCCCGCTCCGCGGTCTCCTTTTGCGAAATGACTGTTTCGCAGAAGGAGACCACCGCCTCCCAGGACCTCTCGTCGCTCAGCATTGCTTCGACGATGCTTTGGAGCGAGAGGTCCACCCGCTGAATAATGCGTGCCATTTGGCCGCGCTCCGCGTCCCAACGACTGCACACCTCGAGGGTGTGCTGGGCGGTGTCGTCGGGACTTCCGCACTCATGGCACAGCGGGGCCGGCTCTCTTCCTATTTTGTGCAGGTAGTGGCCGAAGCACCCATGCCCAGTCATTACCTGCACGAGCCGGTACGTCGTCGCACCGACTGCCCTCTTCAGCCAAAGTTCGGCTGTTGGGAGGATCGCCTCTATAGTACGGACACCATAAGGGGCGACCTCCAGCTGGGCCTTCCACCGGTCTCGCAGTCGGCGCTCTGTTGCGCGACGGGCGGCTGCCACCTCCTCCGGGGCCGGACGTTCGCCTGTTGTCCGGACCCTGGACCTACGTTGATAGGTCTCTGCATGCACCTCTGCGTCTAGCTCCCACGGAGGGGTGCACGCGAGGAGGCAGGCAGCCGCATGGGCCACCGTCATATAGGCCCTTATTATTCGAATGGCCACGACCCGTTGTGGCCTCCGCAGCAGGGCCCTATTTCGGGCGGACAGCTTGTCCGCCCATATTGGGGCCCCATAGAGGGCCATGCTCCTTGTCACACCGGCATATAGCCGCCGGCACAAGGAACCCGGCCCTCCTACATTGGGCAGAAGTTTGCCCAGCGCCGATGCGGCGCCCACGATTCGGGGAGCTAGTCTCGAGAAATGCTCCCCGAAATCCCACTTGCGGTCCAGTATTAGCCCCAGATATTTAATGTGGGGCTCTATTTGGACCGTTTCACCCTCCAGGGTGAGCGTCGCACTCGCGGGCAAATTCCACCCGCGCCCCCCGAAAACTATAGCCTCAGTCTTCGGGAGGCTCACCTTTAGGCCGAGCCTGGCGATCCGTTCAATCGTCAGCTCGGCCGCCACTTCCGCCCTCCTGGAGGTCTCCCGCTTGTCGCTCCCGCGCACTGCCACCATTGTGTCGTCCGCGTAGCAGACGACAAGTGTGCGCGGAAGCAGCTCCCCCCTGATCACCCAGTCGTACCCCAGGTTCCATAGAAGTGGACCGAGCACGGAACCCTGGGGCACGCCGCAGGCCATCACTCTCTCCCCCCGTTGCCCGTCCTTCTTTTCCCAGAGCACTACCCTCTCGGTTAGGTAGTGCTCAACAATCCGCCTCAGGTAGAGAGGCACTTCATGGTATCGAAGTGCCTCCCTGATCACCCCGTAGGGGAGGGTGCCAAACGCGTTTGCGATGTCTAGTGACACCGCGATGACACCCTCCCCCCTGCTCGACGCGTACTCACAGAAGTCCCTCAGTGACTTCAGCGCGTCGAGCGTGGACCGTCCTTCCCGAAACCCGAATTGTCTGTCAGAGACGTTCGGGCCGGCGGTCTCCATGTGCCGCAGGATCCGGGAGGCCAGGATGCGTTCAAACGCTTTCCCGGCCTCATCCAGCAGCACTATGGGGCGATAGGCGGAAGGGCAATCCGTCGGTCGACCCTCTTTACGGAGGAGGCATAGTCGCCCCTCCTTCCATACCCTAGGGAACTTTCCCTCTGTCAGGCAGTCATCCATGACATGCCTGAGTCGGTCCCCTAGGTGTTTCAGGGCGACTGCGAGGACGCGACCGGGAACGCCGTCCGGGCCCGGGGCTTTTTTGCAGCCCCGGAGTCGGTGTATCACTCGATTGAACTCGTCGTCACCTATTGGTTGAACGACGAGCTCAGCCTCCGGTTCCCTTATGGGGTCGACCATCGACGGGGGAGAGATCAAGGGGGCTGGCGGAAATAGCCCCTCGACTACCCTCTGGAGGAGTTCGGGCTCCAGGGAGTCCATGGGGGGAGCGGTGCGCATTTTGTTTCGCACCACCTTGTACGGCCGCCCCCATGGATCCCTGTCCAGGGTGGCCAAGAACGACTCGTGAGCTTCGTCCTTGGCCTTGGCAATCGCCACCTGGAGGGCCTTCTTAGCCTCTTTAAGGGCCCTGTGGAGCCCTTCTTCCTCTTCTGCAGTGTGCCGTCTGCGCCTGCAGTGTTGGAAGGCGCGTCGGGCACTGTTACTGATGGACCGCAGGGCCGCAATTTCTGCGGACCACCAGTATACACTCTTACGGGCGAACCGGCGACCAACCCGAGGCATGGCCGCGTCGCACACATTCTGTAGTGCGACGCGGAACTGTGCCGCCCTTTCTTCAACTCCGAGAGTGACGGGTGGGGCAGCACACCACTCCTTCTCCACCATGGCCGCCTCGTTCGCCATGTCCCTGTCCAGCTTGACCAGGGACCACTTCGGGAACTTCCGCCCCGTCCTGGTACTGCCCGTGATGGGCGCCGGTGGAGCCCCCGCCTTGGAGACCCTCATCCTGATGTACAGGTGGTCTGAGAGGGTCTCAACATCCTCCAGGACACGCCAATTCGTGACACGTGCGGCTATGGCAGGGGTCGCGAACGTGACGTCCACGATTGACCCCCCCTGCCGCCGCACGCAGGTATTCGTGGTGCCCTGGTTTAGGACCACGAGTCCTGTTGCCGCCACCCAATCCTCCAGAGCAGTACCCCTATGGTCCGTAATGGGGGAACCCCATGCCGAACTTTTGGCGTTGAGGTCCCCCAGGACCATAATCTGCCTCGGGGCAGCCCTCCGGACCACCCCCCCTAATATCCCCAGAAACGTGTCGAACTCCCGCAGCGGCCTATTGGGGGAGAAGTACGCGGCCACCAGCACCGTGTCGTTCCCCCATTTGGCCGCCACGAATCCTGGGCCACCCTCAATCCTTGATATGGGGGGGAGGTCCCCCATCGCCGGCACCACTATCGCCACTACTCCGTCGGTGTCCCCTGCCCAATTAGATTGGGGGGGGATGAAGTAGGGCTCCGTTACCACCGTAACGCCAATTTTCCACTCCGCCATGGCCTGCATGAGCAGATCCTGAGCTCTGGCGGAGTGGTTGGCGTTTATCTGCAGGACGTCTAGATGTCGGTGTGCTGACATCTAGACGTCCATATTGTTGTCCTCTTGTTGCCGGCTGGCGGCTGTTTCGGCTGGAGGGGGCCGGATGGGGCGGGTGGGTCTCGGCCTCACCTCTCTTCCCCTTGTCTCCGGTGGGGAGCATTTCGGTCCCCTCATTACGTGGTTGGCTGGGAGGCCTGCATGGTGGCATACTGCGCACCGTACTTTTTCCTCCCAGCATTCGGCTGCTTTGTGCCCCTCTGCGCCGCACCGGTAACACATCTGTCCCCGGTCCACCTTTGAGGGGCACAACTCGCGCGTGTGGCCGACACCCATGCATTTGTAGCACCGCATGGGTGCTGGTCCGACGGAATTAATCCTGGCAGACGACCAGCCTACCAGGATCTGACCGCGCTTGAGGAGGTCTTTTGCTATACCCACCGGGCATTGCACGTGGGCCACACCACTACCATTAAAGTATGTAGGGCGAATGCCCCCTACCTTAACTTGCGCCTCTGCGCATCCCCCCGCCTTGGCGACGGCAGCCGCCAGGGTCTCCCTTGTCGCCGACTCATCTAGGCCTGCGACCTCGATAGCGGCCATTTTTTCCGGGCGGCTCACATGGGCCACGTCGCCCACAAGACCCTGCAGCTTTTCTGCAAGGCTGTCCGCCGCCCTTCCGCTTTCTGCTCCAGGGACCTCGATGACTCGGCCCCCCGTCACAGAGTTCCTGACCCTGACATGCTGCAGGCCTATCTCCTCCAAGCTTATGCCATTAATGGCCTTGGTCATGACAGCCTGCAGCGTGGTGTCGGTGGTAATGTCCTTCCGCATGGTTATTACCACCGCTGCCGTCTTGGGGACTATCAAACCCTTCTTCTTTGGTGCCGCTTTCTTCTTGGGCAGCGGGGGGGGTGGGGTAGTGGCCGTAGCCTTCCCCTTTCCCTTCCTCTTCTTCTTTCCCGCTTCCTGGGTGGTCCATGCCTCGCCCGGGGGCGCAGGTGCAGTTTCTACTGCTGGGACAGGCTTGCTTGCCGGGGCAGGCTTGCCTGCCGGGGCAGGCCTGGCCGCTGGGGCAGGCTTGGCTGCCGGGGCGGTGGTTTCCGTAGCCACCGGGGCCGCTTTTTTGGTGGCCCTTTTCGGCCTGCCATCCCCAAGTCTGGCCCTGCTCTCAGACTCGAAGGCCACTTCTCTCGTTAAGGCTGATGGGGCCTCCTTCCTTTTATCCGCCGCTAGCGGGGGGCGGATTATCGGTGCTGGAGGAAGGCGACTGGAAATCTCCTCGATTCTAGCGTTAAGCATGTTACCGAGGGAGACCGTCAAGTCGCGCTTCATGCTGTCCAGCAATTCCGCCAACTCCGCAGCGGCGGATTGTGTCGGCGGGGGGGCCCTAGGGGCCGGAGTCTCACGCGCCGGCTGCGGGGCCGGGGCCTGGCGCTCTGAGAAGGCAATTCTCAGGGCCTTTAGTTCCGCTGTGCAGAGAGCGAGTTGCTCCCGCATCCTCTTGTTGTCCGCCTTCAGGATGCGGATCTCCTCGCTCTCTGACCTGGAGGCGTCAAGTTCCTCCATGGCACTTAGTATGGTGCGGCAGGCCCGGTTCATGGTGCCCCACACCTCACCCTTCAAATTGCCCGACTTGCGGGCCCCCTCCATTATTGCGCATGCCGCCTGTTTGGTGGCCTCCACCGGGTCGGATGGGAGGAGAACCTCAGACGGGTGCACCGACTTCTTTCCTGATGGGGAGGTATTTCTCCCACTCCCCTTTGTTCCCTTGGAGCGGAGCTCCGGGAAGTCCTTCCTATACAAGGAGGGGCCGGCGGCGTCATCTGTGTCGGGGCTGAGGTAAGCCTCCGGACTTCGGAGCTTATCTCTTGCCGACGCCATTCCCGCGTAGGCCCCTTTGGCCTTGCCTCTCCGGGCTGTTCCAACCTTAGGCCCATTATCGGGCCTTGCGTCATCCGCCTGGTCTACATGCCCCCTCTTCTTAGGCTGAGAAGACACTTCCATGGCCTCTGAGAATTCTTCCTCGGATTCAGAGGAAGAAGAAGCCAACGTTCTTTCGTCCCACTTGCGGTGGGAACCCCCCTCCTCTTCAGACGTGGCCATTGTGGCCCCGCCAACGTCTCTGTCAAATTTAGACCAAATCCGACCACCCCAGCCGAAGTTATCTCCCAAAACAGAGTTTTGTTAGAAAACGGTCAAGGGGGAGTCGGCTCGGAGAAATCCCATACAAATTTCAAAAAGCGCCTGAAAAACCAAAATAGCAACAAGATTCTTCAGGACACTTTTTGAAAAATTTTTTTGGCTGACTTCCCCTTAACGGAGCCGAAAACCAAAAATAACACCTTATAGGGGCTGAAGTCCCCTATCCCCTGGCACCCCTACTGAGACCGTAGGGGAAAACCAGACCCCAAGTATTCACGCCTGAACTTTCCCAACTTTTTTGACAAAAATTTTTTCCAAAATTTTCCCTAAAATTACTAAAAATCCGATTACTTCCAAACCCTAAGGAGAAAAGCAACCGGACCTAGCCTACGCGAAATTTAATGAATGCCGCTATAACCTAACCTAAAAAAGTGCTAAAAACGATAGCCGCAAACCCGACTTTTTTTCGATTGAAAAAGGTAAACAAACCGTTTTTCAACCGAAAAATCGTGAGTTGTAACTTTTTTCCGCTTTTGATGATATTTTTGTCCGCAAACAACTCAGCGCCACAGCGTTTTCACAGCCGTGTGCGCCTCGTTAATCCGCAACTTACGATGTATTGAACTTCGCTGTAGCTCACATAGGCTGATCGCTAAGGCAGTTAATACATCGGGTCGGACCTCCAAAACTCGTCAACCTAACCTAACCTAACCTAACCTAACCTAACCTTTTTTTTTTTTTTTTTTTTTTTTTACCCAGGAAAATCCTTTATGGATACCACCTTCCCAAGGGGGGGGTAGATGGTTATGTGAGACTCTCTGCCAGAGTGGCAGCATACTCACTAAAAACCTGGGGTGTTCTTCTCACCGCATTATGTTGGGAGAGCCGCGAGTTCACTATACGCGCTTTCGTAACCCTCTTTTGTCAATGCGGGTGCCTGATGAACAGGCTCAAACGCTGGGAGTATCTCTTACTCCCACATTCTTCGCTCAAGGCGCACCGGAACACATTCGGGACGCCTTACAGCTCGGGACTTTTGATTCGGGCACAGACCCCCCGATCTTTGCCTGCAAATCCCTATTATGGCGGCATGCTGTTGGCAAAAGCCAACCGCCTGCGGCCTGCTCTCCTACGGCGAATTGGAAGCGATAGGACATCGTCTTCTCTATCCCTCTCCGCCTTCTCCTTCTCAGACATGACTGCCTCCGCAAAGGCGACAGCCGCATCCCATGCCTGTTCACTACTGACCATGGCATTGATGAGCACTGGTAGTGACAGGTCAATACCAACTACTGTTGTAAGGGCCGCTCGCGGCACCGACCAAGCAGGACAAACGGCGCGAGTATGATTCGCCGTGTCCTCATCCCTCTGACCACAATGGTGGCACTCCGCTGTAGGCTCCCGACGAGCCACCCGACTCAGATATCTGCTGAAGCAACCATGCCCCGTTAAGAGCTGCGTCAAGCGGAACGTCAGAGCGCCGTACTTGCGATTGACCCATGCCGCAAGCACGGGTCGAAAAGCATCAACCACTTCTCTGCTAGCGCTCGGGTTCTCCAACTTTTCAGACCATTTGTCCAGAAGATCTTCTTGTGCTTCCTCTCTCCACTTTTTAATTTCCTCAGGAAGCGGCCAGCCTCCTTCAGCTCGTGTTGCTGCACTTCTGCGGTACACTTCCGCTTGAACCCCTGCTTCAAGATCCCACGGCGGGCTGTTTGCTAGCAGACATGCTGCCTCAAACGAGACGGTGCAATATGCTCGAGCCGCCCTTTGTGCAATGGCCCGCTGCGGACGCCGCAGCAAGGCCTTATTTTCGGTACTCAGAGCATCCGCCCATATAGGCGCTCCATAAAGAGCTTTAGAGCGAACTACGCCTATGTATAGCCGGCGACATGCCACACTTGGACCACCTAAATTTGGCAGTAGTTTACCGAGCACTCCAGCAAAAGCTATGAGCTTTGGTGCCAGTTGGCGGAAATGCTCCGTAAACTGCCACCGACCGTCCAGAATAATACCAAGGTAGCGAATCGTAGGTTTAACGGCAATAGAAGCTCCGCCAACCACAATAGTCATCCCCTGCGGAGGTGCATTTCGAGGGCCATGAAAGAATAGCGCCTCAGACTTGCTAAGAGCCACCTCCAGGCCTAGGGCTCGAATCCTCCGTACCACCTGGGCAACGCCCGCTGTCGCAATGAGAGCTGCTTCTCTGTGGGTGCTACCACGAGCCGTAACAAGGGTGTCATCGGCGTAGCACGTAACGCTGATCCCTCGAAGGTTTCCACCGCGGAGCACCCAGTCGTACCCAATGTTCCACAGGAGTGGCCCAAGGACCGACCCCTGTGGAACACCGCACGACATGACTCTTCTAGACCATCCGTTTTCAGTCGGGTATATGATGGCCCGGTCCACAAAGTAGTCTGCTATCACTCTTCTCAAGTATCGAGGTACGCCATGGTACCTGAGTGCCTCCTTGATTGTCTCCCAGGGCAAGGTGTTAAAGGCATTTGCAATATCCAGCGAAACTGCCAAAACCACCTCGCCCTCAGAAACCGCGTTCTTAGTCAGGTCTCGCACCTGAGCGATAGCATCGATGGTCGAGCGCCCACGGCGGAAACCAAACTGTCGGTTGTGCAGATCTGGCCCTACACTCCTCAAGTGCCCGACGAGACGAGCAGCAAGCACCCGCTCGAAAAGCTTGCCCATCTCGTCGAGCAGCACGATAGGTCGGTATGCTGACGGTGAATCAACTGGGCGACCACTCTTCCGAAGCAGAACAAGTTTCCCTGACTTCCAGATACGTGGGAATCTACCCTGATCCAGACACTTGGTAAATAGTGCTCTTACTCCTTCTCCTATCTGTCCCATCGCTATTGCCACAGCGCGCCCGGGTATTCCGTCTGGACCTGGTGCGGTTTTCTTCTTTCGAAGTTTTAACACAGCAATCCCAAGCTCTACTTCCGTGACTCGGGGAATTTCTTCCTCCTGAGGGTCTCCCGTACCGCTTGGTGGTGCCATGGCAGGTGCTTGCCACTCTCCCCTTTCCGGAAAGAGAGACGTCACGACGCGCTCCAGAAACTGGGGTTCCAGTGTTTTCGTCAAAGGTGGGGCCCAAGGGCGTAGTTTACCAGACACCACCTTATAAGGACGTCCCCACGGGTCAAGGTTGAGTGTTTCCAGCCATTCTTCCCACGATGCCTCTTTGGCCTTAAGAATTGCTGCTTGCAGTCTTGTACATGCGGATCTGTATTGTGCATACAGCTCCTGTTCCAGGTCCTCGTTCCTTATGCGTCTTCGTCTACATCTGTGGTACTGGCGGCGTGCTGCAACACTTGCCTTCCGCATCTGGTTGAGCTCCGCATTCCACCAATACACTTGCCGTCGAGGTGGTACTGACTTTGCCTTCGGCATGGCTGCGTCACAGACTCTGCTTAGGGCACTAACAAGTTGCACTGATGTAGCATCCACATCCTCTACCATGGGATCAGACCCATCCGCACTCCAGGCCTCCACAATGGCCGCCTCCTTTGCAACTTCTGCGTCGAACTGCCTCAAAGACCAGCGCACCCCTACCTCTATAGGGGCCCTGCTCATCCTCCTATTCGTCAATGGGACTATAGAGACCTCAAATCGTATATATCGATGGTCGGATAGCGTCTCCACGTCCTCTCTCACTTCCCATCTCTGAATGCGGCGCGCAAGGGTGGAATCTGCGAATGTGACGTCTACAATTGACTCGCCCTGCGGCCGCACGCATGTGCTCACTGTTCCCCTATTCAGGATTTCCAATCCCATGGAGACCGCCCACTCCTCCAACGCCTCTCCTCGTGCATCCGTCCGTGGAGATCCCCACGCCGTTGCCTTGGCGTTGAAATCTCCAGCGACTATCAAGGGGGTGGAGTGTGCTTGCCCAATGAGAGCTCCGACTTCCACAAGCAAATGCTCAAAGTCAGCTAGACTCCTGTTTGGCGAGAAATACACCCCAATAATTGCGACGCCGCCAAAGACGGCTAAAACGCAACCCCGACCCTTCACTATCTTACCGAAAGGTGGGGTGCCAGCTGCTCTAATAATGGCCACTGAGTCCTCCCGGTCCCCAACCCAGTTATCCCGGGGGGAGACAAAGTAGGGCTCAGCGACCACAGATATTTGGATCAACCACTCTGCCATGCTTTGGAGCAAAAGATCCTGAGCTCTGGCAGAGTGGTTGATGTTCGCCTGTAGAAATTTGGTCGCCATACTAAATATTGGTGTCCATGAGATCCTCCTCTTGCGTCACTGGACACTGAGTCAGCTGCGAGGGGGCCCTGGGGCCGTCACTAACCAACTTTCCTCTCCTTCGACCCTTCTTGGGGGGCCTGGCGAAACAAGCTTTACCACCAATACGGTGATTCGCCGCTTTGTTTGCCGCATCACACACAGGGCAATGCGGATCAGCAGAGCATTGAGCCGCCTTGTGTCCCGGCTTACCACAGCAGAAGCAGTAACTGCTTCGGTCAACATCCGCGGTGCATTTAGCGCCCATGTGACCAAGCTCTAGGCACCTGAAGCATCTAAGCGGTCGGGACTCCAGGATCTTAGCCTGAACCGAGACCCAGCCTACCAAAAGCCTCCCTTCTGAAACTTTCTTGGCTGCGGCAATTGGGCATCGCAGCCAGATCGTACCACCTCCTTGTCTGCCCGGAGAACGAATTATTTCTCCCGTTCTGATGGCTTCTTTTGCGCAACCGCCCACATCAGCCACGGATGCTGCTACTTCCTCCTTGGTAGCCGAGTCATCCAGGCCCGTTATGCGGAGTTCAACGCATTTCTCGGGCCTGGTGATCCGAACCACTTCCTCTCCAAGGGACTCTCCCAATTTCTTAGCCAGAGCATTGGCTTTTTCAGCACTAGAGGCACCGGGCACCTCCAGAAGTCGAGCGCCAGTAGCTGCAGTACGGAACTTTAAGCCCGCTGGTATGCCAAGGTCCTTTAGATCAATGTGCTGCTTGGCCTCGGCAAGCACTTTCTCGTAAGTCACGCCGCGATCTACTGCATCTGGCTTCAGAGTCAACATGACCGCTGCCGACCGTGGAGGGCGGAGCTTCGCCTGCTTCTTCTTTGGTTGTGCACGAGCACTTGCCACTTTCTGTGAGGACACCTGATCGCTTGGTGCCTTCTTGGCAGCCTTCTTTTTGTTGGTGCCTTTCCGAGCCACCACATTCCACCCCATGGATTGGGGCTGCGGAGGCAACAACCGCGGCTCATTCACTCCTGTTTTGGGTTTCCCCTTTGCCTTTCGAGTCTCTTTAGCTTGAGCTTTCTGAGACTCTTTGGCTGTCTCTTTATTAATGGCTACCGGAGCATCATCCATTACCATCTCCATCTGCGAGTTGCCCCCCGAGCGAGGAGCAGCAACCGTGACTGCAGGGGCCATCGGCACCATAGATCTCTTTTTATCTGCAGCTAATGGGGGCCGCAGGCGCTTTTCAGGGAGCAACCGCTCCTCTAGTCCTTCCAGTCTTGCGTTCATCATGGTCCCACATTGGTCCATGACGACGCGCACTATTTCATCAATTGTTTGAGGCTGAGTTGCCGTCGGAGCTGGCGCCTGATCACGCTGCTGCGCTAGCTGCCGCATCTGGGCTAACTCCTTTCTCATTTCGGCCAACTCGCCCGCGAGCCGCTTGTTGGCTGCCTCCAATCGGATAACCTCCTCTGACATTGTGCGTGATCGCAACTCTTGAAAGGAAACTTTAATAGTTTCCACCGCGTCTTTTAGGGCTCTAACGTACGTCCCTTTAAGGTTGCTAGACGTTTTCGCAACCTTTTCAATTGTATCCACCGAATCTAGGACCAGCCTAGCTAGATCCGGTGGTTCTTGTCCTTCACTGCTGTGCTGCAGTGTACGTGACACTAAGACCGGAGATTTACGGAAAGAGGCAGCTACCGCCTCCTTTTTCCGTCTTATGTCATCCGCCATTTCCATTTCAGCCTGCAACCGAAGCTCCTCAGCTTTCGCCGCGTTCAATTCAGCCTTTGCTTTGGCCAGGCCTACGTACTGCCCCGTAGAAGGGGGACGTCCACGTCCTCTCCGAGCTGGCGACGCGGGCATCGACTCCTCGTCCTCTCCCAAGTCCGAGCTCGCGTCGTATCTCCGACGCTTTCTCCAAAAACGGTCTCTTCCTTCAGACACCTCCCCTGAAGCCACGGTCTGAAAGCTCGCATCAGAGTCCGCGTCAGACAGGTTCGCCATTGTCGAAGAAGCAACGAGCAGATCTTCGCCGTTGCTCTCCACCACCTCGCAGCGGGTTAACACTACCCGTGCATCCTTCACCTCACATGCCACCTCGGCGTCCTTATTCAGGCCAGGGTCAGCGGTGTCAACACACGCCTTCGGGGCGCATGCTTCCACCTCCATATCAACGTTGTCCGTATCGCTTGCGAAATCAGTGTCCAGTGTCAGAGTTTTGCCATATTTGTGTTCACGAAGCCGGGCGGATTGCCTGGCTACGAAGCAGTCGCTGCCCCCCCCAGAGTACGAGGGGCAGCCCTCTACCTCGGATGAGGTAGAGGGGTGGGATTCCCCCTTTCGGGGACCCACCTGGGGACCAAATTTACAACTGCTTAGATCCATTTTTCCTTAACTCCAATGCTCCACATCGTCGTCTCTTTTTTTCACTAGGGGTGAGCTCCCCTGCAAGTTTGGTGGGAGCGCCCTGAAAAGGGCGTGCTCGCCTCCTCCAACAACGCGCCCTGAAAAGGGCGTGTCCGCCTATCGGCCCCGCTCAGATCGCGAAACATGACCACGACCATGTTGCGGGGTTTGGCCCTCCACTGATCCCGATGGTTCCCCCCCAGTGTTTGGTCCGCGCCGGTAAACCGGTAACTCCCATTTCTGGGAGCCGTTCCCCTATCCGCCACCCGGGGACGCGCCGCGTTGGGGTACACCTCCCCACCCACTGGGACAACCCAGCAGGTCCGCGGAACCTAACCTAACCTAACCTAACCTAACCTAACCTAACCTAACCAGTCGCGCTCGAACGCCAGCCGTGAGCACCACGAATTGTCCATACTCCGCACGAAAAAATTCCGGAAAAATAGAAAATTATTGATTTTAGTGTCTTGTGATACGTTAAAAGAAGCGGGAAGTGACGGCGCACACGACAGTATAGTTTGTGTCGCGCTCCATAGAGTGTACAAAAAGAAAAAGAGAAAAAAGTGACTTTTTGGAAAAATTAAAAGTTTCAAAGTGAAAAATCTCGAGATTTTCAGCGACGACCCTAAGTTTTTCAACTGCAGTTCGGAGGGCCTCTTGGAGGCCTACACGTTGGCATCTTGTCCCGATTTTTTCCGCGCAGGCGCGCGGAAAAAACACGAAAATAAGAAAAACCACGTGGCCACGTGGTCTGGACCCAGGGCAGCTGGAGAAATTTGGAAAACGGGATCATCACGACTCCACCGCACCGAGCACGAAGGCACCTGAAACATTTTGAAAAGAAAAAATTTGGACATTTGGTTAACATATTTCTAAATTGTAAATTTTAAAAATCTCATAACTCTGGAAAGAGATGTTTTAGGTACCTTTTTTATTTTACAGTAGGGTTAAGCAACGGGTCTTCTACGTTTCTACAAAATTTTAGATTTTTCTGTTGAGTAGTTTTTAAATTATAGAGTGTTGACCTTTTGACCTACTTTCGAGTTACCCAAAAATTTTAATTAGGGTCAATAATTAAATGTAAATTTATTAAATTTAATCCAACAAATATTTCTGCATTCTTACATTTTTTAAAAGTTAATTTTTGACAAAGATATTCACGTTTTAATAAATTTTTTAAAAATTTTACATTTAAAAAATTATTTTTCTAAGAAAGTGAAGGGTGACCCCGTGTTTAAAATTATTGTATGTATTAGTTTTACTGACTTCTAACTTTGTGTATAATCTTATATTTTTTCGCCCAGTAGTTTTTAAGAAATTGTGTGTTGACCCAGTGACCCACTTACGAGGTACCCATTAGATTTAATTTTGAATAGAAATTTTTAATGTAATTTTAATTTAATTTAACTATACTTCAGTTTGTTAATATTTTAGAAAATTTTCCGGAACATTTATTATTATTATTGTATTTTTGGGACAAAATTTTATAAAAATTTTAGTTTTTATTCAAATTTAAATTCGGGGGGTTGAGATATCGATACATATAGAGTTTATCTTGACTGGGGGTAAAAATACCTTTAAAACGAGCCCAATCTCAGACTGATTAGGGCAAAAATTGCCAAACTTAAATGTAGTGCGGCCATATTCGGCGCCATTTTGAAAATTATAAAATATTTTACCTGTTGTATCTTTTGACCTAGTTAGCGCAGCGGGGCGGGGTTTTCCTCTCGGTGTTCTGCGACAAAAACTGACTGACTGGCGCTTTTTTCAATTAGCGGCCATTTTGTCCGCCATTTTGAAAATTTGTAAAGCTTCGTATCTCCTGAACCAAAGCTCCGATTTTTACGGGGTTTTCAGTATATGTTAGAGCAGACTCAAGCCTATCAGCTTAGTTATAGAGAGTGACTCTAGGTAGAGTCATAAAATATTTTAGTTTAATTAAGTTATACAATATTATAGGTTAGTTTTATTAGTTTCTAAATTTATTTATAAGTTATATTTTACAAATTTATTTACAACTTTTACAGATTTAAATTGACCACCTGTTTCCGTGTTAACAAAAAACTTTCAAGCATGTTGGGAATCCGAACTCCAACTAAAAAAGCGGAAAAACCCGCGAGCGAGGTAGAAGAAGCTGGCCAAACGAGTGAAGACAAAAGAGCCGGGAGGGCAGGACCCTCTAATAGGAACGACAACGCACCTAAGCCTCAGATCGTGAGAAGGAGCATAGAAAAATGGGAAACTGAGAAACCGAAGCCGAAGACGATGTTTACCCAGGAGGGAAAACATGCAACCAGAAGGCCGTCAGTAGAAGCGCAGAGCCCTCCAAAACCAGCAACAAAATATGTAAACAGGACAACGGAGGCAAGGGCCATGCTGACTAAAGCCAAAACGTACCTTAACAACTCGCGGAACCTCCGAACAGACATCAAACTGGAGGTCACCCAAGCGATTGAAAGGCTTTACGAGTTAGTAAAAGAGTCAGAGGCAACAAATGCTCGCGAAAGACCTAAAACTGCTGAAAAGGAAAAAGAGAGTGAGCCATACGCTGATCGTAGTGAAGCTAAGGGAAGCGAAGAAAGTGACCTAAAAAGAAAACTAGACGAACATAGCATATTGCTAAAAGAAAATAGCGAGAAAATGGAAGTTTTAAAAGAGACTATGGAAAAACAGAGAGAGATCCTTGAGAAAACCACTTACGCAAGTGTCGTCGTCGGCCAGCCCAGAACACCACCCAGTGAACGGGCTGCGCTGCACTCCGTAGTGGTTTCCTCAAAGGACGAGACCGAGACAGGAGAAGAAGTGCTAAACAGGATCAGAGAAGTAGTAAATGCAAAGGAAGGTGGAATTAAAGTAGATAGAGTAAGAAAGGCAAAGGACAGAAAGGTAATTATAGGCTGCAGAACCGAAGAAGAGAGACAAAAGGTAAAAGAGAGGCTAAGGAAAGACGAGTCGCACCTCAATGTCGAAGAAATCAAAAACAAAGACCCTCTTCTGATTTTTAAGGACGTTCTGCAATACAACAGTGACGAAGAGGTCCTTAACGCCCTTAGAAATCAGAATAGAACTATTTACCAGGATCTCGACAAAGAGGACGATAGAATGGTAGTACGATACAGGAAGAAGACACGAAACCCATACACGTGCCATATCGTACTGAGAGTGTCTCCAAGGCTGTGGAACCGGCTGATAGATGCAGGCGAGGTCCATATCGACCTGCAAAGGATAAAAGTGGCAGATCAGACTCCATTAGTGCAGTGCTCGCTCTGCCTAGGATACGGGCATGGCAGGCGATTCTGCAAGGAGTCTGTGGAAAAGTGCAGCCACTGCGGGGGGCCCCATATGAAGTCCGACTGTGCGGATTGGCTCGCTGGGGTCACCCCCTCATGCTGCAACTGCAGAAACGCCAAGATAGACACACAGGATCACAACGCCTTCAGCCAGGAGTGTGCAGTAAGAAGGAGGTGGGATGCGCTAGCACGTGCCACAGTTGCATATGGCTAAAGACGACACAGTCATCACGGCGGGTTCGGAACACGACGGCAAATCATCCAAATTAAAATTCAAAATATACCAGAAAATAATACAAAGACAACAATTAGGCCCTCTAAAATAAAACAAATGCTAATTGGAGCCCATTTTCATAAGAAAATGGCCCAATTACAAATAGTAAACAAAACAGAAATAGTAAAAATTTATATCACTTTTGCCTTGCCGTCGTGGACCGAAAAACACGCTGAGTGCAGATAGTGGGATGAGTTTACACGTGGTTAGATGACTCTAGTGTGGAGCGAACGCATCGTGCATCTGTTCAAATAACTATTGTGATGCAATGTCAAGTAAATTCCCAGTAAACACTCATAGGGGATATGAAGCTGAACAAATTGTAAATTGTGATTAACTGTAAACATTCCAAATAGATGATAAAATAGATATAAGTTCCTCTTAAATTGTATACATATTGTTATTATGTAATAAAATAAAATAAGTAAATAAAATATGATGAATATATATTGTTGAATATATATATCATGCATATATGTTAATTAGACTAAGAAATAAATAGCTAAATAGTGTACAATAATGTGTTAAGAACTAAACTTAAGTATATGTATGTAGTTAAATCTGTAATTGTAAGCAAATATTCTTGTCTCTAAATTGTTATGTACTTTACCTAAATAAAATAACAACCTGTCGTTTTACTACCCAGCAATAAAAAAGACTCTGACCCAAGTCAGAGGTAATAGGCAGGATAGCTCGCGGGCCGGACCACTGCGTCCGGACAGGTAAAAATATAAAAATATATAACCTAACCTAACCTAACCTAACCTAACCTAACCTAACCTTTTTTTTTTTTTTTTTTTTTTTTTTACGTGGGGAAATCCTCATGGATACCACCCGGCGCGGGGGCGCCGAAATGGTTATGCCGGACTCTTACCGGCTAAAACCACCACGGTGAGCAATCATTCCGCCCAGGTGGGGCAAGATGGGGTCGCGCTAGCATTCACCACCCTGCCCCGGCGGTCGGCCCAGTTGCTAGCAACCAGGCCCCGGCATGGAGGGGGGCGGTCTTTCTCACAAAGACCGCCCCTCAAGACGACGAGTGAGGTCGTGCAAGCCGGCTGTGAGTCCCCCGACTCGCAGCCAGTGACCCCACTTATGAAGGGGGAGAGAGGAGGCGAGCAAACCGCCTCCTCCTTGCTCCCGTTCGTCTGCGCCGGAGCGGGTCCGAAGAGGCGTTGTCCTCCCTGGCCCGCTCCGCGGTCTCCTTCTGCGTCATCACCTCTTCGCAGAAAGAGACCATCGCCTGCCACGATCCCTCACTGCCGAGCATGGCATTCACTACGCTCGGCAGAGAGAGATCCCCTCCGATACACTCCGAAAGTATGTGCCGCTGCGAGTTCCATGCAGCACACACTTCCAGCGTGTGGAGCGCCGTGTCCTCGGGCGCTCCGCACTCATGGCAGGCTGGGGTCACCTCCCTTCTTGCAATTCCATGCAGGTACTTTCCGAAACATCCGTGTCCGGAAAGCACCTGCACCACTCGGAAGGTCAGCGACCCGAACCGCCGATTAACCCACCTATGAAGGACCGGCCTCACGGCGTCCACCGTCCACTGTCCCGGCACCGGTGGCGCCAGGTCCTCCGTCCACCGCCCTACCAAGGCGGCCCGCGCCTGCCTCCGCATGCGTGTGACCTCCTCCCGCATTGGAGGCTCCCCTCGGGATCTCCTCGCCGCCACAAAGTGGTAAACTTCGGCGAGGATCTCCGCTTGGAGCTCCCAAGGGGGATCCCCTGCTAACACGCACGCTGCCGTCCATGACACCGTCCGGTATCCGCGTATCGCCCTCGTCGCGATAACCCGCTGCAGACGTCGCAGCAGGGTCTTGTTTTGGCGGTTGAGGGCGTCCACCCAGACGGGTGCCCCATACATGGCCATACTCCGGATCACTCCGGAGTACAGCCGACGGCAGTTGGCACTCGGGCCACCCACGTTCGGCAGCAGCCTCCCCAAGGCGGCAGCAGCCCCCACGACTCTCGGGGCCAACCCTGCAAAGTGGGCCCCAAAGCCCCACCTCCCGTCTAGGATAAGACCCAGGTATTTCATCTGGGTCCCGACCCTGACTGGGACTCCGTCCAATAGCACCCGCGTTCCTGGAGGGGGTCCTCCTCGAGGCCCATGAAACAACAGGGCCTCGGTCTTGGAGAGGGCAACCTCCAGTCCCAGGGTGCGTATGCGGTCAACCACGAGTGTCGTACCCACCGTGGCCAACCGCGTCACTTCCCCGAGGTCTCTCCCCTTAGCGACGACTAGGGTGTCATCCGCGTAGCACGCGACCCGTATACTTGCGGGAAGCGTGCCACGGAGCACCCAGTCGTAACCGATGTTCCACAGGAGCGGTCCTAACACCGACCCCTGTGGAACCCCGCAAGAGACGCGACGACGCCTCAAACCGTCGCGCCCTACCACTAGAACCTCGCGGTCCTGGAGGTAATCCTCCAACAGCCTCCGCAGATACAGGGGCACTCCGTGATAGCGGAGCGCTTCCCGTATCGTTTTGTGTGGGAGGCTGTTGAAGGCATTGGCTATATCGAGTGAGACAGCCAACGCCTTTTCACCCTCACCGACCGCCGCCTGCGTCCACCCTTTGAGCCAGAGCAGGGCATCCACTGTAGACCGCCCCGCTCTGAAACCGTACTGGGCCTCTGAAAGGCCCGGCCCAGTTCCTTCCAGGTGCCGGATGACACGAGAAGCCACCACTCTCTCCAACAGTTTGCCCGTGTCATCCAGCAACACTATGGGCCTGTATGCAGAAGGCGAATCGACAGGTCGGCCCTCCTTCCGCAACAGACACAATCTGCCGTCCTTCCAGGGCTTCGGGAACCGCCCCGACGTGAGGCACGCACTAAAAAGTTCCCGAAGCCAGTCACACATTTCCCTTAGGGCGAGTCCAAGGACCCGCCCTGGGATCCCGTCTGGGCCGGGTGCCGTTTTCTTGCCCCGTAGTCGGTTGACTACTACCGCCATTTCCACCTCTGAGACAGGCGGGATGGAGGCCGAATCCAACTCCTCGGGGAAGGAGACGGCACTCGCCATCGTCGGAGGGGTAAAGGTAGGGTCTCTATCGGGGAAGAGCCCCTCCAACACCCTGTCCAAGAGCTCAGGCTCCATGGACCCCGCGACTGGGGGCGCCCGGCACCGGAACATGTTCCGAGCTGCCTTGTACGGACGCCCCCAAGGATCCCTATCCAGGCTGGCCAGGGCTTCGCCAAATGCCCTTGACTTGGCCCCGACAATAGCCAGCCTCAGTTCTCGCTTGGCGTCGCGGTAAGCCTCATGCAGCTGGCCCTCAGCCTCCAGCTCTTCATCCGACAGCTGCTCGTCGGTCCGGCCATGACGCCGCCTTCTACAGTGGGTGAAGGAGCGCCGCGCCGCCGAGCAGGCAACCCGGAGCTCCGCGATCTCTGAGCACCACCAGTATACTTCGCGGCGCTCCGGGTGGCCCCGCGACCTCGGCATGGCCGCGTCGCAAACAGCCGTCACCGCTTCGCGGAAACAGCCTGCAGCGACGTCGACGTCCGGGTGCGTGGGAACAGAAAGCCACGACTGGACGATCGCCGCCTCCTTTGCCAGTTCGGCATCGAACCGGCTGACGGCCCAGCGCGGAGAGTCCGCTCGAGCCACGCGCCGAGACCCTCCCGCGTTGTGAGAGGTGGATATCTCGAACCTGATATATTTATGGTCCGAGAGAGTCTCCACCTCTGACATTACCCTCCATGCCCGGACACGTGCGGCGGCAGACGGGGTGGCGAACGATAGGTCGACCACGGAACTCCCGTTGTGTCGCACGCACGTATGGACCGACCCTCTATTGAGCAGGGTCAGCCCCGTGGCAACTGCCCACTCCCTGATAATCTCCCCACGAGAGTCAGTTGAGGGGTTTCCCCAATCTCGAGCCTTCGCGTTCAGATCCCCTAGAAGGAGGATCTGACACGGCGCCTGCCTCCCTACGGCTGCAGCCAGTAGGTCCACAAAGACCTCCAGCTCCGCAGCGGTTTTGTTGGGGGAGAAGTATGTGCCTACTACAGCGTACTCTCCCCACTGGGCCACCACGTATCCGGAACCCCTCTCTTTGACTGAGAGAGGTGAACCACCCGATCGGCCTACAATGGCAACGGAGCCGTCCAGGTCCCCAGCCCAACAAGGATGGGAAGAGGGAACGTAATACGGCTCCGCTGCTACCGCCACGTCTATTTGCCACTGCGCCAGGGCCTGCATGAGCAGGTCTTGGGCCTGGGCACAGTGGTTGAGGTTCGTCTGGAGGAAGTTGTGATGTCGGACCTGATCCATCAATCAGACATCACAACCTCCTCGCTCGCCACTGGGCGAGCAACTTCCATCGCGACGCTCACAGCCGCAGGGCTGGCCTGGGTCCTGACGGCCTTGCCTTTCGTCTTTGGGGGAATGCAGCTGCGCCCCCCCATCACGTGCCCAGAAGGCTTTCCTGCCTCCGCGCATATCGCGCAGCGCGGGGTGGACTTCCCACAGCTGGCTGCTTTATGTCCCGTGCTTCCACACCGGAAGCACAGGTCTCCCCTGTCGGCCGATTCTGTACACTGGGGGCGCGTGTGCCCCAGCCCCATGCACCTGAAGCAGCGCATGGGACGCGCCTCCAAGGCAACCACTCGCACCGAACTCCATCCGACCAACAGCCTACCCGTTCCCGACAACACTTTGGCTGCCGAGATCGGACAGGTCACAATGGTGGAGCCGGTGCCGCCAAAGCCGCGGCGAATTTCCCCCACCCTTACTGCAGTCAGCTGACAGCCACCTGCTTTGGCGACCGCCGCCACCACTTTCTCCTTCGTGGCTGCATCGTCCAGACCCGTGATGCTCAAATTGGCAGATTTCACGGGCCTGGCAATGTTGGCCACCTCGGACAGGACTCCACGGAGCTTCTCCGCGAGTTTGTCCGCCTTCTCAGAGTTTTGGGAGCCAGATATTTCCAGAAGCCTGGCTCCCGTCGCCGTCTGGCGAAAGCGGAGCCGGTCAATCTCCAGCTCCTGCAAATTGACTTTATCCTGCGCCAGTTGGAGGACGGCACTGTATGTGACCCCCTTCTCTGCGGCTTCAGGCTGTAATGACAGCACCACAGCCGCAGTCTTAGGGGCCCTCAGCACTGCTTTCGGCTTGGCAGTTGCCTTCGGCTTTGGTGCAGTGGTGGCGGGACGAGCCGAGGGAGCACCTACCGGGGTAGTAGATTTGCCCTTTCCCTTACCCTTCCCTTTTCTCTTCCTGCCAACCGTGACCCACGTTTCCGCCTCTGGAACGGCGGGTTGGCTACCCTCAATGGCACTTTTGGTCCGCTTAGGATTCGAAGGACCCGCAACCGGTGCCACTGCGGGAGAGACAGCCATCTTTGGGCCTTGACCGGCCTGCTTATCCGCCTTGGCAGCGGACTTATGAGGCGGCTCAGGCGTCAGTCTTGGTTTGGCGGCAGCTGCTGCCACCTTTTTGGCGTCCCCTCTTAGTGGCGGACGAACTATCGGGGCTGGCAGAAGCCGGTCCTCGATCCCAGCGAGTCGGGCGTTGAGCATTTGCCCAAGCGTGCTGGTCAAGGACCGCTTCAACTCCTCGACTAGCTCCTCCGCCCCAATCCCCGTTACGGGTGGTGCCTGCGTCACAGAAGTCGCCACAGCAGCGGCGGTATTGGCCGCAGCTACCTCCGTTTTGGCTTCGTGGAAGCCGCGACGCAGCGCCTTCACCTCCGCTTTTCGTGACTCGACTTCGAGTCGCAGCCGGCTGTTTTCTGCCCTTAAGCGCCGCGTCTCCTCTGCCTCGCTTCTGCTGGCTAGAGCGTCAACGACCTCTCTAAGGGCCGATGTGGAACTTTTCAGGCGAGCCACAAACTCACCCTTTAGGTTGCCCGACTTCTTCGCAACTTCTAAAATGCTGGCAAGCCCTTCGCCCGCGTACGCTCTCAGTTGTTGGGCGTTCAGCATGCTGATATCCTCAGCCCTCGCGATGACATCGGACTCGTTGCCCGTGTCTGTCGCAAGGTCTGAACCAGCACCCGCCCCCGTCTTCTTTCTTTCGTATTGCCTGCGACGCAGTACGTCCTCCAGTTCGGCGTCTGACGGCACCGGAGCAGGCTTGAGGAACTCCGCTCGCGAAGATCCCGCTTTGGCGGTGTTTCTCCTTCCTCTCCCTGCTGAGTTGACCTTAGCAGCCACCATCCCCTCGGTCTCCGTGTCTGAGTCGAAATCTTGAGCCATGAGGACCGAGGGCCGCTTGCGGCCACTCGTTTTCCCAGTCGCGGTACCGCTTGACCGCACGTCTAACTCAGACGATTCGTCTGACACGTCTGAATTGGGCTGCGAAGGGCCTTTTGGACCGCCCTGAGAAGGGCGTTTTTTAAATTTGCCCTTCGCGTCACGCAATGGACGCATCGTCACATCAGACGTAAGCGTCCTACCGTCATCGCTATGCGCAGATGCGTATAGTATCTCCTCCTCACTCCCTATCGTCGTCTTACTTAACCTAGATTTTTCATAAAAATTTTCCATAACAAATCCCACGAGTACGTGGGAAGGGTGGGTCGCCCCGGACAGTGCCCACTGTAACCGGGGAAGTCAAGCGTAACCCGCTCAGGGGAGTGACAATTCTCTGGCGGGGGACGCAGTAGCGACTGAAACTCCGTTCAGCCTTCCAGGCCTCACGCTGCGCCGCCGCTTACCTTCGGGTGATTTTTTATAGAGGTTGTCTTCCTCGCGGCCCGGGCGACCAAGCCAAGGCCTATCGGTCCCGCTCAAGTCGCAAAACATGACCACGGCCATGTTGCGGGGTTACGATTTTGGGGCGGTGGCAGGGAAGTAAACTCCCACTGCCTGCCCGGCGGCAGGGTGAGTGCACGCCAGACCCGACTCCCGACTCCTACTAGCCTAAAAAGGCTCTCCTCTTTTGAAGGCACCTAGCCTACAAAGGGACGGCTCCACGAGCCCATCCCGTCCTATCTACCCATCCTACCCCACCGACAGAGTGCCGGCGCCTGGTGGTTTCAGTTACGTCTATTTCTGATGGAAATAGACCAATAGCGGGCAGCAACCGCGAGAAGGAACGACCCCACCAGACTTGCCTTGAGGATCTACACGACGTGCGCTCTCCCTCAAAGCCATTCGCCTCATTACTCGCTCCCAGAGCCGAGTAAAGAAGGCCTAGATTTATCCAATACAAGCGACCGAAGCCGCAAGCTAGGCATAGCAACTACTAATGGATAAACCCAGACCCGCCCAACCTAACCTAACCTAACCTAACCTAACCTAACCTAACCTAACCTAACCTAACCTTTTTTTTTTTTTTTTTTTACGTGGGGAAATCCTCATGGATACCACCCGGCGCGGGGGCGCCGGAATGGTTATGCCGGACTCTTACCGGCTAAAACCACCACGGTGAGCAATCATTCCGCCCAGGTGGGGCAAGATGGGGTCGCGCTAGCATTCACCACCCTGCCCCGGCGGTCGGCCCAGTTGCGAGCAACCAGGCCTCGGCATGGAGGGGGGCGGTCTTTCTCACCAAGACTCCCCCTCAAGACGTCGAGTGAGATCGTGCAAGCCGGCTGTGAGTCCCCCGACTCGCAGCCAGTGACCCCACTTATGAAGGGGGAGAGAGGAGGCGAGCAAACCGCCTCCTCCTTGCTCCCGTTCGTCTGCGCCGGAGCGGGTCCGAAGAGGCGTTGTCCTCCCTGGCCTGCTCCGCGGTCTCCTTTTGCGTCATCACCTCTTCGCAGAAGGAGACCATCGCCTGCCACGATCCCTCACTGCCGAGCATGGCGTTCACTACGCTCGGCAGAGAGAGATCCCCTCCGATACACTCCGAAAGTATGTGCCGCTGCGAGTTCCATGCAGCACACACTTCCAGCGTGTGGAGCGCCGTGTCCTCGGGCGCTCCGCACTCATGGCAGGCTGGAGTCACCTCCCTTCTTGCAATTTTGTGCAGGTACTTTCCGAAACATCCGTGTCCAGAAAGCACCTGCACCACTCGGAAGGTCAGCGACCCGAACCGTCGCCTAACCCAACTACGAAGGACCGGCCTCACGGCGTCCACCGTCCACTGTCCCGGCACCGGTGGCGCCAGGTCCTCCGTCCACCGCCCTATCAAGGCGTCCCGCGCCTGCCTCCGCATGCGTGTGACCTCCTCCCGCATTGGAGGCTCCCCTCGGGATCTCCTCGCCGCTACAAAGTGGTAAACTTCAGCGAGGATCTCCGCTTGGAGCTCCCAAGGGGGATCCCCGGCCAACACGCACGCAGCCGTCCATGACACCGTCCGGTATCCGCGTATCGCCCTCGTCGCGATGACCCGTTGCGGACGTCGCAGCAGGGTCTTGTTTTGGCGGTTGAGGGCGTCCACCCAGACGGGTGCCCCATACATGGCCATACTCCGAATCACTCCGGAGTACAGCCGACGACAGTTGGCACTCGGGCCACCCACGTTCGGCAGCAGCCTCCCCAAGGCGGCAGCAGCTCCCATGACTCTCGGAGCCAACCCTGCAAAGTGGGCCCCAAAGCCCCACCTCCCGTCTAAAATGAGACCCAGGTATTTCATCTGGGTCCCGACTTTGACTGGGACCCCGTCCAGCAGCACCCGCGTTCCTGGAGGGGGTCCTCCTCGAGGCCCATGAAACAGCAGGGCCTCGGTTTTGGAGAGGGCAACCTCCAGTCCCAGGGTGCGTATGCGGTCGACCACGAGTGTTGTACCCACCGTGGCCAACCGCGTCACTTCCCCGAGATCTCTCCCCTTGGCGACGACTAAGGTGTCATCCGCATAGCACGCGACCCGTATACTTGCGGGAAGCGTGCCGCGGAGCACCCAGTCATAACCGATGTTCCACAGGAGCGGTCCCAACACCGACCCCTGTGGAACCCCGCAAGAGACGCGACGGCGCCTCAAACCGTCGCGCCCTACCACCAGGACCTCACGGTCTTGGAGGTAATCCTCCAACAGCCTCCGCAGATACAGGGGCACTCCATGATAGCGGAGCGCCTCCTGTATAGTTTTGTGTGGGAGGCTGTTGAAGGCGTTGGCTATATCGAGTGAGACAGCCAACGCCTTTTTACCCTCACCGACCGCCGCCTGCGTCCACTCTTTGAGCCAGAGCAGGGCATCCACTGTAGACCGCCCCGCTCTGAAACCGTACTGGGCCTCTGAAAGGCCCGGCCCAGTTCCTTCCAGGTGCCGAATGACACGAGAAGCCACCACTCTCTCCAACAGTTTGCCCGTGTCATCCAGCAACACTATGGGCCTGTATGCAGAAGGCGAATCGACAGGTCGGCCCTCCTTCCGCAACAGACACAATCTGCCGTCCTTCCAGGGCTTCGGGAACCGCCCCGACGTGAGGCACGCACTAAAAAGTTCCCGAAGCCAGTCACACATTTCCCTGAGGGCGAGTCCAAGGACCCGCCCTGGGATCCCGTCTGGGCCGGGCGCCGTTTTCTTGCCCCGTAGGCGGTTGACCACTACCGCCATTTCCACCTCTGAGACAGGTGGGATGGAGGCCAAGTCCAACTCCTCGGGAAAGGAGACGGCACCCGCCATCGTCGGAGGGGTGTAGGTAGGGTCTCTGTTGGGGAAGAGCCCCCCCAACACCCTGTCCAAGAGCTCAGGCTCCATGGACCCCGCGACTGGGGGCGCCCGGCACCGGAACATGTTCCGAGCTGCCTTGTACGGACGCCCCCAAGGATCCCTATCCAGGCTGGCCAGAGCTTCGCCAAATGCCCTAGACTTGGCCTCGACAATAGCCAGCCTCAGCTCTCGCTTGGCGCCGCGGTAAGCCTCATGCAGCTGGCCCTCAACCTCCAGCTCTTCATCCGACAGCTGCTCGTCGGTCCGGCCATGACGCCGCCTCCTGCAGTGGGTGAAGGAGCGCCGCGCCGCCGAGCAGGCAACCCGGAGCTCCGCGATCTCTGAGCACCACCAGTATACCTCGCGGCGCTCCGGGTGGCCCCGCGATCTCGGCATGGCCGCGTCACAAACAGCCGTCACCGCTTCGCGGAAATGGCCTGCAGCGACGTCGACGTCCGGGTGCGTGGGAACAGACAGCCACGACTGGACGATCGCCGCCTCTTTTGCTAATCCGACATCGAAACGGCTGACGGCCCAGCGTGGAAAGTCCGCTCGAGCCACGCGCCGAGACCCTCTCGCGTTGTGGGAGGTGGGTATCTCGAACCTGATATATTTATGGTCCGAGAGAGTCTCCACCTCCGACATTACCCTCCATGCCCGGACACGTGAGGCGGCAGACGGGGTGGCGAACGATAGATCGACCACGGAACTCCCGTTGTGTCGCACGCACGTGTGGACCGACCCTCTATTGAGCAGGGTCAGTCCCGTGGCAACTGCCCACTCCCTGACAATCTCTCCACGAGAGTCAGTTGAGGGGTTGCCCCAATCTCGGGCCTTCGCGTTCAGATCCCCTAGAAGGAGGATCTGACACGGCGCCTGCCTCCCTACGGCTGCAGCCAGTAGGTCCACAAAGACCTCCAGCTCCGCAGCGGTTTTGTTGGGGGAGAAGTATGTGCCCACCACAGCGTACTCTCCCCACCGGGCCACCACGTATCCTGAACCTCTCTCTTTGACTGAGAGAGGTGAACCACCCGATCGGCTTACAATGGCAACGGAGCCGTCCAGGTCCCCAGCCCAATAAGGATGGGAAGAGGGAACGTAATACGGCTCCGCTGCTACCGCCACGTCTATTTGCCACTGCGCCAGGGCCTGCATGAGCAGGTCTTGGGCCTGGGCGCAGTGGTTGAGGTTCGTCTGGAGGAAGTTGTGATGTTGGATCTGATCCATCAATCAGACATCACAACCTCCTCGCTCGCCACTGGGCGAGCAACTTCCATCGCGACGCTCACTGCCGCAGGGTTGGCCTGGGTCCTGACGGCCTTGCTCTTCGTCTTTGGGGGAATGCAGCTCCGCCCCCCCATCACATGCCCAGAAGGCTTTCCTGCCTCTGCGCATATCGCACAGCGCGGAGTGGATTTCACACAGCTGGCCGCTTTATGTCCTGCGCTTCCACACCGGAAGCACAGGTCTCCCCTGTCGGCCGATTCTGTACACTGGGGGCGCGTGTGCCCCAGCCCCATGCACCTGAAGCAGCGCATGGGACGCACCTCCAAGGCAACCACTCGCACCGAACTCCATCCGACCAACAGCCTACCCGTTCCCGACAACACTTTGGCTGCCGTGATCGGACAGGTCACAATGGTGGAGCCGGCGCCGCCAAAGCCGCGGCGAATTTCCCCCACCTTTATTGCAGTCAGCTGACAGCCACCTGCTTTGGCGACCGCCGCCGCCACTTTCTCCTTCGTGGCTGCATCATCCAGACCCGTGATGCTCAAATTGGCAGATTTCACAGGCCTGGCAATGTTGGCCACCTCGGACAGGACTCCACGGAGCTTCTCCGCGAGTTTGTCCGCCTTCTCAGAGTTTTGGGAGCCAGATATTTCCAGAAGCCTGGCTCCCGTCGCCGTCTGGCGAAAGCGGAGCCGGTCAATCTCCAGCTCCTGCAAATCGACCTTATCCTGCGCCAGTTGGAGGACGGCACCGTATGTGACCCCCTTCTCTGCGGCTTCAGGTTGTAATGAAAGCACCACAGCCGCAGTCTTAGGGGCCCTCAGCGCTGCCTTCGGCTTGGCAGAAGCCTTCGACTTTGGCACAGTCGCGGTGGGACGAGCCGAGGGGTCAGCTACAGGGGCAGAGGATTTGCTCTTCCGCTTTCCCTTCCTTTTCCCCTTCCTAGTCACTGTTACCCAGTTTTCCACCAGGGGAACGGCAGGTTGGGCAGCCTCAGTGCCACTTTTGGTCCCTTTTAGATTGGAGGGGCCAGCTACTGGTGCCACTACGGGAGTGGCAGCCATCTTTGGGCGTTGAGCAGCCTGCTTATCCGCCTTGCTAGCGGACTCACGAGGCGGCTCAGGCGTCGGCTTGGGCTTGGCGGTAGCCGCTGCCACTTTCTTGGCGTCCGCTCTTAGTGGCGGACGAACTATCGGGGCTGGCAGAAGCCGGTCCTCGATCCCAGCGAGTCGGGCGTTGAGCATTTGCCCAAGCGTGCTGGTCAAGGACCGCTTCAACTCCTCGACTAGCTCCTCTACCCCAATCCCAGCCAAGGGTGGTGCCCGCATCCCAGAAGTCGCGACAGCGGCGGCGGTGTTGGCCGCAGCTACTTCCGACTTGGCTTCGTGGAAGCCGCGACGCAGCGCCTTCACCTCCGCTTTTCGCGACTCGACTTCGAGTCGCAGCCGGCTGTTTTCTGCCCTTAACCGCCGCGTCTCCTCTGCCTCGCTTCTGCTGGCTAGGGCATCCACAACCTCCCTAAGGGCAGATGCGGACCTTTTCAGGCGAGCCACAAACTCACCCTTTAGGTTGCCCGACTTCTTTGTCACTTCTAAAATGCAGGCGAGTCCTTCGCCCGCATGCGCCCTCAGTTCTTGGGCGTTCAGAATGCTGATATCATCAGCCCTCGCGATGACATCGGACTCGTTGCCCGTGTCTGTCGCGAGGTCTGAACCAGCACTCGCCCCCGTCTTCTTTCTTTCGTACTGCCTGCGACGCAGTACGTCCTCCAGTTCGGCGTCTGACGGCACCGGAGCAGGCTTGAGGAACTCCGCTCGCGAAGATCTCGCTTTGGCGGTGTTTCCCCTTCCTCTCCTTGCCGAGTTGACCTTAGCAGCCGCCGTCCCCTCGGTCTCCGTGCCTGAGTCGAAACCTTGAGCCATGAGGGACAACGGCCGCTTGCGACCACTCGTTTTCCCAGTCGCGGTACCACTTGACCGCACGTCTAGCTCAGACGTTTCGTCTGACACGTCTGAATTGCGCTGCGAAGGGCCTTTTGGACCGCCGTGAGAAGGGCGTTTTTTAAATTTGCCCTTCGCGTCACGTAATGGACGCATCGTCACATCAGACGTAAGCGTCCTACCGTCGTCGTCACTATGCGCAGATACGCATACTACTGCTCGGGAGACTTGAGCTTCCATCAGAGGGCTATTGCCAGTAGTGTTAGCGTTCGCCTTCAGGGCGCCCGCCTGCACTTCCATATCGTCTTTGTCTAAATCGTATGCAATATCGGAATCCGAGTCGAAAGAATAGCCAGTGTCGCGTTCACGAAGGCCGGTGGAGTGCCGACCTACGAAGCATGAGTTGCCCCCCCCAGAGTACGAGGGGCAGCCCTCCACTCCTGATGAAGTGGAGGGGTGGGATTCCCCCTTTCGGGGACCCACCTGGGGACCATTTTCACTAATGCTTTGGTTCATTTTGCTTTCTACTTCAATGCTCCACATCGTCGTCTCTTTTTTTCACTAGGGGTGAGCTCCCCTGCAAGTTTGGTGGGAGCGCCCTGAAAAGGACGTGCTCGCCTCCTCCACCAACGCGCCCTGAAAAGGGCGTGTCCGCCTATCGGCCCCGCTCAGATCGCGAAACATGACCACGACCATGTTGCGGGGTTTGGCCCTCCACTGATCCCGATGGATCCCTCACGTGGGTGGCTTAAACAGGCCGCCCCACCTTCTCGGCGGAGTAGGAAACTCCTTTCCTCCGCCAGACTTCATCCGCTGCGCTTTATGCTAATTTCATAGAGACACGCGGAGAAGCCTCCCCTTTCCCTCCCCGAGGCCCCCAATCCGCTAGTGAAGCGCCGACCCACCCAGAATCCCGCAAGGAAGCTGACCCATACAACCGACTCGCGGGAGACCGAGCAGGACGGCGCCGCACCAACATTTCGGGAACCTCCCCATTTCCCCCCCAGTGTTTGGTCCGCGCCGGTAAACCGGTAACTCCCATTTCTGGGAGCCGTTCCCCTATCCGCCGCCCGGGGACGCGCCGCGTTGGGGTACACCTCCCCACCCACTGGGACAACCCAGCAGGTCCGCGGAACCTAACCTAACCTAACCTAACCTAACCTAACCTAACCTTTTTTTTTTTTTTTTTTTTTTTTTTTTTTTTTTTTTTTTTTTTTTTTTTTTTTTTTTTTTTTTTTTTTTTTTTTGACGCTGGGAAAAATGCTTTATGCATACCCCCCCGTCGGGGGACGGAAGGGTTATGTGGGACTCCCGGCGGTGCTCCCCACCGGTATACCCACTAAACGACCCAGCGGCACTCCCGCATCGCCTATATGGAGGGGAACTGGGAATCCGGCACAGCCTTTCCATCCAGCCCCCCGCCGACGACCGCCCGCCTTTACGGCGAGCCCTTCACCCCCCTCCCCACCCTGGGAGAGGGGCCCGAGAATAACCGCGAGTGCTCGCGGTCATTCCCACCCGGCGGAAGTGGAGGATACGTGCAATGCGGGAGAAGACGCCCCCGCGCCTGTCTCCCGCTATCCTCCACCAGGAGGGGGAAGACGATTGTCGTGCAATCGCCTTCTCCGACCCGTTCGTCGCCTGCGGAGTGGCGCTGCGAGAGGGTCTTCCTCCCGCGCCCGCTCCGCCGCCTCCTTTTGCAAAATTACTTCCTCGCAAAAGGAGGCCACCGCAGCCCAGGACTCCTCGCTTCCCAGCATGGCTAAAACCACGCTGGGCAGCGAGAGGTCCTGCCCGACCACCGCCATCAATTGGCGGCGCGGCCCAGACCACGACGCACACACCTCCAGGGTGTGCTGCGCCGTGTCCACCGCCGCGCCACAATCGTGGCAGGCCGGGGTCTCCTCTCTTCCGATCCGGTGCAGGCACGATCCGAAGACGCCATGCCCGGACAGCACCTGCACCAGACGGAAAGAAAGGAAACCGTGGGACCGCCCGAGCCAGTCCCGCAGGACTGGCCCGAGCGCGTCCAACGTTCTGCGGCCGAAGGCTGCGGTGGCGAGGGCCTCCGTCCAATGTTGGACGGTTGCGTCCCTCGCCTCTCTGCGGACGGCCTCCCGCTCTTCTGGGGCAGGGCACTCCCCGAGCGCCCTGCGCCCCGCCGTCCACTCGTACACTCTGGCGAGCACCCCCGCCTCGAGTTCCCAAGGCGGGGTGCCGGCCAGAGCGCACGCTGCCGCAAAGCCCACCGAGCGGTAGGCTCTCGCCACCCGCAGTGCAATGGCCCTTTGGGGCCTGCGGATGGCGGTCGCATTCTCCCTCCTGTGGAGGGAGTCCGCCCAGATGGGGGCCCCGTAAAGGGCCATGCTCTTCAAGATGCCGGCATACAAATGCCGGCATCTCGCCTTCGGCCCTCCCAGGTTTGGGAGGAGCCACGAGAGGGCGTTCGCCGCCTTCAGCAGGCGCGCTGACAACCCGCTGAAGTGCGGGCCGAAGCGCCACCTGCTGTCCAGGGTGAGGCCCAGATATTTCATCTGGGTCCTCACCCCGATCCTGACGCCCTCCACGACGATGTGGGCGTCAGGAGGGATGCGCTGCCGAGGCCCGTGGAAGAACACGGCCTCGGTCTTGTGCAGCGCAACCCCCAACCCGAGGCGGCGGATCCTTCCCGCGACCAAGGATCCGCCAGCCGAGGCCAAACTGGCCGCCTCCTTAAAATCCCTCCCCCGGGCAGTGAGGAGAGTGTCATCCGCGTAGCAGATGACACTCGTGCCCGGGAGGAGGGATCCCCGCAGGAGCCAGTCGAAGCCGATGTTCCACAGGAGTGGTCCTAGGACCGACCCCTGTGGAACACCAGACTCCGCGCCGTACCTCCGGACTTGGCCAGCCTTGTCTACGAGGAGGACCGCTCGGTCCTCCAAGTAGCTGGCCAAGAGGGCCCGCAAGTATGAAGGCACTCCGTGGTACCGGAGTGCCTCCAAGATCGTGGAGTGGGGGACGGAATTGAACGCGTTGGCTATGTCAAATGACACAGCCAACACTCCGTCCCCAGACTCCACGGCCTCCCTCACCTGGCCCTTCAGCCGGGCCAGCGCGTCCACTGTCGAACGCCCAACTCGGAAACCGAATTGGGCGTCCGACAGGTTCGGCCCAACCCCCTGCAGGAGGCCATTCAGCCGACTGGCGACGATCCCCTCGAACAGTTTACCGACCTCATCGAGCAGAACGATGGGTCGGTATGCCGAGGGGGAGTCTGCCGGTCGTCCCTCCTTACGGAGGAGGCACAGTTGCCCCTCCTTCCAGGTTTTCGGGAACCTCCCAGCCGTGAAACACGCGCTGAAGAGGTCCCGAAACCTGTCCGCCATTTGGGTGGCCGCAATGGCCACCACCCTTGCGGGGACGCCGTCCGGCCCGGGGGCGGTTTTCTTGGCGCGGAGGCGAAGCGTCGCCGCGCCAAACTCCGCCCCCGTGACCGGAGGGACCTCCTCCGCCGGCGGAGCCGCCTCCCGCGGGGGGTCCATCACTGGAGGGGTGAAGTTGGTCCCTGTTGGAAACAAGGACCGAACCACCCCATCCAGCAACGCCGGCTCGAGGGTCTCTGCTAGCGGGGGACCGAAGGGGCGCAGTTTATTCCGCGCCGCCTTATACGGTCTCCCGTACGGGTCTCTGTCGAGACCCTCTAGCATTTCGGCCCTCGCCGCGTCGTCGGCGGCGAACATAGCCGCCTTGAGGACCTTCTTTGCCTCTACGTACGAGGCGTAGAGAAGGTCCTCGTTCGACGCGTCCCGCACGTTCCGCCGTCGACTCCGCGTGTAGGCCCTCCTGGCCACCACGCAGGCGGCCCGGAGCCCCGCCAGCTCCTCCGACCACCAATAGACGGCGCGTCGGGGAGGTGGGCGGCGAGACCGAGGCATGCTGGAGTTGCACACCTCGGTCAGGGACTCCCGCAGTCGGACCGCCGAGGCGTCGACGTCCAGGACATTGACAGGAGGCGTGAGCCAGTCCTGGACGAACGCCGCCTCCTTGGCCGCCCCTCGGTCCAGGTGGATCTGAGCCCACCGTGGAAAGGGGGACTGGCCCGAGCGGGCCATCCCCCTGGGGCTCTTGGTGGAGACGATGTCGAACCGCACGTATCGGTGGTCCGACAAGGTCTCCACCGTTTCCACCCGCCAGCCGACGACGCGGGCGGCAAGTGCGGGGGTGGCGAACGACACGTCCACCACCGTCCCTCCCCGTTGCCGCACACACGTGTGGGCCGTCCCTCTATTTAGGAGGGACACGCCCGACGAGGCCGCCCAAAATTCGACGGCCCGCCCGCGGACGTTGCAAGAGGCGGCCCGGTTGCCCCAGGCCGCCGACTTGGCGTTCAGGTCGCCCAATACGGCGACCTGGCGCGGCGCCGCCCTACCGACTACTGCGGTCAGGACTTCGAGAAAATCCTCGAAGTCCTGTAAAGGGCGGTTAGGGGAGAAATAGACCCCAACCAGGGCTATTTCTCCCCACGCGGCGGCCACGTATCCCGGTCCCCTCTCTAAGAGCGAGAGGGGAGGAGAGTCCGTGGAAGACCGCGACACCAACGCCACCGAGCCGTCCCGATCACCCAGCCAACGGCCAGGGACAGAGTACGGCTCGGCGACCACCGCAACGTCTACTAACCACTCAGCCAGGGCCTGCATCAGCAGGTCCTGGGCTGCTTTACAGTGGTTAGTATTCGCCTGTAGGATGCGATGTCCGGACCTATCCATCATTCGGCCATCGCACCCCCCTCGTCGGCCACCGAGGTCCCAGCCTCAGGGACGACGGTGGTAGCGGCAGGCTGGGACGGCGCCTGCGCTTTGCCCTTCTTTGGGGGAGGATTGCAGTTCCTCCCCCTCATCACGTGGTCCGCCGGGCGGCCACTGGCGGCGCACACCGCGCAGTGCGGCTTGGCGGCCGTGCAGGAGGCGGACATGTGCCCCTCCTTACCGCAGCGGTAACAGGCGTCCGACCTGTCCACCTTGGACGGACAGAGGGCCCGTGTGTGGCCGATTCCGAAGCACTTGTAGCAGCGCAAAGGCTGCTCACCAAGTGCTCGGACCACACACGACCCAAACCCGACGGCAAGCCGTCCCTTGGCAAGGACGGCCTTAGCTGCGGTGACCGGGCACTCCAGGCGGATTGTGCCCATGCCGCCGCGGCCGGGCCTGATAGCCCGACCCTGTATCGCTGCGGTGTTGCAGCCCCCTACTGCTGCGAGCGCCGCCACGACCTCCTCTTTGGTGACCGAATCGTCCAGATTGGTCACCTCGAGGGCCGCCGACTTGACGGGCCTTACCACCTTGGCCGCGTCCGCGATGACCTCTTGCAACTTCGTTGCGAAGAGGTCAGCGTTGGTGCCGCCCTGGGCCCCCGGGAACTCGAAAATACGAGCCCCGGCTTGGGTCTGGCGGCACGTGATGGCGCCGATTCCCAACTTGGTGGGATCGGCGTTGGTACGAGCCCGTTTCAGCACGGACTCGTACGTCTCACCACGCTCCGCAGCCTCCGCGGTGAGCGTCACCACGACGGCCGCGGTTTTGGGAGAAACTAGGGTTTTTCTCCCACCGGCAGGGGCCCTTTTAGCTGCCGGAGCAGCGGTGGCGGGCTTAGGGGCCGACTTTTGCCCCTTCCCCTTCCCCTTCCCCTTGCCGGTCGTCTGGGACGGGCAGGGAGGGGAGATGTTGGCTGGGGAGGCAGGGGCGGCGGCCGCTCTCGCCTTCTTGGCCTTGCCCTTCCCCTTTTTGACCACCTTCGTCCACGGCTGGGTGGACGGGGTGGTGGAAGGGAGAAGGGCGTCCTCCCTTTGGGAGGATGGCCCAGGCTCGCACGGCCTCTTGTCCGCCGCGAGGGGCGGTCGGAGGCGCTTTTCGGGCAAGAGCCTGTCCTCGATGCCAGCGAGGCAGGCTCTCGTAAATGCCCTTTCCTCCATCACAACCTTGCGGATGACATCCTCAAGGTTGGAAGAGGAGGAAGGGCCCTCCACCGCAGGTCTCGGCTCAGCTTGGGTTGGCTGGGCCGTGACCTCAGCCAGCTTCTTATGCAGCTGGCTGACCTCCGACTGCAGGCGATCTATCTTCGCCTGCAGTTGCCGCGTCTCGTCGGTGGCTGTGCGTTGCACCAGCTCCCGGACGATGCCACCCATGCTGGCGGCCCTACATTTAAGGGACTTTTGGAAAGTCCCTTTTAAATTGGAGGACTTAGAGGCGACCACCCTGATCTCCTCTTCGTCCTCCTGCGCCATGCGCTCCAGCTCGGCCAGCGAGTGGTCCACGTATAGGACGCTAGACGCACCGTACCCGGACTTAGCCCGGGCGGCCTGCGCCTGCATCTCCTTCGCGGCGACCCTCTCTTCCAGGTCTTCCTGGAGCTGAGCCCTTTGTGCGAGGTCCAACTGACGTTGGGCGTCCGCCAGACCCACGTCGTGGGTGTCCGCCACAGTCGAAGGCTTTTTGGCCTTCGCCTTCTTTTTTGGCTTAGCACTCCTCGTGGAGTCCGAGGAGCCTTCGCCGCCGTCCTTCAGGAAGGATCGCTTCCGCTTTTGTAAGCGGCTTTCGGCTTCCATCGCCGAACTTCCGTCCGACTCTGGAACCAGCGACTCGTTGTCGGAGTCCGACAACACGTCGACCGACAGCCTGCGGAACATGCTACCCGGTGATGGGCGGCAAACCTCCGACGCCATACTGGCATCGCCGGCGTGGCCCTGAGAAGGGCCTTTGGTTTGGCCCTGAGAAGGGCCTTTGGTTTGGCCCTGAGAAGGGCCTTTGGTTTGGCCCTGAGAAGGGCCTTTGGTTTGGCCCTGAGAAGGGCCTTTGGTTTGGCCCTGAGAAGGGCCTTCTGGTTGGCCCTGAGAAGGGCCTTCTGGTTGGCCCTGAGAAGGGCCTTCTGGTTGGCCCTGAGAAGGGCCTTCTGGTTGGCCCTGAGAAGGGCCTTTTGGTTGGCCCTGAGAAGGGCCTTTTGGTTGGCCCTGAGAAGGGCCTTTTGGTTGGCCCTGATAAGGGCCTTTTAAGAACCGCCCGGAGGCGTCCCGCGATGGTAGCTTTGGCATAGCCGCCGCAAGTGTTGAAGAGTCCGCAAAAAGGTCTTCAACGCACAGTGCACTTTCGCCGATCACTGGCCTGCCACTCCGTTACGGTGACAGGACCAGGTCGTTGCCCGGGGAACGCTACGTGGAAGCAAGCACTGTGGGGGGTCCCCCAACCTAACCTAACCTAACCTAACCTAACCTAACCTAACCTAACCTAACCTAACCTAACCTAACCTAACCTAACCGTCCGCACTCGAGAGCGCCACGAAATTACAGTGGACCGCACGGAAAAAATCCGGAAAAATAGAAAAATTCAACTTTTAGTACCTTGCGATACACCGAAAGAAGCGGGGAGTGAAGGCACACACGACCGTGTTGTTGGCGTAGTGCTAAGCCGAAAGAGTGAAAAGTTATTGCGAAAAAAGTGATTTTTTGTGAAAATTAAAAGTTTAAAAACGATTTCATTCAAGATCTTCAGCGACGACCTGCAGTTTTTCAACTGCAGGTTTTAGGGCCTCCTGAAGGTCTACACGTTGGGCTTTATTCCCGATTTTTTCCGCTTAGGCGCGCGGAAAAAACTCAAAAAAAAGTGAAAACCACGTGGCCACGAGGTGAAGACCCAGGGCTGCTGGACAAAAAGTGACCACGCATACGCCAGGACACCAGTGCGACGAGCGCGGAGGCACTTAAAATTTTTGAATAGGTTAAAAATTGGACATTTTATAGACTTTTAAAAAATTCATATTTTTAAAAAAGCTTGTAATTTTAAAAATAGATCTGTTAGGTATATATTTTATTGTTTTATACAGCCAGTAATTAGGTTCTCTATATTCGTTCTAAATCTTAGATTTTTCTGACAAGTAGTTTTTAAAATACTGTGTGTTGACCCTTTGACCTACATTCAGGGTACCTCGAAAATTAGAAGTGGGTCAAAAATTTAAATGACAATTTGTAGTACCCATACGTAGTAATATTTTTGCATTTTTTTTAAATTTCAAAAAGTAAAATTTTGACTTAATTTTGGCATCCTGAAAAAAAAAAAAAAAAAAAAAAAAAAAAAAAAAAAAAAAAAAAATTTTTATTTTTGGTAATAAAATTTAATAAATTCGTAATCTTAGAGGTTATCTGTGCAATTTTCAAAATTAAACATTAGTCTTATTGATAGTCAACCTTCTCAAAAATTTGCACACATTTCCTCTATTAGTTCTTAAGATATTTTGAATTGACCCTTTGACCTACATTCGGGGTGCCTTGAGTGGGTAAATTGGGTCAATAAAGAGAACTGAAACTAGCGTGACTGTAAATATTTATATGTTAATAACCTTTTGGACCATCTGTAAATAATTTGTTTTCTTTATATGTAAATTTATTTTAGTTTATAATCTAGTTTGTAAGATAGATACACGAAGAAAATTTTATTTTATATAATTTATTTTACAACTTCTACAAAAAATTTTTTATTTTTAATTTTATATTGACGACCTGTTTCCGCATAAAAGAGCAAACATGTTTGGAATTCGTACCCCAACCAAACAAGCGGAGAAACCCGCGAGCATGGCAGAACAGACTCCAGAGAGAACGAGTGAAGATCAAGAAACTGAGAGGGCAGGACCCTCCAGCAGGAGAGGAAATGCATCCCGGCATCCTTCGCCAAAAGGGGTACAAACCTCGCAAAGTAGGTACAAAGACAGGGCATCAGAAGCCAAAGCATCCATTGTAAGAGCGAAAACCCTACTTGGGGACGCCCGAAATCTTAGAACCGACATAAAAACCGGAGTCTCCCAAAGTGTAGAGAGAGTATATCAGCTCTACAAGGATGCCGAAGCTGAACTTACCTCCTTAAAGGCAAAAAAGGGCCAAGTACAGGAAAAAGAGAATGACCCAGAAACTGACAAAAAAGACGAAGCACAAAAGTATGACGACGTTCTAATAAAAACCTTAGCAGAACACACTAGATTGATAAAAGAGAACAACGAGAAGATGGAGGTACTTAAGGAAGCGTTAGAAAGGAAAACATACGCAAGTGCAGCAGCGGCGCCCAAAAAGAAGCTTTACCCGGAGCAGACCGCGCTGCACTCAGTAGTAGTCACCGCAAAAAATGAGACAGAGACAGGAGAAGACGTCTTAGACAGGATTAGGAGTGCGATAAATGCCAAAGAAGGAGGATTAAATGTAGAAAATGTCAGGAAAGCGAAAGATAGGAAGGTGATACTGGGATGCAGGACTGAAGAAGAGCGGCAAAGAGTAAAGGAAAGACTGAGCAAGACAAAAGAACTAAATGTGGAGGAAATAAAGAACAAAGACCCACTAGTGATCCTTAAGAGCGTCTGGATGACACCGGAGACAGATATGGACGAAGATGTTGTCACGGCGCTAAGGAATCAAAACCAGTCTCTCATCCTCGGCCTGGACAAAAAAGAAGACAGGATCCAGATAGCCTACAGAAAACAGACGCGGAACCCAAACAGCTGCCATATAGTGATGAGGGTCTCGCCAAAAATATACCAGCGTATGATGGATATAGAGGCAGTGTACATCGACCTTCAGAGAGTGAGGGTGTCGGACCAATCGCCACTGGTCCAATGCTCTCTGTGCCTCGGCTACGGCCATGGTCGGCGTTTCTGTAAAGAAACGCAGAACAAATGCTGTCACTGCGGAGGCCCCCATCTGAAACAGCATTGTGGAGACTGGCTTGCCGGAGTTGCCCCGGCATGCTGTAACTGCGTCCAGGCTAAACTGGAAAATACGGAGCATAATGCTTTCAGCGACAGCTGCAGCATTAGAAGAAAATGGGAAGCTCTAGCAAGAGCAACAATAGCCTATTGCTAAGGGAGCCCTCAGTTAAAGTCAAAACAAAATTGTATACTATAACCAAGAATAAAAAAAAAGGAAAGGATGTAAAAATTTAGAAATAGATTTGTTGAATACTGTATAAGAATAGGTAATAAAGTAATAAGTAGAAATAAGACTAGATAATAAGCATGTTGTGTTATATATAATAAGTATATATAAAAGCATCATAAGAATAAGGAATGTAAACAAAAATTATGTAATACCTAGTTTATTATAGTAGGATATAAAGATATTAAGTAATTAGATAAATAAGACGAATAGGAAATGTTTGGGAAATAGTTTTTAAACAAGTAGTACTAAATACAAACATAGTTTCTAAGAAGACAATAGGATAAAAGATAGATAAGTTATCGTTATTAAAATAGATTAAAGATCATAAAAACAAGAAATTGCAAATAAAATAAATTGTAACATCTATTAAAACATAAGTTATAAAAATTAAAGTAAATAGATAAAAATAAGACCAAAAGGAAATGCTTGGGTAATACTTTATCAAATAAGTAGTACATAATACCAACAAAGTCTCTAAGAAAGCAAATAGGATAATAGATAAGTTATCATTATTAAATTAGATCAAAGATCATAACAACAAGAAATTGTAAACAAAAGTAAATTGTAACATCTATTAAAACATAGTAACTTATAAAAAAGTTAAAGTACCAAAATAGATAAAAATAAGATAAGTAGGAAATGTTTGGGGCATTCACTATTAAAACAATAGTATATGAATAGCAGCTAAGAAGATAAATAGTATAATAGATAGATAAGCCATGTTGAATATATATAATGAAATATATATAGAAACAGCATAAAATATACATTGTAATAAAATAAAAATGGATAGATGAATATACTGTAATGCCTAGTTAACATAAGGAGTAACAATGTAAGAATCGGCTTTTCCTGTAACTAGTAAATAAGAATAAAAATGTATATAATAAAAATACTTAAATAAAGGCTCTGCTTATGGCAGAGGAACATCATGTAGGCTAGCTCGCGGGCCGGGCCTCTGCGCCCGGACAGGAAAATTAAAAAAAAAAAAAAAAAAAAAAAAACCTAACCTAACCTAACCTTTTTTTTTTTTTTTTTTTTTTTTTTGACCAGGTGTAAAATGCTTTATGCATACCCTCCGAACATGGGAGTGTCAGAGGGTTATGTGGGACTCTCCGCCAATAAGGGCGGCATACCCACTAAAAGCACCCGGACGTGCCCTCTCTCCGGTTTTGTTGGACACCGTGGAACCCGCAAAAGCATAGTCCACGATGTCTACCGGTGGCGCCCCAGCCGTTGCCGGGGCTTCCCGCGCCGTAGGGGGGATGGTCGTGCACGCTTGACCATCTCCCAGACCGCTCAGTGGCTAATCACCGCAGGCAGAGGACTCCCATCGTCTACCTGCAGCCACTATGGGTTGAGTCTGGCGGCAAAACGCCGCCTTCTCGCCCCAAGCCGTCTACGCCGGAGGGGATGCGCGAGAGGATCTTCCTCGCGCTCCCGCTCCGCGGTCTCCTTTTGCGACATGACTGTTTCGCAGAAGGAGACCACCGCCTCCCAGGACCTCTCGTCGCTCAGCATCGCTTCGACAATGCTTTGGAGCGAGAGGTCCACCCGCTGAATAATGCGTGCCATTTGGCCGCGCTCCGCGTCCCAACGACTGCACACCTCAAGGGTGTGCTGAGCGGTGTCGTCGGGACTTCCGCACTCGTGGCACAGCGGGGCTGGCTCTCTACCTATTTTGTGCAGGTAGTGACCGAAGCACCCATGCCCAGTCATTACCTGCACGAGCCGGTACGACGTCGCGCCGACTGCCCTCTTCAGCCAAAGGTCGGCCGTTGGGAGGATCGCCTCTATGGTACGGACACCATAAGGGGCGACCTCCAGTTGGGCCTTCCACCGGTCCCGCAGTCGGCGCTCTGTCGCGCGACGGGCGGCTGCCACCTCCTCCGGGGCCGGGCGTTCGCCTGTTGTCCGGACCCTGGACCTACGTTGGTAGGTCTCTGCGTGCACCTCTGCGTCTAGCTCCCACGGGGGGGTGCACGCGAGAAGGCAGGCGGCCGCGTGGGCCACCGTTACATAAGCTCTAACAATTCTGATGGCCACAACCCGTTGTGGCCTCCGCAGCAGGGCCCTATTTCGAGCGGACAGCTTGTCCGCCCATATTGGTGCCCCATAGAGGGCCATGCTCCTTGTCACACCGGCATATAGCCGCCGGCACAAGGAACCCGGCCCTCCTACATTGGGCAGAAGTTTGCCCAGCGCCGATGCGGCACCCACGATTCGGGGAGCTAGTCTCGAGAAATGCTCCCCGAAATCCCACTTGCGGTCCAGTATTAGCCCCAGATATTTAATGTGGGGCTTTATTTGGACCGCTTCACCCTCGAGGGTGAGCGTCGCACTCGCGGGCAAATTCCACCCGCGCCCCCCGAAAACTATAGCCTCAGTCTTCGGGAGGCTCACCTTTAGGCCGAGCCTGGCGATCCGTTCAATCGTCAGCTCGGCCGCTACTTCCGCCCTCCGGGAGGTCTCCCGCTTGTCGCTCCCGCGCACAGCCACCATTGTGTCGTCCGCATAGCAGACGACAAGCGTGCGCGGAAGCAACTCCCCCCGGATTACCCAGTCGTACCCCAGGTTCCATAGAAGTGGACCGAGCACGGAACCCTGGGGCACGCCGCAGGCCATCACTCTCTCCCCCCGTTGCCCGTCCTTCTTTTCCCAGAGCACTACCCTCTCGGTTAGGTAGTGCTCAACAATCCGCCTCAGGTAGAGAGGCACTTCATGGTATCGAAGTGCCTCCCTGATCACCCCGTAGGGGAGGGTGCCAAACGCGTTTGCGATGTCTAGTGACACCGCGATGACACCCTCCCCCCTGCTCGACGCGTACTCACAGAAGTCCCTCATTGTCTTCAGCGCGTCGAGCGTGGACCGTCCTTCCCGGAACCCGAATTGTCTGTCAGAGACGTTCGGGCCCGCGGTCTCCATGTGCCGCAGGATCCGGGAGGCCAGGATGCGTTCAAACGCTTTCCCGGCCTCATCCAGCAGCACTATGGGGCGATAGGCGGAAGGGCAATCCGCCGGTCGACCCTCTTTACGGAGGAGGCATAGTCGCCCCTCCTTCCATACCCTAGGGAACTTTCCCTCTGTCAGGCAGTCATCCATGACATGCCTGAGTCGGTCCCCTAGGTGTTTCAGGGCGACTGCGAGGACGCGACCGGGAACGCCGTCCGGGCCCGGGGCTTTTTTGCAGCCCCGGAGTCGGTGTATCACTCGATTGAACTCGTCGTCACCTATTGGTTGAACGACGAGCTCGGCCTCCGGTTCCCTTATGGGGTCGACCATCGACGGGGGAGAGATCAAGGGGGCTGGCGGAAATAGCCCCTCGACTACTCTCTGGAGAAGTTCGGGCTCTAGGGAGTCCATGGGGGGGGCGGTGCGCATTTTGTTACGCACCATCTTGTATGGCCGCCCCCATGGGTCCCTGTCCAGGGTGGCCAAGAACGACTCGTGAGCTTCGTCCTTGGCCTTGGAAATCGCCACCTGGAGGGCCTTCTTCGCCTCTTTGAGGGCCCTGTGGAACCCTTCTTCCTCTTCTTCAGTGTGCCGCCTGCGCCTACAGTGTTGGAAGGCGCGGCGGGCACTATTACTGGTGGTCCGCAGGGCCGCAATTTCTTCGGACCACCAGTATACGCTCTTACGGGCGAAACGGCGACCAACCCGAGGCATGGCCGCGTCGCACACATTCTGTAGTGCGACGCGGAACTGTGCCGCCCTTTCTTCAACTCCGAGAGTGACGGGTGGGGCAGCACACCACTCCTTCTCCACCATGGCCGCCTCGTTCGCCATGTCCCTGTCCAACTTGACCAGGGACCACTTCGGGAACTTCCGCCCCCTCCGGGTACTGCCCGTGATGGGCGCCGGTGGAGCCCCCGTCTTGGAGACCCTCATCCTGATGTACAGGTGGTCTGAGAGGGTCTCAACATCCTCCAGGACACGCCAATTCGTGACGCGTGCGGCTATGGCAGGGGTCGCAAACGTGACGTCCACTATTGACCCCCCCTGCCGCCGCACGCAGGTATTCGTGGTGCCCTGGTTTAGGACCACGAGTCCCGTTGCCGCAACCCAATCCTCCAGAGCCGTACCCCTATGGTCCGTAATGGGGGAACCCCATGCCGAACTTTTGGCGTTGAGGTCCCCCAGGACCATAACCTGCCTCGGGGCCGCCCTCCGGACCACCCCCCCTAATATTCCCAGGAACGTGTCGAACTCCCGCAGCGGCCTATTGGGGGAGAAGTACGCGGCCACCAGCACCGTGTCGTTCCCCCATTTGGCCGCCACGAATCCTGGGCCACCCTCGATCCTTGATATGGGGGGGAGGTCCCCCATCGCCGGCACCACTATCGCCACTACTCCGTCGGTGTCCCCTGCCCAATTAGATTGAGGGGGGATGAAGTAGGGCTCCGTTACCACCGTAACGCCAATTTTCCACTCCGCCATGGCCTGCATGAGCAGATCCTGAGCTCTGGCGGAGTGGTTGGCGTTTATCTGCAGGACGTCTAGATGTCGGTGTGCTGACATCTAGACGTCCATATTGTTGTCCTCCTGTTGCCGGCTGGCGGCTGTTTCGGCTGGAGGGGGCCGGATGGGGCGGGTGGGTCTCGGCCTCACCTCTCTTCCCCTTGTCTCCGGTGGGGAGCATTTCGGTCCCCTCATTACGTGGTTGGCTGGGAGGCCTGCATGGTGGCATACTGCGCACCGTACCTTTTCCTCCCAGCATTCGGCTGCTTTGTGCCCCTCTGCGCCGCACCGGTAACACATCTGTCCCCGGTCCACCTTTGAGGGGCACAACTCGCGCGTGTGGCCGACACCCATGCATTTGTAGCACCGCATGGGTGCTGGTCCGACGGAATTAATCCTGGCAGACGACCAGCCTACCAGGATCTGACCGCGCTTGAGGAGGTCTTTTGCTATACCCACCGGGCATTGCACGAGGGCCACCCCACTACCATTATAGTATGTAGGGCGAATGCCCCCTACCTTAACTTGCGCCTCTGCGCATCCCCCCGCCTTGGCGACGGCAGCCGCCAGGGTCTCCCTTGTCGCCGACTCATCTAGGCCTGCGACCTCGATAGCGGCCATTTTTTCCGGGCGGCTCACATGGGCCACGTCGCCCACAAGACCCTGCAGTTTTTCTGCAAGGTTGTCCGCCGCCCTTCCGCTCTCTGCTCCAGGGACCTCGATGACTCGGCCCCCCGTCACCGAGTTCCTGACCCTGACATGCTGCAGGCCTATCTCCTCCAAGCTTATGCCATTAATGGCCTTGGTCATGACAGCCTGCAGCGTGGTGTCGGTGGTAATGTCCTTCCGCATGGTTATTACCACCGCTGCCGTCTTGGGGACTATCAGACCCTTCTTCTTTGGTGCACCTTTCTTCTTGGGCAGCGGGGGGGGTGGGGGAGTGGCCGTAGCCTTTCCCTTCCCCTTCCTCTTCTTTTTTCCTGCTTCCTGAGTGGTCCATGCCTCGCCCGGGGGCGCAGGTGCAGTCGCCACCACTGGGGCAGGCTTGCCCGCCGAGGCAGGCCTGGCTGCTGGGGCAGGCTTGGCTGCCGGGGCAGTCTTGGCTGCCGGGGCGGTTTCCGGGGCCACCGGGGCCGCTTTTTTGGCGACCCTTTTCTGCCTGCCATCCCCAAGTCTGGCCCTGCTCTCAGACTCGAAGGCCACTTCTCTCGTTGAGGCTGATGGGGCCTCCTTCCTTTTATCCGCCGCTAGCGGGGGGCGGATTATCGGTGCTGGAGGAAGGCGACTGGAAATCTCCTCGATTCTAGCGTTAAGCATGTTACCGAGGGAGACCGTCAAGTCGCGCTTCATGCTGTCCAGCAGCTCCGCCAACTCCGCAGCGGCGGATTGTGTCGGCGGGGGGGCCCTAGGGGCCGGGGTCTCACGCACCGGCTGCGGGGCCGGGGCCTGGCGCTCTGAGAAGGCAATTCTCAGGGCCTTGAGTTCCGCTGTGCAGAGAGCGAGTTGCTCCCGCATCCTCTTGTTGTCCGCCTTTAGGATGCGGATCTCCTCGTTCTCTGACCTGGAGGCGTCAAGTTCCTCCATGGCATTAAGTATGGTGCGGCAGGCCCGGTTCATGGTGCCCCACACCTCACCCTTCAAGTTGCCCGACTTGCGGGCTCCCTCCATTATTTCGCATGCCGCCTGTTTGGTGGCCTCCACCGGGTCGGATGGGAGGAGGACCTCAGACGGGTGCGCCAACTTCTTTCCAATTGGGGAGGTATTTCTCCCACTCCCCTTTGTTCCCTTGGAGCGGAGCTCCGGGAAGTCCTTCCTATACGAGGAGGGGCCGGCGGCGACATCTGTGTCGGGGCTGATGTAAGTCTCCGGACTTCGGAGCCTACCTCTTGCCGACGCCATCCCCGCGTAAGCCCCTTTGGGCTTGCCCCTCCGGGCTGTTCCAACCTTCGGCCCATTATCAGGCCTTGCGTCATCCGCCTGGTCTACATGACCCCTCTTCTTAGGCTGAGAAGTCACTTCCATGGCCTCTGAGAATTCTTCCTCGGATTCTGAGGAAGAAGAAGCCAAAGTTCTCTCGTCCCACTTGCGGTGGGAACTTTCCCCTTCTTCAGACGTGGCCATTGTGGCCCCGCCAACGTCTCTGTCAAATTTAGACCAAATCCGACCACCCCAGCCGAAGTTATCTTTCAAAACAGAGTTTTGTTAGAAAACGGTCAAGGGGGAGTCGGCTCGGAGAAATCCCATACAAATTTCAAAAAGCGCCTGAAAAACCAAAATAGCAACAAGATTCTTCAGGACACTTTTTGAAAAATTTTTTTGGCTAACTTCCCCTTAACGGAGCCGAAAACCAAAAATAACACCTTATAGGGGCTGAAGTCCCCTATCCCCTGGCACCCCTACTGAGACCGTAAGGGAAAACCAGACCCCAAGTATTCACCCCTGAACTTTCCCAACTTTTTCGGGCAAAATTTTTTTCAAAATTTTACCTAAAATTACTACAAATCCGATTACTTCCAAACCCTAAGGAGAAAAGCAACCGGACCTAGCCTACGCGAAATTTAATTAATGCTACTATAACCTAACCTAAAAAAGAGCTAAAAACGATAGCCGCAAACCCGACTTTTTTTCGATTGAAAAAGGTAAACAAACCGTTTTTCAACCGAAAAATCGTGAGTTGTAACTTTTTTCTCCTTTAGATGATATTTTTGTCCGCAAACAACTCAGCGCCACAGCGTTTTCACAGCCGTGTGCGCCTCGTTAATCCGCAACTTACGATGTATTGAACTTCGCTGTAGCTCACATAGGCTGATCGCTAAGGCAGTTAATACATCGGGTCGGACCTCAACCTAACCTAACCTAACCTAACCTAACCTAACCTAACCTAACCTAACCTAACCTAACCTAACCTAACCTAACCTAACCTAACCTAACCTAACCTAACCTAACCAGTCTGGCTCTTACCGCGGTCGAGAGCGCCCACTTACACTCGTGCCTCCACGCTCAAAAATCCGTGAAAAATAGAAAAAAGTGACTTTTCAAGCAGTGCGATATACCAAAACCTGCGGAATCACAAGGCGCACACGGGCGTGAAAACACCGTGGCGCTAAGTGTAAAACCCACGGAGTTATACACAAAAAACCAGAATTTGGAGGATTTTTAAACTTTCAAGTGAGTGTTAAACGGGTTCTACAGCGGTGACCTATATTTTTTCAAGGGCCTTCGGAAGCGGCTCCAGAGGGGCCACACTTCAGTCCTTTTTGCCGATTTTTCCCGTGCAGGCGCGCGGAAATAATCGCAAAAAACAGAAAACCACGTGGCCACGAGGTCAGTGATCCAGGGCTGCTGGGTGATTGCTGACGTCGGGACATCGGAGACACCGCCGAGGACATCCGGAGGGCGTTTCAAGACTTACAATAGGTTAAGTTTTTAGGGAGCTAGAGCGTTTTTAAAATTTTGTAAATATTTAAATATTTTTAAAATTGTAAAAAGATCGGTAACCCCCCTTTTTTAATTTGAAAATATACAGATCCTAACGACCCCTACGTCATATAAAAAATTTGACGTAGGTCAATCAGCCAGTTTTTAAGTTATAATTTTTCAAAAATTTTGTTGGTACACGTGGTACCCCTAATTTTAAAGTTAGAAATTTAAATTGTATAGTATAATTTTGTAAATATTTTTAGGGAGGATCTTTTAAAAAATTTAAAAATTTTAGACCAAAATTCGTTCAATTAGGCCATTTTTTGTGTTAATATTAGTGTTTTTCGAATTAATTAAATCAGGGGGGGGCCCTATCACAACGTGGTTGGGCTAGATTTACTGTGGTGGTGTAGCCCTTTAAAACGAGCCCAAACACGGTCTGATTCGGATAAGGGCGGCCGAAGTTAACATTGGAGCGTCCATCTTGGACGCCATCTTTGATTTTTAAGAACTCGTATATCTTGGAAACGGACAGTCCGATCAGAGTGCGGTTTTCTTCGTTACAACAGTCGCTACATCGGCGTCTAATAGGACCTCTTGAAACTCTATGTAGAGTCACTTTTCTTTGACCTGAGCCGGCGTGCTGGGGGTGTAGACTGCACCAGGCAGAATACTCTGCACAAAACCTCGTCTCTCTAAGACTAAAACTCGCAAAGTTGTGGGAAGATTAAAAAGTGGCGGCCATTTTGTCCGCCATCTTGGAAATCTTTAATCCCACATAACTTTGGCTAGAGTGGTCCGATTGAGACGGGGTTTTCACCACTGGAGCTGTCTGTGCCTCTTCCTGCGGTGGATCTGGTTCTTGGTAGAGTTGGGGCTCTACGTAGAGCAAAAATTTTTTGACCTCGCCTTAGGTAGTGTAGACGTAGAAGAGACCAAATAAGGCACTCCTGTTGACACCTGAAACTGTTCTGTTCTTAGAATAATTAGGTTAAGAATTTAATTTGCATGGTGCACGGCAAAGCTGCCCCCAAAAATCTTTTGACATTTAGCTAATTATCTGATTATTTCATTATTTTATTATTCTGACTATTTTATTCTATAATTATATAATTTATTTTCGTTTATTTTATTTTCTTGCCAAGACTAAATTGGGACATCCTGCTGCATCGCTTTGGTGTAGTGGCAAAGGGCCGGGACCCTAGCGATGTCTTCCACCAAGTCTAGCGCCTCGTCCAAGTCGGTGGTCTCAGCCGCCTCTTCGGGTAAACCACCCATAAAAAAGACAGCCAAGCCGGTGGGAGCGGCGGCCTCTATGGTCGGAATAAAGCCAGCCAAGAGCCTCAGGGAGAAAGTCGTTGAGCGCGAAGCGGCTCGGATGTCCGACGCACCGCTGCCGGAGAAGACGGAGAGCGCCCCCCAAGACACCATGGAGGAAGTGGACCGCTGCCTTGAGGAGCTCGAAATCCCACGCCCGACGCCCAGCGATACCGACGACTGCGATACCGAATCGGAGATAGGTTCGGAGGCTGGCGCTCCTGGAAGGAGAGATAGCACCGTCTACATGACGCCACGTAGGAGGACGGGGGTGCAGATGGATGTGGTGACCAGAGCGGCGAACGACTGTCTGCAGAGAGGCAAGGAGGCACTGGAGGCAGCCGGCAATATGAAGCGCGAATGCAAGTTGATAGCTCATCAATGTCTCACCTCTCTTTACGAATCGGTTCTCGGTTTGTCCGACTCTAGGTCAAGGCACAAGTACAATCTAGAGAAGGAACGATGCCAACATGCCAAAGAGCTCGTAAATATAGAAAGGGCGCACATGAAGGAGATGGCAGAAATGAGGAGGCGGGTCATTGATGAGCTTGGATTTGCGCGCGGCGAAATCAGCGGAACGCTGGAGGAGGCCAAAGCTGTTCGGTCTTGGCTGGGATATGAGACAGCAGAACCGTTCAGGGGGATAAAGGATATCGAGCAAGCACTAAAAGCGCTGGAAGCGTCCGTCCGTGAGGGGCGAGCGGTATCTGCGGGGGACCAGTCGAGGGGAGGCCCGAAGTGGGACATCATCCAAGCGGAGCTCCCTAGACTGAGTTCCCAGGTTGGTAACGTATCAAACCAACTGGACGCGCTACGCAGGCAGATGGAAGTCATCGCGGAACGGACGACGCGCATGCCACCGGCGCAGCCCTCCCCACCGGCTGCGGAATCGGAATCGCCTCGCTCCCTGGTCTTGGGACCCAACGCGGAGAGACTGGAGGAGGACCTGAGAGAGATGAAGGCCATGCTGAGGGAGCTGACATTGGTTGCTCCCCGCCCAGGACCGACGACCCACACAGAGGCCCCACCTCCTACACTTGTTCTGGCGGATCACTTCGGGCCAATGGAGGAACGGCTTGACATAATCACGTCCGAGCTCCGAGTAATACGAGACTCAATAGGACAAGAGAAACACCAACCGGCGCCTAGCCTTAACTCGGAGCTTGCCATGGTGGAGGTCAAGCGATCCCTGAAGGATATCAGCAGGGGGATGACGGAGCTGAACACGACCGGGAAGCCAACATCGTACGCGCAAGCGGCGGCAAGGCATGTTCAGCCCCCGAACCACACCCTGATAGTGTCCTCAAGCGACCCCAAACACACCTCAGAAAACGTGATAGATAAGATCAAGGCGGCTCTGGATCTAAAGGAGACGGGAGCCAGAGTGGACCGGGTCAGAAAGGCCAAAAACCAGAAGGTGGTCCTCAACTGCGCGAGCAAGGAGGATCTTCAACTGGTAAAGGGGCGGGTCCAGCGCGGGGAAGGCCTGTCTGTGCAGGAGCCGCGAAAGCTCAACCCCCTGGTATGTTTGAGGGGAGTACTTTCGTGCTACACAAATGAGGAGATCGTGGACCACCTGCGAGCCCAGAACCAGCAGATACTCAGGGGCACGGAGAGGGCCGAAACTATTCGGGTGCGATACCGCAAGCGGGCGCGGAACCCGCACATATGTCACCCGGTATTGGAGGTCTCTCCCAACATCTGGACCCGTCTCACGCAGAGTGGTGCTGTGCACGTGGGCATACAGAGAAGCGTGGTGGAGGATCAGTCCCCTCTGGTACAATGCACGAGATGCCTGGCATACGGACACACCAAGTCTGTATGCAAAGAAAAGCTGGACCTCTGCAGTCACTGCGGGGGCTCACACACTTGGAAGGTCTGCCCCGGGTACGCAGAAAATAAGCCCGCGTCGTGCATCAACTGCGTAAAAGCCCACAGAGAGGACTCGACCCATACTGCCTTTAGCGACGAATGCAGGGAAAAACAGAAATGGGACCACATCGCGAGATCCCGAATCGCGTATTGCTGAAGGCAGCCAAGTGAACACTGATACAGGGACTCAGAGAGGCGCGGAGGAGCCTCGCGGGGTGATTAAGTTCATACAAGCCAACCTGCAAAGATCCAAGCTGGCAACAGCGGAACTTCACAAAGCGGCCCAAGAACGAGGAGTATCAATGGCACTCGTTCAAGAACCATACGTGGGCAAGGCTGGCGTTATGAAGCAACCCCCCGGGACGAGGATTATCCAGTGCACTCTGGGTCGTCAAAAGCCAGTGAAGGCCGCGATCGTCGTCTACGGAGATAGGCTGGAAGTAATTCACGACCCCCAGCTTGTAACCGAGAACATCGCGGCCGTTCACATCAGGGCAGGCCGGTTGTCGCTCGGGATTCTCTCCCTGTATTTCGAGGGTAACGAAGATATAGAGCCCTACATTGTGTCCACAAAACGAGCAATGGACAAGCTCCCCACAGCTAATTTCATTGTGGGGGGAGACGTGAACTCTTGGAGCCAATGGTGGGGCAGCTGTGCGGAAGATGATCGTGGGATGGCATATAGCGCATTCCTGGCGGACATGGAGCTCGAGATCCTCAATAGAGGACAGGTCCCGACTTTTGAGGTCCACACGCGCGGCATGACACGCACAAGCATTGTGGACGTGACTGCATGCAGCCATTCGCTGCTGGAAAGGGCGGATGAGTGGAGAGTGGACCGGAACCTAATTACCTCGGACCACAATGCGATTACCTTTTTGTTGCGCTTGGAGAGGGTCTTAGAACCCCTACGACCTATCTCGACGCGCCAATACAACACAAGGAGGGCAAATTGGTCGGAGTTTCGGTCGCGCTTCATCACCGCCCTGGCAGCGAAGGCAATAACGCCCGGTGCACTGGCGGAATCATCCTGCGCAGGGGAACTCGAGGTCATGGTCGACGAATATATAAGCGCCATACACGGGGCCTGTGAGGGTCCCATACCAAAAATGGGGCCGCGCAAGGCTAACGCCAAACCTCCCTGGTGGTCCGAGTCTTTGGACCGTCTCAAAAGAGACGCAACCACCAAAAAGAGGCGTATCCGCAACGCGGCTCCAGGCCGAAGGCGCTATGTGGTCGAGGCGTACCTGAGGGCCAAAGAGCTCTATGCAGTTAGCGCCGCTGAAGCCCAGACCCAATCCTGGAAAGAGTTTTGCTCTACACAGGATAGGGAAAGCATGTGGGACGGCATCTATAGAGTCATCAGGAATACGGCTAGAAGACAAGAGGACACGCTCTTGCGGGACTCCGCGGGAGACACCCTGAGCCCAAAAGAGTCCGTAGATCTTCTGACCAAGACCTTCTACCCTGATGACTCTATAGAGACTGACAATGAACTGCACAGGAGCACTAGACGCCTCACAGAAGCGAGACCCCCCTCGGAATTGGATCTCTCGGACGACGACCCACCCTTCACAGATGCGGAGCTGGAGATGGTTCTAAGGAACCTAAATCCCAAAAAAGCCCCAGGTCCGGACGGACTGACAGCGGACATCTGCACAGAGGCCATTACGAGCGACAGGAGTGTGTTTCTTGCCCTGGCCAATAGGTGCTTAACACTAGCGCACTACCCACGACAGTGGAAAATCGCGCATGTGTGCATCCTCCGCAAGCCGGGCAAGGATGACTACACTCACCCAAAGTCGTATAGGCCAATAGGTCTGCTGTCGGTCCTCGGAAAGATCGTGGAAAAGATGATGGTGGGGCGGCTGCAGTGGTGTATTCTCCCGAGGCTGCACCGGGGCCAGTATGGCTTCATGCCGCAGCGCGGAACTGAAGACGCCCTCTACGACCTAGTGGGACACATACAAGCTGAGCAAGCTGCCAAGAAGCTTGTACTCCTGGTCTCACTGGACATAGAGGGCGCCTTTGACAACGCGTGGTGGCCGGCCCTCAAACACCAGCTGGTCAGAAAAAGGTGCCCGAGAAACCTGTTCGCCCTAGTGGCCTCATATCTGGAAGACAGAAAGGTCCAGGTAAACTACGCGAGGGAGTCCAGAGAGAAGGAAACCACAAAGGGCTGCGTCCAAGGCTCAATTGGTGGACCGACCTTCTGGAACCTTATTCTGGACTCCCTCCTGCAAAAACTGGCAGGCCAGGGCGTATACTGTCAGGCGTACGCGGACGACGTGGCTCTGGTCTTCTCAGCACACCACGTAGAGAACCTGCGGCTCGAGGCCAACTCCACGCTAGAAGCCGTGGTGAATTGGGGGGTCGAAAATAAACTTAACTTTGCAGCACACAAGACTAGCGCAATGCTCATTACACGGAAGCTGAAGTTCGATCCCCCGATAATCCAAATGGCTGGAGTGCGGGTCGGGCTGGTGGAAGAGGTGAAACTGTTGGGCCTAATCATAGACAGGAAGCTCACGTTCAACGCGCATGTCTCGGCCATATGCAGAAAGGCTGCAGATATATACAAGCACCTGGCATGCGCGGCAAGGGTGAATTGGGGCCTAAATAGCCAAATAATACGCACCATTTACGTGTCGGTAGTGGAACCAATAATATTGTACGCGGCGAGCGCATGGTCCCCTGCGGCGAGAAAGCTGATGGTTCGTAATCGCCTGGACTCGCTGCAGAGGGGCTTTGCGCAAAAAATATGTAAGGCCTACCGTACGGTGTCGCTGACGTCAGCACTTGTTTTGTCCGGGTTGCTGCCCCTGGACCTCCGGATCCATGAAGCGGCAAGCCTTTTTAAGGCCAAGAAGGGCCACTCAGTAAATTTCATCCCTCCGGGGCGCGAAGTGGAGGCAAGAGTGAGATACGACAGCAATCCCCACCCGTCCCGACTCGTATCGGTGGACTTCGAATGCCTGGAGAACTTGAACCCAGAAACCGTTGAGCTCCACCAACTGGTGGAACCACATGTATACACGGATGGGAGCAAGATCGAAGGGAAGGTCGGGGCTGCCGTTACGTGGTGGGACGGTGGAAGAGAGCTGAAATACTCTACCTTCCGTCTGGAGAGCCATAACACTGTCTTCCAATCCGAGATGTACGCACTCTACAGAGCGGTTAAGATGGTGAGGGACAGCAAAAAGGAAGTGGTCAGCATCCTGAGCGACTCACGGTCGTCGCTCGACCTGCTGAGAAGCCCTGCGGTCACTCACCCTCTTGCGGCAGAAATAAAGGAGTGCGTACGCGCAATTCGGGAGGAGGGAAGACAAGTACGGCTCTTCTGGCTCAGAGCGCACGCGGGCACGCCCGGGAATGAACGAGCGGATGAGCTCGCTAAAAACGCCGCTCTAAAGAAGAAAACGCTTCCCGACTACAGCATGGTGCCAATTTCATATGTCAGGGGCCGCATCCGGGAGGAGACCATCCTGAAGTGGCAAGCACGGTACGATGCATCGACCACGGGGTCGGTCACAAAAGCCTTCCTACCGGATGTGAGAATGGCAAAGAAGATCATGGACGAAGGGATCATAACACCAACCCACGTCCAGGTCTTGACTGGGCACGGGGGATTTGCATCGTACCTCCATCGCTTTAAGCTGAAGGACTCTCCCTCCTGTGCCTGCGACCCTGACTGTGAGGAGACAGTGTGGCACCTGCTATGTGTGTGTCCTAGATTCGGCCGGAACCGAATGGAGCTAGAGATAGAAATCCAGCGAAAGTTGGACCAAACGGCTCTCGCGGAAATCCTGGCCGATAGAAAGACAAGGGCCCCGCTCCTGGCGTTTGTGGATCTGGTTGCCAGTGCGGCGGCGAGAAGGAACAGATGACATTTGAATTTTATTTTATTTTATTTTATTTGATCTTATTGAATTTTAATTTTGTGACATTGATTTTGACTACAAATAATGAACTGACTACAGCGATTGTTAAATTATGATAGGTGAAATGGCTCTCTAATTTTCCCAATATTTGAATTGTCTTAATATTTTAATTCAACTCTAGTTTAATTTTATTGTAATTTTATTTTAATTTTAATTGTATTGTAATTTATTGTAATTTTATTCTAATTTTATATTCTAATGTGATTTATTTGATTTTATTTTAATTTTATATTCTAATGTGATTTATTTGATTCTAATTGTATTTAATGTACCTTGATAAAATTGACTGGGTAGTGTAAACTGATATGTAAAATGATTGTAAAAGATAATTAAGAAATATGTAGCGATAATAATTAAAGCAATAAAGACTGTACCTACCCCACCCACCCTAATATAAGCAGACAAAAGCATTAGTAATAAGAGCAGCATTGAAATCCAACAATGTAAGAAAGAAAGAACGAAGGATGAAAGAAAGAACATAGGATGCGGAACGGAAGTATGAATAAAAGATAGAAAGAATGATAGAGAACTAAGCAGATAAGGTCTCTGACTCCCACGTCAGAGGATGTAGGCTAGCTCGCGGGCCGGACCTCTGCGTCCGGACAGGGTAAAAAAAAAAAAAAAAAAAAAAAAAAAAACCTAACCTAACCTAACCTAACCTTTTTTTTTTTTTTTTTTTTTTTTTTTTTTTTTTACCTGGGAAAATCCTTTATGGATACCACCGTTCCGGGGGGAAACGGTGGTTATGTGGGACTCACCGCCGTAAGGCGGCATACGCACTAAAAAACCAGGGTGTTCCTCCTACACCAACTTAAGACGAGGGGCATGGGACCGCTCGCGCATTACTCCACAGCCCTCGTCAGTGTCGCTGCCTGCCTTGCGGCAGACTCACCTCCTGGGGTCTTCCCCAACCTCGTGTGTGATGCCCCGGAACACATGGGGGGCATCTCCACCTCTCGATGACCTATTATTAGGGGATGCCAGGTGCCCCCGCACCCAACACCCTAGGCCCTCGGAGCGGAGACGGGGTGCGGGCTCGATTAGCCCGCCTCCGTGTCCGCGCCCTCCGGAGCGGCTGAGCGAGAGGATCTCTCTCCCTCTCCCGCTCCTCTTCCTCCCTCTGTGAGATGACTTCCTCACAGAATGAGGCCACCGCCTCCCATGACCTCTGCTCATCGACCATTTTTGGAATTATGGCCGACAGGGAGAGGTCAGTCCCTACGACCGCGACCAATGATTGCCGCGGTTCAGCTCCTCCCGGACATGCCTCCAGCGCATGCTGCGCTGTGTCCTCCACATGACCACATTGGTGGCAAGCCGGGGAGTCTTCCCTTCGGGCGACGCGATGTAGGTACCTCCCGAAACAACCATGTCCCGAGAGGACCTGCGTCAGTCTAAACGAAAGACTTCCGTGCTTCCTGCTGACCCACTCCTCCAGTACTGGGCTGACCGCCTCCAGTAGTCGACGGGCACTCTGCCCCCTCTGCACCTGCCTATTTAGGAGACGCTCCCTCCATATGGCAATAGCAGACACTCTGGCCTGATTGCGCCAGTGTGCCACCTCCTGCGGCGCCGGTCGCTCCTCCCGCTCCCGCGCCTGCGCTCTGCGCCAGTAGACCGAAGCCAGAACTTCGGCTTCAAGGTCCCACGGGAGCGAGCCTGCGAGCACGCATGCTACTTCGTGAGAGAGTGTGCGATACCCCCTGCACACCCTCACCGCCATCACTCGTTGAGCTCCAATCAGCACGGCAGTGGTCTGCCGATCGAGCTTTCCCGCCCATATCGGGGCGCCATACAAGGCCATAGAGCTTACCACCGCTGTATAGAGGCGGCGGCAGCTCACTTCGCAGCCCCCGATATTCGGAAGCAGGCGACTTAGTGCGCCGGCTGTCCCCAAGATTTTGGGGGACAGCCGCCGCACGTGCTCCTTGAAGTTCCATCTGCCGTCGAGGACGACACCAAGATACTTCAGTGTCGTCCCGACGGGGATGGAAATTCCGCCCACCACTATGGTGGAGTCTGCAGGTGGTTTCCGCCGGGGACCATGAAAACATATGGCCTCAGATTTGTGGAGCGCCACCTGCAGACCCAGCATCCGGATCCTTGCGACGACCGTAGCGACTCCGGCTGTGGCCAGGATCGCAGCCTCTCTATAGTCGCTTCCCCGAGCGGCAACCAACGTATCATCGGCGTAGCATACCACGCTAACGCCACGCAGGCTTGCCCCCCGGAGAACCCAATCGTATCCGACGTTCCACAGGAGAGGGCCAAGAACCGACCCCTGCGGAACACCGCGCGTCATGGGACTACTTCCCGCCCCGCGAGTCGTCGGGAAGACTACCTCCCGATCTGAGAGATAGTCCCCGACGAGTCTTCGCAGGTACTGGGGCACCTTGTGGTACCCCAGACCGGCGTAACCTAACCTAACCTAACCTAACCTAACCTAACCTAACCTAACCTAACCTAACCTAACCTAACCTAACCTAACCTAACCTAACCTTTTTTTTTTTTTTTTTTTTTTTTTTTTGCGCTGGGAAAAATGCGTTACGCATGCCCCCCCATTGGGGGATGGGAGGGGTATGTGGGACTCCCCGGTCTATATAGGACCGGTATACCCACTAAACGACCCAGCGGCACTCCGGCATCGTCTGTGTGGAGGAGGATTGGGAAACCGACAAAAGCCTTTACTTCCAATCCCCCGCCGACGACCGCCCGCCTTTACAGCGGGGCCCGCATGCTCCTCCCAGCAGGGAGGGGCCCAGGAACGACCGCGAGTGCTCGGCCGTTCCCGCCTGACAGAGGTGGAGAATATGTGCAATGCGGGAGAAGGCGCCCCCGCGCCTGTCTCCCGCTATCCTCCACCGGGAGGGGGAAGGCGATCGTCGTACAATCGCCTTTTTCTCCCCCTTCTTCGCCTGCGGAGCGGCGCCGCGAGGGGATCATCCTCCCGCGTGCGCTCCGCCGCCTCCTTTTGAGACATCACGTCCTCGCAAAAGGAGGCGACCGCTGTCCAGGCCCCTTCGCTTCCCAGCATGGAATTGACCACGCTGGGCAGTGAGAGGTCCGGCCCGACTATCGCCGCTAAGCCGCGACGCGGCTCTGACCACGCCGGGCACACCTCGAGGGTGTGCTGCGCCGTATCCTCCGCCGCACCACAATCATGGCACGACGGATTCTCCTCTCTTCCGATCCGGTGCAGGTACGATCCGAAGCATCCATGCCCGGAAAGCAGCTGCACCATCCTGAATGACAAGTAACCGTGGGACCTCTCGAGCCAATCTCGCAAAACTGGCCCGAGAGCGTCCAACGTCCGCCGGCCAAACGCGGCGAAGGCGAGATCCCCCGTCCAATGATGGACGATCGCGTCCTTCGCCTCCCGCCGAACGGCCTCCCGCTCCTCCGGGGCAGGGTGCTCTCCGAGCGCCCTACGCCCCGCCGTCCACTCATAGACTCTGGCGAGCACCCACGCCTCGAGCTCCCAAGGAGGGGTGCCCGCCAGAGCGCAGGCCGCCGCAAAGCCCACCGAGGAGTAGGCCCTCGCTACCCGCTGCGCAATGGCCCTTTGAGGCCTGCGGATCGCAGTAGCGTTCTCCCTCCTTCGGAGGGAGTCCGCCCAGATGGGGGCCCCGTAGAGGGCCATGCTCTTCAAGATGCCGGCATACAACTGCCGGCATCGCGCTTTTGGCCCCCCCAGATTCGGGAGGAGCCAAGCTAGCGCAGCCGCGGCCTTCAACAGGCGCGTCGACAGCCCGCTGAAGTGCGGGCCGAAACGCCACCTGCTGTCGAGCACTAGGCCCAGATATTTCATCTGGGTCTTCAACTCGACCCTGACGCCCTCCACGACGATGTGGGCGTCGGTGGGAATGCGCTGCCGAGGCCCGTGGAAAAACACGGCTTCGGTCTTGTGCAGCGCCACCCTCAATCCTAGCCGGCGAATCCTTCCCGCGACCAAGGATCCGCCAGCCGATGCCAGGCTCGCCGCCTCCCTAAAGTCCCTCCCCCGGGCAGTGAGAAGAGTAAAAAAAAAAAAAAAAAACCTAACCTAACCTAACCTAACCTAACCTAACCTAACCTAACCGAGTACCGCTCTGTCCGCACTCGGGAGCACCACGATTTAATAGTGATCCGCACAAGAAAATTCCGAAAAATAGTAAAATTTCACTTTTTGGTACCGTGCGATACACCAAAATTTGCGGGAAGTGAAGGCGCACACGATTGTGAAATCTGTGTGGCCCGAAGTGAAGCGTACGCCAAGTTATCGCCAAAAGAGTGTTTTTCAAAAAATTTTTGAAACTATAAAGTGAAACGCTGCCAAATTTTCAGCGGTGACCCCCCTTTTTGAAACTGCTAAAAGGTGACATTTTTGGTGCCCTACAGGGTGGACCCTTTTTTTGATTTTTTCCGAGCAGCCGCACGGAATAAAATCCAAAAATAAGAAAACCACGTGGCCACGAGGTCAGTGACCGGAGCAGTTGGACGGGATCTGACTACGGGGCCGACAGGACACCACCGCACTGAAGCAGGAGGAGTTTTTGGATTTCAGAAAGGAGAATTTTTCGCTGAATTAGAGACTTTTTAAAAAATCGAAAAATTTCGAAATCGTTTTTCTCGGAAAAGTGAGCGGTGACCCTATAATTTTATTTAGTGTTTATATTAAGCTTGTGGGTCCCAATCTTTATGTAAAATTTTAGATTTTTAAGAGCAGTAGTTTTGGAATTTGGTTGTGTTGACCTTTTGACCTACTTTCGAGGTCCTTCAAAAATCTAAATTTGACAAATATTTTAATGCAAATTTTTTAGGCCCTAAAGCTGCAAAGTGCTCTGCGTTTTAAAAATTTCTAAAAGGTAAATTTTTGACAAAAATTTTGAAGTTTTAAAAAATTTTTTATTTTAAAATTATTTATTTTGAGAAAGTTTAAGGTGACCCCGTTTTTAAAATTCATATATATATTAGGTTTAATGTTTTCTAGTTTTTTGTAAAAATTTCATTTATTTCGGCCAAGTAGTTTTTAAAATAGATATTTACGATCGTTGACCTACTTTCAGGCAACCTTCAAAATCTAAACTTTTGGTAAATATTTTAGTGGGGTTTTATTACACCTAGTACAACAGAGCACTCTGCATATTTGTAACTTTTAGGAATTTAATTTTGACTAAGTTATTCGCATTCTAAAAATTTTTTATATTTTCAAATTAATTCTTTGACAGTAAAAGGGACCCGGCTTTTTTAAAAAATATAAATAGTGGCCGTATTAGGCACTTTTGTAGTAAATAGTTCATATTAGGTTAGTGTAGGAATATTTAACGAATTTACAACTTTTACAAACATTTTCTTTTTTGACTATTGTATTTATCCGTTTATATTAGGTTTCTGTTAGATTAAGGTGACTGCATTGAGTGCTACAAATTTGCAAGTTTACAAATCTTTCTTTCGACTTATAAACTCTGGTTTATTAGTTTTAAACTATTGTAGTAACTTCTAATTGTAATTCTTTTAACTTTACGTGACTTATTTTATTGTTCATTTTATTTTATTTTACTGTGGTTAATTAATTGACACAAACTCTTTATTGAGAGGAATTATTTTTGACAGTGATTTTTAAGACCCAACTAGTTCAACGCCATTTACACGTTGGACTAGTAAAGCAGTTATCCTACACCAGCATAAAATATGCTCGGGATGAGAACCCCTCCGAAGAAAGCTGCACCAAACTCCCCCACAAAGAAGACCGTGGCTCCGATGAGGGACTTGACTCAGAAGTCTGAGTCACAAAACTCTCTCATAAAGGATGCAGAACCGACGGAGAGGCTGAGTCCCTTGTTGGAGACAGGGGAAAAAACTTTTGTGGTTAGACGTAGCATCGGCGAGATTGAGGCAAGAGCGAGGGCTTCCCCGAAGAAGGTGACGGTGCCGACGGTGGGCCCCTCGAGGCTTAAAACCCGAAGACCATCTTCAGATGCCTCGGGTAGTCAAGAGATTGGAGAACAGGCCCCCAAGTCCTCTGTGGAGGTTATAGTCAGCCCGCAAAAGACAAAATTTCCAAACAGGGTTGCAGAAGCTCGCGCCTGCCTCAATAAGGCAAAACTGCATATGGGTAACTCAAGAAACTTGAGAACCGACATTAAAGTAGGAGTTACCCAAGCCATCGACCGCCTATACCAATTGGTAAAAGAAGCGGAAATGGCAAAGGGCCGAGTAGGTCTGGAGCCTTCGCCATCAAAAACCGGGGAAAGAGGAGAGGTAGAATTGGAAGAAAAGAAAGAAAAAGAAGACGAATTGATAAAAAAGATGTCAGAACATATAAAACGGATAGACGAGAACAACATCAAAATGGAAAGGCTTAGAGAGACGATCGAAAAACAGCAAGAGGTGTCGTCCCTTGAGGGGGCAACCTACGCGAGTGTCGCGGCTAGGTGTTCCTGGAGACATCTCCCGGAGCAGGCGGTGCTGCACTCCGTGGTAGTCTCCTCAAGAGATGAGACCGAAACAGGCGAGGAAGTGCTTGACAAGATAAGGAAAGTAATTAACGCGAAGGAAGAAGGGATAAAGATTGACCGAATTAAAAAAGCTAAAGACCGGAAAATAATTGTGGGATGCCAGACCGAAGACGAAAGAGCTAAAGTGAAGGAGATGCTCAAAAAAGCAGGCAATCAATTAAGCGTGGAAGAGGTCAAAAATAAAGACCCCCTTCTGATTTTCAAGAGCGTCTTAAGCTATAATTCCGATGAAGATATCCTCCGGGCACTAAGAAACCAAAACGGTAAAGTCTTCTCTAGCCTTGAAGAAAAAGAAAACAGGATGGAGGTTAGGTACAGGAAGAAGACCAAAAACCCCCTTACCTGCCATGTGGTCGCCAAAGTGTCTCCTGCAATATGGAAGCGGATGTTGCAAGCAGAAGCTGTGCACATAGACCTGCAGAGGGTGCGGGTGGAGGATCAGTCTCCATTGATCCAGTGCTCCCTCTGCTTGGCGTATGGGCACGGTAGACGCTTCTGCAAGGAGAATGCTGAAAAATGCAGTCACTGCGGAGGACTGCATATGAGAACGGAATGCGCGGACTGGCTCGCACACGCACCTCCTAGCTGCATCAACTGCACAAAAGCTGGAATGGAGAAGGCGGAACACAACGCATTTAGCAACGACTGCCCGGTGAGGCGCAAGTGGGAAGCACTTGCGAGATCCACCGTGGCGTACTGCTGAGGGCGTGGTCACAGTTTCCCCACTCAAAATTGTGCAGGCTAACCTGCGCATGGGGGGAGCTCTCGACGACCTGGGTCTTCAAATTCTCAATACAGGACAAACTCCGACCTTTGACACCTTCTGGGGAGGAAAACGGTACCACAGCCACGTGAATGCCACAGCTCGCACGGCGGACACGCTAAACTTGGTGGTGGACTGGACAGTGGTAGAAAACCCTACGAGTTCGGATCACAACGGCATAACCTTCAGTATTCAGCTCCAAAAATCAAAGGGCACAACAATAGTTAGAATTAGAAAATATAATACAAAAGAGGCTAATTGGAGTCAGTTTCGTGGGAAAAGGACTCAATTAGAAAGAGAAAACAAATTAAAAATAGATGAGATTAAAATTATTCGAAATACACAAGATTTAGATGAAGCCATAGGTAATTACACTAAAGTCATTACAAAAGCAAGTACAAAATTAATTCCGGGAAAAAGTAAAAAAGAGATACTTACCCTGCCGTGGTGGTCCGAAAAACTCGCCGAAATGATACAGGAAGTCACCACCAAACGCAGAATCCGAAGCGCCGAGCCAATCCGGAGGAAGAAGGTCATACAGGAATATCTGAAAAAGAAAGGAGAATATCAATTAGAGACTAAGAAGGCCCAGGTAGAGAGATGGAAAGAATTCTGTGGGAAACAGGACCGGGAAAGCGTGTGGAAAGAAATTTACAGGGTCATCGGGAGGACCAGGAGTAGCGAGGAGGACTTGCTATTAAAGGACGAGGGAAAAGTTTTAGATGCTGACGGATCCGTCGGGCTGCTGGCAAAACTTTCTATCCAGAGGACCTGACGGAGACCGACAGCACTGAGTACCGTCAACTACGAGGGTTAGCAGAAAGAGTGAACGATGAGGAACAAAATGAACTTTGCGACCCACCGTTCACGCAGACTGAGCTCCACGTAGCATTAAGTCCTTCAACCCCAAAAAGGCCCCCGGTGCTGATGCATTAACAGACATAGTATAAACAGTAATGAAGATAAAATATAAGAGAGGGATTTGCTAAATATTGTAAATTTGTAGTAAACAAAATAGTAAATAATAATAAATATGTAGTAGTAAATTGGATTCACAATCACATATTATGGAATATGTGATAGGTGCCCATGAATATGTAACCAAAAGATATATAAGGAAGTAGTTTTAGAAGTAAAATTAAGACAAATTTATAATAAATACCAATAGACAACTAATATTAGATAACGAGTAGAAATAGGAAACTTATGTAATTAGATTTAATGACTGTGTGAAAACCAACTGATTCAACTTGTGTAATGTGCCTAACACTTCATCTTGTTCGCTCATATCTACGTAAGCTACTAGCTAGTATATTATTAATGTATATTATATATAGTGAAAGATATGTATAGCTTAAGACAATCGATATAGCTTGACAATAAGATAAGATAATAAAGATGTATAAAATAATAATAAAGCAATATATAGATAATAAGAAATAAAGAAAAAACCATCATGCTAGGATAAAATAAAGATACCCACCCGTGTCAAATCATTTAGTAATAAGGACTCCGACCCCCATATTGGAGGTTCAACATGTAGGATAGCTCGCGGGCCGGGCCTCTGCGCCCGGACAGGAAAAAAAAAAAAAAAAAAAAAAAAACCTAACCTAACCTAACCTAACCTAACCTAACCTAACCTAACCTAACCTGTTTGTAACCCCCTTGGTTGTTGTCGCAAAGTGCACAAGGATCCTACTGGATGACAGGATTCTCGAAATGGCGAAAACCATATCGGGAAATCAGGACACTGCATCCAGCTGGAAGGATTGGGCACTACCAACAATTGAGTGGGTCAATGGAGTTCCGGGGTGTGGAAAGACAACCTGGGTGGTAGGGCACTTCGATGCTGACAAGGACGCCATCATCACTACAACATCAAACGCAGCTAGCGACCTACGGGAGAAGCTAGCGCCTCGTGTTGGTGACCTTGTCAAGACCAGGGTACGCACCATGGCTTCAGTCTTGGTGAATGGCTTCAGAGAGTCCAACAAGTTCAGCCGCTTAATGGTTGATGAGGCTCTCATGAACCACTTCGGAGCCATAGTCATGGCTGCCAAGCTGTGTGATGCCAAAGAGATGGTCCTCATCGGAGATGTCAACCAACTACCTTATATCGACAGAGAAAATCTGTTCGAACTGAGGTACTGCCGCCCAAACCTGGTGGCAAACATCAGCCAGGAGTTGCTCTGCACACACCGGAACCCCTTGGACGTCGCCTACGCCCTAAGGGAGGTTTACTCTGGAATCTACTCCTCGACTCTTAAAGCTCACTCGCTAAAGGTAAAAACCTACACTGGTGCCCAAATACCGTATACGCTCCCCAACACGCTTTTCCTAGTCCACACTCAGGGCGAAAAGGAAAGGCTAATTGGACTGGGCTGTGGTGAAGGCACAGGTTCGCGCACGCTCACCATCCATGAAGCGCAAGGGTTAACGTTCGAAACGGTGATCATTGTTCAAACAAAATCAAGAACAATTGAATTACATCAGAGCGTTCCCCATGCGGTAGTAGCAGTGTCACGGCACACCACCAGCTGTACCTACTACACCGATGATGACAACGACGCAATAGGGTACTTTATCAAGAGAGCTATGGCCGCGTCCACTAAAAAGATCATAGAGTATAATCTAAAGATGTCAATTAAGCACCGAAACGCAGCGGTCGTCGACAAGTTGGCTCGGGAGATGAGGGATGCCAATTTGTAAACTTAAAAGTTGTAAAGTCTATAGTAAGGTTCAAGTAAAATGTCAATGTTTTCAAAAATGTAATAATTTTAAGTAATTTAAATGTCAAGTAAGAATATTAATCTTTCTCCAAAAATGTAATCATTATAAGCTATTAAACTATAAGTAAATTGTAAAACAAGGTAAATACCAAGGGAAAAAAAAAAAAAAAAAAAAAAAAAAAAAAAAGAATGAATACAAAATATAATATACAAGAATAAAATAAATACTGTACAAAAAAAAAAAAAAAAAAAAAAAAAAAAAAAAAAAAAAAAAAAAAAAAAAAAAAAAAAACACAATATATATTATATATATATCTATCCCATAAAAAAAAAAAATAAATAAAAATAAATAAATAAAGAAATAAATAAAATGTATTAGAATAATATACGTAACTTCCAAATTATATAGAATCATTAGTTTAAGTTTTCTTACTGAGTAAGATCTTTCCAATATAAATTGTAATAAAAGTAATAAATAAAGACACTAAAATAAAAAAGAGCACGGACCACAGAGTCTGTGGAGAGCAGCTGATAATAATAATAAAAAAAAAAAAAAAACCTAACCTTTTTTTTTTTTTTTTTTTTTTTTTTTTTTACCTGGGAAAATCCTTTATGGATACCACCGTTCCGGGGGGAAACGGTGGTTATGTGGGACTCACCGCCATAAGGCGGCATACGCACTAAAAAACCAGGGTGTTCCTCCTACGCCAACTTAAGACGAGGGGCATGGGACCGCTCGCGCATTACTCCACAGCCCTCGTCAGTGTCGCTGCCCGCCTTGCGGCGGACTCACCTCCTGGGGTCTTCCCCCACCTCGTGTGTGATGCCCCGGAACACATGGGGGCATCTCCACCTCTCGATGACCTATTCTTAGGGGATGCCAGGTGCCCCCGCACCCAACACCCCAGGCCCTCGGAGCGGAGACGGGGTGCGGGCTCGATTAGCCCGCCTCCGTGTCCGCGCCCTCCGGAGCGGCTGAGCGAGAGGATCTCTCTCCCTCTCCCGCTCCTCTTCCTCCCTCTGCATGATGACTTCCTCACAGAAGGAGGCCACCGCCTCCCATGAACTCTGCTCATCGACCATTTTTAGAATTATGGCCGACAGGGAGAGGTCAGTCCCTACGACGGCGACCAATGATTGCCGCGGTTCAGCTCCTCCCGGGCATGCCTCCAGCACATGCTGCGCTGTGTCCTCCAGATGACCACATTGGTGGCAAGCCGGGGAGTCTTCCCTTCGGGCAACGCGATGTAGGTACCTCCCGAAACAACCATGTCCCGAGAGGACCTGCGTCAGTCGGAAGGAAAGACTCCCATGCTTCCTGTGGACCCACTCCTCTAGTACTGGGCTGATCGCCTCCAGTAGTCGACGGGCACTCTGCCCCCTCTGCACTTGCCCATTTAGGAGACGCTCCCTCCATATGGCAATAGCAGACACTCTGGCCTGATTGCGCCAGTGTGCCACCTCCTGCGGCGCCAGTCGCTCGTCCCGCTCCCGCGCCTGCGCTCTACGCCAGTAGACCGAAGCCAGAACTTCGGCCTCAAGGTCCCACGGCAGCGTGCCGGCGAGCACGCATGCCACCTCGTGAGAGAGTGTGCGATACCCCCTACACACCCTCACCGCCATCACCCGTTGAGCTCCGATCAGCACGGCAGTGGTCTGCCGATCGAGCTTTCCCGCCCATATCGGGGCGCCATACAAGGCCATAGAGCTTACCACCGCTGTATAGAGGCGGCGGCAGCTCACTTCGCAGCCCCCGATATTCGGGAGCAGGCGACTAAGTGCGCCGGCTGTCCCCAAGATTTTGGGGGACAGCCGCCGCACGTGCTCCTTGAAGTTCCATCTGCCGTCGAGGACGACACCAAGATACTTCAGTGTCGTCCCGACGGGGATGGAAATTCCACCCACCACTATGGTGGAGTCTGTAGGTGGTTTCCGCCGGGGACCATGAAAACATATGGCCTCGGATTTGTGGAGCGCCACCTGCAGACCCAGCATCCGGATCCTTGCGACGACCGTAGCGACTCCGGCTGTGGCCAGGATCGCAGCCTCTCTATAGTCGCTTCCCCGGGCGGCAACCAACGTATCATCGGCGTAGCATACCACGCTAACGCCACGCAGGCTTGCCCCCCGGAGGACCCAATCGTATCCGACGTTCCACAGGAGAGGGCCAAGAACCGACCCCTGCGGAACACCACGCGTCATTGAACTACTTCCCTCCCCGCGAGTCGTCAGGAAGACTACCTCTCGATCTGAGAGATAGTCCCCGACGAGTCTTCGCAGGTACTGGGGCACCTTGTGGTACCCCAGACCGGCGTGTATCGTGCTCCAGGGCAGCGTGTTGAATGCGTTGGAGATGTCCAACGATATGGCCACCAACACGCCGCCACTGGAGCACGCCTCCTCAGAGAGGTCGCGGACGAGAGATATGGCGTCAATCGTCGAGCGACCTCTCCGGAAGCCGAACTGGTTAGGCGCCAGATCCGGTCCCACCGTCTCTAGGTGCCTGACCAGGCGGGCAGCCACTACTCTCTCCAATAGCTTGCCCGCCTCGTCAAGCAGCACAATCGGGCGATAGCCCGAGGGCTCGTCCGCGGGACGGCCCTCTTTCCTCAGGAGGACGAGTTTGCCCTTTCTCCATCGCCTGGGGAATCTTCCTTCCAAGAGGCACCTATCGAATAGATCCTTCAATGCGGGTCCCAAGTGCTTCAAGGAGAGGGCCCACGCTCGACCCGGTATGCCGTCAGGCCCAGGTGCCGTGTTCTTGGCCCTCATCCTGAGCACCGCCGCACCCAGCTCACCCTCAGAAATAGGGACAAACTCGCTCTCCTCTTCTTCGGCGAGATCGGCCGAAGTCATGGGTGGCACGAACTCGGCCCCCGGAGCACCGGGGAACAAGCCATCGACCACTCTCTGGAGCACCGGCGGTTGGAGCGAGGCTGTGATGGGGGGAGCCCAGGGACGAAGCTTTTGCCTCGCCCACTTGTACGGGCGGCCCCATGGGTCGCGCTCAAGCCCCTCCAGCAGCTGCTCCCAGGCTCGCCTCTTAGCCTCGACTATCGCGACGCGAAGGGCCCGAGAAGCCTCTCTGTAGGCGGCGTAAAGAGACTCGCTCTCCTCAGTCTCTCGCCGCCTTCGTCTCCGATACCGTTGGTATAGCCGGCGCCTCGTCACGCATCTTCTTCGAAGTTCGGCAATCTCCTCCGTCCACCAATAGACTTGGCGTCTCGGCTGCGGGGCTCGCGCGCGCGGCATCGCAGCGTCGCAGACGCGCGACAATGCCTCACACAGCCTGTCCGCCATCGCGTCCGGGTCTACCGGATCCGGCTCCTGAGGAGTGCCGTTCCACACTTCGACGAGGGCCGCCTCCTTCAGCACTTCGGCGTTGAGGCGCTTCAGGGCCCATCGCGGACCTATCTCGCCACCTACCTCTCTCACCTCATCCGTTCGAGTCGGGGAGACGCTGAACCGGATGTACCGGTGATCGGACAGCGTTACCACGTCTACTAGCACCTGCCAGTCACGAATACGGCAAGCGATGTCTGGGGTGACGAGCGTCAAGTCGACGATCGACTCACCGTTCCGCCGGACGCAGGTGCTTTCCGATCCCCGGTTTACAACGCAGAGGCCCACCTCGGCCATCCACTCTAGCACGACACCGCCCCGCGCGTTCGTCACCGGCGACCCCCACGCCGCTGATTTGGCATTGAGGTCCCCGAGGACGAGGACGGGGCGCGGGCGGGTCTGACCAATCAAGGTCCCCACCTCGCCGAGGAGAGTTTCCAGCTCGCGGACCGGCCGGTTCGGGGAGTGGTACACCCCCACGATGACGGCCTGGCCCACCCTAGCAACCACGAAACCCCTGCCCCTCACCACGTCTTCAAGAGGGGGGGAGTGAACCGGCGATTGCGTGGTGATTGCCACTAGGCCGTCGAGGTCCCCAACCCAGTCAGACCTAGGTCGGACCTCGTAGGGCTCGCTCACCACCGCCACCTGGATTAACCGCTCCGCCATGCTCTGGAGCAAAAGATCCTGAGCTCCGGCAGAGTGGTTGATGTTCGCCTGCAGAAATTTGGTCGCCATACTAAATATTGGTGTCCATGAGATCCTCCTCTTGCGTCGCTGGACGCTGAGTCAGCTGCGAGGGGGCCCTGGGGCCGTCACTAGCCAACTTTTCTCTTCTTTTACCCATCTTGGAGGGCCTGGCAAAACAAGCTTTACCACCAATACGGTGATTCGCGGCTTTGTTTGCCGCATCACATACAGGGCAGTGCGGATCAGCAGAGCATTGAGCCGCCTTGTGTCCTGGCTTACCGCAGCAGAAGCAGAACCTGCTTCGGTCAACTTCCGCGGTGCATTTAGCGCCCATGTGACCAAGCTCTAGGCACCTGAAGCATCTAAGCGGTCGGGGCTCCAGGATTTTAGCCTGAACTGAGACCCAGCCTACCAAAAGCCTCCCTTCTGAAACTTTCTTGGCTGCGGCAATTGGGCATCGCAGCCAGATCGTACCTCCTCCTTGTCTGCCCGGAGAACGAATTATTTCTCCCGTTCTGATGGCTTCTTTTTCACAACCGCCCACATCAGCCACGGCTGCTGCTACTTCCTCCTTGGTAGCCGAGTCATCCAGGCCCGTTATGCGGAGTTCCACGCATTTCTCGGGCCTGGTAACCCGAACCACTTCCTCGCCAAGGGACTCTCCCAATTTCTTGGCCAGAGCATTGGCTTTTTCAGCACTAGAGGCACCGGGCACCTCCAGAAGTCGAGCGCCAGTAGCTGCAGTACGGAACTTTAAGCCTGCAGGTATGCCGAGTTCCTTAAGGTCAATGTGCTGCTTGGCCTCGGCAAGCACTTTCTCATAAGTGACGCCGCGATCTACTGCATCCGGCTTCAGAGTCAGCATGACCGCTGCTGAGCGAGGGGGACGCAGCTTGGCTGGCTTCTTCACTGGTTTTGCACGAACATTTGTCACTTTCTGTGAGGCCACCTGAGCGCTTGGTGCCTTCTTGTCAGCCTTCTTTTTGTTTGTGCCTTTCCGAGCCACCACATTCCACCCCTCATCCATGGATTGGGGCTGCGGAGGCAACAACCGCGGCTCAGTCACTGCCGGTTTGGGTTTCCCCTTTGCCTTTCGAGTCTCTTTAGCTTGAGCTTTCTGAGACTCTTTGGCTGTCTCTTTATTCATGGCTACAGGAGCACCATTATTTACCATCTCGATCTGCGAGTGGCCCACCGAGCGAGGAGCAGCAACCGTGACTGCAGAGGCCATCGGCACCATAGATCTCTTTTTATCTGCAGCTAACGGGGGCCGCAGGCGCTTCTCAGGGAGCAACCGCTCCTCTAGTCCTTCCAGTCTTGCGTTCATCATGGTCCCACATTGGTCCATGACGACACGCACTATTTCCTCAATTGTTTGGGGCTGAGTTGCCGTCGTAGCTGGCGCCTGATCACGCTGCTGCGCTAGCTGCCGCATCTGGGCTAACTCTTTTCTCATCTCGGCCAACTCGCCCGCGAGCCGCTTGTTGGCTGCCTCCAATCGGACAACCTCCTCCGACATTGTGCGTGAACGCAACTCTTGGAAGGAAACTTTAATCGTCTCCACCGCGTCCTTTAGGGCTCTAACGTACGTCCCTTTAAGGTTGCTAGATGTTTTCGCAACCTTTTCAATTGTATCCACCGAATCTAGGACCAGCCTAGCTAGATCCGGTGGTTCTTGTCCTTCACTGCTCAGTGTTCGTGACACTAAGACCGGAGACTTACGGAAAGAGGCAGCTACCGCCTCCTTTTTCCGTCTTATGTCATCCGCCATTTCCATTTCAGCCTGCAACCGAAGCTCCTCAGCTTTCGCCGCGTTCAATTCAGCCTTTGCTTTGGCCAGGCCTACGTACTGCCCCGTAGAAGGGGGACGTCCACGTCCTCTCCGAGCCGGCGACGCGGGCATCGACTCCTCGTCCTCTCCCAAGTCCGAGCTCGCGTCGTATCTCCGACGCTTTCTCCAAAATCGGTCTCTTCCTTCGGACACCTCCCCTGAAGCCACGGTCTGGAAGCTCGCATCAGAGTCCGCGTCAGACAGGTTCGCCATTGTCGATGAAGCAACGAGCATATCTTCATCGTTGCTCTCCACCACCTCGCAGCGGGTTAACACTACCCGTGCATCCTTCACCTCACATGCCACCTCAGTGTCCTTATTCAGGCCAGGGTCAGCGGTGTCAACATACGCCTTCGGGGCGCATGCTTCCACCTCCATATCAACGTTGTCCGTATCGCTTGCCAAATCAGTGTCCAGTGTCAGAGTTTTGCCATATTTGTGTTCACGAAGCCGGGCGGATTGCCTGGCTACGAAGCAGTCGCTGCCCCCCCCAGAGTACGAGGGGCAGCCCTCTACCTCAGATGAGGTAGAGGGGTGGGATTCCCCCTTTCGGGGACCCACCTGGGGACCAAATTTACAACTGCTTAGATCCATTTTTCCTTAACTCCAATGCTCCACATCGTCGTCTCTTTTTTTCACTAGGGGTGAGCTCCCCTGCAAGTTTGAAGGGAGCGCCCTGAAAAGGGCGTGCTCGCCTCCCCCAACAACGCGCCCTGAAAAGGGGCTTGTCCGCCTGTCGGCCCCGCTCAGATCGCGAAACATGACCACGACCATGTTGCGGGGTTTGGCCCTCCACTGATCCCGATGGTTCCCCCCCAGTGTTTGGTCCGCGCCGGTAAACCGGTAACTCCCATTTCTGGGAGCCGTTCCCCTATCCGCCACCCGGGGACGCGCCGCGTTGGGGTACACCTCCCCACCCACTGGGACAACCCAGCAGGTCCGCGGAACCTAACCTTTTTTTTTTTTTTTTTTTTTTTTTTAACCTGGGAAAATCCTTTATGGATACCACCGTTCTGGGGGGAAACAGTGGTTATGTGGGACTCACCGCCGTAAGGCGGCATACGCACTAAAAAACCAGGGTGTTCCTCCTACACCAACTTAAGACGAGGGGCATGGGACCGCTCGCGCATTACTCCACAGCCCTCGTCGGTGTCGCTGCCCGCCTAGCGGCAGACTCTCCTCCTGGGAGGTCTTCACAAGACCTCGCCACCTCATGTGTGATGCCCCGGAACACACGGGGCATCTCCACCTCTCGACGACCCATTGTTAGGGATGCCAGGTGCCCCCGCACCCAACACCCCAGGCCCTCGAAGCGGAGACGGGGTGCGGGCTCGATTAGCCCGCCTCCGTGTCCGCGCCCTCCGGAGCGGCTGTGCGAGAGGATCTCTCTCCCTCTCCCGCTCCTCTTCTTCTCCACCATGGACTGCAGGAGCAAGTCCTGAGCCCCGGCGCATCGGTTGATATTCGCCTGTAGGAAGGTTAGGGCCATACTAACTAACCTTCCTCCATGCGTCCCGATGGACCTTCATCAGGCGGACGCGGCTGCGCCGTAGCCCCAGCCACGTTGGCCTTCCTTCTGACCCCTGTCTTTGACGGGGACTTGGCGCATGCCTTGCTCCCGGAGAGGTGATCCGCTGGCTTCCCCGCTGCTGCACATAGGGTGCAATGGGGGGTAGCGGTGCAATCTTTGGCCTTGTGGGCCTTTATACCGCAGCGGTAACACTCATCGCTGCGGTCAACCTCGGCCTTGCACTTGGCCGCTATATGGCCCAGTTCAAGGCAGCGGTAGCAGCGGCGGGGTCTTGCATCTAAGATGCTGACTCGCGCCGCCACCCAACCAACCAAAACGCGGCCTCCGCTGGCCATCACCTTCTTTGCGGCCACGGTAGGGCAGCGTACGAACACGGTGCCCATCCCGGCTTGTCCCCGACGTATTGCGCCAACGGATAACGCCGTCACATGGCATTCGCCCTTCCCTGCCAAGGCCTCCGCCAGCTCCTGCGGAGTGACGGAATCGTCCAAGCCGCTGACTCTAAGGTCAGTCGTGATAGTCGGCCTGGAGACTCGTACGCTCTCCTCGTCTCCGAACACCTCCCTGAGCTTCTCAGCAAGGACGTCCGCTTTGGCCGCGTTGTCCACACCGGAAACCTCCAGCACTCGTGCCCCAGTTGCCGCCGCCCTAATCTTCAGCGGTGGGAGCCCCAGCTCGCTTAAATTCACCTTCGCCTTGGCCGCTTCCAGCATCTTGGCGTAGGTGACCCCTTTCTCCACCGCACTCTTCTGCAGTGTGATAACCACCGCTGCGGTCCGTGGAGGGCGGAGTTTGGCCGCACCCGCTTTGGGGGGCTGCGTCTTCGGCCTAGGGATTTGGGCCGGAGGGGGAGGCCTCTTCTTCTCGGTGGGTCCTGCCCCTTCAGTGGCACGCACCTTGTCCCGCCTCTTGTCCTTTCCCCGCCTCATGACCACCTGCCAGTCCTCAACAGGAGCCACAGCGCTAACAGGGGCGGGGGCCGGCTTCGGCTTTGGCGCCGGAGTGTCCCTCTGAGTCAAGGACTCAGCTGGACGCACCTCAGCCTCTCTTCTCCGATCTGCCGCCAGAGGGGGCCTCAGGGTCTGCCTGGGCATCAGCCTCTCCTCGATTCCGGCAAAGCGGGCGTCTACCATTGTGCCGACTTGCACCATGATGTGCCGCATCGCCTCCTCACCGCAGGGAGTTTGGGCCGGGGCCTGAGCAGGCACCGATGACTGAGCCACTTGAGCTTGGGCTGCCCTCATCTGCGCCATCTCCCGTCGTAACTCCTTCAAGTCCGCTGCGAGCCGCTCGTTGGCCTTTACCAGAAGGGCCATCTCCTCAGGCACTGTGCGGGCCCGCGTTTCCTTAAAGGACGCCTTTATTGTTTCCGCAGCCTCCTTGAGGGCCCTCACCGACGTGCCCTTTAGGTTTTTGGACTTCGTGGCCACCGCATAAACAATGTCCACTGAGTCCATCAACATTGCCTCCAGCTCGGCGGCATCACAATTGTCCAGCCGTGAGTCGCGGTCCTCGGGCACCGGTGCTGGCGCCTTGAGGAACTGCGCCTTCCTCCTTTTTTGGATCTCCTCTTGGAGATCCCTTTCGGCTTCGAGCCGCATCTCTTCTTCCCGCGCCCGGTTGAGCTCGGCCTTGGCCTTCGCCAAACCAACGTATTGCCCTGTTGTGGGCGGGCGCCCCCTACCACGCTGAGTGCTCGAGACCTTGGGTGCTGGTGAGGATTCACCCTGGTCTCCCTGCCCTTCACGCTCCTCAATGTGCCGCTTGCGCAGCCTCCTCCCGGAGCCGTGAGAAGACACTGACTCCCAGGTCATGCCGTCAGAATCAGATTCTGACAGGCACACCGTCTCAGATCGAAGCCATGGGGCTTGAGCAGTCTCCACATTCGAAGCAACGGGCAGATCTTCGCCGTTGCTCTCCGTAAACTCGCAACGGGTCAAAACGACCCGCGCGTCTTTCACTCCATATGCCTTCTTGGCACCACCCTGCGCAGACGCGCAGCCTCTCTCCTCCTCATCCTCTCCACCACTTAATCTACTAAAAGAATTTTCATTAAGCATATTCAGTCCCACGAGTACGTGGGAAGGGTGGGTCGCCCCGGACAGTGCCCACTGTAACCGGGGAAGTCTGGCGTAACCCGCTCAGGGGAGCGACACTTCCCTGGCGGGGGACGCAGTAAGGACTGAAACTCCGTTCAGCCTTCCAGACCTCACGCTGCGCCGCCGCTTATCGTCGGGTGATTTTTTATAGAGGTTGTCTTCCTCGTAGCCCGGGCGACCAAGCCAAGGCCTATCGGTCCCGCTCAGATCGTGAAACATGACCACGACCATGTTGCGGGGTTACGATTTTGGGGCGGTGGCAGGGAAGTAGACTCCCACTGCCTGCCCGGCGGCAGGGTGAGTGCACGCCAGGCCCGACTCCCGACTCCTCGTAGCCAAAAAGGCTATCTTACTCCTAGCCTAAAAGACGGCTCCACGAGCACATCCCGACTCCATCCACTGCGCCCTCTGCTAATATCAGAGAGACACGCGGAGAAGACTCCCCTTTTCCCTTCCCGAGGCCCCCAATCCGCTAGTGAAGCGCCGACCCACACAGAATCCCGCAAGGAAGCTGACCCATACAACCGACTCGCGGGAGACCGAGCAGGATGGCGCCGTACCAACAGTTCGGGAACCTCCCCATTTCCCCCCCAGTGTTTGGTCCGCGCCGGTAAACCGGTAACTCCCATTTCTGGGAGCCGTTCCCCTATCCGCCACCCGGGGACGCGCCGCGTTGGGGTACACCTCCCCACCCACTGGGACAACCCAGCAGGTCCGCGGCGCGGAACCTAACCTAACCTAACCTTTTTTTTTTTTTTTTTTTTTTTTTTTTTTTTTTTTTTTTTTTTTACCTGGGAAAATCCTTTATGGATACCACCGTTCCGGGGGGAAACGGTGGTTATGTGGGACTCACCGCCGTAAGGCGGCATACGCACTAAAAAACCAGGGTGTTCCTCCTACACCAACTTAATACGAGGGGCATGGGACCGCTCGCGCATTACTCCACAGCCCTCGTCGGTGTTGCTGCCCGCCTAGCGGCAGACTCTCCTCCTGGGAGGTCTTCACAAGACCTCGCCACCTCATGTGTGATGCCCCGGAACACACGGGGCATCTCCACCTCTCGACGACCTATTATTAGGGGATGCCAGGTGCCCCCGCACCCAACACCCTAGGCCCTCGGAGCGGAGACGGGGTGCGGGCTCGATTAGCCCGCCTCCGTGTCCGCGCCCTCCGGAGCGGCTGAGCGAGAGGATCTCTCTCCCTCTCCCGCTCCTCTTCCTCCCTCTGCGAGATGACTGCCTCGCAGAAGGAGGCCACCGCCTCCCATGACCTCTGCCCATCGAGCATTTTTAGGATAATGGTCGATAGGGAGAGGTCAGTCCCTACGACCGCGACCAATGATTGCCGCGGTTCAGCTCCTCCCGGGCATGCCTCCAGCGCATGTTGCGCCGTATCCTCCGCATGTCCACACTGATGGCAAGCTGGGGAGTCCTCCCTTCGGGCAACGCGTTGTAGGTACCTCCCGAAACAACCATGTCCCGAGAGGACCTGCGTGAGTCGGAACGAAAGACTCCCATGCTTCCTGCGGACCCACTCCTCCAGTACTGGGCTGATCGCCTCCAGTAGTCGATGGGCACTCTGCCCCCTCTGCACCTGCCCATTTAGGAGACGCTCCCTCCACGTGGCGATGGCGGACACCCTGGCCTGATTGCGCCAGTGCGCCACCTCCTGCGGCGCCGGTCGCTCGTCCCGCTCCCGCGCCTGCGCTCTGCGCCAGTAGACCGAAGCCAAAACTTCAGCCTCAAGGTCCCACGGGAGCGAGCCTGCGAGCACGCATGCCACTTCGTGGGAGAGTGTGCGATACCCCCTGCACACCCTCACCGCCATCACCCGTTGAGCTCCGATCAGCACGGCAGTGGTCTGCCGATCGAGCTTTCCCGCCCATATCGGGGCGCCATATAACGCCATAGAGCTTACCACCGCTGTATAGAGGCGGCGGCAGCTCACTTCGCAGCCCCCGATGTTCGGGAGCAGTCGGCTAAGTGCGCCGGCTGTCCCCAAGATTTTGGGGGACAGCCGCCGCACGTGCTCCTTGAAGTTCCATCTGCCGTCGAGGACGACACCAAGATACTTCAGTGTCGTCCCGACGGGGATGGAAATTCCACCCACCACTATGGTGGAGTCTGCAGGTGGTTTCCGCCGGGGACCATGAAAACATATGGCCTCGGATTTGTGAAGCGCCACCTGCAGACCCAGCATCCGGATCCTTGCCACGACCGTAGCAACTCCGGCTGTGGCGAGGATCGCAGCCTCCCTATAGTTGCTTCCCCGGGCGGCAACCAACGTATCATCGGCGTAGCATACTACGCTAACGCCACGCAGGCTTGCCCCCCGGAGGACCCAATCGTATCCGACGTTCCACAGGAGAGGGCCAAGAACCGACCCCTGCGGAACACCGCGCGTCATGGGACTACTTCCCTCCCCGCGAGTCGTCGGGAAGACTACCTCTCGATCTGAGAGATAGTCCCCGACAAGTCTTCGCAGGTACTGGGGCACCTTGTGGTACCCCAGACCGGCGTGTATCGTGCTCCAGGGCAGCGTGTTGAATGCGTTGGAGATGTCCAACGATATGGCCACCAACACGCCGCCACTGGAGCACGCCTCCTCGGAGAGGTCGCGGACGAGAGATATGGCGTCAATCGTCGAGCGACCTCTCCGGAAGCCGAACTGGTTAGGCGCCAGATCCGGTCCCACCGTCTCGAGGTGCCTGACCAGGCGGGCAGCCACTACTCTCTCCAATAGCTTGCCCGCCTCGTCAAGCAGCACAATCGGGCGATAGCCCGAGGGCTCGTCCGCGGGACGACCCTCTTTCCTCAGGAGGACGAGTTTGCCCCTTCTCCATCGCCTGGGGAATCTTCCCCCCACAAGGCACCTGTCAAACAGGTCCTTCAAGGCGGGTCCCAGGTGCTTCAAGGAGAGGGCCCACGCGCGACCCGGTATGCCGTCAGGCCCAGGTGCCGTGTTCTTGGCTCTCATCCTGAGCACCGCCGCACCCAGCTCACCCTCGGAGATAGGGACAAACTCGCTCTCCTCTCCTTCGGCGAGATCGGCCGAAGTCAAGGGAGGCGTGAACTCGGCCCCCGGAGCACCGGGGAACAAGCCATCGACCACTCTTTGGAGCACCGCCGGTTGGAGCGAGGCTGTGATGGGGGGAGCCCAGGGACGAAGCTTTTGCCTCGCCCACTTGTACGGGCGGTCCCATGGGTCGCGCTCAAGCCCCTCCAGCAGCTGCTCCCAGGCTAGCCTCTTAGCCTCAACTATCGCGACGCGAAGGGCCCCAGAGGCCTCCCTGTAGGCGGCGTAAAGAGACTCGCTCTCCATAGTCTCTCGCCGCCTCCGCCTCCGATACCGCTGGTATAGTCGGCGCCTCGACACGCAACTTCTCCGGAGTTCGGCAATCTCCTCCGTCCACCAATAGACTTGGCGTCTCGGCTGTGGGGCTCGCGTACGCGGCATCCCAGCGTCGCAGACGCGCGACAATGCCTCGCACAGCCTGTCCGCCATCGCGTCCGGGTCTACTACTAGATCCGGCTCCTGAGGAGTGCCATTCCATACTTCGACGAGGGCCGCCTCCTGCAGCACTTCGGCGTTGAGGCGCTTCAGGGCCCATCGCGGACCTATCTCGCCACCTACCTCTCTCACCTCATCTGTTTGGGTCGGGGAGACGCTGAACCGGATGTACCTGTGATCGGACAGCGTTACCACGTCTACCAGGACCTGCCAGTCGCGAATGCGGCAAGCGATGTCCGGGGTGACGAGCGTCAAGTCGACGATCGACTCACCGTTCCGCCGGACGCAGGTGCTTACCGATCCCCGATTTATAACGCATAGGCCCACCTCGGCCATCCACTCTAGAACGACACCGCCCCGCGCGTTCGTCACCAGTGACCCCCACGCCGCTGATTTGGCGTTGAAGTCGCCGAGCACGAGGACAGGGCGCGGGCGGGTCTGACCAATCAAGGTCCCCACCTCGCCGAGAAGAGTCTCTAGCTCGCGAACTGGCCGGTTCGGGGAGTGGTACACCCCCACGATGACGGCCTGGCCTACCCTAGCCACTACAAAACCCCTGCCCCTCACCACGTCTTCGAGAGGGGGGGAGTGAGCCGGCGATTGCGTGGTGATTGCCACTAGGCCGTCGAGGTCCCCAACCCAATCAGACCTAGGTCGGACCGCGTAGGGCTCGCTCACCACCGCCACCTGGATCAACCGCTCCGCCATGGACTGCAGGAGCAAGTCCTGAGCCCCAGCGCATCGGTTGATATTCGCCTGTAGGAAGGTTAGAGCCATACTAATTAACCCTCCTCCATGCGTCCAGCTGGCCCTTTATCGGGGCGAGGCGGACGCGGCTGGGCCGTAGCCCCAGCCGCATTGGCCTTCCTTCTGACCCCTGGCTTTGACGGGGACTTGGCGCATGCCTTGCTCCCGGAGAGGTGATCCGCCGGCTTCCCCGCTGCTGCACATAGGGTGCAATGGGGGGCGGCGGTGCAATCTTTGGCCTTGTGGGCCTTTATACCGCAGCGGTAACACTCATCGCTGCGGTCCACTTCGGCCTTGCACTTGGCCGCTACATGGCCCAGTTCAAGGCAGCGGTAGCAGCGGCGGGGTCTCGCTTCCAGGATGCTGACTCGCGCTGCCACCCAGCCCACCAAAACGCGGCCACCGCTGGCCATCACTTTCTTTGCGGCCGCAGTGGGGCAGCGCACGAACGCGGTGCCCATCCCGGCTTGGCCCCGGCGGATTGCGCCAACGGAAAACGCCGCCACATGGCATTCGCCCTTCCCGGCCAAGGCCTCCGCCAGCTCCTGCGGAGCGACGGAATCATCCAGGCCACTGACCCGAAGGTCTGTTGTTACGGTCGGCCTGGAGACTCGTACGCCTTCCTCGCCTCCGAACACCTCCCTGAGCTTTTCGGCAAGGACGTCCGCTTTGGCCGCGTTGTCCGCACCGGAAACCTCCAGCACTCGTGCCCCAGTAGCCGCCGCCCTGATCTTCAGCGGCGGGAGCCCCAGCTCGCTTAACTTCACCTTCGCCTTGGCCGCTTCCAACATCTTGGCGTAGGTGATGCCTTTCTCAACCGCACTCTCCTGCAGCGTGATAACCACCGCTGCGGTCCGTGGAGGGCGGAGTTTGGCCGCACCCGCTTTGGGGGGCTGCGTCTTCGACCTAGGGATTTGGGCCGGAGGGGGAGGCCTCTTCTTCTCGGTGGGTCCTGCCCCTTCCGTGGCACGCACCTTGTCCCGCCTCTTGTCCTTTCCCCGCCTCGTGACCACCTGCCAGTCCTCAACAGGAGCCGCAGCGCTAACAGGGGCGGGGGCCGGCTTCGGCTTTGGAACCGCTCTTGTTCCCGGCTTTGGCGCCGGAGAGTCCCTCTGAGCCAAGGACTCAGCTGGACGCACCTCAGCCTCTTTTCTCCGATCTGCGGCCAGAGGGGGCCTCAGGGTCTGCCTGGGCATCAGCCTCTCCTCGATTCCGGCAAAGCGGGCGTCCACCATTGTGCCGACTTGCACCATGATGTGCCGCATTGCATCCTCACCGCAGGGGGCTTGGGCCGGGGCCTGAGCGGGCATCAAGGTCGAAGCCACTTGAGCTTGGGCAGCCCTCATCTGCACCATCTCCCGCCGCAGCTCCTTAAGGTCCGCCGCGAGCCGCTCATTAGCCTTTATTAGAAGGGCCATCTCCTCGGACATAGTGCGGGCCCGCGTTTCCTTGAAGGACGCCTTTATCACATCCGCGGCCTCCTTGAGGGCCCTCACCGACGTGCCCTTAAGGTTTCTGGACTTGGTGGCCACCGCATACACGATGTCCACTGAGTCCATCAACATTGACTCCAGCTCGGCGGCATCGCAGTTGCCAAGCCGTGAGTCGCTGCCCTCGGGCACCGATGCTGGTACCTTGAGGTACTGCGCCTTTCTCCTTTTTTGGACGTCCTCTTGGAGCTCTTTTTCGGCTGTGAGCCGCATCTCCTCTTCCCGCGCCCGGTTGAGCTCGGCCTTGGCCTTCGCCAGCCCAACGTATTGCCCTGTTGTGGGCGGGCGCCCCCTACCACGCCGAGCGCTCGAGACCTTGGGTGCAGGTGAGGATTCACCCTGGTCTCCCTGCCCTTCCTGCTCCTCCATATGCCGCTTGCGCAGCCTCCTCCCGGAGCCGTGAGACGACACTGTCTCCCAGGTCATGCCGTCAGAATCAGATTCTGACAGGCAGACCGTCTCAGTTCGGAGCCATGGGGCTTGAGTAGCCTCCACATTCGAAGCAACGGGCAGATCTTCGCCGTTGCTCTCCGTCAACTCGCAACGGGTCAAAACGACCCGCGCATCTTTCACCTCACATGCCTTCTCGGCACCACTCTGCGCAGACGCGCACTCTCTTTTCACTTCCTCTTCTCCGTCACTTAACCTAAAAGAATTTTCATAAAATTTAGTCATATTCAGTCCCACGAGTACGTGGGAAGGGTGGGTCGCCCCGGACAGTGCCCACTGTAACCGGGGAAGTCTGGCGTAACCCGCTCAGGGGAGCGACACTTCCCTGGCGGGGGACGCAGTAGCGACTGAAACTCCGTTCAGCCTTCCAGGCCTCACGCTGCGCCGCCGCTTACCTTCGGGTGATTTTTTATAGAGGTTGTCTTCCTCGCGACCCGGGCGACCAAGCCAGGGCCTATCGGTCCCGCTCAGATCGCAAAACATGACTGCGACCATGTTGCGGGGTTACGATTTTGGGGCGGTGGCAGGGAAGTAAACTCCCACTGCCTGCCCGGCGGCAGGGTAAGTGCACGCCAGGCCCGACTCCCGACTCCTCCTAGCCTAAAAAAGGCTATCCTCTCTTGTAGGCACCTAGCCTACAAACGGACGGCTCCACCAGCCCATCCCGTCCCACCTACCCATCCTACCCCACCGACAGAGTGCCGGCGCCTGGTGGTTTCTGTTACATCTATTTCTGATGGAAATAGACCAATAACGGGCAGCAACCGCGAGAAGGAACGACCCCACCAGACTTGCCTTGAGGATCTACACGACCTGCGCTCTCCCTCAAAGCCATTCGCCTCATTACTCGCTCCCAGAGCCGAGTAAAGAAGGCCAAGATTTATCCAATACAAGCGACCGAAGCCGCTAGCTAGGCATAGAACTACTAATGGATAAACCCAGACCCGCCCAACCTAACCTAACCTTTTTTTTTTTTTTTTAACCTGGGAAAATCCTTTATGGATACCACCGTTCCGGGGGGAAACGGTGGTTATGTGGGACTCACCGCCGTAAGGCAGCATACGCACTAAAAAACCAGGGTGTTCCTCCTACACCAACTTAAGACGAGGGGCATGGGACCGCTCGCGCATTACTCCACAGCCCTCGTCGGTGTCGCTGCCCGCCTAGCGGCAGACTCTCCTCCTGGGAGGTCTTCACAAGACCTCGCCACCTCATGTGTGATGCCCCGGAACACACGGGGCATCTCCACCTCTCGACGACCCATTGTTAGGGGATGCCAGGTGCCCCCGCACCCAACACCCCAGGCCCTCGAAGCGGAGACGGGGTGCGGGCTCGATTAGCCCGCCTCCGTGTCCGCGCCCCCGGGAGCGGCTGTGCGAGAGGATCTCTCTCCCTCTCCCGCTCCTCTTCTTCTCCACCATGGACTGCAGGAGCAAGTCCTGAGCCCCGGCGCATCGGTTGATATTCGCCTGTAGGAAGGTTAGGGCCATACTAACTAACCTTCCTCCATGCGTCCCGATGGACCTTCATCAGGCGGACGCGGCTGCGCCGTAGCCCCAGCCACGTTGGCCTTCCTTCTGACCCCTGTCTTTGACGGGGACTTGGCGCATGCCTTGCTCCCGGAGAGGTGATCCGCTGGCTTCCCCGCTGCTGCACATAGGGTGCAATGGGGGGTAGCGGTGCAATCTTTGGCCTTGTGGGCCTTTATACCGCAGCGGTAACACTCATCGCTGCGGTCAACCTCGGCCTTGCACTTGGCCGCTATATGGCCCAGTTCAAGGCAGCGGTAGCAGCGGCGGGGTCTTGCATCTAGGATGCTGACTCGCGCCGCCACCCAACCAACCAAAACGCGGCCTCCACTGGCCATCACCTTCTTTGCGGCCACGGTAGGGCAGCGTACGAACACGGTGCCCATCCCGGCTTGTCCCCGACGTATTGCGCCAACGGATAACGCCGTCACATGGCATTCGCCCTTCCCTGCCAAGGCCTCCGCCAGCTCCTGCGGAGTGACGGAATCGTCCAAGCCGCTGACTCTAAGGTCAGTCGTGATAGTCGGCCTGGAGACTCGTACGCTCTCCTCGTCTCCGAACACCTCCCTGAGCTTCTCAGCAAGGACGTCCGCTTTGGCCGCGTTGTCCACACCGGAAACCTCCAGCACTCGTGCCCCAGTTGCCGCCGCCCTGATCTTCAGCGGTGGGAGCCCCAGCTCGCTTAAATTCACCTTCGCCTTGGCCGCTTCCAGCATCTTGGCGTAAGTGACCCCTTTCTCCACCGCACACTTCTGCAGTGTGATAACCACCGCTGCGGTCCGTGGAGGGCGGAGTTTGGCCGCACCCGCTTTGGTGGGCTGCGTCTTCGGCCTAGGGATTTGGGCCGGAGGGGGAGGCCTCTTCTTCTCGGTGGGTCCTGCCCCTTCAGTGGCACGCACCTTGTCCCGCCTCTTGTCCTTTCCCCGCCTCGTGACCACCTGCCAGTCCTCAACAGGAGCCACAGCGCTAACAGGGGCGGGGGCCGGCTTCGGCTTTGGCGCCGGAGTGTCCCTCTGAGTCAAGGACTCAGCTGGACGCACCTCAGCCTCTCTTCTCCGATCTGCCGCCAGAGGGGGCCTCAGGGTCTGCCTGGGCATCAGCCTCTCCTCGATTCCGGCAAAGCGAGCGTCCACCATTGTGCCGATTTGCACCATGATGTGCCGCATCGCCTCCTCACCGCAGGGAGTTTGGGCCGGGGCCTGAGCAGGCACCGATGACTGAGCCACTTGAGCTTGGGCTGCCCTCATCTGCGCCATCTCCCGTCGTAACTCCTTCAAGTCCGCTGCGAGCCGCTCGTTGGCCTTTACCAGAAGGGCCATCTCCTCAGGCACTGTGCGGGCCCGCGTTTCCTTAAAGGACGCCTTTATTGTTTCCGCAGCCTCCTTGAGGGCCCTCACCGACGTGCCCTTTAGGTTTTTGGACTTCGTGGCCACCGCATAAACAATGTCCACTGAGTCCATCAACATTGCCTCCAGCTCGGCGGCATCACAATTGTCCAGTCGTGAGTCGCGGTCCTCGGGCACCGGTGCTGGCGCCTTGAAGAACTGCGCCTTCCTCCTTTTTTGGATCTCCTCTTGGAGATCCCTTTCGGCTTCGAGCCGCATCTCTTCTTCCCGCGCCCGGTTGAGCTCGGCCTTGGCCTTCGCCAAACCAACGTATTGCCCTGTTGTGGGCGGGCGCCCCCTACCACGCTGAGTGCTCGAGACCTTGGGTGCTGGTGAGGATTCACCCTGGTCTCCCTGCCCTTCACGCTCCTCAATGTGCCGCTTGCGCAGCCTCCTCCCGGAGCCGTGAGAAGACACTGACTCCCAGGTCATGCCGTCAGAATCAGATTCTGACAGGCACACCGTCTCAGATCGAAGCCATGGGGCTTGAGCAGTCTCCACATTCGAAGCAACGGGCAGATCTTCGCCGTTGCTTTCCGTAAACTCGCAACGGGTCAAAACGACCCGCGCGTCTTTCACTCCATATGCCTTCTTGGCACCACCCTGCGCAGACGCGCAGCCTCTCTCCTCCTCATCCTCTCCACCACTTAATCTACTAAAAGAATTTTCATTAAGCATATTCAGTCCCACGAGTACGTGGGAAGGGTGGGTCGCCCCGGACAGTGCCCACTGTAACCGGGGAAGTCTGGCGTAACCCGCTCAGGGGAGCGACACTTCCCTGGCGGGGGACGCAGTAAGGACTGAAACTCCGTTCAGCCTTCCAGACCTCACGCTGCGCCGCCGCTTATCGTCGGGTGATTTTTTATAGAGGTTGTCTTCCTCGTAGCCCGGGCGACCAAGCCAAGGCCTATCGGTCCCGCTCAGATCGTGAAACATGACCACGACCATGTTGCGGGGTTACGATTTTGGGGCGGTGGCAGGGAAGTAGACTCCCACTGCCTGCCCGGCGGCAGGGTGAGTGCACGCCAGGCCCGACTCCCGACTCCTCGTAGCCAAAAAGGCTATCTCACTCCTAGCCTAAAAGACGGCTCCACGAGCACATCCCGACTCCATCCACTGCGCCCTCTGCTAATATCAGAGAGACACGCGGAGAAGACTCCCCTTTTCCCTTCCCGAGGCCCCCAATCCGCTAGTGAAGCGCCGACCCACACAGAATCCCGCAAGGAAGCTGACCCATACAACCGACTCGCGGGAGACCGAGCAGGACGGCGCCGTACCAACAGTTCGGGAACCTCCCCATTTCCCCCCCAGTGTTTGGTCCGCGCCGGTAAACCGGTAACTCCCATTTCTGGGAGCCGTTCCCCTATCCGCCACCCGGGGACGCGCCGCGTTGGGGTACACCTCCCCACCCACTGGGACAACCCAGCAGGTCCGCGGAACCTTTTTTTTTTTTTTTTTTTTTACCTGGGAAAATCCTTTATGGATACCACCGTTCCGGGGGGAAACGGCGGTTATGTGGGACTCACCGCCGTAAGGCGGCATACGCACTAAAAAACCAGGGTGTTCCTCCTACACCAACTTAAGACGAGGGGCATGGGACCGCTCGCGCATTACTCCACAGCCCTCGTCGGTGTCGCTGCCCGCCTAGCGGCAGACTCTCCTCCTAAGAGGTCTTCACTAGACCTCGCCACCTCATGTGTGATGCCCCGGAACACACGGGGCATCTCCACCTCTCGACGACCCATTGTTAGGGGATGCCAGGTGCCCCCGCACCCAACACCCCAGGCCCTCGAAGCGGAGACGGGGTGCGGGCTCGATTAGCCCGCCTCCGTGTCCGCGCCCTCCGGAGCGGCTGAGCGAGAGGATCTCTCTCCCTCTCCCGCTCCTCTTCCTCCCTCTGTGAGATGACTGCCTCGCAGAAGGAGGCCACCGCCTCCCATGACCTCTGCCCATCGAGCATTTTTAGGATAATGGTCGATAGGGAGAGGTCAGTCCCTACGACCGCAACCAATGTCTGCCGCGGTTCTGCTCCTCCCGGGCATTCCTCCAGCGCATGTTGCGCCGTATCCTCCGCATGTCCACACTGATGGCAAGCTGGGGAGTCCTCCTTTCGGGCAACGCGGTGTAGGTACCTCCCGAAACAACCATGTCCCGAGAGGACCTGCGTCAGTCGGAAGGAAAGACTCCCATGCTTCCTGCGGACCCACTCCTCCAGTACTGGGCTGATTGCCTCCAGGAGCCTTCGGGCGCTCTGCCCCCTCTGCATCTGCCCCGCGAGGAGCCGCTCCCTCCACATGGCGATGGCGGACACCCTGGCCTGATTGCGCCAGTGCGCCACCTCCTGCGGCGCCGGTCGCTCGTCCCGCTCCCGCGCCTGCGCTCTGCGCCAGTAGACCGAAGCCAAAACTTCGGCCTCAAGGTCCCACGGGAGCGAGCCTGCGAGCACGCATGCCACTTTGTGGGAGAGTGTGCGATACCCCCTGCACACCCTCACCGCCATCACCCGTTGAGCTCCGATCAGCACGGCAGTGGTCTGCCGATCGAGCTTTTCCGCCCATATCGGGGCGCCATATAACGCCATAGAGCTTACCACCGCTGTATAGAGGCGGCGGCAGCTCACTTCGCAGCCCCCGATGTTCGGGAGCAGTCGGCTAAGTGCGCCGGCTGTCCCCAAGATTTTGGGGGACAGCCGCCGCACGTGCTCCTTGAAGTTCCATCTGCCGTCGAGGACGACACCAAGATACTTCAGTGTCGTCCCGACGGGGATGGAAATTCCACCCACCACTATGGTGGAGTCTGCAGGTGGTTTCCGCCGGGGACCATGAAAACATATGGCCTCGGATTTGTGAAGCGCCACCTGCAGACCCAGCATCCGGATCCTTGCCACGACCGTAGCGACTCCGGCTGTGGCGAGGATCGCAGCCTCCCTATAGTTGCTTCCCCGGGCGGCAACCAACGTATCATCGGCGTAGCATACTACGCTAACGCCACGCAGGCTTGCCCCCCGGAGGACCCAATCGTATCCGACGTTCCACAGGAGAGGGCCAAGAACCGACCCCTGCGGAACACCGCGCGTCATGGGACTACTTCCCTCCCCGCGAGTCGTCGGGAAGACTACCTCTCGATCTGAGAGATAGTCCCCGACAAGTCTTCGCAGGTACTGGGGCACCTTGTGGTACCCCAGACCGGCGTGTATCGTGCTCCAGGGCAGCGTGTTGAATGCGTTGGAGATGTCCAACGATATGGCCACCAACACGCCGCCACTGGAGCACGCCTCCTCGGAGAGGTCGCGGACGAGAGATATGGCGTCAATCGTCGAGCGACCTCTCCGGAAGCCGAACTGGTTAGGCGCCAGATCCGGTCCCACCGTCTCGAGGTGCCTGACCAGGCGAGCAGCCACTACTCTCTCCAATAGCTTGCCCGCCTCGTCAAGCAGCACAATCGGGCGATAGCCCGAGGGCTCGTCCGCGGGACGACCCTCTTTCCTCAGGAGGACGAGTTTGCCCCTTCTCCATCGCCTGGGGAATCTTCCCCCCACGAGGCACCTGTCAAACAGGTCCTTCAAGGCGGGTCCCAGGTGCTTCAAGGAGAGGGCCCACGCGCGACCCGGTATGCCGTCAGGCCCAGGTGCCGTGTTCTTGGCTCTCATCCTGAGCACCGCCGCACCCAGCTCACCCTCGGAGATAGGGACAAACTCGCTCTCCTCTCCTTCGGCGAGATCGGCCGAAGTCAAGGGAGGCGTGAACTCGGCCCCCGGAGCACCGGGGAACAAGCCATCGACCACTCTTTGGAGCACCGCCGGTTGGAGCGAGGCTGTGATGGGGGGAGCCCAGGGACGAAGCTTTTGCCTCGCCCACTTGTACGGGCGGCCCCATGGGTCGCGCTCAAGCCCCTCCAGCAGCTGCTCCCAGGCTCGCCTCTTAGCCTCAACTATCGCGACGCGAAGGGCCCCAGAGGCCTCCCTGTAGGCGGCGTAAAGAGACTCGCTCTCCTCAGTTTCTCGCCGCCTTCGCCTCCGATACCGCTGGTATAGTCGGCGCCTCGACACGCAACTTCTCCGGAGTTCGGCAATCTCCTCCGTCCACCAATAGACTTGGCGTCTCGGCTGTGGGGCTCGCGTGCGCGGCATCGCAGCGTCGCAGACGCGTGACAATGCCTCGCACAGCCTGTCCGCCATCGCGTCCGGGTCTACTAGATCCGGCTCCTGAGGAGTGCCATTCCATACTTCGACGAGGGCCGCCTCCTGCAGCACTTCAGCGTTGAGGCGCTTCAGGGCCCATCGCGGACCTATCTCGCCACCTACCTCTCTCACCTCATCTGTTTGGGTCGGGGAGACGCTGAACCGGATGTACCTGTGATCGGACAGCGTTACCACGTCTACCAGCACCTGCCAGTCGCGAATGCGGCAAGCGATGTCCGGGGTGACGAGCGTCAAGTCGACGATCGACTCACCGTTCCGCCGGACGCAGGTGCTTTCCGATCCCCGATTTATAACGCAGAGGCCCACCTCGGCCATCCACTCTAGAACGACACCGCCCCACGCGTTCGTCACCGGCGACCCCCACGCCGCTGATTTGGCGTTGAAGTCGCCGAGCACGAGGACAGGGCGCGGGCGGGTCTGACCAATCAAGGTCCCCACCTCGCCGAGAAGAGTCTCTAGCTCGCGAACTGGCCGGTTCGGGGAGTGGTACACCCCCACGATGACGGCCTGGCCTACCCTAGCCACTACAAAACCCCTGCCCCTCACCACGTCTTCGAGAGGGGGGGAGTGAGCCGGCGATTGCGTGGTGATTGCCACCAGGCCGTCGAGGTCCCCAACCCAGTCAGACCTAGGTCGGACCGCGTAGGGCTCGCTCACCACCGCCACCTGGATCAACCGCTCCGCCATAGACTGCAGGAGCAAGTCCTGAGCCCCGGCGCATCGGTTGATGTTCGCCTGTAGGAAGGTTAGGGCCATACTAACTAACCTTCCTCCATGCGTCCGACTGGCCCTTTATCGGGGCGAGGCGGATGTGGCTGGACCGTAGCACCAGCCGCATTGGCCATCCTTCTCACCCCTGGCTTTGACGGGGACTTGGCGCATGCCTTGCTCCCGGAGAGGTGATCCGCCGGCTTCCCTGCTGCTGCACAAAGGGAGCAATGGGGGGCGGCGGTGCACTCCTTGGCCTTGTGGGCCTTTATACCGCAGCGGTAACACTCATCGCTGCGGTCCACTTCGGCATTGCACTTGGCCGCTACATGGCCCAGTTCAAGGCAGCGGTAGCAGCGGCGGGGTCTCGCTTCCAGGATGCTGACTCGCGCCGCCACCCAGCCCACCAAAACGCGGCCACCGCTGGCCATCACTTTCTTTGCGGCCGCAGTGGGGCAGCGCACGAACGCGGTGCCCATCCCGGCTTGGCCCCGGCGGATTGCGCCAACGGAAAACGCCGTCACATGGCATTCGCCCTTCCCGGCCAAGGCCTCCGCCAGCTCCTGCGGAGCGACGGAATCGTCCAGGCCACTGACCCGAAGGTCTGTTGTTACGGTCGGCCTGGAGACTCGTACGCCTTCCTCGCCTCCGAACACCTCCCTGAGCTTTTCGGCAAGGACGTCCGCTTTGGCCGCGTTGTCCGCACCGGAAACCTCCAGCACTCGTGCCCCAGTAGCCGCCGCCCTGATCTTCAGCGGCGGGAGCCCCAGCTCGCTTAACTTCACCTTCGCCTTGGCCGCTTCCAGCATCTTGGCGTAGGTGATGCCTTTCTCAACCGCACTCTCCTGCAGCGTGATGACCACGGCTGCGGTCCGCGGAGGGCGGAGTTTGGCCGCACCCGCTTTGGGGGGCTGCGTCTTCGGCCTAGGGATTTGGGCTGGAGGGGGAGGCCTCTTCTTCTCGTTGGGTCCTGCCCTTTCCGTTGCACGCACCTTGTCCCGCCTCTTGTCCTTTCCCCGCCTCGTGACCACCTGCCAGTCCTCAACAGGAGCCGCAGCGCTAGCAGGGGCGGGGGCCGGCTTCGGCTTTGGAGCCGCTCTTGTTCCCGGCTTTGGCGCCGGAGTGTCCCTCTGAGTCAAGGACTCAGCTGGACGCACCTCAGCCTCCCTTCGCCGATCTGCGGCCAGAGGGGGCCTCAGGATCTGCCTGGGCATTAGCCTCTCCTCTATTCCGGCAAAGCGGGCGTCCACCATTGTGCCGACTTGCACCATGATGTGCCGCATTGCCTCCTCACCGCAGGGAGTTTGGGCCGTGGCCTGAGCAGGCACAGTGGACGGAGCCACTTGAACTTGGGCTGCCCTCATCTGCGCCATCTCCCGTCGTAACTCCTTCAAGTCCGCCGCAAGCCGCTCGTTGGCCTTCACCAGAAGTGCCATCTCCTCAGGCATTGTGCGGGCCCGCGTTTCCTTGAAGGACGTCTTTATTGTGTCCGCAGCCTCCTTGAGGGCCCTCACCGACGTGCCCTTTAGGTTTCTGGACTTCGTGGCCACCGCATAAACGATGTCCACTGAGTCCATCAACATTGCCTCCAGCTCGGCGGCATCAAAATTGCCTAGCCGTGAGTCGCGGTCCTCGGGCACCGGTGCTGGCGCCTTGAGGAACTGCGCCTTCCTCCTTTTTTGGATCTCCTCTTGGAGATTCCTTTCGGCTTCGAGCCGCATCTCTTCTTCCCGCGCCTGGTTGAGCTCGGCCTTGGCCTTCGCCAGCCCAACGTATTGCCCTGTTGTGGGCGGGCGCCCCCTACCACGCCGAGCGCTCGAGACCTTGGGTGCCGGTGAGGATTCACCCTGGTCTCCGTGCCCTTCCTGCTCCTCAATATGCCGCTTGCGCAGCCTCCTCCCGGAGCCGTGAGACGACACTGTCTCCCAGGTCATGCCGTCAGAATCAGATTCTGACAGGCAGACCGTCTCAGTTGGGAGCCATGGGGCTTGAGTAGCCTCCACATTCGAAGCAACGGGCAGATCTTCGCCGTTGCTCTCCGTCAACTCGCAACGGGTCAAAACGACCCGCGCATCTTTCACCTCACACGCCTTCTCGGCACCACTCTGCGCAGACGCGCACTCTCTTTCCACTTCCTCCTCTCCATCACTTAACCTAAAAGAATTTTCAAAAAATTTTGCCATATTCAGTCCCACGAGTACGTGGGAAGGGTGGGTCGCCCCGGACAGTGCCCACTGTAACCGGGGAAGTCTGGCGTAACCCGCTCAGGGGAGCGACACTTCCCTGGCGGGGGACGCAGTAGCGACTGAAACTCCGTTCAGCCTTCCAGGCCTCACGCTGCGCCGCCGCTTACCTTCGGGTGATTTTTTATAGAGGTTGTCTTCCTCGCGGCCCGGGCGACCAAGCCAGGGCCTATCGGTCCCGCTCAGATCGCAAAACATGACTGCGACCATGTTGCGGGGTTACGATTTTGGGGCGGTGGCAGGGAAGTAAACTCCCACTGCCTGCCCGGCGGCAGGGTAAGTGCACGCCAGGCCCGAATCCCGACTCCTCCTAGCCTAAAAAGGCTATCCGCTCTTGTAGGGACCTAGCCTACAAAGGGACGGCTCCACCAGCCCATCCCGTCCTACCTACCCATCCTACCCCACCGACAGAGTGCCGGCGCCTGGTGGTTTCTGTTACGTCTATTTCTGATGGAAATAGACCAATAGCGGGCAGCAACCGCGAGAAGGAACGACCCCACCAGACTTGCCTTGAGGATCTACACGACCTGCGCTCTCCCTCAAAGCCATTCGCCTCATTACTCGCTCCCAGAGCCGAGTAAAGAAGGCCAAGATTTATCCAATACAAGCGACCGAAGCCGCAAGCTAGGCATAGCAACTACTAATGGATAAACCCAGACCCGCCCAGGTCCGCGGAACCTTTTTTTTTTTTTTTTTTTTTTTTTTTTTTTTTTTTTTTTTTTTTTTTTTTTAACGTGAGGAAATCCTTCATGGATACCTCCCGCCGTAGGGGAGGCGGAAGGTTATGCCAGACTCCTACTGGCTAAAACCTCACGGGGTTCCACCTGATCGCTGATTGTCTCTAAGCTTCGGGAGCGCTTTCGCATTCGTCCATAGCGTTGAACAGCGGCGTTGGCTCTTATGAGCCTCATCTCACTTGCAGCTACTGCTGCAATTACCATCTTGTCTCCTTACGAGAGGCACGCGGAACCTCCACGCGCGCCACCTCGGGGCCTTTGTCAGTAGACGACGACACCCCCTAGTATCGCCGCCCAAGCCTTTGTCATGGAGGATTTATATCAAGGAGGTTTCTCCTCCTTCTCCCTCCGACTCTCCTGCTGCGGATCGGATTGGAGGTAATTAATTCCCTTTCTCTTTCCGCAGCTTCCTTCTGCTGAAGGACTTGTTCGCAGAAGGCAATTACGTCTTTCCAACATTCTTCACTTTCGACCATAGCTTTGACTATTGCTGAAAGGGTCATGGGCCCTCCTGTGAAATTTGCAATTTGTGTCCGCAAGGTTGCCCACGCAGGACATACCTCAAGTGTATGCTGCGCTGAGTCCTCATTATGGTCACAATGGTGACATCCAGGTGTTGGTTCTCTTCCGATTCGACACAGGTACTTCGAGAAACAACCGTGTCCCGATAGTACCTGTGTGAGCCGGAAAGTCATTGTACCGTGCTCTCTAGAAAGCCATTCATTGAATATTGGCCAGATCGCCTCAATAATGCGCAGACCAGCGCTTGGATGCGCCAGCCTTCTGAGCCATTCCTCCTTGCCTACATTATAAAATTCTTCTCGCTTACTCTCCACCTCTCTTGGCGCTGGGCGAAGATCCTGTGCTCTGTTTTGCTCTCGCCAGTGGTGAACCTTTGCAAGACACTTTGCATCCAGGTCCCATGGCAGAGAACATGCCAGCAGGCACGCTGCCTCGTAGGATATTGTGCGGTACCCCCGTATCACTCGTATAGCCATCGCTCTCTGTGGATTTCGCAGTGCAGCAATGCTTCGGCTGTTGAGTGTATCAGCCCACACTGGAGCTCCGTACATGGCCATGGACCGTACTACTCCCATGTAAAGTCTCCGGCAACTCACTTTTGCACCCCTGAGGTTAGGTAGTAGCCCTCCAAGGGCGGCCGCCGTCCCCATCAGTTTTGGTGCCAGTCTCTGAAAATGTGTATTGAAGTCCCACCGGCTGTCGAGGACGAGTCCCAGGTACTTCATCGTCGACTCGACACCGATGTGGACTCCACCTACCACTATATGTAAGTCCGCTGGGGGCTTGTTCCGTGGCCCATGAAAACATAGCGCTTCAGACTTATTCAGGGCCACCTGTAGCCCGAGTCGTCTAATCCGATTTACTATCTGGGCCACACCTGCTGTGGCAAGAATGGCTGCTTCCCTATGTGACCTGGCTCTTGCTGTGACAAGAGTGTCATCTGCGTAGCATGTCACCCTAATCCCATAGAGATTCGCTCCTCTCAACACCCAGTCGTAACCAATGTTCCACAGGAGTGGCCCAAGGACCGAGCCCTGTGGAACACCGCACGACATTCTGTGTCGAGCCCATCCTTCCTGCCCCTGGAATGATATAAATCTTTCGTTTAAGTAGTCACCGATGATCCTGCAAAGGTATAGCGGCACTCGATGATATTTGAGTGCCTCCCTAACACAACTCCAGGGTAAGGTATTGAAGGCGTTGGCAATGTCTAGCGATACCGCCAGAACGACCTCGCCCCGGGAAACTGCCTCTTCCGTAACCGCCTTTACTTGTAGTATCGCACCAATGGTTGATCGCCCCCTCCTAAAACCAAACTGATTGACGTCCAAGTCTGGACCGACGCTGCTTAGATGCCTTATGAGGCGATCGGCTATTATGCGTTCAAATAACTTACCCACCTCGTCCAAAAGAACGATGGGGCGGTAAGCTGATGGAGAATCCGTAGGACGTCCCTCTTTCTTGAGCAGTACCAGCCTGCCCGTTTTCCATTGTACTGGAAATCGTCCCTGTGTTAAGCAAGCATCATAAAAGTGCATAAGACGTGGTCCTAGAGCTTTCATGGCCAGAACCCAAGCTCGACCGGGAATCCCGTCAGGACCCGGGGCCGTGTTCTTTGCCCCGAGACGCATAACTGCCATCCTAAATTCGACATTGCTCACTTCCGGCACTTCAGCATCTAAGCTCTCTTCATGAGGAGCCATAGTTGGTGGAGTATGTTCCTCTCTACTTGGGAATAGAGCCGACACCACTCTCTGTAGGAGTTGTGGTTCTAAACTTTGAGTAAGGGGTGGGGCCCACGGACGAAGTTTTCCCCTCACCATCCTATATGGTCGTCCCCAAGGATCCTTGTTTAGGGTCTCCAGTAATTCCTCTCGAGCTTCATTTTTTGCTTGGATAATGGCTAGCTGTAGGGCCTTCTTGGCTTCCCTGTACAGTCCATACAGCTGCTCTTCCAATGCTTCATCACGATGTCGTCTACGGCGGTATCTCGTGTACCGACGTCGAGCTACCACACAAACTTTACGTAAGTCCGCAAGTTCCGCTGACCACCAGTATACTTGGGGCTTGGTGGGCCGAGACACGACTCTAGGCATGGCTGCGTCGCAGATGTGCGTCATGGCCTCTCGGAACCACTCCGCCTCTTCCGAAATTTCGACCTGCGCCTGCCCATTAGGCTCCGGCACCCATGCTTTAACCAGAGCGGCCACCTCCAGTGCATCTCGATCCAAACGCTTAAGTGCCCATCGCGGGCTGCCTTCCCGGGCGGCACTTCCTCTCGGCCTACTTGAAATCCGAGGATGTGGAGAAATATCGAACCTGATGTAACGGTGATCTGACAGCGTCTCCACATCCTCTGCGACTTTCCAGCCGTGAATTCGGCTGACCAGATCTAGACTTGCAAACGTCACATCTACTATAGATCCACCTTGTTGCCGAACACACGTCAGCACCGATCCGCTGTTAAGGACTATTAATCCGGTGGTTAATGCCCACTCTTCCAGCAGTTCTCCCCGTGGGTCTGTGAAGAGAGACCCCCAAGCTGTAGATTTCGCATTTAGGTCACCAAGTACAATCACTGGATGTGGGTGACTCTGCCCAACAAGGGATCCGACTTCAACAAGAAAGCTTTCAAAATCAGCGAGGACTCTGTTGGGCGAGATATAACCCGCCACCACCACTATTCCTCTTACAAGAGCTGCAACACAGCCCTTTCCTTTCATTACTCTGTCGAAAGAAATGCCCTTGGAAGTTATTGCCACGAGCCCATCCTTATCTCCAACCCAGTTTTCTCTAGGTGGAATAAAGTAGGGCTCGGATATAGCCGCTATGTCAATCAACCACTCCGCCATGCTCTGGATCATAAGATCTTGAGCCCTGGCGGAGTGGTTGAGATTCGCCTGTAGAAAACGAAGCGCCATACTATGTGGTTTCCATTTCAACCTCCACTCCCCCCGTTTGCGTCGGAGGACAGCTAGCAGCTGCCGGCGTTGAGGCTGTGGTGTTACCAGCCGTGACCCTTCTCCTTGATTTAGGAGGGGAGCATGACCTACTTCCAAGTTTATGCGCTGATGGCTTATTTGCCGCTGCACACAGGGAACATTTGGGTGGAGCTACGCATTCGGACGACTTATGGCCGACCTTTCCACATCTGTAGCATTCCTCACTGCGATCAATTTCGGCCGTACATTGGGCACGGACGTGCCCGTTCTGTAAACACCGGTAACACCTCATTGGTCTCGGCTGTAACATTTCTACTCTAGCTGAGACCCAACCGACTAGCAGACGGCCTTCCTGTCCTAGCTTTTTGGCAACGGCTACCGGACAGCTGACCAATATTACTCCAGTGCCCTGGTAGGACCGTTTAATCTCTCCTACCTTTACTAGCTCCTTCGAGCAGCCCCCGCACTGAGCAACAGCAGCGATAACATCTTCTTTAGTGACAGAATCGTCCAATCCTAAGATTCTGACGTCTGCACATTTTGTGGGTCTAGAGATTCTAGCCCAATCCTCGTTTAAGGCCTCTTTCAATTTTTGGGCTAAAGAGTCTGCCTTCTCGCTGCTGTCCTGACCGGCTGCGACCTCCAGGATGTGCGCCCCTGTCGCAGCCTTACGGAATCGCACGCTGGTAATGCCACAGCTGGTGAGATCCACCTTAGCCTTGGCTTCCTCCATCACTTTCCCATATGTTGCACCTTTCTCCTCGGCTCCTGGCTGTAGAGTGATTACAACTGCTGCCGTCCGGGGAGGGCGCAGCTTCACTAGCGCTGAGCGTTTAGTACCTACCGCTTTTGTCAAAAGCGTTGTGCGCGCCGATTTGGGCGCTACAACTACAGCTTTTGACTTTTTGCCTCCTTTTGTCACCTCTGTCCAGCTCATGCCCTGAGGCACTGGAGATGAATCCTGAAGCGCACTCTGTGTTTGCACTGGGCTTGTAGCTCGCTCACTATTCTTCTTGCTATTTTTTTTCTTTTTATTCCTCTTTCCCACATGAGAGGCTGCTTGTGACACCTCCATGCTTGTTTCAGCCGATGCTTTCTCAGCCTTTTTTGTGCTCTTCTGGATGGTCATCGTATGGGAATCATCCGCTATCACCTTTGACTGAGAGGATCTCAGTGAACAAGAAGCCAAGGCTTCCGGGGCCGGCACAGCTGGGTTCTTCCTTTTGTCTGCAGCTAATGGTGGCCGCAAACGTTTCTCAGGAAGCAGCCTCTCCTCTATTCCTTCCAGTCTTGCATTCATCATGGCCCCGCACTGGACCATGACGACGCGCACAATTTCCTCCACCGTTAGGGCTCGAGCATCTGCCGGGCCTTTGGTCTGATCACGCTGTTGCGTGAGCTGTCGCAACTGGATCAGCTCCTTACGGACCTCAGCCAGCTCTCCCGCAAGCCGCTTGTTCGCTGCCTCTAATTGAGCGACCTCCTCCGTCATTGTGCGAGAACGCAGCGCTTCAAAAGAAACTTTTATGGTTTCCACCGCACTGTTAAGAGCTCGAACATAAGTCCCCTTAAGGTTTCCGGATGTCCTGGCAACCTTTTCGATGGATTCCACGGAATCCAGCACCAGTCTAACTAGGTCTGGTGAGTCATTTTCCTCGCTCCCCTCTATCGATTGACTCATTAAACCTGGGGATTTACGGAAGGTGGCCGCTACGGCCTCCCTTTTCCGCTTCAAATCCTCCGCCATCTCTATTTCCGCCTGAAGACGAAGTTCCTCGGCTTTCGCCGCGTTCAATTTTTCCTTGGCTTTGGCCAGGCCGACGTATTTTCCCGAAGAGGGCGGTCGTCCACGTCCTCTCCTAGCCATCGTTTTCGGTTGCGACTCGTCCTCATCGCCCATATCAGAGCTCGCATCGTCTCTCCGGCGCTTCCTCCAAAACCGGTTTCCTCCTGGCGATTCCTGTGAAGCCACGGTCTGGAAACTCACATCAGAATCCGTGTCCGACAAGTCCGCCATTTTTGACGAAGCCACGAGCAGATCTTCGCCGTTGCTCTCCGTCACTTCGCAGCGGGTTAAAACAACCCGCGCATCCTTCACCTCACATGCCTTCTCGGCACCACTCTGCGCAGACGCGCACTCTCTTTCCACTTCCTCCTCTCCATCACTTAACCTAAAAGAATTTTCAAAAAATTTTGCCATATTCAGTCCCACGAGTACGTGGGAAGGGTGGGTCACCCCGGACAGTGCCCACTGTAACCGGGGAAGTCTGGCGTAACCCGCTCAGGGGAGCGACACTTCCCTGGCGGGGGACGCAGTAGCGACTGAAACTCCGTTCAGCCTTCCAGGCCTCACGCTGCGCCGCCGCTTACCTTCGGGTGATTTTTTATAGAGGTTGTCTTCCTCGCGGCCCGGGCGACCAAGCCAAGGCCTATCGGTCCCGCTCAGGACACGAAACATGACCACGGCCATGTTGCGGGGTTACGATTTTGGGGCGGTGGCAGGGAAGTAAACTCCCACTGCCTGCCCGGCGGCAGGGTAAGTGCACGCCAGACCCGACTCCCGACTCCTCCTAGCCTAAAAAGGCTCTCCTCTTTTGTAGGTACTTAGCCTACAAAGGGACGGCTCCACCAGCCCATCCCGTCCTACCTACCCATCCTACCCCACCGACAGAGTGCCGGCGCCTGGTGGTTTCTGTTACGTCTATTTCTGATGGAAATAGACCAATAGCGGGCAGCAACCGCGAGAAGGAACGACCCCACCAGACTTGCCTTGAGGATCTACACGACCTGCGCTCTCCCTCAAAGCCATTCGCCTCATTACTCGCTCCCAGAGCCGAGTAAAGAAGGCCAAGGTTTATCCAATACAAGCGACCGAAGCCGCTAGCTAGGCATAGCAACTACTAATGGATAAACCCAGACCCGCCCAGGTCCGCGGAACCTAACCTAACCTAACCTAACCTAACCTAACCTAACCCAGTATCAGCCCAACCTCGCCACACACTCTATATAGCTCCGTAATAAAAATACAATTAATTTGTAATTTTTAGAGCTAGCGCAAAAATTTTTTAAACGTCGGTCAAAGTAGTGCCTGACTCACAAGGATTAACGTTTTCAACATCCTGCACCAAGGCGTTTTGGAACAGGGGGCCCGGGACTTTGGACTACCACATCTACCTGGAGGACGGAAGAATCATCAAACAAATACCACCACCAGACGGAGCTCCACGAGATCTGTCTAACGGAGCTGGAATTTTGAAAATCCGTCCAAGCCGAAAGAAGATACAAGGTACCAAAATTCAGGAAAAACAACCTCTCACCGCGTGGTCGATACACGTGTAACCTAGTTACTCTCAGTCGACACGAGGCGTGACGTCGGAACAACCAAGGTGAAGACTCGGAAGCCGGCCTTAGGACTGCGCCACTGCGGAACATCGGCAGCGGAGCACCCTCGTCGGACCTTCAGGTGAACCCTGGTCTAACTCCTGAACCCAAAGTCCTAGGACACCCGTGTTTGGACTCCTTGTAAAGGGGAGACCAGACCCGTCCCAAATTTCCCTACCCCGACCCCCTCACCCTAATCTCATCTCCCCCCCCCTTCGCCGCAAGGCTACCTCACCCCTCCGAGTCTTATCTCCGGGGTCATATTACCTAAAGGAGGTGGACCGCTGGTGTTAGGTACCCTCACCACCGGCCACAGGAGCCCCCACCACCTCGCTCCAAGGGACCCCCCCCCAACCCCCCCAACCCCCCCCAACCCCCCCCAACCCCCCCCAACCCCCCCCAACCCCCCCCAACCCCCCCCCCCAACCCCCCCCAACCCCCCCAACCCCCCCCCCCCCCAACCCCCCCCCCCCCCCCCCCCCCCGGTCTCCTCCCGAGACCTTCCCCCCCCGACCCCCCTCAAATTTCCCGAAACCCCCTCGGGCCATATCTCCGGAATCAGTGGAGATAGACCCCCCGAGTTTGGTATCCCCGGAATCAGCTTCAAGAGCTCTACAATCTGGCTCCAAGGGAATTCCAAATTTCCAATTCCACCTCAGCAGAAATCTGAAAACACAATCACCATCAGGCATCAAACCACCGGCGGCGCGCGAGAAGGCTTTTACTCAGTAAGAAAAAAATTTTTAAACGTAAATAGTGTAACAAGTAAATAGGTTCAAAGTTCTGAACATTTTATTAATCATTGTATAACTTTAAATAAACAATACTAGCCGTAAAGGTAGAAGAGTCACAGTCAAGGACTCGTCCGGGGAAGTACTACCATCACACCCAATTCTGCCGCCAAACAGCATTGCTGTATTTCGGCTAGAAGGGTCTGATTGCCGGTTAATTTACAGGCACGAGGCTTAACATCTACCTCCAATAATACAGCTAGTATTAAGTAGAATAACGTAGTGTTTAATTTTAGTATTTATTGAATTTAGTTAAATAAAATTACAAAAATGTCAGCAAAGTCAGTGACCGGATCCGTCCCTAAGTCGGAAGTGGCTCCTCAGGTAGCCCTCCAACCAAAACGATCGCTGCGTGAAAAGGTACTGAAAAAGGAAACAGTCGCCAAATCCCTCAAATTAGAGAAGTCGACGCGGCCATCGGTACCCGAGGCGAAGAAGGCATCGTCGGTCGGAGCACAACTGGAGGAAGTCAGCCCAGTGGTCCCCGCGAGAAGGAAGAGGACATCGCCTGCGAAACCGCCGCTACAGGTGAGTGAAAACCTGGCCACATCCTCAGACCAGTCCGCGGTGGATTCGGTCACAGAAAAAATTATAAATTGGCAACAGTGTGGGATTTCGCCTCCCAAACCCATGGAGTCCGACGACGACTCAGTAGTGTCCGGCATGGAACTCGACACCCCCGCGAACAGGCCCAAACCACGACACAGCATTCTGGTCGTGCCAACGGGAAGACGAACGGGGGTGGAGATGGACTTGGCCACGAAACTGGCCAACGAGACACTGCTGAAGGGAAAAGACGCGTTGGAGTCTGCAGGCAACATGAAGAGGGAGTGTAAAGTCATCGCACTCGAAAGCCTGCAGACTCTCTACGAAATAATCCTCTCGTTGTCGGACTCGAGATCCAGACACATCACCAGTCTGGAGAGGGAAAGGACGAGACACGCTACAGAGCTTGTTCGGGTGGAGAGAGCACACACCAAACAATTAATAGACATAACCACTAATCTTACGTCGGAGATGTCAAAGGCCAGGACGGACATCAGCGCATCGCTCAAGGAGATCCAAGCGGTTCGCAACTGGCAGGGGTACGAGACTCAGGAGCCCCATAGGCTTATTAAGGAAACGTCGGAAGCACTCCAGGACCTTGACAAGCGTGTCAGAGCATTGGGTGAGCTCGTAACCAGCGGGCAAAAGGGGAAAGAGGAGGACCCCAACCGGAGAGACCACTCGAGCCTTAAGGCAGGAGTGCAATCTCTCCAAAACCAGCTGGACGAGCTCCGAAGGGAGACCAACAAAAACACGCGCGAGATCATAGAGTCCAACCTTAAAGCCATGGACAGGATGGACTCCAAACCCCAAACAGCACAGCCAGAACCTGGCCTACGACAGGAAGTGGAGGAGATGAAGGACATTCTAAAGGCGATGTCAGCAGAAAGAGCACCCCCATCCGAGCCACCGCAGCCCATTCTCATCAACATGGAGGAGCATATGCATCCTCTAACGGAGAGAATGGAAGCGGTGACGTCCGAGCTCCGAACGCTCCGAGAAGAGAAGAAGAGGGCACCACCACCGTCCCTCAGCCTCGAAGCGGAGCTCGCTAATGCCGGAGAAGTAGGTAGCTCAAAGGGAAAGCTGACCTATGCCAAGGTCGCCGCCAAACCACCACCGCCCTTAAAACCAAACCATACCCTGATCATCACATCCGATAACCCCCAGAACACCGGGGAAAATGTGATAGATAGAATCAGGGTAGCTCTAGACACCAAAAAGACTGGAGCCAAGGTCGAAAGAGTTAGGAAGGCTAAGAATAAAAAAGTCATCCTAAGCTGTAGCTCCAGGGAAGACCTGGACTTAGTGCAGAGCAGGGTAAGGATGGATAAGGGCTTGAAGGCGGAAGTGGCGAGGGCAGCCAACCCATTAGTCATCGTCAGGGATGTCCTGTCCTACCACACCGACGGGGACATCGTGGAGAATTTAATTGCCCAAAACAAAAATATTTTTAAAGACACTAACCTAAAAGACAGCACGGTCAAGATGCGGTACCGGAAGAAGGCACGGAACCCACTCGAGTGCCATGCGGTACTAGAAGTCTCCCCTACCATTCATAAACACCTAATAGAGGCAGGGAAAGTCTATATAGGGATGCAGCGCAGACCTATATTCGACCAGACCCCATTGGTGCAATGCACCAAATGCCTTGGCTTCGGCCATACAAAGGTTGTCTGCCGGGAGAGAGATGAGTTCTGCAGCCACTGCGGAAAGACTCACTCCTGGGAGAAATGTAAAGGGAGACAGGAGGGGAACCCTCCCAAGTGCAAAAACTGCTCGGCCGCGCACGGCACAAGCATCAACCTGGCGCACAATGCTTTTAGCAAAGAGTGCCCAGAGCGACTAAAATGGGATGCAATAGCGCGGTCCCGAGTATCGTATTGCTGAGGGCGTCTCACAGTACCGTAGCTCGGTCCCTCAAAACTTGGGCGGGGCAGGCTTGAGGTTCATCCAAGCTAACCTGCAACGCTCAAAACTGGCCACGACGGAATTACTCCAGGTTGCGGTGGATAGGGGCATCACGGTCGCCTTAGTACAGGAACCGTACGTCGGAAAGACTGGCGTCCTAAAACAACATCCTGGGACTAGGGTTATCCAATGCACCCTAAATAGGCAAAAACCAGTGAAGGCAGCCGTTATAATTTTCGGTGACCGGCTAGAAGTCGTACACGACCCACAGCTGGTAACCGAAACCGAAGCGGCAGTCCTTCTTATCGGGGGAGGCCTAAAACTAGGAGTAATATCCGTCTACCTAGAGGGGGACCAGGACATAGTACCGTATCTGGACCGTATCAAAAAAGTTTGTACCAAGTTGGACACCCGAAACCTCATCGTCGCGGGAGATATAAATGCCTGGAGCCACTGGTGGGGCAGCGTATCTGAGGATGACAGAGGAGAGGCGTACAATGCGTTCCTGAACGAGAAGGGACTCCAAATTCTAAACACCGGAGACACTCCGACCTTCGAGACCTTCAGAAAGGGTAGGGCATGCACAAGCATAGTGGACGTATCCGCTTGCAGTACACCCCTACTCGGAAGAATCGAGGGATGGAGAGTGGAGAGAGGTCTCGTGACTTCGGACCACAACGCCATCACCTTCACCTTGCGCTTGGGAAGGGCCTTAGAAACCCTTAGGCCAATCACAACGCGCAAGTACAACACCAAGAAGGCAAAGTGGACCGAATTCACACATCTGCTAAAAACCATCCTAGCAGAGGGAGACATCACCACCGTCTCAATTTTGGAGTCCAAAACCCCGAGGGACCTCGAAGATAAGATCACAGCGTACACTGAAGCCATCCACAAAGCCTGCGAACAAACCATCCCTATCGCAGGAAGCAGGACGGGCAATCCCAGGCCCCCGTGGTGGTCGAAGAAGCTGGAAGATCTTAAGAGAGAGGTCCTTAGGAAAAAGAGGAGGATCAGGAACGCAGCCCCTTGCAGGGTAAAAATGGTTATAGAAGAATACCAAAAATGCAAGGCGGAGTACGCAGTCATCGCAGAGAAGGCCCAAACAGAGAGCTGGAAGGAGTTCTGCACGACTCAGGAAAAGGAGAGCATGTGGGACAAAATCTACAGAGTGATCAGGAAAACGTCAGGAAGGCAGGAGGACATGCTCCTGAGAAGCTCTGAAGGTAACACCCTAACTCCAAAACAGTCGGCTGAACTCTTAGCCAGAACTTTCTACCCAGACGACTCCGAGAGTACCGACCAATCGTTTCACTCGAACCTCCGAGAACGGATGAAGGAGAGTGCCCTTGAAGACCTTTCGGAAGATGATCCACCATTCACGGCAGCGGAATTGGAGTTGGTGCTGCAAGCACAAAACCCCAAGAAGGCACCCGGACCAGACGGGCTAACAGCTGACATCTGCGCCGCAGCCATACGAAGTGACAGGGAAGTGTTCATGGCGATAGCGAACAAGTGCTTGTCGCTAAATCACTTCCCCACTCACTGGAAAGTGGCACACGTGGTCATCATTCGAAAGCCAGGAAAAGCTGACTACACTCATCCTAAGTCCTACAGACCAATTGGACTATTATCTGTTCTTGGAAAAACCATCGAGAAACTCATGATTGGTCGACTCCAATGGCATTTACTCCCAACCCTAAACAAAAAACAATACGGGTTCATGCCGCAAAGAGGAACCGAGGACGCCCTCTATGACCTGATAGAGCACATAAAAGAAGGAGTAACCGGAAAAAACATCGTACTCCTAATCTCTCTGGACATAGAGGGGGCCTTCGACAATGCGTGGTGGCCAGCCCTGAAAAACCAACTTGTTAGAAAAAGGTGTCCGAAAAATCTGTACCGAATGGTGTGTTCGTACCTCACAGACCGGAAGATCAAGGTCAACTACGCTAGAGCAGCTTACGAGAAGGAGACTACGAAGGGTTGTGTCCAAGGATCCATCGGAGGACCAATCTTTTGGAACGTCATCCTAGACTCGTTGCTGCAAAGCCTAGAGATGGATGGAATATACTGCCAAGCCTTTGCGGATGATGTGGTACTCGTTTTCACAGGCCAGTCGGTCGACAGCCTAGAGCGGTCTGTCAACTCAACGCTGGAACATGTGGCAACGTGGGGAAAACAAAATAAACTCAACTTCGCACCGCACAAAACCAACGCGATGCTACTAACTAAGAAGTTGAAGTATGAAGCCCCACAGCTATTCATGGCCGGCACGAAATTGGACCTCGTTGAGGAGACAAAGCTTCTGGGCCTTATCATCGACCGAAACCTCGTTTTTAAATCCCACGTGTCCGCGCAATGCAAGAAAGTAGCTGATATTTACAAGCAGCTTGCATGCGCAGCGAAAGTATCGTGGGGTCTAAATAGTGAGATCACGAGAACCATATACATCGCGGTAGTGGAGCCTATTATGACATACGCCTCAAGTGCCTGGTACCAATCTGCAGAGCTGCAAATGAATAAGAATCAATTCAATGCGCTCCAGAGAGGATTTGCACAAAAGGTCTGTAGGTCATACCGGACGGTCTCACTCACCGCAGCACTGGCACTGTCGGGTCTGCTGCCATTGGACCTGAGGATCCAGGAGGCGGCGAACCTATACAGGGCCAAAAAAGGTTTGGCGAAAGACTATCTCCCACCCGAGACGGAGCTTGAACTCCGAGTGGGATATCTTGAACAGCCCCATCCATCTACCCTAACATCCGTGGAGTACGAACTGTTAGAAGACGCCGTTCAGCAGATCACCGGACCCCAAATTTTTACAGACGGCAGTAAAATCGACGGTAAAGTAGGTGCTGCTCTAACCCAGTGGGAGGAGGGGAAGGAGTCAAACTTCGCCACCTTTAAGCTTCACCCTGCGTGCACAGTCTTCCAGTCGGAACTATATGCACTGCACAGGGCTCTTCAGATGGTGAATTCGGGCAGGGACCCCGTGGTCAGCATACTGAGTGACTCGAGATCGTCACTCGACCTGCTGCGGAATCCCAGCTTGAACCACCCTCTGGCGAGAAGCATAAAGGAGAACATCGTCAGGATCCAGGAAGGAGGACGAGAGATCCGGATGTTCTGGCTTAGGGCTCACGTGGGCACCGTCGGTAACGAGAGAGCAGATGAGTTAGCGAAAGCTGCTGCACTCGAGGACACCACTCAGGACTATGGAAGGATCCCCCTGTCTTACGTTAGGAGGAAAATTCGTGAAGAATCGATCCGCAAATGGCAGGATCGATACGAAACCTCCAGTACAGGCGCGGTAACGAGAAGGTTCCTTCCAGACGTCCATAGTGCGTACCGGATAACTCGCTCTACAAAATTTACACCAATACAAGTGCAAGTCTTGACAGGACACGGGGGGATAGCCGAGTATCTTCACAGATTCAAGTTGAAAAACAGCCCGGGATGCGAATGCGACCCGGAAATCTGTGAAACAGTATGGCACATCATACTCGACTGCCCCCGTTTCCTAGTGGCTCGAACAGATCTAGAAGCCCGGATCGACAGAAACCTGGTCGAATCGGAACTGCACAATATCGTTGCAGATCCCGATTGCAGACTGCATTTTCTGTCATTCGCCGAGAAGATCTTCAGAGCTGCGGCAAGTAGGCACACGGATCTTCTGCCCCTTGAATCGCAACCAACACCCGTTAGCCAAGCCACAAGTAGTGTCGGCTCTCGGCAGGAACCTACAGCCAAAAGCGTCGCTGTCCGCACACTCCTCGCTTGCGGGGAGAGAGGAGTGCCTGGGATTAGAATCCGAGGAGTGGCACTCTTCATGGACAGCGCCAACGAGCGGCTTGGAATAGGTTTCTGTCGGACCGGGACTAGAAGTCACTTCACGATTTCACCTGGCTTGGCAGCACTCATAAATGGGAGCACGTCTAAAACGACCATGAGGCGCAAAGTCTATAGCGCGCTACCTGAGACGGAAGTGGCGGGCCACCGATGTCGACTAGTCCGATCGCACAACAAGACGATCGTTCTACTCGCATTGGAAGGCAATTACACCCCTTTCGAACAGGCATGTTCGATGCTCACCATGTTGGGAGAAACGGGCGGAGGAGCGGAGGATCCCCGTGTAATAAGTGTAGACGCGATGACGGTCGGGTATGAGCAGGGAGAAGTCGTAGACCGGCTATGCTGTCTGAAAGCCTCAGAACATCATGAGGTGGTCGTGTACGAGGACAGAGGTGAAAACCTAAATTTCCTCAAGGCACACGACCCAAAAACAGCAACAGATAGCTGGGGACAACCCACGCCATCCTCGATCAGCGGATCCGAACGTGTCCAACAGAAAGCAGTCGCCGAAAGAACTGCACAACATCTAAGCAGTGTGCAGGAGCGGAAGAAGAGAGCCAAGGTCGGAGGCCATCTCAAGGGATTTCTAAACACCTTCAGCTCGATGCTGGAAAGTCTGTCTGGAAATCCCTTCCCAACAACGAGATCGGGAGACGACGAAGAGGCACTCGAAGAAGCTCCAGCCAAGAAGGCGAAACCTAAAGCTCCGTTATCGACGGGAACATCAAAGTCCAAAGTTCCACCAAAACCGGTACAAACGCAGGTAAAGAGAACAAGAGCCGACATGGGGCAGGTTGTTCCGCCTCGACTAGTAAATGCAGTGACTCCACAAGACCACGCGTACAATGCCTTCTTAGAGTTTCTCGCGATCACCAGAGCAACCGCAGACGTCAGACTCGGAGTGTGCAAGACCATCTTGCAACACTTCGAGCAGGGCAATGCGAAACTGCTGGAGGAGAAACTCGAGGAGGCAGAAGCAGCCATATACAACAACGGCAACTCCCAAGTAATAAAGGGAAAAATGTCAGGTAGTTATATGGCGGCTTACAACGCGACCAGTGGTTTCGTGGAGGTGTGCATTGAGGGAACCGAGAGCGGAGCGCCTAAATTCAACACCCCGCAAGGTGACCCCTTGGTTGTTGTCGCAAAGTGCACAAGGATCCTACTGGATGACAGGATTCTCGAAATGGCGAAAACCATATCGGGAAATCAGGACACTGCATCCAGCTGGAAGGATTGGGCACTACCAACAATTGAGTGGGTCAATGGAGTTCCGGGGTGTGGAAAGACAACCTGGGTGGTAGGGCACTTCGATGCTGACAAGGACGCCATCATCACTACAACATCAAACGCAGCTAGCGACCTACGGGAGAAGCTAGCGCCTCGTGTTGGTGACCTTGTCAAGACCAGGGTACGCACCATGGCTTCAGTCTTGGTGAATGGCTTCAGAGAGTCCAACAAGTTCAGCCGCTTAATGGTTGATGAGGCTCTCATGAACCACTTCGGAGCCATAGTCATGGCTGCCAAGCTGTGTGATGCCAAAGAACTGGTCCTCATCGGAGATGTCAACCAACTACCTTATATCGATAGAGAAAATCTCTTCGAACTGAGGTACTGCCGCCCAAACCTGGTAGCAAACATCAGCCAGGAGCTGCTCTGCACACACCGGAACCCCTTGGACGTCGCCTACGCCCTGCGCGAAGTTTACTCCGGTATCTACTCCTCAACCCAAAAAGCTCACTCGTTGAAGCTGAAATCCTATACTGGTGCCCAAATACCGCTCACGCTCCCCAATACGCTTTTCCTAGTCCATACCCAGGGCGAGAAGGAAAGGCTTATAGGACAGGGCTGTGGTGAAGGCACAGGTTCGCGCACGCTCACCATCCACGAAGCGCAGGGGTTAACGTTCGAAACAGTAGTTATTGTTCAAACCAAAGCTAGAACAATTGAACTACATCAGAGCGTTCCCCACGCGGTAGTAGCAGTCTCACGGCACACCACCAGCTGTACTTACTACACCGATGACGACAACGACGCAATAGGGTACTTCATCAAGCGAGCAATGGCCGCGTCCACTAAAAAGATCCTAGAGTATAATTTAAAAATGTCCATAAAGCACCGAAACGCAGCGGTCGTCGAAAAGTTGGCTCAGGAGATGAGGGATGCCAACTTGGAAACTTAAAGTTGTTTAGTCTAATAGTAATGTTCATTTAAATTGTCAAGTTTTTCAAAATGTAATAATCTTAAGTAATAGTAATGTAAAATTAGAATATCAATCTTTTCCAAAAATGTAATAATTATAAGTTAATAAGTAAATTGTAAACAAAAGCAAATACAACGGGAAAAAAAAAAAAAAAAAAAAAAAAAAAAAAAAAAAAAAAAAAAAAATCATACAAAATATAATATACCACAAGAAAATATATATTAACAAAAAAAAAAAAAAAAAAAATATATTATATGTATCCCTCTCATAATAAAATGTATTAGAATAATATAGAAGTAAAATTTTCAAGTTATATAGAATCAATAATTTAATTATTTTTCTTACTGAGTGAGATCCTTTCTCACAAAAATTGTAATAAAGTTAATAAATAAATAAAGTAAAATAAAAAAGAGCACGGACCACAGAGTCTGTGGAGAGCAGCTGATAAAAAAAAAAAAAAAAAAAAAAAAAAAAAAAAAAAAAAAAAAAAAAAAAAAAAAAAAAAAAAAAAAAAAAAACCTAACCTAACCTAACCTAACCTAACCTAACCTAACCTAACCTAACCTTTTTTTTTTTTTTTTTGACGCTGGGAAAAATGCTTTATGCATACCCCCCCGTCGGGGGGCGGAAGGGTTATGTGGGACTCCCGGCGGTGCTCCCCACCGGTATACCCACTAAACGACCCAGCGGCACTCCCGCATCGCCTATATGGAGGGGAACTGGGAATCCGGCACAGCCTTTCCATCCAGCCCCCCGCCGACGACCGCCCGCCTTTACGGCGAGCCCTTCACCCCCCCCCCCCACCCTGGGAGAGGGGCCCGAGAATAACCGCGAGTGCTCGCGGTCATTCCCACCCGGCGGAAGTGGAGGATACGTGCAATGCAGGGAGAAGACGCCCCCGCGCCTGTCTCCCGCTATCCTCCACCAGGAGGGGGAAGACGATTGTCGTGCAATCGCCTTCTCCGACCCGTTCGTCGCCTGCGGAGTGGCGCTGCGAGAGGGTCTTCCTCCCGCGCCCGCTCCGCCGCCTCCTTTTGCGAAATTACTTCCTCGCAAAAGGAGGCCACCGCAGCCCAGGACTCCTCGCTTCCCAGCATGGCTAAAACCACGCTGGGCAGCGAGAGGTCCTGCCCGACCACCGCCATCAATTGGCGGCGCGGCCCAGACCACGACGCACACACCTCCAGGGTGTGCTGCGCCGTGTCCACCGCCGCGCCACAATCGTGGCAGGCCGGGGTCTCCTCTCTTCCGATCCGGTGCAGGCACGATCCGAAGACGCCATGCCCGGACAGCACCTGCACCAGACGGAAAGAAAGGAAACCGTGGGACCGCCCGAGCCAGTCCTGCAGGACTGGCCCGAGCGCGTCCAACGTTCTGCGGCCAAAGGCTGCGGTGGCGAGGGCCTCCGTCCAATGTTGGACGGTTGCGTCCCTCGCCTCTCTGCGGACGGCCTCCCGCTCTTCTGGGGCAGGGCACTCCCCGAGCGCCCTGCGCCCCGCCGTCCACTCGTACACTCTGGCGAGCACCCCCGCCTCGAGTTCCCAAGGCGGGGTGCCGGCCAGAGCGCACGCTGCCGCAAAGCCCACCGAGCGGTAGGCTCTCGCCACCCGCAGTGCAATGGCCCTTTGGGGCCTGCGGATGGCGGTCGCATTCTCCCTCCTGTGGAGGGAGTCCGCCCAGATGGGGGCCCCGTAAAGGGCCATGCTCTTCAAGATGCCGGCATACAAATGCCGGCATCTCGCCTTCGGCCCTCCCAGGTTGACAACCCAGCAGGTCCGCGGTCCTCCGTAACCTAACCTAACCTTTTTTTTTTTTTTTTTTTTTTTTTTTTTTTTTTTTTTTTTTTTTTGCGCTGGGAAAAATGCGTTACGCATGCCCCCCCATTGGGGGATGGGAGGGGTATGTGGGACTCCCTGGTCTATATAGGACCGGTATACCCACTAAACGACCCAGCGGCACTCCGGCATCGTCTGTGTGGAGGAGGATTGGGAAACCGACAAAAGCCTTTACTTCCAATCCCCCGCCGACGACCGCCCGCCTTTACAGCGGGGCCCGCATGCTCCTCCCAGCAGGGAGGGGCCCAGGAACGACCGCGAGTGCTCGGCCGTTCCCGCCTGACAGAGGTGGAGAATATGTGCAATGCGGGAGAAGGCGCCCCCGCGCCTGTCTCCCGCTATCCTCCACCGGGAGGGGGAAGGCGATCGTCGTACAATCGCCTTTGCACATGCCCAGAAGGCTTTCCTGCCTCTGCGCATATCGCACAGCGCGGAGTGGATTTCACACAGCTGGCCGCTTTATGTCCTGCGCTTCCACACCGGAAGCACAGGTCTCCCCTGTCGGCCGATTCTGTACACTGGGGGCGCGTGTGCCCCAGCCCCATGCACCTGAAGCAGCGCATGGGACGCACCTCCAAGGCAACCACTCGCACCGAACTCCATCCGACCAACAGCCTACCCGTTCCCGACAACACTTTGGCTGCCGTGATCGGACAGGTCACAATGGTGGAGCCGGCGCCGCCAAAGCCGCGGCGAATTTCCCCCACCTTTATTGCAGTCAGCTGACAGCCACCTGCTTTGGCGACCGCCGCCGCCACTTTCTCCTTCGTGGCTGCATCATCCAGACCCGTGATGCTCAAATTGGCAGATTTCACAGGCCTGGCAATGTTGGCCACCTCGGACAGGACTCCACGGAGCTTCTCCGCGAGTTTGTCCGCCTTCTCAGAGTTTTGGGAGCCAGATATTTCCAGAAGCCTGGCTCCCGTCGCCGTCTGGCGAAAGCGGAGCCGGTCAATCTCCAGCTCCTGCAAATCGACCTTATCCTGCGCCAGTTGGAGGACGGCACCGTATGTGACCCCCTTCTCTGCGGCTTCAGGTTGTAATGAAAGCACCACAGCCGCAGTCTTAGGGGCCCTCAGCGCTGCCTTCGGCTTGGCAGAAGCCTTCGACTTTGGCACAGTCGCGGTGGGACGAGCCGAGGGGTCAGCTACAGGGGCAGAGGATTTGCTCTTCCGCTTTCCCTTCCTTTTCCCCTTCCTAGTCACTGTTACCCAGTTTTCCACCAGGGGAACGGCAGGTTGGGCAGCCTCAGTGCCACTTTTGGTCCCTTTTAGATTGGAGGGGCCAGCAACTGGTGCCACTACGGGAGTGGCAGCCATCTTTGGGCGTTGAGCAGCCTGCTTATCCGCCTTGCTAGCGGACTCACGAGGCGGCTCAGGCGTCGGCTTGGGCTTGGCGGTAGCCGCTGCCACTTTCTTGGCGTCCGCTCTTAGTGGCGGACGAACTATCGGGGCTGGCAGAAGCCGGTCCTCGATCCCAGCGAGTCGGGCGTTGAGCATTTGCCCAAGCGTGCTGGTCAAGGACCGCTTCAACTCCTCGACTAGCTCCTCTACCCCAATCCCAGCCAAGGGTGGTGCCCGCATCCCAGAAGTCGCGACAGCGGCGGCGGTGTTGGCCGCAGCTACTTCCGACTTGGCTTCGTGGAAGCCGCGACGCAGCGCCTTCACCTCCGCTTTTCGCGACTCGACTTCGAGTCGCAGCCGGCTGTTTTCTGCCCTTAACCGCCGCGTCTCCTCTGCCTCGCTTCTGCTGGCTAGGGCATCCACAACCTCCCTAAGGGCAGATGCGGACCTTTTCAGGCGAGCCACAAACTCACCCTTTAGGTTGCCCGACTTCTTTGTCACTTCTAAAATGCAGGCGAGTCCTTCGCCCGCATGCGCCCTCAGTTCTTGGGCGTTCAGAATGCTGATATCATCAGCCCTCGCGATGACATCGGACTCGTTGCCCGTGTCTGTCGCGAGGTCTGAACCAGCACTCGCCCCCGTCTTCTTTCTTTCGTACTGCCTGCGACGCAGTACGTCCTCCAGTTCGGCGTCTGACGGCACCGGAGCAGGCTTGAGGAACTCCGCTCGCGAAGATCTCGCTTTGGCGGTGTTTCCCCTTCCTCTCCTTGCCGAGTTGACCTTAGCAGCCGCCGTCCCCTCGGTCTCCGTGCCTGAGTCGAAACCTTGAGCCATGAGGGACAACGGCCGCTTGCGACCACTCGTTTTCCCAGTCGCGGTACCACTTGACCGCACGTCTAGCTCAGACGCTTCGTCTGACACGTCTGAATTGCGCTGCGAAGGGCCTTTTGGACCGCCGTGAGAAGGGCGTTTTTTAAATTTGCCCTTCGCGTCACGTAATGGACGCATCGTCACATCAGACGTAAGCGTCCTACCGTCGTCGTCACTATGCGCAGATACGCATACTACTGCTCGGGAGACTTGAGCTTCCATCAGAGGGCTATTGCCAGTAGTGTTAGCGTTCGCCTTCAGGGCGCCCGCCTGCACTTCCATATCGTCTTTGTCTAAATCGTATGCAATATCGGAATCCGAGTCGAAAGAATAGCCAGTGTCGCGTTCACGAAGGCCGGTGGAGTGCCGACCTACGAAGCATGAGTTGCCCCCCCCAGAGTACGAGGGGCAGCCCTCCACTCCTGATGAAGTGGAGGGGTGGGATTCCCCCTTTCGGGGACCCACCTGGGGACCATTTTCACTAATGCTTTGGTTCATTTTGCTTTCTACTTCAATGCTCCACATCGTCGTCTCTTTTTTTCACTAGGGGTGAGCTCCCCTGCAAGTTTGGTGGGAGCGCCCTGAAAAGGACGTGCTCGCCTCCTCCACCAACGCGCCCTGAAAAGGGCGTGTCCGCCTATCGGCCCCGCTCAGATCGCGAAACATGACCACGACCATGTTGCGGGGTTTGGCCCTCCACTGATCCCGATGGATCCCTCACGTGGGTGGCTTAAACAGGCCGCCCCACCTTCTCGGCGGAGTAGGAAACTCCTTTCCTCCGCCAGACTTCATCCGCTGCGCTTTATGCTAATTTCATAGAGACACGCGGAGAAGCCTCCCCTTTCCCTCCCCGAGGCCCCCAATCCGCTAGTGAAGCGCCGACCCACCCAGAATCCCGCAAGGAAGCTGACCCATACAACCGACTCGCGGGAGACCGAGCAGGACGGCGCCGCACCAACATTTCGGGAACCTCCCCATTTCCCCCCCAGTGTTTGGTCCGCGCCGGTAAACCGGTAACTCCCATTTCTGGGAGCCGTTCCCCTATCCGCCGCCCGGGGACGCGCCGCGTTGGGGTACACCTCCCCACCCACTGGGACAACCCAGCAGGTCCGCGGGACGAAACCTAACCTAACCTAACCTAACCTAACCTAACCAGTCTGGCCCTCACCGCGGTCGAGAGTGCCCACTTACACTCGTGCCTCCACGCCAATAAATTCGGCAAAAATAGAAAAAAGTGACTTTTCAAGCAGTGCGGCATATCAAAACCTGCGGAATCACAAGGCGCACACGGGCGTGAAAACACCGTTGCGCTAAGTGAAAAACCCACGGAACTACACACAAAAAACTGGAAATTTGTGGATTTTTAAAGTTTCAAGTGAATGTTAAACGGATTCGACAGCGGTGACATATACTTTTTAAAGTGCCTCCGGAAGCGTCTCCAGAAGGGCTATAATTCAGACTTTTTTGCCGATTTTTTCCGCGCAGGCGCGCGGAAATAATCGCAAAAAAGGAAAAACCACGTGGCCACGAGGTCGGTGATCCAGGGCCGCCAGGGGAGCACTGACGTCGTGGCATCGGAGACACCGCCGAGGACATCCGGAAGGCGTTTCCAGACTTGAAGTGGGATTATTTTTGATAGAGTTAGAGCGTTTTTAAATTTTTGTAAATATTTAAATAATTTTAAAATTGTCAAAAGATCGGCAACCCCCCTTTTTTAAACTGAAATAATACAGACTCTAAGGACCCCTACAACACATAAAAAATTTGAAGTAGGTTAATCAGCTAGTTTTCGAGATATAATTTTTCAAAATTTTATTAGGTACACGAGGTACCCCAAATGTTAAGGCTAGAAATTTAAATTGTGTAGTGTAAATTAGTAAACATTTTTAAGGAGCATCTCCAAAAATTTTTTAAATTTTTAGATAGAAATTCACTTAGTTAGGTCATTTTTTGTGTAAATATTAGTGTTTTTTTAATTTAATAAATCAGGGGGGGGTCCAATAACAACGTGGTTGGGCTCGAATTACTGCGGTGGTGTAGCCCTTTAAAACGAGCCCAAACACGGTCTGATTCGGACAAGGGCGGCCAAAGTTGGCTCCGGAACGGCCATCTTGGACGCCATCTTTGAATTGTAAAAAGTTGCATAACTTTTAAACGGACAGTCCGATCAAAGGGCGGTTTTCATTGTAACAACAGTCGCTGTATTGGCGTCTGCTAGGACCTCTTGAAACTCTATGTAGAGTCACTCCTCTTTGACCTGAACCATTTCGCAGGAGGCGTAGACTGCACCAGGCAGAATACTCTGCCCAAAACCTCGTCTCTCTACGACTAAAACTCGCAAAGTTGTGGGAAGATTAAAAAGTGGCGGCCATTTTTGTCCGCCATCTTGGAAATCTTTAATCCCACATAACTTTGGCTAGAGTGGTCCGATTGAGACGGGGTTTTCACTACTGGAGCCGTCTGTGCCTCCTCCCGCGGCTGATTTGGTTCTTGGTAGAGTTGGGGCTCTACGTAGAGCAAAAAATTTTTTGACGCCTAAGGTAGTGTAGACGCAGAAGCCTGACTACCAAAAAATCTTGTACACTGTAAATACCTTTTAACATACTGTTTAGAATAATTATTTGATAGGACAATTTTGAAAAATTAATAAAAACTCTATTTTACTCTTATTTATAATTTTATCGTGTTACCTGTTCTTTTTATTGTATAATTGTATTTTGTATTGTACGTATCCGACGCCCCTTACACGTCGCATACTTTTAAACATTGACGTCCCTAGAAGCCAGAGCTAAGCGAGCCTAAAACATGTTCGGAATCAGGACTCCCGTCAGTAAGGTGGTAATTGAAAACTCTCCCCCGAAAAACGCCGAAGATAAGGCAGAGAAGACGGGCCCTCCTTCAAACCAGGACCGGACCTTTGTGGTCAGAAGGAGCATCGGGGAGACAGAGGCAAGAGCCACCAAGACGTCACCGAAGAGGGAAGTGGTGCCAGTGGCGGGCCCATCGAGGCCAAAAACCCGAGTATCGACGGACGCCTCGGATGCCTCCGCCTCGAAGTCAGCTTATCCTCCCTCTAGAGTTGCTGAGGCTAGGGCATGCCTGAACAAGGCCAAGCTCTGCCTCAGTAGCTCTAGAAATATAAAGACCGAGTATAAAGAGGGGATAACGGCAGCCGTGGAGCGGCTATACCAGCTCGTGAAAGAGTCGGAGGCAAAGGAGGTGGCAAGAATTCAGAGCAAGGGGCGGGATGAGAAGAAAGGGGAGGACACTTTACACCCTCCACTTCCTGCTCACCCTGCCACTAGCAAGGAAAATGATGAGATGCTAAGGAAGATGGAAGAGCACTCAAAACTAATACTCGAAAATACCGCCAGGATGGAGTCCTTGAAGAAAACCCTAGATAACCACCAAAAAGTCTTGGAAGCGCCCCCCACCTACGCGAACGTCGTGGCTGGCTCGCCGAGGAGGCCATCGGTAGAGTCCACCGCGATGCACTCTGTCGTAATCACGTCGAAAGACGACCAGGATACCGGAGAGGAGGTTTACGACAGGGTAAGAAAAGCGTTAAACGCCAAGGATGAGGGGACAAGAATTGACAGAATCAGAAAGGCCAAGGATCAAAAGGTCATTCTTAGCTGCAAAGACAAGGCGGAATTAAAGAAGGTAAAAGAAAGGCTAATAGAAAAAGGATGTTCTCTAAAAGTAGAGGACATCAAGAACAAAGACCCCCTCTTGGTACTGTACGGAGTCCGAAAAGAAAACACCGATGAAGATATAGTAAAGGCAATCAGGGGCCAGAATGGCAATATACTTAGAGATGTGGATGGGGAGGACTTCCGCGTCGAGGTCCGGTACAGGCGGAGGGCGAGAAACCCGCTTACAGTTCATGTAGTTGTTCGGGTCTCGCCCGCCGTCTGGCAGCGGCTCACCGGCGCGGGTGCCGTCCATATCGACATACAAAGAGTCAGGGTTGCAGACCAGTCTCCCCTGATCCAATGTTCGCGCTGCCTGGGATATGGGCATGGAAAGAAGTTCTGCCGAGATGCAATTGACGTATGCAGTCATTGCGGGGGGCCGCACCTTAGAACAGAGTGTGCAGACTGGCTGGTTAACGCCCCCCCAAGTTGCGTCAATTGCAACAAGGCAAAGCTTGAAAAGGCAGACCACGATGCCTTTAGCGACGGCTGCCCGGTGAGGCGGAAGTGGGACGCGTTGGCGAGGTCAACGACAGCGTATAGCTAAGGCTGTCTCGTACGCAAATCGCCACGCAGATCTCACAGCATCGGTCCATAGGGGTACTCTATATAAAACGCGAACATAAATTAATAAAAATAAACTGGGTAATAAATATAATTAAAACGGTAAACTGGGTCCAGCTTCATAAGAAACCGGCCCAGTTTAAAAGGGGCAAATAATATAATAATAGAAATAAAACAAAGAACATACAGATAAAAACATAGGGGAACTTAAAAAACAAGATTTATAACTATTTTTAAAATTAGTAAAATAAATTATTAAATAATCATCATACCTTTTTGGGCCGAAAGCTGAGGAAGCCGCAGATGACAAGCCGTCGCCGCTTGGTGCACTATCCATGGCGCAGCGAACATCAGGTGAAGACTAAATCTGTATAAATATAAATACATTTGTAATAAATATAATTAGTTTTAAAAAACCTATGTTAATATATATTGTATAATATATTATGTAACATAGGAATAGAAGTAGCAAATAGAATTAGTGTAATGTGTATTATTGGGTAGCCTATGCAAGTGTAAAATAGTAAATTAAAATATAAAATATAGAATTATAGTAGTGTTAGATTTATATTATGGAAATAATATATACTTTAGCATACAAAATAAAATTCTAGAATTAAGGACTTAAAATAATCTCAAAAATGTAATAGCAATAGATATAAGAAAGTTGATTAAATAAAGATGCAACCCCTAATAAATAAAGAAAGGACAGAAACAATAGCAATATCAAGGGCTCTGATTACGTCAGAGGTAGAGTAGGATAGCTCGCGGGCCGGAATAAAAAAAAAAAAAAAAAAAAAAAAAAACCTAACCTAACCTAACCTAACCTAACCTTTTTTTTTTTTTTTTTTGACGCTGGGAAAAATGCTTTATGCATACCCCCCCGTCGGGGGACGGAAGGGTTATGTGGGACTCCCGGCGGTGCTCCCCACCGGTATACCCACTAAACGACCCAGCGGCACTCCCGCACCGCCTATATGGAGGGGAACTGGGAATCCGGCACAGCCTTTCCATCCAGCCCCCCGCCGACGACCGCCCGCCTTTACGGCGAGCCCTTCACCCCCCTCCCCACCCTGGGAGAGGGGCCCGAGAATAACCGCGAGTGCTCGCGGTCATTCCCACCCGGCGGAAGTGGAGGATACGTGCAATGCGGGAGAAGACGCCCCCGCGCCTGTCTCCCGCTATCCTCCACCAGGAGGGGGAAGACGATTGTCGTGCAATCGCCTTCTCCGACCCGTTCGTCGCCTGCGGAGTGGCGCTGCGAGAGGGTCTTCCTCCCGCGCCCGCTCCGCCGCCTCCTTTTGCGAAATTACTTCCTCGCAAAAGGAGGCCACCGCAGCCCAGGACTCCTCGCTTCCCAGCATGGCTAAAACCACGCTGGGCAGCGAGAGGTCCTGCCCGACCACCGCCATCAATTGGCGGCGCGGCCCAGACCACGACGCACACACCTCCAGGGTGTGCTGCGCCGTGTCCACCGCCGCGCCACAATCGTGGCAGGCCGGGGTCTCCTCTCTTCCGATCCGGTGCAGGCACGATCCGAAGACGCCATGCCCGGATAGCACCTGCACCAGACGGAAAGAAAGGAAACCGTGGGACCGCCCGAGCCAGTCCTTCAGGACTGGCCCGAGCGCGTCCAACGTTCTGCGGCCAAAGGCTGCGGTGGCGAGGGCCTCCGTCCAATGTTGGACGGTTGCGTCCCTCGCCTCTCTGCGGACGGCCTCCCGCTCTTCTGGGGCAGGGCACTCCCCGAGCGCCCTGCGCCCCGCCGTCCACTCGTACACTCTGGCGAGCACCCCCGCCTCGAGTTCCCAAGGCGGGGTGCCGGCCAGAGCGCACGCTGCCGCAAAGCCCACCGAGCGGTAGGCTCTCGCCACCCGCAGTGCAATGGCCCTTTGGGGCCTGCGGATGGCGGTCGCATTCTCCCTCCTGTGGAGGGAGTCCGCCCAGATGGGGGCCCCGTAAAGGGCCATGCTCTTCAAGATGCCGGCATACAAATGCCGGCATCTCGCCTTCGGCCCTCCCAGGTTTGGGAGGAGCCACGAGAGGGCGTTCGCCGCCTTCAGCAGGCGCGCTGACAACCCGCTGAAGTGCGGGCCGAAGCGCCACCTGCTGTCCAGGGTGAGGCCCAGATATTTCATCTGGGTCCTCACCCCGATCCTGACGCCCTCCACGACGATGTGGGCGTCAGGAGGGATGCGCTGCCGAGGCCCGTGGAAGAACACGGCCTCGGTCTTGTGCAGCGCAACCCCCAACCCGAGGCGGCGGATCCTTCCCGCGACCAAGGATCCGCCAGCCGAGGCCAAACTGGCCGCCTCCTTAAAATCCCTCCCCCGGGCAGTGAGGAGAGTGTCATCCGCGTAGCAGATGACACTCGTGCCCGGGAGGAGGGATCCCCGCAGGAGCCAGTCGAAGCCGATGTTCCACAGGAGTGGTCCTAGGACCGACCCCTGTGGAACACCAGACTCCGCGCCGTACCTCCGGACTTGGCCAGCCTTGTCTACGAGGAGGACCGCTCGGTCCTCCAAGTAGCTGGCCAAGAGGGCCCGCAAGTATGAAGGCACTCCGTGGTACCGGAGTGCCTCCAAGATCGTGGAGTGGGGGACGGAATTGAACGCGTTGGCTATGTCAAATGACACAGCCAACACTCCGTCCCCAGACTCCACGGCCTCCCTCACCTGGCCCTTCAGCCGGGCCAGCGCGTCCACTGTCGAACGCCCAACTCGGAAACCGAATTGGGCGTCCGACAGGTTCGGCCCAACCCCCTGCAGGAGGCCATTCAGCCGACTGGCGACGATCCCCTCGAACAGTTTACCGACCTCATCGAGCAGAACGATGGGTCGGTATGCCGAGGGGGAGTCTGCCGGTCGTCCCTCCTTACGGAGGAGGCACAGTTGCCCCTCCTTCCAGGTTTTCGGGAACCTCCCAGCCGTGAAACACGCGCTGAAGAGGTCCCGAAACCTGTCCGCCATTTGGGTGGCCGCAATGGCCACCACCCTTGCGGGGACGCCGTCCGGCCCGGGGGCGGTTTTCTTGGCGCGGAGGCGAAGCGTCGCCGCGCCAAACTCCGCCCCCGTGACCGGAGGGACCTCCTCCACTGGCGGAGCCGCCTCCCGCGGGGGGTCCATCACTGGAGGGGTGAAGTTGGTCCTTGTTGGAAACAAGGACCGAACCACCCCATCCAGCAACGCCGGCTCGAGGGTCTCTGCTAGCGGGGGACCGAAGGGGCGCAGTTTATTCCGCGCCGCCTTATACGGTCTCCCGTACGGGTCTCTGTCGAGACCCTCTAGCATTTCGGCCCTCGCCGCGTCGTCGGCGGCGAACATGGCCGCCTTGAGGACCTTCTTTGCCTCTACGTACGAGGCGTAGAGAAGGTCCTCGTTCGACGCGTCCCGCACGTTCCGCCGTCGACTCCGCGTGTAGGCCCTCCTGGCCACCACGCAGGCGGCCCGGAGCCCCGCCAGCTCCTCCGACCACCAATAGACGGCGCGTCGGGGAGGTGGGCGGCGAGACCGAGGCATGCTGGAATTGCACACCTCGGTCAGGGACTCCCGCAGTCGGACCGCCGAGGCGTCGACGTCCAGGACATTGACAGGAGGCGTGAGCCAGTCCTGGACGAACGCCGCCTCCTTGGCCGCCCCTCGGTCCAGGTGGATCTGAGCCCACCGTGGAAAGGGGGACTGGCCCGAGCGGGCCATCCCCCGGGGGCTCTTGGTGGAGACGATGTCGAACCGCACGTATCGGTGGTCCGACAAGGTCTCCACCGTTTCCACCCGCCAGCCGACGACGCGGGCGGCAAGTGCGGGGGTGGCGAACGACACGTCCACCACCGTCCCTCCCCGTTGCCGCACACACGTGTGGGCCGTCCCTCTATTTAGGAGGGACACGCCCGACGAGGCCGCCCAAAATTCGACGGCCCGCCCGCGGACGTTGCAAGAGGCGGCCCGGTTGCCCCAGGCCGCCGACTTGGCGTTCAGGTCGCCCAGTACGGCGACCTGGCGCGGCGCCGCCCTACCGACTACTGCGGTCAGGACTTCGAGAAAATCCTCGAAGTCCTGTAAAGGGCGGTTAGGGGAGAAATAGACCCCCACCAGGGCTATTTCTCCCCACGCGGCGGCCACGTATCCCGGTCCCCTCTCTAAGAGCGAGAGGGGAGGGGAGTCCGTGGAAGACCGCGACACCAACGCCACCGAGCCGTCCCGATCACCCAGCCAACGGCCAGGGACAGAGTACGGCTCGGCGACCACCGCAACGTCTACTAACCACTCAGCCAGGGCCTGCATCAGCAGGTCCTGGGCTGCTTTACAGTGGTTAGTATTCGCCTGTAGGATGCGATGTCCGGACCTATCCATCATTCGGCCATCGCACCCCCCTCGTCGGCCACCGAGGTCCCAGCCTCAGGGACGACGGTGGTAGCGGCAGGCTGGGACGGCGCCTGCGCTTTGCCCTTCTTTGGGGGAGGATTGCAGTTCCTCCCCCTCATCACGTGGTCCGCCGGGCGGCCACTGGCGGCGCACACCGCGCAGTGCGGCTTGGCGGCCGTGCAGGAGGCGGACATGTGCCCCTCCTTACCGCAGCGGTAACAGGCGTCCGACCTGTCCACCTTGGACGGACAGAGGGCCCGTGTGTGGCCGATTCCGAAGCACTTGTAGCAGCGCAAAGGCTGCTCACCAAGTGCTCGGACCACACACGACCCAAACCCGACGGCAAGCCGTCCCTTGGCAAGGACGGCCTTAGCTGCGGTGACCGGGCACTCCAGGCGGATTGTGCCCATGCCGCCGCGGCCGGGCCTGATAGCCCGACCCTGTATCGCTGCGGTGTTGCAGCCCCCTACTGCTGCGAGCGCCGCCACGACCTCCTCTTTGGTGACCGAATCGTCCAGATTGGTCACCTCGAGGGCCGCTGACTTGACGGGCCTTACCACCTTGGCCGCGTCCGCGATGACCTCTTGCAACTTCGTTGCGAAGAGGTCAGCGTTGGTGCCGCCCTGGGCCCCCGGGAACTCGAAAATACGAGCCCCGGCTTGGGTCTGGCGGCACGTGATGGCGCCGATTCCCAACTTGGTGGGATCGGCGTTGGTACGAGCCCGTTTCAGCACGGACTCGTACGTCTCACCACGCTCCGCAGCCTCCGCGGTGAGCGTCACCACGACGGCCGCGGTTTTGGGAGAAACTAGGGGTTTTCTCCCACCGGCAGGGGCCCTTTTAGCTGCCGGAGCAGCGGTGGCGGGCTTAGGGGCCGACTTTTGCCCCTTCCCCTTCCCCTTCCCCTTGCCGGTCGTCTGGGACGGGCAGGGAGGGGAGATATTGGCTGGGGAGGCAGGGGCGACGACCGCTCTCGCCTTCTTGGCCTTGCCCTTCCCCTTTTTGACCACCTTCGTCCACGGCTGGGTGGACGGGGTGGTGGAAGGGAGAAGGGCGTCCTCCCTTTGGGAGGATGGCCCAGGCTCGCACGGCCTCTTGTCCGCCGCGAGGGGCGGTCGGAGGCGCTTTTCGGGCAAGAGCCTGTCCTCGATGCCAGCGAGGCAGGCTCTCGTAAATGCCCTTTCCTCCATCACAACCTTGCGGATGACATCCTCAAGGTTGGAAGAGGAGGAAGGGCCCTCCACCGCAGGTCTCGGCTCAGCTTGGGTTGGCTGGGCCATGACCTCAGCCAGCTTCTTATGCAGCTGGCTGACCTCACACTGCAGGCGATCTATCTTCGCCTGCAGTTGCCGCGTCTCGTCGGTGGCTGTGCGTTGCACCAGCTCCCGGACGATGCCACCCATGCTGGCGGCCCTACATTTAAGGGACTTTTGGAAAGTCCCTTTTAGATTGGAGGACTTAGAGGCGACCACCCTGATCTCCTCTTCGTCCTCCTGCGCCATGCGCTCCAGCTCGGCCAGCGAGTGGTCCGCGTATAAGACGCTAGACGCACCGTACCCGGACTTAGCCCGGGCGGCCTGCGCCTGCATCTCCTTCGCGGCGACCCTCTCTTCCAGGTCTTCCTGGAGCTGAGCCCTTCGTGCGAGGTCCAACTGACGTTGGGCGTCCGCCAGACCCACGTCGTGGGTGTCCGCCACAGTCGAAGGCTTTTTGGCCTTCGCCTTCTTTTTTGGCTTAGCACTCCTCGTGGAGTCCGAGGAGCCTTCGCCGCCGTCCTTCAGGAAGGATCGCTTCCGCTTTTGTAAGCGGCTTTCGGCTTCCATCGCCGAACTTCCGTCCGACTCTGGAACCAGCGACTCGTTGTCGGAGTCCGACAACACGTCGACCGACAGCCTGCGGAACATGCTACCCGGTGATGGGCGGCAAACCTCCGACGCCATACTGGCATCGCCGGCGTGGCCCTGAGAAGGGCCTTTGGTTTGGCCCTGAGAAGGGCCTTTGGTTTGGCCCTGAGAAGGGCCTTCTGGTTGGCCCTGAGAAGGGCCTTCTGGTTGGCCCTGAGAAGGGCCTTTTGGTTGGCCCTGAGAAGGGCCTTTTGGTTGGCCCTGAGAAGGGCCTTTTGGTTGGCCCTGATAAGGGCCTTTTAAGAACCGCCCGGAGGCGTCCCGCGATGGTAGCTTTGGCATAGCCGCCGCAAGTGTTGAAGAGTCCGCAAAAAAAATTCTTCAACGCACAGTGCACTTTCGCCGATCACTGGCCTGCCACTCCGTTACGGTGACAGGACCAGGTCGTTGCCCGGGGAACGCTACGTGGAAGCAAGCACTGTGCCTAACCTAACCTAACCCATTGCAAGCCGGGTGGTAGGCTGTTGTCCTTCTGTGCGTAAATCCGGCGATCTTAGACAGACATTGGAACAAGGCCGACTCAAATTGACGACCACGGTCTGTCGTAATGTCTGATGGACAACCAAACCGAGCTATCCAGGACGACAGCAAGGCCTTTGCCACGGTGTCTGCTGTTATATTTTCTATCGGTATTGCTTCGAGCCAACGCGTAAATCGGTCTACTGCCGTAAGACAATACCGATAGCCATGTGAAAGAGGGAGAGGACCGACAAGATCGATATGGATCTGTTTGAATCGACTGCGTGGGAGGTGATAAGTACCAAGAGGGGAAGTAACGTGACGGTTGACTTTTGCCCGCTGGCACGGTAGACATGATCGCGCCCATTCCCTACAGTCTTTCCTCATACCTGGCCAGACAAAGCGTTCAGCAACCAGTTTGGCCGACGCATTACAACCAGGGTGACTTAACGAATGCAGGCTGTCAAAAACCTGCTTTCGAAAAAACTTTGGAACATATGGCCTGGAGGTCGGTGTGCTGACGTCGCAGTACAGGGGAATTCGACTTCCAGGAAAATGAAGTTTCCGCAGTTGGAGTGATGAGCCTTTACTCAAAAGCTCTTCGAGTTCAGGGTCAGAAGCTTGGTTTAGAGCTATAGACTCGAGGTCGACTGGTGCTCCCAGTTCTTCGATCCGTGACAAAGCATCGGCAACAACATTGTCCTTGCCAGAAATGTGCCTGATATCAGTTGTGAACTGGGAGATAAAGTCGAGGTGTCTATACTGCCTGGGACTACAGTTTTTCTTCCTTTCGTGGAATGCAAAACTGATAGGCTTGTGGTCAGTATAGACAACGAAATGACGAGCCTCGAGCATGTGCCTAAAATATTTTATTGCCTCATAAATGGCTAGTAACTCCCTATCGTAGGGCGAATATTTTGTCTGTGAGGGGCTTAGTTTGCGAGAGAAAAATGCCAACGGCTCCCATGCATTATCTTTATATTGCTGCAGAACCGCTCCGATAGCCTTGTCGGATGCGTCGGTGACTACAGCAAGTTTCGCAGAACAGTCGGGATGAACTAATAAAGCTGCGTTGGACAAACTTTTCTTACAGGCTTGGAAAGCTGCAAGGGTATCTCCCGTAAGGTTGATTGGCTGTGAGCCTTTTACCGAACCCGTCAATAGAGCGTGCAACGGGGCTTGTATCAGGGCTGCTCGTGGAAGAAATCTCCTATAAAAATTGAGCATACCTAAAAAACCTCTAAGTTGCCGCACATTCGTGGGAGGTGGGAAATCCTTAACAGCCTGAACCTTTTGATCTAGGGGTCTGCATCCACTCTCTGAGATGAGATACCCTAAAAAGGTTACCTCTTTTGCCCCAAGGACACATTTGGACGTATTGACCAACATACCATACTTCTTAAGCCTATTAAATACCTCACGCAGATGCTCTTCGTGCTCAGTTTCGCTCCTGGAATAAATTAAAAAATCGTCGAGATATGAGTAGACGAAATCTAGCCCTCTAGTTAACTCGTCCACAAATCGCTGAAACGTTTGGCTCGCGTTGCGGAGACCAAACGTCATAAATGGGAATTCAAATAGCCCGAATGGCGTAGTTATGGCTGTTTTAGGAATGTCTTCAGGATTGACAGGTATCTGATTATATGCTTTTTCTAAGTCTAAGGTACTGAAAACTTTACAACCTGTTATACTATGCGTGAAATCATGGATATGTTTTATCGGGTATCTGTCCGGCACTGTGCGGGCATTTAGACTGCGATAATCACCGCATGGGCGCCATCCATTATTTTTCTTCGGGGCTAAATGTAAAGGCGAAGACCAGGGGCTTTCAGACGGTCTAGCTGTACCAATGGCCAGCATAGACTGGAATTCTTTTTGGGCGATTTTGAGTTTATCGGGAGCTAAGCGGCGAGGTGGTAATGAAACTGGGGGCCCTGGAGTCGTGCGTATAAAATGGACTGTATTGTGTGGTGTTGTGTTGTGTATACCAGCTGGTCGTGTTATCTCAGGAAACTCGTTAAGAATTTTATGATATCGAGTCTCACCAGTCACAACCTTTACAGATGATACATTTTTACAATTGGCTAAAGTAGCAACAGCTGTAACAGAAGTTAAATTATCTATTAGGCGCTTATTGCGACAATCTACAATCAGGTTATAAAAATTTAGAAAGTCTACACCAATTATTGGCTTTGTAACATCAGCAACTACAAAACGCCATAAAAGGGACCTGCGTAGGCCAAAATCTAAATTAAAGTCTATGTAACCGTAGGTAGCAATGTTAGAACCATTTGCAGCACACAAACTATATTCAGTCCGAGAACGACGATCACTTAGCGCCGACCGAGGAAAGACACAGAGGTCGCTTCCAGTATCAACCAGGAATTGCGTCTTCGTAGATCGATCGGTGACAAACAGGCGACCAGTAGACGTAGAAGGGCAATCGTCAGCCGCCATTACCGACTGCCCTTGGAGTTTTCCGATTTGTAGTCACATGGGCGAATGCACTTGCTAGCTTTCTCTCCGTATCTGCTGTGGTACCAACAAAGTGGAAACTTGCGATAGTTGGATTGGGAACGCTGCCTCGAAGAGTTTCGGTTGTTCTGGGATGTGCGAGATTGGGATCTGCTGTTTCTGCCCGAGGTCATCTCCTGGAACTGCTTCCGAAGTTCAGCTATTTCTCTCGTAAGGTCACTTAGGATGGAGCTTGGGACTGTGTCGCTCACGGAGGCGACTTTCGGCGATGAAGAGGCGAGATCGTTAACTCTATCGGCTAAATCAGCCAAGTCTTCAAGAGAATCTGTTGTTGATTGCCCTGCAAGCACCATCTGGCAAGCGTGTGGCAGGCGACTTATCCATATAGTCTTCAAAAAATCATCTGGAACTTCCGAGCCTGCAAGTCCTTTGAGGTGGCGGAGAAACTGAGAAGGTTTGCGGTCTCCGAGCTCCTCGTGCATTAACAGCTGCTTAATCTTTTTTTCATTCGACGCACTAAGTCTCTTAATAAGCTCGGTCTTGAGCTTTTCATACTTTTCTGTCGCAGGGGGGCTGACTATGATGTCTTTTACCTCCCGCGAGTGTTGATTGTCCAGGTGAGCGATCACGTAGTTAAATTTTGTGGAATCGCTGGTAATTCCGGATATGGCGAATTGGCCTTCAACTTGGGCAAACCATATCTCAGGCTCTTCCGCCCAGAATGGTGGAACTCTTACGCCGACCTTAAACACGTGGCTCTGATTCATCGACATTGTCCCACCACTAGTTCCGGCCGAAGTACCTGGCCCGCCTGCATCTTTTAATCCCTTCTCCATGTTCGTTTAGGGGGTCACCAATATGGTATATTAGGGGTATGTGTGGTGGATGTCTCAGGAGTGTAAATAAATAAGACCAACTCACGGCATTCGATTGTATATAATGTCCGTCAACACAAATCCATATACCAAAGTTCAGAAGGCACAAAAGAGTAGAACACACAAGCACAGGCACAGTAGGAGAGTTCGTAAACAGGAGACAGTCAATAATAAATGGGCAGAAAAGAATGATATAGCAAACAAACAAGTAAACACGGTATCGCGTATGTAAAGTGCAAGGACGGCGAACGTGCGCTTCGCGTCGTGACTAGGTTATGACTGGCTTGACCTCTGCAGGCGGCGGCCGGCGCTCGCGCATTCTAATATCTACGTTATTCCCCGGGACGCAAAAAGTGATGGGGTGAAGTCGATAGTTCTCTTACGAAACTTATCGATATCGACCGGACCAACTGGTACATAATATTATAAACGTATAGTGTAAGTATAAGTATTGCAAATAGAATGAATAAATAGATAGATAATTAGGTACATATATATTATTGTAAATATTGTGTTATATGTAAGTAATAAAATATACCAAGTAGGATAATTAAGATTAATTGTGTAGTACGTAGCCTACATGTTCATACAAAATGACCAAGTCGACTGCGTTTACTACGGCGCGCTTCACTGAGCTTGATCCGACACGAGCTTGACCAATTGTTTACAAAATGTTCATACAAAATGACCTAGTCGACTGCGTTTACTACGGCGCGCTTCACTGAGCTTGATCCGACACGAGCTTGACCAATTGTTAACAAAATGTTCATACAAAATGACCAAGTCGACTGCGTTTACTACGGCGCGCTTCACTGAGCTTGATCCGACACGAGCTTGACCAATTGTTTACAAAATGTTCATACAAAATGACCAAGTCGACTGCGTTTACTACGGCGCGCTTCACTGAGCTTGATCCGACACGAGCTTGACCAATTGTTAACAAAATGTTCATACAAAATGACCAAGTCGACTGCGTTTACTACGGCGCGCTTCACTGAGCTTGATCCGTCACGAGCTTGACCAATTGTTTACAAAATGTTCATACAAAATTACCAAGTCGACTGCGTTTACTACGGCGCGCTTCACCGAGCTTGATCCGACACGAGCTTGACCAATTGTTTACAAAATGTTCATACAAAATGACCAAGTCGACTGCGTTTACTACGGCGCGCTTCACTGAGCTTGATCCGACACGAGCTTGACCAATTGTTTACAAAATGTTCATACAAAATGACCAAGTCGACTGCGTTTACTACGGCGCGCTTCACTGAGCTTGATCTGACACGAGCTTGACCAATTGTTAACAAAATGTTCATACAAAATGACCAAGTCGACTGCGTTTACTACGGCGCGCTTCACTGAGCTTGATCCGATACGAGCTTGACCAATTGTTTACAAAATGTTCATACAAAATGACCAAGTCGACTGCGTTTACTACGGCGCGCTTCACTGAGCTTGACCCGACACGAGCTTGACCAATTGTTAACAAAATGTTCATACAAAATGACCAAGTCGACTGCGTTTACTACGGCGCGCTTCACTGAGCTTGATCCGACACGAGCTTGACCAATTGTTTACAAAATATTCATACAAAATGACCAAGTCGACTGCGTTTACTACGGCGCGCTTCACCGAGCTTGACCCGACACGAGCTTGACCAATTGTTTACAAAATGTTCATACAAAATGACCAAGTCGACTGCGTTTACTACGGCGCGCTTCACCGAGCTTGACCCGACACGAGCTTGACCAATTGTTTACAAAATGTTTATACAAAACTAGCTGTTACCCGCGACTTCGTCTGCGTAGAACTACTACTTCGTGTAAATTTGTTTGGACTGAATAGGCTCTGAAACTATAATGAAACGATTCTAATGAAGCCGGCACATTGAATTATTGAGATTAACATAGGTAGACTTTTCCTGACCCTGATCCATGACTTAACTTAGTTTAATACGTTTTTGTATACGACATTTTTTGTTTTTCCTTCTTTGGTCAAAACATGTAGGTTTTGTGGACTCGATACTCGTGAGCACGCCACATACAGTTGCCCATGGGAGAAACAGTTTTTTTCTAAATGAACACCAGCTACTTTGAGTGTCTGTCCTTGAGCTTTGTTTATCGTCATAGCGAATGCTGCTTTCAGGGGAAATTGTACTCTTTTGAATTGGAATGGCAAATCGGTAGGGATTATTGGAATACGGGGAATTAACACTTCTTCTCCCTTTGTTGTTCCTGTCATAATTATTGCTCTCACAATATTGCGTCCCAGGTGTGTAATTTGTAGACGTGTGCCATTACACATTCTTGGTGCGTCAAGATTTCGCATCAACAGGACCGGGACACCTACTTTTAGCCTCAACTTATGGGAAGGCACCCCCGATAATTCTAAGGAGTTAAGAAATTCTACAGGGAACGATGTCACTTGCTCAGTGTCCATGACATTGTCTACGGACAGATACTCAACAAAATCACCTTCCACATCTGACATGATTTGTTCGTTGATCTGCCCCACTACTTCGTTTGTCGGTGCTAAAATTGCCCTTTCGCACAGCCATTGTCTGTTCTTCATATTGGTTGCAAGATCGGGATAGACGTTGTTCTTTAAGTCATCCATGTTACAGACAACATTACAAAATTCACGATTCAATGTAATCATTCCGTCACTATTTGTTTCCATACGGTCTTCTCCGATTTTCAGAAGAGCATCCGCATATTGCACCAATTGTGTATCACTGTGCAGTTGTACTCGCATATTTGTAGTCAGACAAAAATTTTTTACATGCACCCATAATGGAGACGCTTTTAAACATGCATTTATTTCATCTGCCGGCGTGCCTCTAGTAATTACCGGCAGAGTCTGTCTAAAATCGCCAGCTAAAAGTACCACCATACCACCCATGATACTTTGGTTACTCTTAATATCTTTTATGGTCCGATCTAGTGCTTCTATCGCTCTTTTGTGGGACATGGTACATTCATCCCAAACCAACAGCTTACATTGCTGTAACATTCGTCCACGGTCACTATTTTTAGTAATGTTACAAACTGGCATTTCCTCATGAGCTAAGTTCAATGGCAGTTTAAGTACTGAATGTGCCGTTCGGCCACCATTAAGTAACGTAGCTGCTATTCCAGAAGAAGCTACAGCAACAGCAACTCCTTTATCTTTACGAATTTGGGCTAAAAGTAAATTTAAAAGAAATGTTTTACCCGTGCCTCCTGGCGCATCCAAAAAGAATAAACCACCTTCGCCACTTTCGATTTTTTGCACAACATTCTCAAAAACTAATCTTTGTTCTGGGTTTAGACGCGGAACAGACTCAGTTATTTGTTGTTGTAAAGAAGCAGCATCGTAACTCAATTCTCTTATTATATCACTGCAAACTTCCCCAGTTCTTTGCGGCCTGCTCAACCCAAAATCTGACAAATCTTTCCCAGTTATAGTTATGACTTGGTCTTCTATCTTTGTTAGGGCTTCATTAAAAATGAAATCATTGTATGTAACGTTTGGATTATGATGTTGTACTCTGTGTAAAATATCGTCGGCCATTTGAATTTTGTACCTTTCCCACAGTTGTTGAGGGTTTGAAAGCCCACATGTCGCTATTAGTATAGCAAAAAGCATTCTCACCTTGGCCGCTGATCTACATTGTGCAGCCTCTTCCAGTGTTATATTCCAATGATTGTCATCCTCCAATAATCCTCTTGCCTCACATGCCTCTCGAAATGTTGAAAATTCTTGATTGTTGTATTTTTTGAGATCATTGAAAGAGGTTGGCCCACGCACATGGTGTAGAAGCATCCTTAAACAAAAACATTCCATGTTAGTAACATGGACTGTGTAAACCCGTCCTAAGGCATCTCCAGATTTGACACCAGGCCAGTTCTGAACCGAAGTTCCTTGAATTCGGCGTTTCCAAGTTTTTCTGGTTGCGTCCCATGTGTAATATCTCGGTACCTCAGCATACATAAGAGTTCTTGCAAACTCATCTCTTATGCAAAGTTCAAAAAAAGCTGTTAGGGTGGTTTTTGGTCGAGTAGATAGTCGCTCGTGGAAATTATCTTCTGTAAAATAAACTCGTTCACCGTTCTCTAAGTGTACACTTAGATGTGTAACGGTGGGGTGCCTTTCGTGCAACGGGAACCCTAATAACCGCCACACGGCTTCGTTGCTGCTAACATAACGACCAGATTGATATGTATGTACTTCATTTACGCGATTTGCAAGCTCTGTGCTCCTAAAATTGAAAATAGCTTGGTCACTGCCTTTGTTAATATATTTGCAGATATATTTGATAGCGCGCACTGAACTGCAAGCCTCAACATTTATATGGGCGTTAAATATTTTTAATAGAATAGCGGAATAAGGGACCACCCAACTATTATCAATAGTGACGTAACTCCCATTTCGTAGTTTCACAGATGCCGTTCGACCTCCGTCTGCTGGTGCTCTTCTACGATAGAGTGGGTATCCGTTTTCACTGTGGACAGTGTCTTTGTGTAATTTGCGAGGAAATTTCTTTGTGCATTTTCCATCTTTCATGCAAGGGCACTGAGGATTTTCAGGTCCACATGGACCATGAATCATGTTTTTAACTATAATATCATGAAGTGTCTTGTCAGTGCTTGGATCGGGTATTTCTGCGCTGATAATATTATCAATTTGATCGGGTCTCAACTTGTCTTTTAACCACAATAATATGTGGACATGTGGTAGGCCACGCTTCTGCCACTCTATGGAATACATAAAGCAGATCACTTCTCCAAATATTCTGCCTTTGGAAATAACAGACATAAGTTTTTTAACTTTCAACCTAAAAACTCTTGCGACTACATCATGCCTATCAATCGCGCTTTGACCCGGCATTAATTCATTTACTATTTTCGGCCATGCTGGGTTGCAAGTAAACGTAACGAATAAGTCAGGGCGACCATATGTACGTACATAAGCAAACGCACCCTGAGTATATTCGTGTAAGTACCTCGGACTATTTACAAATGAAGACGGTAAAATTATCATTCTACCAATATCATTTAGATTTAGATTAGCGTCATTCGCTACTGCGTCTTGAAGGTGGATATAATTTTCTGCTCTTAATTTAGTTTGATTTAATGTTATGTATCGTAATCGTTCACTTTCTACCTTAACGTACATATCAACATAAAACTGATTGGCCAGTTGCCTGCATCGTGATATAATATTAAAATCATTTTCTCTAATCATGATATGAAAGGCATAAAAGTCCATACATGATACCTTTTTGTTAGGCAAGGGCAGGCCAGTTACAGGATCGACTTGTGGAATTTGAAAGTGATACCCTTCTTGCCCTTTGCTAAATATTAGCGGATATTGTAACGCATCGTAAAATTTATGTGTATCCGGCACCCTAGTTAGTGTGTTATCACGGGCATGTAAAACTATATCACGGGAAGCAAACTGTTCACCACAAACCATGGCTGCGACTTCATTTATTAAAGGTGCATTATATCGTCTTTCGTGTTCCCCACTTGGTGTACGATCTGGGTGAATCACCAACTTATAATCATCTCCCGGCATTCTTTCTAAGGCTGTTGTGAAAGTGTTTATTAGGCGGTTATGTTCATGCAACATTCTCTGAATCTTTAAGACAATATCCTTTTCTACTAATTGAATGTTTTGACACCTGCGGTCAACCTCGTCGTTTTCATTTCCCATAAAATAAATCTGTAAAAATTTTGGTTGCTCATTATTTGTAGGAAGCAAAGAACCAATCCTATGATAGATTTGACCTTGGATTGTAAAAGTAGATGAAAACCCAGGCATAACCACCTCATTTTCTACACCAAATGACGTCATTTGAAAGCATGAATTATATTTCCTTATGTTCCGAACTGTCAACGTCACTTTGAAGAATGACAAGATGTCACATTGACATAACACGCAAACTGCATAGACGCCACCTTCCCTCCATTACTGTTCACTTGTATGAATTGCATTTTACGAAAGAAATACGAAAGATTTGTAAATTCCTGATTAAAACATTAATATTGAAGAATAAAACGATTTATTTTCGCATCATCGACGTTCCTGCCCAAACATATGATCCTTCGGAGCCGGATATAAGAAGAACCTGTACCGACAAGAAAACCGCGTGGTTGGGAGTTGCGTGCCATCACATCCGAACGGTCAGAAAATCCTATTTTTTACCCATCCTGTCCTCGAGCTGTGCTTGAACGTTGTGTTTTGTTGTATTTCCAGTGACGTGACCTAGCGGGAACCGAGTGAACGTGCCAGGCCGTGGTGATGCTTACACGTGCTGCGTGAGTAAACTTTCTGTTCTTTCATAGCCACCAATATGTCTCAGGAAAAGCCTAAACTCACTGTCCCTTCGCCATCTCATTCTCCTTCTAGGAAAGGTTCAAACGATGCTTATTTAACTGAATTAAAGAAACAAAGAGGTCATGTAAAAGGTCGGTTAACTCAATTTAAGAAATATGTTGATGCATTTGTCGGCGCTAGTTTGACTAACTTACAAGTTACGGAAATGAAATTGCGATTGCAGTCTGCTAGTGACTATTTCAGTAAATTTAATAGCATAGGAAGTGATATAGAATTGTATTCTGACAGTGAAGATATCCCCAGTCATTATGAGTACATTGAAACAGTAGAATCATTATATTTCAGCACAATGGCCTCGGCTAACTGTTTAATCGATAGTTCTGAGATTAGTAATGGTACAAAAATCGAAAAATGTAGTCACTCAGCCAAGGAAAGTTTAACACCAGCGCATGTTAAGTTACCCATTATAAAGTTGGCCACATTCAGTGGATTGTTTGATGAGTGGTTGGAGTATAGAAATTCTTACATAACGATGATACACAACCGCACGGATCTGGATGCTACACATAAGTTTCATTATTTGAGAGCTTCGCTCAGTGGAAGTGCATTACAGGTGATAAGTGCGTTAGAGTTTAATGCGTCCAACTATGTACATGCGTGGGAATTACTGGAGAACCGATATCATAATGTTAGATTGCTCATACATAACCACATTAAATCTCTTTTCAATATAACGATAGTGAAACAGGAATCTGCAAGTCAACTTAGAAAGATAATAGACACAGTTTTGAGAAATTTGCGAGCGCTCAAAACTTTAAAAGAACCGACAGAATCATGGGACACGTTAATAATTTACTTAGTGGTTTCCAAATTGGATTCTTCTACTGAACGTGAGTGGGAGAATCACAAAGGGTCTCTTGATTTAAACTCACAAGGTTTAAAGTTAGAACAGCTGCTTGAATTTCTTCGAAACAGAGCCGATATGCTGGAAATGATTCATGCGAATCATTCCAAGCCGTCTTCTTCAACTAAGTCTATAAGTACAAGCGATAATAAGAATGCACATCAAGTTCATAGTTATGTGTTAACGAATAATAACACTTCAAAGGTTGCCCCTAAGGGCAAACCATCGTACAGAAGGGATCATAATTCGAAATTAAGTTGTATTAAGTGCGATGGTAATCATAAACTTTATACATGCGTTAAGTTTTTGAACTCATCTGTTAGTGATAGGATTCGGTTTGTTGACAAAAATAAGTTATGTCCGAATTGTTTACGGTCGGGACACGAAATAGCTAACTGTTCGTTTGGTCCCTGCATGCAATGCAGGGCAAAACATAATAGTTTACTACATGTAGACGAGCAAATCACTACTACTGAAGCGAATGTGTGTGTGGACATTGTTCCTACATGCACTAGTAGTACATCGACCGCTTTACATGCATCCGCGACAGACTACGCGACGGACACGATTATAAACACGGGCGGCGGCAGTCCGAACTTATCATTAAAACAGGTTTTGCTTTCGACTGCTACCATAGAGATAGCCGATCAGAACAATAAGTTTCATACGGCACGGGCTCTTCTGGATAACGGTAGTCAGCATAGTTTTATCACGGAGAAATTTGCTAAACGATTAAATGCGCCTTTTTTACAGTCCACAATACGTATATCGGGTGTAGGCCGTAGTCTTACCCAGTCGAATAATTCATGCGATATATTCATGCGCTCTAAAACAAGTAACTATAATACGCGATTGACTTGTTTAGTGTTGCCACTGATAACGCCTTGCTTGCCAACGACAAGCATTGCATTCGAACATTTATGTATACCTAATAATATACAACTCGCAGACCCTGACTTTGCCGTGCCAGCCGAAATCGATTTATTAATCGGCGCGGACAAATTTTGGGAACTTTTAGACGAAGCTAGGATTCGATTACCTAAGGGACCATTCTTGCAAAATTCGAAGTTAGGTTGGTTGATTTCTGGTCCCATCAACACAAAAAACTCTATCCCAAGCGAAGTTCAGTGCCATTTTACTGAAGCATTAGACGGACAGCTTCGTAAATTTTGGGAAATCGAGAATTTACCTAATGATAAAATGGTGAATAGTGTTCTCACACAAGATGAACGAAAGTGTGAGGAACTATTTATCAATACGACAAAGCGAGAGGAAAATGGTAGATTTTCGGTTCGTATCCCGCTAAACGAATCAGCTGATGCGCTTGGTGATTCTTATACGATAGCTTATAAACGATTTTTAGCTCTGGAACGGAAACTCGAACGTTTACCTGTGTATAAAAAAATGTATTGTGATTTCATGCACGAGTATGAAGCGTTGGGTCACATGACTCGTATAGATACCTACAGCGATTCTAGTTTTTTCTTGCCTCATCATGGAGTTTATAGGGAAAGTAGTAGTACTACAAAACTACGCGTGGTATTCGACGGTAGTGCTAAAACGACTTCACAGAAGTCCCTAAACGACATTCAATTGCCAGGGCCCGCACTGCAAAATGATATATTTTCTATATTATTACGATTTAGGCAATATAAGTATGTAGCGTGCGCGGACGTTGAGAAACTTTTTAGGCAAGTGCTTATACAGCCAGACCAAAGATCACTGCAAAACGTACTCTGGCGTTCCAATCCTAACGACGCGATAGGCATTTACCAGCTGAACACGGTTACCTACGGGACAGCTTCGGCTCCTTATCTCAGTATGCGCTGTATTAGACAATTAGCGCTGGAATGTAACGATGAAAATATAAAACGTATAATTATGAATGATGTTTTTGTTGATGATTTACTGACAGGTCATGACAATCACGAAACACTGTTGGACATTTGCGAAAAGACATCTAATGTTTTGAAGTCCGGATGTTTTCCGCTGCGTAAATGGACCTTTAACTTTGATTCAAAACAAGTCTCAAAGGTACTTTTTGATGATGGACTTGAACAGAGTAAAACACTCGGATTAGGTTGGTATAACGACAGTGACCAACTACATTTCACATCAAAAATAGATACGAGCTGTGATTCGCCAACGTTAACTAAACGTGAAATGTTATCGGTAATCTCACAAATATATGATCCGTTAGGTATTCTTGCGCCAGCTGTAATAATCGCAAAAATTCTGTTACAAAAATTATGGCTTTGTAAAATCGATTGGGACACTTCCGTGTCAAAAGATGTCGCTTTGACATGGAATCAATTAATTAAAACTTTAAGCAGTTTAAACGAATTACGAGTACCTCGTCAAATTAGGGGTCCTTATGACGACCATTTAGAGTTACATATTTTTTCTGATTCTAGTCAACACGCTTACGGGGCGTGCGCGTACGCACGTTCATATAACAATGAATCGGAAATTACCGTTAGACTTATATGCGCTAAGAGTAAGGTAGCTCCTATAAAAACGATAAGCATTCCACGACTCGAGTTATGTGGTGCCCTAGTAGGAGCTAAGCTGTATAGCAAAATAACCAATTCATTACGGCTCACTTTTACTAAAACTTACTTTTGGACGGATTCCACTATAGTTATGGGGTGGATACGTATGTCACCTCATTTATTAAAAACTTTTGTTCAGAATCGGGTTACTGAAATAAACGAATTGACCGGCGATTCTGTATGGTTGCACGTAAATGGCAAGGATAACCCCGCGGACTTGTTGTCAAGAGGGCTAAACCTTGATTCATTAATAAAGTCTGAACTGTGGTGGACCGGACCTGGTTTCCTAAAACAACACGATTTTCCTGCTAAAATTGAGAATTACTCGAATGACATAAGTTCAAATTTACCCGACTTACGAAATGTAACGCTAAACCATGTTATTCATACTTCAACTGTGAGCGATGAATTGTTTATTTTCGAACGATATTCGACATTCGATAGGTTAAAACGTATAGGTGCGTATGTACTTCGTTTCATTCACAACTTACGAACGAAGCGCGAGCGCTTACCAAATATGAAAACCGGCTTGCTATCCGTAGAGGAACTCATCGATTCACAGCGCATGTTGCTTAGATTCGCACAAATACAATCTTTTCCGGATGTGCATTCTTGTTTACAGAACAATATACCTATAAAGGGTAAACAAACTAAACGTATTTTGGGACTGAATGTTTTCTTGGATGATAATCGTTTGATTCGAGTTGGTGGTCGTCTAAGTAATTCATCTAGTTTCAATTACGATAAGAAACACCCGATTTTATTGTGCGGGAAACATCATTTAACGCTTTTGATATTTAGACACGAACACAAAAGGTTGTTTCATGCTGGTCCGTTACTTCTTCTATCTAACATCCGTGAGAGTTGGTGGCCGTTGGGTGCAAGAAACTTAGCAAAGAAAGTAGTTTATCAGTGTATCACCTGCAACCGATATAAAGGTAAAACCTTATCACCTATAATGGGTAACTTACCTAGTGAGCGCTTAGACCCAGGTTTTCCATTCATACGTACCGGTGTAGATTATGCAGGGCCAGTATACATCTTAAATCGAAAAGGCAGAGGTGCTCAACTTTCCAAAGGCTATATTTCTTTATTCGTTTGTTTATTAACGCGTGCAATGCATTTGGAACTAGTTACTAGTCTCACAACAAACGATTATCTTCTCGCATTGAAACGTTTTATAAGTCGAAGGGGAAAACCTGAAGTTATCTTATCAGATAATGGAACAAATTTCGTTGGTTCTAAAAAAGAACTTTCCTCATTTTTAATTCAAAATACTCATCAAGTTACAGATTCCCTCGCTAATGATGGAATCAAATTATTATTTTCTCCTCCTTATTCTCCACATATTGGTGGTATGATGGAACGGGGGGTACGCTCCTGTAAGTTTCATCTCCGACGCATAATTGGTAACGCTAGGTTGACGTACGAGGAGTTCAGCACGGTTCTTGCACAAATCGAATCCGTCCTGAATTCCCGTCCCTTATCACCTATGTCCACAGACCCGAACGACCTGTCTCCACTTACCCCTGCACATTTTCTGATCGGACGACCGCTGGTGGCTCCTGCATGCGAAGACCTGACACCTAAGAAAACGACGACACTGACACGGTACCACCGAGTCGAACAACTGCGGCAGCATTTCTGGCAGCGCTGGTCCAAGGAGTATTTGGCGGAACTACAAATGAGAACTAAGTGGAAGACAAACAAAAGCGACATTGCAACGGACACACTAGTCCTGATCAAAGATGACAACTTGCCTCCCCTTAAATGGAAGCTGGGTAGGATTTCACAAGTCTTCCCGGGCAAGGACGGCGTTTCCCGAGTGGCAGACATTCGAACAGCCACTGGAATCATTCGGCGGTCCTTCGCGAAGATCTGTCCGCTGCCGCTGGAATTAGAAGATCCCCCGGTCGACCTGACTATTGCTGCTACGACTACTGTATTGGAACCCTGCGCTTCCAAGGCCGGCGGTATGTTCCGAACTGTCAACGTCACTTTGAAGAATGACAAGATGTCACATTGACATAACACGCAAACTGCATAGACGCCACCTTCCCTCCATTACTGTTCACTTGTATGAATTGCATTTTACCATAAGAAATACGAAAGATTTGTAAATTCCTGATTAAAACATTAATATTGAAGAATAAAACGATTTATTTTCGCATCATCGACGTTCCTGCCCAAACACCTTATTTTGATTAAAAAACGCCGCGATTCGTTGTTATCACCTAAAAGTAAAGACTTCAATGGTTCCTCTGGTTCTCCAAGTATTGGAATTGAAACCTTGCCACCAGAACAACACATACCCGGAGTTTCTTCTTTCCACTTGAGTGCTTCACAATGTATACATTTTTTATCCATTCCACCTATGAGAAGTAATCGATGGTTATTATACTCAATCGATGGGTCATAATCAAAAGCAGCATTGTGGAATGCTCCCCATGTATACATTGTAAACGCATTTCTCCTTTCTGACTGCCGTTCAGCATTTAACACACGTCGTCTTTGGGATTCTTCTGGCATCTCTGCAGCTATCAATGATGCGTGTCGCTCAGCATCTAAAATCTGCCGGGCCTGAGTCTGTTCATAGGTCTCGGCAGCTCTTTGCGTTGCGTGTCGCTCAGCATCTATAATCTGCCGGGCCTGAGTCTGTTCATAGGTTTCGGCAGCTCTTTGCGTTGCGTGTCGCTCAGCATCTAAAATCTGCCGGGCCTGAGTCTGTTCATAGGTCTCGGCAGCTCTTTGCGTTGCGTGTCGCTCAGCATCTAAAATCTGCCGGGCCTGAGTTTGTTCATAGGTCTCGGCAGCTCTTTGCGTTGCGTGTCGCTCAGCATCTAAAATCTGCCGGGCCTGAGTCTGCTCCTCAGATTCTTGGGATCTAGCTACTTGCGCAGTTCGAGCTCTTTTAGAGCTACGCGCTAAATTAGATTTACGCTTGCGAGGCATATTACTTAACCAGTTACCTACCTAAAGTAATAAAAACAGGTAAGTACTTATGCAAAAAAAAATTCTTTAGCTGACAAAAAAATTTAGTTAAAGGTACTGAGTACGAAACTATACTTAAGGTAGGTACTTATACACATTGCATGAAATAAAACAAAAACAAAACGAATTGCTAAACTAAAACTAAATGTTAAAAAAAATATACTATCCACATGGAATAAAAACAAAATGAATCGATAAAATTATATGCGAAACTACTGGAACTATTTTATTCACAAAACAACATTACTTACCTATTAATACTCAATAAAAACTATGCTGACCTTCTTAGGTACCGTAACTACTTACTAAATGTGAAAAAACTTAAAAAAACCTGCCTACTAATCTACTACAATTTTATACCTATCCTAAAAAATGAATTAAAGTATTTATTTTACCTATTAACTATAATTCTACCTACTACTAACTTATGCTAAACTAATAATAACAACCAAAACAACTAAGTAAATAACACAAAATGCTTATCCAAGAAACACTAAACACCAATGAAAACGTAAAGAAAGCGAATACGTTGCAGCTCAAAATTGTAGATATCGCATGCGTCCGCCAACGACGTCTGCCCTCACGTGTCTGCCCGTTCGGGTAAGCATACTTTGTGATCTACACTCCTCCCACCGAGCCATCCGCGTCCCCCGCACGTCTTTGCCGCCGCGCCGCGCAGCGCGCCCGCGCCCGCCAGCCCCGCCACACCACACCATGCATCGTCACACTCACACATTCATAGTGTATAGGCCGATGGGCCTGATGGACATGTCAGGCAGAAAGTATTCTAAAAGCTGGCTAGGAGTATTTGAATTATGCGATACATAACTGCACCCCGCGTTTTCACCCGCATAATTCCGGGATCGGGATCGGGATAAAAAGTAAAGATGTCCTTTCCCAAGGTTCCATCTATCTCTATACCAAAATTCATCAAAATCGGTTCAGCTGTTTAGGCGTGAAAACGAAACAGACAGACTGTCTATGTCTTTCCCCAAGGTTCCATCTATCTCTATACCAAAATTCATTTAGTAGGGATATACGATACACAACTGCACTCTGCGTTTCCACCCGTATAATTCCGGGATCGGGATCGGGATCTGGATAAAAAGTACCCTATGTCCTTTCCCAAGGTTCCATCTATCTCTATACCAAAATTCATCAAAATCGGTTCAGCGGTTTAGGCGTGAAAAGGTAACAGACAGACAGACAGACAGACAGAGTTACTTTCGCATTTATAATATTAGTAGGGATGACCAAGTCGACTGCGTTTACTACGGCGCGCTTCACTGAGCTTGACCCGACACGAGCTTGACCAATTGTTTACAAAATGTTCATACAAAATGACCAAGTCGACTGCGTTTACTACGGCGCGCTTCACTGAGCTTGATCCGATACGAGCTTGACCAATTGTTTACAAAATGTTCATACAAAATGACCAAGTCGACTGCGTTTACTACGGCGCGCTTCACTGAGCTTGACCCGACACGAGCTTGACCAATTGTTAACAAAATGTTCATACAAAATGACCAAGTCGACTGCGTTTACTACGGCGCGCTTCACTGAGCTTGATCCGATACGAGCTTGACCAATTGTTTACAAAATGTTCATACAAAATGACCAAGTCGACTGCGTTTACTACGGCGCGCTTCACTGAGCTTGACCCGACACGAGCTTGACCAATTGTTTACAAAATGTTCATACAAAATGACCAAGTCGACTACGTTTACTACGGCGCGCTTCACTGAGCATGATCCGACACGAGCTTGACCAATTGTTAACAAAATGTTCATACAAAATGACCAAGTCGACTGCGTTTACTACGGCGCGCTTCACCGAGCTTGATCCGACACGAGCTTGACCAATTTTTAACAAAATGTTCATACAAAATGACCAAGTCGACTGCGTTTACTACGGCGCGCTTCACCGAGCTTGATCCGACACGAGCTTTACCAATTGTTTACAAAATGTTCATACAAAATGACCAAGTCGACTGCGTTTACTACGGCGCGCTTCACTGAGCTTGATCCGACACGAGCTTGACCAATTGTTTACAAAATGTTCATACAAAATGACCAAGTCGACTGCGTTTACTACGGCGCGCTTCACTGAGCTTGATCCGACACGAGCTTGACCAATTGTTTACAAAATGTTCATACAAAATGACCAAGTCGACTGCGTTTACTACGGCGCGCTTCACTGAGCTTGATCCGACACGAGCTTGACCAATTGTTTACAAAATGTTCATACAAAATGACCAAGTCGACTGCGTTTACTACGGCGCGCTTCACTGAGCTTGATCCGACACGAGCTTGACCAATTGTTAACAAAATGTTCATACAAAATGACCAAGTCGACTGCGTTTACTACGGCGCGCTTCACCGAGCTTGATCCGACACGAGCTTTACCAATTGTTTACAAAATGTTCATACAAAATGACCAAGTCGACTGCGTTTACTACGGCGCGCTTCACTAAGCTTGATCCGACACGAGCTTGACCAATTGTTTACAAAATGTTCATACAAAATGACCAAGTCGACTGCGTTTACTACGGCGCGCTTCATTGAGCTTGATCCGACACGAGCTTGACCAATTGTTAACAAAATGTTCATACAAAATGACCAAGTCGACTGCGTTTACTACGGCGCGCTTCACTGAGCTTGATCCGACACGAGCTTGACCAATTGTTTACAAAATGTTCATACAAAATGACCAAGTCGACTGCGTTTACTACGGCGCGCTTCACTGAGCTTGATCCGACACGAGCTTGACCAATTGTTAACAAAATGTTCATACAAAATGACCAAGTCGACTGCGTTTACTACGGCGCGCTTCACTGAGCTTGATCCGACACGAGCTTGACCAATTGTTAACAAAATGTTCATACAAAATGACCAAGTCGACTGCGTTTACTACGGCGCGCTTCACTGAGCTTGACCCGACACGAGCTTGACCAATTGTTTACAAAATGTTCATACAAAATGACCAAGTCGACTGCGTTTACTACGGCGCGCTTCACTGAGCATGATCCGACACGAGCTTGACCAATTGTTAACAAAATGTTCATACAAAATGACCAAGTCGACTGCGTTTACTACGGCGCGCTTCACCGAGCTTGATCCGACACGAGCTTGACCAATTTTTAACAAAATGTTCATACAAAATGACCAAGTCGACTGCGTTTACTACGGCGCGCTTCACCGAGCTTGATCCGACACGAGCTTGACCAATTGTTTACAAAATGTTCATACAAAATGACCAAGTCGACTGCGTTTACTACGGCGCACTTCACTGAGCTTGATCCGACACGAGCTTGACCAATTGTTTACAAAATGTTCATACAAAATGACCAAGTCGACTGCGTTTACTACGGCGCGCTTCATTGAGCTTGATCCGACACGAGCTTGACCAATTGTTAACAAAATGTTCATACAAAATGACCAAGTCGACTGCGTTTACTACGGCGCGCTTCACTGAGCTTGATCCGACACGAGCTTGACCATTTGTTTACAAAATATTCATACAAAATGACCAAGTTGACTGCGTTTACTACGGCGCGCTTCACTGAGCTTGATCCGACACGAGCTTGACCAATTGTTTACAAAATGTTCATACAAAATGACCAAGTCGACTGCGTTTACTACGGCGCGCTTCACTGAGCTTGACCCGACACGAGCTTGACCAATTGTTAACAAAATGTTCATACAAAATGACCAAGTCGACTGCGTTTACTACGGCGCGCTTCACTGAGCTTGATCCGACACGAGCTTGACCAATTGTTAACAAAATGTTCATACAAAATGACCAAGTCGACTGCGTTTACTACGGCGCGCTTCACTGAGCTTGATCCGACACGAGCTTGACCAATTGTTAACAAAATGTTCATACAAAATGACCAAGTCGACTGCGTTTACTACGGCGCGCTTCACTGAGCTTGATCCGACACGAGCTTGACCAATTGTTAACAAAATGTTCATACAAAATGACCAAGTCGACTGCGTTTACTACGGCGCGCTTCACTGAGCTTGATCCGACACGAGCTTGACCAATTGTTAACAAAATGTTCATACAAAATGACCAAGTCGACTGCGTTTACTACGGCGCGCTTCACTGAGCTTGATCCGACACGAGCTTGACATATTGTTAACAAAATGTTCATACAAAATTACCAAGTCGACTGCGTTTACTACGGCGCGCTTCACCGAGCTTGACCCGACACGAGCTTGACCAATTGTTTACAAAATGTTCATACAAAATGACCAAGTCGACTGCGTTTACTACGGCGCGCTTCACCGAGCTTGACCCGACACGAGCTTGACCAATTGTTTACAAAATGTTCATACAAAATAACCAAGTCGACTGCGTTTACTACGGCGCGCTTCACCGAGCTTGATCCGACACGAGCTTGACCAATTGTTAACAAAATGTTCATACAAAATGACCAAGTCGACTGCGTTTACTACGGCGCGCTTCACTGAGCTTGACCCGACACGAGCTTGACCAATTGTTTACAAAATGTTCATACAAAATGACCAAGTCGACTGCGTTTACTACGGCGCGCTTCACTGAGCATGATCCGACACGAGCTTGACCAATTGTTAACAAAATGTTCATACAAAATGACCAAGTCGACTGCGTTTACTACGGCGCGCTTCACCGAGCTTGATCCGACACGAGCTTGACCAATTTTTAACAAAATGTTCATACAAAATGACCAAGTCGACTGCGTTTACTACGGCGCGCTTCACCGAGCTTGATCCGACACGAGCTTGACCAATTGTTTACAAAATGTTCATACAAAATGACCAAGTCGACTGCGTTTACTACGGCGCACTTCACTGAGCTTGATCCGACACGAGCTTGACCAATTGTTTACAAAATGTTCATACAAAATGACCAAGTCGACTGCGTTTACTACGGCGCGCTTCACTGAGCTTGATCCGACACGAGCTTGACCAATTGTTTACAAAATGTTCATACAAAATGACCAAGTCGACTGCGTTTACTACGGCGCGCTTCACTGAGCTTGATCCGACACGAGCTTGACCAATTGTTTACAAAATGTTCATACAAAATGACCAAGTCGACTGCGTTTACTACGGCGCGCTTCACTGAGCTTGATCCGACACGAGCTTGACCAATTGTTAACAAAATGTTCATACAAAATGACCAAGTCGACTGCGTTTACTACGGCGCGCTTCACTGAGCTTGATCCGACACGAGCTTGACCAATTGTTTACAAAATATTCATACAAAATGACCAAGTTGACTGCGTTTACTACGGCGCGCTTCACTGAGCTTGATCCGACACGAGCTTGACCAATTGTTTACAAAATGTTCATACAAAATGACCAAGTCGACTGCGTTTACTACGGCGCGCTTCAGTGAGCTTGACCCGACACGAGCTTGACCAATTGTTAACAAAATGTTCATACAAAATGACCAATTCGACTGCGTTTACTACGGCGCGCTTCACTGAGCTTGATCCGACACGAGCTTGACCAATTGTTAACAAAATGTTCATACAAAATGACCAAGTCGACTGCGTTTACTACGGCGCGCTTCACTGAGCTTGATCCGACACGAGCTTGACCAATTGTTTACAAAATGTTCATACAAAATGACCAAGTCGACTGCGTTTACTACGGCGCGCTTCACTGAGCTTGATCCGACACGAGCTTGACCATTTGTTTACAAAATATTCATACAAAATGACCAAGTTGACTGCGTTTACTACGGCGCGCTTCACTGAGCTTGATCCGACACGAGCTTGACCAATTGTTTACAAAATGTTCATACAAAATGACCAAGTCGACTGCGTTTACTACGGCGCGCTTCACTGAGCTTGACCCGACACGAGCTTGACCAATTGTTAACAAAATGTTCATACAAAATGACCAAGTCGACTGCGTTTACTACGGCGCGCTTCACTGAGCTTGATCCGACACGAGCTTGACCAATTGTTAACAAAATGTTCATACAAAATGACCAAGTTGACTGCGTTTACTACGGCGCGCTTCACTGAGCTTGATCCGACACGAGCTTGACCAATTGTTTACAAAATGTTCATACAAAATGACCAAGTCGACTGCGTTTACTACGGCGCGCTTCACTGAGCTTGACCCGACACGAGCTTGACCAATTGTTTACAAAATGTTCATACAAAATGACCAAGTCGACTGCGTTTACTACGGCGCGCTTCACTGAGCATGATCCGACACGAGCTTGACCAATTGTTAACAAAATGTTCATACAAAATGACCAAGTCGACTGCGTTTACTACGGCGCGCTTCACCGAGCTTGATCCGACACGAGCTTGACCAATTTTTAACAAAATGTTCATACAAAATGACCAAGTCGACTGCGTTTACTACGGCGCGCTTCACCGAGCTTGATCCGACACGAGCTTGACCAATTGTTTACAAAATGTTCATACAAAATGACCAAGTCGACTGCGTTTACTACGGCGCACTTCACTGAGCTTGATCCGACACGAGCTTGACCAATTGTTTACAAAATGTTCATACAAAATGACCAAGTCGACTGCGTTTACTACGGCGCGCTTCACTGAGCTTGATCCGACACGAGCTTGACCAATTGTTTACAAAATGTTCATACAAAATGACCAAGTCGACTGCGTTTACTACGGCGCGCTTCACTGAGCTTGATCCGACACGAGCTTGACCAATTGTTTACAAAATGTTCATACAAAATGACCAAGTCGACTGCGTTTACTACGGCGCGCTTCACTGAGCTTGATCCGACACGAGCTTGACCAATTGTTAACAAAATGTTCATACAAAATGACCAAGTCGACTGCGTTTACTACGGCGCGCTTCACTGAGCTTGATCCGACACGAGCTTGACCAATTGTTTACAAAATATTCATACAAAATGACCAAGTTGACTGCGTTTACTACGGCGCGCTTCACTGAGCTTGATCCGACACGAGCTTGACCAATTGTTTACAAAATGTTCATACAAAATGACCAAGTCGACTGCGTTTACTACGGCGCGCTTCAGTGAGCTTGACCCGACACGAGCTTGACCAATTGTTAACAAAATGTTCATACAAAATGACCAATTCGACTGCGTTTACTACGGCGCGCTTCACTGAGCTTGATCCGACACGAGCTTGACCAATTGTTAACAAAATGTTCATACAAAATGACCAAGTCGACTGCGTTTACTACGGCGCGCTTCACTGAGCTTGATCCGACACGAGCTTGACCAATTGTTTACAAAATATTCATACAAAATGACCAAGTCGACTGCGTTTACTACGGCGCGCTTCACCGAGCTTGACCCGACACGAGCTTGACCAATTGTTTACAAAATGTTCATACAAAATGACCAAGTCGACTGCGTTTACTACGGCGCGCTTCACCGAGCTTGACCCGACACGAGCTTGACCAATTGTTTACAAAATGTTTATACAAAATGACCAAGTCGACTGCGTTTACTACGGCGCGCTTCACTGAGCTTGACCCGACACGAGCTTGACCAATTGTTTACAAAATGTTCATACAAAATGACCAAGTCGACTGCGTTTACTACGGCGCGCTTCACTGAGCTTGATCCGATACGAGCTTGACCAATTGTTTACAAAATGTTCATACAAAATGACCAAGTCGACTGCGTTTACTACGGCGCGCTTCACTGAGCTTGATCCGACACGAGCTTGACCAATTGTTTACAAAATGTTCATACAAAATGACCAAGTCGACTGCGTTTACTACGGCGCGCTTCACTGAGCTTGATCCGACACGAGCTTGACCAATTGTTTACAAAATGTTCATACAAAATGACCAAGTCGACTGCGTTTACTACGGCGCGCTTCACTGAGCTTGATCCGACACGAGCTTGACCAATTGTTAACAAAATGTTCATACAAAATGACCAAGTCGACTGCGTTTACTACGGCGCGCTTCACTGAGCTTGATCCGACACGAGCTTGACCAATTGTTTACAAAATATTCATACAAAATGACCAAGTTGACTGCGTTTACTACGGCGCGCTTCACTGAGCTTGATCCGACACGAGCTTGACCAATTGTTTACAAAATGTTCATACAAAATGACCAAGTCGACTGCGTTTACTACGGCGCGCTTCACTGAGCTTGACCCGACACGAGCTTGACCAATTGTTAACAAAATGTTCATACAAAATGACCAATTCGACTGCGTTTACTACGGCGCGCTTCACTGAGCTTGATCCGACACGAGCTTGACCAATTGTTAACAAAATGTTCATACAAAATGACCAAGTCGACTGCGTTTACTACGGCGCGCTTCACTGAGCTTGATCCGACACGAGCTTGACCAATTATTTACAAAATATTCATACAAAATGACCAAGTCGACTGCGTTTACTACGGCGCGCTTCACCGAGCTTGACCCGACACGAGCTTGACCAATTGTTTACAAAATGTTCATACAAAATGACCAAGTCGACTGCGTTTACTACGGCGCGCTTCACCGAGCTTGACCCGACACGAGCTTGACCAATTGTTTACAAAATGTTTATACAAAACTAGCTGTTACCCGCGACTTCGTCCGCGTAGAACTACTACTTCGTGTAAATTTGTTTGGACTGAATAGGCTCTGAAACTATAATGAAACGATTCTAATGAAGCCGGCACATTGAATTATTGAGATTAACATAGGTAGACTTTTCCTGACCCTGATCCATGACTTAACTTAGTTTAATACGTTTTTGTATACGACATTTTTTGTTTTTCCTTCTTTGGTCAAAACATGTAGGTTTTGTGGACTCGATACTCGTGAGCACGCCACATACAGTTGCCCATGGGAGAAACAGTTTTTTTCTAAATGAACACCAGCTACTTTGAGTGTCTGTCCTTGAGCTTTGTTTATCGTCATAGCGAATGCTGCTTTCAGGGGAAATTGTACTCTTTTGAATTGGAATGGCAAATCGGTAGGGATTATTGGAATACGGGGAATTAACACTTCTTCTCCCTTTGTTGTTCCTGTCATAATTGTTGCTCTCACAATATTGCGTCCCAGGTGTGTAATTTGTAGACGTGTGCCATTACACATTCTTGGTGCGTCAAGATTTCGCATCAACAGGACCGGGACACCTACTTTTAGCCTCAACTTATGGGAAGGCACCCCCGATAATTCTAAGGAGTTAAGAAATTCTACAGGGAACGATGTCACTTGCTCAGTGTCCATGACATTGTCTACGGACAGATACTCAACAAAATCACCTTCCACATCTGACATGATTTGTTCGTTGATCTGCCCCACTACTTCGTTTGTCGGTGCTAAAATTGCCCTTTCGCACAGCCATTGTCTGTTCTTCATATTGGTTGCAAGATCGGGATAGACGTTGTTCTTTAAGTCATCCATGTTACAGACAACATTACAAAATTCACGATTCAATGTAATCATTCCGTCACTATTTGTTTCCATACGGTCTTCTCCGATTTTCAGAAGAGCATCCGCATATTGCACCAATTGTGTATCACTGTGCAGTTGTACTCGCATATTTGTAGTCAGACAAAAATTTTTTACATGCACCCATAATGGAGACGCTTTTAAACATGCATTTATTTCATCTGCCGGCGTGCCTCTAGTAATTACCGGCAGAGTCTGTCTAAAATCGCCAGCTAAAAGTACCACCATACCACCCATGATACTTTGGTTACTCTTAATATCTTTTATGGTCCGATCTAGTGCTTCTATCGCTCTTTTGTGGGACATGGTACATTCATCCCAAACCAACAGCTTACATTGCTGTAACATTCGTCCACGGTCACTATTTTTAGTAATGTTACAAACTGGCATTTCCTCATGAGCTAAGTTCAATGGCAGTTTAAGTACTGAATGTGCCGTTCGGCCACCATTAAGTAACGTAGCTGCTATTCCAGAAGAAGCTACAGCAACAGCAACTCCTTTATCTTTACGAATTTGGGCTAAAAGTAAATTTAAAAGAAATGTTTTACCCGTGCCTCCTGGCGCATCCAAAAAGAATAAACCACCTTCGCCACTTTCGATTTTTTGCACAACATTCTCAAAAACTAATCTTTGTTCTGGGTTTAGACGCGGAACAGACTCAGTTATTTGTTGTTGTAAAGAAGCAGCATCGTAACTCAATTCTCTTATTATATCACTGCAAACTTCCCCAGTTCTTTGCGGCCTGCTCAACCCAAAATCTGACAAATCTTTCCCAGTTATAGTTATGACTTGGTCTTCTATCTTTGTTAGGGCTTCATTAAAAATGAAATCATTGTATGTAACGTTTGGATTATGATGTTGTACTCTGTGTAAAATATCGTCGGCCATTTGAATTTTGTACCTTTCCCACAGTTGTTGAGGGTTTGAAAGCCCACATGTCGCTATTAGTATAGCAAAAAGCATTCTCACCTTGGCCGCTGATCTACATTGTGCAGCCTCTTCCAGTGTTATATTCCAATGATTGTCATCCTCCAATAATCCTCTTGCCTCACATGCCTCTCGAAATGTTGAAAATTCTTGATTGTTGTATTTTTTGAGATCATTGAAAGAGGTTGGCCCACGCACATGGTGTAGAAGCATCTTTAAACAAAAACATTCCATGTTAGTAACATGGACTGTGTAAACCCGTCCTAAGGCATCTCCAGATTTGACACCAGGCCAGTTCTGAACCGAAGTTCCTTGAATTCGGCGTTTCCAAGTTTTTCTGGTTGCGTCCCATGTGTAATATCTCGGTACCTCAGCATACATAAGAGTTCTTGCAAACTCATCTCTTATGCAAAGTTCAAAAAAAGCTGTTAGGGTGGTTTTTGGTCGAGTAGATAGTCGCTCGTGGAAATTATCTTCTGTAAAATAAACTCGTTCACCGTTCTCTAAGTGTACACTTAGATGTGTAACGGTGGGGTGCCTTTCGTGCAACGGGAACCCTAATAACCGCCACACGGCTTCGTTGCTGCTAACATAACGACCAGATTGATATGTATGTACTTCATTTACGCGATTTGCAAGCTCTGTGCTCCTAAAATTGAAAATAGCTTGGTCACTGCCTTTGTTAATATATTTGCAGATATATTTGATAGCGCGCACTGAACTGCAAGCCTCAACATTTATATGGGCGTTAAATATTTTTAATAGAATAGCGGAATAAGGGACCACCCAACTATTATCAATAGTGACGTAACTCCCATTTCGTAGTTTCACAGATGCCGTTCGACCTCCGTCTGCTGGTGCTCTTCTACGATAGAGTGGGTATCCGTTTTCACTGTGGACAGTGTCTTTGTGTAATTTGCGAGGAAATTTCTTTGTGCATTTTCCATCTTTCATGCAAGGGCACTGAGGATTTTCAGGTCCACATGGACCATGAATCATGTTTTTAACTATAATATCATGAAGTGTCTTGTCAGTGCTTGGATCGGGTATTTCTGCGCTGATAATATTATCAATTTGATCGGGTCTCAACTTGTCTTTTAACCACAATAATATGTGGACATGTGGTAGGCCACGCTTCTGCCACTCTATGGAATACATAAAGCAGATCACTTCTCCAAATATTCTGCCTTTGGAAATAACAGACATAAGTTTTTTAACTTTCAACCTAAAAACTCTTGCGACTACATCATGCCTATCAATCGCGCTTTGACCCGGCATTAATTCATTTACTATTTTCGGCCATGCTGGGTTGCAAGTAAACGTAACGAATAAGTCAGGGCGACCATATGTACGTACATAAGCAAACGCACCCTGAGTATATTCGTGTAAGTACCTCGGACTATTTACAAATGAAGACGGTAAAATTATCATTCTACCAATATCATTTAGATTTAGATTAGCGTCATTCGCTACTGCGTCTTGAAGGTGGATATAATTTTCTGCTCTTAATTTAGTTTGATTTAATGTTATGTATCGTAATCGTTCACTTTCTACCTTAACGTACATATCAACATAAAACTGATTGGCCAGTTGCCTGCATCGTGATATAATATTAAAATCATTTTCTCTAATCATGATATGAAAGGCATAAAAGTCCATACATGATACCTTTTTGTTAGGCAAGGGCAGGCCAGTTACAGGATCGACTTGTGGAATTTGAAAGTGATACCCTTCTTGCCCTTTGCTAAATATTAGCGGATATTGTAACGCATCGTAAAATTTATGTGTATCCGGCACCCTAGTTAGTGTGTTATCACGGGCATGTAAAACTATATCACGGGAAGCAAACTGTTCACCACAAACCATGGCTGCGACTTCATTTATTAAAGGTGCATTATATCGTCTTTCGTGTTCCCCACTTGGTGTACGATCTGGGTGAATCACCAACTTATAATCATCTCCCGGCATTCTTTCTAAGGCTGTTGTGAAAGTGTTTATTAGGCGGTTATGTTCATGCAACATTCTCTGAATCTTTAAGACAATATCCTTTTCTACTAATTGAATGTTTTGACACCTGCGGTCAACCTCGTCGTTTTCATTTCCCATAAAATAAATCTGTAAAAATTTTGGTTGCTCATTATTTGTAGGAAGCAAAGAACCAATCCTATGATAGATTTGACCTTGGATTGTAAAAGTAGATGAAAACCCAGGCATAACCACCTCATTTTCTACACCAAATGACGTCATTTGAAAGCATGAATTATATTTCCTTATTTTGATTAAAAAACGCCGCGATTCGTTGTTATCACCTAAAAGTAAAGACTTCAATGGTTCCTCTGGTTCTCCAAGTATTGGAATTGAACCTTGCCACCAGAACAACACATACCCGGAGTTTCTTCTTTCCACTTGAGTGCTTCACAATGTATACATTTTTTATCCATTCCACCTATGAGAAGTAATCGATGGTTATTATACTCAATCGATGGGTCATAATCAAAAGCAGCATTGTGGAATGCTCCCCATGTATACATTGTAAACGCATTTCTCCTTTCTGACTGCCGTTCAGCATTTAACACACGTCGTCTTTGGGATTCTTCTGGCATCTCTGCAGCTATCAATGATGCGTGTCGCTCAGCATCTAAAATCTGCCGGGCCTGAGTCTGTTCATAGGTCTCGGCAGCTCTTTGCGTTGCGTGTCGCTCAGCATCTATAATCTGCCGGGCCTGAGTCTGTTCATAGGTTTCGGCAGCTCTTTGCGTTGCGTGTCGCTCAGCATCTAAAATCTGCCGGGCCTGAGTCTGTTCATAGGTCTCGGCAGCTCTTTGCGTTGCGTGTCGCTCAGCATCTAAAATCTGCCGGGCCTGAGTTTGTTCATAGGTCTCGGCAGCTCTTTGCGTTGCGTGTCGCTCAGCATCTAAAATCTGCCGGGCCTGAGTCTGCTCCTCAGATTCTTGGGATCTAGCTACTTGCGCAGTTCGAGCTCTTTTAGAGCTACGCGCTAAATTAGATTTACGCTTGCGAGGCATATTACTTAACCAGTTACCTACCTAAAGTAATAAAAACAGGTAAGTACTTATGCAAAAAAAAATTCTTTAGCTGACAAAAAAATTTAGTTAAAGGTACTGAGTACGAAACTATACTTAAGGTAGGTACTTATACACATTGCATGAAATAAAACAAAAACAAAACGAATTGCTAAACTAAAACTAAATGTTAAAAAAAATATACTATCCACATGGAATAAAAACAAAATGAATCGATAAAATTATATGCGAAACTACTGGAACTATTTTATTCACAAAACAACATTACTTACCTATTAATACTCAATAAAAACTATGCTGACCTTCTTAGGTACCGTAACTACTTACTAAATGTGAAAAAACTTAAAAAAACCTGCCTACTAATCTACTACAATTTTATACCTATCCTAAAAAATGAATTAAAGTATTTATTTTACCTATTAACTATAATTCTACCTACTACTAACTTATGCTAAACTAATAATAACAACCAAAACAACTAAGTAAATAACACAAAATGCTTATCCAAGAAACACTAAACACCAATGAAAACGTAAAGAAAGCGAATACGTTGCAGCTCAAAATTGTAGATATCGCATGCGCCCGCCAACGACGTCTGCCCTCACGTGTCTGCCCGTTCGGGTAAGCATACTTTGTGATCTACACTCCTCCCACCGAGCCATCCGCGTCCCCCGCACGTCTTTGCCGCCGCGCCGCGCAGCGCGCCCGCGCCCGCCAGCCCCGCCACACCACACCATGCATCGTCACACTCACACATTCATAGTGTATAGGCCGATGGGCCTGATGGACATGTCAGGCAGAAAGTATTCTAAAAGCTGGCTAGGAGTATTTGAATTATGCGATACATAACTGCACCCCGCGTTTTCACCCGCATAATTCCGGGATCGGGATCGGGATAAAAAGTAAAGATGTCCTTTCCCAAGGTTCCATCTATCTCTATACCAAAATTCATCAAAATCGGTTCAGCTGTTTAGGCGTGAAAACGAAACAGACAGACTGTCTATGTCTTTCCCCAAGGTTCCATCTATCTCTATACCAAAATTCATTTAGTAGGGATATACGATACACAACTGCACTCTGCGTTTCCACCCGTATAATTCCGGGATCGGGATCGGGATCTGGATAAAAAGTACCCTATGTCCTTTCCCAAGGTTCCATCTATCTCTATACCAAAATTCATCAAAATCGGTTCAGCGGTTTAGGCGTGAAAAGGTAACAGACAGACAGACAGACAGACAGAGTTACTTTCGCATTTATAATATTAGTAGGGATGACCAAGTCGACTGCGTTTACTACGGCGCGCTTCACTGAGCTTGACCCGACACGAGCTTGACCAATTGTTTACAAAATGTTCATACAAAATGACCAAGTCGACTGCGTTTACTACGGCGCGCTTCACTGAGCTTGATCCGATACGAGCTTGACCAATTGTTTACAAAATGTTCATACAAAATGACCAAGTCGACTGCGTTTACTACGGCGCGCTTCACTGAGCTTGACCCGACACGAGCTTGACCAATTGTTAACAAAATGTTCATACAAAATGACCAAGTCGACTGCGTTTACTACGGCGCGCTTCACTGAGCTTGATCCGATACGAGCTTGACCAATTGTTTACAAAATGTTCATACAAAATGACCAAGTCGACTGCGTTTACTACGGCGCGCTTCACTGAGCTTGACCCGACACGAGCTTGACCAATTGTTTACAAAATGTTCATACAAAATGACCAAGTCGACTACGTTTACTACGGCGCGCTTCACTGAGCATGATCCGACACGAGCTTGACCAATTGTTAACAAAATGTTCATACAAAATGACCAAGTCGACTGCGTTTACTACGGCGCGCTTCACCGAGCTTGATCCGACACGAGCTTGACCAATTTTTAACAAAATGTTCATACAAAATGACCAAGTCGACTGCGTTTACTACGGCGCGCTTCACCGAGCTTGATCCGACACGAGCTTTACCAATTGTTTACAAAATGTTCATACAAAATGACCAAGTCGACTGCGTTTACTACGGCGCGCTTCACTGAGCTTGATCCGACACGAGCTTGACCAATTGTTTACAAAATGTTCATACAAAATGACCAAGTCGACTGCGTTTACTACGGCGCGCTTCACTGAGCTTGATCCGACACGAGCTTGACCAATTGTTTACAAAATGTTCATACAAAATGACCAAGTCGACTGCGTTTACTACGGCGCGCTTCACTGAGCTTGATCCGACACGAGCTTGACCAATTGTTTACAAAATGTTCATACAAAATGACCAAGTCGACTGCGTTTACTACGGCGCGCTTCACTGAGCTTGATCCGACACGAGCTTGACCAATTGTTAACAAAATGTTCATACAAAATGACCAAGTCGACTGCGTTTACTACGGCGCGCTTCACCGAGCTTGATCCGACACGAGCTTTACCAATTGTTTACAAAATGTTCATACAAAATGACCAAGTCGACTGCGCTTACTACGGCGCGCTTCACTGAGCTTGATCCGACACGAGCTTGACCAATTGTTTACAAAATGTTCATACAAAATGACCAAGTCGACTGCGTTTACTACGGCGCGCTTCATTGAGCTTGATCCGACACGAGCTTGACCAATTGTTAACAAAATGTTCATACAAAATGACCAAGTCGACTGCGTTTACTACGGCGCGCTTCACTGAGCTTGATCCGACAAGAGCTTGACCAATTGTTTACAAAATGTTCATACAAAATGACCAAGTCGACTGCGTTTACTACGGCGCGCTTCACTGAGCTTGATCCGACACGAGCTTGACCAATTGTTAACAAAATGTTCATACAAAATGACCAAGTCGACTGCGTTTACTACGGCGCGCTTCACTGAGCTTGATCCGACACGAGCTTGACCAATTGTTAACAAAATGTTCATACAAAATGACCAAGTCGACTGCGTTTACTACGGCGCGCTTCACTGAGCTTGATCCGACACGAGCTTGACCAATTGTTAACAAAATGTTCATACAAAATGACCAAGTCGACTGCGTTTACTACGGCGCGCTTCACTGAGCTTGATCCGACACGAGCTTGACCAATTGTTAACAAAATGTTCATACAAAATGACCAAGTCGACTGCGTTTACTACGGCGCGCTTCACTGAGCTTGATCCGACACGAGCTTGACCAATTGTTAACAAAATGTTCATACAAAATTACCAAGTCGACTGCGTTTACTACGGCGCGCTTCACCGAGCTTGACCCGACACGAGCTTGACCAATTGTTTACAAAATGTTCATACAAAATGACCAAGTCGACTGCGTTTACTACGGCGCGCTTCACCGAGCTTGACCCGACACGAGCTTGACCAATTGTTTACAAAATGTTCATACAAAATGACCAAGTCGACTGCGTTTACTACGGCGCGCTTCACCGAGCTTGATCCGACACGAGCTTTACCAATTGTTTACAAAATGTTCATACAAAATGACCAAGTCGACTGCGTTTACTACGGCGCGCTTCACTGAGCTTGATCCGACACGAGCTTGACCAATTGTTTACAAAATGTTCATACAAAATGACCAAGTCGACTGCGTTTACTACGGCGCGCTTCATTGAGCTTGATCCGACACGAGCTTGACCAATTGTTAACAAAATGTTCATACAAAATGACCAAGTCGACTGCGTTTACTACGGCGCGCTTCACTGAGCTTGATCCGACACGAGCTTGACCAATTGTTTACAAAATATTCATACAAAATGACCAAGTTGACTGCGTTTACTACGGCGCGCTTCACTGAGCTTGATCCGACACGAGCTTGACCAATTGTTTACAAAATGTTCATACAAAATGACCAAGTCGACTGCGTTTACTACGGCGCGCTTCACTGAGCTTGACCCGACACGAGCTTGACCAATTGTTAACAAAATGTTCATACAAAATGACCAAGTCGACTGCGTTTACTACGGCGCGCTTCACTGAGCTTGATCCGACACGAGCTTGACCAATTGTTAACAAAATGTTCATACAAAATGACCAAGTCGACTGCGTTTACTACGGCGCGCTTCACTGAGCTTGATCCGACACGAGCTTGACCAATTGTTAACAAAATGTTCATACAAAATGACCAAGTCGACTGCGTTTACTACGGCGCGCTTCACTGAGCTTGATCCGACACGAGCTTGACCAATTGTTAACAAAATGTTCATACAAAATGACCAAGTCGACTGCGTTTACTACGGCGCGCTTCACTGAGCTTGATCCGACACGAGCTTGACCAATTGTTAACAAAATGTTCATACAAAATGACCAAGTCGACTGCGTTTACTACGGCGCGCTTCACTGAGCTTGATCCGACACGAGCTTGACCAATTGTTAACAAAATGTTCATACAAAATTACCAAGTCGACTGCGTTTACTACGGCGCGCTTCACCGAGCTTGACCGGACACGAGCTTGACCAATTGTTTACAAAATGTTCATACAAAATGACCAAGTCGACTGCGTTTACTACGGCGCGCTTCACCGAGCTTGACCCGACACGAGCTTGACCAATTGTTTACAAAATGTTCATACAAAATAACCAAGTCGACTGCGTTTACTACGGCGCGCTTCACCGAGCTTGATCCGACACGAGCTTGACCAATTGTTAACAAAATGTTCATACAAAATGACCAAGTCGACTGCGTTTACTACGGCGCGCTTCACTGAGCTTGACCCGACACGAGCTTGACCAATTGTTTACAAAATGTTCATACAAAATGACCAAGTCGACTGCGTTTACTACGGCGCGCTTCACTGAGCTTGATCCGATACGAGCTTGACCAATTGTTTACAAAATGTTCATACAAAATGACCAAGTCGACTGCGTTTACTACGGCGCGCTTCACTGAGCTTGACCCGACACGAGCTTGACCAATTGTTAACAAAATGTTCATACAAAATGACCAAGTCGACTGCATTTACTACGGCGCTTCACTGAGCTTGATCCGATACGAGCTTGACCAATTGTTTACAAAATGTTCATACAAAATGACCAAGTCGACTGCGTTTACTACGGCGCGCTTCACTGAGCTTGACCCGACACGAGCTTGACCAATTGTTTACAAAATGTTCATACAAAATGACCAAGTCGACTGCGTTTACTACGGCGCGCTTCACTGAGCATGATCCGACACGAGCTTGACCAATTGTTTACAAAATGTTCATACAAAATGACCAAGTCGACTGCGTTTACTACGGCGCGCTTCACCGAGCTTGACCCGACACGAGCTTGACCAATTGTTTACAAAATGTTCATACAAAATGTCCAAGTCGACTGCGTTTACTACGGCGCGCTTCACTGAGCTTGATCCGACACGAGCTTGACCAATTGTTAACAAAATGTTCATACAAAATGACCAAGTCGACTGCGTTTACTACGGCGCGCTTCACTGAGCTTGATCCGACACGAGCTTGACCAATTGTTAACAAAATGTTCATACAAAATGACCAAGTCGACTGCGTTTACTACGGCGCGCTTCACTGAGCTTGATCCGACACGAGCTTGACCAATTGTTAACAAAATGTTCATACAAAATGACCAAGTCGACTGCGTTTACTACGGCGCGCTTCACTGAGCTTGATCCGACACGAGCTTGACCAATTGTTAACAAAATGTTCATACAAAATGACCAAGTCGACTGCGTTTACTACGGCGCGCTTCACTGAGCTTGATCCGACACGAGCTTGACCAATTGTTAACAAAATGTTCATACAAAATTACCAAGTCGACTGCGTTTACTACGGCGCGCTTCACCGAGCTTGACCCGACACGAGCTTGACCAATTGTTTACAAAATGTTCATACAAAATGACCAAGTCGACTGCGTTTACTACGGCGCGCTTCACCGAGCTTGACCCGACACGAGCTTGACCAATTGTTTACAAAATGTTCATACAAAATGACCAAGTCGACTGCGTTTACTACGGCGCGCTTCACCGAGCTTGATCCGACACGAGCTTTACCAATTGTTTACAAAATGTTCATACAAAATGACCAAGTCGACTGCGTTTACTACGGCGCGCTTCACTGAGCTTGATCCGACACGAGCTTGACCAATTGTTTACAAAATGTTCATACAAAATGACCAAGTCGACTGCGTTTACTACGGCGCGCTTCATTGAGCTTGATCCGACACGAGCTTGACCAATTGTTAACAAAATGTTCATACAAAATGACCAAGTCGACTGCGTTTACTACGGCGCGCTTCACTGAGCTTGATCCGACACGAGCTTGACCAATTGTTTACAAAATATTCATACAAAATGACCAAGTTGACTGCGTTTACTACGGCGCGCTTCACTGAGCTTGATCCGACACGAGCTTGACCAATTGTTTACAAAATGTTCATACAAAATGACCAAGTCGACTGCGTTTACTACGGCGCGCTTCACTGAGCTTGACCCGACACGAGCTTGACCAATTGTTAACAAAATGTTCATACAAAATGACCAAGTCGACTGCGTTTACTACGGCGCGCTTCACTGAGCTTGATCCGACACGAGCTTGACCAATTGTTAACAAAATGTTCATACAAAATGACCAAGTCGACTGCGTTTACTACGGCGCGCTTCACTGAGCTTGATCCGACACGAGCTTGACCAATTGTTAACAAAATGTTCATACAAAATGACCAAGTCGACTGCGTTTACTACGGCGCGCTTCACTGAGCTTGATCCGACACGAGCTTGACCAATTGTTAACAAAATGTTCATACAAAATGACCAAGTCGACTGCGTTTACTACGGCGCGCTTCACTGAGCTTGATCCGACACGAGCTTGACCAATTGTTAACAAAATGTTCATACAAAATGACCAAGTCGACTGCGTTTACTACGGCGCGCTTCACTGAGCTTGATCCGACACGAGCTTGACCAATTGTTAACAAAATGTTCATACAAAATTACCAAGTCGACTGCGTTTACTACGGCGCGCTTCACCGAGCTTGACCGGACACGAGCTTGACCAATTGTTTACAAAATGTTCATACAAAATGACCAAGTCGACTGCGTTTACTACGGCGCGCTTCACCGAGCTTGACCCGACACGAGCTTGACCAATTGTTTACAAAATGTTCATACAAAATAACCAAGTCGACTGCGTTTACTACGGCGCGCTTCACCGAGCTTGATCCGACACGAGCTTGACCAATTGTTAACAAAATGTTCATACAAAATGACCAAGTCGACTGCGTTTACTACGGCGCGCTTCACTGAGCTTGACCCGACACGAGCTTGACCAATTGTTTACAAAATGTTCATACAAAATGACCAAGTCGACTGCGTTTACTACGGCGCGCTTCACTGAGCTTGATCCGATACGAGCTTGACCAATTGTTTACAAAATGTTCATACAAAATGACCAAGTCGACTGCGTTTACTACGGCGCGCTTCACTGAGCTTGACCCGACACGAGCTTGACCAATTGTTAACAAAATGTTCATACAAAATGACCAAGTCGACTGCATTTACTACGGCGCTTCACTGAGCTTGATCCGATACGAGCTTGACCAATTGTTTACAAAATGTTCATACAAAATGACCAAGTCGACTGCGTTTACTACGGCGCGCTTCACTGAGCTTGACCCGACACGAGCTTGACCAATTGTTTACAAAATGTTCATACAAAATGACCAAGTCGACTGCGTTTACTACGGCGCGCTTCACTGAGCATGATCCGACACGAGCTTGACCAATTGTTTACAAAATGTTCATACAAAATGACCAAGTCGACTGCGTTTACTACGGCGCGCTTCACCGAGCTTGACCCGACACGAGCTTGACCAATTGTTTACAAAATGTTCATACAAAATGTCCAAGTCGACTGCGTTTACTACGGCGCGCTTCACTGAGCTTGATCCGACACGAGCTTGACCAATTGTTAACAAAATGTTCATACAAAATGACCAAGTCGACTGCGTTTACTACGGCGCGCTTCACTGAGCTTGATCCGACACGAGCTTGACCAATTGTTTACAAAATATTCATACAAAATGACCAAGTTGACTGCGTTTACTACGGCGCGCTTCACTGAGCTTGATCCGACACGAGCTTGACCAATTGTTTACAAAATGTTCATACAAAATGACCAAGTCGACTGCGTTTACTACGGCGCGCTTCACTGAGCTTGATCCGATACGAGCTTGACCAATTGTTAACAAAATGTTCATACAAAATGACCAAGTCGACTGCGTTTACTACGGCACGCTTCACTGAGCTTGCTCCGACACGAGCTTGACCAATTGTTTACAAAATGTTCATACAAAATGACCAAGTCGACTGCGTTTACTACGGCGCGCTTCACTGAGCTTGATCCGACACGAGCTTGACCAGTTGTTTACAAAATGTTCATACAAAATGACCAAGTCGACTGCGTTTACTACGGCGCGCTTCACTGAGCTTGATCCGACACGAGCTTGACCAATTGTTTACAAAATGTTCATACAAAATGACCTAGTCGACTGCGTTTACTACGGCGCGCTTCACTGAGCTTGACCCGACACGAGCTTGACCAATTGTTTACAAAATATTCATACAAAATGACCAAGTCGACTGCGTTTACTACGGCGCGTTTCACTGAGCTTGACCCGACACGAGCTTGACCAATTGTTTACAAAATGTTCATACAAAATGACCAAGTCGACTGCGTTTACTACGGCGCGCTTCACCGAGCTTGATCCGACACGAGCTTGACCAATTGTTAACAAAATGTTCATACAAAATGACCACGTCGACTGCGTTTACTACGGCGCGCTTCACTGAGCTTGATCCGATACGAGCTTGACCAATTGTTTACAAAATGTTCATACAAAATGACCAAGTCGACTGCGTTTACTACGGCGCGCTTTACTGAGCATGATCCGACACGAGCTTGACCAATTGTTAACAAAATGTTCATACAAAATGACCAAGTCGACTGCGTTTACTACGGCGCGCTTCACCGAGCTTGATCCGACACGAGCTTGACCAATTTTTAACAAAATGTTCATACAAAATGACCAAGTCGACTGCGTTTACTACGGCGCGCTTCACCGAGCTTGATCCGACACGAGCTTGACCAATTGTTTAAAAAATGTTCATACAAAATGACCAAGTCGACTGCGTTTACTACGGCGCACTTCACTGAGCTTGATCCGACACGAGCTTGACCAATTGTTTACAAAATGTTCATACAAAATGACCAAGTCGACTGCGTTTACTACGGCGCGCTTCACTGAGCTTGATCCGACACGAGCTTGACCAATTGTTTACAAAATGTTCATACAAAATGACCAAGTCGACTGCATTTACTACGGCGCGCTTCACTGAGCTTGATCCGACACGAGCTTGACCAATTGTTTACAAAATGTTCATACAAAATGACCAAGTCGACTGCGTTTACTACGGCGCGCTTCACTGAGCTTGATCCGACACGAGCTTGACCAATTGTTAACAAAATGTTCATACAAAATGACCAAGTCGACTGCGTTTACTACGGCGCGCTTCACTGAGCTTGATCCGACACGAGCTTGACCAATTGTTTACAAAATATTCATACAAAATGACCAAGTTGACCGCGTTTACTACGGCGCGCTTCACTGAGCTTGATCCGACACGAGCTTGACCAATTGTTTACAAAATGTTCATACAAAATGACCAAGTCGACTGCGTTTACTACGGCGCGCATCACTGAGCTTGACCCGACACGAGCTTGACCAATTGTTAACAAAATGTTCATACAAAATGACCAATTCGACTGCGTTTACTACGGCGCGCTTCACTGAGCTTGATCCGACACGAGCTTGACCAATTGTTTACAAAATATTCATACAAAATGACCAAGTCGACTGCGTTTACTACGGCGCGCTTCACCGAGCTTGACCCGACACGAGCTTGACCAATTGTTTACAAAATGTTTATACAAAATGACCAAGTCGACTGCGTTTACTACGGCGCGCTTCACCGAGCTTGACCCGACACGAGCTTGACCAATTGTTTACAAAATGTTTATACAAAATGACCAAGTCGACTGCGTTTACTACGGCGCGCTTCACTGAGCTTGACCCGACACGAGCTTGACCAATTGTTTACAAAATGTTCATACATAATGACCAAGTCGACTGCGTTTACTACGGCGCGCTTCACTGAGCTTGATCCGACACGAGCTTGACCAATTGTTTACAAAATGTTCATACAAAATGACCAAGTCGACTGCGTTTACTACGGCGCACTTCACTGAGCTTGATCCGACACGAGCTTGACCAATTGTTTACAAAATGTTCATACAATATGACCAAGTCGACTGCGTTTACTACGGCGCGCTTCACTGAGCTTGATCCGACACGAGCTTGACCAATTGTTTACAAAATGTTCATACAAAATGACCAAGTCGACTGCGTTTACTACAGCGCGCTTCACTGAGCTTGATCCGACACGAGCTTGACCAATTGTTTACAAAATGTTCATACAAAATGACCAAGTCGACTGCGTTTACTACGGCGCGCTTCACTGAGCTTGATCCGACACGAGCTTGACCAATTGTTAACAAAATGTTCATACAAAATGACCAAGTCGACTGCGTTTACTACGGCGCGCTTCACTGAGCTTGATCCGACACGAGCTTGACCAATTGTTTACAAAATATTCATACAAAATGACCAAGTTGACTGCGTTTACTACGGCGCGCTTCACTGAGCTTGATCCGACACGAGCTTGACCAATTGTTTACAAAATGTTCATACAAAATGACCAAGTCGACTGCGTTTACTACGGCGCGCTTCAGTGAGCTTGACCCGACACGAGCTTGACCAATTGTTAACAAAATGTTCATACAAAATGACCAATTCGACTGCGTTTACTACGGCGCGCTTCACTAAGCTTGATCCGACACGAGCTTGACCAATTGTTAACAAAATGTTCATACAAAATGACCAAGTCGACTGCGTTTACTACGGCGCGCTTCACTGAGCTTGATCCGACACGAGCTTGACCAATTGTTTACAAAATATTCATACAAAATGAACAAGTCGACTGCGTTTACTACGGCGCGCTTCACCGAGCTTGACCCGACACGAGCTTGACCAATTGTTTACAAAATGTTCATACAAAATGACCAAGTCGACTGCGTTTACTACGGCGCGCTTCACCGAGCTTGACCCGACACGAGCTTGACCAATTGTTTACAAAATGTTTATACAAAATGACCAAGTCGACTGCGTTTACTACGGCGCGCTTCACTGAGCTTGACCCGACACGAGCTTGACCAATTGTTTACAAAATGTTCATACAAAATGACCAAGTCGACTGCGTTTACTACGGCGCGCTTCACTGAGCTTGATCCGATACGAGCTTGACCAATTGTTTACAAAATGTTCATACAAAATGACCAAGTCGACTGCGTTTACTACGGCGCGCTTCACTGAGCTTGACCCGACACGAGCTTGACCAATTGTTAACAAAATGTTCATACAAAATGACCAATTCGACTGCGTTTACTACGGCGCGCTTCACTGAGCTTGATCCGACACGAGCTTGACCAATTGTTAACAAAATGTTCATACAAAATGACCAAGTCGACTGCGTTTACTACGGCGCGCTTCACTGAGCTTGATCCGACACGAGCTTGACCAATTGTTTACAAAATATTCATACAAAATGACCAAGTCGACTGCGTTTACTACGGCGCGCTTCACCGAGCTTGACCCGACACGAGCTTGACCAATTGTTTACAAAATGTTCATACAAAATGACCAAGTCGACTGCGTTTACTACGGCGCGCTTCACCGAGCTTAACCCGACACGAGCTTGACCAATTGTTTACAAAATGTTTATACAAAATGACCAAGTCGACTGCGTTTACTACGGCGCGCTTCACTGAGCTTGACCCGACACGAGCTTGACCAATTGTTTACAAAATGTTCATACAAAATGACCAAGTCGACTGCGTTTACTACGGCGCGCTTCACCGAGCTTGACCCGACACGAGCTTGACCAATTGTTAACAAAATGTTCATACAAAATGACCAAGTCGACTGCGTTTACTACGGCGCGCTTCACTGAGCTTGATCCGACACGAGCTTGACCAATTGTTTACAAAATGTTCATACAAAATGACCAAGTCGACTGCGTTTACTACGGCGCGCTTCACTGAGCTTGACCCGACACGAGCTTGACCAATTGTTAACAAAATGTTCATACAAAATGACCAAGTCGACTGCGTTTACTACGGCGCGCTTCACTGAGCTTGATCCGACACGAGCTTGACCAATTGTTTACAAAATATTCATACAAAATGACCAAGTCGACTGCGTTTACTACGGCGCGCTTCACCGAGCTTGACCTGACACGAGCTTGACCAATTGTTTACAAAATGTTCATACAAAATGACCAAGTCGACTGCGTTTACTACGGCGCGCTTCACCGAGCTTGACCCGACACGAGCTTGACCAATTGTTTACAAAATGTTTATACAAAATGACCAAGTCGACTGCGTTTACTACGGCGCGCTTCACTGAGCTTGATCCGACATGAGCTTGACCAATTGTTAACAAAATGTTCATACAAAATGACCAAGTTAACTGCGTTTACTACGGCGCGCTTCACTGAGCTTGATCCGACACGAGCTTGACCAATTGTTTACAAAATATTCATACAAAATGACCAAGTCGACTGCGTTTACTACGGCGCGCTTCACCGAGCTTGACCCGACACGAGCTTGACCAATTGTTTCCAAATGTTCATACAAAATGACCAAGTCGACTGCGTTTACTACGGCGCGCTTCACTGAGCTTGATCCGACACGAGCTTGACCAATTGTTTACAAAATGTTCATACAAAATGACCAAGTCGACTGCGTTTACTACGGCGCGCTTCACCGAGCTTGACCCGACACGAGCTTGACCAATTGTTAACAAAATGTTCGTACAAAATGACCAAGTCGACTGCGTTTACTACGGCGCGCTTCACCGAGCTTGACCCGACACGAGCTTGACCAATTGTTTACAAAATGTTCATACAAAATGACCAAGTCGACTGCGTTTACTACGGCGCGCTTCACTGAGCTTGATCCGACACGAGCTTGACCAATTGTTTACAAAATGTTCATACAAAATGACCAAGTCGACTGCGTTTACTACGGCGCGCTTCACTGAGCTTGACCCGACACGAGCTTGACCAATTGTTAACAAAATGTTCATACAAAATGACCAATTCGACTGCGTTTACTACGGCGCGCTTCACTGAGCTTGATCCGACACGAGCTTGACCAATTGTTAACAAAATGTTCATACAAAATGACCAAGTCGACTGCGTTTACTACGGCGCGCTTCACTGAGCTTGATCCGACACGAGCTTGACCAATTGTTTACAAAATATTCATACAAAATGACCAAGTCGACTGCGTTTACTACGGCGCGCTTCACCGAGCTTGACCCGACACGAGCTTGACCAATTGTTTACAAAATGTTCATACAAAATGACCAAGTCGACTGCGTTTACTACGGCGCGCTTCACCGAGCTTAACCCGACACGAGCTTGACCAATTGTTTACAAAATGTTTATACAAAATGACCAAGTCGACTGCGTTTACTACGGCGCGCTTCACTGAGCTTGACCCGACACGAGCTTGACCAATTGTTTACAAAATGTTCATACAAAATGACCAAGTCGACTGCGTTTACTACGGCGCGCTTCACCGAGCTTGACCCGACACGAGCTTGACCAATTGTTAACAAAATGTTCATACAAAATGACCAAGTCGACTGCGTTTTTTACGGCGCGCTTCACAGAGCTTGATCCGACACGAGCTTGACCAATTGTTAACAAAATGTTCATACAAAATGACCAAGTCGACTGCGTTTACTACGGCGCGCTTCACTGAGCTTGACCCGACACGAGCTTGACCAAATGTTTACAAAATATTCATACAAAATGACCAAGTCGACTGCGTTTACTACGGCGCGCTTCACCGAGCTTGATCCGACACGAGCTTGACCAATTGTTTACAAAATGTTCATACAAAATGACCAAGTCGACTGCGTTTACTACGGCGCGCTTCACTGAGCTTGACCCGACACGAGCTTGACCAATTGTTTACAAAATGTTCATACAAAATGACCAAGTCGACTGCGTTTACTACGGCGCGCTTCACTGAGCTTGATCCGACACGAGCTTGACCAATTGTTAACAAAATGTTCATACAAAATGACCAAGTCGACTGCGTTTACTACGGCGCGCTTCACTGAGCTTGATCCGATACGAGCTTGACCAGTTGTTTACAAAATGTTCATACAAAATGACCAAGTCGACTGCGTTTACTACGGCGCGCTTCACTGAGCTTGACCCGACACGAGCTTGACCAATTGTTAACAAAATGTTCATACAAAATGACCAAGTCGACTGCGTTTACTACGGCGCGCTTCACTGAGCTTGACCCGACACGAGCTTGACCAATTGTTTACAAAACGTTCATACATAATGACCAAGTCGACTGCGTTTACTACGGCGCGCTTCACTGAGCATGATCCGACACGAGCTTGACCAATTGTTAACAAAATGTTCATACAAAATGACCAAGTCGACTGCGTTTACTACGGCGCGCTTCACCGAGCTTGATCCAACACGAGCTTGACCAATTGTTAACAAAATGTTCATACAAAATGACCAAGTCGACTGCGTTTACTACGGCGCGCTTCACCGAGCTTGATCCGACACGAGCTTGACCAATTGTTTACAAAATGTTCATACAAAATGACCAAGTCGACTGCGTTTACTACGGCGCGCTTCACTGAGCTTGATCCGACACGAACTTGACCAATTGTTTACAAAATGTTCATACAAAATGACCAAGTCGACTGCGTTTACTACGGCGCGCTTCACCGAGCTTGACCCGACACGAGCTTGACCAATTGTTAACAAAATGTTCGTACAAAATGACCAAGTCGACTGCGTTTACTACGGCGCGCTTCACCGAGCTTGACCCGACACGAGCTTGACCAATTGTTTACAAAATGTTCATACAAAATGACCAAGTCGACTGCGTTTACTACGGCGCGCTTCACCGAGCTTGACCCGACACGAGCTTGACCAATTGTTAACAAAATGTTCGTACAAAATGACCAAGTCGACTGCGTTTACTACGGCGCGCTTCACCGAGCTTGACCCGACACGAGCTTGACCAATTGTTTACAAAATGTTCATACAAAATGACCAAGTCGACTGCGTTTACTACGGCGCGCTTCACTGAGCTTGATCCGACACGAGCTTGACCAATTGTTTACAAAATGTTCATACAAAATGACCAAGTCGACTGCGTTTACTACGGCGCGCTTCACTGAGCTTGACCCGACACGAGCTTGACCAATTGTTAACAAAATGTTCATACAAAATGACCAATTCGACTGCGTTTACTACGGCGCGCTTCACTGAGCTTGATCCGACACGAGCTTGACCAATTGTTAACAAAATGTTCATACAAAATGACCAAGTCGACTGCGTTTACTACGGCGCGCTTCACTGAGCTTGATCCGACACGAGCTTGACCAATTGTTTACAAAATATTCATACAAAATGACCAAGTCGACTGCGTTTACTACGGCGCGCTTCACCGAGCTTGACCCGACACGAGCTTGACCAATTGTTTACAAAATGTTCATACAAAATGACCAAGTCGACTGCGTTTACTACGGCGCGCTTCACCGAGCTTAACCCGACACGAGCTTGACCAATTGTTTACAAAATGTTTATACAAAATGACCAAGTCGACTGCGTTTACTACGGCGCGCTTCACTGAGCTTGACCCGACACGAGCTTGACCAATTGTTTACAAAATGTTCATACAAAATGACCAAGTCGACTGCGTTTACTACGGCGCGCTTCACCGAGCTTGACCCGACACGAGCTTGACCAATTGTTAACAAAATGTTCATACAAAATGACCAAGTCGACTGCGTTTTTTACGGCGCGCTTCACAGAGCTTGATCCGACACGAGCTTGACCAATTGTTAACAAAATGTTCATACAAAATGACCAAGTCGACTGCGTTTACTACGGCGCGCTTCACTGAGCTTGACCCGACACGAGCTTGACCAAATGTTTACAAAATATTCATACAAAATGACCAAGTCGACTGCGTTTACTACGGCGCGCTTCACCGAGCTTGATCCGACACGAGCTTGACCAATTGTTTACAAAATGTTCATACAAAATGACCAAGTCGACTGCGTTTACTACGGCGCGCTTCACTGAGCTTGACCCGACACGAGCTTGACCAATTGTTTACAAAATGTTCATACAAAATGACCAAGTCGACTGCGTTTACTACGGCGCGCTTCACTGAGCTTGATCCGACACGAGCTTGACCAATTGTTAACAAAATGTTCATACAAAATGACCAAGTCGACTGCGTTTACTACGGCGCGCTTCACTGAGCTTGATCCGATACGAGCTTGACCAGTTGTTTACAAAATGTTCATACAAAATGACCAAGTCGACTGCGTTTACTACGGCGCGCTTCACTGAGCTTGACCCGACACGAGCTTGACCAATTGTTAACAAAATGTTCATACAAAATGACCAAGTCGACTGCGTTTACTACGGCGCGCTTCACTGAGCTTGACCCGACACGAGCTTGACCAATTGTTAACAAAATGTTCATACAAAATGACCAAGTCGACTGCGTTTACTACGGCGCGCTTCACTGAGCTTGATCCGACACGAGCTTGACCAATTGTTAAAAAATGTTCATACAATATGACCAAGTCGACTGCGTTTACTACGGCGCGCTTCACTGAGCTTGATCCGACACGAGCTTGACCAATTGTTTACAAAATATTCATACAAAATGACCAAGTCGACTGCGTTTACTACGGCGCGCTTCACCGAGTTTGACCCGACACGAGCTTGACCAATTGGTTACAAAATGTTCATACAAAATGACCAAGTCGACTGCGTTTACTACGGCGCGCTTCACTGAGCTTGATCCGACACGAACTTGACCAATTGTTTACAAAATGTTCATACAAAATGACCAAGTCGACTGCGTTTACTACGGCGCGCTTCACCAAGCTTGATCCGACACGAGCTTGACCAATTGTTTACAAAATGTTCATACAAAATGACCAAGTCGACTGCGTTTACTACGGCGCGCTTCACCGAGCTTGATGCGACACGAGCTTTACCAATTGTTTACAAAATGTTCATACAAAATGACCAAGTCGACTGCGTTTACTACGGCGCGCTTCACTGAGCTTGACCCGACACGAGCTTGACCAATTGTTAACAAAATGTTCATACAAAATGACCAAGTCGACTGCGTTTACTACGGCGCGCTTCACCGAGCTTGATCCGACACGAGCTTGACCAATTGTTAACAAAATGTTCATACAAAATGACCAAGTCGACTGCGTTTACTACGGCGCGCTTCACTGAGCTTGACCCGACACGAGCTTGACCAAATGTTTACAAAATATTCATACAAAATGACCAAGTCGACTGCGTTTACTACGGCGCGCTTCACCGAGCTTGATCCGACACGAGCTTGACCAATTGTTTACAAAATGTTCATACAAAATGACTAAGTCGACTGCGTTTACTACGGCGCGCTTCACTGAGCTTGATCCGACACGAGCTTGACCAATTGTTAACAAAATGTTCATACAAAATGACCAAGTCGACTGCGTTTACTACGGCGCGCTTCACTGAGCTTGATCCGACACGAGCTTGACCAATTGTTAACAAAATGTTCATACAAAATGACCAAGTCGACTGCGTTTACTACGGCGCGCTTCACTGAGCTTGATCCGACACGAGCTTGACCAATTGTTTACAAAATGTTCATACAAAATGACCAAGTCGACTGCGTTTACTACGGCGCGCTTCACTGAGCTTGATCCGACACGAGCTTGACCAATTGTTAACAAAATGTTCATACAAAATGACCAAGTCGACTGCGTTTACTACGGCGCGCTTCACTGAGCTTGATCCGACACGAGCTTGACCAATTGTTTACAAAATGTTCATACAAAATGACCAAGTCGACTGCGTTTACTACGGCGCGCTTCACTGAGCTTGATCCGACACGAGCTTGACCAATTGTTTACAAAATGTTCATACAAAATGACCAAGTCGACTGCGTTTACTACGGCGCGCTTCACTGAGCTTGACCCGACACGAGCTTGACCAATTGTTTACAAAATGTTCATACAAAATGACCTAGTCGACTGCGTTTACTACGGCGCGCTTCACTGAGCTTGATCCGACACGAGCTTGACCAATTGTTAACAAAATGTTCATACAAAATGACCAAGTCGACTGCGTTTACTACGGCGCGCTTCACTGAGCTTGATCCGACACGAGCTTGACCAATTGTTTACAAAATGTTCATACAAAATGACCAAGTCGACTGCGTTTACTACGGCGCGCTTCACTGAGCTTGATCCGACACGAGCTTGACCAATTGTTAACAAAATGTTCATACAAAATGACCAAGTCGACTGCGTTTACTACGGCGCGCTTCACTGAGCTTGATCCGACACGAGCTTGACCGATTGTTTACAAAATGTTCATACAAAATTACCAAGTCGACTGCGTTTACTACGGCGCGCTTCACTGAGCTTGATCCGACACGAGCTTGACCAATTGTTTACAAAATGTTCATACAAAATGACCAAGTCGACTGCGTTTACTACGGCGCGCTTCACCAAGCTTGATCCGACACGAGCTTGACCAATTGTTTACAAAATGTTCATACAAAATGACCAAGTCGACTGCGTTTACTACGGCGCGCTTCACCGAGCTTGATGCGACACGAGCTTTACCAATTGTTTACAAAATGTTCATACAAAATGACCAAGTCGACTGCGTTTACTACGGCGCGCTTCACTGAGCTTGACCCGACACGAGCTTGACCAATTGTTAACAAAATGTTCATACAAAATGACCAAGTCGACTGCGTTTACTACGGCGCGCTTCACTGAGCTTGATCCGACACGAGCTTGACCAATTGTTAACAAAATGTTCATACAAAATGACCAAGTCGACTGCGTTTACTACGGCGCGCTTCACTGAGCTTGATCCGACACGAGCTTGACCATTTTTTAACAAAATGTTCATACAAAATGACCAAGTCGACTGCGTTTACTACGGCGCGCTTCACTGAGCTTGATCCGACACGAGCTTGACCGATTGTTTACAAAATGTTCATACAAAATTACCAAGTCGACTGCGTTTACTACGGCGCGCTTCACTGAGCTTGATCCGACACGAGCTTGACCAATTGTTTACAAAATGTTCATACAAAATGACCAAGTCGACTGCGTTTACTACGGCGCGCTTCACCGAGCTTGATGCGACACGAGCTTTACCAATTGTTTACAAAATGTTCATACAAAATGACCAAGTCGACTGCGTTTACTACGGCGCGCTTCACTGAGCTTGACCCGACACGAGCTTGACCAATTGTTAACAAAATGTTCATACAAAATGACCAAGTCGACTGCGTTTACTACGGCGCGCTTCACCAAGCTTGATCCGACACGAGCTTGACCAATTGTTTACAAAATGTTCATACAAAATGACCAAGTCGACTGCGTTTACTACGGCGCGCTTCACCGAGCTTGATGCGACACGAGCTTTACCAATTGTTTACAAAATGTTCATACAAAATGACCAAGTCGACTGCGTTTACTACGGCGCGCTTCACTGAGCTTGACCCGACACGAGCTTGACCAATTGTTAACAAAATGTTCATACAAAATGACCAAGTCGACTGCGTTTACTACGGCGCGCTTCACTGAGCTTGACCCGACACGAGCTTGACCAATTGTTTACAAAATGTTCATACATAATGACCAAGTCGACTGCGTTTACTACGGCGCGCTTCACTGAGCATGATCCGACACGAGCTTGACCAATTGTTAACAAAATGTTCATACAAAATGACCAAGTCGACTGCGTTTACTACGGCGCGCTTCACCGAGCTTGATCCAACACGAGCTTGACCAATTGTTAACAAAATGTTCATACAAAATGACCAAGTCGACTGCGTTTACTACGGCGCGCTTCACCGAGCTTGATCCGACACGAGCTTGACCAATTGTTTACAAAATGTTCATACAAAATGACCAAGTCGACTGCGTTTACTACGGCGCGCTTCACTGAGCTTGATCCGACACGAGCTTGACCAGTTGTTTACAAAATGTTCATACAAAATGACCAAGTCGACTGCGTTTACTACGGCGCGCTTCACTGAGCTTGATCCGACACGAGCTTGACCAATTGTTTACAAAAAGTTCATACAAAATGACCTAGTCGACTGCGTTTACTACGGCGCGCTTCACTGAGCTTGATCCGACACGAGCTTGACCAATTGTTAACAAAATGTTCATACAAAATGACCAAGTCGACTGCGTTTACTACGGCGCGCTTCACTGAGCTTGATCCGACACGAGCTTGACCAATTGTTTACAAAATGTTCATACAAAATGACCAAGTCGACTGCGTTTACTACGGCGCGCTTCACTGAGCTTGATCCGACACGAGCTTGACCAATTGTTAACAAAATGTTCATACAAAATGACCAAGTCGACTGCGTTTACTACGGCGCGCTTCACTGAGCTTGATCCGACACGAGCTTGACCAATTGTTTACAAAATATTCATACAAAATGACCAAGATGACTGCGTTTACTACGGCGCGCTTCACTGAGCTTGATCCGACACGAGCTTGACCAATTGTTTACAAAACGTTCATACAAAATGACCAAGTCGACTGCGTTTACTACGGCGCGCTTCACTGAGCTTGACCCGACACGAGCTTGACCAATTGTTTACAAAATGTTCATACAAAATGACCAAGTCGACTGCGTTTACTACGGCGCGCTTCACCGAGCTTGACCCGACACGAGCTTGACCAATTGTTAACAAAATGTTCGTACAAAATGACCAAGTCGACTGCGTTTACTACGGCGCGCTTCACTGAGCTTGATCCGACACGAGCTTGACCAATTGTTTACAAAATATTCATACAAAATGACCAAGTTGACTGCGTTTACTACGGCGCGCTTCACTGAGCTTGACCCGACACGAGCTTGACCAATTGTTTACAAAATATTCATACAAAATGACCAAGTCGACTGCGTTTACTACGGCGCGCTTCACCGAGCTTGATCCGACACGAGCTTTACCAATTGTTTACAAAATGTTCATACAAAATTACCAAGTCGACTGCGTTTACTACGGCGCGCTTCACTGAGCTTGACCCGACACGAGATTGACCAATTGTTTACAAAATGTTCATACAAAATGACCAAGTCGACTGCGTTTACTACGGCGCGCTTCACTGAGCTTGATCCGACACGAGCTTGACCAATTGTTAACAAAATGTTCATACAAAATGACCAAGTCGACTGCGTTTACTACGGCGCGCTTCACTGAGCTTGATCCGATACGAGCTTGACCAATTGTTTACAAAATGTTCATACAAAATGACCAAGTCGACTGCGTTTACTACGGCGCGCTTCACTGAGCTTGACCCGACACGAGCTTGACCAATTGTTAACAAAATGTTCATACAAAATGACCAAGTCGACTGCGTTTACTACGGCGCGCTTCACTGAGCTTGACCCGACACGAGCTTGACCAATTGTTTACAAAATGTTCATACAAAATGACCAAGTCGACTGCGTTTACTACGGCGCGCTTCACTGAGCATGATCCGACACGAGCTTGACCAATTGTTTACAAAATGTTCATACAAAATGACCAAGTCGACTGCGTTTACTACGGCGCGCTTCACCGAGCTTGACCCGACACGAGCTTGACCAATTGTTTACAAAATGTTCATACAAAATGTCCAAGTCGACTGCGTTTACTACGGCGCGCTTCACCGAGCTTGATCCGACACGAGCTTTACCAATTGTTTACAAAATGTTCATACAAAATGACCAAGTCGACTGCGTTTACTACGGCGCGCTTCACTGAGCTTGATCCGACACGAGCTTGACCAATTGTTTACAAAATGTTCATACAAAATGACCAAGTCGACTGCGTTTACTACGGCGCGCTTCACTGAGCTTGATCCGACACGAGCTTGACCAATTGTTAACAAAATGTTCATACAAAATGACCAAGTCGACTGCGTTTACTACGGCGCGCTTCACTGAGCTTGATCCGACACGAGCTTGACCAATTGTTAACAAAATGTTCATACAAAATGACCAAGTGGACTGCTTTTACTACGGCGCGCTTCACCGAGCTTGATCCGACACGAGCTTGACCAATTTTTTACAAAATATTCATACAAAATGACCAAGTTGACTGCGTTTACTACGGCGCGCTTCACTGAGCTTGATCCGACACGAGCTTGACCAATTGTTTACAAAATGTTCATACAAAATGACCAAGTCGACTGCGTTTACTACGGCGCGCTTCACTGAGCTTGACCCGACACGAGCTTGACCAATTGTTAACAAAATGTTCATACAAAATGACCAATTCGACTGCGTTTACTACGGCGCGCTTCACTGAGCTTGATCCGACACGAGCTTGACCAATTGTTAACAAAATGTTCATACAAAATGACCAAGTCGACTGCGTTTACTACGGCGCGCTTCACTGAGCTTGATCCGACACGAGCTTGACCAATTGTTTACAAAATATTCATACAAAATGACCAAGTCGACTGCGTTTACTACGGCGCGCTTCACTGAGCTTGATCCGATACGAGCTTGACCAATTGTTTACAAAATGTTCATACAAAATGACCAAGTCGACTGCGTTTACTACGGCGCGCTTCACTGAGCTTGACCCGACACGAGCTTGACCAATTGTTTACAAAATGTTCATACAAAATGACCAAGTCGACTGCGTTTACTACGGCGCGCTTCACTGAGCATGATCCGACACGAGCTTGACCAATTGTTAACAAAATGTTCATACAAAATGACCAAGTCGACTGCGTTTACTACGGCGCGCTTCACCGAGCTTGATCCGACACGAGCTTGACCAATTGTTTACAAAATGTTCATACAAAATTACCAAGTCGACTGCGTTTACTACGGCGCGCTTCACTGAGCTTGATCCGACACGAGCTTGACCAATTGTTTACAAAATGTTCATACAAAATGACCAAGTCGACTGCGTTTACTACGGCGCGCTTCACCAAGCTTGATCCGACACGAGCTTGACCAATTGTTTACAAAATGTTCATACAAAATGACCAAGTCGACTGCGTTTACTACGGCGCGCTTCACCGAGCTTGATGCGACACGAGCTTTACCAATTGTTTACAAAATGTTCATACAAAATGACCAAGTCGACTGCGTTTACTACGGCGCGCTTCACTGAGCTTGACCCGACACGAGCTTGACCAATTGTTAACAAAATGTTCATACAAAATGACCAAGTCGACTGCGTTTACTACGGCGCGCTTCACTGAGCTTGATCCGACACGAGCTTGACCAATTGTTAACAAAATGTTCATACAAAATGACCAAGTCGACTGCGTTTACTACGGTGCGCTTCACTGAGCTTGATCCGACACGAGCTTGACCATTTTTTAACAAAATGTTCATACAAAATGACCAAGTCGACTGCGTTTACTACGGCGCGCTTCACTGAGCTTGATCCGACACGAGCTTGACCGATTGTTTACAAAATGTTCATACAAAATTACCAAGTCGACTGCGTTTACTACGGCGCGCTTCACTGAGCTTGATCCGACACGAGCTTGACCAATTGTTTACAAAATGTTCATACAAAATGACCAAGTCGACTGCGTTTACTACGGCGCGCTTCACCGAGCTTGATGCGACACGAGCTTTACCAATTGTTTACAAAATGTTCATACAAAATGACCAAGTCGACTGCGTTTACTACGGCGCGCTTCACTGAGCTTGACCCGACACGAGCTTGACCAATTGTTAACAAAATGTTCATACAAAATGACCAAGTCGACTGCGTTTACTACGGCGCGCTTCACTGAGCTTGATCCGACACGAGCTTGACCAATTGTTAACAAAATGTTCATACAAAATGACCAAGTCGACTGCGTTTACTACGGCGCGCTTCACTGAGCTTGATCCGATACGAGCTTGACCAGTTGTTTACAAAATGTTCATACAAAATGACCAAGTCGACTGCGTTTACTACGGCGCGCTTCACTGAGCTTGACCCGACACGAGCTTGACCAATTGTTAACAAAATGTTCATACAAAATGACCAAGTCGACTGCGTTTACTACGGCGCGCTTCACTGAGCTTGACCCGACACGAGCTTGACCAATTGTTTACAAAATGTTCATACATAATGACCAAGTCGACTGCGTTTACTACGGCGCGCTTCACTGAGCATGATCCGACACGAGCTTGACCAATTGTTAACAAAATGTTCATACAAAATGACCAAGTCGACTGCGTTTACTACGGCGCGCTTCACCGAGCTTGATCCAACACGAGCTTGACCAATTGTTAACAAAATGTTCATACAAAATGACCAAGTCGACTGCGTTTACTACGGCGCGCTTCACCGAGCTTGATCCGACACGAGCTTGACCAATTGTTTACAAAATGTTCATACAAAATGACCAAGTCGACTGCGTTTACTACGGCGCGCTTCACTGAGCTTGATCCGACACGAGCTTGACCAGTTGTTTACAAAATGTTCATACAAAATGACCAAGTCGACTGCGTTTACTACGGCGCGCTTCACTGAGCTTGATCCGACACGAGCTTGACCAATTGTTTACAAAAAGTTCATACAAAATGACCTAGTCGACTGCGTTTACTACGGCGCGCTTCACTGAGCTTGATCCGACACGAGCTTGACCAATTGTTAACAAAATGTTCATACAAAATGACCAAGTCGACTGCGTTTACTACGGCGCGCTTCACTGAGCTTGATCCGACACGAGCTTGACCAATTGTTTACAAAATGTTCATACAAAATGACCAAGTCGACTGCGTTTACTACGGCGCGCTTCACTGAGCTTGATCCGACACGAGCTTGACCAATTGTTAACAAAATGTTCATACAAAATGACCAAGTCGACTGCGTTTACTACGGCGCGCTTCACTGAGCTTGATCCGACACGAGCTTGACCAATTGTTTACAAAATATTCATACAAAATGACCAAGATGACTGCGTTTACTACGGCGCGCTTCACTGAGCTTGATCCGACACGAGCTTGACCAATTGTTTACAAAACGTTCATACAAAATGACCAAGTCGACTGCGTTTACTACGGCGCGCTTCACTGAGCTTGACCCGACACGAGCTTGACCAATTGTTAACAAAATGTTCATACAAAATGACCAAGTCGACTGCGTTTACTACGGCGCGCTTCACTGAGCTTGATCCGACACGAGCTTGACCAATTGTTGACAAAATGTTCATACAAAATGACCAAGTCGACTGCGTTTACTACGGCGCGCTTCACTGAGCTTGATCCGACACGAGCTTGACCAATTGTTTACAAAATGTTCATACAAAATGACCAAGTCGACTGCGTTTACTACGGCGCGCTTCACTGTGCTTGACCCGACACGAGCTTGACCAATTGTTAACAAAATGTTCATACAAAATGACCAAGTCGACTGCGTTTACTACGGCGCGCTTCACTGAGCTTGATCCGACACGAGCTTGACCAATTGTTAACAAAATGTTCATACAATATGACCAAGTCGACTGCGTTTACTACGGCGCGCTTCACTGAGCTTGATCCGACACGAGCTTGACCAATTGTTTACAAAATATTCATACAAAATTACCAAGTCGACTGCGTTTACTACGGCGCGCTTCACCGAGTTTGACCCGACACGAGCTTGACCAATTGTTTACAAAATGTTCATACAAAATGACTAAGTCGACTGCGTTTACTACGGCGCGCTTCACCGAGCTTGACCCGACACGAGCTTGACCAATTGTTTACAAAATGTTTATACAAAATGACCAAGTCGACTGCGTTTACTACGGCGCGCTTCACTGAGCTTGACCCGACACGAGCTTGACCAATTGTTTACAAAATGTTCATACAAAATGACCAAGTCGACTGCGTTTACTACGGCGCGCTTCACCGAGCTTGATCCGACACGAGCTTGACCAATTGTTAACAAAATGTTCATACAAAATGACCAAGTCGACTGCGTTTACTACGGCGCGCTTCACTGAGCTTGATCCGACACGAGCTTGACCAATTGTTAACAAAATGTTCATACAAAATGACCAAGTCGACTGCGTTTACTACGGCGCGCTTCACTGAGCTTGATCCGACACGAGCTTGACCAATTGTTTACAAAATATTCATACAAAATGACCAAGTCGACTGCGTTTACTACGGCGCGCTTCACTGTGCTTGACCCGACACGAGCTTGACCAATTGTTAACAAAATGTTCATACAAAATGACCAAGTCGACTGCGTTTACTACGGCGCGCTTCACTGAGCTTGATCCGACACGAGCTTGACCAATTGTTAACAAAATGTTCATACAATATGACCAAGTCGACTGCGTTTACTACGGCGCGCTTCACTGAGCTTGATCCGACACGAGCTTGACCAATTGTTTACAAAATATTCATACAAAATGACCAAGTCGACTGCGTTTACTACGGCGCGCTTCACCGAGTTTGACCCGACACGAGCTTGACCAATTGTTTACAAAATGTTCATACAAAATGACTAAGTCGACTGCGTTTACTACGGCGCGCTTCACCGAGCTTGACCCGACACGAGCTTGACCAATTGTTTACAAAATGTTTATACAAAATGACCAAGTCGACTGCGTTTACTACGGCGCGCTTCACTGAGCTTGACCCGACACGAGCTTGACCAATTGTTTACAAAATGTTTATACAAAATGACCAAGTCGACTGCGTTTACTACGGCGCGCTTCACTGAGCTTGACCCGACACGAGCTTGACCAATTGTTTACAAAATGTTCATACAAAATGACCAAGTCGACTGCGTTTACTACGGCGCGCGTCACTGAGCTTGACCCGATACGAGCTTGACCAATTGTTTACAAAATATTCATACAAAATGACCAAGTTGACTGCGTTTACTACGGCGCGCTTCACTGAGCTTGATCCGACACGAGCTTGACCAATTGTTTACAAAATGTTCATACAAAATGACCAAGTCGACTGCGTTTACTACGGCGCGCTTCACTAAGCTTGACCCGACACGAGCTTGACCAATTGTTAACAAAATGTTCATACAAAATGACCAAGTCGAATGCGTTTACTACGGCGCGCTTCACTGAGCTTGATCCGACACGAGCTTGACCAATTGTTTACAAAATGTTCATAGAAAATGAACAAGTCGACTGCGTTTACTACGGCGCGCTTCACTGAGCTTGATCCGACACGAGCTTGACCAGTTGTTTACAAAATGTTCATACAAAATGACCAAGTCGACTGCGTTTACTACGGCGCGCTTCACTGAGCTTGATCCGACACGAGCTTGACCAATTGTTTACAAAATGTTCATAAAAAATGACCTAGTCGACTGCGTTTACTACGGCGCGCTTCACTGAGCTTGATCCGACACGAGCTTGACCAATTGTTAACAAAATGTTCATACAAAATGACCAAGTCGACTGCGTTTACTACGGCGCGCTTCACTGAGCTTGATCCGACACGAGCTTGACCAATTGTTTACAAAATGTTCATACAAAATGACCAAGTCGACTGCGTTTACTACGGCGCGCTTCACTGAGCTTGATCCGACACGAGCTTGACCAATTGTTAACAAAATGTTCATACAAAATGACCAAGTCGACTGCGTTTACTACGGCGCGCTTCACCGAGCTTGATCCGACACGAGCTTGACCAATTGTTTACAAAATGTTCATACAAAATTACCAAGTCGACTGCGTTTACTACGGCGCGCTTCACCGAGCTTGACCAATTGTTTACAAAATGTTCATACAAAATGACCAAGTCGACTGCGTTTACTACGGCGCGCTTCACCGAGCTTGATCCGACACGAGCTTTACCAATTGTTTACAAAATGTTCATACAAAATGACCAAGTCGACTGCGTTTACTACGGCGCGCTTCACTGAGCTTGACCCGACACGAGTTTACCAATTGTTTACAAAATGTTCATACAAAATGACCAAGTCGACTGCGTTTACTACGGCGCGCTTCACCGAGCTTGATCCGACACGAGCTTGACCAATTGTTTACAAAATGTTCATACAAAATGACCAAGTCGACTGCGTTTACTACGGCGCGCTTCACTGAGCTTGATCCGACACGAGCTTGACCAATTGTTTACAAAATGTTCATACAAAATGACCAAGTCGACTGCGTTTACTACGGCGCGCTTCACTGAGCTTGATCCGACACGAGCTTGACCAATTGTTTACAAAATGTTCATACAAAATGACCAAGTCGACTGCGTTTACTACGGCGCGCTTCACTGAGCTTGATCCGACACGAGCTTGACCTATTGTTAACAAAATGTTCATACAAAACGACCAAGTCGACTGCGTTTACTACGGCGCGCTTCACTGAGCTTGATCCGACACGAGCTTGACCAATTGTTTACAAAATGTTCATACAAAATGACCAAGTCGACTGCGTTTACTACGGCGCGCTTCACTGAGCTTGATCCGACACGAGCTTGACCAATTGTTAACAAAATGTTCATACAAAATGACCAAGTCGACTGCGTTTACTACGGCGCGCTTCACTGAGCTTGATCCGACACGAGCTTGACCAATTGTTTACAAAATGTTCATACAAAATGACCAAGTCGACTGCGTTTACTACGGCGCGCTTCACTGAGCTTGATCCGACACGAGCTTGACCAATTGTTTACAAAATGTTCATACAAAATGACCAAGTCGACTGCGTTTACTACGGCGCGCTTCACTGAGCTTGACCCGACACGAGCTTGAATAATTGTTTACAAAATGTTCATACAAAATGACCTAGTCGACTGCGTTTACTACGGCGCGCTTCACTGAGCTTGACCCGACACGAGCTTGACCAATTGTTTACAAAATGTTCATACAAAATGACCAAGTCGACTGCGTTTACTACGGCGCGCTTCACTGAGCTTGATCCGACACGAGCTTGACCAATTGTTTACAAAATGTTCATACAAAATGACCAAGTCGACTGCGTTTACTACGGCGCGCTTCACTGAGCTTGATCCGAAACGAGCTTGACCAATTGTTAAAGAAATGTTCATACAAAATGACCAAGTCGACTGCGTTTACTACGGCGCGCTTCACTGAGCTTGATCCGACACGAGCTTGACCGATTGTTTACAAAATGTTCATACAAAATTACCAAGTCGACTGCGTTTACTACGGCGCGCTTCACTGAGCTTGATCCGACACGAGCTTGACCAATTGTTAACAAAATGTTCATACAAAATGACCAAGTCGACTGCGTTTACTACGGCGCGCTTCACTGAGCTTGATCCGACACGAGCTTGACCGATTGTTTACAAAATGTTCATACAAAATTACCAAGTCGACTGCGTTTACTACGGCGCGCTTCACTGAGCTTGATCCGACACGAGCTTGACCAATTGTTTACAAAATGTTCATACAAAATGACCAAGTCGACTGCGTTTACTACGGCGCGCTTCACCAAGCTTGATCCGACACGAGCTTGACCAATTGTTTACAAAATGTTCATACAAAATGACCAAGTCGACTGCGTTTACTACGGCGCGCTTCACCGAGCTTGATGCGACACGAGCTTTACCAATTGTTTACAAAATGTTCATACAAAATGACCAAGTCGACTGCGTTTACTACGGCGCGCTTCACTGAGCTTGACCCGACACGAGCTTGACCAATTGTTAACAAAATGTTCATACAAAATGACCAAGTCGACTGCGTTTACTACGGCGCGCTTCACTGAGCTTGATCCGACACGAGCTTGACCAATTGTTTACAAAATGTTCATACAAAATGACCAAGTCGACTGCGTTTACTACGGCGCGCTTCACCGAGCTTGATGCGACACGAGCTTTACCAATTGTTTACAAAATGTTCATACAAAATGACCAAGTCGACTGCGTTTACTACGGCGCGCTTCACTGAGCTTGACCCGACACGAGCTTGACCAATTGTTAACAAAATGTTCATACAAAATGACCAAGTCGACTGCGTTTACTACGGCGCGCTTCACTGAGCTTGATCCGACACGAGCTTGACCAATTGTTTACAAAATGTTCATACAAAATGACCAAGTCGACTGCGTTTACTACGGCGCGCTTCACTGAGCTTGACCCGACACGAGCTTGACCAATTGTTAACAAAATGTTCATACAAAATGACCAAGTCGACTGCGTTTACTACGGCGCGCTTCACTGAGCTTGATCCGACACGAGCTTGACCAATTGTTAACAAAATGTTCATACAAAATGACCAAGTCGACTGCGTTTACTACGGCGCGCTTCACTGAGCTTGATCCGACACGAGCTTGACCTATTGTTAACAAAATGTTCATACAAAATGACCAAGTCGACTGCGTTTACTACGGAGCGCTTCACTGAGCTTGATCCGACACGAGCTTGACCAATTGTTTACAAAATGTTCATACAAAATGACCAAGTCGACTGCGTTTACTACGGCGCGCTTCACTGAGCTTGATCCGACACGAGCTTGACCAATTGTTAACAAAATGTTCATACAAAATGACCAAGTCGACTGCGTTTACTACGGCGCGCTTCACTGAGCTTGATCCGACACGAGCTTGACCAATTGTTTACAAAATGTTCATACAAAATGACCAAGTCGACTGCGTTTACTACGGCGCGCTTCACTGAGCTTGATCCGACACGAGCTTGACCAATTGTTTACAAAATGTTCATACAAAATGACCAAGTCGACTGCGTTTACTACGGCGCGCTTCACTGAGCTTGACCCGACACGAGCTTGACCAATTGTTTACACAATGTTCATACAAAATGACCTAGTCGACTGCGTTTACTACGGCGCGCTTCACCGAGCTTGATCCGACACGAGCTTGACCAATTGTTAACAAAATGTTCATACAAAATGACCAAGTCGACTGCGTTTACTACGGCGCGCTTCACCGAGCTTGATCCAACACGAGCTTGACCAATTGTTAACAAAATGTTCATACAAAATGACCAAGTCGACTGCGTTTACTACGGCGCGCTTCACTGAGCTTGATCCGACACGAGCTTGACCAATTGTTAACAAAATGTTCATACAAAATGACCAAGTCGACTGCTTTTACTACGGCGCGCTTCACTGAGCTTGATCCGACACGAGCTTGACCAATTTTTTACAAAATATTCATACAAAATGACCAAGTTGACTGCGTTTACTACGGCGCGCTTCACTGAGCTTGATCCGACACGAGCTTGACCAATTGTTTACAAAATGTTCATACAAAATGACCAAGTCGACTGCGTTTACTACGGCGCGCTTCACTGAGCTTGACCCGACACGAGCTTGACCAATTGTTAACAAAATGTTCATACAAAATGACCAATTCGACTGCGTTTACTACGGCGCGCTTCACTGAGCTTGATCCGACACGAGCTTGACCAATTGTTAACAAAATGTTCATACAAAATGACCAAGTCGACTGCGTTTACTACGGCGCGCTTCACTGAGCTTGATCCGACACGAGCTTGACCAATTGTTTACAAAATATTCATACAAAATGACCAAGTCGACTGCGTTTACTACGGCGCGCTTCACCGAGCTTGACCCGACAAGAGCTTGACCAATTGTTTACAAAATGTTCATACAAAATGACCAAGTCGACTGCGTTTACAACGGCGCGCTTCACCGAGCTTAACCCGACACGAGCTTGACCAATTGTTTACAAAATGTTTATACAAAATGACCAAGTCGACTGCGTTTACTACGGCGCGCTTCACTGAGCTTGACCCGACACGAGCTTGACCAATTGTTTACAAAATGTTCATACAAAATGACCAAGTCGACTGCGTTTACTACGGCGCGCTTCACCGAGCTTGACCCGACACGAGCTTGACCAATTGTTAACAAAATGTTCATACAAAATGACCAAGTCGACTGCGTTTACTACGGCGCGCTTCACCGAGCTTGATCCGACACGAGCTTGACCAATTGTTAACAAAATGTTCATACGAAATGACCAAGTCGACTGCGTTTACTACGGCGCGCTTCACTGAGCTTGACCCGACACGAGCTTGACCAAATGTTTACAAAATATTCATACAAAATGACCAAGTCGACTGCGTTTACTACGGCGCGCTTCACCGAGCTTGATCCGACACGAGCTTGACCAATTGTTTACAAAATGTTCATACAAAATGACCAAGTCGACTGCGTTTACTACGGCGCGCTTCACTGAGCTTGACCCGACACGAGCTTGACCAATTGTTTACAAAATGTTCATACAAAATGACCAAGTCGACTGCGTTTACTACGGCGCGCTTCACTGAGCTTGATCCGACACGAGCTTGACCAATTGTTAACAAAATGTTCATACAAAATGACCAAGTCGACTGCGTTTACTACGGCGCGCTTCACTGAGCTTGATCCGATACGAGCTTGACCAGTTGTTTACAAAATGTTCATACAAAATGACCAAGTCGACTGCGTTTACTACGGCGCGCTTCACTGAGCTTGACCCGACACGAGCTTGACCAATTGTTAACAAAATGTTCATACAAAATGACCAAGTCGACTGCGTTTACTACGGCGCGCTTCACTGAGCTTGACCCGACACGAGCTTGACCAATTGTTTACAAAATGTTCAAACATAATGACCAAGTCGACTGCGTTTACTACGGCGCGCTTCACTGAGCATGATCCGACACGAGCTTGACCAATTGTTAACAAAATGTTCATACAAAATGACCAAGTCGACTGCGTTTACTACGGCGCGCTTCACCGAGCTTGATCCAACACGAGATTGACCAATTGTTAACAAAATGTTCATACAAAATGACCAAGTCGACTGCGTTTACTACGGCGCGCTTCACCGAGCTTGATCCGACACGAGCTTGACCAATTGTTTACAAAATGTTCATACAAAATGACCAAGTCGACTGCGTTTACTACGGCGCGCTTCACTGAGCTTGATCCGACACGAGCTTGACCAATTGTTTACAAAATGTTCATACAAAATGACCAAGTCGACTGCGTTTACTACGGCGCGCTTCACCAAGCTTGATCCGACACGAGCTTGACCAATTGTTTACAAAATGTTCATACAAAATGACCAAGTCGACTGCGTTTACTACGGCGCGCTTCACTGAGCTTGACCCGACACGAGCTTGACCAGTTGTTTACAAAATGTTCATACAAAATGACCAAGTCGACTGCGTTTACTACGGCGCGCTTCACTGAGCTTGATCCGACACGAGCTTGACCTATTGTTAACAAAATGTTCATACAAAATGACCAAGTCGACTGCGTTTACTACGGCGCGCTTCACTGAGCTTGATCCGACACGAGCTTGACCAATTGTTTACAAAATGTTCATACAAAATGACAAAGTCGACTGCGTTTACTACGGCGCGCTTCACTGAGCTTGACCCGACACGAGCTTGACCAATTGTTAACAAAATGTTCATACAAAATGACCAAGTCGACTGCGTTTACTACGGCGCGCTTCACTGAGCTTGATCCGACACGAGCTTGACCAATTGTTTACAAAATGTTCATACAAAATGACCAAGTCGACTGCGTTTACTACGGCGCGCTTCACTGAGCTTGACCCGACACGAGCTTGACCAATTGTTTACAAAATGTTCATACAAAATGACCTAGTCGACTGCGTTTACTACGGCGCGCTTCACTGAGCTTGATCCGACACGAGCTTGACCAATTGTTAACAAAATGTTCATACAAAATGACCAAGTCGACTGCGTTTACTACGGCGCGCTTCACTGAGCTTGATCCGACACGAGCTTGACCAATTGTTTACAAAATGTTCATACAAAATGACCAAGTCGACTGCGTTTACTACGGCGCGCTTCACTGAGCTTGATCCGACACGAGCTTGACCTATTGTTAACAAAATGTTCATACAAAATGACCAAGTCGACTGCGTTTACTACGGCGCGCTTCACTGAGCTTGATCCGACACGAGCTTGACCAATTGTTTACAAAATGTTCATACAAAATGACCAAGTCGACTGCGTTTACTACGGCGCGCTTCACTGAGCTTGATCCGACACGAGCTTGACCAATTGTTAACAAAATATTCATACAAAATGACCAAGTCGACTGCGTTTACTACGGCGCGCTTCACTGAGCTTGATCCGACACGAGCTTGACCAATTGTTTACAAAATGTTCATACAAAATGACCAAGTCGACTGCGTTTACTACGGCGCGCTTCACTGAGCTTGATCCGACACGAGCTTGACCAATTGTTAACAAAATGTTCATACAAAATGACCAAGTCGACTGCGTTTACTACGGCGCGCTTCACTGAGCTTGATCCGACACGAGCTTGACCGATTGTTTACAAAATGTTCATACAAAATTACCAAGTCGACTGCGTTTACTACGGCGCGCTTCACTGAGCTTGATCCGACACGAGCTTGACCAATTGTTAACAAAATGTTCATACAAAATGACCAAGTCGACTGCGTTTACTACGGCGCGCTTCACTGAGCTTGATCCGACACGAGCTTGACCGATTGTTTACAAAATGTTCATACAAAATTACCAAGTCGACTGCGTTTACTACGGCGCGCTTCACTGAGCTTGATCCGACACGAGCTTGACCAATTGTTTACAAAATGTTCATACAAAATGACCAAGTCGACTGCGTTTACTACGGCGCGCTTCACCAAGCTTGATCCGACACGAGCTTGACCAATTGTTTACAAAATGTTCATACAAAATGACCAAGTCGACTGCGTTTACTACGGCGCGCTTCACCGAGCTTGATGCGACACGAGCTTTACCAATTGTTAATAAAATGTTCATACAAAATGACCTAGTCGACTGCGTTTACTACGGCGCGCTTCACTGAGCTTGATCCGACACGAGCTTGACCAATTGTTAACAAAATGTTCATACAAAATGACCAAGTCGACTGCGTTTACTACGGCGCGCTTCACTGAGCTTGATCCGACACGAGCTTGACCAATTGTTTACAAAATGTTCATACAAAATGACCAAGTCGACTGCGTTTACTACGGCGCGCTTCACTGAGCTTGATCCGACACGAGCTTGACCAATTGTTTACAAAATGTTCATACAAAATGACCTAGTCGACTGCGTTTACTACGGCGCGCTTCACTGAGCTTGATCCGACACGAGCTTGACCAATTGTTAACAAAATGTTCATACAAAATGACCAAGTCGACTGCGTTTACTACGGCGCGCTTCACTGAGCTTGATCCGACACGAGCTTGACCAATTGTTTACAAAATGTTCATACAAAATGACCAAGTCGACTGCGTTTACTACGGCGCGCTTCACTGAGCTTGATCCGACACGAGCTTGACCTATTGTTAACAAAATGTTCATACAAAATGACCAAGTCGACTGCGTTTACTACGGCGCGCTTCACTGAGCTTGATCCGACACGAGCTTGACCAATTGTTTACAAAATGTTCATACAAAATGACCAAGTCGACTGCGTTTACTACGGCGCGCTTCACTGAGCTTGATCCGACACGAGCTTGACCAATTGTTAACAAAATATTCATACAAAATGACCAAGTCGACTGCGTTTACTACGGCGCGTTTCACTGAGCTTGATCCGACACGAGCTTGACCAATTGTTTACAAAATGTTCATACAAAATGACCAAGTCGACTGCGTTTACTACGGCGCGCTTCACTGAGCTTGATCCGACACGAGCTTGACCAATTGTTAACAAAATGTTCATACAAAATGACCAAGTCGACTGCGTTTACTACGGCGCGCTTCACTGAGCTTGATCCGACACGAGCTTGACCAATTGTTTACAAAATGTTCATACAAAATGACCAAGTCGACTGCGTTTACTACGGCGCGCTTCACTGAGCTTGATCCGACACGAGCTTGACCAATTGTTTACAAAATGTTCATACAAAATGACCAAGTCGACTGCATTTACTACGGCGCGCTTCACTGAGCTTGACCCGACACGAGCTTGACCAATTGTTTACAAAATGTTCATACAAAATGACCTAGTCGACTGCGTTTACTACGGCGCGCTTCACTGAGCTTGATCCGACACGAGCTTGACCAATTGTTAACAAAATGTTCATACAAAATGACCAAGTCGACTGCGTTTACTACGGCGCGCTTCACTGAGCTTGATCCGACACGAGCTTGACCAATTGTTTACAAAATGTTCATACAAAATGACCAAGTCGACTGCGTTTACTACGGCGCGCTTCACTGAGCTTGATCCAACACGAGCTTGACCAATTGTTAACAAAATGTTCATACAAAATGACCAAGTCGACTGCGTTTACTACGGCGCGCTTCACTAAGCTTGATCCGACACGAGCTTGACCGATTGTTTACAAAATGTTCATACAAAATTACCAAGTCGACTGCGTTTACTACGGCGCGCTTCACTGAGCTTGATCCGACACGAGCTTGACCAATTGTTAACAAAATGTTCATACAAAATGACCAAGTCGACTGCGTTTACTACGGCGCGCTTCACCGAGCTTGACCCGACACGAGCTTGACCAATTGTTTACAAAATGTTTATACAAAATGACCAAGTCGACTGCGTTTACTACGGCGCGCTTCACTGAGCTTGACCCGACACGAGCTTGACCAATTGTTTACAAAATGTTCATACAAAATGACCAAGTCGACTGCGTTTACTACGGCGCGCTTCACCGAGCTTGATCCGACACGAGCTTGACCAATTGTTAACAAAATGTTCATACAAAATGACCAAGTCGACTGCGTTTACTACGGCGCGCTTCACCGAGCTTGATCCGACACGAGCTTGACCAATTGTTAACAAAATGTTCATACAAAATGACCAAGTCGACTGCGTTTACTACGGCGCGCTTCACTGAGCTTGACCCGATACGAGCTTGACCAATTGTTTACAAAATATTCATACAAAATGACCAAGTTGACTGCGTTTACTACGGCGCGCTTCACTGAGCTTGATCCGACACGAGCTTGACCAATTGTTTACAAAATGTTCATACAAAATGACCAAGTCGACTGCGTTTACTACGGCGCGCTTCACTAAGCTTGACCCGACACGAGCTTGACCAATTGTTAACAAAATATTCATACAAAATGACCAAGTCGAATGCGTTTACTACGGCGCGCTTCACTGAGCTTGATCCGACACGAGCTTGACCAATTGTTTACAAAATGTTCATAGAAAATGACCAAGTCGACTGCGTTTACTACGGCGCGCTTCACTGAGCTTGATCCGACACGAGCTTGACCAGTTGTTTACAAAATGTTCATACAAAATGACCAAGTCGACTGCGTTTACTACGGCGCGCTTCACTGAGCTTGATCCGACACGAGCTTGACCAATTGTTTACAAAATGTTCATACAAAATGACCTAGTCGACTGCGTTTACTACGGCGCGCTTCACTGAGCTTGATCCGACACGAGCTTGACCAATTGTTAACAAAATGTTCATACAAAATGACCAAGTCGACTGCGTTTACTACGGCGCGCTTCACTGAGCTTGATCCGACACGAGCTTGACCAATTGTTTACAAAATGTTCATACAAAATGACCAAGTCGACTGCGTTTACTACGGCGCGCTTCACTGAGCTTGATCCGACACGAGCTTGACCAATTGTTTACAAAATGTTCATACAAAATTACCAAGTCGACTGCGTTTACTACGGCGCGCTTCACCGAGCTTGACCAATTGTTTACAAAATGTTCATACAAAATGACCAAGTCGACTGCGTTTACTACGGCGCGCTTCACCGAGCTTGATCCGACACGAGCTTTACCAATTGTTTACAAAATGTTCATACAAAATGACCAAGTCGACTGCGTTTACTACGGCGCGCTTCACTGAGCTTGACCCGACACGAGTTTACCAATTGTTTACAAAATGTTCATACAAAATGACCAAGTCGACTGCGTTTACTACGGCGCGCTTCACCGAGCTTGATCCGACACGAGCTTGACCAATTGTTTACAAAATGTTCATACAAAATGACCAACTCGACTGCGTTTACTACGGCGCGCTTCACTGAGCTTGATCTGACACGAGCTTGACCAATTATTTACAAAATGTTCATACAAAATGACCAAGTCGACTGCGTTTACTACGGCGCGCTTCACTGAGCTTGATCCGACACGAGCTTGACCAATTGTTTACAAAATGTTCATACAAAATGAGGAAGTCGACTGCGTTTACTACGGCGCGCTTCACTGAGCTTGATCCGACACGAGCTTGACCAATTGTTAACAAAATGTTCATACAAAATGACCATGTCGACTGCGTTTACTACGGCGCGCTTCACCGAGCTTGATCCGACACGAGCTTGACCAATTGTTTACAAAATGTTCATACAAAATGACCAAGTCGACTGCGTTTACTACGGCGCGCTTCACCGAGCTTGATCCGACACGAGCTTGACCAATTTTTTACAAAATGTTCATACAAAATGACGAAGTCGACTGCGTTTACTACGGCACGCTTCACTGAGCTTGATCCGACACGAGCTTGACCAATTGTTAACAAAATGTTCATACAAAATGACCAAGTCGACTGCGTTTACTACGGCGCGCTTCACCGAGCTTGATCCGACACGAGCTTGACCAATTGTTTACAAAATGTTCATACAAAATGACCAAGTCGACTGCGTTTACTACGGCGCGCTTCACCGAGCTTGATCCGACACGAGCTTGACCAATTTTTTACAAAATGTTCATACAAAATGACCAAGTCGACTGCAATTACTACGGCGCGCTTCACTGAGCTTGATCCGACACGAGCTTGACCAATTGTTTACAAAACGTTCATACAAAATGACCAAGTCGACTGCGTTTACTACGGCGCGCTTCACCGAGCTTGATCCGACACGAGCTTGACCAATTGTTTACAAAATGTTCATACAAAATGACCAAGTCGACTGCGTTTACTACGGCGCGCTTCACTGAGCTTGATCCGACACGAGCTTGACCAATTGTTTACAAAATGTTCATACAAAATGACCAAGTCGACTGCGTTTACTACGGCGCGCTTCACTGAGCTTGATCCGACACGAGCTTGACCAATTGTTAACAAAATGTTCATACAAAATGACCAAGTCGACTGCGTTTACTACGGCGCGCTTCACCGAGCTTGATCCGACACGAGCTTGACCAATTGTTTACAAAATGTTCATACAAAATGACCAAGTCGACTGCGTTTACTACGGCGCGCTTCACCGAGCTTGATCCGACACGAGCTTGACCAATTGTTAACAAAATGTTCATACAAAATGACCAAGTCGACTGCGTTTACTACGGCGCGCTTCACCGAGCTTGATCCGACACGAGCTTGACCTATTGTTTACAAAATATTCATACAAAATGACCAAGTTGACTGCGTTTACTACGGCGCGCTTCACTGAGCTAGATCCGACACGAGCTTGACCAATTGTTTACAAAATGTTCATACAAAATGACCAAGTCGACTGCGTTTACTACGGCGCGCTTCACTGAGCTTGACCCGACACGAGCTCGACCAATTGTTAACAAAATGTTCATACAAAATGACCAAGTCGACTGCGTTTACTACGGCGCGCTTCACTGAGCTTGATCCGACACGAGCTTGACCAATTGTTAACAAAATGTTCATACAAAATGACCAAGTCGACTGCGTTTACTACGGCGCGCTTCACTGAGCTTGATCCGACACGAGCTTGACCAATTGTTAACAAAATGTTCATACAAAATGACCAAGTCGACTGCGTTTACTACGGCGCGCTTCACTGAGCTTGATCCGACACGAGCTTGACCAATTGTTTACAAAATATTCATACAAAATGACCAAGTCGACTGCGTTTACTACGGCGCGCTTCACCGAGCTTGACCCGACACGAGCTTGACCAATTGTTTACAAAATGTTCATACAAAATCACTCAGTCGACTGCGTTTACTACGGCGCGCTTCACTGAGCTTGATCCGACACGAGCTTGACCAATTGTTTACAAAATGTTTATACAAAATGACCAAGTCGACTGCGTTTACTACGGGGCGCTTCACTGAGCTTGACCCGACACGAGCTTGACCAATTGTTTACAAAATGTTCATACAAAATGACCAAGTCGACTGCGTTTACTACGGCGCGCTTCACCGAGCTTGACCCGACACGAGCTTGACCAATTGTTTACAAAATGTTCATACAAAATGACCAAGTCGACTGCGTTTACTACGGCGCGCTTCACCGAGCTTGATCCGACACGAGCTTGACCAATTGTTAACAAAATGTTCATACAAAATGACCAAGTCGACTGCGTTTACTACGGCGCGCATCACTGAGCTTGACCCGACACGAGCTTGACCAATTGTTTACAAAATATTCATACAAAATGACCAAGTCGACTGCGTTTACTACGGCGCGCTTCACTGAGCTTGATCTGACACGAGCTTGACCAATTGTTAACAAAATGTTCATACAAAATGTCCAAGTCGACTGCGTTTACTACGGCGCGCTTCACTGAGATTGATCCGATACGAGCTTGACCAATTGTTTACAAAATGTTCATACAAAATGACCAAGTCGAGTGCGTTTACTACGGCGCGCTTCACTGAGCTTGACCCGACACGAGCTTGACCAATTGTTAACAAAATGTTCATACAAAATGACCAAGTCGACTGCGTTTACTACGGCGCGCTTCACTGAGCTTGACCCGACACGAGCTTGACCAATTGTTTACAAAATGTTCATACAAAATGACCAAGTCGACTGCGTTTACTACGGCGCGCTTCACTGAGCATGATCCGACACGAGCTTGACCAATTGTTAACAAAATGTTCATACAAAATGACCAAGTCGACTGCGTTTACTACGGCGCGCTTCACCGAGCTTGATCCGACACGAGCTTGACCAATTGTTAACAAAATGTTCATACAAAATGACCAAGTCGACTGCGTTTACTACGGCGCGCTTCACCGAGCTTGTTCCGACACGAGCTTGACCAGTTGTTTACAAAATGTTCACACAAAATGACCAAGTCGACTGCGTTTACTACGGCGCGCTTCACTGAGCTTGATCCGACACGAGCTTGACCAATTGTTTACAAAATGTTCATACAAAATGACCAAGTCGACTGCGTTTACTACGGCGCGCTTCACTGAGCTTGATCCGACACGAGCTTGACCAATTATTTACAAAATGTTCATACAAAATGACCAAGTCGACTGCGTTTACTACGGCGCGCTTCACTGAGCTTGATCCGACACGAGCTTGACCAATTGTTTACAAAATGTTCATACAAAATGACGAAGTCGACTGCGTTTACTACGGCGCGCTTCACTGAGCTTGATCCGACACGAGCTTGACCAATTGTTAACAAAATGTTCATACAAAATGACCAAGTCGACTGCGTTTACTACGGCGCGCTTCACTGAGCTTGATCCGACACGAGCTTGACCAATTGTTTACAAAATATTCATACAAAATGACCAAGTTGACTGCGTTTACTACGGCGCGCTTCACTGAGCTTGATCCGACACGAGCTTGACCAATTTTTTACAAAATGTTCATACAAAATGACCAAGTCGACTGCGTTTACTACGGCGCGCTTCACTGAGCTTGACCCGACACGAGCTTGACCAATTGTTAACAAAATGTTCATACAAAATGACCAAGTCGACTGCGTTTACTACGGCGCGCTTCACTGAGCTTGATCCGACACGAGCTTGACCAATTGTTAAAAAATGTTCATACAATATGACCAAGTCGACTGCGTTTACTACGGCGCGCTTCACTGAGCTTGATCCGACACGAGCTTGACCAATTGTTTACAAAATATTCATACAAAATGACCAAGTCGACTGCGTTTACTACGGCGCGCTTCACCGAGTTTGACCCGACACGAGCTTGACCAATTGGTTACAAAATGTTCATACAAAATGACCAAGTCGACTGCGTTTACTACGGCGCGCTTCACCGAGCTTGACCCGACACGAGCTTGACCAATTGTTTACAAAATGTTCATACAAAATGACCAAGTCGACTGCGTTTACTACGGCACGCTTCACCGAGCTTGACCCGACACGAGCTTGACCAATTGTTTACAAAATGTTCATACAAAATGACCAAGTCGACTGCGTTTACTACGGCGCGCTTCACCGAGCTTGATCCGACACGAGCTTGACCAATTGTTTACAAAATGTTCACACAAAATGACCAAGTCGACTGCGTTTACTACGGCGCGCTTCACTGAGCTTGACCCGACACGAGCTTGACCAATTGTTAACAAAATGTTCATACAAAATGACCAAGTCGACTGCGTTTACTACGGCGCGCTTCACTGAGCTTGATCCGACACGAGCTTGACCAATTGTTTACAAAATGTTCATACAAAATGACCAAGTCGACTGCGTTTACTACGGCGCGCTTCACTGAGCTTGATCCGACACGAGCTTGACCAATTATTTACAAAATGTTCATACAAAATGACCAAGTCGACTGCGTTTACTACGGCACGCTTCACCGAGCTTGACCCGACACGAGCTTGACCAATTGTTTACAAAATGTTCATACAAAATGACCAAGTCGACTGCGTTTACTACGGCGCGCTTCACCGAGCTTGATCCGACACCAGCTTGACCAATTGTTAACAAAATGTTCATACAAAATGACCAAGTCGACTGCGTTTACTACGGCGCGCTTCACTGAGCTTGATCCGACACGAGCTTGACCAATTGATTACAAAATATTCATACAAAATGACCAAGTTGACTGCGTTTACTACGGCGCGCTTCACTGAGCTTGATCCGACACGAGCTTGACCAATTGTTTACAAAATGTTCATACAAAATGACCAAGTCGACTGCGTTTACTACGGCGCGCTTCACTGAGCTTGACCCGACACGAGCTTGACCAATTATTAACAAAATGTTCATACAAAATGACCAAGTCGACTGCGTTTACTACGGCGCGCTTCACTGAGCTTGATCCGACACGAGCTTGACCAATTGTTAACAAAATGTTCATACAATATGACCAAGTCGACTGCGTTTACTACGGCGCGCTTCACTGAGCTTGATCCGACACGAGCTTGACCAATTGTTTACAAAATATTCATACAAAATGACCAAGTCGACTGCGTTTACTACGGCGCGCTTCACCGAGTTTGACCCGACACGAGCTTGACCAATTGTTTACAAAATGTTCATACAAAATGACCAAGTCGACTGCGTTTACTACGGCGCGCTTCACCGAGCTTGACCCGACACGAGCTTGACCAATTGTTTACAAAATGTTCATACAAAATGACCAAGTCGACTGCGTTTACTACGGCACGCTTCACCGAGCTTGACCCGACACGAGCTTGACCAATTGTTTACAAAATGTTCATACAAAATGACCAAGTCGACTGCGTTTACTACGGCGCGCTTCACCGAGCTTGATCCGACACCAGCTTGACCAATTGTTAACAAAATGTTCATACAAAATGACCAAGTCGACTGCGTTTACTACGGCGCGCTTCACTGAGCTTGACCCGACACGAGCTTGACCAATTGTTTACAAAATATTCATACAAAATGACCAAGTCGACTGCATTTACTACGGCGCGCTTCACCGAGCTTGATCCGACACGAGCTTGACCAATTGTTTACAAAATGTTCATACAAAATGACCAAGTCGACTGCGTTTACTACGGCGCGCTTCACCGAGCTTGATCCGACACGAGCTTGACCAATTGTTAACAAAATGTTCATACAAAATGACCAAGTCGACTGCGTTTACTACGGCGCGCTTCACCGAGCTTGATCCGACACGAGCTTGACCAATTGTTTACAAAATGTTCACACAAAATGACCAAGTCGACTGCGTTTACTACGGCGCGCTTCACTGAGCTTGACCCGACACGAGCTTGACCAATTGTTAACAAAATGTTCATACAAAATGACCAAGTCGACTGCGTTTACTACGGCGCGCTTCACTGAGCTTGATCCGACACGAGCTTGACCAATTGTTTACAAAATGTTCATACAAAATGACCAAGTCGACTGCGTTTACTACGGCGCGCTTCACTGAGCTTGATCCGACACGAGCTTGACCAATTATTTACAAAATGTTCATACAAAATGACCAAGTCGACTGCGTTTACTACGGCGCGCTTCACTGAGCTTGATCCGACACGAGCTTGACCAATTGTTAACAAAATGTTCATACAAAATGACCAAGTCGACTGCGTTTACTACGGCGCGCTTCACTGAGCTTGATCCGACACGAGCTTGACCAATTGTTTACAAAATATTCATACAAAATGACCAAGTTGACTGCGTTTACTACGGCGCCCTTCACTGAGCTTGATCCGACACGAGCTTGACCAATTGTTTACAAAATGTTCATACAAAATGACCAAGTCGACTGCGTTTACTACGGCGCGCTTCACTGAGCTTGACCCGACACGAGCTTGACCAATTGTTAACAAAATGTTCATACAAAATGACCAAGTCGACTGCGTTTACTACGGCGCGCTTCACTGAGCTTGATCCGACACGAGCTTGACCAATTGTTAACAAAATGTTCATACAATATGACCAAGTCGACTGCGTTTACTACGGCGCGCTTCACTGAGCTTGATCCGACACGAGCTTGACCAATTGTTTACAAAATATTCATACAAAATGACCAAGTCGACTGCGTTTACTACGGCGCGCTTCACCGAGTTTGACCCGACACGAGCTTGACCAATTGTTTACAAAATGTTCATACAATATGACCAAGTCGACTGCGTTTACTACGGCGCGCTTCACCGAGCTTGACCCGACACGAGCTTGACCAATTGTTTACAAAATGTTCATACAAAATGACCAAGTCGACTGCGTTTACTACGGCACGCTTCACCGAGCTTGACCCGACACGAGCTTGACCAATTGTTTACAAAATGTTCATACAAAATGACCAAGTCGACTGCGTTTACTACGGCGCGCTTCACCGAGCTTGATCCGACACGAGCTTGACCAATTGTTAACAAAATGTTCATACAAAATGACCAAGTCGACTGCGTTTACTACGGCGCGCTTCACTGAGCTTGACCCGACACGAGCTTGACCAATTGTTTACAAAATATTCATACAAAATGACCAAGTCGACTGCGTTTACTACGGCACGCTTCACCGAGCTTGATCCGACACGAGCTTTACCAATTGTTTACAAAATGTTCATACAAAATGACCAAGTCGACTGCGTTTACTACGGCGCGCTTCACTGAGCTTGACCCGACACGAGCTTGACCAATTGTTAACAAAATGTTCATACAATATGACCAAGTCGACTGCGTTTACTACGGCGCGCTTCACTGAGCTTGATCCGACACGAGCTTGACCAATTGTTTACAAAATATTCATACAAAATGACCAAGTCGACTGCGTTTACTACGGCGCGCTTCACCGAGTTTGACCCGACACGAGCTTGACCAATTGTTTACAAAATGTTCATACAAAATGACCAAGTCGACTGCGTTTACTACGGCGCGCTTCACCGAGCTTGACCCGACACGAGCTTGACCAATTGTTTACAAAATGTTCATACAAAATGACCAAGTCGACTGCGTTTACTACGGCACGCTTCACCGAGCTTGACCCGACACGAGCTTGACCAATTGTTTACAAAATGTTCATACAAAATGACCAAGTCGACTGCGTTTACTACGGCGCGCTTCACCGAGCTTGATCCGACACCAGCTTGACCAATTGTTAACAAAATGTTCATACAAAATGACCAAGTCGACTGCGTTTACTACGGCGCGCTTCACTGAGCTTGACCCGACACGAGCTTGACCAATTGTTTACAAAATATTCATACAAAATGACCAAGTCGACTGCATTTACTACGGCGCGCTTCACCGAGCTTGATCCGACACGAGCTTGACCAATTGTTTACAAAATGTTCATACAAAATGACCAAGTCGACTGCGTTTACTACGGCGCGCTTCACCGAGCTTGATCCGACACGAGCTTGACCAATTGTTAACAAAATGTTCATACAAAATGACCAAGTCGACTGCGTTTACTACGGCGCGCTTCACCGAGCTTGATCCGACACGAGCTTGACCAATTGTTTACAAAATGTTCACACAAAATGACCAAGTCGACTGCGTTTACTACGGCGCGCTTCACTGAGCTTGACCCGACACGAGCTTGACCAATTGTTAACAAAATGTTCATACAAAATGACCAAGTCGACTGCGTTTACTACGGCGCGCTTCACTGAGCTTGATCCGACACGAGCTTGACCAATTGTTTACAAAATGTTCATACAAAATGACCAAGTCGACTGCGTTTACTACGGCGCGCTTCACTGAGCTTGATCCGACACGAGCTTGACCAATTATTTACAAAATGTTCATACAAAATGACCAAGTCGACTGCGTTTACTACGGCGCGCTTCACTGAGCTTGATCCGACACGAGCTTGACCAATTGTTAACAAAATGTTCATACAAAATGACCAAGTCGACTGCGTTTACTACGGCGCGCTTCACTGAGCTTGATCCGACACGAGCTTGACCAATTGTTTACAAAATATTCATACAAAATGACCAAGTTGACTGCGTTTACTACGGCGCCCTTCACTGAGCTTGATCCGACACGAGCTTGACCAATTGTTTACAAAATGTTCATACAAAATGACCAAGTCGACTGCGTTTACTACGGCGCGCTTCACTGAGCTTGACCCGACACGAGCTTGACCAATTGTTAACAAAATGTTCATACAAAATGACCAAGTCGACTGCGTTTACTACGGCGCGCTTCACTGAGCTTGATCCGACACGAGCTTGACCAATTGTTAACAAAATGTTCATACAATATGACCAAGTCGACTGCGTTTACTACGGCGCGCTTCACTGAGCTTGATCCGACACGAGCTTGACCAATTGTTTACAAAATATTCATACAAAATGACCAAGTCGACTGCGTTTACTACGGCGCGCTTCACCGAGTTTGACCCGACACGAGCTTGACCAATTGTTTACAAAATGTTCATACAATATGACCAAGTCGACTGCGTTTACTACGGCGCGCTTCACCGAGCTTGACCCGACACGAGCTTGACCAATTGTTTACAAAATGTTCATACAAAATGACCAAGTCGACTGCGTTTACTACGGCACGCTTCACCGAGCTTGACCCGACACGAGCTTGACCAATTGTTTACAAAATGTTCATACAAAATGACCAAGTCGACTGCGTTTACTACGGCGCGCTTCACCGAGCTTGATCCGACACGAGCTTGACCAATTGTTAACAAAATGTTCATACAAAATGACCAAGTCGACTGCGTTTACTACGGCGCGCTTCACTGAGCTTGACCCGACACGAGCTTGACCAATTGTTTACAAAATATTCATACAAAATGACCAAGTCGACTGCGTTTACTACGGCACGCTTCACCGAGCTTGATCCGACACGAGCTTTACCAATTGTTTACAAAATGTTCATACAAAATGACCAAGTCGACTGCGTTTACTACGGCGCGCTTCACTGAGCTTGACCCGACACGAGCTTGACCAATTGTTAACAAAATGTTCATACAAAATGACCAAGTCGACTGCGTTTACTACGGCGCGCTTCACTGAGCTTGACCCGACACGAGCTTGACCAATTGTTTACAAAATGTTCATACAAAATGACCAAGTCGACTGCGTTTACTACGGCGCGCTTCACTGAGCATGATCCGACACGAGCTTGACCAATTGTTAACAAAATGTTCATACAAAATGACCAAGTCGACTGCGTTTACTACGGCGCGCTTCACCGAGCTTGATCCGACACGAGCTTGACCAATTGTTAACAAAATGTTCATACAAAATGACCAAGTCGACTGCGTTTACTACGGCGCGCTTCACCGAGCTTGACCCGACACGAGCTTGACCAATTGTTTACAAAATGTTCATACAAAATGACCAAGTCGACTGCGTTTACTACGGCGCGCTTCACTGAGCATGATCCGACACGAGCTTGACCAATTGTTAACAAAATGTTCATACAAAATGACCAAGTCGACTGCGTTTACTACGGCGCACTTCACCGAGCATGATCCGATACGAGCTTGACCAATTGTTTACAAAATGTTCATACAAAATGACCAAGTCGAGTGCGTTTACTACGGCGCGCTTCACTGAGCTTGACCCGACACGAGCTTGACCAATTGTTAACAAAATGTTCATACAAAATGACCAAGTCGACTGCGTTTACTACGGCGCGCTTCACTGAGCTTGACCCGACACGAGCTTGACCAATTGTTTACAAAATGTTCATACAAAATGACCAAGTCGACTGCGTTTACTACGGCGCGCTTCACTGAGCATGATCCGACACGAGCTTGACCAATTGTTAACAAAATGTTCATACAAAATGACCAAGTCGACTGCGTTTACTACGGCGCGCTTCACCGAGCTTGACCCGACACGAGCTTGACCAATTGTTTACAAAATGTTCATACAAAATGACCAAGTCGACTGCGTTTACTACGGCACGCTTCACCGAGCTTGATCCGACACGAGCTTGACCAGTTGTTTACAAAATGTTCACACAAAATGACCAAGTCGACTGCGTTTACTACGGCGCGCTTCACTGAGCTTGATCCGACACGAGCTTGACCAATTGTTTACAAAATGTTCATACAAAATGACCAAGTCGACTGCGTTTACTACGGCGCGCTTCACTGAGCTTGATCCGACACGAGCTTGACCAATTATTTACAAAATGTTCATACAAAATGACCAAGTCGACTGCGTTTACTACGGCGCGCTTCACTGAGCTTGATCCGACACGAGCTTGACCAATTGTTTACAAAATGTTCATACAAAATGACGAAGTCGACTGCGTTTACTACGGCGCGCTTCACTGAGCTTGATCCGACACGAGCTTGACCAATTGTTAACAAAATGTTCATACAAAATGACCAAGTCGACTGCGTTTACTACGGCGCGCTTCACTGAGCTTGATCCGACACGAGCTTGACCAATTGTTTACAAAATATTCATACAAAATGACCAAGTTGACTGCGTTTACTACGGCGCGCTTCACTGAGCTTAATCCGACACGAGCTTGACCAATTGTTTACAAAATGTTCATACAAAATGACCAAGTCGACTGCGTTTACTACGGCGCGCTTCACTGAGCTTGACCCGACACGAGCTTGACCAATTGTTAACAAAATGTTCATACAAAATGACCAAGTCGACTGCGTTTACTACGGCGCGCTTCACTGAGCTTGATCCGACACGAGCTTGACCAATTGTTAACAAAATGTTCATACAATATGACCAAGTCGACTGCGTTGACTACGGCGCGCTTCACTGAGCTTGATCCGACACGAGCTTGACCAATTGTTTACAAAATATTCATACAAAATGACCAAGTCGACTGCGTTTACTACGGCGCGCTTCACCGAGTTTGACCCGACACGAGCTTGACCAATTGTTTACAAAATGTTCATACAAAATGACCAAGTCGACTGCGTTTACTACGGCGCGCTTCACCGAGCTTGACCCGACACGAGCTTGACCAATTGTTTACAAAATGTTCATACAAAATGACCAAGTCGACTGCGTTTACTACGGCACGCTTCACCGAGCTTGACCCGACACGAGCTTGACCAATTGTTTACAAAATGTTCATACAAAATGACCAAGTCGACTGCGTTTACTACGGCGCGCTTCACCGAGCTTGATCCGACACCAGCTTGACCAATTGTTAACAAAATGTTCATACAAAATGACCAAGTCGACTGCGTTTACTACGGCGCGCATCACTGAGCTTGACCCGACACGAGCTTGACCAATTGTTTACAAAATATTCATACAAAATGACCAAGTCGACTGCGTTTACTACGGCGCGCTTCACCGAGCTTGATCCGACACGAGCTTTACCAATTGTTAACAAAATGTTCATACAAAATGACCAAGTCGACTGCGTTTACTACGGCGCGCTTCACCGAGCTTGATCCGACACGAGCTTGACCAATTGTTAACAAAATGTTCATACAAAATGACCAAGTCGACTGCGTTTACTACGGCGCGCTTCACCGAGCTTGACCCGACACGAGCTTGACCAATTGTTTACAAAATGTTCATACAAAATGACCAAGTCGACTGCGTTTACTACGGCGCGCTTCACTGAGCATGATCCGACACGAGCTTGACCAATTGTTAACAAAATGTTCATACAAAATGACCAAGTCGACTGCGTTTACTACGGCGCACTTCACCGAGCATGATCCGACACGAGCTTGACCAATTGTTAACAAAATGTTCATACAAAATGACCAAGTCGACTGCGTTTACTACGGCGCGCTTCACCGAGCTTGATCCGACACGAGCTTGACCAATTGTTTACAAAATGTTCATACAAAATGACCAAGTCGACTGCGTTTACTACGGCGCGCTTCACTGAGCTTGATCCGACACGAGCTTGACCAATTGTTTACAAAATGTTCATACAAATTGACAAAGTCGACTGCGTTTACTACGGCGCGCTTCACCAAGCTTGATCCGACACGAGCTTGACCAATTGTTTACAAAATGTTCATACAAAATGACCAAGTCGACTGCGTTTACTACGGCGCGCTTCACCGAGCTTGATGCGACACGAGCTTTACCAATTGTTTACAAAATGTTCATACAAAATGACCATGTCGACTGCGTTTACTACGGCGCGCTTCACTGAGCTTGATCCGACACGAGCTTGACCAATTGTTTACAAAATGTTCATACAACATGACCAAGTCGACTGCGTTTACTACGGCGCGCTTCACTGAGCTTGATCCGACACGAGCTTGACCAATTGTTAACAAAATGTTCATACAAAATGACCTAGTCGACTGCGTTTACTACGGCGCGCTTCACTGAGCTTGATCCGACACGAGCTTGACCAATTGTTTACAAAATGTTCATACAAAATGACCAAGTCGACTGCGTTTACTACGGCGCGCTTCACTGAGCTTGATCCGACACGAGCTTGACCAGTTGTTTACAAAATGTTCATACAAAATGACCAAGTCGACTGCGTTTACTACGGCGCGCTTCACTGAGCTTGATCCGACACGAGCTTGACCAATTGTTTACAAAATGTTCATACAAAATGACCTAGTCGACTGCGTTTACTACGGCGCGCTTCACTGAGCTTGATCCGACACGAGCTTGACCAATTGTTAACAAAATGTTCATACAAAATGACCAAGTCGACTGCGTTTACTACGGCGCGCTTCACTGAGCTTGATCCGACACGAGCTTGACCAATTGTTTACAAAATGTTCATACAAAATGACCAAGTCGACTGCGTTTACTACGGCGCGCTTCACTGAGCTTGATCCGACACGAGCTTGACCAATTGTTAACAAAATGTTCATACAAAATGACCAAGTCGACTGCGTTTACTACGGCGCGCTTCACTGAGCTTGATCCGACACGAGCTTGACCAATTGTTTACAAAATGTTCATACAAAATTACCAAGTCGACTGCGTTTACTACGGCGCGCTTCACCGAGCTTGATCCGACACGAGCTTGACCAATTGTTTACAAAATGTTCATACAAAATGACCAAGTCGACTGCGTTTACTACGGCGCGCTTCACCGAGCTTGATCCGACACGAGCTTTACCAATTGTTTACAAAATGTTCATACAAAATGACCAAGTCGACTGCGTTTACTACGGCGCGCTTCACTGAGCTTGATCCGAAACGAGCTTGACCAATTGTTAACAAAATGTTCATACAAAATGACCAAGTCGACTGCGTTTACTACGGCGCGCTTCACTGAGCTTGATCCGACACGAGCTTGACCAATTGTTTACAAAATGTTCATACAAAATGACCAAGTCGACTGCGTTTACTACGGCGCGCTTCACCGAGCTTGATCCGACACGAGCTTGACCAATTGTTTACAAAATGTTCATACAAAATGACCAAGTCGACTGCGTTTACTACGGCGCGCTTCACTGAGCTTGATCCGACACGAGCTTGACCAATTGTTTACAAAATGTTCATACAAATTGACAAAGTCGACTGCGTTTACTACGGCGCGCTTCACCAAGCTTGATCCGACACGAGCTTGACCAATTGTTTACAAAATGTTCATACAAAATGACCAAGTCGACTGCGTTTACTACGGCGCGCTTCACCGAGCTTGATGCGACACGAGCTTTACCAATTGTTTACAAAATGTTCATACAAAATGACCATGTCGACTGCGTTTACTACGGCGCGCTTCACTGAGCTTGATCCGACACGAGCTTGACCAATTGTTTACAAAATGTTCATACAACATGACCAAGTCGACTGCGTTTACTACGGCGCGCTTCACTGAGCTTGATCCGACACGAGCTTGACCAATTGTTAACAAAATGTTCATACAAAATGACCTAGTCGACTGCGTTTACTACGGCGCGCTTCACTGAGCTTGATCCGACACGAGCTTGACCAATTGTTTACAAAATGTTCATACAAAATGACCAAGTCGACTGCGTTTACTACGGCGCGCTTCACTGAGCTTGATCCGACACGAGCTTGACCAGTTGTTTACAAAATGTTCATACAAAATGACCAAGTCGACTGCGTTTACTACGGCGCGCTTCACTGAGCTTGATCCGACACGAGCTTGACCAATTGTTTACAAAATGTTCATACAAAATGACCTAGTCGACTGCGTTTACTACGGCGCGCTTCACTGTGCTTGATCCGACACGAGCTTGACCAATTGTTAACAAAATGTTCATACAAAATGACCAAGTCGACTGCGTTTACTACGGCGCGCTTCACTGAGCTTGATCCGACACGAGCTTGACCAATTGTTTACAAAATGTTCATACAAAATGACCAAGTCGACTGCGTTTACTACGGCGCGCTTCACTGAGCTTGATCCGACACGAGCTTGACCAATTGTTAACAAAATGTTCATACAAAATGACCAAGTCGACTGCGTTTACTACGGCGCGCTTCACTGAGCTTGATCCGACACGAGCTTGACCAATTGTTTACAAAATGTTCATACAAAATTACCAAGTCGACTGCGTTTACTACGGCGCGCTTCACCGAGCTTGATCCGACACGAGCTTGACCAATTGTTTACAAAATGTTCATACAAAATGACCAAGTCGACTGCGTTTACTACGGCGCGCTTCACCGAGCTTGATCCGACACGAGCTTTACCAATTGTTTACAAAATGTTCATACAAAATGACCAAGTCGACTGCGTTTACTACGGCGCGCTTCACTGAGCTTGATCCGAAACGAGCTTGACCAATTGTTAACAAAATGTTCATACAAAATGACCAAGTCGACTGCGTTTACTACGGCGCGCTTCACTGAGCTTGATCCGACACGAGCTTGACCAATTGTTTACAAAATGTTCATACAAAATTACCAAGTCGACTGCGTTTACTACGGCGCGCTTCACCGAGTTTGATCCGACACGAGCTTGACCAATTGTTTACAAAATGTTCATACAAAATGACCAAGTCGACTGCGTTTACTACGGCGCGCTTCACCGAGCTTGATCCGACACGAGCTTTACCAATTGTTTACAAAATGTTCATACAAAATGACCAAGTCGACTGCGTTTACTACGGCGCGCTTCACTGAGCTTGACCCGACACGAGCTTGACCAATTGTTTACAAAATGTTCATACAAAATGACCAAGTCGACTGCGTTTACTACGGCGCGCTTCACCGAGCTTGATCCGACACGAGCTTGACCAATTGTTTACAAAATGTCCATACAAAATGACCAACTCGACTGCGTTTACTACGGCGCGCTTCACTGAGCTTGACCCGACACGAGTTTACCAATTGTTTACAAAATGTTCATACAAAATGACCAAGTCGACTGCGTTTACTACGGCGCGCTTCACCGAGCTTGATCCGACACGAGCTTGACCAATTGTTTACAAAATGTTCATACAAAATTACCAAGTCGACTGCGTTTACTACGGCGCGCTTCACCGAGCTTGACCAATTGTTTACAAAATGTTCATACAAAATGACCAAGTCGACTGCGTTTACTACGGCGCGCTTCACCGAGCTTGATCCGACACGAGCTTTACCAATTGTTTACAAAATGTTCATACAAAATGACCAAGTCGACTGCGTTTACTACGGCGCGCTTCACTGAGCTTGACCCGACACGAGTTTACCAATTGTTTACAAAATGTTCATACAAAATGACCAAGTCGACTGCGTTTACTACGGCGCGCTTCACCGAGCTTGATCCGACACGAGCTTGACCAATTGTTTACAAAATGTTCATACAAAATGACCAACTCGACTGCGTTTACTACGGCGCGCTTCACTGAGCTTGATCCGACACGAGCTTGACCAATTGTTAACAAAATGTTCATACAAAATGACCAAGTCGACTGCGTTTACTACGGCGCGCTTCACTGAGCTTGATCCGACACGAGCTTGACCAATTGTTTACAAAATGTTCATACAAAATGACCAAGTCGACTGCGTTTACTACGGCGCGCTTCACTGAGCTTGATCCGACACGAGCTTGACCAATTGTTAACAAAATGTTCATACAAAATGACCAAGTCGACTGCGTTTACTACGGCGCGCTTCACCGAGCTTGATCCGACACGAGCTTGACCAATTGTTTACAAAATGTTCATACAAAATGACCAAGTCGACTGCGTTTACTACGGCGCGCTTCACCGAGCTTGATCCGACACGAGCTTGACCAATTTTTTACAAAATGTTCATACAAAATGACCAAGTCGACTGCGTTTACTACGGCGCGCTTCACTGAGCTTGATCCGACACGAGCTTGACCAATTGTTTACATAACGTTCATACAAAATGACCAAGTCGACTGCGTTTACTACGGCGCGCTTCACCGAGCTTGATCCGACACGAGCTTGACCAATTGTTTACAAAATGTTCATACAAAATGACCAAGTCGACTGCGTTTACTACGGCGCGCTTCACTGAGCTTGATCCGACACGAGCTTGACCAATTGTTTACAAAATGTTCATACAAAATGACCAAGTCGACTGCGTTTACTACGGCGCGCTTCACTGAGCTTGATCCGACACGAGCTTGACCAATTGTTAACAAAATGTTCATACAAAATGACCAAGTCGACTGCGTTTACTACGGCGCGCTTCACCGAGCTTGATCCGACACGAGCTTGACCAATTGTTTACAAAATGTTCATACAAAATGACCAAGTCGACTGCGTTTACTACGGCGCGCTTCACCGAGCTTGATCCGACACGAGCTTGACCAATTGTTAACAAAATGTTCATACAAAATGACAAAGTCGACTGCGTTTACTACGGCGCGCTTCACCGAGCTTGATCCGACACGAGCTTGACCAATTGTTTACAAAATATTCATACAAAATGACCAAGTTGACTGCGTTTACTACGGCGCGCTTCACTGAGCTTGATCCGACACGAGCTTTACCAATTGTTTACAAAATGTTCATACAAAATGACCAAGTCGACTGCGTTTACTACGGCGCGCTTCACTGAGCTTGACCCGACACGAGCTTGACCAATTGTTAACAAAATGTTCATACAAAATGACCAAGTCGACTGCGTTTACTACGGCGCGCTTCACTGAGCTTGATCCGACACGAGCTTGACCAATTGTTAACAAAATGTTCATACAAAATGACCAAGTCGACTGCGTTTACTACGGCGCGCTTCACTGAGCTTGATCCGACACGAGCTTGACCAATTGTTAACAAAATGTTCATACAAAATGACCAAGTCGACTGCGTTTACTACGGCGCGCTTCACTGAGCTTGATCCGATACGAGCTTGACCAGTTGTTTACAAAATGTTCATACAAAATGACCAAGTCGACTGCGTTTACTACGGCGCGCTTCACTGAGCTTGACCCGACACGAGCTTGACCAATTGTTAACAAAATGTTCATACAAAATGACCAAGTCGACTGCGTTTACTACGGCGCGCTTCACTGAGCTTGACCCGACACGAGCTTGACCAATTGTTTACAAAATGTTCATACATAATGACCAAGTCGACTGCGTTTACTACGGCGCGCTTCACTGAGCATGATCCGACACGAGCTTGACCAATTGTTAACAAAATGTTCATACAAAATGACCAAGTCGACTGCGTTTACTACGGCGCGCTTCACCGAGCTTGATCCAACACGAGCTTGACCAATTGTTAACAAAATGTTCATACAAAATGACCAAGTCGACTGCGTTTACTACGGCGCGCTTCACCGAGCTTGATCCGACACGAGCTTGACCAATCGTTTACAAAATGTTCATACAAAATGACCAAGTCGACTGCGTTTACTACGGCGCGCTTCACTGAGCTTGATCCGACACGAGCTTGACCAGTTGTTTACAAAATGTTCATACAAAATGACCAAGTCGACTGCGTTTACTACGGCGCGCTTCACTGAGCTTGATCCGACACGAGCTTGACCAATTGTTTACAAAAAGTTCATACAAAATGACCTAGTCGACTGCGTTTACTACGGCGCGCTTCACTGAGCTTGATCCGACACGAGCTTGACCAATTGTTAACAAAATGTTCATACAAAATGACCAAGTCGACTGCGTTTACTACGGCGCGCTTCACTGAGCTTGATCCGACACGAGCTTGACCAATTGTTTACAAAATGTTCATACAAAATGACCAAGTCGACTGCGTTTACTACGGCGCGCTTCACTGAGCTTGATCCGACACGAGCTTGACCAATTGTTAACAAAATGTTTATACAAAATGACCAAGTCGACTGCGTTTACTACGGCGCGCTTCACTGAGCTTGATCCGACACGAGCTTGACCAATTGTTTACAAAATATTCATACAAAATGACCAAGATGACTGCGTTTACTACGGCGCGCTTCACTGAGCTTGATCCGAACGAGCTTGACCAATTGTTTACAAAACGTTCATACAAAATGACCAAGTCGACTGCGTTTACTACGGCGCGCTTCACTGAGCTTGACCCGACACGAGCTTGACCAATTGTTAACAAAATGTTCATACAAAATGACCAAGTCGACTACGTTTACTACAGCGCGCTTCACTGAGCTTGATCCGACACGAGCTTGACCAATTGTTTACAAAATGTTCATACAAAATGACCAAGTCGACTGCGTTTACTACGGCGCGCTTCACTGAGCTTGACCCGACACGAGCTTGACCAATTGTTAACAAAATGTTCATACAAAATGACCAAGTCGACTGCGTTTACTACGGCGCGCTTCACTGAGCTTGATCCGACACGAGCTTGACCAATTGTTAACAAAATGTTCATACAATATGACCAAGTCGACTGCGTTTACTACGGCGCGCTTCACTGAGCTTGATCCGACACGAGCTTGACCAATTGTTTACAAAATATTCATACAAAATGACCAAGTCGACTGCGTTTACTACGGCGCGCTTCACCGAGTTTGACCCGACACGAGCTTGACCAATTGTTTACAAAATGTTCATACAAAATGACTAAGTCGACTGCGTTTACTACGGCGCGCTTCACCGAGCTTGACCCGACACGAGCTTGACCAATTGTTTACAAAATGTTTATACAAAATGACCAAGTCGACTGCGTTTACTACGGCGCGCTTCACTGAGCTTGACCCGACACGAGCTTGACCAATTGTTTACAAAATGTTCATACAAAATGACCAAGTCGACTGCGTTTACTACGGCGCGCTTCACCGAGCTTGATCCGACACGAGCTTGACCAATTGTTAACAAAATGTTCATACAAAATGACCAAGTCGACTGCGTTTACTACGGCGCGCTTCACTGAGCTTGACCCGACACGAGCTTGACCAATTGTTTACAAAATGTTCATACATAATGACCAAGTCGACTGCGTTTACTACGGCGCGCTTCACTGAGCATGATCCGACACGAGCTTGACCAATTGTTAACAAAATGTTCATACAAAATGACCAAGTCGACTGCGTTTACTACGGCGCGCTTCACCGAGCTTGATCCAACACGAGCTTGACCAATTGTTAACAAAATGTTCATACAAAATGACCAAGTCGACTGCGTTTACTACGGCGCGCTTCACCGAGCTTGATCCGACACGAGCTTGACCAATCGTTTACAAAATGTTCATACAAAATGACCAAGTCGACTGCGTTTACTACGGCGCGCTTCACTGAGCTTGATCCGACACGAGCTTGACCAATTGTTTACAAAATGTTCATACATAATGACCAAGTCGACTGCGTTTACTACGGCGCGCTTCACTGAGCATGATCCGACACGAGCTTGACCAATTGTTAACAAAATGTTCATACAAAATGACCGAGTCGACTGCGTTTACTACGGCGCGCTTCACCGAGCTTGATCCGACACGAGCTTGACCAATTGTTAACAAAATGTTCATACAAAATGACCAAGTCGACTGCGTTTACTACGGCGCGCTTCACCGAGCTTGATCCGACACGAGCTTGACCAATTGTTTACAAAATGTTCACACAAAATGACCAAGTCGACTGCGTTTACTACGGCGCGCTTCACTGAGCTTGATCCGACACGAGCTTGACCAATTGTTAACAAAATGTTCATACAAAATGACCAAGTCGACTGCGTTTACTACGGCGCGCTTCACTGAGCTTGATCCGATACGAGCTTGACCAATTGTTTACAAAATGTTCATACAAAATGACCAAGTCGACTGCGTTTACTACGGCGCGCTTCACTGAGCTTGACCCGACACGAGCTTGACCAATTGTTTACAAAATGTTCATACAAAATGACCAAGTCGACTGCGTTTACTACGGCGCGCTTCACTGAGCTTGATCCGACACGAGCTTGACCAATTGTTTACAAAATGTTCATACAAAATGACCAAGTCGACTGCGTTTACTACGGCGCGCTTCACTGAGCTTGATCCGATACGAGCTTGACCAATTGTTTACAAAATGTTCATACAAAATGACCAAGTCGACTGCGTTTACTACGGCGCGCTTCACTGAGCTTGATCCGACACGAGCTTGACCAATTGTTTACAAAATGTTCATACAAAATGACCAAGTCGACTGCGTTTACTACGGCGCGCTTCACTGAGCTTGACCCGACACGAGCTTGACCAATTGTTAACAAAATGTTCATACAAAATGACCAAGTCGACTGCGTTTACTACGGCGCGCTTCACTGAGCTTGATCCGACACGAGCTTGACCAATTGTTAACAAAATGTTCATACAATATGACCAAGTCGACTGCGTTTACTACGGCGCGCTTCACTGAGCTTGATCCGACACGAGCTTGACCAATTGTTTACAAAATATTCATACAAAATGACCAAGTCGACTGCGTTTACTACGGCGCGCTTCACCGAGTTTGACCCGACACGAGCTTGACCAATTGTTTACAAAATATTCATACAAAATGACCAAGATGACTGCGTTTACTACGGCGCGCTTCACTGAGCTTGATCCGACACGAGCTTGACCAATTGTTTACAAAACGTTCATACAAAATGACCAAGTCGACTGCGTTTACTACGGCGCGCTTCACTGAGCTTGACCCGACACGAGCTTGACCAATTGTTAACAAAATGTTCATACAAAATGACCAAGTCGACTACGTTTACTACGGCGCGCTTCACTGAGCTTGATCCGACACGAGCTTGACCAATTGTTTACAAAATGTTCATACAAAATGACCAAGTCGACTGCGTTTACTACGGCGCGCTTCACTGAGCTTGACCCGACACGAGCTTGACCAATTGTTTACAAAATGTTCACACAAAATGACCAAGTCGACTGCGTTTACTACGGCGCGCTTCACTGAGGTTGATCCGACACGAGCTTGACCAATTGTTTACAAAATGTTCATACAAAATGACCAAGTCGACTGCGTTTACTACGGCGCGCTTCACTGAGCTTGATCCGACACGAGCTTGACCAATTGTTAACAAAATGTTCATACAAAATGACCAAGTCGACTGCGTTTACTACGGCGCGCTTCACCGAGTTTGACCCGACACGAGCTTGACCAATTGTTTACAAAATGTTCATACAAAATGACTAAGTCGACTGCGTTTACTACGGCGCGCTTCACCGAGCTTGACCCGACACGAGCTTGACCAATTGTTTACAAAATGTTTATACAAAATGACCAAGTCGACTGCGTTTACTACGGCGCGCTTCACTGAGCTTGACCCGACACGAGCTTGACCAATTGTTTACAAAATGTTCATACAAAATGACCAAGTCGACTGCGTTTACTACGGCGCGCTTCACCGAGCTTGATCCGACACGAGCTTGACCAATTGTTAACAAAATGTTCATACAAAATGACCAAGTCGACTGCGTTTACTACGGCGCGCTTCACCGAGCTTGATCCGACACGAGCTTGACCAATTGTTAACAAAATGTTCATACAAAATGACCAAGTCGACTGCGTTTACTACGGCGCGCTTCACTGAGCTTGACCCGATACGAGCTTGACCAATTGTTTACAAAATATTCATACAAAATGACCAAGTTGACTGCGTTTACTACGGCGCGCTTCACTGAGTTTGATCCGACACGAGCTTGACCAATTGTTAACAAAATGTTCATACAAAATGACCAAGTCGAATGCGTTTACTACGGCGCGCTTCACTGAGCTTGATCCGACACGAGCTTGACCAATTGTTTACAAAATGTTCATAGAAAATGACCAAGTCGACTGCGTTTACTACGGCGCGCTTCACTGAGCTTGATCCGACACGAGCTTGACCAGTTGTTTACAAAATGTTCATACAAAATGACCAAGTCGACTGCGTTTACTACGGCGCGCTTCACTGAGCTTGATCCGACACGAGCTTGACCAATTGTTTACAAAATGTTCATACAAAATGACCTAGTCGACTGCGTTTACTACGGCGCGCTTCACTGAGCTTGATCCGACACGAGCTTGACCAATTGTTAACAAAATGTTCATACAAAATGACCAAGTCGACTGCGTTTACTACGGCGCGCTTCACTGAGCTTGATCCGACACGAGCTTGACCAATTGTTTACAAAATGTTCATACAAAATGACCAAGTCGACTGCGTTTACTACGGCGCGCTTCACTGAGCTTGATCCGACACGAGCTTGACCAATTGTTAACAAAATGTTCATACAAAATGACCAAGTCGACTGCGTTTACTACGGCGCGCTTCACCGAGCTTGATCCGACACGAGCTTGACCAATTGTTTACAAAATGTTCATACAAAATTACCAAGTCGACTGCGTTTACTACGGCGCGCTTCACCGAGCTTGACCAATTGTTTACAAAATGTTCATACAAAATGACCAAGTCGACTGCGTTTACTACGGCGCGCTTCACCGAGCTTGATCCGACACGAGCTTTACCAATTGCTTACAAAATGTTCATACAAAATGACCAAGTCGACTGCGTTTACTACGGCGCGCTTCACTGAGCTTGACCCGACACGAGTTTACCAATTGTTTACAAAATGTTCATACAAAATGACCAAGTCGACTGCGTTTACTACGGCGCGCTTCACCGAGCTTGATCCGACACGAGCTTGACCAATTGTTTACAAAATGTTCATACAAAATGACCAACTCGACTGCGTTTACTACGGCGCGCTTCACTGAGCTTGATCCGACACGAGCTTGACCAATTGTTAACAAAATGTTCATACAAAATGACCAAGTCGACTGCGTTTACTACGGCGCGCTTCACTGAGCTTGATCCGACACGAGCTTGACCAATTGTTTACAAAATGTTCATACAAAATGACCAAGTCGACTGCGTTTACTACGGCGCGCTTCACTGAGCTTGATCCGACACGAGCTTGACCAATTGTTAACAAAATGTTCATACAAAATGACCAAGTCGACTGCGTTTACTACGGCGCGCTTCACTGAGCATGATCCGACACGAGCTTGACCAATTGTTAACAAAATGTTCATACAAAATGACCAAGTCGACTGCGTTTACTACGGCGCGCTTCACCGAGCTTGATCCGACACGAGCTTGACCAATTGTTAACAAAATGTTCATACAAAATGACCAAGTCGACTGCGTTTACTACGGCGCGCTTCACCGAGCTTGCTCCGACACGAGCTTGACCAATTGTTTACAAAATGTTCACACAAAATGACCAAGTCGACTGCGTTTACTACGGCGCGCTTCACTGAGGTTGATCCGACACGAGCTTGACCAATTGTTTACAAAATGTTCATACAAAATGACCAAGTCGACTGCGTTTACTACGGCGCGCTTCACTGAGCTTGATCCGACACGAGCTTGACCAATTGTTAACAAAATGTTCATACAAAATGACCAAGTCGACTGCGTTTACTACGGCGCGCTTCACCGAGCTTGATCCGACACGAGCTTGACCAATTGTTTACAAAATGTTCATACAAAATGACCAAGTCGACTGCGTTTACTACGGCGCGCTTCACCGAGCTTGATCCGACACGAGCTTGACCAATTGTTAACAAAATGTTCATACAAAATGACCAAGTCGACTGCGTTTACTACGGCGCGCTTCACCGAGCTTGATCCGACACGAGCTTGACCAATTGTTTACAAAATATTCATACAAAATGACCAAGTTGACTGCGTTTACTACGGCGCGCTTCACTGAGCTTGATCCGACACGAGCTTGACCAATTGTTTACAAAATGTTCATACAAAATGACCAAGTCGACTGCGTTTACTACGGCGCGCTTCACTGAGCTTGACCCGACACGAGCTCGACCAATTGTTAACAAAATGTTCATACAAAATGACCAAGTCGACTGCGTTTACTACGGCGCGCTTCACTGAGCTTGATCCGACACGAGCTTGACCAATTGTTAACAAAATGTTCATACAAAATGACCAAGTCGACTGCGTTTACTACGGCGCGCTTCACTGAGCTTGATCCGACACGAGCTTGACCAATTGTTAACAAAATGTTCATACAAAATGACCAAGTCGACTGCGTTTACTACGGCGCGCTTCACTGAGCTTGATCCGACACGAGCTTGACCAATTGTTTACAAAATATTCATACAAAATGACCAAGTCGACTGCGTTTACTACGGCGCGCTTCACCGAGCTTGACCCGACACGAGCTTGACCAATTGTTTACAAAATGTTCATACAAAATCACTCAGTCGACTGCGTTTACTACGGCGCGCTTCACTGAGCTTGATCCGACACGAGCTTGACCAATTGTTTACAAAATGTTTATACAAAATTACCAAGTCGACTGCGTTTACTACGGGGCGCTTCACTGAGCTTGACCCGACACGAGCTTGACCAATTGTTTAAAAATGTTCATACAAAATGACCAAGTCGACTGCGTTTACTACGGCGCGCTTCACCGAGCTTGACCCGACACGAGCTTGACCAATTGTTTACAAAATGTTCATACAAAATGACCAAGTCGACTGCGTTTACTACGGCGCGCTTCACCGAGCTTGATCCGACACGAGCTTGACCAATTGTTAACAAAATGTTCATACAAAATGACCAAGTCGACTGCGTTTACTACGGCGCGCATCACTGAGCTTGACCCGACACGAGCTTGACCAATTGTTTACAAAATATTCATACAAAATGACCAAGTCGACTGCGTTTACTACGGCGCGCTTCACTGAGCTTGATCTGACACGAGCTTGACCAATTGTTAACAAAATGTTCATACAAAATGACCAAGTCGACTGCGTTTACTACGGCGCGCTTCACTGAGATTGATCCGATACGAGCTTGACCAATTGTTTACAAAATGTTCATACAAAATGACCAAGTCGAGTGCGTTTACTACGGCGCGCTTCACTGAGCTTGACCCGACACGAGCTTGACCAATTGTTAACAAAATGTTCATACAAAATGACCAAGTCGACTGCGTTTACTACGGCGCGCTTCACTGAGCTTGACCCGACACAAGCTTGACCAATTGTTTACAAAATGTTCATACAAAATGACCAAGTCGACTGCGTTTACTACGGCGCGCTTCACTGAGCATGATCCGACACGAGCTTGACCAATTGTTAACAAAATGTTCATACAAAATGACCAAGTCGACTGCGTTTACTACGGCGCGCTTCACCGAGCTTGATCCGACACGAGCTTGACCAATTGTTAACAAAATGTTCATACAAAATGACCAAGTCGACTGCGTTTACTACGGCGCGCTTCACCGAGCTTGATCCGACACGAGCTTGACCAATTGTTTACAAAATGTTCACACAAAATGACCAAGTCGACTGCGTTTACTACGGCGCGCTTCACTGAGCTTGATCCGACACGAGCTTGACCAATTGTTTACAAAATGTTCATACAAAATGACCAAGTCGACTGCGTTTACTACGGCGCGCTTCACTGAGCTTGATCCGACACGAGCTTGACCAATTATTTACAAAATGTTCATACAAAATGACCAAGTCGACTGCGTTTACTACGGCGCGCTTCACTGAGCTTGATCCGACACGAGCTTGACCAATTGTTTACAAAATGTTCATACAAAATGACCAACTCGACTGCGTTTACTACGGCGCGCTTCACTGAGCTTGATCCGACACGAGCTTGACCAATTGTTAACAAAATGTTCATACAAAATGACCAAGTCGACTGCGTTTACTACGGCGCGCTTCACTGAGCTTGATCCGACACGAGCTTGACCAATTGTTTACAAAATATTCATACAAAATGACCAAGTTGACTGCGTTTACTACGGCGCGCTTCACTGAGCTTGATCCGACACGAGCTTGACCAATTGTTTACAAAATGTTCATACAAAATGACCAAGTCGACTGCGTTTACTACGGCGCGCTTCACTGAGCTTGACCCGACACGAGCTTGACCAATTGTTAACAAAATGTTCATACAAAATGACCAAGTCGACTGCGTTTACTACGGCGCGCTTCACTGAGCTTGATCCGACACGAGCTTGACCAATTGTTAACAAAATGTTCATACAATATGACCAAGTCGACTGCGTTTACTACGGCGCGCTTCACTGAGCTTGATCCGACACGAGCTTGACCAATTGTTTACAAAATATTCATACAAAATGACCAAGTCGACTGCGTTTACTACGGCGCGCTTCACCGAGTTTGACCCGACACGAGCTTGACCAATTGTTTACAAAATGTTCATACAAAATGACCAAGTCGACTGCGTTTACTACGGCGCGCTTCACCGAGCTTGACCCGACACGAGCTTGACCAATTGTTTACAAAATGTTCATACAAAATGACCAAGTCGACTGCGTTTACTACGGCACGCTTCACCGAGCTTGACCCGACACGAGCTTGACCAATTGTTTACAAAATTTTCATACAAAATGACCAAGTCGACTGCGTTTACTACGGCGCGCTTCACCGAGCTTGATCCGACACCAGCTTGACCAATTGTTAACAAAATGTTCATACAAAATGACCAAGTCGACTGCGTTTACTACGGCGCGCTTCACTGAGCTTGACCCGACACGAGCTTGACCAATTGTTTACAAAATATTCATACAAAATGACCAAGTCGACTGCGTTTACTACGGCGCGCTTCACCGAGCTTGATCCGACACGAGCTTTACCAATTGTTTACAAAATGTTCATACAAAATGACCAAGTCGACTGCGTTTACTACGGCGCGCTTCACCGAGCTTGATCCGACACGAGCTTGACCAATTGTTAACAAAATGTTCATACAAAATGACCAAGTCGACTGCGTTTACTACGGCGCGCTTCACCGAGCTTGATCCGACACGAGCTTGACCAATTGTTTACAAAATGTTCACACAAAATGACCAAGTCGACTGCGTTTACTACGGCGCGCTTCACTGAGCTTGATCCGACACGAGCTTGACCAATTGTTTACAAAATGTTCATACAAAATGACCAAGTCGACTGCGTTTACTACGGCGCGCTTCACTGAGCTTGATCCGACACGAGCTTGACCAATTATTTACAAAATGTTCATACAAAATGACCAAGTCGACTGCGTTTACTACGGCGCGCTTCACTGAGCTTGATCCGACACGAGCTTGACCAATTGTTAACAAAATGTTCATACAAAATGACCAAGTCGACTGCGTTTACTACGGCGCGCTTCACTGAGCTTGACCCGACACGAGCTTGACCAATTGTTAACAAAAAGTTCATACAAAATGACCAAGTCGACTACGTTTACTACGGCGCGCTTCACTGAGCTTGACCCGACACGAGCTTGACCAATTGTTTACAAAATGTTCATACAAAATGACCAAGTCGACTGCGTTTACTACGGCGCGCTTCACTGAGCTTGACCCGACACGAGCTTGACCAATTGTTAACAAAATGTTCATACAAAATGACCAAGTCGACTGCGTTTACTACGGCGCGCTTCACTGAGCTTCATCCGACACGAGCTTGACCAATTGTTAACAAAATGTTCATACTGTTCGCGATTACGCTAAACTTTGTTCTTCATTACGGTGTTGTTCTACCAATCCACGCAAGTCACGTGACTATTTTAAACTTTTCCTATTGGATGTAATAAAAATGTTCCTACCACCCGCTCCTCGAATTTTGTTGAAAGGGAAGATACGCGATTACACGCACGCATGCAAGACAATATACAGTTTTTAATTGAAATATCCCGAAATCCATAAAGAAAGTATCCTGTAATAAGCCAATCGTCATAAATAAGTACCTGGCATCGCAAAGTAGGTACATGTGGTCCTTCAACGCCAAATATATCAAGATTCAGCATCCTGTGGAATACGCGGACACGTGGCTGCCATTACCGGAAAATCACCAAACTACGCAATTGATATCTGGATTTTGGAATAAGGATTACCTGGAGGCTAAGCGCGCATTGGAACTGATATTGGATTGGTATTCCATCAAACTTCAAACGCAATCTGGTGGGACCAACCTTCTTTTCTTTCCATACACCTCCCTGTTCTTTTTGTCTAATTCTATGTCTAAATGGATTTCAGAGCAAAGGAGTGCTAGTTCAGTGCTAAACGTGGATTAAAACGAAGGCTTGTGACGTTGCTATCGCTGCTGACGTGTTTTTTCTTCCACTCATCCATTCAAATCGTAAGTACTCCTGCTTTCATATACCACCAAAATGTCTACTTCGTCTCGTGACAAATCTCCCAAGCTAAGTGTAGATACTAATGTAGTTCCAGAAAGGTCTAAATCCCGCGATAGATCTCCCAATGTCCTCTGTGACAATCCTGATTTATTTCGCGAGCTGGTTAAAAAACGAGGAATAGTAAAGGGTAGGCTTACTAAATTTAATACCTATATACAATCATTAAAAGATAACGAAAGCTTTGTTCGTTTTTCTCGAGATCACATAGATTTAAAATTACGCATCAAGGGAGCTACTGGTTTATTTACCGAGTTCAATGATATCCAAGCTAAAATCGAAGAGTGTGTTTACGACAGCGAGATAAACGATCAGTTATGTAACAGGGAATCATTTGAAAACTCCTATTATAGCACGTTAGCCCTTGCGGAGTCCATGCTATCCAGTGATGAGGTTACCGACTGTTCTCATAAGTCCTGTCACAGCGATAAGCCACAATCGGTGAAATTACCTGTCATTTCTATGCCTACCTTCGACGGTTCATATGAGCACTGGCTTGAGTTTAGAGATACCTTTTTATCGTTGGTTCATACCTCTAAACATATAAGTAATATACAAAAGTTTCATTACTTGAAGTCGTCATTGAAGGGTAATGCCATGTTGGTTATAGAATCGATAGAATTTTCCTCTGATAACTATTCTGTTGCATGGGAGTTGTTGTTGAATAGGTACAACAATAATCGAGTTTTGGTACATAATCACGTAAAGGCGTTGTTTACAATTAGTGCGTTGACAAAAGAGTCGCCCGCATACATAAGAAAACTAATTGATACGATACTAAAGAACTTACGCGCACTTAAAATCCTAGGTGAGCCTACGGACTCCTGGGATACTCTTATCAATTATATAATCGTGTCTAAATGAGATAAAACAACTGAACGCGAGTGGGAGACATATAAATGCACATTGTTATCGAGCGAAAACAATTCTAAACGCGTTATTAAAATGAGTGACTTGATTGGATTCTTAAAAGATAGGGCAGATATGCTGGAAACATTGCAGCTGTCCCATAATAAGGCACATAATAATTTACAAGCCGAAACTAAAAAACATTCACATTCATATAACACGTCACACTGCAATGTTTCTTCGACCAATAAGTCATACGACCGTCAGTCACGCGTTTATAAACCCTGCTTGAAATGCAACGGAACTCATCAGCTTTATTCATGTCAGAAATTCATTGAAAGCGATTTAGAATCAAAATTAAAACTGGTACGCGATCACAAACTTTGCGAGAATTGCTTACGCTCGGGACATGCATCTGATAGCTGTAGGTATGGGCCGTGCAGGAGATGCAACAAGAAACACAACTCAATCATTCATAATGATAACACTGATAGCTCGGTCTCATTTCATTCGAGTGTTGCATCTGAGAGGTCCGTCGTGAGTGCAGCCGCAGCGCAGGCTTCCTCTGACCGCCCCCCCACGTCCGTCGCGGACCCTATCCACGTAAACAAAGCGCACATGCAAAATCAATGCACTAAATCTAAAGGTTTGCATACAGTTTTATTGTCAACAGCTGTAGTTGAGGTCGCTGACACTTATGGTGCTTATCACCAAGCGCGCGCGCTGCTAGACAGTGGAAGCCAGCGGTGCTTCATCTCTAAATCATTTTGTAATTTAATAAACGCGCCATTAATACAGTCCATTCATGAAGTAAGAGGAGTAGGTAATTCAGTGATACAATGTTCAGAAACTTGTAGCATTGAAGTTAATTCGCGCGTCGATAATAAATTCATTACGCGCATCGAGTGTTTTGTATTATCGCAAATAACGTCTACGCTGCCAGCCTTATGCCAATTAAGCGCGCAGTTCTGTATTCCAGACAACATAAGGTTGGCAGATCCGCAGTTTTTAGATTCTAAAAACGTAGATACACACGCCGGCAAAATTAGGGGAACAAAGGTAAAAAATCGAATTTCCCATTTTTTTTTAAATTCTTTTTTATTTGTTGTTTCTTTAATTAAAATTATGAATATGAGGTATAAAAAAAACATGATTTCAGATTGATTGTCCTTTAATTTAAGGAAAAATTTAATAAAATTAAAGAAATAACACATTTACGAAATTAGGCTTAACAAATTAAATGCAGTTTTTTTTTTCAAAAGTCGTCCATATAAAAAAAATTAATAGCGCGTATTGCTTCCACGGGCTCTTATGAGAGCCTGAATGCGTTTTCCCATTCCTCCAATGATGCCATCAATCATTTCTTGAGACAAATTCTCCCACTCTTCGACAAGGGCCAATTTGAGCTCTTCGACGTTCCTAGGAGCTGGGGTTCTTCCATGTACCCTTCTTCCGAGGACGTCCCAAACATGCTCTATGGGGTTCATGTCTGGAGAACGTGCTGGCCAGTTCATTTGGGTGATGGCAACCTCATTAAGATAATCGCGCACAACGCGCGCTGTGTGGGGCCGAGCGTTATCGTGCATAAACACGAAATTATCGCCAATAAATGGGGCAAATGGCATTACATGGGGCTCTAGGATCTCTGAGATGTAACGCAGTGCAGTTAGGGATCCATTTTCAATGACCACCAGCTCTGTACGGGCTCCAAAAGATATGCCACCCCACACCATAACGCAGCCCCCACCATAAGCCACTGTTTCGGTGAAACTCGTTGGATTATAGCGTTCTCCTCGATACCGCCACATCTTCTCCCTCCCATCAATGAAATTTACACAAAAACGGCTTTCGTCAGTAAATAAAACTCGCCTCCACTCGTCTGTCCAATCACGGTGCTGACGAGCAAATGCCAATCTGGCTACTCGATGGCTCACCTCGAGTTTTGGCGCTTTGGCGGGAACTCGTGACTGCAAACCAACTTCATTTAATCGTCTTCTCACTGTTCGTTCACTTACACGGGTGTTACGGACTTCTTCTAACAAATTTCGTGTCTGAACAGCAGTTTGACGACGGTTTCTCAGAGTTTGCACCCTTATAAAACGGTCATCTAATGCATCAGTTGCCCGATTTCTTCCTTGTCCACGCCGACGCACGTAAGACCCCGTTTGTCTGTACCGTTGAACATTGCGATAGACGACAGATACCGACACACCCAACACTCTACTCACTGAACGGTAGGTGTGACCTTCCTCGATCATTGTTACGGCTCTGGCAACTTCAGGTGCCGGCAAATCACTCATTTTGTATTCAATACAATGTATACTCTTCAAAGATTAACAGTAGAATGAGCTAAAATCAGTTTAAAACACGTTAGCATTTTTTTGATAAATAGCACTTATGACCGTAGAATTGTCAACAAACACTCAAGTGGGTATAATTTAAGTTTTAAACATCGAATAACAGGATTCTTTTTTTGTCCATCATTCCAAAGAGGTTAGGAATACAAAAAAATAATCCACTTACAAAAATACCCAAAAAGTTAAAAAAAAAAAAAGGATTCTTGCCTGTTCCCCTAATTTTGCCGGTGTGTGTATATTAATAGGCGCTGATAGGTTTTGGGACCTTTTAGGTGAAGGTAAGCTAAGACTTCCCAGCGGCCCTTACTTGCAAAACACGAAACTAGGTTGGATAATATCTGGCCCTGTTGTTAATCAATCGAAAAATGAAACGCGCATTCATTGTAACTTTAGTAATACGTTAGATTCGCATGGTAGTACACTAGATTCACAATTACGTATGTTTTGGGAGGTCGAAGAGCTTTCTAAAGCCGCGGATACACGAACGGAGGAAGAACGTACATGTGAGGAACATTTCATTCGCACTACAACGCGCGATAGCGAGGGAAGGTTTTCCGTGCGTATTCCTTTTAATGATTCGCCTAATACCTTGGGTGAATCATATACGCAAGCCGAGCGCCGTTTTGTCGCATTAGAAAAACGCCTACAGCGTTCGCCTGACTATAAGTTATTATACGCAGATTTTATGAAGGAATACGAAAACTTGGGTCATATGAGTCCGGTGAACTCTTATGAGAGCCCATGTTATTTCATGCCGCATCACGGCGTCTACCGGGAACATAGCACCACAACGAAGTTACGAGTTGTTTTCGACGCCAGCGCACCTTCAACTTCCGGAAAGTCACTTAATGACTTGCAATTAATCGGCCCGCCGATACAGGGTGACTTAATTTCTATTCTTATTCGCTTTAGACAACATAAATTTGTCGTATGCGCTGACGTTACTAAAATGTTCAGAAATATTTTGATAGACAAAGACCAACGAAAACTGCAAATGATTTTATGGCGTAATGATCCCTCGAAACCCTTAGGTATTTACGAATTAAATACCGTTACCTACGGAACTGCCTCCGCACCGTTTCTAAGTGTGAGGTGTTTGAAGCAGTTAGGACTTGAGTCATCGGACCCTGATGTTCAAAGAGCAATCAGGGATGATTTTTACGTTGATGACCTGTTGACGGGAATGAATGATAAATCTAGCCTAATAAAATTATGTGTAAACATTAAGGACGCGCTACAGTCTGGTTGTTTTCCACTTCAGAAGTGGATGTACAACTTTTCATGCGATGATGATGATGAGTTGTCGAACCAATCGAAGGAAATTAAATCTAATGAAAATATGAGTTCAAAAACGCTAGGTTTAGGCTGGGATAATTTAAATGATGAATTTTATTTCAATACTCAATTTCATAATGATAACAAGCCAGTCACAAAAAGGTATATTTTATCAAATATTTCACAAATATTTGACCCTCTTGGCTTGTTAAGTCCTACTATAATTATTGCAAAGGTTTTATTGCAACAATTATGGCTACTTAAAATGAATTGGGATGACACAGTTCCATCGAATGTCGCGCGAACGTGGAACCGGTTTGTTATTTCATTAAAAATGCTCAATTATATTCGCATTCCTCGGCACGCTATAGGTAGTTAGCCTATTTATTTAGAGCTAGTCAGTGATCTCACGACTGAGGCATATTTATTAGCATTAAAAAGGTTCATTTCTCGCCGTGGTAAACCACTACAAATATTTTCTGATAATGGTCGTAACTTTGTCGGGTTAATGAATGATTTTTCCGATTTCTTACGCAATTGTTCTTCTGATATTATAGAATACGCTACTAGCCAGCAAATTAAATTCAAGTTTATTCCCCCTTATTCTCCGCATTTTGGTGGTCTATGGGAGGCAGGAGTTAAATCATGCAAATATCATTTACGTCGTGTTGTAGGAAACGCGCACCTCACTTTTGAGGAGTTTAGCACAGTCCTATCACAAATAGAAGCTATCCTAAACTCCCGACCGCTCTCTCCTCTTTCTCCGAATCCTGATGACCTCACTCCTCTGACACCTGCTCACTTTTTGGTTGGTCGACCGCTAACTGCACCATCCCGCGATGACCTCAGCGACACTCCCGCGCACCGGCTGAAGCGTTATCAGAGAGTAGAACAAATACGCCAACATTTCTGGACCCGTTGGGCCAAAGAATATATATCAGAGTTGCAGGTGCGGACTAAATGGACCAAGGGATCGCCGGAGTTGAAGCCTAACTCACTCGTGTTGATAAAAGAAAACAATTTTCCACCTCTCAAATGGCATATGGGTCGAGTGCTTGCGACCATTCCAGGCAAAGATGGCATCTCCAGAGTAGCGGACATACAAACAGCTTCAGGCGTTGTTCGACGAGCTTACGCGAAGATTTGTCCTCTCATTCAAGATCAAGATGAAGCATGCGCATGATGAAGGATCATCAGGAATATTGAAAGCGGTCGCTTCCAAGGCCGGGGGCATGTTCGCGATTACGCTAAACTTTGTTCTTCATTACGGTGTTGTTCTACCAATCCACGCAAGTCACGTGACTATTTTAAACTTTTCCTATTGGATGTAATAAAAATGTTCCTACCACCCGCTCCTCGAATTTTGTTGAAAGGGAAGATACGCGATTACACGCACGCATGCAAGACAATATACAGTTTTTAATTGAAATATCCCGAAATCCATAAAGAAAGTATCCTGTAATAAGCCAATCGTCATAAATAAGTACCTGGCATCGCAAAGTAGGTACAATACAATATGACCAAGTCGACTGCGTTTACTACGGCGCGCTTCACTGAGCTTGATCCGACACGACCTTGACCAATTGTTTACAAAATATTCATACAAAATGACCAAGTCGACTGCGTTTACTACGGCGCGCTTCACCGAGTTTGACCCGACACGAGCTTGACCAATTGTTTACAAAATGTTCATACAAAATGACCAATTCGACTGCGTTTACTACGGCGCGCTTCACCGAGCTTGACCCGACACGAGCTTGACCAATTGTTTACAAAATGTTCATACAAAATGACCAAGTCGACTGCGTTTACTACGGCACGCTTCACCGAGCTTGACCCGACACGAGCTTGACCAATTGTTTACAAAATGTTCATACAAAATGACCAAGTCGACTGCGTTTACTACGGCGCGCTTCACCGAGCTTGATCCGACACGAGCTTGACCAATTGTTAACAAAATGTTCATACAAAATGACCAAGTCGACTGCGTTTACTACGGCGCGCTTCACTGAGCTTGACCCGACACGAGCTTGACCAATTGTTTACAAAATATTCATACAAAATGACCAAGTCGACTGCGTTTACTACGGCGCGCTTCACCGAGCTTGATCCGACACGAGCTTTACCAATTGTTTACAAAATGTTCATACAAAATGACCAAGTCGACTGCGTTTACTACGGCGCGCTTCACTGAGCTTGACCCGACACGAGCTTGACCAATTGTTAACAAAATGTTCATACAAAATGACCAAGTCGACTGCGTTTACTACGGCGCGCTTCACTGAGCATGATCCGACACGAGCTTGACCAATTGTTAACAAAATGTTCATACAAAATGACCAAGTCGACTGCGTTTACTACGGCGCGCTTCACTGAGCTTGACCCGACACGAGCTTGACCAATTGTTTACAAAATGTTCATACAAAATGACCAAGTCGACTGCGTTTACTACGGCGCGCTTCACTGAGCATGATCCGACACGAGCTTGACCAATTGTTAACAAAATGTTCATACAAAATGACCAAGTCGACTGCGTTTACTACGGCGCGCTTCACCGAGCTTGATCCGACACGAGCTTGACCAATTGTTAACAAAATGTTCATACAAAATGACCAAGTCGACTGCGTTTACTACGGCGCGCTTCACCGAGCTTGACCCGACACGAGCTTGACCAATTGTTTACAAAATGTTCATACAAAATGACCAAGTCGACTGCGTTTACTACGGCGCGCTTCACTGAGCATGATCCGACACGAGCTTGACCAATTGTTAACAAAATGTTCATACAAAATGACCAAGTCGACTGCGTTTACTACGGCGCACTTCACCGAGCATGATCCGACACGAGCTTGACCAATTGTTAACAAAATGTTCATACAAAATGACCAAGTCGACTGCGTTTACTACGGCGCGCTTCACCGAGCTTGATCCGACACGAGCTTGACCAATTGTTTACAAAATGTTCATACAAAATGACCAAGTCGACTGCGTTTACTACGGCGCGCTTCACTGAGCTTGATCCGACACGAGCTTGACCAATTGTTTACAAAATGTTCATACAAATTGACAAAGTCGACTGCGTTTACTACGGCGCGCTTCACCAAGCTTGATCCGACACGAGCTTGACCAATTGTTTACAAAATGTTCATACAAAATGACCAAGTCGACTGCGTTTACTACGGCGCGCTTCACCGAGCTTGATGCGACACGAGCTTTACCAATTGTTTACAAAATGTTCATACAAAATGACCATGTCGACTGCGTTTACTACGGCGCGCTTCACTGAGCTTGATCCGACACGAACTTGACCAATTGTTTACAAAATGTTCATACAACATGACCAAGTCGACTGCGTTTACTACGGCGCGCTTCACTGAGCTTGATCCGACACGAGCTTGACCAATTGTTAACAAAATGTTCATACAAAATGACCTAGTCGACTGCGTTTACTACGGCGCGCTTCACTGAGCTTGATCCGACACGAGCTTGACCAATTGTTTACAAAATGTTCATACAAAATGACCAAGTCGACTGCGTTTACTACGGCGCGCTTCACTGAGCTTGATCCGACACGAGCTTGACCAGTTGTTTACAAAATGTTCATACAAAATGACCAAGTCGACTGCGTTTACTACGGCGCGCTTCACTGAGCTTGATCCGACACGAGCTTGACCAATTGTTTACAAAATGTTCAAACAAAATGACCTAGTCGACTGCGTTTACTACGGCGCGCTTCACTGAGCTTGATCCGACACGAGCTTGACCAATTGTTAACAAAATGTTCATACAAAATGACCAAGTCGACTGCGTTTACTACGGCGCGCTTCACTGAGCTTGATCCGACACGAGCTTGACCAATTGTTTACAAAATGTTCATACAAAATGACCAAGTCGACTGCGTTTACTACGGCGCGCTTCACTGAGCTTGATCCGACACGAGCTTGACCAATTGTTAACAAAATGTTCATACAAAATGACCAAGTCGACTGCGTTTACTACGGCGCGCTTCACTGAGCTTGATCCGACACGAGCTTGACCAATTGTTAACAAAATGTTCATACAAAATGACCAAGTCGACTGCGTTTACTACGGCGCGCTTCACCGAGCTTGATCCGACACGAGCTTGACCAATTGTTTACAAAATGTTCATACAAAATGACCAAGTCGACTGCGTTTACTACGGCGCGCTTCACCGAGCTTGATCCGACACGAGCTTTACCAATTGTTTACAAAATGTTCATACAAAATGACCAAGTCGACTGCGTTTACTACGGCGCGCTTCACTGAGCTTGATCCGAAACGAGCTTGACCAATTGTTAACAAAATGTTCATACAAAATGACCAAGTCGACTGCGTTTACTACGGCGCGCTTCACTGAGCTTGATCCGACACGAGCTTGACCAATTGTTTACAAAATGTTCATACAAAATTACCAAGTCGACTGCGTTTACTACGGCGCGCTTCACCGAGTTTGATCCGACACGAGCTTGACCAATTGTTTACAAAATGTTCATACAAAATGACCAAGTCGACTGCGTTTACTACGGCGCGCTTCACCGAGCTTGATCCGACACGAGCTTTACCAATTGTTTACAAAATGTTCATACAAAATGACCAAGTCGACTGCGTTTACTACGGCGCGCTTCACTGAGCTTGACCCGACACGAGCTTGACCAATTGTTTACAAAATGTTCATACAAAATGACCAAGTCGACTGCGTTTACTACGGCGCGCTTCACCGAGCTTGATCCGACACGAGCTTGACCAATTGTTTACAAAATGTTCATACAAAATGACCAACTCGACTGCGTTTACTACGGCGCGCTTCACTGAGCTTGACCCGACACGAGTTTACCAATTGTTTACAAAATGTTCATACAAAATGACCAAGTCGACTGCGTTTACTACGGTGCGCTTCACCGAGCTTGATCCGACACGAGCTTGACCAATTGTTTACAAAATGTTCATACAAAATTACCAAGTCGACTGCGTTTACTACGGCGCGCTTCACCGAGCTTGACCAATTGTTTACAAAATGTTCATACAAAATGACCAAGTCGACTGCGTTTACTACGGCGCGCTTCACCGAGCTTGATCCGACACGAGCTTTACCAATTGTTTACAAAATGTTCATACAAAATGACCAAGTCGACTGCGTTTACTACGGCGCGCTTCACTGAGCTTGACCCGACACGAGTTTACCAATTGTTTACAAAATGTTCATACAAAATGACCAAGTCGACTGCGTTTACTACGGCGCGCTTCACCGAGCTTGATCCGACACGAGCTTGACCAATTGTTTACAAAATGTTCATACAAAATGACCAACTCGACTGCGTTTACTACGGCGCGCTTCACTGAGCTTGATCCGACACGAGCTTGACCAATTGTTAACAAAATGTTCATACAAAATGACCAAGTCGACTGCGTTTACTACGGCGCGCTTCACTGAGCTTGATCCGACACGAGCTTGACCAATTGTTTACAAAATGTTCATACAAAATGACCAAGTCGACTGCGTTTACTACGGCGCGCTTCACTGAGCTTGATCCGACACGAGCTTGACCAATTGTTAACAAAATGTTCATACAAAATGACCAAGTCGACTGCGTTTACTACGGCGCGCTTCACCGAGCTTGATCCGACACGAGCTTGACCAATTGTTTACAAAATGTTCATACAAAATGACCAAGTCGACTGCGTTTACTACGGCGCGCTTCACCGAGCTTGATCCGACACGAGCTTGACCAATTTTTTACAAAATGTTCATACAAAATGACCAAGTCGACTGCGTTTACTACGGCGCGCTTCACTGAGCTTGATCCGACACGAGCTTGACCAATTGTTTACAAAACGTTCATACAAAATGACCAAGTCGACTGCGTTTACTACGGCGCGCTTCACCGAGCTTGATCCGACACGAGCTTGACCAATTGTTTACAAAATGTTCATACAAAATGACCAAGTCGACTGCGTTTACTACGGCGCGCTTCACTGAGCTTGATCCGACACGAGCTTGACCAATTGTTTACAAAATGTTCATACAAAATGACCAAGTCGACTGCGTTTACTACGGCGCGCTTCACTGAGCTTGATCCGACACGAGCTTGACCAATTGTTTACAAAATGTTCATACAAATTGACAAAGTCGACTGCGTTTACTACGGCGCGCTTCACCAAGCTTGATCCGACACGAGCTTGACCAATTGTTTACAAAATGTTCATACAAAATGACCAAGTCGACTGCGTTTACTACGGCGCGCTTCACCGAGCTTGATGCGACACGAGCTTTACCAATTGTTTACAAAATATTCATACAAAATGACCATGTCGACTGCGTTTACTACGGCGCGCTTCACTGAGCTTGATCCGACACGAGCTTGACCAATTGTTAACAAAATGTTCATACAAAATGACCAAGTCGACTGCGTTTACTACGGCGCGCTTCACTGAGCTTGATCCGACACGAGCTTGACCAATTGTTAACAAAATGTTCATACAAAATGACCAAGTCGACTGCGTTTACTACGGCGCGCTTCACTGAGCTTCATCCGACACGAGCTTGACCAATTGTTTACAAAATGTTCATACAAAATGACCAAGTCGACTGCGTTTACTACGGCGCGCTTCACTGAGCTTGATCCGACACGAGCTTGACCAATTGTTAACAAAATGTTCATACAAAATGACCAAGTCGACTGCGTTTACTACGGCGCGCTTCACTGAGCTTGATCCGACACGAGCTTGACCAATTGTTAACAAAATGTTCATACAAAATGACCAAGTCGACTGCGTTTACTACGGCGCGCTTCACCGAGCTTGATCCGACACGAGCTTGACCAATTGTTTACAAAATGTTCATACAAAATGACCAAGTCGACTGCGTTTACTACGGCGCGCTTCACCGAGCTTGATCCGACACGAGCTTTACCAATTGTTTACAAAATGTTCATACAAAATGACCAAGTCGACTGCGTTTACTACGGCGCGCTTCACTGAGCTTGATCCGAAACGAGCTTGACCAATTGTTAACAAAATGTTCATACAAAATGACCAAGTCGACTGCGTTTACTACGGCGCGCTTCACTGAGCTTGATCCGACACGAGCTTGACCAATTGTTTACAAAATGTTCATACAAAATTACCAAGTCGACTGCGTTTACTACGGCGCGCTTCACCGAGTTTGATCCGACACGAGCTTGACCAATTGTTTACAAAATGTTCATACAAAATGACCAAGTCGACTGCGTTTACTACGGCGCGCTTCACCGAGCTTGATCCGACACGAGCTTGACCAATTGTTTACAAAATGTTCATACAAAATGACCAAGTCGACTGCGTTTACTACGGCGCGCTTCACCGAGCTTGATGCGACACGAGCTTTACCAATTGTTTACAAAATGTTCATACAAAATTACCAAGTCGACTGCGTTTACTACGGCGCGCTTCACCGAGCTTGATCCGACACGAGCTTGACCAATTGTTTACAAAATGTTCATACAAAATGACCAAGTCGACTGCGTTTACTACGGCGCGCTTCACCGAGCTTGATCCGACACGAGCTTTACCAATTGTTTACAAAATGTTCATACAAAATGACCAAGTCGACTGCGTTTACTACGGCGCGCTTCACTGAGCTTGATCCGAAACGAGCTTGACCAATTGTTAACAAAATGTTCATACAAAATGACCAAGTCGACTGCGTTTACTACGGCGCGCTTCACTGAGCTTGATCCGACACGAGCTTGACCAATTGTTTACAAAATGTTCATACAAAATTACCAAGTCGACTGCGTTTACTACGGCGCGCTTCACCGAGTTTGATCCGACACGAGCTTGACCAATTGTTTACAAAATGTTCATACAAAATGACCAAGTCGGCTGCGTTTACTACGGCGCGCTTCACCGAGCTTGATCCAACACGAGCTTGACCAATTGTTTACAAAATGTTCATACAAAATGACCAACTCGACTGCGTTTACTACGGCGCGCTTCACTGAGCTTGACCCGAAACGAGCTTGACCAATTGTTAACAAAATGTTCATAAAAAATGACCAAGTCGACTGCGTTTACTACGGCGCGCTTCACTGAGCTTGACCCGACACGAGCTTGACCAATTGTTGACAAAATGTTCATACAAAATGACCAAGTCGACTGCGTTTACTACGGCGCGCTTCACCGAGCTTGATCCGACACGAGCTTGACCAATTGTTTACAAAATGTTCATACAAAATGACCAACTCGACTGCGTTTACTACGGCGCGCTTCACTGAGCTTGACCCGACACGAGCTTGACCAATTGTTTACAAAATGTTCATACAAATTGACAAAGTCGACTGCGTTTACTACGGCGCGCTTCACCAAGCTTGATCCGACACGAGCTTGACCAATTGTTTACAAAATGTTCATACAAAATGACCAACTCGACTGCGTTTACTACGGCGCGCTTCACTGAGCTTGATGCGACACGAGCTTGACCAATTGTTTACAAAATGTTCATACAAAATGACCAAGTCGACTGCGTTTACTACGGCGCGCTTCACTGAGCTTGATCCGACACGAGCTTGACCAATTGTTAACAAAATGTTCATACAAAATGACCAAGTCGACTGCGTTTACTACGGCGCGCTTCACTGAGCTTGATCCGACACGAGCTTGACCAATTGTTAACAAAATGTTCATACAAAATGACCAAGTCGACTGCGTTTACTACGGCGCGCTTCACTGAGCTTGATCCGACACGAGCTTGACCAATTGTTTACAAAATGTTCATACAAAATGACCAAGTCGACTGCGTTTACTACGGCGCGCTTCACTGAGCTTGATCCGACACGAGCTTGACCAGTTGTTTACAAAATGTTCATACAAAATGACCAAGTCGACTGCGTTTACTACGGCGCGCTTCACTGAGCTTGATCCGACACGAGCTTGACCAATTGTTTACAAAATGTTCATACAAAATGACCTAGTCGACTGCGTTTACTACGGCGCGCTTCACTGAGCTTGATCCGACACGAGCTTGACCAATTGTTAACAAAATGTTCATACAAAATGACCAAGTCGACTGCGTTTACTACGGCGCGCTTCACTGAGCTTGATCCGACACGAGCTTGACCAATTGTTTACAAAATGTTCATACAAAATGACCAAGTCGACTGCGTTTACTACGGCGCGCTTCACTGAGCTTGATCCGACACGAGCTTGACCAATTGTTAACAAAATGTTCATACAAAATGACCAAGTCGACTGCGTTTACTACGGCGCGCTTCACTGAGCTTGATCCGACACGAGCTTGACCAATTGTTTACAAAATGTTCATACAAAATTACCAAGTCGACTGCGTTTACTACGGCGCGCTTCACCGAGCTTGATCCGACACGAGCTTGACCAATTGTTTACAAAATGTTCATACAAAATGACCAAGTCGACTGCGTTTACTACGGCGCGCTTCACCGAGCTTGATCCGACACGAGCTTTACCAATTGTTTACAAAATGTTCATACAAAATGACCAAGTCGACTGCGTTTACTACGGCGCGTTTCACTGAGCTTGATCCGAAACGAGCTTGACCAATTGTTAACAAAATGTTCATACAAAATGACCAAGTCTACTGCGTTTACTACGGCGCGCTTCACTGAGCTTGATCCGACACGAGCTTGACCAATTGTTTACAAAATGTTCATACAAAATTACCAAGTCGACTGCGTTTACTACGGCGCGCTTCACCGAGTTTGATCCGACACGAGCTTGACCAATTGTTTACAAAATGTTCATACAAAATGACCAAGTCGACTGCGTTTACTACGGCGCGCTTCACCGAGCTTGATCCGACACGAGCTTTACCAATTGTTTACAAAATGTTCATACAAAATGACCAAGTCGACTGCGTTTACTACGGCGCGCTTCACTGAGCTTGACCCGACACGAGCTTGACCAATTGTTTACAAAATGTTCATACAAAATGACCAAGTCGACTGCGTTTACTACGGCGCGCTTCACCGAGCTTGATCCGACACGAGCTTGACCAATTGTTTACAAAATGTTCATACAAAATGACCAACTCGACTGCGTTTACTACGGCGCGCTTCACTGAGCTTGATCCGACACGAGCTTGACCAATTGTTAACAAAATGTTCATAAAAAATGACCAAGTCGACTGCGTTTACTACGGCGCGCTTCACTGAGCTTGACCCGACACGAGCTTGACCAATTGTTGACAAAATGTTCATACAAAATGACCAAGTCGACTGCGTTTACTACGGCGCGCTTCACCGAGCTTGATCCGACACGAGCTTGACCAATTGTTTACAAAATGTTCATACAAAATTACCAAGTCGACTGCGTTTACTACGGCGCGCTTCACCGAGTTTGATCCGACACGAGCTTGACCAATTGTTTACAAAATGTTCATACAAAATGACCAAGTCGGCTGCGTTTACTACGGCGCGCTTCACCGAGCTTGATCCAACACGAGCTTTACCAATTGTTTACAAAATGTTCATACAAAATGACCAAGTCGACTGCGTTTACTACGGCGCGCTTCACTGAGCTTGACCCGAAACGAGCTTGACCAATTGTTTACAAAATGTTCATACAAAATGACCAAGTCGACTGCGTTTACTACGGCGCGCTTCACCGAGCTTGATCCGACACGAGCTTGACCAATTGTTTACAAAATGTTCATACAAAATGACCAACTCGACTGCGTTTACTACGGCGCGCTTCACTGAGCTTGATCCGACACGAGCTTGACCAATTGTTAACAAAATGTTCATAAAAAATGACCAAGTCGACTGCGTTTACTACGGCGCGCTTCACTGAGCTTGACCCGACACGAGCTTGACCAATTGTTGACAAAATGTTCATACAAAATGACCAAGTCGACTGCGTTTACTACGGCGCGCTTCACCGAGCTTGATCCGACACGAGCTTGACCAATTGTTTACAAAATGTTCATACAAAATGACCAACTCGACTGCGTTTACTACGGCGCGCTTCACTGAGCTTGATCCGACACGAGCTTGACCAATTGTTTACAAAATGTTCATACAAATTGACAAAGTCGACTGCGTTTACTACGGCGCGCTTCACCAAGCTTGATCCGACACGAGCTTGACCAATTGTTTACAAAATGTTCATACAAAATGACCAAGTCGACTGCGTTTACTACGGCGCGCTTCACCGAGCTTGATGCGACACGAGCTTGACCAATTGTTTACAAAATGTTCATACAAAATGACCAAGTCGACTGCGTTTACTACGGCGCGCTTCACTGAGCTTGATCCGACACGAGCTTGACCAATTGTTAACAAAATGTTCATACAAAATGACCAAGTCGACTGCGTTTACTACGGCGCGCTTCACTGAGCTTGATCCGACACGAGCTTGACCAATTGTTAACAAAATGTTCATACAAAATGACCAAGTCGACTGCGTTTACTACGGCGCGCTTCACTGAGCTTGATCCGACACGAGCTTGACCAATTGTTTACAAAATGTTCATACAAAATGACCAAGTCGACTGCGTTTACTACGGCGCGCTTCACTGAGCTTGATCCGACACGAGCTTGACCAGTTGTTTACAAAATGTTCATACAAAATGACCAAGTCGACTGCGTTTACTACGGCGCGCTTCACTGAGCTTGATCCGACACGAGCTTGACCAATTGTTTACAAAATGTTCATACAAAATGACCTAGTCGACTGCGTTTACTACGGCGCGCTTCACTGAGCTTGATCCGACACGAGCTTGACCAATTGTTAACAAAATGTTCATACAAAATGACCAAGTCGACTGCGTTTACTACGGCGCGCTTCACTGAGCTTGATCCGACACGAGCTTGACCAATTGTTTACAAAATGTTCATACAAAATGACCAAGTCGACTGCGTTTACTACGGCGCGCTTCACTGAGCTTGATCCGACACGAGCTTGACCAATTGTTAACAAAATGTTCATACAAAATGACCAAGTCGACTGCGTTTACTACGGCGCGCTTCACTGAGCTTGATCCGACACGAGCTTGACCAATTGTTTACAAAATGTTCATACAAAATTACCAAGTCGACTGCGTTTACTACGGCGCGCTTCACCGAGCTTGATCCGACACGAGCTTGACCAATTGTTTACAAAATGTTCATACAAAATGACCAAGTCGACTGCGTTTACTACGGCGCGCTTCACCGAGCTTGATCCGACACGAGCTTTACCAATTGTTTACAAAATGTTCATACAAAATGACCAAGTCGACTGCGTTTACTACGGCGCGCTTCACTGAGCTTGATCCGAAACGAGCTTGACCAATTGTTAACAAAATGTTCATACAAAATGACCAAGTCTACTGCGTTTACTACGGCGCGCTTCACTGAGCTTGATCCGACACGAGCTTGACCAATTGTTTACAAAATGTTCATACAAAATTACCAAGTCGACTGCGTTTACTACGGCGCGCTTCACCGAGTTTGATCCGACACGAGCTTGACCAATTGTTTACAAAATGTTCATACAAAATGACCAAGTCGACTGCGTTTACTACGGCGCGCTTCACCGAGCTTGATCCGACACGAGCTTTACCAATTGTTTACAAAATGTTCATACAAAATGACCAAGTCGACTGCGTTTACTACGGCGCGCTTCACTGAGCTTGACCCGACACGAGCTTGACCAATTGTTTACAAAATGTTCATACAAAATGACCAAGTCGACTGCGTTTACTACGGCGCGCTTCACCGAGCTTGATCCGACACGAGCTTGACCAATTGTTTACAAAATGTTCATACAAAATGACCAACTCGACTGCGTTTACTACGGCGCGCTTCACTGAGCTTGATCCGACACGAGCTTGACCAATTGTTAACAAAATGTTCATAAAAAATGACCAAGTCGACTGCGTTTACTACGGCGCGCTTCACTGAGCTTGACCCGACACGAGCTTGACCAATTGTTGACAAAATGTTCATACAAAATGACCAAGTCGACTGCGTTTACTACGGCGCGCTTCACCGAGCTTGATCCGACACGAGCTTGACCAATTGTTTACAAAATGTTCATACAAAATGACCAAGTCGACTGCGTTTACTACGGCGCGCTTCACCGAGCTTGATCCGACACGAGCTTGACCAATTGTTAACAAAATGTTCATACAAAATGACCAAGTCGACTGCGTTTACTACGGCGCGCTTCACTGAGCTTGACCCGACACGAGCTTGACCAATTGTTTACAAAATATTCATACAAAATGACCAAGTCGACTGCGTTTACTACGGCGCGCTTCACCGAGCTTGATCCGACACGAGCTTTACCAATTGTTTACAAAATGTTCATACAAAATGACCAAGTCGACTGCGTTTATTACGGCGCGCTTCACTGAGCTTGATCCGACACGAGCTTGACCAATTGTTAACAAAATGTTCATACAAAATGACCAAGTCGACTGCGTTTACTACGGCGCGCTTCACTGAGCTTGATCCGACACGAGCTTGACCAATTGTTTACAAAATATTCATACAAAATGACCAAGTTGACTGCGTTTACTACGGCGCGCTTCACTGAGCTTGATCCGACACGAGCTTGACCAATTGTTTACAAAATGTTCATACAAAATGACCAAGTCGACTGCGTTTACTACGGCGCGCTTCACTGAGCTTGACCCGACACGAGCTTGACCAATTGTTAACAAAATGTTCATACAAAATGACCAATTCGACTGCGTTTACTACGGCGCGCTTCACTGAGCTTGATCCGACACGAGCTTGACCAATTGTTAACAAAATGTTCATACAAAATGACCAAGTCGACTGCGTTTACTACGGCGCGCTTCACTGAGCTTGATCCGATACGAGCTTGACCAATTGTTTACAAAATATTCATACAAAATGACCAAGTCGACTGCGTTTACTACGGCGCGCTTCACCGAGCTTGACCCAAAACGAGCTTGACCAATTGTTTACAAAATGTTCATACAAAATGACCAAGTCGACTGCGTTTACTACGGCGCGCTTCACCGAGCTTGACCCGACACGAGCTTGACCAATTGTTTACAAAATGTTCATACAAAATGACCAAGTCGACTGCGTTTACTACGGCGCGCTTCACCGAGCTTGACCCGACACGAGCTTGACCAATTGTTAACAAAATGTTCATACAAAATGACCAAGTCGACTGCGTTTACTACGGCGCGCTTCACCGAGCTTGATCCGACACGAGCTTGACCAATTGTTAACAAAATGTTCATACAAAATGACCAAGTCGACTGCGTTTACTACGGCGCGCTTCACTGAGCTTGACCCGACACGAGCTTGACCAATTGTTTACAAAATGTTCATACAAAATGACCAAGTCGACTGCGTTTACTACGGCGCGCTTCACTGAGCTTGATCCGACACGAGCTTGACCAATTGTTTACAAAATGTTCATACAAAATGACCAAGTCGACTGCGTTTACTACGGCGCGCTTCACTGAGCTTGATCCGACACGAGCTTGACCAATTGTTTACAAAATGTTCATACAAAATGACCAAGTCGACTGCGTTTACTACGGCGCGCTTCACTGAGCTTGATCCGACACGAGCTTGACCAATTTTTAACAAAATGTTCATACAAAATGACCAAGTCGACTGCGTTTACTACGGCGCGCTTCACTGAGATTGATCCGACACGAGCTTGACCAATTGTTTACAAAATATTCATACAAAATGACCAAGTTGACTGCGTTTACTACGGCGCGCTTCACTGAGCTTGATCCGACACGAGCTTGACCAATTGTTTACAAAATGTTCATACAAAATGACCAAGTCGACTGCGTTTACTACGGCGCGCTTCACTGAGCTTGACCCGACACGAGCTTGACCAATTGTTAACAAAATGTTTATACAAAATGACCAAGTCGACTGCGTTTACTACGGCGCGCTTCACTGAGCTTGATCCGACACGAGCTTGACCAATTGTTAACAAAATGTTCATACAAAATGACCAAGTCGACTGCGTTTACTATGGCGCGCTTCACTGAGCTTGATCCGACACGAGCTTGACCAATTGTTTACAAAATGTTCATACAAAATGACCAAGTCGACTGCGTTTACTACGGCGCGCTTCACTGAGCTTGATCCGACACGAGCTTGACCAATTGTTTACAAAATGTTCATACAAAATGACCAAGTCGACTGCGTTTACTACGGCGCGCTTCACTGAGCGTGATCCGACACGAGCTTGACCAATTGTTAACAAAATGTTCATACAAAATGACCAAGTCGACTGCGTTTACTACGGCGCGCTTCACTGAGCTTGACCCGACACGAGCTTGACCAATTGTTAACAAAATGTTCATACAAAATGACCAATTCGACTGCGTTTACTACGGCGCGCTTCACCGAGCTTTACCCGACACGAGCTTGACCAATTGTTTACAAAATGTTCATACAAAATGACCAAGTCGACTGCGTTTACTACGGCGCGCTTCACTGAGCTTGACCCGACACGAGCTTGACCAATTGTTTACAAAATGTTCATACAAAATGACCAAGTCGACTGCGTTTACTACGGCGCGCTTCACCGAGCTTGACCCGACACGAGCTTGACCAATTGTTAACAAAATGTTCATACAAAATGACCAAGTCGACTGCGTTTACTACGGCGCGCTTCACTGAGCTTGATCCGACACGAGCTTGACCAATTGTTTACAAAATATTCATACAAAATGACCAAGTTGACTGCGTTTACTACGGCGCGCTTCACTGAGCTTGACCCGACACGAGCTTGACCAATTGTTTACAAAATATTCATACAAAATGACCAAGTCGACTGCGTTTACTACGGCGCGCTTCACCGAGCTTGATCCGACACGAGCTTTACCAATTGTTGACAAAATGTTCATACAAAATGACCAAGTCGACTGCGTTTACTACGGCGCGCTTCACTGAGCTTGACCCGACACGAGCTTGACCAATTGTTTACAAAATGTTCATACAAAATGACCAAGTCGACTGCGTTTACTACGGCGCGCTTCACTGAGCTTGATCCGACACGAGCTTGACCAATTGTTAACAAAATGTTCATACAAAATGACCAAGTCGACTGCGTTTACTACGGCGCGCTTCACTGAGCTTGATCCGATACGAGCTTGACCAATTGTTTACAAAATGTTCATACAAAATGACCAAGTCGACTGCGTTTACTACGGCGCGCTTCACTGAGCTTGACCCGACACGAGCTTGACCAATTGTTAACAAAATGTTCATACAAAATGACCAAGTCGACTACGTTTACTACGGCGCGCTTCACTGAGCTTGACCCGACACGAGCTTGACCAATTGTTTACAAAATGTTCATACAAAATGACCAAGTCGACTGCGTTTACTACGGCGCGCTTCACCGAGCTTGACCCGACACGAGCTTGACCAATTGTTTACAAAATGTTCATACAAAATGACCAAGTCGACTGCGTTTACTACGGCACGCTTCACCGAGCTTGATCCGACACGAGCTTGACCAGTTGTTTACAAAATGTTCACACAAAATGACCAAGTCGACTGCGTTTACTACGGCGCGCTTCACTGAGCTTGATCCGACACGAGCTTGACCAATTGTTTACAAAATGTTCATACAAAATGACCAAGTCGACTGCGTTTACTACGGCGCGCTTCACTGAGCTTGATCCGACACGAGCTTGACCAATTATTTACAAAATGTTCATACAAAATGACCAAGTCGACTGCGTTTACTACGGCGCGCTTCACTGAGCTTGATCCGACACGAGCTTGACCAATTGTTTACAAAATGTTCATACAAAATGACGAAGTCGACTGCGTTTACTACGGCGCGCTTCACTGAGCTTGATCCGACACGAGCTTGACCAATTGTTAACAAAATGTTCATACAAAATGACCAAGTCGACTGCGTTTACTACGGCGCGCTTCACTGAGCTTGATCCGACACGAGCTTGACCAATTGTTTACAAAATATTCATACAAAATGACCAAGTTGACTGCGTTTACTACGGCGCGCTTCACTGAGCTTAATCCGACACGAGCTTGACCAATTGTTTACAAAATGTTCATACAAAATGACCAAGTCGACTGCGTTTACTACGGCGCGCTTCACCGAGCTTGATGCGACACGAGCTTTACCAATTGTTTACAAAATGTTCATACAAAATGACCATGTCGACTGCGTTTACTACGGCGCGCTTCACTGAGCTTGATCCGACACGAACTTGACCAATTGTTTACAAAATGTTCATACAACATGACCAAGTCGACTGCGTTTACTACGGCGCGCTTCACTGAGCTTGATCCGACACGAGCTTGACCAATTGTTAACAAAATGTTCATACAAAATGACCTAGTCGACTGCGTTTACTACGGCGCGCTTCACTGAGCTTGATCCGACACGAGCTTGACCAATTGTTTACAAAATGTTCATACAAAATGACCAAGTCGACTGCGTTTACTACGGCGCGCTTCACTGAGCTTGATCCGACACGAGCTTGACCAGTTGTTTACAAAATGTTCATACAAAATGACCAAGTCGACTGCGTTTACTACGGCGCGCTTCACTGAGCTTGATCCGACACGAGCTTGACCAATTGTTTACAAAATGTTCAAACAAAATGACCTAGTCGACTGCGTTTACTACGGCGCGCTTCACTGAGCTTGATCCGACACGAGCTTGACCAATTGTTAACAAAATGTTCATACAAAATGACCAAGTCGACTGCGTTTACTACGGCGCGCTTCACTGAGCTTGATCCGACACGAGCTTGACCAATTGTTTACAAAATGTTCATACAAAATGACCAAGTCGACTGCGTTTACTACGGCGCGCTTCACTGAGCTTGATCCGACACGAGCTTGACCAATTGTTAACAAAATGTTCATACAAAATGACCAAGTCGACTGCGTTTACTACGGCGCGCTTCACTGAGCTTGATCCGACACGAGCTTGACCAATTGTTAACAAAATGTTCATACAAAATGACCAAGTCGACTGCGTTTACTACGGCGCGCTTCACCGAGCTTGATCCGACACGAGCTTGACCAATTGTTTACAAAATGTTCATACAAAATGACCAAGTCGACTGCGTTTACTACGGCGCGCTTCACCGAGCTTGATCCGACACGAGCTTTACCAATTGTTTACAAAATGTTCATACAAAATGACCAAGTCGACTGCGTTTACTACGGCGCGCTTCACTGAGCTTGATCCGAAACGAGCTTGACCAATTGTTAACAAAATGTTCATACAAAATGACCAAGTCGACTGCGTTTACTACGGCGCGCTTCACTGAGCTTGATCCGACACGAGCTTGACCAATTGTTTACAAAATGTTCATACAAAATTACCAAGTCGACTGCGTTTACTACGGCGCGCTTCACCGAGTTTGATCCGACACGAGCTTGACCAATTGTTTACAAAATGTTCATACAAAATGACCAAGTCGACTGCGTTTACTACGGCGCGCTTCACCGAGCTTGATCCGACACGAGCTTTACCAATTGTTTACAAAATGTTCATACAAAATGACCAAGTCGACTGCGTTTACTACGGCGCGCTTCACTGAGCTTGACCCGACACGAGCTTGACCAATTGTTTACAAAATGTTCATACAAAATGACCAAGTCGACTGCGTTTACTACGGCGCGCTTCACCGAGCTTGATCCGACACGAGCTTGACCAATTGTTTACAAAATGTTCATACAAAATGACCAACTCGACTGCGTTTACTACGGCGCGCTTCACTGAGCTTGACCCGACACGAGTTTACCAATTGTTTACAAAATGTTCATACAAAATGACCAAGTCGACTGCGTTTACTACGGCGCGCTTCACCGAGCTTGATCCGACACGAGCTTGACCAATTGTTTACAAAATGTTCATACAAAATTACCAAGTCGACTGCGTTTACTACGGCGCGCTTCACCGAGCTTGACCAATTGTTTACAAAATGTTCATACAAAATGACCAAGTCGACTGCGTTTACTACGGCGCGCTTCACCGAGCTTGATCCGACACGAGCTTTACCAATTGTTTACAAAATGTTCATACAAAATGACCAAGTCGACTGCGTTTACTACGGCGCGCTTCACTGAGCTTGACCCGACACGAGTTTACCAATTGTTTACAAAATGTTCATACAAAATGACCAAGTCGACTGCGTTTACTACGGCGCGCTTCACCGAGCTTGATCCGACACGAGCTTGACCAATTGTTTACAAAATGTTCATACAAAATGACCAACTCGACTGCGTTTACTACGGCGCGCTTCACTGAGCTTGATCCGACACGAGCTTGACCAATTGTTAACAAAATGTTCATACAAAATGACCAAGTCGACTGCGTTTACTACGGCGCGCTTCACTGAGCTTGATCCGACACGAGCTTGACCAATTGTTTACAAAATGTTCATACAAAATGACCAAGTCGACTGCGTTTACTACGGCGCGCTTCACTGAGCTTGATCCGACACGAGCTTGACCAATTGTTAACAAAATGTTCATACAAAATGACCAATTCGACTGCGTTTACTACGGCGCGCTTCACCGAGCTTTACCCGACACGAGCTTGACCAATTGTTTACAAAATGTTCATACAAAATGACCAAGTCGACTGCGTTTACTACGGCGCGCTTCACTGAGCTTGACCCGACACGAGCTTGACCAATTGTTTACAAAATGTTCATACAAAATGACCAAGTCGACTGCGTTTACTACGGCGCGCTTCACCGAGCTTGACCCGACACGAGCTTGACCAATTGTTAACAAAATGTTCATACAAAATGACCAAGTCGACTGCGTTTACTACGGCGCGCTTCACCGAGCTTGATCCGACACGAGCTTGACCAATTGTTTACAAAATGTTCATACAAAATGACCAAGTCGACTGCGTTTACTACGGCGCGCTTCACTGAGCTTGATCCGACACGAGCTTGACCAATTGTTTACAAAATGTTCATACAAAATGACCAAGTCGACTGCGTTTACTACGGCGCGCTTCACTGAGCTTGATCCGACACGAGCTTGACCAATTGTTTACAAAATGTTCATACAAATTGACAAAGTCGACTGCGTTTACTACGGCGCGCTTCACCAAGCTTGATCCGACACGAGCTTGACCAATTGTTTACAAAATGTTCATACAAAATGACCAAGTCGACTGCGTTTACTACGGCGCGCTTCACCGAGCTTGATGCGACACGAGCTTTACCAATTGTTTACAAAATATTCATACAAAATGACCATGTCGACTGCGTTTACTACGGCGCGCTTCACTGAGCTTGATCCGACACGAGCTTGACCAATTGTTAACAAAATGTTCATACAAAATGACCAAGTCGACTGCGTTTACTACGGCGCGCTTCACTGAGCTTGATCCGACACGAGCTTGACCAATTGTTAACAAAATGTTCATACAAAATGACCAAGTCGACTGCGTTTACTACGGCGCGCTTCACTGAGCTTGATCCGACACGAGCTTGACCAATTGTTTACAAAATGTTCATACAAAATGACCAAGTCGACTGCGTTTACTACGGCGCGCTTCACTGAGCTTGATCCGACACGAGCTTGACCAATTGTTAACAAAATGTTCATACAAAATGACCAAGTCGACTGCGTTTACTACGGCGCGCTTCACTGAGCTTGATCCGACACGAGCTTGACCAATTGTTAACAAAATGTTCATACAAAATGACCAAGTCGACTGCGTTTACTACGGCGCGCTTCACCGAGCTTGATCCGACACGAGCTTGACCAATTGTTTACAAAATGTTCATACAAAATGACCAAGTCGACTGCGTTTACTACGGCGCGCTTCACCGAGCTTGATCCGACACGAGCTTTACCAATTGTTTACAAAATGTTCATACAAAATGACCAAGTCGACTGCGTTTACTACGGCGCGCTTCACTGAGCTTGATCCGAAACGAGCTTGACCAATTGTTAACAAAATGTTCATACAAAATGACCAAGTCGACTGCGTTTACTACGGCGCGCTTCACTGAGCTTGATCCGACACGAGCTTGACCAATTGTTTACAAAATGTTCATACAAAATTACCAAGTCGACTGCGTTTACTACGGCGCGCTTCACCGAGTTTGATCCGACACGAGCTTGACCAATTGTTTACAAAATGTTCATACAAAATGACCAAGTCGACTGCGTTTACTACGGCGCGCTTCACCGAGCTTGATCCGACACGAGCTTGACCAATTGTTTACAAAATGTTCATACAAAATGACCAAGTCGACTGCGTTTACTACGGCGCGCTTCACTGAGCTTGATCCGACACGAGCTTGACCAATTGTTTACAAAATGTTCATACAAAATTACCAAGTCGACTGCGTTTACTACGGCGCGCTTCACCGAGCTTGATCCGACACGAGCTTGACCAATTGTTTACAAAATGTTCATACAAAATGACCAAGTCGACTGCGTTTACTACGGCGCGCTTCACCGAGCTTGATCCGACACGAGCTTTACCAATTGTTTACAAAATGTTCATACAAAATGACCAAGTCGACTGCGTTTACTACGGCGCGCTTCACTGAGCTTGATCCGAAACGAGCTTGACCAATTGTTAACAAAATGTTCATACAAAATGACCAAGTCGACTGCGTTTACTACGGCGCGCTTCACTGAGCTTGATCCGACACGAGCTTGACCAATTGTTTACAAAATGTTCATACAAAATTACCAAGTCGACTGCGTTTACTACGGCGCGCTTCACCGAGTTTGATCCGACACGAGCTTGACCAATTGTTTACAAAATGTTCATACAAAATGACCAAGTCGGCTGCGTTTACTACGGCGCGCTTCACCGAGCTTGATCCAACACGAGCTTTACCAATTGTTTACAAAATGTTCATACAAAATGACCAAGTCGACTGCGTTTACTACGGCGCGCTTCACTGAGCTTGACCCGAAACGAGCTTGACCAATTGTTTACAAAATGTTCATACAAAATGACCAAGTCGACTGCGTTTACTACGGCGCGCTTCACCGAGCTTGATCCGACACGAGCTTGACCAATTGTTTACAAAATGTTCATACAAAATGACCAACTCGACTGCGTTTACTACGGCGCGCTTCACTGAGCTTGATCCGACACGAGCTTGACCAATTGTTAACAAAATGTTCATAAAAAATGACCAAGTCGACTGCGTTTACTACGGCGCGCTTCACTGAGCTTGACCCGACACGAGCTTGACCAATTGTTGACAAAATGTTCATACAAAATGACCAAGTCGACTGCGTTTACTACGGCGCGCTTCACCGAGCTTGATCCGACACGAGCTTGACCAATTGTTTACAAAATGTTCATACAAAATGACCAACTCGACTGCGTTTACTACGGCGCGCTTCACTGAGCTTGATCCGACACGAGCTTGACCAATTGTTTACAAAATGTTCATACAAATTGACAAAGTCAACTGCGTTTACTACGGCGCGCTTCACCAAGCTTGATCCGACACGAGCTTGACCAATTGTTTACAAAATGTTCATACAAAATGACCAAGTCGACTGCGTTTACTACGGCGCGCTTCACCGAGCTTGATGCGACACGAGCTTGACCAATTGTTTACAAAATGTTCATACAAAATGACCAAGTCGACTGCGTTTACTACGGCGCGCTTCACTGAGCTTGATCCGACACGAGCTTGACCAATTGTTAACAAAATGTTCATACAAAATGACCAAGTCGACTGCGTTTACTACGGCGCGCTTCACTGAGCTTGATCCGACACGAGCTTGACCAATTGTTAACAAAATGTTCATACAAAATGACCAAGTCGACTGCGTTTACTACGGCGCGCTTCACTGAGCTTGATCCGACACGAGCTTGACCAATTGTTTACAAAATGTTCATACAAAATGACCAAGTCGACTGCGTTTACTACGGCGCGCTTCACTGAGCTTGATCCGACACGAGCTTGACCAGTTGTTTACAAAATGTTCATACAAAATGACCAAGTCGACTGCGTTTACTACGGCGCGCTTCACTGAGCTTGATCCGACACGAGCTTGACCAATTGTTTACAAAATGTTCATACAAAATTACCTAGTCGACTGCGTTTACTACGGCGCGCTTCACTGAGCTTGATCCGACACGAGCTTGACCAATTGTTAACAAAATGTTCATACAAAATGACCAAGTCGACTGCGTTTACTACGGCGCGCTTCACTGAGCTTGATCCGACACGAGCTTGACCAATTGTTTACAAAATGTTCATACAAAATGACCAAGTCGACTGCGTTTACTACGGCGCGCTTCACTGAGCTTGATCCGACACGAGCTTGACCAATTGTTAACAAAATGTTCATACAAAATGACCAAGTCGACTGCGTTTACTACGGCGCGCTTCACTGAGCTTGATCCGACACGAGCTTGACCAATTGTTTACAAAATGTTCATACAAAATTACCAAGTCGACTGCGTTTACTACGGCGCGCTTCACCGAGCTTGATCCGACACGAGCTTGACCAATTGTTTACAAAATGTTCATACAAAATGACCAAGTCGACTGCGTTTACTACGGCGCGCTTCACCGAGCTTGATCCGACACGAGCTTTACCAATTGTTTACAAAATGTTCATACAAAATGACCAAGTCGACTGCGTTTACTACGGCGCGCTTCACTGAGCTTGATCCGAAACGAGCTTGACCAATTGTTAACAAAATGTTCATACAAAATGACCAAGTCTACTGCGTTTACTACGGCGTGCTTCACTGAGCTTGATCCGACACGAGCTTGACCAATTGTTTACAAAATGTTCATACAAAATTACCAAGTCGACTGCGTTTACTACGGCGCGCTTCACCGAGTTTGATCCGACACGAGCTTGACCAATTGTTTACAAAATGTTCATACAAAATGACCAAGTCGACTGCGTTTACTACGGCGCGCTTCACCGAGCTTGATCCGACACGAGCTTTACCAATTGTTTACAAAATGTTCATACAAAATGACCAAGTCGACTGCGTTTACTACGGCGCGCTTCACTGAGCTTGACCCGACACGAGCTTGACCAATTGTTTACAAAATGTTCATACAAAATGACCAAGTCGACTGCGTTTACTACGGCGCGCTTCACCGAGCTTGATCCGACACGAGCTTGACCAATTGTTTACAAAATGTTCATACAAAATGACCAACTCGACTGCGTTTACTACGGCGCGCTTCACTGAGCTTGATCCGACACGAGCTTGACCAATTGTTAACAAAATGTTCATAAAAAATGACCAAGTCGACTGCGTTTACTACGGCGCGCTTCACTGAGCTTGACCCGACACGAGCTTGACCAATTGTTGACAAAATGTTCATACAAAATGACCAAGTCGACTGCGTTTACTACGGCGCGCTTCACCGAGCTTGATCCGACACGAGCTTGACCAATTGTTTACAAAATGTTCATACAAAATGACCAAGTCGACTGCGTTTACTACGGCGCGCTTCACCGAGCTTGATCCGACACGAGCTTGACCAATTGTTAACAAAATGTTCATACAAAATGACCAAGTCGACTGCGTTTACTACGGCGCGCTTCACTGAGCTTGACCCGACACGAGCTTGACCAATTGTTTACAAAATATTCATACAAAATGACCAAGTCGACTGCGTTTACTACGGCGCGCTTCACCGAGCTTGATCCGACACGAGCTTTACCAATTGTTTACAAAATGTTCATACAAAATGACCAAGTCGACTGCGTTTATTACGGCGCGCTTCACTGAGCTTGATCCGACACGAGCTTGACCAATTGTTAACAAAATGTTCATACAAAATGACCAAGTCGACTGCGTTTACTACGGCGCGCTTCACTGAGCTTGATCCGACACGAGCTTGACCAATTGTTTACAAAATATTCATACAAAATGACCAAGTTGACTGCGTTTACTACGGCGCGCTTCACTGAGCTTGATCCGACACGAGCTTGACCAATTGTTTACAAAATGTTCATACAAAATGACCAAGTCGACTGCGTTTACTACGGCGCGCTTCACTGAGCTTGACCCGACACGAGCTTGACCAATTGTTAACAAAATGTTCATACAAAATGACCAATTCGACTGCGTTTACTACGGCGCGCTTCACTGAGCTTGATCCGACACGAGCTTGACCAATTGTTAACAAAATGTTCATACAAAATGACCAAGTCGACTGCGTTTACTACGGCGCGCTTCACTGAGCTTGATCCGATACGAGCTTGACCAATTGTTTACAAAATATTCATACAAAATGACCAAGTCGACTGCGTTTACTACGGCGCGCTTCACCGAGCTTGACCCAAAACGAGCTTGACCAATTGTTTACAAAATGTTCATACAAAATGACCAAGTCGACTGCGTTTACTACGGCGCGCTTCACCGAGCTTGACCCGACACGAGCTTGACCAATTGTTTACAAAATGTTTATACAAAATGACCAAGTCGACTGCGTTTACTACGGCGCGCTTCACTGAGCTTGACCCGACACGAGCTTGACCAATTGTTTACAAAATGTTCATACAAAATGACCAAGTCGACTGCGTTTACTACGGCGCGCTTCACCGAGCTTGACCCGACACGAGCTTGACCAATTGTTAACAAAATGTTCATACAAAATGACCAAGTCGACTGCGTTTACTACGGCGCGCTTCACCGAGCTTGATCCGACACGAGCTTGACCAATTGTTAACAAAATGTTCATACAAAATGACCAAGTCGACTGCGTTTACTACGGCGCGCTTCACTGAGCTTGACCCGACACGAGCTTGACCAATTGTTTACAAAATATTCATACAAAATGACCAAGTCGACTGCGTTTACTACGGCGCGCTTCACTGAGCTTGATCCGACACGAGCTTGACCAATTGTTTACAAAATGTTCATACAAAATGACCAAGTCGACTGCGTTTACTACGGCGCGCTTCACTGAGCTTGATCCGACACGAGCTTGACCAATTGTTTACAAAATGTTCATACAAAATGACCAAGTCGACTGCGTTTACTACGGCGCGCTTCACTGAGCTTGATCCGACACGAGCTTGACCAATTTTTAACAAAATGTTCATACAAAATGACCAAGTCGACTGCGTTTACTACGGCGCGCTTCACTGAGCTTGATCCGACACGAGCTTGACCAATTGTTTACAAAATATTCATACAAAATGACCAAGTTGACTGCGTTTACCACGGCGCGCTTCACTGAGCTTGATCCGACACGAGCTTGACCAATTGTTTACAAAATGTTCATACAAAATGACCAAGTCGACTGCGTTTACTACGGCGCGCTTCACTGAGCTTGACCCGACACGAGCTTGACCAATTGTTAACAAAATGTTTATACAAAATGACCAAGTCGACTGCGTTTACTACGGCGCGCTTCACTGAGCTTGATCCGACACGAGCTTGACCAATTGTTAACAAAATGTTCATACAAAATGACCAAGTCGACTGCGTTTACTATGGCGCGCTTCACTGAGCTTGATCCGACACGAGCTTGACCAATTGTTTACAAAATGTTCATACAAAATGACCAAGTCGACTGCGTTTACTACGGCGCGCTTCACTGAGCTTGATCCGACACGAGCTTGACCAATTGTTTACAAAATGTTCATACAAAATGACCAAGTCGACTGCGTTTACTACGGCGCGCTTCACTGAGCGTGATCCGACACGAGCTTGACCAATTGTTAACAAAATGTTCATACAAAATGACCAAGTCGACTGCGTTTACTACGGCGCGCTTCACTGAGCTTGACCCGACACGAGCTTGACCAATTGTTAACAAAATGTTCCTACAAAATGACCAATTCGACTGCGTTTACTACGGCGCGCTTCACCGAGCTTTACCCGACACGAGCTTGACCAATTGTTTACAAAATGTTCATACAAAATGACCAAGTCGACTGCGTTTACTACGGCGCGCTTCACTGAGCTTGACCCGACACGAGCTTGACCAATTGTTTACAAAATGTTCATACAAAATGACCAAGTCGACTGCGTTTACTACGGCGCGCTTCACCGAGCTTGACCCGACACGAGCTTGACCAATTGTTAACAAAATGTTCATACAAAATGACCAAGTCGACTGCGTTTACTACGGCGCGCTTCACTGAGCTTGATCCGACACGAGCTTGACCAATTGTTTACAAAATATTCATACAAAATGACCAAGTTGACTGCGTTTACTACGGCGCGCTTCACTGAGCTTGACCCGACACGAGCTTGACCAATTGTTTACAAAATATTCATACAAAATGACCAAGTCGACTGCGTTTACTACGGCGCGCTTCACCGAGCTTGATCCGACACGAGCTTTACCAATTGTTGACAAAATGTTCATACAAAATGACCAAGTCGACTGCGTTTACTACGGCGCGCTTCACTGAGCTTGACCCGACACGAGCTTGACCAATTGTTTACAAAATGTTCATACAAAATGACCAAGTCGACTGCGTTTACTACGGCGCGCTTCACTGAGCTTGATCCGAAACGAGCTTGACCAATTGTTAACAAAATGTTCATACAAAATGACCAAGTCGACTGCGTTTACTACGGCGCGCTTCACTGAGCTTGATCCGATACGAGCTTGACCAATTGTTTACAAAATGTTCATACAAAATGACCAAGTCGACTGCGTTTACTACGGCGCGCTTCACTGAGCTTGACCCGACACGAGCTTGACCAATTGTTAACAAAATGTTCATACAAAATGACCAAGTCGACTACGTTTACTACGGCGCGCTTCACTGAGCTTGACCCGACACGAGCTTGACCAATTGTTTACAAAATGTTCATACAAAATGACCAAGTCGACTGCGTTTACTACGGCGCGCTTCACTGAGCTTGATCCGACACGAGCTTGACCAATTGTTTACAAAATGTTCATACAAAATGACCAAGTCGACTGCGTTTACTACGGCGCGCTTCACTGAGCTTGACCCGACACGAGCTTGACCAATTGTTAACAAAATGTTCATACAAAATGACCAATTCGACTGCGTTTACTACGGCGCGCTTCACTGAGCTTGATCCGACACGAGCTTGACCAATTGTTAACAAAATGTTCATACAAAATGACCAAGTCGACTGCGTTTACTACGGCGCGCTTCACTGAGCTTGATCCGACACGAGCTTGACCAATTGTTTACAAAATATTCATACAAAATGACCAAGTCGACTGCGTTTACTACGGCGCGCTTCACCGAGCTTGACCCGACACGAGCTTGACCAATTGTTTACAAAATGTTCATACAAAATGACCAAGTCGACTGCGTTTACTACGGCGCGCTTCACCGAGCTTGACCCGACACGAGCTTGACCAATTGTTTACAAAATGTTTATACAAAATGACCAAGTCGACTGCGTTTACTACGGCGCGCTTCACTGAGCTTGACCCGACACGAGCTTGACCAATTGTTTACAAAATGTTCATTCAAAATGACCAAGTCGACTGCGTTTACTACGGCGCGCTTCACCGAGCTTGACCCGACACGAGCTTGACCAATTGTTAACAATATGTTCATACAAAATGACCAAGTCGACTGCGTTTACTACGGCGCGCTTCACCGAGCTTGATCCGACACGAGCTTGACCAATTGTTAACAAAATGTTCATACAAAATGACCAAGTCGACTGCGTTTACTACGGCGCGCTTCACTGAGCTTGACCCGACACGAGCTTGACCAATTGTTTACAAAATATTCATACAAAATGACCAAGTCGACTGCGTTTACTACGGCGCGCTTCACTGAGCTTGATCCGACACGAGCTTGACCAATTGTTTACAAAATGTTCATACAAAATGACCAAGTCGACTGCGTTTACTACGGCGCGCTTCACTGAGCTTGATCCGACACGAGCTTGACCAATTGTTTACAAAATGTTCATACAAAATGACCAAGTCGACTGCGTTTACTACGGCGCGCTTCACTGAGCTTGATCCGACACGAGCTTGACCAATTGTTAACAAAATGTTCATACAAAATGACCAAGTCGACTGCGTTTACTACGGCGCGCTTCACTGAGCTTGATCCGACACGAGCTTGACCAATTGTTTACAAAATATTCATACAAAATGACCAAGTTGACTGCGTTTACTACGGCGCGCTTCACTGAGCTTGATCCGACACGAGCTTGACCAATTGTTTACAAAATGTTCATACAAAATGACCAAGTCGACTGCGTTTACTACGGCGCGCTTCACTGAGCTTGACCCGACACGAGCTTGACCAATTGTTAACAAAATGTTCATACAAAATGACCAAGTCGACTGCGTTTACTACGGCGCGCTTCACTGAGCTTGATCCGACACGAGCTTGACCAATTGTTAACAAAATGTTCATACAAAATGACCAAGTCGACTGCGTTTACTACGGCGCGCTTCACTGAGCTTGATCCGATACGAGCTTGACCAGTTGTTTACAAAATGTTCATACAAAATGACCAAGTCGACTGCGTTTACTACGGCGCGCTTCACTGAGCTTGACCCGACACGAGCTTGACCAATTGTTAACAAAATGTTCATACAAAATGACCAAGTCGACTGCGTTTACTACGGCGCGCTTCACTGAGCTTGACCCGACACGAGCTTGACCAATTGTTTACAAAATGTTCATACATAATGACCAAGTCGACTGCGTTTACTACGGCGCGCTTCACTGAGCATGATCCGACACGAGCTTGACCAATTGTTAACAAAATGTTCATACAAAATGACCAAGTCGACTGCGTTTACTACGGCGCGCTTCACCGAGCTTGATCCAACACGAGCTTGACCAATTGTTAACAAAATGTTCATACAAAATGACCAAGTCGACTGCGTTTACTACGGCGCGCTTCACCGAGCTTGATCCGACACGAGCTTGACCAATTGTTTACAAAATGTTCATACAAAATGACCAAGTCGACTGCGTTTACTACGGCGCGCTTCACTGAGCTTGATCCGACACGAGCTTGACCAATTGTTTACAAAATGTTCATACAAAATGACCAAGTCGACTGCGTTTACTACGGCGCGCTTCACTGAGCTTGATCCGACACGAGCTTGACCAATTGTTTACAAAATGTTCATACAAAATGACCAAGTCGACTGCGTTTACTACGGCGCGCTTCACTGAGCTTGATCCGACACGAGCTTGACCTATTGTTAACAAAATGTTCATACAAAATGACCAAGTCGACTGCGTTTACTACGGCGCGCTTCACTGAGCTTGATCCGACACGAGCTTGACCAATTGTTTACAAAATGTTCATACAAAATGACCAAGTCGACTGCGTTTACTACGGCGCGCTTCACTGAGCTTGACCCGACACGAGCTTGACCAATTGTTAACAAAATGTTCATACAAAATGACCAAGTCGACTGCGTTTACTACGGCGCGCTTCACCGAGCTTGATCCGACACGAGCTTGACCAATTGTTTACAAAATGTTCATACAAAATGACCAAGTCGACTGCGTTTACTACGGCGCGCTTCACTGAGCTTGATCCGACACGAGCTTGACCAATTGTTTACAAAATGTTCATACAAAATGACCAAGTCGACTGCGTTTACTACGGCGCGCTTCACTGAGCTTGACCCGACACGAGCTTGACCAATTGTTTACAAAATGTTCATACAAAATGACCTAGTCGACTGCGTTTACTACGGCGCGCTTCACTGAGCTTGATCCGACACGAGCTTGACCAATTGTTAACAAAATGTTCATACAAAATGACCAAGTCGACTGCGTTTACTACGGCGCGCTTCACTGAGCTTGATCCGACACGAGCTTGACCAATTGTTTACAAAATGTTCATACAAAATGACCAAGTCGACTGCGTTTACTACGGCGCGCTTCACTGAGCTTGATCCGACACGAGCTTGACCAATTGTTAACAAAATGTTCATACAAAATGACCAAGTCGACTGCGTTTACTACGGCGCGCTTCACTGAGCTTGATCCGACACGAGCTTGACCAATTGTTTACAAAATGTTCATACAAAATTACCAAGTCGACTGCGTTTACTACGGCGCGCTTCACCGAGCTTGATCCGACACGAGCTTGACCAATTGTTTACAAAATGTTCATACAAAATGACCAAGTCGACTGCGTTTACTACGGCGCGCTTCACCGAGCTTGATCCGACACGAGCTTTACCAATTGTTTACAAAATGTTCATACAAAATGACCAAGTCGACTGCGTTTACTACGGCGCGCTTCACTGAGCTTGACCCGACACGAGCTTGACCAATTGTTTACAAAATGTTCATACAAAATGACCAAGTCGACTACGTTTACTACGGCGCGCTTCACCGAGCTTGATCCGACACGAGCTTGACCAATTGTTTACAAAATGTTCATACAAAATGACCAAGTCGACTGCGTTTACTACGGCGCGCTTCACCGAGCTTGATCCGACACGAGCTTGACCAATTGTTAACAAAATGTTCATACAAAATGACCAAGTCGACTGCGTTTACTACGGCGCGCTTCACTGAGCTTGACCCGACACGAGCTTGACCAATTGTTTACAAAATATTCATACAAAATGACCAAGTCGACTGCGTTTACTACGGCGCGCTTCACCGAGCTTGATCAGACACGAGCTTTACCAATTGTTTACAAAATGTTCATACAAAATGACCAAGTCGACTGCGTTTACTACGGCGCGCTTCACTGAGCTTGACCCGACACGAGCTTGACCAATTGTTACCAAAATGTTCATACAAAATGACCAAGTCGACTGCGTTTACTACGGCGCGCTTCACTGAGCTTGACCCGACACGAGCTTGACCAATTGTTTACAAAATGTTCATACAAAATGACCAAGTCGACTGCGTTTACTACGGCGCGCTTCACTGAGCATGATCCGACACGAGCTTGACCAATTGTTAACAAAATGTTCATACAAAATGACCAAGTCGACTGCGTTTACTACGGCGCGCTTCACCGAGCTTGATCCGACACGAGCTTGACCAATTGTTAACAAAATGTTCATACAAAATGACCAAGTCGACTGCGTTTACTACGGCGCGCTACACTGAGCTTGACCCGACACGAGCTTGACCAATTGTTAACAAAATGTTCATACAAAATGACCAAGTCGACTGCGTTTACTACGGCGCGCTTCACTGAGCATGATCCGACACGAGCTTGACCAATTGTTAACAAAATGTTCATACAAAATGACCAAGTCGACTGCGTTTACCACGGCGCACTTCACCGAGCTTGATCCGACACGAGCTTGACCAATTGTTAACAAAATGTTCATACAAAATGACCAAGTCGACTGCGTTTACTACGGCGCGCTTCACCGAGCTTGATCCGACACGAGCTTGACCAATTGTTTACAAAATGTTCATACAAAATGACCAAGTCGACTGCGTTTACTACGGCGCGCTTCACTGAGCTTGATCCGACACGAGCTTGACCAATTGTTTACAAAATGTTCATACAAATTGACCAAGTCGACTGCGTTTACTACGGCGCGCTTCACCAAGCTTGATCCGACACGAGCTTGACCAATTGTTTACAAAATGTTCATACAAAATGACCAAGTCGACTGCGTTTACTACGGCGCGCTTCACTGAGCTTGATCCGACACGAGCTTGACCAATTGTTTGCAAAATGTTCATACAAAATGACCAAGTCGACTGCGTTTACTACGGCGCGCTTCACTGAGCTTGATCCGACACGAGCTTGACCAATTGTTAACAAAATGTTCATACAAAATGACCAAGTCGACTGCGTTTACTACGGCGCGCTTCACTGAGCTTGATCCGACACGAGCTTGACCAATTGTTTACAAAATATTCATACAAAATGACCAAGTTGACTGCGTTTACTACGGCGCGCTTCACTGAGCTTGATCCGACACGAGCTTGACCAATTGTTTACAAAACGTTCATACAAAATGACCAAGTCGACTGCGTTTACTACGGCGCGCTTCACTGAGCTTGACCCGACACGAGCTTGACCAATTGTTAACAAAATGTTCATACAAATTGACCAAGTCGACTGCGTTTACTACGGCGCGCTTCACTGAGCTTGATCCGACACGAGCTTGACCAATTGTTAACAAAATGTTCATACAAAATGACCAAGTCGACTGCGTTTACTACGGCGCGCTTCACTGAGCTTGATCCGACACGAGCTTGACCAATTGTTTACAAAATGTTCATACAAAATGACCAAGTCGACTGCGTTTACTACGGCGCGCTTCACTGAGCTTGACCCGACACGAGCTTGACCAATTGTTAACAAAATGTTCATACAAAATGACCAAGTCGACTGCGTTTACTACGGCGCGCTTCACTGAGCTTGATCCGACACGAGCTTGACCAATTGTTAACAAAATGTTCATACAAAATGACCAAGTCGACTGCGTTTACTACGGCGCGCTTCACCGAGCTTGCTCCGACACAAGCTTGACCAATTTTTAACAAAATGTTCATACAAAATGACCAAGTCGACTGCGTTTACTACGGCGCGCTTCACTGAGCTTGATCCGACACGAGCTTGACCAATTGTTTACAAAATGTTCATACAAAATGACCAAGTCGACTGCGTTTACTACGGCGCGCTTCACTGAGCTTGATCCGACACGAGCTTGACCAATTGTTTACAAAATATTCATACAAAATGACCAAGTCGACTGCGTTTACTACGGCGCGCTTCACTGAGCTTGATCCGACACGAGCTTGACCAATTGTTTACAAAATATTCATACAAAATGACCAAGTTGACTGCGTTTACTACGGCGCGCTTCACTGAGCTTGACCCGACACGAGCTTGACCAATTGTTTACAAAATATTCATACAAAATGACCAAGTCGACTGCGTTTACTACGGCGCGCTTCACTGAGCTTGACCCGACACGAGCTTGACCAATTGTTAACAAAATGTTCATACAAAATGACCAAGTCGACTGCGTTTACTACGGCGCGCTTCACCGAGCTTGATCCGACACGAGCTTGACCAATTGTTTACAAAATGTTCATACAAAATGACCAAGTCGACTGCGTTTACTACGGCGCGCTTCACTGAGCTTGATCCGACACGAGCTTGACCAATTGTTTACAAAATGTTCATACAAATTGACCAAGTCGACTGCGTTTACTACGGCGCGCTTCACCAAGCTTGATCCGACACGAGCTTGACCAATTGTTTACAAAATGTTCATACAAAATGACCAAGTCGACTGCGTTTACTACGGCGCGCTTCACCGAGCTTGATGCGACACGAGCTTTACCAATTGTTTACAAAATGTTCATACAAAATGACCATGTCGACTGCGTTTACTACGGCGCGCTTCACTGAGCTTGACCCGACACGAGCTTGACCAATTGTTAACAAAATGTTCATACAAAATGACCAAGTCGACTGCGTTTACTACGGCGCGCTTCACTGAGCTTGATCCGACACGAGCTTGACCAATTGTTTACAAAATGTTCATACAAAATGACCAAGTCGACTGCGTTTACTACGGCGCGCTTCACTGAGCTTGATCCGACACGAGCTTGACCAATTGTTAACAAAATGTTCATACAAAATGACCAAGTCGACTGCGTTTACTACGGCGCTCTTCACTGAGCTTGATCCGACACGAGCTTGACCAATTGTTTACAAAATGTTCATACAAAATGACCAAGTCGACTGCGTTTACTACGGTGCGCTTCACTGAGCTTGATCCGACACGAGCTTGACCAGTTGTTTACAAAATGTTCATACAAAATGACCAAGTCGACTGCGTTTACTACGGCGCGCTTCACTGAGCTTGATCCGACACGAGCTTGACCAATTGTTTACAAAATGTTCATACAAAATGACCTAGTCGACTGCGTTTACTACGGCGCGCTTCACTGAGCTTGATCCGACACGAGCTTGACCAATTGTTAACAAAATGTTTATACAAAATGACCAAGTCGACTGCGTTTACTACGGCGCGCTTCACTGAGCTTGATCCGACACGAGCTTGACCAATTGTTTACAAAATGTTCATACAAAATGACCAAGTCGACTGCGTTTACTACGGCGCACTTCACTGAGCTTGATCCGACACGAGCTTGACCAATTGTTAACAAAATGTTCATACAAAATGACCAAGTCGACTGCGTTTACTACGGCGCGCTTCACTGAGCTTGATCCGACACGAGCTTGACCAATTGTTTACAAAATGTTCATACAAAATTACCAAGTCGACTGCGTTTACTACGGCGCGCTTCACCGAGCTTGATCCGACACGAGCTTGACCAATTGTTTACAAAATGTTCATACAAAATGACCAAGTCGACTGCGTTTACTACGGCGCGCTTCACCGAGCTTGATCCGACACGAGCTTTACCAATTGTTTACAAAATGTTCATACAAAATGACCAAGTCGACTGCGTTTACTACGGCGCGCTTCACTGAGCTTGACCCGACACGAGCTTGACCAATTGTTTACAAAATGTTCATACAAAATGACCAAGTCGACTGCGTTTACTACGGCGCGCTTCACCGAGCTTGATCCGACACGAGCTTGACCAATTGTTTACAAAATGTTCATACAAAATGACCAACTCGACTGCGTTTACTACGGCGCGCTTCACTGAGCTTGATCCGACACGAGCTTGACCAATTGTTAACAAAATGTTCATACAAAATGACCAAGTCGACTGCGTTTACTACGGCGCGCTTCACTGAGCTTGATCCGACACGAGCTTGACCAATTGTTTACAAAATGTTCATACAAAATGACCAAGTCGACTGCGTTTACTACGGCGCGCTTCACTGAGCTTGACCCGACACGAGCTTGACCAATTGTTAACAAAATGTTCATACAAAATGACCAAGACGACTGCGTTTACTACGGCGCGCTTCACTGAGCATGATCCGACACGAGCTTGACCAATTGTTAACAAAATGTTCATACAAAATGACCAAGTCGACTGCGTTTACTACGGCGCACTTGACCGAGCTTGATCCGACACGAGCTTGACCAATTGTTAACAAAATGTTCATACAAAATGACCAAGTCGACTGCGTTTACTACGGCGTGCTTCACCGAGCTTGATCCGACACGAGCTTGACCAATTGTTTACAAAATGTTCATACAAAATGACCAAGTCGACTGCGTTTACTACGGCGCGCTTCACTGAGCTTGATCCGACACGAGCTTGACCAATTGTTAACAAAATGTTCATACAAAATGACCAAGTCGACTGCGTTTACTACGGCGCTCTTCACTGAGCTTGATCCGACACGAGCTTGACCAATTGTTTACAAAATGTTCATACAAAATGACCAAGTCGACTGCGTTTACTACGGCGCGCTTCACTGAGCTTGATCCGACACGAGCTTGACCAGTTGTTTACAAAATGTTCATACAAAATGACCAAGTCGACTGCGTTTACTACGGCGCGCTTCACTGAGCTTGATCCGACACGAGCTTGACCAATTGTTTACAAAATGTTCATACAAAATGACCTAGTCGACTGCGTTTACTACGGCGCGCTTCACTGAGCTTGATCCTACACGAGCTTGACCAATTGTTAACAAAATGTTTATACAAAATGACCAAGTCGACTGCGTTTACTACGGCGCGCTTCACTGAGCTTGATCCGACACGAGCTTGACCAATTGTTTACAAAATGTTCATACAAAATGACCAAGTCGACTGCGTTTACTACGGCGCGCTTCACTGAGCTTGATCCGACACGAGCTTGACCAATTGTTTACAAATTGTTCATACAAAATGACCTAGTCGACTGCGTTTACTACGGCGCGCTTCACTGAGCTTGATCCGACACGAGCTTGACCAATTGTTAACAAAATGTTTATACAAAATGACCAAGTCGACTGCGTTTACTACGGCGCGCTTCACTGAGCTTGATCCGACACGAGCTTGACCAATTGTTTACAAAATGTTCATACAAAATGACCAAGTCGACTGCGTTTACTACGGCGCGCTTCACTGAGCTTGATCCGACACGAGCTTGACCAATTGTTAACAAAATATTCATACAAAATGACCAAGTCGACTGCGTTTACTACGGCGCGCTTCACTGAGCTTGATCCGACACGAGCTTGACCAATTGTTTACAAAATGTTCATACAAAATTACCAAGTCGACTGCGTTTACTACGGCTTGCTTCACCGAGCTTGATCCGACACGAGCTTGACCAATTGTTTACAAAATGTTCATACAAAATGACCAAGTCGACTGCGTTTACTACGGCGCGCTTCACCGAGCTTGATCCGACACGAGCTTTACCAATTGTTTACAAAATGTTCATACAAAATGACCAAGTCGATTGCGTTTACTACGGCGCGCTTCACTGAGCTTGACCCGACACGAGCTTGACCAATTGTTTACAAAATGTTCATACAAAATGACCAAGTCGACTGCGTTTACTACGGCGCGCTTCACCGAGCTTGATCCGACACGAGCTTGACCAATTGTTTACAAAATGTTCATACAAAATGACCAACTCGACTGCGTTTACTACGGCGCGCTTCACTGAGCTTGATCCGACACGAGCTTGACCAATTGTTAACAAAATGTTCATACAAAATGACCAAGTCGACTGCGTTTACTACGGCGCGCTTCACTGAGCTTGATCCGACACGAGCTTGACCAATTGTTTACAAAATGTTCATACAAAATGACCAAGTCGACTGCGTTTACTACGGCGCGCTTCACTGAGCTTGACCCGACACGAGCTTGACCAATTGTTAACAAAATGTTCATACAAAATGACCAAGTCGACTGCGTTTACTACGGCGCGCTTCACTGAGCATGATCCGACACGAGCTTGACCAATTGTTAACAAAATGTTCATACAAAATGACCAAGTCGACTGCGTTTACTACGGCGCACTTCACCGAGCTTGATCCGACACGAGCTTGACCAATTGTTAACAAAATGTTCATACAAAATGACCAAGTCGACTGCGTTTACTACGGCGCGCTTCACCGAGCTTGATCCGACACGAGCTTGACCAATTGTTTACAAAATGTTCATACACAATGACCAAGTCGACTGCGTTTACTACGGCGCGCTTCACTGAGCTTGATCCGACACGAGCTTGACCAATTGTTTACAAAATGTTCATACAAATTGACCAAGTCGACTGCGTTTACTACGGCGCGCTTCACCAAGCTTGATCCGACACGAGCTTGACCAATTGTTTACAAAATGTTCATACAAAATGACCAAGTCGACTGCGTTTACTACGGCACGCTTCACTGAGCTTGATCCGACACGAGCTTGACCAGTTGTTTACAAAACGTTCATACAAAATGACCAAGTCGACTGCGTTTACTACGGCGCGCTTCACTGAGCTTGATCCGACACGAGCTTGACCAATTGTTTACAAAATGTTCATACAAAATGACCTAGTCGACTGCGTTTACTACGGCGCGCTTCACTGAGCTTGATCCGACACGAGCTTGACCAATTGTTAACAAAATGTTCATACAAAATGACCAAGTCGACTGCGTTTACTAGGGCGCGCTTCACTGAGCTTGATCCGACACGAGCTTGACCAATTGTTAACAAAATGTTCATACAAAATGACCAAGTCGACTGCGTTTACTACGGCGCTCTTCACTGAGCTTGATCCGACACGAGCTTGACCAATTGTTTACAAAATGTTCATACAAAATGACCAAGTCGACTGCGTTTACTACGGCGCGCTTCACTGAGCTTGATCCGACACGAGCTTGACCAATTGTTAACAAAATGTTCATACAAAATGACCAAGTCGACTGCGTTTACTACGGCGCGCTTCACTGAGCTTGATCCGACACGAGCTTGACCAATTGTTTACAAAATGTTCATACAAAATGACCAAGTCGACTGCGTTTACTACGGCGCGCTTCACTGAGCTTGATCCGACACGAGCTTGACCAGTTGTTTACAAAATGTTCATACAAAATGACCAAGTCGACTGCGTTTACTACGGCGCGCTTCACTGAGCTTGATCCGACACGAGCTTGACCAATTGTTTACAAAATGTTCATACAAAATGACCTAGTTGACTGCGTTTACTACGGCGCGCTTCACTGAGCTTGATCCGACACGAGCTTGACCAATTGTTAACAAAATGTTCATACAAAATGACCAAGTCGACTGCGTTTACTACGGCGCGCTTCACTGAGCTTGATCCGACACGAGCTTGACCAATTGTTTACAAAATGTTCATACAAAATGACCAAGTCGACTGCGTTTACTACGGCGCGCTTCACTGAGCTTGATCCGACACGAGCTTGACCAATTGTTAACAAAATGTTCATACAAAATGACCAAGTCGACTGCGTTTACTACGGCGCGCTTCACTGAGCTTGATCCGACACGAGCTTGACCAATTGTTTACAAAATGTTCATACAAAATTACCAAGTCGACTGCGTTTACTACGGCGCGCTTCACCGAGCTTGATCCGACACGAGCTTGACCAATTGTTTACAAAATGTTCATACAAAATGACCAAGTCGACTACGTTTACTACGGCGCGCTTCACCGAGCTTGATCCGACACGAGCTTTACCAATTGTTTACAAAATGTTCATACAAAATGACCAAGTCGACTGCGTTTACTACGGCGCGCTTCACCGAGCTTGATCCGACACGAGCTTTACCAATTGTTTACAAAATGTTCATACAAAATGACCAAGTCGACTGCGTTTACTACGGCGCGCTTCACTGAGCTTGACCCGACACGAGCTTGACCAATTGTTTACAAAATGTTCATACAAAATGACCAAGTCGACTGCGTTTACTACGGCGCGCTTCACCGAGCTTGATCCGACACGAGCTTGACCAATTGTTTACAAAATATTCATACAAAATGACAAAGTTGACTGCGTTTACTACGGCGCGCTTCACTGAGCTTGATCCGAAACGAGCTTGACCAATTGTTAACAAAATGTTCATACAAAATGACCAAGTCGACTGCGTTTACTACGGCGCGCTTCACAGAGCTTGATCCGACACGAGCTTGACCAATTGTTTACAAAATGTTCATACAAAATGACCAAGTCGACTGCGTTTACTACGGCGCGCTTCACTGAGCTTGATCCGACACGAGCTTGACCAGTTGTTTACAAAACGTTCATACAAAATGACCAAGTCGACTGCGTTTACTACGGCGCGCTTCACTGAGCTTGATCCGACACGAGCTTGACCAATTGTTTACAAAATGTTCATACAAAATGACCTAGTCGACTGCGTTTACTACGGCGCGCTTCACCGAGCTTGATCCGACACGAGCTTGACCAATTGTTTACAAAATGTTCATACAAAATGATCAAGTCGACTGCGTTTACTACGGCGCGCTTCACTGAGCTTGATCCGACACGAGCTTGACCAATTGTTTACAAAATGTTCATACAAAATGACCAAGTCGACTGCGTTTACTACGGCGCGCTTCACCAAGCTTGATCCGACACGAGCTTGACCAATTGTTTACAAAATGTTCATACAAAATGACCAAGTCGACTGCGTTTACTACGGCGCGCTTCACCGAGCTTGATGCGACACGAGCTTTACCAATTGTTTACAAAATGTTCATACAAAATGACCATGTCGACTGCGTTTACTACGGCGCGCTTCACTGAGCTTGACCCGACACGATCTTGACCAATTGTTAACAAAATGTTCATACAAAATGACCAAGTCGACTGCGTTTACTACGGCGCGCTTCACCGAGCTTGATCCGACACGAGCTTTACCAATTGTTTACAAAATGTTCATACAAAATGACCAAGTCGACTGCGTTTACTACGGCGCGCTTCACTGAGCTTGACCCGACACGAGCTTGACCAATTGTTTACAAAATGTTCATACAAAATGACCAAGTCGACTGCGTTTACTACGGCGCGCTTCACCGAGCTTGATCCGACACGAGCTTGACCAATTGTTTACAAAATATTCATACAAAATGACAAAGTTGACTGCGTTTACTACGGCGCGCTTCACTGAGCTTGATCCGAAACGAGCTTGACCAATTGTTAACAAAATGTTCATACAAAATGACCAAGTCGACTGCGTTTACTACGGCGCGCTTCACAGAGCTTGATCCGACACGAGCTTGACCAATTGTTTACAAAATGTTCATACAAAATGACCAAGTCGACTGCGTTTACTACGGCGCGCTTCACTGAGCTTGATCCGACACGAGCTTGACCAGTTGTTTACAAAACGTTCATACAAAATGACCAAGTCGACTGCGTTTACTACGGCGCGCTTCACTGAGCTTGATCCGACACGAGCTTGACCAATTGTTTACAAAATGTTCATACAAAATGACCTAGTCGACTGCGTTTACTACGGCGCGCTTCACCGAGCTTGATCCGACACGAGCTTGACCAATTGTTTACAAAATGTTCATACAAAATGATCAAGTCGACTGCGTTTACTACGGCGCGCTTCACTGAGCTTGATCCGACACGAGCTTGACCAATTGTTTACAAAATGTTCATACAAAATGACCAAGTCGACTGCGTTTACTACGGCGCGCTTCACCAAGCTTGATCCGACACGAGCTTGACCAATTGTTTACAAAATGTTCATACAAAATGACCAAGTCGACTGCGTTTACTACGGCGCGCTTCACCGAGCTTGATGCGACACGAGCTTTACCAATTGTTTACAAAATGTTCATACAAAATGACCATGTCGACTGCGTTTACTACGGCGCGCTTCACTGAGCTTGACCCGACACGATCTTGACCAATTGTTAACAAAATGTTCATACAAAATGACCAAGTCGACTGCGTTTACTACGGCGCGCTTCACTGAGCTTGATCCGACACGAGCTTGACCAATTGTTTACAAAATGTTCATACAAAATGACCAAGTCGACTGCGTTTACTACGGCGCGCTTCACCGAGCTTGATCCGACACGAGCTTGACCAATTGTTAACAAAATGTTCATACAAAATGACCAAGTCGACTGCGTTTACTACGGCGCGCTTCACCGAGCTTGATCCGACACAAGCTTGACCAATTTTTAACAAAATGTTCATACAAAATGACCAAGTCGACTGCGTTTACTACGGCGCGCTTCACTGAGCTTGATCCGACACGAGCTTGACCAATTGTTTACAAAATGTTCATACAAAATGACCAAGTCGACTGCGTTTACTACGGCGCGCTTCACTGAGCTTGATCCGACACGAGCTTGACCAATTGTTTACAAAATATTCATACAAAATGACCAAGTCGACTGCGTTTACTACGGCGCGCTTCACTGAGCTTGATCCGACACGAGCTTGACCAATTGTTTACAAAATATTCATACAAAATGACCAAGTTGACTGCGTTTACTACGGCGCGCTTCACTGAGCTTGACCCGACACGAGCTTGACCAATTGTTTACAAAATATTCATACAAAATGACCAAGTCGACTGCGTTTACTACGGCGCGCTTCACCGAGCTTGATCCGACACGAGCTTTACCAATTGTTTACAAAATGTTCAAACAAAATGACCAAGTCGACTGCGTTTACTACGGCGCGCTTCACTGAGCTTGACCCGACACGAGCTTGACCAATTGTTTACAAAATGTTCATACAAAATGACCAAGTCGACTGCGTTTACTACGGCGCGCTTCACTGAGCTTGACCCGACACGAGCTTGACCAATTGTTAACAAAATGTTCATACAAAATGACCAAGTCGACTGCGTTTACTACGGCGCGCTTCACTGAGCTTGATCCGACACGAGCTTGACCAATTGTTAACAAAATGTTCATACAAAATGACCAAGTCGACTGCGTTTACTACGGCGCGCTTCACTGAGCTTGATCCGACACGAGCTTGACCAATTGTTTACAAAATGTTCATACAAAATTACCAAGTCGACTGCGTTTACTACGGCGCGCTTCACCGAGCTTGATCCGACACGAGCTTGACCAATTGTTTACAAAATGTTTATACAAAATGACCAAGTCGACTGCGTTTACTACGGCGCGCTTCACCGAGCTTGATCCGACACGAGCTTTACCAATTGTTTACAAAATTTTCATACAAAATGACCAAGTCGACTGCGTTTACTACGGCACGCTTCACTGAGCTTGACCCGACACGAGCTTGACCAATTGTTTACAAAATGTTCATACAAAATGACCAAGTCGACTGCGTTTACTACGGCGCGCTTCACCGAGCTTGATCCGACACGAGCTTGACCAATTGTTTACAAAATATTCATACAAAATGACAAAGTTGACTGCGTTTACTACGGCGCGCTTCACTGAGCTTGATCCGACACGAGCTTGACCAATTGTTAACAAAATGTTCATACAAAATGACCAAGTCGACTGCGTTTACTACGGCGCGCTTCACTGAGCTTGATCCGACACGAGCTTGACCAATTGTTTACAAAATGTTCATACAAAATGACCAAGTCGACTGCGTTTACTACGGCACGCTTCACTGAGCTTGATCCGACACGAGCTTGACCAGTTGTTTACAAAACGTTCATACAAAATGACCAAGTCGACTGCGTTTACTACGGCGCGCTTCACTGAGCTTGATCCGACACGAGCTTGACCAATTGTTTACAAAATGTTCATACAAAATGACCTAGTCGACTGCGTTTACTACGGCGCGCTTCACTGAGCTTGATCCGACACGAGCTTGACCAATTGTTTACAAAATGTTCATACAAAATGACCAAGTCGACTGCGTTTACTACGGCGCGCTTCACTGAGCTTGACCCGACACGAGCTTGACCAATTGTTTACAAAATGTTCATACAAAATGACCAAGTCGACTGCGTTTACTACGGCGCGCTTCACCGAGCTTGATCCGACACGAGCTTGACCAATTGTTTACAAAATATTCATACAAAATGACAAAGTTGACTGCGTTTACTACGGCGCGCTTCACTGAGCTTGATCCGAAACGAGCTTGACCAATTGTTTACAAAATGTTCATACAAAATGACCAAGTCGACTGCGTTTACTACGGCGCGCTTCACTGAGCTTGACCCGACACGAGCTTGACCAATTGTTTACAAAATGTTCATACAAAATGACCAAGTCGACTGCGTTTACTACGGCGCGCTTCACCGAGCTTGATCCGACACGAGCTTGACCAATTGTTTACAAAATATTCATACAAAATGACAAAGTTGACTGCGTTTACTACGGCGCGCTTCACTGAGCTTGATCCGAAACGAGCTTGACCAATTGTTAACAAAATGTTCATACAAAATGACCAAGTCGACTGCGTTTACTACGGCGCGCTTCACAGAGCTTGATCCGACACGAGCTTGACCAATTGTTTACAAAATGTTCATACAAAATGACCAAGTCGACTGCGTTTACTACGGCGCGCTTCACTGAGCTTGATCCGACACGAGCTTGACCAGTTGTTTACAAAACGTTCATACAAAATGACCAAGTCGACTGCGTTTACTACGGCGCGCTTCACTGAGCTTGATCCGACACGAGCTTGACCAATTGTTTACAAAATGTTCATACAAAATGACCTAGTCGACTGCGTTTACTACGGCGCGCTTCACCGAGCTTGATCCGACACGAGCTTGACCAATTGTTTACAAAATGTTCATACAAAATGATCAAGTCGACTGCGTTTACTACGGCGCGCTTCACTGAGCTTGATCCGACACGAGCTTGACCAATTGTTTACAAAATGTTCATACAAAATGACCAAGTCGACTGCGTTTACTACGGCGCGCTTCACCAAGCTTGATCCGACACGAGCTTGACCAATTGTTTACAAAATGTTCATACAAAATGACCAAGTCGACTGCGTTTACTACGGCGCGCTTCACCGAGCTTGATGCGACACGAGCTTTACCAATTGTTTACAAAATGTTCATACAAAATGACCATGTCGACTGCGTTTACTACGGCGCGCTTCACTGAGCTTGACCCGACACGATCTTGACCAATTGTTAACAAAATGTTCATACAAAATGACCAAGTCGACTGCGTTTACTACGGCGCGCTTCACTGAGCTTGATCCGACACGAGCTTGACCAATTGTTTACAAAATGTTCATACAAAATGACCAAGTCGACTGCGTTTACTACGGCGCGCTTCACCGAGCTTGATCCGACACGAGCTTGACCAATTGTTAACAAAATGTTCATACAAAATGACCAAGTCGACTGCGTTTACTACGGCGCGCTTCACCGAGCTTGATCCGACACAAGCTTGACCAATTTTTAACAAAATGTTCATACAAAATGACCAAGTCGACTGCGTTTACTACGGCGCGCTTCACTGAGCTTGATCCGACACGAGCTTGACCAATTGTTTACAAAATGTTCATACAAAATGACCAAGTCGACTGCGTTTACTACGGCGCGCTTCACTGAGCTTGATCCGACACAAGCTTGACCAATTGTTTACAAAATATTCATACAAAATGACCAAGTCGACTGCGTTTACTACGGCGCGCTTCACTGAGCTTGATCCGACACGAGCTTGACCAATTGTTTACAAAATATTCATACAAAATGACCAAGTTGACTGCGTTTACTACGGCGCGCTTCACTGAGCTTGACCCGACACGAGCTTGACCAATTGTTTACAAAATATTCATACAAAATGACCAAGTCGACTGCGTTTACTACGGCGCGCTTCACCGAGCTTGATCCGACACGAGCTTTACCAATTGTTTACAAAATGTTCAAACAAAATGACCAAGTCGACTGCGTTTACTACGGCGCGCTTCACTGAGCTTGACCCGACACGAGCTTGACCAATTGTTTACAAAATGTTCATACAAAATGACCAAGTCGACTGCGTTTACTACGGCGCGCTTCACTGAGCTTGACCCGACACGAGCTTGACCAATTGTTAACAAAATGTTCATACAAAATGACCAAGTCGACTGCGTTTACTACGGCGCGCTTCACTGAGCTTGATCCGACACGAGCTTGACCAATTGTTAACAAAATGTTCATACAAAATGACCAAGTCGACTGCGTTTACTACGGCGCGCTTCACTGAGCTTGATCCGACACGAGCTTGACCAATTGTTTACAAAATGTTCATACAAAATTACCAAGTCGACTGCGTTTACTACGGCGCGCTTCACCGAGCTTGATCCGACACGAGCTTGACCAATTGTTTACAAAATGTTTATACAAAATGACCAAGTCGACTGCGTTTACTACGGCGCGCTTCACCGAGCTTGATTCGACACGAGCTTTACCAATTGTTTACAAAATTTTCATACAAAATGACCAAGTCGACTGCGTTTACTACGGCACGCTTCACTGAGCTTGACCCGACACGAGCTTGACCAATTGTTTACAAAATGTTCATACAAAATGACCAAGTTGACTGCGTTTACTACGGCGCGCTTCACCGAGCTTGATCCGACACGAGCTTGACCAATTGTTTACAAAATATTCATACAAAATGACAAAGTTGACTGCGTTTACTACGGCGCGCTTCACTGAGCTTGATCCGACACGAGCTTGACCAATTGTTAACAAAATGTTCATACAAAATGACCAAGTCGACTGCGTTTACTACGGCGCGCTTCACTGAGCTTGATCCGACACGAGCTTGACCAATTGTTTACAAAATGTTCATACAAAATGACCAAGTCGACTGCGTTTACTACGGCACGCTTCACTGAGCTTGATCCGACACGAGCTTGACCAGTTGTTTACAAAACGTTCATACAAAATGACCAAGTCGACTGCGTTTACTACGGCGCGCTTCACTGAGCTTGATCCGACACGAGCTTGACCAATTGTTTACAAAATGTTCATACAAAATGACCTAGTCGACTGCGTTTACTACGGCGCGCTTCACTGAGCTTGATCCGACACGAGCTTGACCAATTGTTAACAAAATGTTCATACAAAATGACCAAGTCGACTGCGTTTACTAGGGCGCGCTTCACTGAGCTTGATCCGACACGAGCTTGACCAATTGTTTACAAAATGTTCATACAAAATGACCAAGTCGACTGCGTTTACTACGGCGCGCTTCACTGAGCTTGATCCGACACGAGCTTGACCAATTGTTAACAAAATGTTCATACAAAATGACCAAGTCGACTGCGTTTACTACGGCGCGCTTCACTGAGCTTGATCCGACACGAGCTTGACCAATTGTTTACAAAATGTTCATACAAAATTACCAAGTCGACTGCGTTTACTACGGCGCGCATCACCGAGCTTGATCCGACACGAGCTTGACCAATTGTTTACAAAATGTTCATACAAAATGACCAAGTCGACTGCGTTTACTACGGCGCGCTTCACCGAGCTTGATCCGACACGAGCTTTACCAATTATTTACAAAATGTTCACACAAAATGACCAAGTCGACTGCGTTTACTACGGCGCGCTTCACTGAGCTTGATCCGACACGAGCTTGACCAATTGTTTACAAAATGTTCATACAAAATGACCAAGTCGACTGCGTTTACTACGGCGCGCTTCACTGAGCTTGATCCGACACGAGCTTGACCAATTGTTTACAAAATGTTCATACAAAATGACCAAGTCGACTGCGTTTACTACGGCGCGCTTCACTGAGCTTGATCCGACACGAGCTTGACCAATTGTTAACAAAATGTTCATACAAAATGACCAAGTCGACTGCGTTTACTACGGCGCGCTTCACTGAGCTTGATCCGACACGAGCTTGACCAATTGTTTACAAAATATTCATACAAAATGACCAAGTTGACTGCGTTTACTACGGCGCGCTTCACTGAGCTTGATCCGACACGAGCTTGACCAATTGCTTACAAAATGTTCATACAAAATGACCAAGTCGACTGCGTTTACTACGGCGCGCTTCACTGAGCTTGACCCGACACGAGCTTGACCAATTGTTTACAAAATATTCATACAAAATGACCAAGTCGACTGCGTTTACTACGGAGCGCTTCACCGAGATTGATCCGACACGAGCTTGACCAATTGTTAACAAAATGTTCATACAAAATGACCAAGTCGACTGCGTTTACTACGGCGCGCTTCACTGAGCTTGACCCGACACGAGCTTGACCAATTATTTACAAAATATTCATACAAAATGACCAAGTCGACTGCGTTTACTACGGCGCGCTTCACCGAGCTTGATCCGACACGAGCTTTACCAATTGTTTACAAAATGTTCATACAAAATGACCAAGTCGACTGCGTTTACTACGGCGCGCTTCACTGAGCTTGACCCGACACGAGCTTAACCAATTGTTTACAAAATTTTCATACAAAATGACCAAGTCGACTGCGTTTACTACGGCGCGCTTCACTGAGCTTGATCCGACACGAGCTTGACCAATTGTTAACAAAATGTTCATACAAAATGACCAAGTCGACTGCGTTTACTACGGCGCGCTTCACTGAGCATGACCCGACACGAGCTTGACCAATTGTTAACAAAATGTTCATACAAAATGACCAAGTCGACTGCGTTTACTACGGCGCACTTCACCGAGCTTGATCCGACACGAGCTTGACCAATTGTTAACAAAATGTTCATACAAAATGACCAAGTCGACTGCGTTTACTACGGCGCGCTTCACCGAGCTTGATCCGACACGAGCTTGACCAATTGTTTACAAAATGTTCATACAAAATGACCAAGTCGACTGCGTTTACTACGGCGCGCTTCACTGAGCTTGATCCGACACGAGCTTGACCAATTGTTTACAAAATGTTCATACAAATTGACCAAGTCGACTGCGTTTACTACGGCGCGCTTCACCAAGCTTGATCCGACACGAGCTTGACCAATTGTTTACAAAATGTTCATACAAAATGACCAAGTCGACTGCGTTTACTACGGCGCGCTTCACCGAGCTTGATGCGACACGAGCTTTACCAATTGTTTACAAAATGGTCATACAAAATGACCATGTCGACTGCGTTTACTACGGCGCGCTTCACTGAGCTTGACCCGACACGAGCTTGACCAATTGTTAACAAAATGTTCATACAAAATGACCAAGTCGACTGCGTTTACTACGGCGCGCTTCACTGAGCTTGATCCGACACGAGCTTGACCAATTGTTTACAAAATGTTCATACAAAATGACCAAGTCGACTGCGTTTACTACGGCGCGCTTCACTGAGCTTGATCCGACACGAGCTTGACCAATTGTTAACAAAATGTTCATACAAAATGACCAAGTCGACTGCGTTTACTACGGCGCTCTTCACTGAGCTTGATCCGACACGAGCTTGACCAATTGTTTACAAAATGTTCATACAAAATGACCAAGTCGACTGCGTTTACTACGGCGCGCTTCACTGAGCTTGATCCGACACGAGCTTGACCAATTGTTAACAAAATGTTCATACAAAATGACCAAGTCGACTGCGTTTACTACGGCGCGCTTCACTGAGCTTGATCCGACACGAGCTTGACCAATTGTTTACAAAATGTTCATACAAAATGACCAAGTCGACTGCGTTTACTACGGCGCGCTTCACTGAGCTTGATCCGACACGAGCTTGACCAGTTGTTTACAAAATGTTCATACAAAATGACCAAGTCGACTGCGTTTACTACGGCGCGCTTCACTGAGCTTGATCCGACACGAGCTTGACCAATTGTTTACAAAATGTTCATACAAAATGACCTAGTCGACTGCGTTTACTACGGCGCGCTTCACTGAGCTTGATCCGACACGAGCTTGACCAATTGTTAACAAAATGTTCATACAAAATGACCAAGTCGACTGCGTTTACTACGGCGCGCTTCACTGAGCTTGATCCGACACGAGCTTGACCAATTGTTTACAAAATGTTCATACAAAATGACCAAGTCGACTGCGTTTACTACGGCGCGCTTCACTGAGCTTGATCCGACACGAGCTTGACCAATTGTTAACAAAATGTTCATACAAAATGACCAAGTCGACTGCGTTTACTACGGCGCGCTTCACTGAGCTTGATCCGACACGAGCTTGACCAATTGTTTACAAAATGTTCATACAAAATTACCAAGTCGACTGCGTTTACTACGGCGCGCTTCACCGAGCTTGATCCGACACGAGCTTGACCAATTGTTTACAAAATGTTCATACAAAATGACCAAGTCGACTGCGTTTACTACGGCGCGCTTCACCGAGCTTGATCCGACACGAGCTTTACCAATTATTTACAAAATGTTCATACAAAATGACCAAGTCGACTGCGTTTACTACGGCGCGCTTCACTGAGCTTGACCCGACACGAGCTTGACCAATTGTTTACAAAATGTTCATACAAAATGACCAAGTCGACTGCGTTTACTACGGCGCGCTTCACCGAGCTTGATCCGACACGAGCTTGACCAATTGTTTACAAAATATTCATACAAAATGACAAAGTTGACTGCGTTTACTACGGCGCGCTTCACTGAGCTTGATCCGACACGAGCTTGACCAATTGTTAACAAAATGTTCATACAAAATGACCAAGTCGACTGCGTTTACTACGGCGCGCTTCACTGAGCTTGATCCGACACGAGCTTGACCAATTGTTTACAAAATGTTCATACAAAACGACCAAGTCGACTGCGTTTACTACGGCGCGCTACACTGAGCTTGATCCGACACGAGCTTGACCAGTTGTTTACAAAACGTTCATACAAAATGACCAAGTCGACTGCGTTTACTACGGCGCGCTTCACTGAGCTTGATCCGACACGAGCTTGACCAATTGTTTACAAAATGTTCATACAAAATGACCTAGTCGACTGCGTTTACTACGGCGCGCTTCACTGAGCTTGATCCGACACGAGCTTGACCAATTGTTAACAAAATGTTCATACAAAATGACCAAGTCGACTGCGTTTACTAGGGCGCGCTTCACTGAGCTTGATCCGACACGAGCTTGACCAATTGTTTACAAAATGTTCATACAAAATGACCAAGTCGACAGCGTTTACTACGGCGCGCTTCACTGAGCTTGATCCGACACGAGCTTGACCAATTGTTAACAAAATGTTCATACAAAATGACCAAGTCGACTGCGTTTACTACGGCGCGCTTCACTGAGCTTGATCCGACACGAGCTTGACCAATTGTTAACAAAATGTTCATACAAAATGACCAAGTCGACTGCGTTTACTACGGCGCGCTTCACTGAGCTTGATCCGACACGAGCTTGACCAATTGTTTACAAAATATTCATACAAAATGACCAAGTTGACTGCGTTTACTACGGCGCGCTTCACTGAGCTTGATCCGACACGAGCTTGACCAATTGTTTACAAAATGTTCATACAAAATGACCAAGTCGACTGCGTTTACTACGGCGCGCTTCACTGAGCTTGATCCGACACGAGCTTGACCAATTGTTTACAAAATGTTCATACAAAATGACCAAGTCGACTGCGTTTACTACGGCGCGCTTCACTGAGCTTGATCCGACACGAGCTTGACCAATTGTTTACAAAATGTTCATACAAAATGACCAAGTCGACTGCGTTTACTACGGCGCGCTTCACTGAGCTTGATCCGACACGAGCTTGACCAATTGTTAACAAAATGTTCATACAAAATGACCAAGTCGACTGCGTTTACTACGGCGCGCTTCACTGAGCTTGATCCGACACGAGCTTGACCAATTGTTTACAAAATATTCATACAAAATGACCAAGTTGACTGCGTTTACTACGGCGCGCTTCACTGAGCTTGATCCGACACGAGCTTGACCAATTGTTTACAAAATGTTCATACAAAATGACCAAGTCGACTGCGTTTACTACGGCGCGCTTCACTGAGCTTGACCCGACACGAGCTTGACCAATTGTTAACAAAATGTTCATACAAAATGACCAATTCGACTGCGTTTACAACGGCGCGCTTCACTGAGCTTGATCCGACACGAGCTTGACCAATTGTTAACAAAATGTTCATACAAAATGACCAAGTCGACTGCGTTTACTACGGCGCGCTTCACTGAGCTTGATCCGACACGAGCTTGACCAATTGTTTACAAAATATTCATACAAAATGACCAAGTCGACTGCGTTTACTACGGCGCGCTTCACCGAGCTTGACCCGACACGAGCTTGACCAATTGTTAACAAAATGTTCATACAAAATGACCAAGTCGACTGCGTTTACTACGGCGCGCTTCACTGAGCTTGATCCGACACGAGCTTGACCAGTTGTTTACAAAATGTTCATACAAAATGACCAAGTCGACTGCGTTTACTACGGCGCGCTTCACTGAGCTTGATCCGACACGAGCTTGACCAATTGTTTACAAAATGTTCATACAAAATGACCAAGTCGACTGCGTTTACTACGGCGCGCTTCACTGAGCTTGATCCGACACGAGCTTGACCAATTGTTAACAAAATGTTCATACAAAATGACCAAGTCGACTGCGTTTACTACGGCGCGCTTCACTGAGCTTGATCCGACACGAGCTTGACCAATTGTTTACAAAATATTCATACAAAATGACCAAGTTGACTGCGTTTACTACGGCGCGCTTCACTGAGCTTGATCCGACACGAGCTTGACCAATTGTTTACAAAATGTTCATACAAAATGACCAAGTCGACTGCGTTTACTACGGCGCGCTTCACTGAGCTTGACCCGACACGAGCTTGACCAATTGTTAACAAAATGTTTATACAAAATGACCAATTCGACTGCGTTTACAACGGCGCGCTTCACTGAGCTTGATCCGACACGAGCTTGACCAATTGTTAACAAAATGTTCATACAAAATGACCAAGTCGACTGCGTTTACTACGGCGCGCTTCACTGAGCTTGATCCGACACGAGCTTGACCAATTGTTTACAAAATATTCATACAAAATGACCAAGTCGACTGCGTTTACTACGGCGCGCTTCACTGAGCTTGACCCGACACGAGCTTGACCAATTGTTAACAAAATGTTCATACAAAATGACCAAGTCGACTGCGTTTACTACGGCGCGCTTCACTGAGCTTGATCCGACACGAGCTTGACCAATTGTTAACAAAATGTTCATAAAAAATGACCAAGTCGACTGCGTTTACTACGGCGCGCTTCACTGAGCTTGATCCGACACGAGCTTGACCAATTGTTTACAAAATATTCATACAAAATGACCAAGTCGACTGCGTTTACTACGGCGCGCTTCACCGAGCTTGACCCGACACGAGCTTGACCAATTGTTTACAAAATGTTCATACAAAATGACCAAGTCGACTGCGTTTACTACGGCGCGCTTCACCGAGCTTGATCCGACACGAGCTTGACCAATTGTTAACAAAATGTTCATACAAAATGACCAAGTCGACTGCGTTTACTACGGCGCGCTTCACTGAGCTTGACCCGACACGAGCTTGACCAATTGTTTACAAAATATTCATACAAAATGACCAAGTCGACTGCGTTTACTACGGCGCGCTTCACCGAGCTTGATCCGACACGAGCTTTACCAATTGTTTACAAAATGTTCATACAAAATGACCAAGTCGACTGCGTTTACTACGGCGCGCTTCACTGAGCTTGACCCGACACGAGCTTGACCAATTGTTTACAAAATGTTCATACAAAATGACCAAGTCGACTGCGTTTACTACGGCGCGCTTCACTGAGCTTGATCCGACACGAGCTTGACCAATTGTTTACAAAATGTTCATACAAAATGACCAAGTCGACTGCGTTTACTACGGCGCGCTTCACTGAGCTTGATCCGATACGAGCTTGACCAATTGTTTAAAAAATGTTCATACAAAATGACCAAGTCGACTGCGTTTACTACGGCGCGCTTCACTGAGCTTGATCCGACACGAGCTTGACCAATTGTTTACAAAATGTTCATACAAAATGACCAAGTCGACTGCGTTTACTACGGCGCGCTTCACTGAGCTTGATCCGATACGAGCTTGACCAATTGTTTACAAAATGTTCATACAAAATGACCAAGTCGACTGCGTTTACTACGGCGCGCTTCACTGAGCTTGATCCGACACGAGCTTGACCAGTTGTTTACAAAATGTTCATACAAAATGACCAAGTCGACTGCGTTTACTACGGCGCGCTTCACTGAGCTTGACTCGACACGAGCTTGACCAATTATTTACAAAATGTTCATACAAAATGACCAAGTCGACTGCGTTTACTACGGCGCGCTTCACTGAGCTTGATCCGACACGAGCTTGACCAATTGTTAACAAAATGTTCATACAAAATGACCAAGTCGACTGCGTTTACTACGGCGCGCTTCACTGAGCTTGATCCGATACGAGCTTGACCAATTGTTTACAAAATGTTCATACAAAATGACCAAGTCGACTGCGTTTACTACGGCGCGCTTCACCGAGCTTGATCCGACACGAGCTTGACCAATTGTTTACAAAATGTTTATACAAAATGACCAAGTCGACTGCGTTTACTACGGCGCGCTTCACCGAGCTTGATCCGACACGAGCTTGACCAATTGTTAACAAAATGTTCATACAAAATGACCAAGTCGACTGCGTTTACTACGGTGCGCTTCACCGAGCTTGATCCGACACGAGCTTGACCAATTGTTTACAAAATGTTCATACAAAATGACCAAGTCGACTGCGTTTACTACGGCGCGCTTCACCGAGCTTGATCCGACACGAGCTTGACCAATTGTTTACAAAATGTTCATACAAAATGACCAAGTCGACTGCGTTTACTACGGCGCGCTTCACTGAGCTTGATCCGACACGAGCTTGACCAATTGTTTACAAAATGTTCATACAAAATGACCAAGTCGACTGCGTTTACTACGGCGCGCTTCACTGAGCTTGATCCGACACGAGCTTGACCAATTGTTAACAAAATGTTCATACAAAATGACCAAGTCGACTGCGTTTACTACGGCGCGCTTCACTGAGCTTGATCCGACACGAGCTTGACCAATTGTTTACAAAATGTTCATACAAAATGACCAAGTCGACTGCGCTTACTACGGCGCGCTTCACTGAGCTTGATCCGACACGAGCTTGACCAATTGTTAACAAAATGTTCATACAAAATTATCAAGTCGACTGCGTTTACTACGGCGCGCTTCACTGAGCTTGATCCGACACGAGCTTGACGAATTGTTTACAAAATGTTCATACAAAATGACCAAGTCGACTGCGTTTACTACGGCGCGCTTCACTGAGCTTGATCCGACACGAGCTTGACCAATTGTTTACAAAATGTTCATACAAAATGACCAAGTCGACTGCGTTTACTACGGCGCGCTTCACCGAGCTTGATCCGACACGAGCTTGACCAATTGTTTACAAAATGTTCATACAAAATGACCAAATCGACTGCGTTTACTACGGCGCGCTTCACTGAGCTTGATCCGACACGAGCTTGACCAATTGTTTACAAAATGTTCATACAAAATGACCAAGTCGACTTCGTTTACTACGGCGCGCTTCACTGAGCTTGATCCGACACGAGCTTGACCAATTGTTAACAAAATGTTCATACAAAATGACCAAGTCGACTGCGTTTACTACGGCGCGCTTCACCGAGCTTGATCCGACACGAGCTTGACCAATTGTTAACAAAATGTTCATACAAAATGACCAAGTCGACTGCGTTTACTACGGCGCGCTTCACTGAGCTTGATCCGACACGAGCTTGACCAATTGTTAACAAAATGTTCATACAAAATGACCAAGTCGACTGCGTTTACTACGGCGCGCTTCACTGAGCTTGATCCGACACGAGCTTGACCAATTGTTTACAAAATGTTCATACAAAATGACCAAGTCGACTGCGTTTACTACGGCGCGCTTCACTGAGCTTGATCCGACACGAGCTTGACCAATTGTTAACAAAATGTTCATACAAAATGACCAAGTCGACTGCGTTTACTACGGCGCGCTTCACTGAGCTTGATCCGACACGAGCTTGACCAATTGTTTACAAAATGTTCATACAAAATGACCAAGTCGACTGCGTTTACTACGGCGCGCTTCACTGAGCTTGATCCGACACGAGCTTGACCAATTGTTTACAAAATGTTCATACAAAATGACCAAGTCGACTGCGTTTACTACGGCGCGCTTCACTGAGCTTGATCCGACACGAGCTTGACCAATTGTTAACAAAATGTTCATACAAAATGACCAAGTCGACTGCGTTTACTACGGCGCGCTTCACTGAGCTTGATCCGACACGAGCTTGACCAATTGTTTACAAAATGTTCATACAAAATGACCAAGTCGACTGCGTTTACTACGGCGCGCTTCACTGAGCTTGATCCGACACGAGCTTGACCAATTGTTTACAAAATATTCATACAAAATGACCAAGGCGACTGCGTTTACTACGGCGCGCTTCACCGAGCTTGATCCGACACGAGCTTGACCAATTGTTAACAAAATGTTCATACAAAATGACCAAGTCGACTGCGTTTACTACGGCGCGCTTCACTGAGCTTGATCCGACACGAGCTTGACCAATTGTTAACAAAATGTTCATACAAAATGACCAAGTCGACTGCGTTTACTACGGCGCGCTTCACTGAGCTTGACCCGACACGAGCTTGACCAATTGTTTACAAAATATTCATACAAAATGACCAAGTCGACTGCGTTTACTACGGCGCGCTTCACTGAGCTTGATCCGACACGAGCTTGACCAATAGTTTACAAAATGTTCATACAAAATGACCAAGTCGACTGCGTTTACTACGGCGCGCTTCACTGAGCTTGATCCGACACGAGCTTGACCAATTGTTTACAAAATGTTCATACAAAATGACCAAGTCGACTGCGTTTACTACGGCGCGCTTCACTGAGCTTGATCCGACACGAGCTTGACCAATTGTTAACAAAATGTTCATACAAAATGACCAAGTCGACTGCGTTTACTACGGCGCGCTTCACTGAGCTTGATCCGACACGAGCTTGACCAAATTGTTTACAAAATATTCATACAAAATGACCAAGTTGACTGCGTTTACTACGGCGCGCTTCACTGAGCTTGATCCGACACGAGCTTGACCAATTGTTTACAAAATGTTCATACAAAATGACCAAGTCGACTGCGTTTACTACGGCGCGCTTCACTGAGCTTGACCCGACACGAGCTTGACCAATTGTTAACAAAATGTTCATACAAAATGACCAAGTCGACTGCGTTTACTACGGCGCGCTTCACTGAGCTTGATCCGACACGAGCTTGACCAATTGTTAACAAAATGTTCATAAAAAATGACCAAGTCGACTGAGTTTACTACGGCGCGCTTCACTGAGCTTGATCCGACACGAGCTTGACCAATTGTTTACAAAATATTCATACAAAATGACCAAGTCGACTGCGTTTACTACGGCGCGCTTCACCGAGCTTGACCCGACACGAGCTTGACCAATTGTTTACAAAATGTTCATACAAAATGACCAAGTCGACTGCGTTTACTACGGCGCGCTTCACCGAGCTTGATCCGACACGAGCTTGACCAATTGTTAACAAAATGTTCATACAAAATGACCAAGTCGACTGCGTTTACTACGGCGCGCTTCACTGAGCTTGACCCGACACGAGCTTGACCAATTGTTTACAAAATATTCATACAAAATGACCAAGTCGACTGCGTTTACTACGGCGCGCTTCACCGAGCTTGATCCGACACGAGCTTTACCAATTGTTTACAAAATGTTCATACAAAATGACCAAGTCGACTGCGTTTACTACGGCGCGCTTCACTGAGCTTGACCCGACACGAGCTTGACCAATTGTTTACAAAATGTTCATACAAAATGACCAAGTCGACTGCGTTTACTACGGCGCGCTTCACTGAGCTTGATCCGACACGAGCTTGACCAATTGTTTACAAAATGTTCATACAAAATGACCAAGTCGACTGCGTTTACTACGGCGCGCTTCACTGAGCTTGATCCGATACGAGCTTGACCAATTGTTTACAAAATGTTCATACAAAATGACCAAGTCGACTGCGTTTACTACGGCGCGCTTCACTGAGCTTGATCCGACACGAGCTTGACCAATTGTTTACAAAATGTTCATACAAAATGACCAAGTCGACTGCGTTTACTACGGCGCGCTTCACTGAGCTTGATCCGACACGAGCTTGACCAGTTGTTTACAAAATGTTCATACAAAATGACCAAGTCGACTGCGTTTACTACGGCGCGCTTCACTGAGCTTGATCCGACACGAGCTTGACCAATTGTTTACAAAATGTTCATACAAAATGACCAAGTCGACTGCGTTTACTACGGCGCGCTTCACTGAGCTTTATGCGACACGAGCTTGACCAGTTGTTTACAAAATGTTCATACAAAATGACCAAGTCGACTGCGTTTACTACGGCGCGCTTCACTGAGCTTGATCCGATACGAGCTTGACCAATTGTTTACAAAATGTTCATACAAAATGACCAAGTCGACTGCGTTTACTACGGCGCGCTTCACTGAGCTTGATCCGATACGAGCTTGACCAATTGTTTACAAAATGTTCATACAAAATGACCAAGTCGACTGCGTTTACTACGGCGCACTTCACTGAGATTGATCCGACACGAGCTTGACCAATTGTTTACAAAATGTTCATACAAAATGACCAAGTCGACTGCGTTTACTACGGCGCGCTTCACTGAGCTTGATCCGACACGAGCTTGACCAGTTGTTTACAAAATGTTCATACAAAATGACCAAGTCGACTGCGTTTACTACGGCGCGCTTCACTGAGCTTGACTCGACACGAGCTTGACCAATTATTTACAAAATGTTCATACAAAATGACCAAGTCGACTGCGTTTACTACGGCGCGCTTCACTGAGCTTGATCCGACACGAGCTTGACCAATTGTTAACAAAATGTTCATACAAAATGACCAAGTCGACTGCGTTTACTACGGCGCGCTTCACTGAGCTTGATCCGATACGAGCTTGACCAATTGTTTACAAAATGTTCATACAAAATGACCAAGTCGACTGCGTTTACTACGGCGCGCTTCACTGAGCTTGACCCGACACGAGCTTGACCAATTGTTTACAAAATGTTCATACAAAATGACCAAGTCGACTGCGTTTACTACGGCGCGCTTCACTGAGCTTGATCCGACACGAGCTTGACCAATTGTTTACAAAATGTTCATACAAAATGACCAAGTCGACTGCGTTTACTACGGCGCGCTTCACTGAGCTTGATCCGATACGAGCTTGACCAATTGTTTACAAAATGTTCATACAAAATGACCAAGTCGACTGCGTTTACTACGGCGCGCTTCACTGAGCTTGATCCGACACGAGCTTGACCAATTGTTTACAAAATGTTCATACAAAATGACCAAGTCGACTGCGTTTACTACGGCGCGCTTCACTGAGCTTGATCCGACACGAGCTTGACCAGTTGTTTACAAAATGTTCATACAAAATGACCAAGTCGACTGCGTTTACTACGGCGCGCTTCACTGAGCTTGATGCGACACGAGCTTGACCAGTTGTTTACAAAATGTTCATACAAAATGACCAAGTCGACTGCGTTTACTACGGCGCGCTTCACTGAGCTTGACTCGACACGAGCTTGACCAATTATTTACAAAATGTTCATACAAAATGACCAAGTCGACTGCGTTTACTACGGCGCGCTTCACTGAGCTTGATCCGACACGAGCTTGACCAATTGTTAACAAAATGTTCATACAAAATGACCAAGTCGACTGCGTTTACTACGGCGCGCTTCACTGAGCTTGATCCGATACGAGCTTGACCAATTGTTTACAAAATGTTCATACAAAATGACCAAGTCGACTGCGTTTACTACGGCGCGCTTCACTGAGCTTGACCAGACACGAGCTTGACCAATTGTTAACAAAATGTTCATACAAAATGACCAAGTCGACTGCGTTTACTACGGCGCGCTTCACCGAGCTTGATCCGACACGAGCTTGACCAATTGTTTACAAAATGTTCATACAAAATGACCAAGTCGACTGCGTTTACTACGGCGCGCTTCACCGAGCTTGATCCGACACGAGCTTGACCAATTGTTTACAAAATGTTCATACAAAATGACCAAGTCGACTGCGTTTACTACGGCGCGCTTCACTGAGCTTGATCCGACACGAGCTTGACCAATTGTTAACAAAATGTTCATACAAAATGACCAAGTCGACTGCGTTTACTACGGCGCGCTTCACCGAGCTTGATCCGACACGAGCTTGACCAATTAATGTTCATACAAAATGACCAAGTCGACTGCGTTTACTACGGCGCGCTTCACTGAGCTTGATCCGACACGAGCTTGACCAATTGTTAACAAAATGTTCATACAAAATGACCAAGTCGACTGCGTTTACTACGGCGCGCTTCACTGAGCTTGATCCGACACGAGATTGACCAATTGTTTACAAAATGTTCATGCCATGCACCACCATCCACCGAATCAAGAAAGAGCTGTTAATCTGTCAATCCTTCCGGTGTCCGGGCCTGGTGAGATTTCCCGTGTTGAGTCAAATTAAGCCGCAGGCTCCACTCCTGGTGGTGCCCTTCCGTCAATTCCTTTAAGTTTCAGCTTTGCAACCATACTCCCCCCGTAGTCCAAAATCTTTGGTTTCCCGGAAGCTGCCCGCTGAGCCATTGTAGTAACGTCGGCGGATCGCTAGATGACATATTTACGGTTAGAACTAGGGCGGTATCTAATCGCCTTCGAACCTCTAACTTTCGTTCTTGATTGATGAAAACACCTTTGGCAAATGCTTTCGCTGATGTTCGTCTTGCGACGATCCAAGAATTTCACCTCTAACGTCGCAATACGAATGCCCCCAGTTATCCCTATTAATCATTACCTCGTAGTTCTGAAAACCAACAAAATAGAACCGAGATCATATTCTATTATTCCATGCACGAAATATTCAAGCAGCATTTTGAGCCCGCTTTGAGCACTCTAATTTGTTCAAAGTAAAATTGTCGGCCCACCTCGACACTCAGTAAAGAGCACCGCGATAGGATTTTGATATTGAACCGGCGTGTTACCGCCAGCTCACCGACGATATGCTCCGCAAACGTGTCAGTATCACCGCGGATGCGGTGCACCGACAGCGCGGCGCACAAATGCAACTACGAGCTTTTTAACCGCAAAAATTTTAGTATACGCTATTGGAGCTGGAATTACCGCGGCTGCTGGCACCAGACTTGCCCTCCAATTGTTCCTCGTTAAAATATTTAAAGTGTACTCATTTCGATTACGAGGCCTCGTAAGAGTCCCGTATCGTTATTTTTCGTCACTACCTCCCCGTGCCGGGAGTGGGTAATTTGCGCGCCTGCTGCCTTCCTTGGATGTGGTAGCCGTTTCTCAGGCTCCCTCTCCGGAATCGAACCCTGATTCCCCGTTACCCGTGACAACCATGGTAGTCGCAGAAACTACCATCGAAAGTTGATAAGGCAGACATTTGAAAGATGCGTCGCCGGTACTGGACCATGCGATCGGCAAAAGTTATCCAGATTCATCAAAATTAACGACTTTGGACGCGAGGCCCTCCGTCGATTGGTTTTGATCTAATAAAAGCACTCATCCCATCACTGGTCAGAGTTCTGATTGCATGTATTAGCTCTAGAATTACCACAGTTATCCAAGTAACTGAGTAAGATCTAAGGAACCAAAACTGATATATTGAGCCATTCGCGGTATCGCCTTAATACGGCTTGCACTGAGACATGCATGGCTTAATCTTTGAGACAAGCATATAACTACTGGCAGGATCAACCAGGGAGCTAACTCTTACAGTAAGAACAGTTTTTACACCCTAGCAGGCCAACTTGAGAAGCGGCCCGCGGTGGGTTTGTCTTCTGAGAGTGGTGTTGTTTTGTTTTGTTTAGAGAGAGTTGTGGTAGAGGTGTGTTGTTGTGTACAACACACCGCAAACCCATTCTTTCTCTGATACAGAGCGGGGCACATTGATGTGCCCCTTATTACATTGAAGTTTCCTTCAAGTCGTATCCACGCTATTAAAAATAACGTTTTCCGAATGCGATCGTAAAGTCCTAAGACTTGTTGTTAACGACACGATAGCCGCCCGGTGTGTGGAGAGACCCGTGGCTCGAAGCTGCGATTTGCGCGCCGCCGCTAGGGGGAGCATCACGCGAGCTAAAATGAAATTAAAATAAAAAAACAAAAAAAAAAAAAAAAAAATCTGTTTTTTTTTTTTTTTATTTACATCAATAAAAATAAATAATAATATAATATATAATAATATACATACATATATATATATATATATATATATATATATATATATATATTTTTTTTAGAGTTATCCAAACGTATTCCACCGATCGGATGCGTAATGATTTTTAATGTAAAACACAGTACCTATCATATTTTTTTTTTATTATACTTAAGAATATTTGTGTACTTAAATATATCCTACAAATTACACCGCACTCCATATTGTAAATTTCGCTCCATCCAAAGGTTGCCTGGAAGAGATCGCTTTCAGCGATAAGGCCGCCCATTGTATTGCCTTATTTATTCTAGCCTTATATTTATTTTTGTATTATTTCTGTTTGTGTGGTAATTCAATAAAGAGTTATCTATCTATCTATCTATCTAGTACCATAAATGTGTAATACGTAATGTGTATCTTCGAGAAGATACACATCGCGTACTACATTAAATTCGCGCGCTCACAAAATTTTTGTGTGCGCACTATACACATCGCATAGGCGCACGCGTAACGTGTTCAATTTTTATTTGTTTTTATTTATTTTTATTTATTTATTGTTTTTATGTATCAATTAACATGTAATACATTGTATTATTTTCAAATTGTATTTTGTGTATTTTTATTTGAGCGTTCACCCCTTAGATCACATCGACTTATTACACATCGACATGTGTACTAACACACCGACCGACTGGTCGATGACAATAGACTGTGTGCGATCCGTTCACTCTTTAAAAAGTTATTAAAACTAGGGTCTATTACTATTAAAATCAGGGTATTTATTGAATAACGTGAAATTTTTGTGTCGTATTACACCTGTATTATTATTATTTTTTTAATTGTGAAAAAAAAAACACAAAACTTAACATACATATTTAATTATGATTTAATTATAATTATTATATAACATAGTATTATTATCAAATTATTCACACAAAGTATATAAAAAGAAGCATCGAGGCTATTGTTGGCTGTTTCGAGGTAGTTTAGAAGTCGCAAATTTACTACCTTTTCCAGTATCTTGGATAAACAGCTGAGGAGAGATATTGGTCTATAGTTTGATACAATAGAGGAATCACCGTCCTTAGGTATAGGAGTTACATTAGCTAGCTTAAAGCTGTCAGGAACAATGCCACTCTCTAGGCTAAGGTTACACAGGAAAGCGATGGGACTAGCCAAGCTATGCTTAGCTTTTCTCAAGATAAGGTTGCTAATGTTGTCATGACCTACGGATGATTTGGGTTTTAAGGAACTGATTATTTTAATTATCTCTATTTCATTAGTTCAATAATGAATGTTTCAATAATGAATTCAAATAATGAATTGCCAGCTTAGATTTACGATGAATTTTTTTTTAGATTGTATGCCAAAAGGGATTTTGTTGTTTCTATTGTATGAAGAATCTCATTAGCTAGGTTTTTTTCCTATTGTGCAAAAGTATTGATTAGCTTTATTAAGGAATTGTAGTGGGCTGGTTCCAGTTTTAGTTAGTGCCGAATTAGGGGTCTTTTTTCAATTAATCCCACAGATTCGTTTGAGTGATTTACAGTTTTGCTTACCATCACCTAAACTGTGAACAAGTTCATTACGATCATAGTTATTTTTAATATTTTGGATGGTATTTTTGCAAGTATTACAGTAGTTTTTATAATTTTCCAGTAATTCAGTGTTGTTAGGATTTCTTCTCTCTTCTAGGTGCACCATGTCGCGTTTCTCCAGTCCAGTAGACATCCAAGGTAATATATATTCAAAGCGAGTTCAAAAACAAGTTTATGGCGTGGTGTAGTTTGTCAATTGAAAACAGCACGGTGTCGTGGTCCGTTATGCTAACCCTACAAACAATAGCTCTGCTTTCCAGTCTGGATTTAATAAAAAAGTGATCTAAGCAGTTGGGACCGCAAGCCGGGTAGGTATGTCCCGGAATAAAGCCGTAGTTGGAGAGTAGGTTCAGGTAGTCATCTGCACGAGGATGCGTGGTACCTGTTTTGATATCGATGTTGATATCCCCGGTGATTACACAACATTCTCTCTTGCATGTCGCCACTATTTTTTCTAGTGAATCAAGAAAAACACTCACATCATGGTACGAAGGAGACCTATAGAGAGCTATTATTGTGAACGTATTTTCGAAGTCAATAACAAGACAGTTAGCCAGATGAAACGGCGGCTCGGATATACACATTTACAAGTAAACCTTGTCTATAAAACACCACGATGCCATCGTTCTGGTTCAAATAGTATTTAGACAGGTGTCATTCATAGTTTTTCAAGTTGATAGAGGTAAAAGTAATATCTAGTCGACATTCCGTTAAAATTATCAGATCGGGAATGAAATTTAGTCTTGAAACAAATATCATAAAATTATCAAGGTTTTTATTTACACTTATAATATTCTGTGAAAGAACAGTTAACTGTTTTGTTACATCACCCAGGCACTGCAGGCATTGGTGAGGCGATTCTAGTTGAAAGCTTGGTACTATACAAATGTCATCCAGATCCTGAGTTATAGCAATACAATCCATAATTATTTATTTAGAAAAACAAACGAATCGCAGTATGTTCTAGGTAGGTTACTATTCTCAAAATATAAGGTCACTCTTGATATTTTTTGTAATGATAAAAGTAGATAATATTCCGTGTTACGCCAGGTTTCATAATGTAAGACCGCTATAGGTACGCAACCTATACCCACACATAAGAACTTAAGTAAATGGACTTTATGCAAAGTATGCACCCTTTCATTTACCTTACCCACTAAATTCTTAGGAAGATATATTTTTATACATACCGCTGTAAGGCGGTGTAATATGAATACTGCATATTTACTGAACTTATATTTACAGAACTGTGAATACAATATAAAGCTAAATGTTTCTTAAAACCAAAATTAGTCGCCTCACAGCGTTTTGCTTAGACATATTTTGACAGTGCGAGTAAAATGCTTGTTCTTGATTTTTTTCTATAAAAGAGGGTATAGTTGTGATAATCGAATGTTGATAATAGAATCGGTGTATATGGTTGATTAGCAAAATACTCTAAATTGCATTAACAGGGGAAACCGTTTTAACAAACCAGCTTCCCTCATCTTTCTATTCATTCTAATAAAGATAAACATTTGTTGATTTGCCACATAATGAACAAATGTTTATGTTTATTTGTATTGTTGTTGCGGCGATACCGCATAGGATATGGATTGTATAAAATGCCCCAACTGTACTTTCAATGAAATTCTGAATGAAAAGTAGAGTAGGTAATTCTGTTGTAATGTTCCATACACTGTCGCATGGTCGCACTGAAAGTTTTTAGAATAGGCCAGTAAGAAAAGCAGCCAGTGAAAAATTTATTTAAATTTCGAATTAGAAACTCTTTGGGAATCTGTAAATGTGCAATGAATTCATATGTCATTTGTTTTTACAAATTGGTGGCAATTTAAAAATGTCTGTCGTGCATCGAAATTGATTTGTCTAGAGAAAATTTTCGCTCAATGATTTATTACGACTTTCGTTGCGATCTTACGCAAAAACAATGTTGCGACAGACTTCAATAAGCATTTCATGATGAAGCCCCGTCCCGTGCCACTGTTTACAACTGGTTTAATGAGTTTAAACGTGATCGAAGCAACCTCACTGATGCTTGCGAGAAGGACGTCCTTCTACGCCGACCACTGAAGATAACGTGAGTGCTGTGCGGCTGATGATAGAAGCTGGTAGAAGGGTTCAGATTCGGGCAGTTTTTGGCATTAATATGAGTCAAGTACAAAAAGTCTTACAGGAACATTTAGGCGTCAGAAAGCTTTGTACTAGATGGATACCTCACAATTTGACGGAAGATCAAAAACGCCGTCGTTTGGATTGGTGCTGCTCATTTTTTTTTTATGCATATTAGATCTTCGTTTGACCACAATCTCACCTGATTATAACCGATGATGTGGTCTAAGATGAAGCACGAAGGTCTAAAAGAAACCTATTCACTCTTACCTTAAAGAGATTGTATGCGTTAGGAAAAACAGACGACGGCAAAGTGTTCCATAACTTAGCTGTGCGCATCAAGAACGTAGAACCAAAACGGTGTGTGCGAATGGGTGGTATATCAACCAGGTGCGGATGGTACTGAGCCGTGCGCCTGCGTGTCCTTTGATGGAAAGGAGATGGCGGAATCAGATAGTAAAGTTCCTGGGCACGTTCCCCAAAATGTATTCTGTAAAAGATCGATAGGCTTGTAACTTTTCAATGCTTGAAAATCATGACGGAGGTGACTCGAATGCTGTATATGACATCGTCACAGGTGATGAAAGCTAAATACACGGTGTCCTTTAAATCACTGTTTTCCTAGAACAAACGTTGTTCAGACCATCATATACTACCGGTTCATAGCAATAAATACGTTAATTAAAAAAAATTTTTAGGTGTTTTCAAATAAGTCTGAAGTTGCTCAAACTTTAACCATGACATAGCAACTAGCGACGTACGCGCACACCACTAACTCAAATCGGCTCCGGACAGCGGGGCACTGTCCAGGGGGTCACTCACCAGGGGGTCACTGACCAGGGGGTCAGTGCCCCGCTGGGGGCGACGGGCGCGGGTCGGGAGGTCCCGCAGAGCGCATTCGACGGCCGACCAACCAGCCGCTCTGCATGGCACGGCTCCATGCGCATCGAAGTGAAAATGAGTGCTACAAACTATTCAAATGTCGAGTGTTTAGATATGGTGCGCAATTGCTGGAGACAATCGGGCGGCAGCTAGGCGCCTGTACGCTGAACCAAGTCATTTAGCGGCGCTGCGAAGGCAAGGGATTTTGAACCCGCAAATTCCCAGGGCAGCTACAATACTGGCAGCTACACAGCGACTGTTAGATTACGGCCAGTTCACAGTGCCGAATCATGCCCAAGGACGCGGTATTCGTCCTCAATATACAGCTGCATTCGAAGAACGAATACTTGAGTATTTCGAACGCAAGCCACGAAATAGTATCAGAGATGCAGCAAGGCGATTTAATGTCAGTAAATCCTACGTATGGTGCCTGCTGAACCGATTGGAAAAACACCCATTCCATTTTCGTCGCACGCAAGCACTCCTTGACGCTGACCCTCAAGAACGTATTTCTCTTTGTATGTGGTTATTAAATAATCCTGAAGTGAACATTCTGTGGACGGACGAGTCTACCTTTACGCACGTAGGCATGTTTAACATTCACAATGAACATTATTGGGCGTTTAACAACCCACATCTGATTCCCACTCCCACCAAATTAGATTCAGTGTAAATGTATGGGCCGGCATTATCAATGAAGTGATAATCGGGCAGTGTTCATCGAAGGAAATTTAAATGGTGCTACCTACTTGGACATGCTGATAACAACAATACCAGAGCTATTGGAAAGCGTTCCCCTAGCTTATTTACATGAACTTTACTACCAGCATGATGGTTGCCCTGCGCACTATGCGGTTCAAGTACGTGCGTACTTGGATGATGAATTTAGTGAAAGGTGGATTGGGAGAGGTGGTCCAGAAGCATGGCCAGCCAGAAGCCCCGATTTAACTCCACTAGACTTTTTTTGTGGTCGGAGGTAAAACGGCTGGTTTACACTCATGAAGCCACAAGTAGAGACCAACTTAAACAAAAAATGTTGAGTGCGTTTGATAAAATAAGACGCGAAACAAACATTCTACGAAAACTGAAAGACAATTTACAAAAACGTGCTCGCCTATGTATCGAAGTCAATGGACGACATTTTGAGCATTTGCTTCAATACATGTGGGCAGTGACTGACAGGTAACTGTATTTTAATCGTGTAAATACCTACTTAGTTGATTCCAATTAATCGTTGTAGATAATCTGATTCCAATTTTTTAAATACGCCTGAAATCCTTGCTATCGATTTTGTACTTACGTTCTTAGCTAAGGTAATAAGGTAACTAAGTACGTACCTACTTCATTAACTTCGACAGCTAGAATTTCTGACGGTCCTAAGCCCGGCTAAGTATGAAGGGAAAATTGGAGTCAACGGCACACGGAGCTAATCTTTTGTTAGATACCTGGGGCCCATTGTTAAACGATTATGATTGTTATTCCTGTCATAAGCTACCAAATATTCAATGGGGTTGTATTGTCATAGCAACGGCGGTCATTGAAAAAAGATTGTGTTAGTAGAATACCAAAAGGTATCTAGTGGCGATTTTTCGACGATACCATTGTCAAAGTGAAACAATAGGTTTAGTAGAATTGGGGCCCTGGTACCTACCTATTACACAATGATTTATCTTGCGCGTGCGGGGGTTAGGTATCTACACCGGGCGCCCGCTGTGTCTGTGTTGCAGAGAGTTACGTTCGTTCAGACATTTTATATTCATAAAGTTTTCGTGTTCTTAAAAAATCAAACACGTGTTTTTTTTATTTGATGATATAAACCGGTAGTAAACCATGGTCTGAACAACGTTTGTTCTGGGAAAACAGTGTTTTAAAAAACACCGTGTATATTGTTATGAACCCGAAACCAAAAGACAATCTGCGCAATGGATGTTTCCATCCGAAGATTTGCCGACAAAACTAAAGAAGGGCAGAAGTCAAAGCAATATAGACTGCACTAACTAACTCATAACTTAAAAAAAAAAACTATAAAACACGCTTTAGTAGATAATCGAACTAAAAAGTAGAAAATATTTTTTTAATAAATTTAAATTAAGAAAAGTGTGAAACAAACAAATGTATTTTATGGTAAAAATGCGTGGGGTACTTGATGTCAATTGTTATAAATATTCTATTTACAGATATTTGTAAAAGTAGAGTCATTGTGAAAATATTTTAAAAACCACCCTACCCTTTTTTACAATTAAATACCTTTTTACTTAATTTAAATTTATTAAAAATTATTTTCTACTTTTTAGTTTGTTTCGTTAATTAACACACTTGTCCCTAACCTTTTTTTTTTTTTTTTTTTTTAACCTGGGAAAATCCTTTATGGATACCACCGTTCCGGGGGGAAACGGTGGTTATGTGGGACTCACCGCCGTAAGGCAGCATACGCACTAAAAAACCAGGGTGTTCCTCCTACACCAACTTAAGACGAGGGGCATGGGACCGCTCGCGCATTACTCCACAGCCCTCGTCGGTGTCGCTGCCCGCCTAGCGGCAGACTCTCCTCCTGGGAGGTCTTCACAAGACCTCGCCACCTCATGTGTGATGCCCCGGAACATACGGGGCATCTCCACCTCTCGACGACCCATTGTTAGGGGATGCCAGGTGCCCCCGCACCCAACACCCCAGGCCCTCGAAGCGGAGACGGGGTGCGGGCTCGATTAGCCCGCCTCCGTGTCCGCGCCCTCCGGAGCGGCTGTGCGAGAGGATCTCTCTCCCTCTCCCGCTCCTCTTCTTCTCCACCATGGACTGCAGGAGCAAGTCCTGAGCCCCGGCGCATCGGTTGATATTCGCCTGTAGGAAGGTTAGGGCCATACTAACTAACCTTCCTCCATGCGTCCCGATGGACCTTCATCAGGCGGACGCGGCTGCGCCGTAGCCCCAGCCACGTTGGCCTTCCTTCTGACCCCTGTCTTTGACGGGGACTTGGCGCATGCCTTGCTCCCGGAGAGGTGATCCGCCGGCTTCCCTGCTGCTGCACATAGGGTGCAGTTGGGGGCGGCGGTGCAATCTTTGGCCTTGTGGGCTTTTATACCGCAGCGGTAACACTCATCGCTGCGGTCAACCTCGGCCCTGCACTTGGCCGCTATATGGCCCAGTTCAAGGCAGCGGTAGCAGCGGCGGGGTCTTGCCTCTAAGATGCTGACTCGCGCCGCCACCCAGCCTACCAAAACGCGGCCTCCGCTGACCATCACCTTCTTTGCGGCCGCGGTGGGGCAACGCACGAACACGGTGCCCATCCCGGCTTGGCCCCGGCGTATTGCGCCAACGGAAAGCGCCGTCACATGGCATTCGCCCTTCCTGGCCAAGGCCTCCGCCAGTTCCTGCGGAGTGACGGAATCGTCCAAGCCGCTGACTCTAAGGTCAGTCGTGATAGTCGGCCTGGAGACTCGTACGCTCTCCTCGTCTCCGAACACCTCCCTGAGCTTCTCAGCAAGGACATCCGCTTTGGCAGCGTTGTCCGCACCGGAAACTTCCAGCACTCGTGCCCCAGTAGCCGCCGCCCTGATCTTCAGCGGCGGGAGCCCCAGCTCGCTCAGATTCACCTTCGCCTTGGCCGCTTCCAGCATCTTGGCGTAGGTGACCCCTTTCTCTACCGCACTCTTCTGCAGCGTGATAACCACCGCTGCGGTCCGTGGAGGGCGGAGTTTGGCCGCACCCGCTTTGGGGGGCTGCGTCTTCGGCCTAGGGATTTGGGCCGGAGGGGGAGGCCTCTTCTTCTCGGTGGGTCCTGCCCCTTCCGTGGCACGCACCTTGTCCCGCCTCTTGTCCTTTCCCCGCCTCGTGACCACCTGCCAGTCCTCAACAGGAGCCACAGCGCTAACAGGGGCGGGGGCCGGCTTCGGCTTTGGAACCGCTTTTGTTCCCGGCTTTGGCGCCGGAGTGTCCCTCTGAGTCAAGGACTCAGCTGGACGCACCTCAGCCTCTCTTCTCCGATCTGCTGCCAGAGGGGGCCTCAGGGTCTGCCTGGGCATCAGCCTCTCCTCGATTCCGGCAAAGCGGGCGTCCACCATTGTACCGACTTGCACCATGATGTGCCGCATTGCGTCCTCACCGCAGGGGGCTTGGGCTGGGGCCTGAGCGGGCATCGAGGTCGGATCCACTTGAGCTTGGGCAGCCCTCATCTGCGCCATCTCCCGCCGCAGCTCCTTAAGGTCCGCCGCGAGCCGCTCGTTGGCCTTTACCAGAAGGGCCATCTCCTCAGGTATTGTGCGGGCCCGCGTTTCCTTGAAGGACGCCCTTATCGTGTCCGCGGCCTCCTTGAGGGCCCTCACCGACGTGCCCTTTAGGTTTTTGGACTTCGTGGCCACCGCATACACGATGTCCACTGAGTCCATCAGCATTGCTTCCAGCTCGGCGGCATCGCAGCTGCCCAGCCGTGAGCCGCGGTCCTCGGGCACCGATGCTGGCACCTTGAGGAATTGCGCCTTCCTCCTTTTTTGTATCTCCTCTTGGAGCTCCTTTTCAGCTGTGAGCCGCATCTCATCTTCCCGCGCCCGGTTGAGCTCGGCCTTGGCCTTCGCCAGCCCGACGTATTCCCCTGTTGTGGGCGGGCGCCCCCTACCACGCCGAGCGCTCGAGACCTTGGGTGACGGTGAGAATTCACCCTGGTCTCCCTGCCCTTCCTGCTCCTCAATATGCCGCTTGCGCAGCCTCCTTCCAGAGCCGTGAGACGACACGGTCTCCCAGGTCATGCCGTCAGAATCAGATTCTGACAGGCACACCGTCTGAGTTCGAAGCCATGGGGCTTGAGTCGCCTCCACATTCGAAGCAACGAGCAGATCTTCGCCGTTGCTCTCCACCACCTCGCAGCGGGTTAACACCACCCGTGCATCCTTCACCTCACATGCCACGTCGGTGTCCTTATTCAGGCCAGGGTCAGCGGTGTCAACACACGCCTTCGGGGCGCATGCTTCCACCTCCATATCAACGTTGTCCGTATCGCTTGCCAAATCAGTGTCCAGTGTCAGAGTTTTGCCATATTTGTGTTCACGAAGCCGGGCGGATTGCCTGGCTACGAAGCAGTCGCTGCCCCCCCCAGAGTACGAGGGGCAGCCCTCTACCTCGGATGAGGTAGAGGGGTGGGATTCCCCCTTTCGGGGACCCACCTGGGGACCAAATTCACAACTGCTTAGATCCATACTAGTCAACTCCAATGCTCCACATCGTCGTCTCTTTTTTTCACTAGGGGTGAGCTCCCCTGCAAGTTTTGAGGGAGCGCCCTGAAAAGGGCGTGCTCGCCTCCTCCAACAACGCGCCCTGAAAAGGGCGTGTCCGCCTATCGGCCCCGCTCAGATCGCGAAACATGACCACGACCATGTTGCGGGGTTTGGCCCTCCACTGATCCCGATGGTTCCCCCCCAGTGTTTGGTCCGCGCCGGTAAACCGGTAACTCCCATTTCTGGGAGCCGTTCCCCTATCCGCCACCCGGGGACGCGCCGCGTTGGGGTACACCTCCCCACCCACTGGGACAACCCAGCAGGTCCGCGGACTTGTCCCTAACCTAACCCTAACCCATTTAACATGTTTAATTAAGTTTTTACTAACAAATACGGATCTTTGACATCTGAAATAAATGAATTGTATTATTTTTTTTATGTTGTAGTTCATCTGAGTAAAAAAGTGTGTTTTTTATTATCTTTTTTTTAATTATGCTATTTGTCATCGGTCCTTGACAAGTAGTCAAAATTTCAACTTAATTCGCCGTTTAGAAGTGGTTGAAACTCCAGTTCGGTATTCCGTTACATACTCGTACATACCAAGCTAATAAAAGCGTGTTAAAAAGATGATTGCCTCATTATTTGGCCGGACGGGTCATTTTGCAACAATAGCCCTAGAAGATAAAAGGACTGTTACTGCAGATTGGTATTTCAGTCATTGTTTACCAGTTGTCTTGGAAAATGTTAGACAGTCGCGCCCAAGCAGCAGGATCCTCCTCCACCACGACAACGCTCCAGTTCACTCCACTCAGTTTAATCCGGAGTTAATAAGTTATCCTCCTTAGAGTCCCGACCTGGCACCTTGTGACTTTTATTTATTTCCAAAAATAAAAGATAAACTTAGAGGAATTCGTTTTATGAACCCGTTTGAAAAAGGCGTGGAAGAGATCCCTAAAAAAGAGTGCTTCCAAGCTCCAAGTTGATTTGGAGATCTCGCTTCGCTCGATCAATAACCAACCAACTTAACCTACAGTTCCATTCAAATTACAGGTAACGGGAGTTAATGTTAATTGGTTATCCTTTTTTGGGGTACAAATTGCAGTTATTCTAGATTTCAGACTTTTGCCTACCAAATTACAGCACTGTGGGATCACTGGTGTATCCTGTGAATTTTGTCAAAATTTAAGTTTTATGGCTAATAACTCAAAAACTACAAAAGTAAAAACGGGATATCCTTATATCTCAACAACCCATTATTTGTAATTTGAATGAAACCGTAGGTTATGCATATCATCATATCGTGGCACTATTTTGATAGTCAACACACTATTTTATGTAAGTGATTACTATTAATAAGCCTAGTCAGGTCATAGAACAATGTAAACAATGAAACTTTATATTATTGTGACATACTTTTTTTATTTTTTATTTTTATTTTTATTTTTTTCAGGAAACTTACAGCTAGGTACACAGAAAAACTAATTATATTAAAATACATGCAAAACAAACATGTATGCTTAGGGCCAATTACAAATTTCCACATTTAATTTTAAAAACGATTAGGTAAAAACACAGTTACCGTGGACGAAAGCCGTTTGAAATTATAATAATAGTATTCATGAGAGTTTAGGTTGAATAATTGTCATTAAAGAATTTATCCGCAAGCAAGCGTTTTAACTTGCTTGTCGAAGTATTGAATAGATCAATATCTGCATCTGCCAAAGTGTTAAGCGAGGCGCTTGCTCGAATAATAAATGCGTTCTGCCTGTAATTGGTTTTAACTAAAGGAACGTGCAAAATGTGTGGTCTCCTTATTCTGACTCTATAAGTGCGTAATCCCAGTAGCTCCAGTAACTCAGAGCAGTCAACCCTGCCATTTGCAATGCTCAAAAGATACGACAAATCGGAAATTTTTCTACGTTCATACAGGGGAAGGAAGTGAAATTTACGACACCTAGTTACATAATCAGGAAGATAAACTTTTGCACGAAACTGCAAGTAGCGCAAAAATCTCTTTTGTATTCCTTCTAAACGTGTAGAATACACGTCATAGCAGGGATTCCAGACTTGAGAGGCAAACTCCAAGTGACTACGCACATACGCGCAATACAGGATTTTGATGGTCTTAATGCTCGAAAATTCAGAAGACATTCTAAAAACAAAACCAAGCGCACGAGATGCTTTGTTCACAATGTTATCAATATCATCGTCAAATAGAAGTTTACTGTCAAACAAAACACCAAGGTCCCTAACTGTGGCTACCCTTGTAAGAGGTAAGTTGTGTAAGGTATAGTTGAACTTGATAGTAATGGGCTTACGTGTAAAAGAGCAGACATTGCACTTGGAAATATTTAAATCTAACATGTTATTTATGCAGTAATTTTGAAAACGGATTAGGTCGTCCTGCAAATGATATGCATCATTAATAGTGTTAATTTTGTGTAGGATTTTCATATCGTCTGCATAAAGAAGAATTTTTGAATAAACGAAGCATGAGGAGATGTCGTTCACAAAAAGTGTAAAAAGCAAGGGGCCCAATAAAGATCCTTGAGGAACTCCTGAAGGGATGTACATTGGCAAAGAAGAATGCCCGCTAAGAACGACCGTTTGACATCTGTTTTGGACATAAGACGTGAACCACCTGAAAAGGTTCCCTCTGATGCCCATCTGTTGCAGCTTCTTTAATAAGACTAAGTGATCAATGCGATCAAAACATTTGCTGTAGTCAGTGTAAATTATGTCTACCTGCGAGGGTTCCGACATGAAGCGGGATACAAACTCAGTGCACAACAAAAGATTTGACGTAGTAGACCTACTCTTTAAAAATCCGTGCTGCTGCGGTGCAATATCTTGTTTGAGCGCGGAGTACAATTGGGTGTGTACTATTTTTTCAAACACTTTAGCAAATAAGCATAATTTAGATATGGGCCTATAATTTTCTACTTTATTCTTGGGCCCCTTCTTGTGAACAGGAGTGATAAAAGCCGATTTCCAGATTTTTGGCACAATGCCTTCCGATAAAGATCGCCGGTACAGGAGAGAAAGGGGTAGGACTAGGCTTCTTGCACACTTTACTATTAAAATAGGGGGGATGTTGTCGGGACCCGCTGTCTTGCTTAGGTCCAACTTCTTAAATAATTTAAAGACCTCTTCTTCATCCACTTCAATCATGCTTATGTCACCAAAACATGCAGCATCATGGTGTGAGCTTAAACTCTCTGGTAAATCGGTTGATGTACTGCTTTGAAGAAAAGTGGAGTGAAAGTACTCACCAAACATATTGCATATGACATCACCCTGATCAGAAGAAAGAGTACCATACTGCATCACTGCATCACATACGATCGTACTCGTACGATGTTTTGACTTTGTAAAAATCAATTTGGATAATAAGCCAAATGCTTAGCTTTCAGTAAGATATTTAGCCGCAGTAGCATGAAATAAGTATTTTAAAAGTCACATCAACAGCCTCAGTTAGTGTTGTGAACTTGTAAAACGTATTGTCACACACCGTGAAGGAGGCACCTGACTGGCGGCATCAAATTATAAATGGTTGGACCTAGCTTTTGAAGCTTATTAACGTCTGGTCATCGTGAAATTTGATACATAGGGAGGTAGTGATGGCACAATTTTAGTGTGACTAAATGAGCTAAAAATATGGGGGGGTTGTTGAGATATTCGGGGTCAAGAGGGGTAAAAAAAATGAAAATGAGGCTATTCGCTCAAATGGGACGTCAAATTAAAGGTATTAGTAAATTTCAACCGTTTTTGTTTTTAGTAGAATCATTGTAGTTTTTGAGTTATTAGCCATAATAACAACAAAACTTTGTTAAAATTCACAGGGTACACCAGTAACTCCACAATGCTGAAATTTGGTATTCGTGTAGCTTTAGTAACACAAATTTAGGCAAAAGTCTGAAATCCACAATAACTGCATTTTGTACCCCAAAAAAGAGTAACCAATTAACATAAACTCCTTTTACATGTAATTTGAATGAAACTGTAGGTCAAAGTCAAAGTCAAATATTTTTATTCATTAAAATCACAAGGATAACTTTGAAACGTCAATTTTACTGCCTGTTCCTTCGCGACCAAGCCAGGAAAGAAGGCTGGTGGTTTTTTTAACGATCCTTTTACAATACATAATATAGAAAATAAATTACGTCTAAATTGTAACATTTTGAACGAGTTGGAGCAATTTCAATCCCAAGCTTCTCTATCATCTAAATAATCCGATATTTTATAGTAGGCTCTTTTATAAAGATTTTGTTTGATTACCTTTTTAAATTTGTTAATTGTCAATTTTTTTACATCCCTTGGGAGTTTGTTATAAAAGCGCACACCTTGCCCTTTAAACGATTTACTAACTTTATGGAGTCTACAAGTGGCAACAGCGAGTTTATCTTTATTTCTAGTATTGAAATTATGATTATCGCTACTTTTCTTAAATAAAATAAATATTTTTGTGAACATACATTAGATTTTCGTAGATGTATTGACAAGGGAATGCCATAATATTTATTTCTTTAAACTTATTGCGTAATGATTCTCTGGGGCCCATATTATAAATTGCACGAACAGCCCTCTTCTGCAGCACAAAAACGGTGTTTATATATGCAGCACTCCCCCACAGCAGTATACCGTATGACATAATGCTGTGGAAGTAGCTGAAGTAAACTAGTCTAGCTGTGTCTACGTCTGTAAAGAGACGGATCTTTTTGACTGCGTATGCCGCAGAACTAAGTCTCCTTGACAACTTATCAATGTGAGGGCCCCATTGAAGCTTATTATCTAAGGTTATACGTAAGACTAAGGCGGTGTCCACAATAGCCAACTCCTCGTCTTTGATTTTTATGTCTGCTTTAACTTGTGTAACATTATTGTGTAACATAAATCTAATACATTTAGTTTTCATTTCATTTAGAAGTAGATTGTTTACATTGAACCATTTTACGACCTTAGAGATTGCATTGTTTACATCGTCAAAATCGGTTTGTCGTCGCTTTAATTTAAATAAAAGTGACGCGCCATCTGCAAACAATACAACCTTGTGGTGTACCTGATCAGACACGCACCACCGATCCGAAATCTGTATTGTAGGATGATGGTCCCACCTTTATTTTACTATTAAATGTTTGCGTTTGGACCACACCGTAATACAGGTTTCGGACCGACCGGCGCTCGCACACGCCTGCCTTCGTTCCCCACCACACTTGACTCGCGACCACCGTGTCGATCGCGCGCTCGCGTATTTTGCCTTGTATTGCTTCCTAAGATTATCGTGTTGTTTTTTTATGTCTATTTCTTTATTCTTTATTAACTCGCACAACGTGGCTTTGAAACTGTAAACAAATGGCTCCAAGCACACCTACTAACCATTAATGCTGATAAAACAAAATGCATAAAATTTACTATGCGGAAATCACAGTCTGCACCAATGTCTACCCAGATAAACATATTACTGCGCATCAATGCATTTATCCGATAAACGATAACTTGTGTAACTGCCCTGTCATCTCATTTACTAATAATATCAAGTACCTTGGCGTTATAATAGATGAAACTCTCTCATTCAAAAAACATGTTGAAACTTTAAGTAATAGAATTCGAAAACTAATATTTGTTTTTAAGAAGTTACGCTGTATTGCAGATTCAAGACTAGTTATGCAAGTAAGTTGCTTTATGTCAGTCAATCATAACCTACTGTATAACATCTTGGGGAGGAGCGTGTAAAACCTTTTTATTAGCCGCAGAAAGGGCACAAAGAGCAATCCTTAAGGTATCCACTTTTCGTCCCTTTCTCTATCCAACCAACCTATTATATAAGTCATGTAAAGTTCTAACAGTTAGGCAACTATTTATACTAAACGTAGTTTTAAGACAACACAGAGCACTTCCCTATAGCACTAAAAGTACTAGCAAAAGACGAAAAGATATAGTCCGCAGTAGCAACACCCCAATAAAACATGCTTTTGCATCCAGATTTTTAATGTTCCTAGGACCATACCTGTACAAAAGGATAAATCGTAAATTAAACATCCACTCAATGAATTTCTCAAACTGTAAAAGAGCCTTACAGTCTGCTCTATCCAATCTATCATACGAGGAAACTGAGGAGTTACTAAACGTAATAAAGTAGGATTTTAAATATTGTATAACACGTGTGCACTTAGTTTTTGTAGGTTTCTTTTTCATTATGTAAATAGATTTTAAGTTTTGTTAATTTGAGTATTCATTAGTTACACCAGTCCAGTTTTTTTTGCCTGAGATACAGGTCCTCCTAGTTCAGGCAATGTATAAAGTGTTACCTATAAGTAGATACTAATCCGTAATGTTAATCTCAGCAATATGAAAAATGAATAAAGATTTTATTTTATTTATTATTTTTATTTTTATTTATATATTTTAATTAAATTCATTGTGCTATTCACCTAATAATATTTTTCATTTATTCGTTTAACTATCATTCTTACACCTTCATCACTTCGCGTCCACATTGGTGACCCTTGAAGATTTGAACTACGCTACACTTTTGGATAACCCCACGCAACGTTCGAGAATCCACTACCGAGTTGAACTTTGGTGCGTGGTACAAGTGCAGAGTTGAGCGGTGAGCAATTTTTATTTAATTGGTGAAGATGTCAACTACGACTAATGTTGATGAGTTTCTGGATGCCCGACAACCCACCTCCGGCCATGAAGTGCTGCGCGTTGGCGTTAGGGTCCCACCATTCTGGCCAGAGGAACCAGCGTTGTGGTTCGCCCAGGTCGAAGGCCAGTTTACGCTGTCCAAGATCACTTCAGACGAGACGAAATTCTGTTACCTAATTTCCCAGCTGGATCATCAATACGCCGCCGAGGTGAAGGACATAATTACCAATCCTCCGAGTTCTGATAAATATACGAAATTAAAAACCGAACTTATCAAACGCCTTTCAGCCTCGCAGGAGAAAAAAGTGAAACAACTGCTGATGCATGAGGAACTGGGTGATCGGAAGCCATCTCAGTTCCTACGCCACATGCAACACCTTGCCGGTGTAACGGGCCGGACCTGAATGGTTCCTCCACAGTAACAAATTCAGAAAGAAACATTCGTTTTCGTAATATTATAAAATATTAATATTTATGAATAGCACATACTTGTTCATTCAGTCATTACGTATTTAAATCAATCTGGGATTTAGAAAAAGCTGCAATATATTATAACGCCTAGTGCCATCTCTTGGATTACTCATCTATTATATGCGGTGTTTGATCTAGATAAATTGTAAATTGGCATACTATCACGACGCTAGATGATAGTAGCTGTTGGATGAAGTGACGTGGAGATTGTACAAAATGATTTATCATCTATGGGAAGAGTTGCGCTACTCGCCGGAAGGGGGTCGACTGACTAGCAATTTGTCAATGGGCAGAGTTCCACTGCTTACCGGTAGGGGATCGACAGACTATCAAGTTCTCTATGAAATAGGTTTCAATACACGGCATTATGGGTATGCAAGTAGAAGGCGAAGCTGGATAGAACGGAATATTGTCTATGCTATCATAAATTCGGGGGTGAATTAATATGAAACTTCGTGATATTACAAAATAATAATATTATTAATAGAAAATAATTGATTGTGCATTTTTTCTTTGAATTACGTGAAGCCATTTGGTTACTGTTGAATAAGTTTAGTATTTGTATAAAATAATTTATCATCTGTGAAGAGAGGTTTCGCTACTCGCCGCTAGAGGTTGGAGACGGCGGTTCGAGGGCTGAAGTACGGGGGGAAGGGACTGAACGCCTTAAATACGACGGAGCGGCGACGCTCGCTCTCTTTTCTCGTGCTCTGGTTCCTCGTGAACTTCTCGGGACGTTTTACCGCGGGGGCTCTTTTCTCGTGCTCTGGTTCCTCGTGAACTTCTCGGGACGTTTTACCGCGGGGGCTCTTTTCTCGTGCTCTGGTTCCTCGTGAACTTCTCGGGACGTTTTACCGCGGGGGCTCTTTTCTCGTGCTCTGGTTCCTCGTGAACTTCTCGGGACGTTTTACCGCGGGGGCTCTTTTCTCGTGCTCTGGTTCCTCGTGAACTTCTCGGGACGTTTTACCGCGGGGGCTCTTTTCTCGTGCTCTGGTTCCTCGTGAACTTCTCGGGACGTTTTACCGCGGGGGCTCTTTTCTCGTGCTCTGGTTCCTCGTGAACTTCTCGGGACGTTTTACCGCGGGGGCTCTTGTCTCGTGCTCTTTTTTCTCGTGAATCTCTCGGAGCTCTTTTGTCTCGTGATCGTCTCGGGACGTTTTACCGCGGGGCTCTTTTCTCGTGCTCTTGTTCCTCGTGAACTTCTCGGGACGTTTTACCGCGGGGGCTCTTTTTTTCTCGTGAATCTCTCGGAGCTCTCTTTTGTCTCGTGATCTTCTCGGCTCTGGTTCTCTCGTGACCTTCTCGGGGCGCTTTCTCGGGCTCTTCTCGGGAGTGGTGATATCTCGGTATCTTTTCGTTGGGGACATTGCTCGTGGGCTCTTGGGTCGCGCTCTTTGCTCGTGGGCTTTTGCCTCGTGGTTCTTCACCCGCTAGCAGCCTGCGGAGACACCCAGAGAATACCAAGGTACGTGCTTGTTAATTTTTACTTACTGCCATTTTAATTATTGTTCTTGTGTTAATGTTTGGTAACCGGATTCGTGCAGGAATGTATTGAATTGGATCCAAACAGAGTAATTTATTTGTGTGAATTTAAATGTAATTGTTGTATATCCGAGTTATTTACATTGAGGGTTAAATGGGGTAAATTTTGGATGGAAAATGTTAGAAGTCTAGATTTATTTTATTCTGAGGGTAGGAATTTTTACTTATTGCCATTGGCAATTATTGTTCTTGTGTTAATGTTTGGTAATCAGATTCGTGCAGGAATGTATTGAAGTGGATCCAAACAGAGTAAATTATTTGTGTGAATTTAAATGTAATTATTGGATATCCGTGTTATTTACATTGAGGGTTAAATGGGGTGAATTTTGGATGGAAAATCTTAGGAGCCGAGATTTATTTTATTTTGAGGGTAGGAAAAATTAGTGACGGTTAAAGTGAATGCTCCTGAAATACAGAATGTGGAATTAGGATTCCATGTATTGGTTCGGGAATAATTGTTTTGAATTGCGGGGTGCTTATTTAATAAGATAGTTAACGTTGGGGATTGACATATTACCGTGGCATTTTCTTTTAGTTTAACAATGTTGTCGGTAGGAATCTTGTTAACCGGTAGGGTAGGAAACGTCCCTGATGACGGTGGATTCTATAATAGTCTAATAATCAAATTAATTTGGATCATATGATGGGATGGGAGGCGTTAGGAAATACTTTCCATTACGTTCTATTTATTCTAAAGATATACGGACAGATTGGCATCAGTATTGCATTTTAAGAAATGATTGGCTCAGGATTATATTACACTAAATACAAAATAACCTTTCACGTTTGATGTTTGTATTGGCAGCGATTTGTTTAACTACTTCTATATTCTATTTCTATTTCTATGGTCATAAAAGAACAGTGGATACATTGGAAAACATAGCTTATGTTATAACAAAGACACAAGAATGTGTAACCTATTGACGGTATAATATTCCTTAGATTGAGTTATCCAGTAAAGGAAAAAATGTGGGTAGGAAGATTGGATTCCTAAGTTTGATACGAGTATCTGTTGTTATTCTACGTTGGAAAAGGAAATATTTTAATGTAGCATACGGTATAAAAATATATCAGTATGTAGAACAAAATTCATGTAATAAACTAAACTTAAATGAGAGGGCAATTGTGCTTTTAAGGACGGTGGTTTCAAAAAATACACTTTGTACAATATTGAATACAATGTTGAAATTATAAGATGGACTTGTGAAGTTTGACAATGAAATGAGCTCGGATTCAAGGAAGTAAATAATCTAAGTAAGTTGATCTGATGTTGATAGAGTCTTTGAAGGCTAAAGCGCTGGGCTTAATTAGAAACAGATGCGAGAAAAAGGTCTGTTTTCTATTCTACGGAGCCAAGGAAATGAAATTCCGTTAAGATTCATCAGCATTGTTAACTGAAAAGGTACTAGAAACATGAATTGAAGTAATATTCATGGTCAAACTACAGTAAACTAAAGACTTTGATAGCTAATTAAAGCACTTATCTAGTTCATGCAAACTAGCCGTTCGGAAAAGTTTTAAATACGTCTAGCTTCATTATGGGGTTTTACTAAGTTCTACATTTTAGTGCATTCTGGTAGTGAATTTAAGAATGGGTTAATTGATAGGTTGCCTAGGTATGTTTAGGCTGAGTGTTTTGGCAGAAAGATAGTAGGGGGCGGCTATTTTTAGGATCGGAATCGAAAAGGGTAGGGTTCTAGAATAGGCTACGAAGAACCTAAATCGAATGGGTTTAGTTCTAAAAATAAGAACTTTACTGATTCGCAAGATAACCAAAAAAGAATCTACACTTTGCAAAAGATTATGACCTCTAATTCCCTTAATAACGAGTAGGAACAACAGACTACCCACATACAATTTTTATGTTGTCTCAAATATAAGGTTAAGTATACCTAATAATACTTTTAAATTGTGGAAGAGAGATGTCCAGTCTGGTAGTCAAATCTCATTGTCTTCACAGCGGTGGTGGGGCTGTAGACCTAAGATATTTAAACAAGTGTCTTAGCCACAATTATTAATGTCGATAATCAGTTTGTAGGTAGATCAATACGTTCCCAGTGGGTAGGCTATAACTTTAGCACCAAGCTTACAATAGGTAGATCACAATTATCACTAACTAGAATTCTATGGGTATGTCAATGTGTTTAGATAGGTTTAATTCTCTCATAAAGTAGGTAGCATGATCTTTGGTACAAGACTCAAATTCCTTAAAAGAAACTGAGTTATTACGGATATCGCGACGTGTGGGTTCCTACCGCAATACTAGATAAATCACGAGGCCAAAATTATTAATCACAATACACTCTTATAGCAGATGTTAATAGGGTTGATAATTCATAAAGTAGGCAGGTCATGACTGTATGGTAGATAGGTAGATTAGATTGTTGTATGGGGTTAAACGTGTTAAATTCAATGGGGTATGGGGGGGGGTCGTGATTAGTTTATAGAGGGGGGGTTTCTTCAGGGGTGGGGGGGGGGGGGGGGGTTACACCGGTCCAGCTGTGCCCAAGGATTTTTTGACCACTATTTGGTCAAGCCGACTGCCTTCAAATATTCAGACGGTAATCGCGACTCAGATAGACTTACCTTTAGACAAATTAGCTGATTTAGCGGACAAGGTGCACGAAATAGCCCTTGTTACTCCTCAGGTGGCAAGTACTTCGTCAGCTGCGCCATTTTTATCGTCACACGATGATCTGGCCAGGCAAGTGTGTGAACTTACTAAGCAAGTAGCAAAACTAACAGAACAGGTGGCCAGCGGTGGACGATCGCGCTCTCAGCACCGGTACAGACGTGACAACAACTCACGATCACGCTCACGCTCACGACCACGTTTCAGACAACCACCTCCTGACTCAACTCATTGCTTCTACCATTTTAATTACGGAGCTAAAGCACAGAAGTGCAGGGACCCCTGCAGTATGCACGGCGGTACTGTGAATACGCGTCGTCGTTTGCTCCGTATATTTAACCCAAAAAATATTATTAAAAGTGACTTTTAAGTGTAGTGCTATACGAAATCATTGAGATCATACTCTAAACTATGGTTTATGTGCATTGGACGTGTCTGAACTTTGATTTATGGTGAATTAACAGAAAAATAAAGTTTTTTCAATCTACAGTGACGCTTGCGCTTACTAACAAAAACCAGAGATTCGCGCGCGTTGGCAAACTGCTAGATAATCTGTCAGCGCTTTGTGGCTGTACCGCAGCGCGCTGACTGTCGTATGAAACGTCTCGCTTCGCGCTCGCATCGCTTTATTGACATTTGCTAGGCAACAGTTTGCAGTGTGTTTTCGGGTCAGTTTCGCGTCTAAAACTGAAGATGGCGCCACCGGTACACAAAAGCTGCGGGAAGTGCAAATTACCTATAAAAAATAGAGCAATCTTGTCCTGTGTATGCTGCAAGCTGCATTTTCACATAGATTGTAAGGGTTATGAGAAAAGGTACTATCTGTTAAGCGCCGAGCGCAAAGCTTAATGGCAATGTAACGTTTGTCTCAGGAAAAATTACAAGGTCAAAATAGCATCTGCGCAAAGTTCCGCGTCAAAGCAAGTATTAGTAAAATCCTTGGTAGGAACTACTGAGAGCCCTGCTAAATCCACCACCCTCCAAGAGATGCCAGCTGTGGACGCCAATGAGAGCGATGAGGTCATTGACCCCTTCCAAAACGTAACTCTGCGAAGAAAATCTAAACGCGCTGCTAGTGTTAGTTCCGATGATACATATTTATCCCAAGGTGATACGGCTCTTGAAATAACATCTGCTCTGAAAGAGTACATCGCGGTGCAAATGTCATCGTTTACGCAGCAACTTTTTACAAAAATAGACACACTGGCTTCTTCCTTGCAAACTTTTAATTCCCGCTGTAATAACATCGAGCAGAGAATTACTTCAATCGAAAAGAGACTAGATGAAAAAGTCGACGAAAAGTTCAATGACCTTGCCGATACCGTCGATCGACTGAAATGTGAACTTAACGAAAGGGAGCAGGAGCTGTTATTGAACGAAGTAGAGTTCTCCGGAATACCTGAAGCGAGTGGGGAAAATCCCGTCCATATTGTGACTATTATCGGCAACAAGCTCGGAGTCAAAATCGTGGAAAACGATGTGGTGTGTGCAGTGCGAGTCGGCGCTCGCCGTGAACCCACGACCACCGCCGCTGCTGCCGAAGCCCGCGCTCCTGCGCGCCCCGCTCCTCGAGCCTCCGCTCCCTACACTGGGCCTGCGGCCGCAGCGGCCACCGGGGACGAAACCGGGCCGCGCCTGCTTGTGGTACGCTTGCTGCGCCGAACCCAGCGTGACGAGCTGCTGCGGGCGGCGCGCGTACGCCGCGGTGCTGATATCACGGGGCTCGGCCTACCCGGCCCCACGCGCCGCTTTTATGTCAACGAGCGACTCACCCGCGCGAACAGACAACTCTTCCGCCGCGCCCGCGAGGAGGTGCGCCGACTGGAATGGAAATTCGCGTGGACCAGGGACGGAGCGATACTTGTTCGCCGCGAACATGGGGAATCGGTGAAGCGAATTCGGATGGAGGACGATTTCTTGCGGGTTTTTGGCGCGCAACCCGTTGGTGGTTTATAACTACAACTCAATCTTATGCAACTTGTCACTTTAGTTTTATGTGTGTTTATTTTTCCAAAGATATTTTTTTCTGATCTCATAAAAAACTTTGATAACGAGATTTTAAAGTGCAATAATAATTTATCTTTCGTTGAATACTTTCCTAAAAAACACATATTAGTGACGAACTTACATATTTATAAAGGTTTAATTTTTTTGCTTTTTTGTGTGGTTACCTCTACGTGTGTACTTCGTGAAACGTTGCTCCATTGTGAGCATCATATAATAATAACTAAGAAAGGTCGCTTTGGCTGCCTTACGACAAAACATGCTAATGAGATGATGTTGATGGTTTTGTTAAAATGTTCCAATGATCGTCATGTCTCGTGCCTTAGAATGTTTTTGATTAATTGCAAGTACGACCAAATGATGTATTCCTTTGTAATACAGTTCCATAAGAATAAGTATTTGTCGATTGGGTTGCTTAATAAGGGGTCCCTTGGTACGAGGCATGATGAACTGATGGTGGCCATGATGAGGTTGTAACCCCCCCCCCCAACCCCTGAAGAAACCCCCCCTATATAAATAATCACGATCCCCCCCAAACCCCATTGAATTTACACACGTTTAACCCAGACAACAATCTAATATACCCGTCTACCATATAGTCATGACCTACCTACTTTATAAATTATCAACCCTATTAACATCTACTATAAGAGTGTATTGTGATTAATAACTTTGGCCTCGTGATTTATCTAGTATTGCGGTAGGAACCCATGCGTCGCGATATCCGTAATAACTCAGTTTCTTTTAAGGAATTTGAGTCTAGTACCAAAGATCATGCTACCTACTTTATGAGAGAATTAAACCTATCTAAACACATTGACATACCCATAGAACTCTAGTTAGTGACAATTGTGATCTACCTATTGTAAGCTTGGTGCTAAAGTTATATAGCCTACCCACTGGGAACGTATTGATCTACCTACAAACTGATTATCGACATTAATAATTGTGGCTAAGACACTTGTTTAAATATCTTAGGTCTACAGCCCCACCACCGCTGTGAACACAATGAGATTCGACTACCAGACTGGACATCTCTCTTCCACAATTTAAAAGTATTATTAGGTATACTTAACCTTATATTTGAGACAACATAAAAATTGTATGTGGGTAGTCTGTTGTTCCTACTCGTTATTAAGAGAATTAGAGGTCATAATCTTTTGCAAAGTGTAGATTCTTTTTTGGTTATCTTGCGAATCAGTAAAGTTCTTATTTTTAGAACTAAACCCATTCGATTTAGGTTCTTCGTAGCCTATTCTAGAACCCTACCCTTTTCGATTCCGATCCTAAAAATAGCCGCCTCCTACTATCTTTCTGCCAAAACACTCAGCCTAAACATACCTAGGCAACCTATCAATTAACCCATTCTTAAATTCACTACCAGAATGCACTAAAATGTAGAACTTAGTAAAACCCCATAATGAAGCTAGACGTATTTAAAACTTTTCCGAACGGCTAGTTTGCATGAACTAGATAAGTGCTTTAATTAGCTATCAAAGTCTTTAGTTTACTGTAGTTTGACCATGAATATTACTTCAATTCATGTTTCTAGTACCTTTTCAGTTAACAATGCTGATGAATCTTAACGGAATTTCATTTCCTTGGCTCCGTAGAATAGAAAACAGACCTTTTTCTCGCATCTGTTTCTAATTAAGCCCAGCGCTTTAGCCTTCAAAGATTCTATCAACATCAGATCAACTTACTTAGATTATTTACTTCCTTGAATCCGAGCTCATTTCATTGTCAAACTTCACAAGTCCATCTTATAATTTCAACATTGTATTCAATCTTGTACAAAGTGTATTTTTTGAAACCCCCGTCCTTAAAAGCACAATTGCCCTCTCATTTAAGTTTAGTTTATTACATGAATTTTGTTCTACATACTGATATATTTTTATACCGTATGCTACATTAAAATATTTCCTTTTCCAACGTAGAATAACAACAGATACTCGTATCAAACTTAGGAATCCAATCTTCCTACCCACATTTTTTCCTTTACTGGATAACTCAATCTAAGGAATATTATACCGTCAATAGGTTACACATTCTTGTGTCTTTGTTATAACATAAGCTATGTTTTCCAATGTATCCACTGTTCTTTTATGACCATAGAAATAGAAATAGAATATAGAAGTAGTTAAACAAATCGCTGCCAATACAAACATCAAACGTGAAAGGTTATTTTGTATTTAGTGTAATATAATCCTGAGCCAATCATTTCTTAAAATGCAATACTGATGCCAATCTGTCCGTATATCTTTAGAATAAATAGAACGTAATGGAAAGTATTTCCTAACGCCTCCCATCCCATCATATGATCCAAATTAATTTGATTATTAGACTATTATAGAATCCACCGTCATCAGGGACGTTTCCTACCCTACCGGTTAACAAGATTCCTACCGACAACATTGTTAAACTAAAAGAAAATGCCACGGTAATATGTCAATCCCCAACGTTAACTATCTTATTAAATAAGCACCCCGCAATTCAAAACAATTATTCCCGAACCAATACATGGAATCCTAATTCCACATTCTGTATTTCAGGAGCATTCACTTTAACCGTCACTAATTTTTCCTACCCTCAAAATAAAATAAATCTCGGCTCCTAAGATTTTCCATCCAAAATTCACCCCATTTAACCCTCAATGTAAATAACACGGATATCCAATAATTACATTTAAATTCACACAAATAATTTACTCTGTTTGGATCCACTTCAATACATTCCTGCACGAATCTGATTACCAAACATTAACACAAGAACAATAATTGCCAATGGCAATAAGTAAAAATTCCTACCCTCAGAATAAAATAAATCTAGACTTCTAACATTTTCCATCCAAAATTTACCCCATTTAACCCTCAATGTAAATAACTCGGATATACAACAATTACATTTAAATTCACACAAATAAATTACTCTGTTTGGATCCAATTCAATACATTCCTGCACGAATCCGGTTACCAAACATTAACACAAGAACAATAATTAAAATGGCAGTAAGTAAAAATTAACAAGCACGTACCTTGGTATTCTCTGGGTGTCTCCGCAGGCTGCTAGCGGGTGAAGAACCACGAGGGAAAGACCACGAGGCAAAAGCCCACGAGCAAAGAGCGCGACCCAAGAGCCCACGAGCAATGTCCCCAACGAAAAGGTACCGAGATATCACTACTCCCGAGAAGAGCCCGAGAAAGCGCCCCGAGAAGGTCACGAGAAAACCAGAGCCCCGAGAAGATCACCAGGGAAAAGAGCACGAGACAAGAGATCGAGCATCGCCGCTCCGTCGTATTTAAGGCGTTCAGTCCCTTCCCCCCGTACTTCAGCCCTCGAACCGCCGTCTCCAACCTCTAGCGGCGAGTAGCGAAACCTCTCTTCACAGATGATAAATTATTTTATACAAATACTAAACTTATTCAACAGTAACCAAATGGCTTCACGTAATTCAAAGAAAAAATGCACAATCAATTATTTTCTGTTAATAATATTATTATTTTGTAATATCACGAAGTTTCATATTAATTCACCCCCGAATTTATGATAGCATAGACAATATTCCGTTCTATCCAGCTTCGCCTTCTACTTGCATACCCATAATGCCGTGTATTGAAACCTATTTCATAGAGAACTTGATAGTCTGTCGATCCCCTACCGGTGAGCAGTGGAACTCTGCCCATTGACAAATTGCTAGTCAGTCGACCCCCTTCCGGCGAGTAGCACAACTCTTCCCATAGATGATAAATCATTTTGTACAATCTCCACGTCACTTCATCCAACAGCTACTGTTATCTAGCGTCGTGATAGTATGTCAATTTACAATTTATCTAGATCAAACTCCGCATACAATAGATGAGTAATCCAAGAGATGGCACTAGACGTTATAATATATTGCAGCTTTTTCTAAATCCCAGATTGATTTAAATACGTAATGACTGAATGAACAAGTATGTGCTATTCATAAATATTAATATTTTATAATATTACGAAAACGAATGTTTATTTCTGAATTTGTTACTGTGGAGGAACCATTCCGGTCCGGCCCGTTACAGTCGCCCCAAAAATTTTACACAGGTGTTATTTATACTAAACCGAAGGAAAAATTTTCTCATTCCTTGTAAAATAATAAAACTTTCAATCATAATCTATTTCTCAAATAAATTCATTAAAGAGGAAACATTTCAACAATACTAGTCCAATCACAAACTTCCTGTTTTACTAATTTTTGTTTATATTACTTTGTTTCTCAATATCTTTAATTTGTCGGATTTTGCTTCCATACATATAATGTGTAGTGTGTGTTTAAACCTGATTAAAAATTAATCACCCCTCCGTTCAGTGTCTAAACTTTACAATGTACCAAACATAACCAACTATCCTCCTCACCAGCTAACTGGTATATATTGTGTCAGGGAACCTTGGTTGTGAGGCAAGATCAACCCTATTAGTATACTGTAGGGGCTGCAAAGGAATAATCATTCTCTCGATTTTCCCGTGGATACCCAACAATACCCCGCGCAACATAGACCTCACCCACAGCAATTTGCATAGCTACCTATTTCCAGTACACCCCGTCTAGTACCAATACGGAACAGTAATCCACCTTCAATCCGGAGCGTGTATAGTGTGCTTAGTTCGAGCCTAATATGTGTTGTGTGAGATTTCATGAAGTCAGCCTCAGCTGCAGTTTAGATCACAGATATCATTATTTCTAATATCTGATAAGATCTCTAACCTAACACCAAACTTTTCCTTCATAAAATCTGTTTGTGGTGCATGTATGAAATAAAAATTAAACAAACCGCCCCAAATTCCGGTAAATGTTGAATAAGCATGACCCTCCATTCTGATTCGAATTTTAATTTCTATACCTTTCATTATCCTCTTTTTTCCACTCACACTTATTAATATTATCCACAGTCTGACATTTCCATAAGTCTCAACTTCCGTGACTTTTCATTATGTCATACAAATCAACACTCCCATCAAATTTGTGACTTCAAGATAATGGATTCTTTACAAAGAAATTTCCAATTTGGACCGATATCTTACTTGTATTCTCAATTATAAGCATAATTTTGTTCTTTTAATACTATAAATCCCGGCACCATAATAATTTATTTATTGTCATCAAATTTAATTAGTTAATTATAAATATACTATTTTGTTTTATAAATTCTACTTCCCCACAGTGCTGTAATTTGGTATGTGTGTAGCTTAAGTATCACAAATATAGGCAAAAGTCTGAAATCTAGAATAACTGCAGTTTATACCCCAAAAAAGCGTAACCAATTAACATAAATTCCCGTTACGTGTTATTTGAATGAAACTGTAGGTCAAGTTAGTTGGTTAAAGTTTTCCCAAATATCTAATTTTAACCAATTTAGCCAAACCTAAATGACTCCTCAACCACAACGCTCTATACATCTTTTTGGTATCTGTTAGGTTAGAATTCTTGATTACAATACCCCCGCAATTCCTACCCCTGAACTGTTTGTCTGTAAATAAGGACAACTGAAGTTTGGATGATGTAACTGTATTAAAAACTGTATTCATAAGAACAATTTTTAATCCTGTCAAATGCTTTGTGTTCTCTATCGCCCGATAGCCATCCCTTTCTTTTCTTTAAAATATCATACAAATATCAGTGTATGAACACTGTATTCAGGTATAAACCTTCTATAGAAGTTACACAACCACAGAAATGCTCTTACATGTTTTACTTTTTTCGGAACGGGAAATTCCTGTATTGATTTTACCTTATCTGGATCCGTTCGTAATCCCTGTGTTGAAATTATATATACTAACATTTTTACTTTTTTACAAAAGAATTCACACTTTTTCATGTTACAAGTCTCTCCTGCCATTTGTAATCTTCCCAAAACTATATCAAGTTGTTTGATATGTTGCTCTAGAGAACCAGTACTTATCATAGCTAGGTCATCTGAAAATAAAATAAAAATGAAAATGAAAACATTTATTTGACACGACACACTACAAAATATAACACAAAAGAAGATGGTGACATTCAAGTAATGACGAATCTTGACTTCTGGCTCTAAGAGTGGGTGTAGATAGAAGGATATGTAACAAGAATGCCAGAAGTCAAAGATTACAGGATAATCAAAAAATACAGGAATATCTCACGCAACTTCCATCATAATTGCAAGTATCTAAGTAATTTACACAGAATTCTCTAACCTCGTGCCCCAATATCACATCCATTGCTTTATTCTAACTTCCCACTGATGCTATTTTTACTAAAAACGGGATATTTACCATGATTTGTGAGTTCTTCAAAAGTTATTCCCACTGATGGTTTTAATCCTTGTGGCAGTACATTGTACACATAAGATTTACCATTAAACGAGAACCCGGTATATTTCTTACTAGCCTCTGAAATAGGTAGTTGAAAATAGGCATTATTCATATCTACTACACTAATATACTCGTAGTTCACCCCGTCAAATGAATTCAGTACTTCTATTTGCAAAGGTGGTTTTTCTGTGTCCGGTATCATGTACCCATGTAAATCTAATTATTTTGACTTTATAATTATCCAATATTGTGATAAATCTACTATTTGTCACATTATTTATTTGTATCACATAATTTTCATTAAATTTATTTTATTGTGTCAGAAACTTTTTTTTATTCGCTAGAACAATTACCGTTTTTTTATGAAATTATTTTATTTTTATTCTATTTCCATTTTTTTTTATAACTAGAAAAATTTATAGTTCATAAAAAGATATTTTTTCCATATTAAAAATAATTTTAAATGATTTTATTTTTATTTTATATATAATATTTTTTAAATAACTAGTCATTCATTCATTGAAAGATTTTAAAATTATTTTATTTTATTTTTATTTATAATTAAGTATATATTTTTTTAGTTACTAAAACAATTAACAAGACATCATTTTTTATTTTTATTTTATTTTATTTTATTCTATTTTATTTTTATACCACATATTTATTTTTTTATTTCTATTTATTTTTATTTTACATAACATTAATTTTATTTATTTTATTTCAATTTATTTCAATTTTTTTTAAATTAAATTTGAATTTTATTTTAATTTAATTTGAATTTAATTTGAATTTAATTTCAATTTTAATGTAAATTTTAATTTTATTTTTAATTTTAATTTTAATTTAATTTTAATTTAATTTTAATTTTAATTTAATTTTAATTTAATTTTAATTTAATTTTAATTTAATTTTAATTTAATTTTAATTTAATTTTAATTTAATTTTAATTTAATTTTAATTTTAATTTAATTTTAATTTAATTTTAATTTAATTTTAATTTAATTTTAATTTAATTTAATTTTAATTTAATTTTAATTTAATTTGAATTTAATTTTAATTTTAATTTAATTTTAATTTAATTCTAATTTAATTTTAATTTAATTTTAATTTAATTTGAATTTAATTTTAATTTTAATTTTCATTTTAATTTTAATTTAAATTTTTATTTTTATTTTAATTTTAATTTAATTTAATTTTAATTTAATTTAATTTTAATTTAATTTTAATTTAATTTTAATTTAATTTTAATTTAATTTTAATTTAATTTAATTTTAATTTAATTTAAATTTAATTTTAATTTAATTTAATTTTAATTTAATTTTAATTTAATTTTAGTTTAATTTTAATTTAATTTTAATTTAATTTTAATTTAATTTTAATTTAATTTTAATTTAATTTTAATTTAATTTTAATTTAATTTTAATTTCATTTTAATTTCATTTAAAAGAATCCATCAAAATATTTTTTTTTCCCATATTTAAAATACATATTCTCTGATTATTTTATTTTAATTTCTTTTTTTATTATTTTCTTTTTGCCCCAAAATTTACTTATACAGTTCGATGTTGTCAGCTCTGGAAACATAATGATATTTTACAGAGTTTAGACAGCATCGTCAAAAATACTTTGGCGTCTGTTTTGAACATAAATTTGGATGAGAGGGCATGGGTGCAGGCTTCATTACCGGTGCGTTTAGGAGGTCTGGGTATCCGATCTGTTTCGAGTGTGGCTCTCCCCGCATTTCTGTCATCCGTTCATAGCACCCTAAATTTAACACGTAAGATCCTTTTGGCCTCGATTCCGGATGATCGAGATTTTGTAATATCGCAAATGAACGAAGCCAGAGATGCGTGGTCCTCAGCCTGCCCCAATTCTGATTTCCCAAAGATATTGAAATCTCAGAGGTTATGGGACGGGCCGATTAGCGAGCAAACACGGAATCAACTATTTCAAACGTGTACCAGCTCGTCAGATCGTGCCCGCCTTCTAGCCGTTTCTGAGTGGGAATCAGGACTGTGGTTACAGGCTCTCCCTTCACGTAATATAGGTACTTTAATTGACTCTTCAGCTTTTCGCATTGCAGCATCTCTTCGCCTGGGAGCACCATGTTGTGCCCCACACCGTTGCCAATGCGGTACTGCCGTCGACCAGCTCGGCCACCACGGTCTTTCCTGTGTAAGAAGCGTGGGGAGAATTCCCCGCCACGCCAGTCTCAATGATGTCATACGTCGAGCTTTTACCACCGCCAACTGCGCCGCCATTTTGGAACCAAGTGGTCTCGTGCGTGACGATGGTAAAAGACCTGACGGAATGACACTAATTCCGTGGAAGATGGGACGGCCTTTAGTGTGGGACGCCACTTGTGTTGACACTTTAGCACCGTCACATCTTTCCGGAACACAAAATAAGGCTGGTGCGGCGGCTGAATCGGCGGAAAACCTCAAAAGGCGCAAATATAGTAGTTTAAACACATGCTTTATATTTGAGCCTTTTGGGGTTGAGACCCTTGGACCGTGGGGACCGAGCGCCCACAAAATTTATAATGAACTTTCAAAACGCCTGGTCGAGGCGACGCGTGACCAAAATGCTGGCCAGTATTTTGGCCAACGTTTAAGCATTGCCATTCAACGTGGCAATGCGGCCAGCATTCTGGGCACGCTTCCCACTGGCAGCGGCTTGTTAGATTAGGGTTTTATATATAGTTTGCTTTGTATATAGGTTTAAAATTTTTAGGTTTGTATATATAAAAATAATAATCATAATTAATTAAATATTATAGCTTAATTTTAGCTTTCTGTATAAACTTTAACTTAACTGTTTTACTAAAACAATTCATCAAAAGATTTTTTTTCCCGTATTTAACATAATATATAAAAATAGTTTTAAATTATTTTTATTTTATTTAAGTTTAATTATTATTATTATTATTTTAAGTTACTCGAATTATATACAATTAATTTTTTTTCCCTGTATTTAAAATATTTTATTTATATTTCATTGACAACTATTTAAAACCAATTTTCTTTAATTATTAATACGCGTTTTGTTATTATTTTATTTTTATTCGATTTATTTTACGCCGATATTAATTTGAAATCATTATGCACAAAGTTTTAATACAATAAATTTGAATCTAATTTTAAATTTCAACTATGTTCAACAATAAACGTCCAACAGATAGTAATGGTGATAATGATGATACTTTTCTATTTATATTAACGAAAGTTTTATAACCCATAAAATGATGTTATCGATAGTAATTTCCTATGTCCAACAATGGACGTCCTATACCAGTATAACGATGTGCACATTCCCCAAAATGTATTCTGTAAAACATCGATAGGCTTGCAACTTTACGGCGGTGTTCGAGACTTTGGTAAAACATTCCTATGCCTATAATATAAGTCTCGTAGTATAATGATGATGCTAACTATTTACTATGCCCTCCAATGGACGTCCCATGCCGAATATAATAATGATCATGATGTTACGCTCCACTGTCCGATAATGGACGTCCCAAACTGGTATAATGATGATGTTATGCTTAAACCCACATAGCTATCGTTTAAACAGGTTGAAGGTACATTCAACCTAGCTTCTGTTTCTAAGAGACTGCATTTTTTTTTCCTACCCGCAATATCCCAATCTAATATTCTAGCATTGAATTTAGTACCTTGACTCAAATCCTCATCCATTTTCTACGGCAACAAATTGTGCGAATAAGATTCGCCACATAAATTATTATTACATTGAATCACAATAACCCTTCTGAAAAATATATTAACTTCGCCCCTATTTTCCACTATGATCTTTAATAATAAAAATAAACATTACCCATAACTACTGAAATTCAGAACTGAAATAACACAGATTCAAATCCTGGTCACGGCACCAAATTGTAACCCCCCCCCCCAACCCCTGAAGAAACCCCCCCTATATAAATAATCACGATCCCCCCCAAACCCCATTGAATTTACACACGTTTAACCCAGACAACAATCTAATATACCCGTCTACCATATAGTCATGACCTACCTACTTTATAAATTATCAACCCTATTAACATCTACTATAAGAGTGTATTGTGATTAATAACTTTGGCCTCGTGATTTATCTAGTATTGCGGTAGGAACCCATGCGTCGCGATATCCGTAATAACTCAGTTTCTTTTAAGGAATTTGAGTCTAGTACCAAAGATCATGCTACCTACTTTATGAGAGAATTAAACCTATCTAAACACATTGACATACCCATAGAACTCTAGTTAGTGACAATTGTGATCTACCTATTGTAAGCTTGGTGCTAAAGTTATATAGCCTACCCACTGGGAACGTATTGATCTACCTACAAACTGATTATCGACATTAATAATTGTGGCTAAGACACTTGTTTAAATATCTTAGGTCTACAGCCCCACCACCGCTGTGAAGACAATGAGATTCGACTACCAGACTGGACATCTCTCTTCCACAATTTAAAAGTATTATTAGGTATACTTAACCTTATATTTGAGACAACATAAAAATTGTATGTGGGTAGTCTGTTGTTCCTACTCGTTATTAAGGGAATTAGAGGTCATAATCTTTTGCAAAGTGTAGATTCTTTTTTGGTTATCTTGCGAATCAGTAAAGTTCTTATTTTTAGAACTAAACCCATTCGATTTAGGTTCTTCGTAGCCTATTCTAGAACCCTACCCTTTTCGATTCCGATCCTAAAAATAGCCGCCCCCTACTATCTTTCTGCCAAAACACTCAGCCTAAACATACCTAGGCAACCTATCAATTAACCCATTCTTAAATTCACTACCAGAATGCACTAAAATGTAGAACTTAGTAAAACCCCATAATGAAGCTAGACGTATTTAAAACTTTTCCGAACGGCTAGTTTGCATGAACTAGATAAGTGCTTTAATTAGCTATCAAAGTCTTTAGTTTACTGTAGTTTGACCATGAATATTACTTCAATTCATGTTTCTAGTACCTTTTCAGTTAACAATGCTGATGAATCTTAACGGAATTTCATTTCCTTGGCTCCGTAGAATAGAAAACAGACCTTTTTCTCGCATCTGTTTCTAATTAAGCCCAGCGCTTTAGCCTTCAAAGATTCTATCAACATCAGATCAACTTACTTAGATTATTTACTTCCTTGAATCCGAGCTCATTTCATTGTCAAACTTCACAAGTCCATCTTATAATTTCAACATTGTATTCAATCTTGTACAAAGTGTATTTTTTGAAACCCCCGTCCTTAAAAGCACAATTGCCCTCTCATTTAAGTTTAGTTTATTACATGAATTTTGTTCTACATACTGATATATTTTTATACCGTATGCTACATTAAAATATTTCCTTTTCCAACGTAGAATAACAACAGATACTCGTATCAAACTTAGGAATCCAATCTTCCTACCCACATTTTTTCCTTTACTGGATAACTCAATCTAAGGAATATTATACCGTCAATAGGTTACACATTCTTGTGTCTTTGTTATAACATAAGCTATGTTTTCCAATGTATCCACTGTTCTTTTATGACCATAGAAATAGAAATAGAATATAGAAGTAGTTAAACAAATCGCTGCCAATACAAACATCAAACGTGAAAGGTTATTTTGTATTTAGTGTAATATAATCCTGAGCCAATCATTTCTTAAAATGCAATACTGATGCCAATCTGTCCGTATATCTTTAGAATAAATAGAACGTAATGGAAAGTATTTCCTAACGCCTCCCATCCCATCATATGATCCAAATTAATTTGATTATTAGACTATTATAGAATCCACCGTCATCAGGGACGTTTCCTACCCTACCGGTTAACAAGATTCCTACCGACAACATTGTTAAACTAAAAGAAAATGCCACGGTAATATGTCAATCCCCAACGTTAACTATCTTATTAAATAAGCACCCCGCAATTCAAAACAATTATTCCCGAACCAATACATGGAATCCTAATTCCACATTCTGTATTTCAGGAGCATTCACTTTAACCGTCACTAATTTTTCCTACCCTCAAAATAAAATAAATCTCGGCTCCTAAGATTTTCCATCCAAAATTCACCCCATTTAACCCTCAATGTAAATAACACGGATATCCAATAATTACATTTAAATTCACACAAATAATTTACTCTGTTTGGATCCACTTCAATACATTCCTGCACGAATCTGATTACCAAACATTAACACAAGAACAATAATTGCCAATGGCAATAAGTAAAAATTCCTACCCTCAGAATAAAATAAATCTAGACTTCTAACATTTTCCATCCAAAATTTACCCCATTTAACCCTCAATGTAAATAACTCGGATATACAACAATTACTTCAGCCCTCGAACCGCCGTCTCCAACCTCTAGCGGCGAGTAGCGGAACCTCTCTTCACAGATGATAAATTATTTTATACAAATACTAAACTTATTCAACAGTAACCAAATGGCTTCACGTAATTCAAAGAAAAAATGCACAATCAATTATTTTCTATTAATAATATTATTATTTTGTAATATCACGAAGTTTCATATTAATTCACCCCCGAATTTATGATAGCATAGACAATATTCCGTTCTATCCAGCTTCGCTTTCTACTTGCATACCCATAATGCCGTGTATTGAAACCTATTTCATAGAGAACTTGATAGTCTGTCGATCCCCTACCGGTGAGCAGTGGAACTCTGCCCATTGACAAATTGCTAGTCAGTCGACCCCCTTCCGGCGAGTAGCACAACTCTTCCCATAGATGATAAATCATTTTGTACAATCTCCACGTCACTTCATCCAACAGCTACTGTCATCTAGCGTCGTGATAGTATGTCAATTTACAATTTATCTAGATCAAACTCCGCATACAATAGATGAGTAATCCAAGAGATGGCACTAGGCGTTATAATATATTGCAGCTTTTTCTAAATCCCAGATTGATTTAAATACGTAATGACTGAATGAACAAGTATGTGCTATTCATAAATATTAATATTTTATAATATTACGAAAACGAATGTTTATTTCTGAATTTGTTACTGTGGAGGAACCATTCCGGTCCGGCCCGTTACAAGGTATCCTGTAGATATAATGGCAATCAACGAGACGTGGTTGCGGGAGGGTGAGGAGGCGCGAGCGCCTACATTGCCCGGCTACCAGCTGCGGCACGCGCAGCGGCACTACGGCAGCGCTGTAGGCGGCCGCCAGCGCGGGGGGGGCGTCGGCTTCTATATCAAGTGCGGTGTGGGCGCGCGCCTGCTCACCCACCCTGAAACTCCGGGTGTCGATCAGATGTGGCTTCGACTTACAGTCAACGGCCTCAAGATTGCAATAGGTACCGCCTATCGCCCTCCGTGGCAAAATGTTGAGGTATTTTTGGATGCGCTCACGGATTCTGTATCTTCGCTTTCTGCTTACGATAATATTTTACTAACGGGAGATTTTAACATAGATATCTTAGAGTGTGGCGCGGATAAAACAAAACTTCAAGACTTCCTAACATGTTTCAGTCTTAAGCACTATGTTACCGTGCCAACGCATTTTACCGATCACAGCGCAACATTAATTGATGTAATGTGCTCAAATTTGCCACTTATCGATGTTGTCGTAGATTATATACCGGATCTAAGTAGTCACTCCTTTGTATCGTGCAAGCTTAGCGTAAAAAAAGAAAAATCTCAACCTAAATGGGTCATCTACCGGCCGCTAAAAGATATCGATCTTGAGAAATTTTATAATGACCTTAACACTGTAAACTGGGATAATCTGATTTCTAATGATGTCAATGTAATGGTGGAAAGGTTTAGATCTAGTGTAATTTATTTATTTGATAAACATGCCCCATTCAAAAGATCATTGTTAAAACCCAGTCCTATCCATGGATAACTTATAATATTAAGGAGATGATGAAAACACGAGACAAGGCGCATGCACGGAGTCTTCTTTCGAATGTAGACACCCACAAGAAATATTATAAAGATCTGAAAAATGCGGTTAACATTGCCCTCTACACTGAAAAAACCTCATATTTTGAACGTAATATTAATTGCAATTCCAAAAACCCCCGTGTTTTATGGAAAAATATCAAACAGAATGTTGCTAATTTTAAACAAAAGTCTTCTCATCTTCCATCCAATTTTCATGATCCGAATACTATAAACAATCACTTTCTCTCTGTTCCTGGTAATAATGATGTCAATATATCTGATTTAACGTATTGTTACGAGCTGAGGGTTCGGGATAAAATAATGGGAATCGGTCTAACCAAAATAACACTTTTATTCAGCACGATGACGATGAATACACGAACTTGGTCACACGTATCACAACACACTAATTCACACCACTGTTGCACCACTTAAAGTCACCGAAATGTTCGCATGTATAGCCAAATCCAGACTGACTGTCCGAGCAACTACTGTTCACGCGAGACCCTTCTCCACGTCAGTCCTCCAGGGCCTCGCTGAGACTCACTCACTAACTGAGACTGACTGTCCGGCCATCTCTCCGGCCTATTTATATCGCACACATTTCGATTGTTCGAGAACGATGTCGATCCTTCCAGAAAAGGGTCGGTCCCTCGACACAATGGCCACTCCCCATTCTGCGAAACCACAAACAATAGCAACAATAACACAGCAAGACAAAAGCGTTCGAGAAGGTTCGATTATTACTCATTGTTTAACAGCCTCGGCGTAACAGTATTATGAGTTTCATAGGCATGGGCCATCTATCTTTAAATTGAAAACAGTTACTGAACATGAAATCAGTAAAATCATTACATCATTCTCGACAAATGCCACAGGTGTAGATGGTATGTCCATGGATATGATTTTATTGACCCTTCCACAAACACTTGGTATTATCACGGCTATAGTTAACGCATCTATTAGAACCGAAACATTTCCTTCATCTTGGAAAACGGCCATTGTTAAACCAATACCCAAAAATAACCATCCATCAAATCTCAAAGATCTAAGGCCGATTAGTATATTACCATTTCTGTCAAAAATAGTTGAAAAGGCAGTTTGCCTGCAACTTAATAGATATTTAGAAGACTACTTTATTTTACCCAAAAAACAATCAGGCTTCAGGAAAGGACACAGTACTGCCACCGCTCTAATGGATGTTGTAGATGACATTCTGTCAGCTCAAGATGTTGGCGAAGGAACCATTTTAACACTCCTTGATTTTTCACGAGCATTTGATACGTTAAATACCTCGCTTTTACTGTCTAAACTGTCGTATTATGGCTTTGACAGTACTGCAATCAGATGGTTCTCCAGTTACCTTACAGAGCGCTCCCAATTAGTAGAGCTTAGGAATTCAGTTGGTTTAAGTTCTTTTTCAGCAACTTTGCCCGTGAACCGTGGAGTTCCGCAGGAGTCCATTCTCGGCCCTATACTCTTTGTACTATACTGCGCTGATTTAATTTCAAAAGTTATAAATTGTAAATACCATCTTTATGCTGATAACCTTCAGCTATATATATCCTCCAAACCTTCTAAAATTAATGTTGCTATTGGTAGGTTAAATCAGGATCTTGAGAGTATAATCGATTGGTGTAAATCAAACAGCTTGGTCTTAAACCCTAACAAGTCCAAATATCTGATTCTTGGGTCTAAAAGTCAGATTAAAACTATCAATGCCGAATATCCCAGAGTTTTAGTGGGTGGAGTTTCTATAGATCGAATTGCTGAAGCCAGAAATTTGGGTCTCATTATGGACGGTTTTTTGCATTTCGAAAAACATGTTCTACAAATAGTTCAAAATTGTTTTTACCAGCTGTCCGTTTTGTATAAGATGCGCGAACATCTTAGCATCGATTTACGAATCCAGTTATGCGATTCACTTATATTTTATCTAAACTTAGCTACGCTGATAACGTTTTTGGAGAATGTTTGCTAGGTCGTACAAAAAACTTATTCAACGCTTACAGAACGCTTGTGTGCGTTTCTGTATTCCCATTCCGCGACGAGCTCACATTTCTCCGTACATAAATACCAATGGACTAATGAATATGTCATCGCGTCGAATTCGCCACTTTGCAACTTTACACTTTGGCATTATTGGAAATCAGAAACCATTATATTTATACGAAAAGCTTCACTTTTCGGATCGTCTTAAGCGTCTTGCTGTCCGTTTACTTTGTCCCAGACACAGAACAGCGGCATTTCGTGGCAGCTTCAGATGTGCTGCCACGAAATGTTGGAACAATCTGCCTCCTATAAGGAACTCTAATACTGTTTGGTCTTTCAAAAAATCTTTAAAAAAGTACTTGTTGAGTTTTCAAAAGTTTTCACACGTAGGTGGTTGTTCTGGGCCTGGTTTCTAGCAATATAATTCTAATTATTTAATTTTCAAAGCTCTCTTTATTATGCCTGTTTACGGTATTATATATTTTTATTTTTTTAATTGTTCATTTTTCAAAACTATTTTAATTATGTCTGTTAACTGTTTATGATTGTGTATTTTCATGTTTTGTATGTTTTAATAGTTCGTAAGTAAGGAGGTACCTAAACGAGTCCGAAAGGTTAGATGTACCTACTGGCAATGTGTATCGATAGGTAATTGTAAACACAGTTGCTGCCCTGCACACACAAAAATGGCACCACGGAAGACCAGCGCTATAGTAGTATAAATATGCTACTATAGCACAATGCTGAGTGGTGACCGTTTTTGCTCACAAATTTGTTCATTAATTTATACCCATTTTTCTAAGCCATTGTACACTTGTGATGCAAAATAAACGTTTTTCTATTCTATTCTATTCTATTCAGTTTCAAGTCGTCGGAAAACTTCCAGGGCGGTCGCAAGTAGCGGCCAACGACTGCCCTTCCTCTCCAACAGGCCGTCTTTTCGTCACCGATCGCGCCTCGAAAATGCAGTTCCTTGTGGACACTGGTTCCGACTTGTGTGTTTTCCCGCGGTCGTCTGTGATAACGCCCTGTTTCAAGTCGAAGTTTACCTTAACAGCTGCAAACCACTCAGTTATACATACTTACGGTCTCACGCAGATGCAGCTCGACTTAGGTCTTCGACGCACCTTTACCTGGAGTTTCACGATTGCCGATGTCTCTAGGCCAATCATCGGAATAGACTTCCTTAGCTTCTACGGTCTGCTCGTGGACTGCAAAAACCAACGTCTCGTTGACGGCGTTACTTCACTTTCGGTCAATGCTCTTTCCTTCAGTTCACCAGATGACACTGCTTCGATCAAGGCTGTGACTGGTGAATCGGAATTTCACATGCTATTGAAAGAGTTTCCGGAGATCACGCGACCTGCAGGTATTCCTTCCTTACCTAAGCACAATACGCTGCACCACATCAGGACTACTCCAGGTCCTCCAGTCTCTTGCAAACCTCGACGCCTCGATCCTACTCGAATGCAAGCTGCAAAAAAGGAGTTTGGAGACATGGTTGCAAGTGGTGTAGCCAGGCGTTCTGAGAGTCCGTGGTCTTCCGCCTTACACCTGGTAAGGAAAAAGGATGATGGATGGAGACCCTGTGGCGACTATCGCTCACTTAATGCCAGGACTATACCTGATAGATATCCTATACGACACATACAGGACTTTTCCCAGCAGCTTTCAGGATGTTCCGTCTTTTCTACGGTGGACCTCGTGAAAGCCTACAATCAGATAAGGGTAAATCCTGATGATATTCCGAAGACAGCCTTAACTACGCCCTTCGGATTATTCGAATTCAAATTTATGACTTTCGGACTTCGCAATGCTGCGAAAACCTTCCAGAGGTTCATCGACGAAGTGCTCCTAGGCCTGGATTTCTGCTACGGGTATATTGACGACATTTTAATATATTCTCCAAGCCTAGCAGATCACAGAAGACACTTACGTCAGCTGTTTGAACGCCTAAAGCAATACGGTGTGCTGATCAACACTTCTAAATGCGTACTGGGTAAGTCGGAAGTAACCTTCTTGGGTTACCAAGTCTCAGCAGATGGAACTCGACCCCTGGACGCCAAAGTCGAAGCTATTCAAAACTACACTTTTCCCAAGACTGTCAAAGAACTACGACGTTTTTTGGGGATGATAAATTTCTACCGTCGCTTCACCCCGAACGCAGCTAAACTTCAAGCGCCGCTAAACGCTGTACTGTCTGGCCCTAAGGTAAAAGGTTCTCACCCGGTGGAGATGACTGCTGATTTAATGCACGCGTTTGAAGATTGCAAGACCTCACGTTCCCAGGCAACGCTACTTTCTCACCCGGATGCCTCGGCAGAACTCGCAATCGTCACCGACGCATCAGATTCCTCAATTGGTGCCGTGCTACAACAGCTCAAGGGTAAAAACTGGGAACCACTTGGCTTCTTCTCTCATAAGCTTTCCAGCACACAGACCAAGTATAGCCCCTACGACAGAGAACTGCTGGCCGTGTACGAGGCCATCAAATACTTTAGGCACATGGTCGAAGCGAGGACTTTCGCAATCTTCACCGACCATAAGCCACTTACCTTTGCCTTCACACGATGTAAGAAAAGTTGTTCTCCGCGTCAATTCCGACACTTAGACTTCATAGCTCAATTTACGACTGATATACGATACATACCTGGGAAGAAGAACGTCGTCGCGGATGCTCTGTCTCGCGTGGAAGAAATCACAGGTGTCGACTACCAAGCTCTTGCACGATTTCAGGAATCTGATCCAGAACTGCAAGACTTGTTGATTAACGGCTCCGGTCTGAGGCTCCAGAAGGTAAAATCTATAGATAGTGACTTACCAATCTTCTGTGACATCTCTTGTGGACAGCCTCGCCCATACATCACTCCACAGCTCCGCAAACAAGTCTTCAGTATGATACATGAGCTTCATCATCCTGGAATCTCAGCTACAGTGCGACTGGTCTCACAAAGATTTGTATGGCCAGGGATTCGTAGGGATTGTAGAGAGTGGTCTCGGCAATGCTTAAAATGCCAACAATCTAAAGTTACCCGCCACACAAAATCTCCAATTTCCTCTTTCCTTACCCCTTCCTCGAGGTTTTCCCACATACACCTTGACCTCGTAGGACCGTTACCTTTATCTTATGATTACAGGTACTGCCTTACCGTCATCGACCGTTATACACGATGGCCTGAGGCAGTTCCGCTCAAGGACATCACAGCGGAAACCTGCGCCGCTGCTCTAATATCCACCTGGATCTCCAGATTTGGGTGCCCCGCTCGTGTGACCACAGACCGTGGTCGCCAGTTTGAGAGCCATCTCTTCAAGTCTCTCACCGCGCTGCTTGGTGCGCGCCACTTCCGCACCACTGCTTACCACCCGGCAGCTAATGGCATCGTCGAACGGATGCATCGGCAACTCAAGGCAGCGATTATGTGCCATGCTACTCCAAAATGGACTGAAACCCTACCTCTGGTCCTCCTTGATATGCGCAGTGCCTGGAAGGACGATCTACAGACGTCAGCAGCAGAACTAGTCTACGGTGAGCCCCTTCGCTTACCTGGGCAGTTCCTTTCTCCAAACGATAACTTCAGCTCTAAGGATATCACGCAGTACGCGACCCGTCTCAGAGCTCATGTCCGGAAGCTAGCACCTCGACGTACTTCGTGGCACACTTCTTCGCCATTCTACTTCCCACGTGACCTACAAACTTCATCTCATGTGTTCCTGCGGCAAGATCACGTGCGTGCCTCACTAGAACCGCCATATGCCGGCCCGTACCTTGTTATCGAGCGGCAGCCAAAGTAATTCACCATTGACGTCAAAGGCAAGAAGTCAAACGTCAGTGTCGACAGGCTCAAACCGGCTTATATGTCAAAAGAAGCGGGAGACACACCAACTGCAACCACTGACGAAGAGGTTCAACCGATTCCCACTGCGGCACCATCTCCTGAAGAGAAGAGGACCCGGAGCGGTAGAAGAGTACGATTTCCCGACTTTTATCGACCGTAGTCACGGTCTGGCCAGGGGGAATATGTGGTGTACCTGATCAGACACGCACCACCGATCCGAAATCTGTATTGTAGGATGATGGTCCCACCTTTATTTTACTATTAAATGTTTGCGTTTGGACCACACCGTAATACAGGTTTCGGACCGACCGGCGCTCGCACACGCCTGCCTTCGTTCCCCACCACACTTGACTCGCGGCCACCGTGTCGATCGCGCGCTCGCGTATTTTGCCTTGTATTGCTTCCTAAGATTATCGTGTTGTTTTTTTATGTCTATTTCTTTATATCTTTTAATTAAATTCATTGTGCTATTCACCTAATAATATTTTACATTTATTCGTTTAACTATCATTCTTCACAACTTCATCACTTCACGATTTCATTACTTCGCGTCCACAACCTCATGATCGTCCCTTACAAGAAGGGGAAGATCATTAAGAGGAAATCTGGGCTGCGTTTCGCCCATACAAACGAAGTCCCCTGTTTCCTCTCTGGATAGTGATACTAGAGCAAATATTTTTTTACCATACAATTTACAAGTACCACGGTCATGTCCCTACGTTTAGTTTTTCTCCTTAAATTAATTATTATAAGAACTAGGAATCTTCTAAAGTCACAGAAATTGCTAATTTTTACTGCCCCTTTTCAGACATCCAGCAAACAAATTTAACAAATATAACACCCCACAACATACATACATACATACAACGCCGATTTGCCCAAGTTGATTTGGAGATCTCGCTTTGCTCGATCAATAAAAATGAATTGCCGAAATTTATGTCCGCCCTTTACTTCCGAGTGACTGCACCAAATCGGATAATTCTTTTTTGTCTATGTATTTTGTAAACGGTTCACCACTCGTGCGAAGCCGGGGCGGGCAGGCACCTAAAATTATATAAACTAGTGGTTCGCCCTGAACTGAGATCTCGCGAGTCTCCGAATAAAACGAAAAAATATTATTTGTAATCTTTGACTGTCAAAATAGTGCCACGAAATGCATGACAGACTAATTTGACCTTTAGTTTCATCCAAATTACAGGTAACGGGAGTTCATGTTAATTGGTTAAGTGTTTTTGGGTGAAAATTGCAGTTATTCTGGATTTCAGACTTTTGCCTATATTTGTGACACTAAAGCTACACGCATACCAAATTTTAGCTGTGAGGTGATTGGTATACCCCGTGAATTTGTCAAAGTTTTGTTTTTGTTAAGGATAATAACCAAAAATTGCAAAGACTAAACTAAAAATAAAAACGGGATCAAAATGTACTCACAGAGACCTTTTATTACGTGCCACTTGACCAGGTAGTTCCATTTTGTTTTTTTTTTACCTCTCTCGAACCCCAATATCTCAACAACCCTCGCACATTTTTACCTCATTGAGTCACACTAACATTGTGGCATCACTACCTACCTAGATACCAAATTTCATGATGTTCGGATATACGCTTCAAAACTTATCCTCAGATAAACAAACATACAGACATACATACAATGCCGATTTGCCCAAGTTGATTTGGAGATCTCGCTTCGCTCGATCAATAAATAATATCCTTACCGTCACAAATTGCCAATGTGTCAGCTATTTTTTGCCGAAGTAACTTGTTCTTTGTGGTGTTAAGCTTCTGCTGAGCAGCTTTTAGTATGTTTTCCGATGCAGCATCCAAGGTGTCGAGGCGCCCGGATTTATCAGGGAACAGTGCTTCGTAGTCATACGTCAGGAGTCGCCATCCATCACTTGACTTCAGGATAGGATACTTATTGAAGTTCTCCTGTAATGTCTCTTCCGGAATAAGTACCGGAGGCGAGCTCGCACCGTCTCCCGCCAGAGGGCGCTGACCTCCTGCCACGGACCAGCTGATGGCCTGATCTTCAATCAGGTTTCAGAAAAAGTAGAGGAACGAATACCACACTATTGGACGTAACGGACAATATTCTTGCAGCTCAAGACAAGGGTAAGGGCACGATCTTGGTTCTTCTAGACCAGGGATTCCCAAAGTGGTCGTTACCCAAATCGATATCGACCCCTTGGGGTCGATATCGGTTTCCTAGGGGTCAACATAAACGAAAACTGATTTTGGGGGTCGACGAGGACTAAAAATCGACCCCTATTAAATGAACACAAGGATACAGTATCTACCTGGTACTGTATTGTTTATGTTGTGTTACGCGTACTAAGAATAATTAATATTTTTGTAGGAAATAGCATTGTTGTAGTAATGTAAAGTCTCAAGTTCGTACAAGATGAAAAACTCGGCAAGTCAGTGTGGACAAGTTTGTGCAAGATAATGAGTTCGAGCGTACCTACGTCTTTCAGGCGCGTTTTGACTTGCTCTCTATTTGACGCTTTCGCGATTTAACACGAACGAATTCATGATCAAGTTGCAGGTCCAAACATGTTCCTGATATTTTACTATTTACCGAGCTTGCATTTAGGTTGAAAGTTCATTTGCGTTTTGGAATTTGTGGGAGCTTGAACGATAATAACTCATATAAGTACTCATTTATTGCAAGAGATTACAAAGTTATTACATAGGTAAATTAAGTGAAGTAAAGTGACTGAAAAAGAATTAACAAAATGCTGAGCTCCCTACGCGAGTTAATAGCGTAACCATACAATATCTGCAGTTTATGAAAAATTAACAGGGTAAGTACCAAACAGTTTTTATCCGGCACAACGCAACAGCATTGCCCCACTGTGTGATAGTGATCAGTTGAGCTATCTGTAGATTGTTTGCAACAGTTTGCAGTCGCCTCAGTTGTTTCAATTGTAAAAATTTACCAGTAAATTTAACAGTTTATCATTGATTTTTATTTAGGTAGTTTCTTATTTTTTTATTTGCAGGATTACTGAGAAGTTTACGATGGCGGACACGAAAAAAAATGCAGACAATACAGTTTGGACTACTTGAAGTTTGGATTTATTGCATCTCCATCAAATCAACACTTGCCGATGTGTCTCATATGTGAAAAAGTATTCAGTAACGATGCCATGAAGCCTTCAAAAATGGATGACCACTTGTCAAGAGTACATGCTGACAAAAAAAGTAAGCCCTTGTCATTTTTTCAAGCACTAATAGAAAAACTAGACAAAAGGCCATCCATAAGATCGATGTTTGCGTTATCATCTATTAAAGACAATGATGGTTTACGAGCGTCCTATAATATATCTTTACTAATAGCAAATTCGGGGAAACCCCACACAATTGGAGCGCAGCTTATCTTACCAGCCATTGCGGAGGTCCTTAACAATGTATTGCACAAACCCGCACATGATATTTTAAAGAGAATACCTTTGAGCAATGACACCGTTCAGAGACGCATTGACGAGATGGGACGCGATGTGGAAAACATTTTATGCAAGTTCTTACAGACCAACAGATTCTCTCTCCAGTTGGACGAGTCTACATTATCCGGCAATGAAGCTTTGTTGTTAGGATATGTTCGATATATCAAAGATGAAGATATGTGCCAAGAACTGCTTTTTGCTACATATTTAGAGACTGATACCAGAGGAGAATCAATTTTTCAGGCCGTGGAACATTTTTTTACTGACAAAGCTATTCGATGGAAGAACATTGTTTCTGTTGCGACTGATGGTGCACCGTCTATGGTTGGTCGTCATCGTGGTTTTATAGCTCACTTAAGCCACAACTGCCTGATGTACTGATCATTCACTGCGTGATTAACAGGCAGCATTTAGTGGCAAAAAAGCTGAGTCCTAGATTGCATAAGTCTTTACAATATGTAATAAATGCTATCAACAAGATTTGAAGCAACTCTTTGAACTCTCGGTTATTTGCTCAGCTATGTAAGGAAAACGACGAAGTCTTTACTTGATTACATTTGCACACTGAAGTTCGCTGGCTATCAAGAGGCTCTTGCTTAGAAAGATTTTCAGCCATTTATGAATCCGTGTTGGAGTTTTTACAAGAAAAAGATCCGAATTTGAAAGAAAATCTGAACAATTGTAAAAATGACATTTATTACTTAACTGATATCTTTGGAATGTTCAACACAGTTACTTTGCAGCTGCAGGGTGACGATCTTAACTTGATTAAAACAAAATCGATAATATCGGCCTTCGTGGGTAAACTAATCCTTTATAAACAAAATTTAGGCAGAAAAGAATATTCGCAGTTTCCGCATTTGTCAAAATTACCACAAATGCTTCAAGATGATGACATTTTATTATATGTCGCTCACTTGAACGCATTACACAAGGATTTTACGGAGAGGTTTGAGGATCTTTTGAATTTACAAATTCCTCAGTGGATAATAAATCCGTACAATACCACAGCCATAGAAGAAGCCAATGTGATAATGTAAGAAGAGTTGATTACCATCAGCACAGACGAAGAGCTTAAGCAGAAGTTCAACCAAGGCTATCAGAAGTTCTGGTTGCAACGCAACATTGAAACACAGTATCCTACATTGTGGAACATTGCTAAAAAATACCTTATCGCTTTTCCATCATCATACCTAGTTGAAAAAAGCTTCAGTGTGGTAACAAACATTTTGATGAAACAAAGAAACCGTTTGAAAATCAACGAACGTGGAGATGTAAGGCTGCATCTCACCAATATTGCACCGGATGTGGCTAGATTGGTAGATAGTCCATCCACCAGGTTCATCCATCACACTGAATGTTTTATTTTCTCTTTGCGAATTAATACTTTTTTAAATATAATTTACTACCTACTAAATATACTTTAAGTATTTACTTAATTTGTAGTAATCATTATAAACTATACTCATAAAATATCATAAAACTTTACTCACTTAACCAAATGCAAAGTTTTCCAATTGGTACCTTTGTACCTAGGTATTTTGTATCAATAGGAAAAAACTAAAGATATGCCCCTTTATTCATAATAGTCTGCTAACTTAAAGCATTGCTAATTCTCACTCTGTCTTCTACTATTGACCTAATTCAGAATGAAAAATAACTCTCTGTAGCAGCTGTTTTAAGTTAGCGGATAAGGGGATTTATTATTATGAATAAGGGGGTTGATCTTAAAAGTAGGTAATTTGGCCATGGGGGTCTGAGGTAACAGTACGTTTTGGAAAAGGGGTCACTTGTCCAAAATAGTTTGGGAATCCCTGTTCTAGACTTTTCACGTGCTTTCGATTCGATTAACATATCTCTTCTTTTATCAAAACTAAATTTCTATGGTGTTGATTCCAATACTATTAGATGATACATATCTGAGTAATCGTGAACAACTTGTAGAAATCAAGAAAGATGCCTAAAGTGACTAGAGGGGTCCCACAAGGCTCCATTCTCGGCCCAGTTCTATTCATCCTATACATTGCAAGTTCCATATCTATGCCGATGACATTCAGATAGACCTATCTTTTAAACCAGAGGATATAAGAGATGCAGAAAGTAAACTTAATCAAGATTTGGAAAGGATTCAAGACTGAGCTGTGTCAAATTCCTTACTACTAAATGCTAGGAAGACAAAGTATATGATGTATGGTACAAAAAAACTGATTATGAAAATAACTAATTTAAATCCGCAGTTGGTTATTAGTGGGGAGATAATCGAGCAAGTCTACGAAGCTAAGAATCTTGGTCTTATTCTAGATGAACAGTTAAGGTTCGAGCACCACGTATCCGAGTCTGTTAGAAATTCTTTTTATCGCTTAAAAGTCCTATATTAAGTAAGAAACTATTTGAGTCCAGACCTCCGTACTATGCTCGTGGACTCATTAGTGCTTTCCAGGTTTAACTACGTTGACTGTGTGTATGGTTCCCGTTTGCTCTCTAAAACCTCTCCTCTTGCTCCTGTGGTCTCGACGGGGACAGACGTGCACTTCATCTTGCGACAGTAAGGTTCAAAATTGGACGAAAAAAGCTACAAAACACCTCTCACTACTCGTCTGACAAGGTATTTTATACTCCTTCCTTTTCTCGCATCGCTTCAAACAGCCGCGGACGCCACCAGCTACGCGGAAACGAGACAGCCGTAAACAATAATTGCTCTCCTGCTCATGCACCGCTTGACCCGCACGCACGCTACTATCACAAGCTACGCTGTTTACTATTTAACAGAATTACATACATATTTGGTTTTTATTGCATAGAAAAGCTTTGTAATCTTCAAAAGCGCTCTTTATTGTTACGAGATAGATTTTTCGTTGATTCGTAATAAAAATGTAGCGTACGCCAGAGGAAAGGTCTAGCTCCGTTCCGGATGTAACAGTCTTATAATAGAAAGAGAAGAGATAGAAAGATATGTATCAGTTAAAATAAAAGACAAAGAAATAAAAGATTGATATGGTTTGATACATATATTTGTAAAATAGAATTCGGTAGAGCGGGTAGGTACTTACAATATTTTCTTATTCTTGTGGCAAGGCAACAGAGGTTGAAAATATTTCCTTGGTTTATCGATGGTAGGTAGTTAAAACTAGAGATTACAATAAAAGTGTATGAGTACTAAGGAATGTTCGCTGGAGGAGCACAGAATCTTGAGGCTTATGGCCTTACAGCATGACAAAATACACGTGGTAGTTCTAGAGGGTATGATTGTTACCGTTAAAATAATAGAATGGGCGCCATCTGACGAGAAGTGCGTCAGAAAATATACTAGGGTTTCTAAGGGTTCAACCCGGGTAAAAATATGGATTAAATACACCTATTATGTTGTTCCGTCGACCGTTCCTAGCGCCAGTCCGGAGAGATGATGTGGTGCAGAGCAAGCGACGGTAGGCTCGTAGAAAAGTCGAGGCTCCCGGAGTATGGCGGTTTAGCTGGTCGTGCGGAGGAACCGTCAAGCCTCTTGCGGTTTGGATAACACGTAGGTGATGATGAGAAGAGTCAGTTTAAACCCAAAGAAAGGGTATAAATGTATTTAAAAGATAAAAACCAAAAGAAAACCGACTTCCTGTTTGGGAAGAGAAAAATACGAATTAATTTAAAGAGAACGGAATTAGACGGGGATTACACATGATAATTGAATAGGCGAGGCACTATTACTTACCAGATTTAGAAGCGTGTTGCACAGAATTTAAAAGAAAAGAGTAGATAACACACTGTCGCAGCAGAAAGAGGTTAACTTTTGTGTGGAGTAGAAAGAAGTTTCTGCTGTGGTCTTCTGGTGAGGAAAAAGGCCGAGAATGAACGGGCGTTGGCTTTTATAGTAAGCACAGCCAACCCGCGATCTTTTTAGTAACCGTTGAATTTAATTATCACGTACTTAGATTGCATGACGCAACAAATAAAATCAGTGTTGCCGTAGAGAAGAAACGAAATCCATCCGTCAGTCAAAATAAAGCATTGTTTATGGCTACATTCGGTACAGTGTTTTACAACGCCATCTACCGCACACATGGCGAACTACGATACGAGTTTTAAAAAAGATATCTTGATGCGTGAGATCGTGATATGATAATGCGCCGCCATGTCGCTAGATGTCGTGTTCTGTGATATTTATTTTTATAGTATGTAAAAATGTTAATTAATTTAAAGAATGTAGCGTGTATTGGAAATTACACGTTACACGGATATGCTAGCGTTGGATGATTCAACCCCCCCTAACTTTATCTCCGCCCGGCAAAAGCGGAAGAGAGAAAGTGAAATAAGTACAACACAGGTCCAACATATGATCCAAGATTTAAAAAACGAAATGAAAGATCTCATTTCTGGAATAGTGGAGAAACAAAATGCACAAATAAGCTCAGTTATGACCACCCTTAAAGATATTCACTAAACCACCAATCTGGTGCAAAGCACTATTACCCATCTTTCTGAAGAAAATGTAGAACCAAAGGCGAGAATAGAAAAATTAGATACGCAAGCGAAGAAAGACAAAAAACAAATTATTCTATTGGAAAATAAAGTTGAAGGAATGCAAAGGACGGAAAGAAAAACTAACGATGAGATAAAAAATGTACCGCTTAAGGGGGATGAGAATAAAAAGACTTACTACAGATGGTTACCAAACTTTGCAAAAACTTGGAAGTAAAAGTGGAGAGAGCAGACATCAAAGATATAATCAAAATAAAAAAACCCAAGACAGAACGAAGCACACTAATTGTGGAGTTTAACAACACGTTTGTTAAAACAGACCTTTTGAAAGCTGCGAAAACTTACGATTACAAGAATAAAAATAGCAAATTGAGTGCATGGTTTTTGAGAATAGCAGCGTATGCAGACACCCCTATTTATATATCAGAAAATCTCACTCCATTAGCATCCAGACTATATTTTTGGCTCGAGACTTTAAATCATCAAACAAATACAAGTACTGCTGGACCAGTTATGGTAAAGTTTACATACGCATGGACGACAACACACCTATCGTCACCGTCACGAGCGAGGCACAACTCATGCAGCTACCCAAGCAGTGACTATATTTGAGAAAGCACTTGCACTTCGAAATGAAGTCTCTAATAGTACCTATCTTATAACATAGTTATTTTATTTTGCATAGTATTGATTAATAATTGTTACACTTTTAGACTAATCATGCTAATATGCCCTTGCTGTTTACTAGATATCTGCATACACTTTATCAAAGTAACGTTTATTGTATATTGTAATTTTCCACGTATATATATTTACACTTATAAATACTACACCCTATATCTATGCAAACTTGTATGTGACATTTCAAATTCATATGAGTTCACGTATATACTCACAAAATATATCACCTTCACTCCCTTGATAACCCTTGATTATGGATGGCAAAAATATTTTATTCCAAGAATGAGACACTCTAAATAATACTAAATCTATAAACTGCTCAATAAGTGACCTTAAGGATAATCTACCTCCGGGAATCCCTAATCTCTCAATGATTCTACAAAATATTCGAAGCGTTCACAATTCCTCTAATATTGACGACCTTGAAATCAATATACAAATGCTAAACCAAGATATCGACATCGTTGTTCTCACGGAATGCAGAATAAATCCTGATAAACCTCTGCCACTTAAGCCAAACGATGTAACTACAGTTCTTCCAAGTATACCAATCAAAATGATGGAATAGTAGTCTTTATAAAAGAATCGATTAAATAGACTATAAAAGAAATCATTTTGTTTCGAGCATAGTGTCTAGAAATCAACACCCCGACCAGCACAATAATTTGTATTTACCGATCACCGGCTGAAAAAAACCTGACAAATTAAATTTATACATTCTCTTGACAACTACTTTAAAGCACGACACCTAAGAATTAACACCACTTTAGCAGGTGATATTAACATAAACATTCTAACAGGAACTAACAATAAACATACTGATCTTTATCTCGATATGTTGGCTTCGCATAGTTTATTACCCGGTCACAGATTTGATACTAGAATAAATAGCTGCATCGACCATATTTTTACTAACCTTGATACTGCTAAACTTACAGCTGCAGTAGCAGTTCTTAATACGACGGTAACTGATCACAAAATGATATTAGTTAACTACTATAATAAAAATAAATAACTAAAAAGAAATAACTTCTAAAACTAAAACAACCAAAACTAAGACCAACTACTCCGATGCTGTAAACACATTAAAAACCAAAGATATGTCTGAATTATTTGCTATACAAGATCCTCAAATTGTATGTCATAAACTAATAAACTTAACATCTAATTCCTTATCAGAGTATACTGTAATTATTAATATTACTGTTACGCCGAGGCTGTTAAACAATGAGTAATAATCGAAACTTCTCGAACGCTTTTGTTTTGCTGTGTTATTGTTGTTATTGTCTGCGGTTGCGCACAATGGGGATTGGTCATTCTGTCGAAACACCGACCCCTTTCCTGGAATGATCGAGATCGTTCTCGAACAATCGAAATGTGCGCGATATAAATAGGCCGGAGAGATGGCCGGACAGTGAGTCAGTCTCAGCGAAGCCCTGGATTACTGACGTGGAGAAGGGTCTCGCGTGAATAGTAGTTGCTCGCGAGTCAGTTTGGATTTTGCTATACGTGCGAACATTTCGGTGACTTTAAGTGGTGCAACAGTGGTGTGAATTAGTGTGTTGTGATTACGTGTGACCAAGTTCGTGTATTCATCGTTTAGTGCTGAATAAAAGTGTTATTTTGGTTAGATCGATTCCCATTATTTTATCCCGAACCCTCAGCTCGTAACATTACTAACACCAAACGAATAATAAAACCATGGATTACTCCGGGCATTCTTAAGTGCATAAAAAATAGAAACAAACTACAAAAACAAACACGAATAAATCCTACTAATGAAATATTTAAAAATAACATACCGCGGATATCGCAATTTCTGTAATAATCTAATAAAAAAACTAAAAGTTCAATATGAGAGAGATCTTCTAAATAAAGCTAAATCAAATAATAAAACCCTCTGGAACTGCATCAAGAACATCACCTATCTAAACAGACATAAATCGATGAATTCAGAGCTCCTTAACCTTAAATATACTCCTCAGGAATCTGCTAATTATATAAATAAACATTTTATATGTATAGGGCCATCCCTAGCTGAAAAAATTACCCCAGATCTACCCCTAGCCGAAAATTACTTTGCTTCTCTTCCCTCCCAGCTCAATTCAATTGGAATAATTGAACCTGAACTCTTCGAGGTTGACTCAATCATCACTAATTTGAAATCGGACTCAGCAGCTAGATTGGATAAGATCCCAACGAAATTTATCAAAATGGCCAAACGAGAACTTGTTCCTATAATAACACACCTAAGTATCCTTAGCTTTCAACAAGGAATATTTCCTGTGGAACTGAAACGCTCAATTATACATCCAATATTTAAGGGTGGTGACAGAGGTGATATTGGCAACTACAGGCCTATTTCGGTTCTAACGGTTTTATCTAAAATCTTGGAAAAATTAATTAACAATAGACTATCCAAATTTTTAAATTTATATAATATTCTATCAAAATCACAATACGGCTTTCGTGAGGGGCTTACTACCGAAGATGCAATTTTAGAACTAACGAAAAATATAACTAAGCACCTAGACGAAAAGAAAAAACTTTATGTGTGTTCTTAGACCTAAAGAAAACCTTTGATACCGTCTCTGTCCCCATTCTTATTCGAAAGATTGAAAAGCTTGGTATAAGAGGTCAATTTCTCGCATTACTAACCAGCTACTTAGCAGACAGAACTCAAAGGGTTAAACTGGATACTGACATCTTTAGTATGGACGAAAATACCTCTAGATACGGCGTCCCACAAGGATTCTTCCTGGGACCGACTTTATTTCTTACCTACATTAACGATCTTACAAATATACATTTAACAAATGGAAAAGTCTTCTCATACGCCGATGACACTGCCTTACTATTCCATGGCAAATCCTGGCCTGAAGTCTATAAACTAGCCGAGTCAGGATTACAAAAAGTCATTAGTTGGTTAAACCTAAACTTACTCTTAAAAACTAATTTTATACCGTTTTCCATCTCAGATTCTCTACAACCGGATCCCAACCTAAAGATAACAGCCCATTTCTGTACTAGTATGGGATCAAGGACTTGAGATTGCCTAAATATAGAGAGTAAACATTACAAAATATCTGGGTGTTATGCTAGACAAAAATCTTTCTTGGTACCCACAACTGGAACTAGTTTCCAACCAAACCCGAAAATTAATCTGGATTTTCAAACACTTACGAAATATTGCTGACAAAGAACTATTAACACAAATATATGTATATAACACTGGTTCAATCAATTCTCTTGTACTGCATTTCAATCTGTGGTGGAACATACACAACAAAATTTATTAGTATTGAACGGGCACAGAGACACATATTAAAAGTAATGCTACGCAAGAAAAGGAGGCTTAGCACTGATAAACTATATAGTGAAGCAAATGTATTAACTGTCCGACAGTTGTGCATCCTTTAATGTATAATCAAAATCCACGGTAATCTAATTATAGACCCAAATATTCTTAAAAAACGCAATCAACCTACAGTATTAACTAACCCCATAAATAGAACAGTATTTGCTTCAAAACAATACAATACTCAATCAACTAAAATATATAATAAAATTAACAGAAACTTAAACATTTATACTTTGACCTACGCTAAATGTAAAAAAACAGTTACAAATTGGTTAAAATCGCAGACTTACCAACAAACTGAAAATTTCCTTAATTCTGTATAATACTATGCTTATCCATAACCTACCCATAATCCTTCAGACTTAAAGGTTATAATAATATTATATTTATTTACAGTTAGAATATACAATGATAACACATATTTACAATATAGAACACCCACCTAAGATGAAACAGATTATGAACTATTGAAATATAGCTGCAGACGATTTATACTTGTCCTAATTAATGTAATACCTATATGTAAGGAAATCGTACCTATTCCTTTGAGTTTGATTTTTGCCGCGACTGCGCTGTCGGTACAATAGTTTGTTTGTTAGTATAGAATGTCGGTAAAACAGGTTAGGCGGGTTGAAAATGAATATGGCGGTTTGCAAAGTAAAACAGTGAACTGATTGATATAAAATTGTAATGAGATAAAATATCGAATAAAGAGTGTTAAGGATTACCTAATAATGAAGAATAAGCTTTAATGTCGTTTCTTTGTTTACAGGTAGGTGTTTTGGTAATGTGTGATAGTGTAGTTTTGTATTAATTAGAATTATTATTAAAATAAAAATCTTTGTTTACAGAGCAATACATCATTGTTTATTTTATGGGTCAATCCTGATAAATAGAAGATAAATAATCTTGTAATTGTAATTGTAATACGTGAGTTTATTTATACCTAACAATTAAAAGAGATCAGTACTTATGCAAATTTATTTTATGTAAAACGATAACTACACTTATATGTATAGAACCCATTTACAATATAATCTTTATATATTAATATTTACAGTCGATTAGTACAGCGTATCACCTATAATATTACGTATTTATTTATTTTTAATTCACTTATTAGTATACACTTATTGTTATGCAAGATGTGATCGTAAACGAGCACAGTCAAGAGGGGGCTCTTCTAACACTGGTTAATGCAACTTAATTAATGCAACTAGAGTTCCCAACCCTAGTTTTAAATGTACTCTTGTAATACACAGTAAAAGATTTTTGATTTTGATTTTTGAAAACATCTCTTCTAATCCCGAGAGTTCAAAACGCTTGTGCACAATTCTGTTTTGATGTTCCTCCGCGTAGCCATATAACACCATTCCCGAATGACCATAATATATTAAACTAGCTGTTTCCCGCGACTTCGTACGCGTTACACTACTACATGTGTAGCCAGGTAATCTAGAAACAAAGCTAAAGTCGCTGTTGCAACTTGACTCGACACCCCATTTCACCCGATATCCCATGGGGACCAGATTTATGGGATAAAAAGTAGCCTATGTGTTAATCCAGATTATAATATACGTGCATACCTACTAAATTTCATCAAAATCGGTTCAGCCGTTACGACGTGATTGAGTAACAAACAAACATCCAACCTTTCCCATTTATAATATTAGTGTGATTATGATAATTAAAAAAGTAGAAATAATTGAATTTCACGGTATTTCGTTTACTACAAAATAAATTTAATTTATACTTTAGCCTCAATAACACGTGGTAATCATGCTATTGAATTGTAGCTTAAAATGACACGTTTATCGGTTTACCATAGCAGTGCCATCTATTGATTACTTACTCAATCCAGTCAACAGATACCGCCATCTGTTAGAATTGTTTGGAGCTAACAGATAAGTGTGACTGTCAAAACAAATAATTTGCAATAAATTAATATTGCGAGTGTAAATTGTGATGTAAGCTATCCTATCTCTCAAGTTGGATCGAACTGCACATGGTGTGCGAATTTTATTATAATCGGTTAAGTGGTTTAGGAGTCCATTGAAGACAAACATTGTGACACGAGATTTATATATATTAAGATATGAAGCACAGGAGAGATCTGCATCTTGCAACTTTAATGTTTGGTGTGGTGAAGTCCCAAAAGCCGTACTACCTCTATTCTAAACTTGATTGGGTTCGAAATCACAATAGGTATGCAACAAAGGTGTACGTGCTTCATCTTTATTACTATGTACACCGCGACACGGCTCTGCTGCATTTCGTGGTAGTTTTCGTTTCTGTGCCACTAAATGCTGGAACTCCCTCCCTCCTCCATTACGTGATCTGCTAAGTAAGCCTAACTTCAGAATAAAGTTTAGGAGACACCTAATAGACTTGCAAAAGTCTGTTCCGTGATTACGCTTAAGTATAGGTATGAAATCAGTTTTCTATACTTACTGCTGCCCCAACGAACCCGAATAAACTTTGTTCCTACATTTTTAATATTCTAGTTCTCTTTTTATTGTTTTGTCTACTAAAGTGACAATGTGGCACAGAATGTTTTTAATTTTTATTTATTTTTTGATTCCTTACCACTGTTAATATGGGTACTTCTTGTCTATTGTGTAAATTTATTTATTATGCATGCTTTCATTGTATTGATAATCTATTTAACGTAAGCTAAAACTAAATACTATCGTCATTATTGTTTCTTTTTGTCTATTATTTATATTTTATCGTGCTCTGTTTTTATTATTTATAATAATTTATATATTTATCTCTTATACAATCATTTATATTTTTTGAATAAGTATTCACAGTATTGTAACTTATGTAAGGATATTTATATTTATATTTTTTTTTACTATTTATATATGTTCGTAAATCACCAAAGCCTTGTGCTGAAAATCAGCGTTGTAAATTAGTTTACAGCACATGCTGAGCTCAGGGATTTCCCCTAATCCTGTACATGGCAGCATTTCTCCATGCATACACTTTAACTGCCGTAATATGTATTATTTTTCCTCCTGTGTGTATGTACCTTTATTGTGTATAATTATGTTCGTTTATGTGTTTTCTCTGCTTCTTGTGTACTTACAGTTTATGTGAATAAATGTCTTCTTTCTTTCCGATGGGCTTGACAGCTGCTCTAACGCTGAGGCTACGTCTGTGCCGACCGGCTTTTTTTTTTTTTTTTTCGAATGGACTAATCTCGCTGTTGGCCTCTGAGGCCGTGACGGCTTAACCGAACTTTTGGCGAGCGCAGATGGCGCTCAGCCCAGTAAGTTTTTTAGGCAACTAGCGCAAGGGCACCACTTAGGTACGAGCCTCGGCTTGGGCTGTTGCCGGGGTGGGGATAGGAGAGAAACGCCCGGGTACATGTCTGTACCTCGTATAGGCGGCGACTGAAGGGACTCGTCGACCTCGCCGGTGAGGTCGGTGTGTCTGTGAAGTGTTTGCTCTGTCTGAAATAGATGACTCACCTTCCGCATTAGCGGAGGTGATTTCGTCATCCGGGTCTCCGTGAACGTGTCTCGGACGACGGAGGATTTTGTTGGCGGGCGGATCCAACGGGTAGACCGGAATGGTGTGTACCAAAGGGTTCGGATGCTGGGACGCAAGTTCATAATACCGCTTGGAAGCGAGTTTCATGAACTTGGCTATTGAATCTAATTTCATATCGCGATGTAGATCGTTATTGCGAAAGTACCAGGGCGAGCCTGAGGCTTTTCGCAAGAAGCGATTTTGAATAACCTGAATGGCACCAACTTTAGGAGAGTGGGCAAATACTACAGATGAGTATGTCATAATGGGACGAATGCACGCTTTGTAAAGGGTCACCTTATTTTTAAGGGACATTTTACTTTTCGCGCCTAAAAGTGAGGACAATCGTCCTAGGGTGAACTTTGCTTGGTTGCACCTCTTAGTGATGTGCAATCTAAAGGAAAGACGCCTATCGAGGATGACACCCAGATATTTGGCTGATGGGGCCTAGCGAATGGGCTGGCAAAATAGAGAGATCGGTTTGGGAGTGAGGTTTCTCCGTGAGAAGTACACTGCTGTACTTTTCGACGGGTTTACCTCGATCCGCCACTTGCGGAACCAAATGGCAAGTGAATGAAGGGCAGCCTGCAGCCTTATACCCACCCGATCAGGATTTCGATTGGATGTGTACAAGGCTGTGTCGTCTGCGTATAGGGCTATTTCCACTTGAGGAGTGCGGGGGATATCGCTGGTATACAACGTGAACAGGAGGGGGCCGAGAACGGAGCCTTGAGGGACTCCTGCTCTGACTAGTCTATGACTAGAGAGAGTGCCTTCCACGGTGTAGCGAAAACTGCGACCTTGTAGGTAGTCTCGTATGATGAGCACGAGTCTGTCTGGGACTCCGAGTTTGAAAAGCTTGTAGATCAAGCCGTTGTGCCAGACTTTGTCGAAAGCTTTCGCTACGTCGAGGAAGACGGCACCAGTATCTGAAGGCCAGGTACTTTGCCAATTGGAGAGGACATGCTCCGTTATGCGGAGCACCTGTTGTGGGCATGAGTGTTGGGCACGGAAGCCAAACTGCTCGTCGGGAAGGAGTTTGAACTCATTGACATGAGCCCAGAGGCGCTTCATTAGAAGACGCTCATATATCTTGCTTAGACTATTAAGTAGACTAATGGGACGATAACTAGTTGGATCGTTTGCCTGTTTGCTGGGTTTTCGGATGCCAATGACGTTGGCTTCCTTCCAAGCATCAGGGAAGGTGCAAGTTTCCATAGCCGCATTGAAGATGCAGACTAGGATATGTATAAGGGGAACAGAGAGTACTCTGTTGGAAATGCCGTCGGGGCCGGAGGCTTTCTTTGGGTGTAGGGCCTTGATAGTGTCAAAGACTTCAGAGGGTTCAATCGGATCAAGTGGGGAAGTAGGGGGTCGGGAGGCTAAGCGGTCAACCTCGCTGGAACCCACAACTGGAACTAGTTTCCAACCAAACCCGAAAATTAATCTGGATTTTCAAACACTTACGAAATATTGCTGACAAAGAACTATTAACACAAATATATGTATATAACACTGGTTCAATCAATTCTCTTGTACTGCATTTCAATCTGTGGTGGAACATACACAACAAAATTTATTAGTATTGAACGGGCACAGAGACACATATTAAAAGTAATGCTACGCAAGAAAAGGAGGCTTAGCACTGATAAACTATATAGTGAAGCAAATGTATTAACTGTCCGACAGTTGTGCATCCTTTAATGTATAATCAAAATCCACGGTAATCTAATTATAGACCCAAATATTCTTAAAAAACGCAATCAACCTACAGTATTAACTAACCCCATAAATAGAACAGTATTTGCTTCAAAACAATACAATACTCAACAACTAAAATATATAATAAAATTAACAGAAACTTAAACATTTATACTTTGACCTACGCTAAATGTAAAAAAACAGTTACAAATTGGTTAAAATCGCAGACTTACCAACAAACTGAAAATTTCCTTAATTCTGTATAATACTATGCTTATCCATAACCTACCCATAATCCTTCAGACTTAAAGGTTATAATAATATTATATTTATTTACAGTTAGAATATACAATGATAACACATATTTACAATATAGAACACCCACCTAAGATGAAACAGATTATGAACTATTGAAATATAGCTGCAGACGATTTATACTTGTCCTAATTAATGTAATACCTATATGTAAGGAAATCGTACCTATTCCTTTGAGTTTGATTTTTGCCGCGACTGCGCTGTCGGTACAATAGTTTGTTTGTTAGTATAGAATGTCGGTAAAACAGGTTAGGCGGGTTGAAAATGAATATGGCGGTTTGCAAAGTAAAACAGTGAACTGATTGATATAAAATTGTAATGAGATAAAATATCGAATAAAGAGTGTTAAGGATTACCTAATAATGAAGAATAAGCTTTAATGTCGTTTCTTTGTTTACAGGTAGGTGTTTTGGTAATGTGTGATAGTGTAGTTTTGTATTAATTAGAATTATTATTAAAATAAAAATCTTTGTTTACAGAGCAATACATCATTGTTTATTTTATGGGTCAATCCTGATAAATAGAAGATAAATAATCTTGTAATTGTAATTGTAATACGTGAGTTTATTTATACCTAACAATTAAAAGAGATCAGTACTTATGCAAATTTATTTTATGTAAAACGATAACTACACTTATATGTATAGAACCCATTTACAATATAATCTTTATATATTAATATTTACAGTCGATTAGTACAGCGTATCACCTATAATATTACGTATTTATTTATTTTTAATTCACTTATTAGTATACACTTATTGTTATGCAAGATGTGATCGTAAACGACCACAGTCAAGAGGGGGCTCTTCTAACACTGGTTAATGCAACTTAATTAATGCAACTAGAGTTCCCAACCCTAGTTTTAAATGTACTCTTGTAATACACAGTAAAAGATTTTTGATTTTGATTTTTGAAAACATCTCTTCTAATCCCGAGAGTTCAAAACGCTTGTGCACAATTCTGTTTTGATGTTCCTCCGCGTAGCCATATAACACCATTCCCGAATGAGCATAATATATTAAACTAGCTGTTTCTACTACATGTGTAGCCAGGTAATCTAGAAACAAAGCTAAAGTCGCTGTTGCAACTTGACTCGACACCCCATTTCACTCGATATCCCATGGGGACCAGATTAATGGGATAAAAAGTAGCCTATGTGTTAATCCAGATTATAATATACGTGCATACCTACTAAATTTCATCAAAATCGGTTCAGCCGTTACGACGTGATTGAGTAACAAACAAACATCCAAACTTTCGCATTTATAATATTAGTGTGATTATGATAATTAAAAAAGTAGAAATAATTGAATTTCACGGTATTTCGTTTACTACACAATAAATTTAATTTATACTTTAGCCTCAATAACACGTGGTAATCATGCTATTGAATTGTAGCTTAAAATGACACGTTTATCGGTTTACCATAGCAGTGCCATCTATTGATTACTTACTCAATCCAGTCAACAGATACCGCCATCTGTTAGAATTGTTTGGAGCTAACAGATAAGTGTGACTGTCAAAACAAATAATTTGCAATAAATTAATATTGCGAGTGTAAATTGTGATGTAAGCTATCCTATCTCTCAAGTTGAATCGAACTGCACATGGTGTGCGAATTTTATTATAATCGGTTAAGTGGTTTAGGAGTCCATTGAAGACAAACATTGTGACACGAGATTTATATATATTAAGATATGAAGCACAGGAGAGATCTGCATCTTGCAACTTTAATGTTTGGTGTGGTGAAGTCACAAAAGCCGTACTACCTCTATTCTAAACTTAATTGGGTTCGAAATCACAATAGGTATGCAACAAAGGTGTACGTGCTTCATCTTTATTACTATGTACACCGCGACACGGCTCTGCTGCATTTCGTGGTAGTTTTCGTTTCTGTGCCACTAAATGCTGGAACTCCCTCCCTCCTCCATTACGTGATCTGCTAAGTAAGCCTAACTTCAGAATAAAGTTTAGGAGACACCTAATAGACTTGCAAAAGTCTGTTCCGTGATTACGCTTAAGTATAGGTATGAAATCAGTTTTCTATACTTACTGCTGCCCCAACAAACCCGAATAAACTTTGTTCCTACATTTTTAATATTCTAGTTCTCTTTTTATTGTTTTGTCTACTAAAGTGACAATGTGGCACAGAATGTTTTTAATTTTTATTTATTTTTTGATTCCTTACCACTGTTAATATGGGTACTTCTTGTCTATTGTGTAAATTTATTTATTATGCATGCTTTCATTGTATTGATAATCTATTTAACGTAAGCTAAAACTAAATACTATCGTCATTATTGTTTCTTTTTGTCTATTATTTATATTTTATCATGCTCTGTTTTTATTATTTATAATAATTTATATATTTATCTCTTATACAATCATTTATATTTTTTGAATAAGTATTCACAGTATTGTAACTTATGTAAGGATATTTATATTTATATTTTTTTTTACTATTTATATATGTTCGTAAATCACCAAAGCCTTGTGCTGAAAATCAGCGTTGTAAATTAGTTTACAGCACATGCTGAGCTCAGGGATTTCCCCTAATCCTGTACATGGCAGCATTTCTCCATGCATACACTTTAACTGCCGTAATATGTATTATTTTTCCTCCTGTGTGTATGTACCTTTATTGTGTATAATTATGTTCGTTTATGTGTTTTCTCTGCTTCTTGTGTACTTACAGTTTATGTGAATAAATGTCTTCTTTCTTTCCGATGGGCTTGACAGCTGCTCTAACGCTGAGGCTACGTCTGTGCCGACCGGCTTTTTTTTTTTTTTTTTTCGATTGGACTAATCTCGCTGTTGGCCTCTGAGGCCGTGACAGCTTAACCGAACTTTTGGCGAGCGCAGATGGCGCTCAGCCCAGTAAGTTTTTTAGGCAACTAGCGCAAGGGCACCACTTAGGTACGAGCCTCGGCTTGGGCTGTTGCCGGGGTGGGGATAGGAGAGAAACGCCCGGGTACATGTCTGTACCTCGTATAGGCGGCGACTGAAGGGACTCGTCGACCTCGCCGGTGAGGTCGGTGTGTCTGTGAAGTGTTTGCTCTGTCTGAAATAGATGACTCACCTTCCGCATTAGCGGAGGTGATTTCGTCATCCGGGTCTCCGTGAACGTGTCTCGGACGACGGAGGATTTTGTTGGCGGGCGGATCCAACGGGTAGACCGGAATGGTGTGTACCAAAGGGTTCGGATGCTGGGACGCAAGTTCATAATACCGCTTGGAAGCGAGTTTCATGAACTTGGCTATTGAATCTAATTTCATATCGCGATGTAGATCGTTATTGCGAAAGTACCAGGGCGAGCCTGAGGCTTTTCGCAAGAAGCGATTTTGAATAACCTGAATGGCACCAACTTTAGGAGAGTGGGCAAATACTACAGATGAGTATGTCATAATGGGACGAATGCACGCTTTGTAAAGGGTCACCTTATTTTTAAGGGACATTTTACTTTTCGCGCCTAGAAGTGAGGACAATCGTCCTAGGGTGAACTTTGCTTGGTTGCACCTCTTAGTGATGTGCAACCTAAAGGAAAGACGCCTATCGAGGATGACACCCAGATATTTGGCTGATGGGGCCCAGCGAATGGGCTGGCCAAATAGAGAGATCGGTTTGGGAGTGAGGTTTCTCCGTGAGAAGTACACTGCTGTACTTTTCGACGGGTTTACCTCGATCCGCCACTTGCGGAACCAAATGGCAAGTGAATGAAGGGCAGCCTGCAGCCTTATACCCACCCGATCAGGATTTCGATTGGATGTGTACAAGGCTGTGTCGTCTGCGTATAGGGCTATTTCCACTTGAGGAGTGCGGGGGATATCGCTGGTATACAGCGTGAACAGGAGGGGGCCGAGAACGGAGCCTTGAGGGACTCCTGCTCTGACTAGTCTAGGACTAGAGAGAGTGCCTTCCACGGTGTAGCGAAAACTGCGACCTTGTAGGTAGTCTCGTATGATGAGCACGAGTCTGTCTGGGACTCCGAGTTTGAAAAGCTTGTAGATCAAGCCGTTGTGCCAGACTTTGTCGAAAGCTTTCGCTACGTCGAGGAAGACGGCACCAGTATCTGAAGGCCAGGTACTTTGCCAATTGGAGAGGACATGCTCCGTTATGCGGAGCACCTGTTGTGGGCATGAGTGTTGGGCACGGAAGCCAAACTGCTCGTCGGGAAGGAGTTTGAACTCATTGACATGAGCCCAGAGGCGCTTCATTAGAAGACGCTCATATATCTTGCCTAGACTATTAAGTAGACTAATGGGACGATAACTAGTTGGATCGTTTGCCTGTTTGCTGGGTTTTCGGATGCCAATGACGTTGGCTTCCTTCCAAGCATCAGGGAAGGTGCAAGTTCCCATAGCCGCATTGAAGATGCAGACTAGGATATGTATAAGGGGAACAGAGAACTGTTTGAGTACTCTGTTGGAAATGCCGTCGGGGCCGGAGGCTTTCTTTGGGTGTAGGGCCTTGATAGTGTCAAAGACTTCAGAGGGCTCAATCGGATCAAGTGGGGAGTAGGGGGTCGGGAGGCTAAGCGGTCAACCTCGCTGTTCACCGTATGGAGGTGAACAGGGTCGACGGGTTCGAGACTGGGCGAGCATTGAGATTCGAGGGTTTCAGCCAGGAAAACGGCTTTTTCCTCGTCTTCGAATGCTGGAGGGTGATTGGGTCGGATAAGGGGAGGCATCAGAGCGAGAGCGTCCGCTTTCATGGAGCGAGCTAACCTCCAGTAGGCCAGATGGCTAGGCTCGATCCCCGAGAGCAGGCTCTCCCACTCACGATTGCGATGTTCTTTGATGCGCTCTCTCACCTCACGGTGCAGGGAACGCATCAAGACTCGATTGTCGTTAGTGGGGCAGCGACTATGAAGTCTAACTGCGGCGTTAGCTTCAGTCATCAGCCGTCTGATATCATCTGGCAGGGGGCCCCGGTGGTCATCCACTACGGGCACCTGCTTTGATGAGTCTCTGACTGAGTTTGTGATATGTGTGGTAAGGGCGTCAACCGCTACCGTAATATCACCAGATGTCCGAATGACAGAAGGGATCCTATCTAGGTCAGTCGAGTGCGCAGACTTGAGGGCTTTCTCAAGTTTATGCCACTCTACCACAGTCTTGGTGGCAGGGGGATGGTCAGTGGGAGGGCCGAGTAAGAGCATTACCGGTCGATGATCGGAATCGAGCTCATGAATAACTTCGATTAAGCGTAGCCGAAGGGCTACGTTTTTGAGAAGTGCAATGTCAAGGAGCTCGGGGGGAGTGGAAGTAGGGAAGCGAGTCATGCCCCTAGGGGCAATGATGTCGAAATTAAGGGGTTCAACTAGGCTTTCTAGTTGTTTGCCTTTAGAGTTCGTCGTGGTGCTATTCCACATGACGTTTTTGGAATTGAAGTCACCCGCCAATATGACGGAGCTTCCTAGACTGAAAAGGGCTTGCAGGTCACCTCGAATCGAGGTGAGCGAGGCTTGCCGGGAGGGACATAGCAGGATGCAATAATGACCGAGGAATGCCCGGTCATTGCTAGCCTGCAGACGGAGGCTTCTATGTAAGACAGAGAAAGGGGATCAAGAGGCATGCAATGTAGAGCCTTCTTGTAGTAAATGACAGTGCCGCCCTTTTGAGCTAGCAGTCTGTCATTGCGAACAATTTGATAGTTAGGGATTTTAGGGTCCCGATGACCGGGCTTTAAATTAGTCTCTTGCACTAGCTAGATGCCAAGTTGGTGCCTATTCAGGAAATCTTGGATAATAGAACGCTGCCTTGAAAGACCGTCAGCGTTGAAGAACGCTAGTGATAACGAACGCGGTTTTTTCCTTTCCTTTTGTACAACCATTTTGGGGCCTAAAAGGGTTTGGAGGAGGACGAAGCTGCCTTAACGGCGGCGAGAAGAGCTGAGTGCGCCTCAAGGGCAATCAGCTTTTCGAGGGTGGAGTTTGCTTGCCTAAGTTTTTGTGCAAGCACGCGAACCTCGGCAAGGTCGATGGAGGAGAACTCCATGATGAGAGCCAAGTCGGCAGCAAAGTCCGACTTGCCCATTTTAGAAGGGGGGGCTGGCTCAGAAGAGCGCGGAGGGGGGGCCGTTGCCTTAAGGGCTAGGCTCGAGTATGGTAAGGGCTTGGCCCATGCTGAGCCTTTGGGAGGTTGCGCCTCCTGCGAGGGTACCATGGTCAACTTTGGAGTTGATTTGGTATACTGCGGAGAAGGTCGGGGTTGACTCCTACGAGCCACCACCCTGCTGACTTTGGGCGCCGAAGGACATCCACGATAATTTGCGGTGTGTCCCACGGCACCACAAAGCACGCAGCTTGGCGGCTCTATGGTGTCTTTTGTGCGGTTGCAGTCAGAGGTGCCATGGTCACCCAGGCACTTGACGCAACGGGGGCGGGCGTGGCAGTTTTTGGCCGAGTGGCCATATAACTGACACCTGTGACACTGGCTGGGAGTGCCATTTCGGTGGGGGGGTTCTACCCGGAGGCCGGAGAGGTTGTTGACCATCTTCAGGTTAAAGATGGCCTTTCCTGCCGATGACAGCTCTAGTACTACAAGTACTAGATTATAGGTGGTCTTACCGTTATGCATACGGTGGACCTCCTTGACCGGGAAGGACTGAGCCAGTAAATCTGACTTTATGGAGTCCGTGGAGTGCTCCGCAGGGAGGCCGCGGATAACAACTCGAAGAAGCCTTTCGTCTTCGAGAGCATAGGTGTGATAGCCTATGTGCTCTTGACGAAGGAGGGACGTGAGGCGACGATGGTCGTCAGAAGTAGGGATTTGGACTTTAATTGCGTCCTTAGTATTGCGGGCGTTTGTGAATGAGATCTTATGCTCATTACACAGATAGGAAACTCTGTCCCACTTGCCTTTTTCGCGGATGAAAAGAGGCGGGGGAGGCCTTTCCTTCCTCGCGGCAGTGGAAGCCGCGGGAGGCGAGGCGGGGCGGGCAGGCTGCGAGGCCGAGGGAGGGGTGGCCTTTTTGGCTGGGGGGGAAACGGAGGAAACCTTCTTCGATGAAGAGGTCTTCTTCGAAGAGGGCTTCTTCCTCTTACCACCCGTGACGAGGATGAATTCTTCCTCCGAGTCGGAGGAAGAGGAGTTTGATGCCTCTGCGGAAGACGCGGGGCGTAGAAGGAGGTCGATTTCCATATCGTCCTCGGGGGAGGGTGGGTCCGGAGATTCCGGAGAGTCTAAAAAGACTCTGCGAGGTGAGGCCTCTCGGGAGTCGGGCTTTTTTGATGAAGAGGGAGGCGCTGAGGCAGGAGGTTGAGGGGAGGGGGCAGGCTTACGAGCCGCCGGTGGTGCCTGAGGGGTTTGTTGAGGCTTCCGAACCTCGTTAGTGGCCTGAGGGGCCAGGGCAGGCATGCGGGCCGCCGGGGGTGCCAGAGGGGCTTTCAGAGGCTTCCGGGCCTCGTTAGTGGCCTGAGGGGTCGGGGATGGCTTTCGAGCCACTGGGGAGGCCAGAGGGGCCGGCACGGGCTTCCGGGCCACATTTTTGGCCAGAGGGGCCGGGGTGGACGTGACGACGTCCATTAGACGCGGGAGGGAGGTAACCGATTGTTGCTCCCTCATAATACGTTGTCGGACATTGTCGGGAACGTTCTCGAGCAGCAGCCGGATTACGGAACCCGGCCACTGAACGAGGTCGTCCCCGGCGATGTCCATCATAACTCTCCGGGGGGGAACACCCGGAGAGGTGAGGGGGTGCGTGATCCTCCCGTCGGGATAGACAGGAGGGGTGAGGCCTAAGTGTCCTACCTAAAGTGTGTCCCTTTACCGCTCTTACGGGGTATGAGGGGTGTGTCCTAACCGATACTTGGTGTCGGCGAGGGAAGCCCCCAAGGCCGGTGGTACCAAGCCCAGCCGGATGTAGCGTTCCTCAGGAGAGGAAAGCTGGCGTTCCGGGTCCACGCCCAGTCTGGTTTGTGTTAACACCGCAAGGTATCCACCAGACCGACCACTAAACGTGGATTTGGACGCTTAATGTGTAGAAACAAGAGTTTGCCCTGAAAAGGACAAAGTCCAATAAAGGACTCTTCTGAGGTGTACTCGCAAGTGAGCGCACACAACAGAGCAAATGGCGGATGCCAAGTGCAGCGCGGGGCGCGGGGCGCGGGGCGCGCGGCGCGAGGCGCAAGGCGCGGGGCGCAGGGCGCGGGGCGGCACGTGGGCCGGCGGGAGCGCGCGAGCGGAGCGGAGCAGACGTGTTGCCGGTGCGAGGACCGGCGAGCGAATATTTTTTGTGCCGACCGGCTGCCAACCAACGGTATAATAAATAGGCAGGCCGCAGCGCCGCTACACAACACGAATAGAGTGAGAGAGAAGATTCGGACATTCGAAATTTGATGCTACTCAGAAATGGGTTTCTGTAATATTGTTTTAGTAGGATTCACTTAAAATAATATGAATTTAATAATGAACTTTGACGCTTACTCTAAAAATATGACGATTAATTAATCGTATTATAATAGGATTCACATAAAATAATATGACTGTAATATTAAAAAATGATGCTGCTTTAAAAATATAAGTATGTAGCATATAATTTAATCATACTACATTAGGGGGAGGTCGTCGTATTTCTAGAGATTTATTTATTTATTTAAGCCTTTCTCTTTCCCAACATTAATATTAATTAATTATGGAAGTAGCCGGCGCTACGTGGACACGTTTAGCCCAAGACAGATGCGAATGGAAAGGGTTGGAGGAGGCCTTTACTAAAAGATGGGTATCCCTACAATAAATAATATACTTATTATATACAAGCATAAAAAATAATAATATATAACATAAAAAAATCAAAATGTAAATGAATAAATGTATTTGGAAATTAATGAATGTAAAATTACAATAACGTAAATAATCCAAATCTCCATTTCAGTTTGGATGCCATTTCTGCGGCGTCAATTACTTTTGTTTTGTTACGTATGCCCCTGTTTGTGTTTCTGTCGCTAAGTCTTAATCTCAACATGCTCCTCTCTGTTGCCCTTTGAAAACCTGAATCTTATGGACCACATTTTTAGTCAGTGCCTGACAGCTTTGACATCCGTAGAGTAGAGTCGGAAAGATTATAGTATCCATTGCCTTGTTCTTCAGTTTTAAAGGTATTTTTGATTTAAATACTTCCTTGAGTGACCAGTATTTGATCCATGTTTTTTTATACGGCGCTCTACTTCACGGGTTATGGGCTCTTCTAACGAAAAGTTTTGTCCCAAATAGAGGTACTCTTCAACATACTCGATATTTTTAGACTGGACTACAATAGGCTCCTTCTTTCCGTCATAACGAACGTTTTACTAGAATTCATTTGCAGTCCACATCTTCGGCTCTCTTTATCCAGCGTGTTGAGCATGTACTCGAGATCTATATGATTGTCTGTTAATACAACTATATCATCGGCAAATCGTAAGTTATTTAAGTATTCACCGTTTATGTTTATACCAGTTCAGTTTTCTAAATATGTGTTCTAGTAGGTATTTCTAGAGATACTTCTTCATAATTAACTATGAAAATCTATTTATATATCGTGACACTGTCATTGTGTTTTATAATTAGAATCTTATTTATAATTATCATACTAATTTATGGGACAGTGGACCATTTTCTATTACATAGTATTATTATTTGAAGAAAGCAATGTTATTTTAGGTGACTAATTTTTACGATGATAAGTATCATAATATTGCATTATTTACCCAAACAATTCGATTCCATCTTAACACATTTGAGTTCTAGCGTAATGTTGACTTATTATTTACATATCAGAACAACTCATCTATTTTAAACCAACGTCACGATATTTTAAGGTTATTCCAAAATGTAATTTTTGTCAGTGTACCCGACGACTTTTGCGGTGCGATGCGCGAGAAGCCGACGCGACCGTTGTAGTTGCAGGAATCCAGGGGATCTCTGTTTTATAATGTCAACCGCTGATTAAAACGTATCTGTTGCCTTAGGAGTATTACTCACCAGTTTGAGTTGTATAACTGTCCAGAATGCATGTCGGTAAGTGAAAAAAAAACATTTAGAGTATAGGTATATTCCATTTTAATAAGATAATTATTTTATTCAAACTATTTACAGCAATAGTTTTTCATCGAACTATCAACGAAAATAATACATCTCACGGCTCATCGCGTGTATCGTTTTTGTAACCGGTGCTCAGCACATCACAGATGTACTACACTCAGGCACCGTTCAAGAGATGGATCCAGTTCTTTTCACTCTCTAACCGATAATCATTGGAGCTACCTATGTAGGTACATTATTATTCATATTTACATTATAATTACACATCGTTCTATCTCATTGTTGAGTTAAACGTTCTATTCACTCCACAGCACAGATGCGTCGCTCACTCGGGTCTCGAGGCGGTGAGTCCGGAGTCGGCTAGAAGTGGGCCCGCGCATTTCCATTCCATCGCGCGGCTGCGGGTGGCGCGTCCGTAGCGCTCGTCAGCTCCGTGGCCGGCGCCGGGTAGTAAACGGAGGCCTGCGCGCGCCGGCCGGGGCCCGGGCCGGAGCCTGCGCCACGCGAGTGCCGCAGCGTGCCGTTGCGCGCGAGCCGCAGCGACACGCGCTCTCCGCACGAGGCGAACGAGTCGTCTCGCGTGTGCTCAGGGGAGTCGCGCGTCGCGCGCCGCCGTACGCCGCCCGCGCAGAACATCTTCAGGAACACGCGCTTAAACTTTTCGCCAAAGATGACGTAAATTACAAAGTTAACGCTACTGTTGATCGTGACGAGCAGGTTGCTCATCTTAACGAGCGGGTCGAGGTTCTCGAGCCGGTCGCCGAGAAACACCTCGAACGAGTTGGTGACGAGCGGCAGCAGGTTGCACAGAAAGAAGACGAGCACCACGACCAGCAGCATGGTGGCGAGCCCCAGCTCCCGCCGCTGCACGCGGCTGAGTCGCGCCCGCTCGGCCTGCGCACGCCGCACTTGCCGCACGATACACGCGTTCAGTGCGGCCAGCGCGGTGAACGGCACGATGTACATCACTATCATGTACAGCGAGTGGATGTACACCACGACGTACGTCTCGGTGCGGAAGGCGAGGTCGGCGGTGACGCAGTAGACGTGCTCGCCGTCCGCCTCGCGGCGCACCACCTCCGCCTCCAGGAACTTGGGCGCGTTGTACGCGAGCGCAAAGGCAGCCGTACCCAGCACGTACCAGCGCGCGCGCCCCGACGTGCAGAGCGCCTTAGCGCGGAACGGGTGGCAGACTGCGACCCAACGCTCGATCGTCACGATCAGCGTAAGGTACACCGACATCGTCTGCGCCGCGTTCGCGATCGGGTACGCGTACGGCGTGATGTGCGGGCACACGTGGTAGTAGTAGTAGCGCAGGCGGCCTGTGTACGGGAACACCGCCGTCAGCCCAAACAGCAGCACAGAGGTGAGGATGAGCACGGTGTCGCAGGCGGCTAGCCCCACCAGCAGGCAGTTGACGGAGGAGCGCATCTGCGGGCGCGACAGCACGAGCACGGACAGCGCGTTGCCAAGCAACCCTCCCGCGCCAATGGCGTTCAGCAGCACGCCGTGCACCACAAAGCGGAACAATCGGTCACCCGCGTCCACGCCGATGTCGGCATCGCAGCCGAGTGGCTCTGCGTCCGCGCCCAGTGCCGTGCCGTTGCCACTCATGCTGTGCCGCGCCGCCCGCGCTGGAGCCGCATCCTCACCGCGACCTGCGACCCACCTGAGGACAAACAACACTTTTATCAATATTCTGCTCAAAGAAGTTCGCAAACGGAACATACCTACGCACGGAAGAGATCTTTTCGACATCTATCAATGCTTAGAAACGTCAAGAATCAAAGTGGTGGAAAATGTCAGAGGCGAGCGCGGTGCGATTAGCTCGGCTCGAAATCTAATATTGTTTAACGAAACGGTGCCCTTCTAATCCATCGCGAGATAAGCGCGAGACAATGCTCGTAACGACGCTCCTGCTAGGGCTCGCGATGACCGCGAGCATGTCCGGTTACGGCACGCGATATGGTTTTTACCGCAACGCCCACGTAGCGGGTAGGCGCAAAAGCGCGAGTGCGGAGAGCGGACGCCGCGTCTACGGCGGACGTAGCGTGCCGCTGAGCACGTGGGGCGCGGTGTGCACACTGCTAGACCGCTACTGGTTGACGCGCTGCTCGGGTGCCGTGCTGGCGCCACGCTGGGTGCTGACAGCCGCGCACTGCGTGACGCCGCAGATCGCCTACGTGAAGTACAACACGCGCCACACTACAACGTCTGAAGGCGACATGCAGAGTGTGCAAGCCCTGTACCGGCACCCGGAGTGAGTGTGCTTCCTCCCCCCCCCCCCCTCTTCCTGGTTCCCCATAACTGCGCGCGTTCTCTCCCTCCGCGCTCACCGTCCGTCTCCGCAGGTACAAGGTGGTGCAGGAGGATGAGGGGCGCGGCGAGGACGTGACGCTGCTGCACCACGACGTGGGGCTGGTTCAGACGCGCCGCGACATGCAGCTTGACGTGCAGCCTACGCTTGCACCGCTGACCGCGATGGCGCTCTACGACGCTGTGGACATCTGGAACGATGAGGTCGAGGTATCCATCTAGTTTTCGCTGGCGTCGCTGTACCGGGCAGTCTGCGGGCCAACTAACCACGGTCGTTGATGCAGGTGCTCGGGTTCGGGCGCACGGAACAGTCTACGCTGGGCGAGGAGCTGTTCTCGACGCGATTGCAGCTAGTGTCGTGCGAGCGCGGCGGGTGGTACCACTGCGCGTGCGGCGTGGGAGCGCGCGGCGGCGAGGCCGGCGTGTGCGCGGGGGACTCAGGTGGGCCTGTGCTGTACCGCGGCACGCAGGTAGGCGTTACCTCAATGGGGCCACTGGAGTGCGCCGAGAGCGCGTCGAGTGACCGTGTCGTTGGCGCCAGCGTGTTCACTTTGCTGGCGCGCTACGCGGTGCTCATCAATGGCACCATTCACTCGGCGGAGGAACTGCGCATGGAGCAGCTGTCGGTCGCACCGGCGCCCCGCCCCCCCGCCGCCCCTCTCCTGCTCGCGCTCACGGCCGTGCTGCTGCAGGCGCCGGCGTCGCGTTGATTGGGCAGTACCCTAATATACTTATGACTTTTACTACTACTAATACATGAATAATTGTAGAATCATCGTTTTTTACTTGTCCGTTAGTATCGATGGCGACCGATGGAGCCGCGAACCCGACTCGCTCGCTCTAGCCGGCTCTAGCGGTGCCGAATAGGAAGTAGGGCAGAGAGGAAGATAGGAAGTACGTCCCGACGGATGCGATGCGGCGGCAGCGAAGCGACGAGTACGTACATACATAACTTAACTTTTGTTAGTAATCATGAACTTACCGGCACAATCGCTTTGAACCGTATGAGCCGCATCGATCCTGCAACAATGAAAATGGATTATAATACGAGTAACTAGTGGTTCTAGACCTCCCGACTCGCGAGTCTCCCATAAAAACAAAAAAAATATTATTTGTAATCTTTGACTATTAAAATAGTGCCACGAAATGCCCAACCAACTAACTTGACCTACAGTTTTATTCAAATTATAAGTGACGGGAGTTCATGTTTATTGGGGTAAAAATTGCAGCTATATGTATATGACGGCTGGAACGTGGGCGTTGCATTGGATGGTGGCTCATTGCAGTCCTGGGGTATGAAGTCCATGGTGCAGGGTACTCAGGCAAACCAGTAAAATTCAGTAAGCTTACTTTTATTTTAAGGTTTCAGCTTGGCAGGTACAATTTGATAGCTAGGTAGATACGTTGGACGAGACAGTTTCGATGCTCTGTGAAGGTGTTTCCGTACCGGCGCTCCAAAGAAAAGTGAAGTGCTCAGCCATCGACTCTGTCCTCGAGAGGTGGCAAGGAAGCGATCCCCACCCACCACTCTGCGTTCAACGTAACTTTTACAAAAAAAACAACTACCAATCAGAGAGTAGATACGCAACTACCGGTTCTACGAAGTCAAAAGACTTCTTAATTTTAAACTAGGTACGCTTAATACTACGACACGGCCAATCCTGGCATATCACGCGTCCTCGTGTGTACCTGTAACAATCGAAACCAGATCTGGAGTATTTATGTTCGGCCTAGCCTGACTACAAGGGTTATTACAATCTTACAATAAAACACAAAGTAACTATTGGAAAGAATGCATCAACAGTAAACGAAATGGAAATAATAAATAACTTGCATTTGTGAATCAATTACACACACATACACACAACATTCCTGGCCCAGCTGCTCGGCAGCGTATCGGCAAGTGATTGCCACACATTTTGTCTCAACAAAATTCTCATCAAACAGTAGGTAGTCTCTACGAGACCCAGGCCTCCATTACACCTTCAGCCGCGCACCGCGCTCTGAACGACTCACAAATGAATCGCAGTTACGACTACAACTGAAGCGAGTAATGTAACCAAAATAAAACAGTAATACGTAGCCATGCTGTGTTTATGTTTGCGCAGAGACTGATACGTCTTCACTGGGATTCTCTAGATCGGAATCTACATCAAGTATTTCTAGCCCTGAGGGAACATTACTTTGAGGCATCTTTCTTACGCGGTCATGCGCGTACTTGTAAGTTCTGTTATTTGTCAACGATTTCAAAACATAGCGGTCACCTTCAAGAACTTCAATTATTTTGAAAGGTCCTTTGTATTTGGGATCAAGTTTAGTCTGGTTGCGTTCCTCATTTTGAATTAAGACAAGATCATTGACATTAAATTTGACTATTTTAGCTTTATTAGAATCGAAGCGGGACTTTTCGTAAGAAGCATTCTTTTCAATACAGTTGGCCGCTTGTTCTCTCGCTTGTGCTATATCAATTTGTACCTCAGAATCGTTAGCAGTCAATAGATTTAACGGGCGCGCTACTCATCCTATCATGAGTTCAAGCGGACTAGCTTTAGTTACCCTATTTATCGTGCAGTTCAACGCAAGTTAAACTTCCTCAAGTGCATCCTGCCATGACCTATCGGAACCGTCACGTTTCTTTACAATAAGTATCGGGCTTGCAAACGGGGAACTACTTGGACGGATTAAATCCGCACTCAACAACTCATTTACTTTAGCACGAACTATCTCCCGTTCTTGCAAACTAAGCCGATAAGGACGGCGATATACAGTACGGGTAGGATCTCTAAGTCGGATTTTCATATCGCCTGTTGTCACGCGTATACGAGGCAAGCCACTAATAAATGCAAACTGAAATTCATTCAGTATCTGCATAAGACTATCTCTAAAGGCGGGTGGAATGTCTGAATCTACTTTGCTTAAATCAATGTCTGTTATCACGCTAAAACATTCAGCCGGTCTAACTGACAAACGCGCACGTGTCAAGTTTACCGTCAAACCTAGATTTAAAATTTCAGAGCCGATTATTACGTCATACGGCAAGTACTCATCCGGTATGATAAGAAAAGACAATTGTAAACAATTGTTATCGATAACTACCTCACTCGAAATTTGTTCGGTACAGTAAACGTGAGCGTTGCCTACCCCTGTCAAACGTACGTTCGTTTCCGACCGCAATCCCGTAAATTTACTAGCTACACTTTGCCTAACGAGAGAACATTCAGCACCACTGTCAAAATAAAATGCATACGACTGACCTGATTACTTCAATTCGCCACGAACTCCGCCGATTTCACAGAAATGGGCCCGTCGTTCGATCGCGCTGGATTCAGTGCTGGTCGCCTTAGGGCAGCGTGGTGCGATGTGTCCTCTTTCTCCGCAGCGGTAGCAGGTGACGGCTTTGTTAGTGTCCGACGAGTTTGCAGGGACAGTTGTTAACGACGATCCGTGTAATAGCTTGCTTTTTCGTGTACGGCAGTCAACGGCCTTGTGACCGAACTTATGACAGTAGTGACATTGTATTTTCAGGTTCTTATCTCTTGGGCTAGCATTGTAATTTTGCTTTGTGCGTTTTATGTCCATCGTGACGTCATCAAAGTTTCGGTCTTGTTTACGCTTCATAGAGACGGCTTGAACTTCTTGAACCAACTTCGTTCTCGTTTTGATCTCGGTCGTAAACGCTGATCGGTTAATCCTACCGTCAATTTGCGCGAGGTGGGCCAGTACGAACGAAACAGCAATTTCTTCGGAGTTCATGTCTTTCCATTTGGCCATGAGTGAAGTAATGAGACGAGTTGCGTATGATGCAAGATTCTCTCCATCTTTAGGCTTACTGTTGTTGGCGTTGATGATGGTTGCAGCGCAGGTCTCAGCGCAGTCGTAGCGTGATAGAAAAATGTCCTTGAAGTGCGCCCAAGTCATGCCGATGTGTGACACGTGCGAAAGCCATATGGATGCGCTGCCTTTCAAAGATTTGCTGAGGCTAATAATCAATGCTCCTCCTTCTAAGGGTCGTTCCGTGAGGCAGATTTCCACTGTTGAGCACCACGCACGTGGGTTGGCGTCGGGCAGGTCTGGGTTGAATTCTGGTAACTTTATCGTAGCAGCGGGTAGGGACGACGGTTGTCGCATCGTCTCAATCAAGCGAATCATATTCTGGTTCTGCTGTTCTAGTAGTCGGAGAAACTGTATGTCGGTTGAAGCTGGCGCCTGAGCTGATCCCACTTCTGATGACGGCTGGAACGTGGGCGTTGCATTGGATGGTGGCTCATTGCAGTCCTGGGGTATGAAGTCCATGGTGCAGGGTACTCAGGCAAACCAGTAAAATTCAGTAAGCTTACTTTTATTTTAAGGTTTCAGCTTGGCAGGTACAATTTGATAGCTAGGTAGATACGTTGGACGAGACAGTTTCGATGCTCTGTGAAGGTGTTTCCGTACCGGCGGCGCTCCAAAGAAAAGTGAAGTGCTACGTTCTACGAAGTCAAAAGACTTCTTAATTTTAAACTAGGTACGCTTAATACTACGACATATATATATAAAGTGGTTACTCTTTTTTGGGGTACAAAATGCAGTTATTCTGGATTTCAGACTTTTGCCTATATTTGGGTCTGTGGGGTACCCCACACTGGTGTACCCTGTGAATTTTGTCAAAGTTTAAACTAAAAATAAAAACGGGGTCGAAATGTACTAATGAAGACCTTTCATTAGACATCCCCTATGGTCCCATTTAATTTTTTACCCATCTTGAATCCAAATACCTATTTCAAACCTCTCTTGTTGTCCCTTTCTAACCCAAAACCCGCAGCCATTTCCGAAAGAGATATCAAATCGGCCTTTATTTTTGGATGTCGATTGCAAGAGTAGGCAGTAAGTTTTATATCGAATTAATCATCTAACTAAACTTAGTCAATTTTCTTTAAAATTTGATAATATAACTAGTAGTTTTTTTTTTTGGAGAAGTAATGTTTTTTATTTTGAGTTTGGTATATTACCAAACACCCTGTACAATTGATCGAGCAAAGCGAGATCTCCAAATCAACTTTGACAAATCGGCGTTGTATGTATAGATAGATAGATAGATAGATAATTTCTTTATTGCACACCATTTAAATACAAACATTTATCAGAAAATACACTTAAATAATAGGTACAATGGGCGGCCTTATCGCTAAAAGCGATCTCTTCCAGGCAACCTTTGGATGGACAGGATCTATGTGAACAAAATAAAGACGGCGGCGTAAATCCGATATAGTACACATATATTTATTAAAAATATAGATAATATAAAATAAAATGCATAATTATAATGTATAATATAATCATAAAATTACATAAATATTAATATTATAATACATAAAATATATATTGTCGTACTTACATATATAAATTATAAAAATGTAATAATTAATAAGTGGCCTAGTGAGCGATGGATGACAGATAGTGTTGTCTGACCAAGTTTTTAATGATAGGGAGAGATTTAGCGTGACGAATTGAGACAGGTAGGGCATATATATTTATATATATGTAAGTATGTAGTATGTATGTATGTATGTATTTATGTTTGTTTGTCCGAGGATAACTTTCGTAGCGTTTATCCGATCATCATGAAATTTGGTATATAGATAGATAGTGATGGCATAATTTTGGTGTGGCTCAATGAGCTAAAAATATTGGGGGGTTGATGAGATATTGGGGTTCAAGAGGGGTAAAAAAATGAAAATGAGACTTAGGTCAACTGGGACGTCAAATTAAATTCTTCATTAGTACATTTGAACCCCGTTTTTATTTTTAGTTTATTTTTGTAGTTTTTGAGTTCAAAAAATAAATTAAATACTAATATACTTAAACATAATAAAAACAAAATTAGACAAAATTCACAGGGTACACCAGTGACCCCACAATGCTGAAATTTGGTATTCGTGTACCTTTAGTGATACAAATATAGGCAAAAGTCTGAAATCCAGAATTACTGCCATTTGTACACCAAAAAAATATAACCAGTACATACTATACATACCTACATAACAGTACAACGGATACATACATACAGCGCCAATTTGCCCAAGTTGATTTGGAGATCTCGCTTCGCTCGATCAATTATACCACTAGTCGTTCGCCCCGAACTGAGATCTCGCGAATGTAAAATAAAAACAAAAAAAAATAGTACGATGTTGATCTCTTAGCATATATACATATATACCTACTCACAATCTTAGTAGGTAGGTACAATTGGTTGGACAGGCGACTTGTAATTATTCTTTTATTAATTGATATTTTTAAAATAAGGCTCTGTTAACTGACGTCCGTGACGTCAATGCAGGTTACATGGCTGTAAACCAGAGCTGAGCAATAAGTTTATTGTTCAGCATAATCCTGAGCCATTCCCTTTTTTCGGCACAGGGCTCATAGTGACTGGGTACGTAGGTATCTTTTGTATTTTTTTTTTAAGTAACGTGTTTTTTATTGTCTGTATTTAATTTTCTGTCTTTACTTATCCACTGTATGTAGTTTCTGTGTGTCTGTTACTTGTGTCGAAATAAATTTTATATATATCTATGTGTACGGTTAAGTTTATTTTTCTCATGTAAAGGGCCAAGCCAGGGTCTCGCTAACAGCAGGCGACAACCAGCAGTGGACGGGCGGCGAGGTGCGGTATCGCTGCCTGGCGGGCGACACAATGCGCGGCTATCGCACCGGAAGTCAACACCGCGTCGTGCCGCGTCGGTCGATGCACTCTCAATACTTTCACGCTTCAATAAACAATATTCAGTGTTGCCCTCTCGCGCGGAGCCGGACACAAGCAGCGGCCGGCGCGCGGCGCACGGCGCACAGCGCACGGCTCAGGCGAGAGGAAGTACGCTCAATCGAGTATGATTAATGGCGACGACGTTTAACAAACACATACATCAATGAGTTCCGTCTCACAAAGCACAGTCCGATGCATTGCTTCTAGATACAGAATCTACACAACAGTCTACGTTTGCGGTTGGAATTGCAATAGTGGCAGTAATTCATTCATTCATTCATTCATTATTTTTTTTCTCTCACAAGTTGTTACTTATGTCTAATTAACGAAGACAAGTTTGTATAGTGTCAAACAACATTGCGAGAGACTGGTGCCTGAAGTAGGTTCATAGAAACCTGTATTACAGGTAATACACAGGTGTATAATTACAGTAATTGGCTATAGACTGCGGGAACGGTAATGAGAGCGGCTGCACTCTTGGCCCCCTGACCACGCCACATTTACTGACAACGTACTGGGCAGGTATTAACCGGTAGAAACCGAACTCACTCGAAACCATTGCAGTTTTGGTTACATTAACTTTGAATATCAATCGAACTATTTAGTAAATATTGAATGATATGCAATATCTCTATCTACTTCAGGCTTCAGTTACACGAGTATTAAAATATACCTACCTACTAAAAAGAAGGAGGTGGTGTGGTAGAACTGGGGTTTGGTTTGATCGTACGTACATAGGTGATGATAAATGAGATAAGTAGGTACTTATATCTACATAAGTTGTTGTTTGAGATGCGTCAATTATCTTGGTCTTGTTTTAATATTTTATAAATATTTTTTGGATATCAAGTTGCTACCGATAAATATTCATAGACATAGGTCACGTTCATTGCTTTTCAGTTGTGGCTGATCTTCAGTCACCTTGTTAGTTAATCGATTTATTCTATCATTCAGTATGATACCTCCGATTGAGAGAGTCGTGTGTGGTGCACGTCTCCAGCTTGCTTCCGCAAAGAGAATCTGTCAATTCTGAATATGCTAAAATTGAGTACATCATTAGGTACATAACTGATACTCTTAAATTCCAATTCATACGTACTAAATAGTCTTGGGAACTAAAAGCCTAAAACTCAGTGTTGCCAATTTCTAGATTCTCCGCTTAAGTCAATTCCCTGAAATTCCCCGATTCCCAATGATGCATTCCCTAAAAAATCCCGAAATGATACAACAAGTCATATTAAGAGACAGTCTCGCCCCAAACTGATGAAGATATAAACTAGAAAGGAGGAGCGGCTTTTTCAAAAACTAACCCCATAAAGGGGGCATTGGGCTGTCAAAGATTTTATGCAATAGGGCCTAAAATATATTGGTCAAGCGCGTGTCGAGCCGCGCACAGTAAAGGGTTACGTGACTAGTACGGCTGTATCTTAGTCATATTATAAAACAAACTTAATTTTGCAACTGATTTTCATGTTTTATTTTGAAAATTATATAAACTAGCTATTGCCTGCGACTTCATACGCGTTACACTTCTAAATGTGTAGGTAACCTAGAAATAAAGCTAAACCCACTGTTGCAACTTGATTTGACACTTTTTTGATTTGATAATGTTTTTGAAATACCTATTCATCGACACCCCACCAAATGGGGTGCGTGAGTTAAAAAAAAATAGCCAATTAACCCGATAAGGGAGGAGTTTTTGCGATATAACTACATATTTAACGATTTTCAGTTTTTTTCCTTTACTTGTAAGACATAGCTTCTTAACAAATTTCATGATTCTACCGAATTACTAACTGATAGCTAAACAGATAATGAAGTCGGTCATTAAATGTCTAACTAACCCCCAAGCCCCTCCTCAAATCCTTCTTACCATTCCCCATTCTTACCATTGGATGTGTGACATCCATTCCCCCATCACCCACAGAAACACATACATCCACCCCCTCCCCCCTTACACACACACACACACACACACACACACACAAACCACTCAGAACGTAGTAAAAGAGCTAGTGCTCTTTTACTACGTTCTCGTAGTAACTCTTTACTCGTAGTAATTTTCTATTAAATATATTTTCTTATTTGTTATTGTATGTTCATAAATAATTAATATTATTTGCATGCTTACCAGATTCCGATTAAAGTTAAACTCTAATTGTAAACCGGCCTCCCGCGATACAGGCAAGTCCTAGTGCGGGGACCACCAGTAAAATTTAATGTAATATGTAATTTTTCGGTAAATAAAATATTTTGTATTTGTATTTGTAATAAGCTTATTCCGATTCACCATGAATTATGAAAGCGTCTTTACGAATTATACGTTTTATGAAAGGTTATGGTACGAGTATACCTATGCGCCTGCAACTCAACGATGATAAAAAGCATACGGATCAAATTTATTTTTTTATTTTTTTATTTATTTATTTGGAAAACCAACAGCTAATGAAACACAATATGAAACAAAATAAATAAAAGAAAGCCAATAAAAGGTTTTCACGACTAAACAACATAATAAAAACAAAATGTGAAGTGAACAATAAAAAGTCTAAACAAAGTGGTTATAAATAGATACATAAGGAAGTTAAGGTAAAAGCTACTTAAATAGTACTTAAAGTATACTTGCATCGCCAAAAAATTCTCTGTTCAGCCGCAGTCTGGCTGAACTGACACTCGTACAGAATAGATCTAGATCTAATCGCTTACTCAGCTTATTAAAGTTGTCGCTTGCTCGCCACAGAAATGAATGCACGCCACTTTACGAGTTCATTATCCCCCGAGGCTTCGAGGCCTCGGGGCTTCTTCTGGACTCCCAGAATGGAGGAATTATGATAATTATTAGTTCATTGCCGCCATGAAGAAATGGGTCAACTCTAACAACAAAGAAAGTGTAAAGTATCCTCCCTCGCATCCTTTCCTAATGTCACCACTTTATGATCATTAGTACTAATGAATTGAATAGGATATTATTTTATTTATGTAGGTACTGTTTTCGTTGTTGAGGGTACATGCACCACACTGCACTGCACCGCACCGCACCGCACAACTGAGGTGCGAGCGCTGCACGACACGACGCGACGCGACGGACGGCGACGCACAATTGATCCACTTACACACAATTTACAGTACAATAGCGACGTCAATATTAATTCCATCTCATAATGGAAGCCTAGCGATCGCGGGTGTTGTTCGCACTTGACCAGCCTTGTTTAAATACGGGATTTATCAAGTGCCGATTTATCGGTATTAGGTGATAAATCCCATATTTATTTTATTTTATTTTACAGAGAAACCCAACAGCATTGTGCTAATAATCAATAACAAATATTTACAGGTTTCCCTAGATAGGGTATGGTAATTTTAGGTCTCTTTACCTATGAAATTGCCGTTTTGTATGGAATAAGTGAAAGTAGAATAGAATAGAATAATCCTTTATTGTACACCAGGAATACTTAAAAAAACTAATTTAAGCTAAATAAAGTAGAATGGGCGGCCTTATCGCTGAAAGCGATTTCTTCCAGGCAACCTTTGGATGGAAAGTAAATAACGAAGCAGTAATAGGCAGCGGTGCACAGAGTATATTTACAAACGAATGAAATAATCTATATAAAAATTATATCAAATAAAAACTGTAGGTACTTATAATCCTAATACATAAATAAATACCTAAACATAAACTAATATATACCCAAATAATAACCCAAATCCTACAGATATTCTAAGATGAGGACAATAAAATAAAATAATAAATAAATAGGTAACTCAAATGACAAGAAAGCTAGGCATTAAGGTAATGCTGCTTTAATCTCAGCTTAAAAGAGTGCTGTGAAGGAGCCCGTCTAATTTCCACAGGCAAAGCATTCCACAAGCGCACTGCTTCGACAGTGAATGATTTCCCGTAGAAGGAACTAGAGTGTACGGGTGTTTTGAGGGATAAGTTTTCCGATGACCTGAGAGTAGAAGTATTGGAAGAATAGAGATAAGCAAACCTCTCTTTAAGATAGCAAGGGGAGAAGGGATTGAATAGAATAGAATAGAGAAGAGACAGAATATGAGAATCACGGCGAAGGCGAATAGGGAGCCACTTGAGAATGATGCGATAAGGGGAAACATGGTCATATTTGCGCAACCCAAATATAAACCTGATGCAGAAGTTCTTTAGACGCTCAAGCTTATCTAGCTGCTCTTCTGTCAGGTCTACATAGGTAGCAAGCATCCGCGTAATCCAACACAGGTGGAAGAAGGGATTGTGCAAGTGCAATTTTGGTTGTAGTTGGGAGAAAGTTCCGCAGTCGTCTCAGAAAGCCTGCTGAGGCAAAAAGTTTTTGAGAGGTGACTTTAAGTTGATTTCCCCAAGACAAGTTACGATCTATCGTTAACCCCAGATTTTTAACAGTCTCACGGTATGGAATGTGCATCCCGTCAAAAATAACTTGAGGAATGACAGACCAATCCAAATGGCACATTATTCTTGAGCTGCCGACGATGATAGTTTGGGTTTTGATAGGATTGATTGTCAGCCCGTATGCCTTGCTCCAATCAGTAATACGACGTAAGTTAGCGTTTGCCTCTTCCACAGCATCAGCTATATGATTAAGAGGAGCCTGAGTGTAAATCTAAAGAGCGTCTGCATAGAGGTGATAGGATGAAGTAAGATTTTGAGAAATTGAATTTATAAAAACAGCGAAAAGGAGAGGAGATAGCACGCCGCTCTGAGGTACACCGGCTGACGTGTTGCACCATGAAGAGAGAGACCCCTCAAGACGAACCCGCTGCCGGCGTCCGTATAAGTAACTGAAAAACCAGTCAGTCACCTCCAACGAAATGTTAAGCGAGCGGAGTGTTGCAAAGAGTATGTCGAAATTAACGGTATTGAAGGCATTACTGAAGTCAAGCAAGGTTAGCACCGTAAGTTGCCTCTTTTCCATGCCTAATCGGATGTCGTCAGTAATCTTGACAAGAGCAGTGACTGTACTATGGCCTTTACGAAAGCCAGACTGCACAGGATTAAGGAGATTATTAGATGAGAGAAAGGAGTTTAACTGGCTATGGACGAGACGTTCGAGGACTTTAGAAAGGAATGGAACAATGGATATTGGCCGATATTCAGAGAAGGATTTAAGGTTAGATTTCTTTGGCAGAGGAATAATTTGGGCTTCCTTCCAAATTGACGGAAACTCTCCATTTAACAGGGAATGATTCAGGAGATGACAAAGGATCGGAAGGATAAGATCTAGAATGGGGACGAGCATGTTGCGGCTGATACCGTCAAGTCCAACAGCATTGGAAGATGGACAGGACACTCTTCTTAACATCCCATGGGTGACCTGACTAAAAGTAAACTGAGAATGATCAGGAGTTGGTAGAGAAGAGAGGTAGTTGATAGTATTATATTTATCGGAGTCACTGATAGAAGAAGCAGATGAGAAATGCTGATTGAGGGAGTCAATATCTAGATTGTTAGGGATAGAATCTTGTTTGGATTTACCAACTCCTAAAGATCTAAGAAACTTCCAGACTTTAGCTGGATCCTCCTCAGAAACCGATTCATGAATGTGGCGACGTTGAGCGTCCCTGCACACTCTATTGCAGCGATTTCGTAATTTATCATATTTGGCCTTATTATTATCACTAGGCTTAATCTTGTACTTGGTCTTTGCTACCGATTTTTTGTGCATAAGTCCCTTAATTTCAGCGGTAAGCCAGGGAGCCGGAAGATTTTTAGTTTTATAGTGCGGAAAGGAGCATGCTTATCAAAAAGTTGCGTGATGATGTTATTGAAGATAGCAGTTTTATCATCAATCGAGACAGCCCCTTCTACTGATAACCAGTCTAATTCTCTGACATCATCAAGAAACCTTTCTTTGTCAATGCCACCAAAATTGTGCTGCAGGATGACCTTGGGCTTAACTTTATGAGGACGTAGTTTATACGAAAGAAATATGAGGTCATGATAGGAAAAGGAGTCAGCTGAAAACTGGCCGTGTTTAACAGCGAGATGTGGAGAGGAAACAATAATGAGGTCAAGAAGTGATGGCTCACAATTTGGAAAATGGTGAGTTGCGCTAAGGGGGAGAATATGCATGTTACATGACTGGACAATGGTTTCAAGAGAAGAAGAGCGAGTATCTTTTTTTAAGAGGCAAGTGTTAAAGTCACCCATAATAATGGATTGGCTATAAGAGTACTTATTTATTTAAACTTTTTTATTTCTGTTATTCAAAGTAATCACCCATGCAATCGACGTATCTTTGAAATGGCAGTTTATTGATGCCCTTCTTGTAAAAATCAGCTGGACGGGAGGCGACAAACTCTTCAAAGGCATTTTGTACTGCCTCTCGGGAATTGAATTTTTTACCCACTAAAAAGTTGTCTAAATTTTGGAAAAAGTAATAGTCGGTAGGTGCAAGGTCTGGTGAGTATGGCGGATGAGGGAGAGCTTCCAACCCCAGCTCTTGCAGCTTGGAGACTGTCTGTTGTGCAGTATGGGGTCGCGCGTTGTCGTGAAGGAGCAGTGGGGACGACCGATTGACCAAAGCTGGTGGCCGATGTGCAAGCTTCTCCATCATTGTCTCCAGTTCTTCACAGGACACATCTGCAGTAATGCTCATGCCGTTTTGTAAAAAGCTGTGGTGAATCACACCCGCACTAGACCACCAAACAGTGACCATCACCGTTTTAGGGGTCAATTTTGGTTTAGAGCATTGCTTTGGTGCTGAACCAGGATCTAACCAACTTGCTGAGCGCTTTCGATTGTCGAACAAAATCCATTTTTCATCGCACGTAACAATTCGGTTCAAAATTCCTTCATTTCTTTGCCTATTGAGCAGCGCGAGGCAGGTCTCGACGCGTACGTTGTGCTGGCAATCGTTAAGTTCGTGGGGCACCCATCTGTCAAGTTTTTTTACCTTGCCTATTTGTCGCAAATGGATCAAAACTGTTTTGATGCTAACATCAAAAGCTGCTGCTAGCTCAGCTGTAGATTGAGTTTCGTCAGCTTCCACAATAGCCTTTAATTCATCATTGTTGACCAAAGTCTCCGGACGACCACGAGCTTCATTTTTCAAGTAAAAATTTCCAGAATGGAACCGGGAAAACCAATAACGGGTTGTGCGTTCGTTTGTACAGTTCTCTCCGTAAACGTTTTTGATATTGCGTGCCGTTTGTGTCGCGTTGGTGCCACGACGGAACTCATATTCCATAATTACACGAATTTTCAAAGTATCCATTATGACGAAAAATGTTCAAATTTAATGAAAATACAACGCTAATCAATAAACAAAAGACTGAGTTTGTATAAAGAATGTCATGTTTTTAAAACAAAATTAACTTGAATTTAGAATACAAAGCCACTCCAAACTTATTTTTTATTTGAAATGACCAGTACTGAAGAACGGCAATGGCATAGGTAAAGACCTATTGTAATCCTACTTACTTGGGTTTACAGTTTCAATATCTTAAATAAAAACTTGTTACAAGGTGATAATAATGCAGTTTGTGTGAATTAATGTGTAGGTATATTAAGATATGAGCATATATTTTTCCTCGCAAAGCAAAGCGAGGTCTCCTAATCAACTTTGGCAAATCGGCGTTGTATGTATATATGTTTTTCCGAGGACAACTTTCTAAGCGTTGATCAGATCATCATGAAATTTGATACATAGGTAGGTAGTGATGGCACAATTTTGGTGTGACGGTGTAGCATGACATTTGTTTTGTCATTTATTGTAAACCATTCACTAAACCCCTGTAAAGCTTTGTTTAATTTCGCCGTGAGCTCTGCTAGTGTACTGGCAGAAATTGGAGCATTAGTGTCATCGGCAAAAACAACCAACTAGTGAATTGTTTTCCTTTATAACTATAAGTTTATGACTTTATCTTGTTGTTTTATTTTATCTAATATTCCTTCCTTTGTTAATTATCATCATAATATCAGTCATAGGACGTCAACTGCTGAACATATGCCTCCCCCATACACTACCAGAGCGACCTTGTGTGACACCCAACGGCTCCCAGCAACCTTTATTAATTTATTTATTAAGTACACACGCATTATCTGTCCCTGCGTTGAAGTTGTCGCTGCTTGTTAATTCATCATAACCATTTTTATAGTTGCTTGTTTTATTATAATTAAATTTGATTTATTATTAGTATTTTAGGTTTATAGTATGTAGGTATGTTTTTAATTTTATATAGATGCACCGCCGTCATGTGATATATTATAATCCTGTCCATACTAAGGTTGTCTGGAAGAGATCGCTTTTAGCGATAAGACCGCCCATTGTACTAAATTTGTTAGTAATAATTATGTTCTGTATTTTACTTTGGTGTACAATAAAGAGTTATCTTATCTTATCTTATCTTATCTTTATCTGGTTTTTCATCTAGTGGGGGCCGTCCTACATTGCTCTTTCCAGTGCGTCGTCTCCACTCGAGAACCTCTCTGCCCCAATGGCCGTCAGTTCTTCAAGCTATGTGCCCCGCATGCACAGTGATTAATTTGTGAGTCAAAATATACGGCATAAATGGTCATAGTGTTTGATTGCGTTGACTTAGAAGCTTGTTTTTTTAACAGCTTCAAGCTAATGAATTTAATATTAATTACAACTTGATATATTCACGTGCTCCTTAGAAAAAGAGTCTTGACAGACAGACAGATGGAACCTATAAGGGTTCCATTTTTCCTTTTGACGTATTGATTCCTATAAAATATATAGATAATGTGGTCATTAAGGAATGGTGTTTGGTTTAATAAAATAATTAAGAAAACAAATATAACAGAAATCGATATATTATAAAAAAAAACTTCTATTATTATATTCATAAAAACAAAAAGTTATCCTCACGATTTATGATTCTAATTATTAAATTTTTAGTTATAAAAACTACAAAAAAACCATGTGGTCACTCAGTCCACACACACCGTACCTAATTGTAACTTAGAAAGGTAATCAGTTATTTCTGCTTCTATAGTATACGCCAAGACTCGCGGCAGACGGGTCCAACCAATAAACATGTTTATTTCCTTTTCAATACAATTACTGCTAATTAGTGTTATCGATTTTTAACTTAGAAGAACAGCTCCCAACTCTAGTATTTAAAAATGTACGTTGTAAAAAACAATCTAAAGATTTTTGGTATGATTTGATTTATGACCCCGTCTACCATGGCGTTGGTGTCTAAATTATCTAACTAACCACAGAAATGGTTGACACAGGGACATAGTCTGTACACTCTAGGTGTGCCAACAATAATATCATTGCGAATAGACCGAACTCCTCCATTTCCTTCTTCGCCATCGAATGACGTCTGGACCCCTGCATCTTTATATCTCATTCTTTTGCTAGAAAAAGAAGAAGAAGCAGTGCTGCTTTTACGCCTTCTAGAACTCTCTCTGCTATTTTTTTTAGTGACGTTCTGATTATTGTTAGTAGCACTTACACTAGTACTGCTATGACTAATGGTTCTTTCCATAGGTGTCGACGTCTGGACCCCTGCATCTTTATATCTCATTCTTTTGCTAGAAAAAGAAGAAGAAGCAGTGCTGCTTTTACGCCTTCTAGAACTCTCTCTGCTATTTTTTTTAGTGACGTTCTGATTATTGTAAGTAGCACTTGCACTAGTACTGCTATGACTAATGGTTCCTTCCATAGGTGTCGACGTCTGGACCCCTGCATCTTTATATCTCATTCTTTTGCTAGAAAAAGAAGAAGAAGCAATGCTGCTTTTACGCCTTCTAGAACTCTCTCTGCTATTTTTTTTAGTGACGTTCTGATTATTGTTAGTAGCACTTGCACTAGTACTGCTATGACTAATGGTTCTTTCCGTAGGTGCTGAAACTCGTGGCAGCAAATCGAACCCGATCGAAGGGTGGATGCGAGGAGGGACTCCTATTGTTGCTCGGGACGAGATTGGCCGCGCTCGATAGTAATGTTTCTTTATCTGAATGGGCGCTTGTCCGATGTGAAGCTTTTAAGGTAATACATGAGAACGATCCTTTGTATAATCAAAATCGCTCTTTAGTAGATAATATCTCACAGAGCTTATTGTTCAAAATACAATGTAAGGGAATAAAACGTGGTTGAGGCACAGAGAAAGATACGTAAAGGATGGGCGCGAGGTAAGGCAGTTCGATAGTCATCGATCACACTCGATCGACAGATACGCTGGACCGGACGTGCCGGCGAGTGGCGGCTGCTCAGCGGTGCCGCTATTGCCGCTAGCGTCTAGCGCGTATCACTCACTACTATTTGTTCTGTGGCACAAGATTCTATTAAGATAAGACTAATACCCACTGTTCTCTCTTTAGAAAAAAAATGAGTAGCGCATTCTGCGCACCGACTGCGCCACTACTTAGCTAATGAGTAGTTGAACACAATGCGCGCCGAATCACACAAATACATGCAAATTCTGCTTCGTAGCCTTTGCTTTTACTACAACTAGTGGTTCGCCCCGAACTGAGATCTCGCGAGTCTCCGATAAAAACAAAACAATATTATTTGTAATCTTTGACGATCAAACTAATGCCACGAAATAAATAATAGACATAGACATAGACATATAAATCATTTATTCACTACATTAGCACACAATATACAATACAGTTACATTTTAAAACAGAGAAAATACAAAAAAAGAAACAATTAAATAGTACTTATAAACGTAAAATAAACAAAAACACAAGGGAGAACCTGGTAGATACTGTGTGCTACAGCAGTAAATGGGACTCGACTCAGCATTATGCCCGCCGTAAAGGAAAGCGCTGATATTATGTCGAGACCGCTCCATTTAGCCACTAGACCTTGAGAGTATTGTGTTGTCAAATGAAAAATATAATGTGTCATGGTAGGTAATTATGTCATGTTGTGTCAAAATATAATCTATATATAATATAATATGTAGTTTAAAATGTCAAAATAGTATATTATGTAATAAAAATAAATAAAGTCAGGACATATATAAATCAAAATAATAAATTGGTCAAAATAATACCCCAACCGGCTAGCACGTGAAAGGTGCACTAATGCTTCCCGCACCAGGCAACCCAATTTTTTGTTGACTAATTATCATGGATTTTAAACGTTTTTTAAAGATAAACTGTGACTTTAAATGTCGAAGTGGTGGGGGAATATTGTTCCAACACTTGGTTGCCTGGTATCGGAAGCTGCCCCTAAACGCTACCGTTTTGTGCTTGGAGTAGTGTAATAAATCCCTTGTCGGTCTTTTGCTGTACTTGCTCTCGTGACGATTCAGTTTGGAGAAGAGATATTCTGGTGATCCAGACGTTACGATGCCGCAAACAAGTACGGCCAAGTGTAAGTACCTCCGTGAGGCCATGTTGAGAGTGGATGAATTATTGAGATAAGGTGAGATATGTGTTCGTGGATAATCAAACAACTTGACCTACAGTTTCATTCAAATTAGTGGTAATGGGAGTTCATGTTATGTGGCTATACTTTTTTGGGGTACAAAATGCAGTCATTCTAGATTTCAGACTTTTTTCTATATTTGTGTCACTACACGAATACCGAATTTCAGCATTGTGGGGACACTGGTGTACCCTGTGAATTTTGTCAAAGTTTTGTTTTTACTATGGCTAATAACTCAAAAACTACAAGGATTAAACTAAAAATAAAGACAGGGTTGAAATGTGCTAATAAATACCTTTCAGTCGACGTCCCACTTTACCTAATAGTCTCATATTAATTTTTTTACCCCTCTTAAACCCCAATATCTCGACAACCCCCTAACATTTTAGCTCATTTAGTCACACGAAAATTGTGCCAACACTGCCTACCTACATATCAAATTTCACGATGATCGGATCAACGCTTCGAAAGTTATCCTCGGACAAACAAACATACATGCATACTTACATATATACAACGCCGATTTACCCATGTCGATTTGGAGATCTCGCTTCGCTTGATCAATAACCTAATAACTAATAACTTGGCCTACAGTTTCATTCAAATTAGAGGTAACGGGAGTTCATGTAATTTGGTCATAATTTTTTGGGTATCCAGTATTTCGACTTTTGCCTTTACTCATATTTGTAACGCTAAAGCTACACGCATACCAAATAACACCACTGTGGGGACACTGGTGTACCCTGTGAATTTTGTCAAAGTTCAGTTTATATTATGCCTAATAACATAAAAGTTACAAAATTAAAACTAAAAATAAAAACGGGGTCAAAATGTACTCATTAATACCTTTTATTAGACGTGCCATTTGACCGGATAGTCTCATTTTGTTTTTTTTTTACCTCTCTTGAAGCCCAATATCTCAACAACCCCACAACATTTTTAGCTCATTGAGTCACACCAAAATTGTGCTATCACTACCTACCTATATACCAATTTTCACGACGATCGGATAAACGCTTCGAAACTTATCGTCGGACAAACAAACATACATACATACAACGCAGATATGCCCAAGTTAATTTGGAGATCTCGCTTCGCTTGATCAATAAAACATATTAAGCATCCATATAAAATTTGACAGTTGCCCTCGATTTTATCATTTTGGATCCTAGGATCATCAGATCTTGACTTGGTGCCAATGGGGCCAAACCCAAAAAAAAGACCCTTTTAAACAAAAAAAGATGTTCTCGAATCGGTGCAGGCGTGTTCGAGTAATCGATTCAAAACTTCCTATTTTTAACCTACTTAAAAAAGGAGGAGGGCTTTTTTAAATAGGTTAAAAATACAAAAATTTTGGAAAAATGTTATACACGCCTCGGGAATTGAACCAACTCTTTTTCGAATATAACCCCGTTTAGCTATAAATAGTATTTTTAATAAAGAAACCTTATTTGTAATGTAAATGGAAAACAATACAGTTTTAAAATGTAAGTATGTTTCGGTGAGTGCATGTGCGTGCGTGCGTGCGGGGCACAAGAGCGCGTGTCGCGACATCGGCTGTCATAGTTGGCAGAGGACTCTGCTTACAGAGTCTGCTTTTCAGGCCCTCACTCACTATGTACATATACGTACAGCTTGATACATGGGTATAATATGTCAGTGTCTGGTTCTGTGCCGGTGCCGGCAATATATTAAGTCAGGGCCGAAATATGGGCACCTATTGATTAAATCGTTTATCAATAAATCGAGGTAATCCACGTTCTACACAGTGACCAGTGACCAGCGACCGGTGACTAGCGACCGGTGACCAGCGACCGGTGACTGGCAACCGGCGCTGCTTTAAGCAAATAGTTTAATATTGTGACTGATGACTCTAAATATTACCAACTTTACAATATTACTAAAACATTGTTTACACAAATAAACATTTCGAGCAGATACGTACCTACTAATATATCTATCCGATGTTATTCCAATTGTTACGCAAGGCTAAAGTATGAGGATCGCTGCGCTTGCATCGACCTGAATAACCAACAGTTGCACGTTCCAGCTACATCAGCATAACGTGACTCCGATTGACGTCAACCGCGCCGTCCACGGAATTTACCTAGCTTTGAATTTCATTCTCTGTTCAAACTTCGAGCAAGTCTCATCATAGATTAATTAGTTGTACTCTGTAATAATTTAAGATTAAATTACATTAAAATAATTCAATCTTTTTTAAAACTTACCCTTGAGAGCGGCCTACGTATTTGGCGCAGTCTCACGGATGCTTAGAGATATCTCATCTCAAGGAGATAAATCTGAGTAAAAAGAATCTACTAGTGCTGTTTTCAAGGAGGAATCCAAAATTCGTTTCCACAAAGTGTACCCGACGACGACGAGGAAAATGCTGTAAGTTTTTGAATCTTTCAAATCCTTTCTAATCCTTAGATCATATCCTTTCTATTGAATATTTTATGTATATTTCTTTTACTGTGTGTTAGGTTAAATTTCCAAGATTTTTCATCCTAGAGAATCACGGAATTCTAGTTTTAGTACTAGAGTTAGTAGTAGTAGATTTAACGTTATCGACGAAAATAGAAATTTAGAAACCATGACTCAACAAGCCAATCCCATTGACACAATTTATAGGTCTCTCAGACTTGTGCCGGATTTTGATGGAAATCCGCACGTCCTCACGAGATTTATTAATCTCTGCGACCAGCTTGTATTAACTCATTTCTCGACTCAGCCCGGTAGCGAATTAACAAATTTAGCTCTTATAAACGGCATATTAAATAAAGTATCAGGACCCGCGGCTAGGTTGATAAATTCGAATGGGATACCGAATAACTGGCAGGGTATTAGGAGTGCGTTAGTGAATAACTTTGCAGACCATCGCGACGAAACCGCTTTATACAGTGACTTGTCCTTAGAGACCCAAGGATCAAGTATACCGCAAGAGTTTTACGAACGATGCCAAAACATGTTCAGCACTATAATGACATATGTCTCACTACACGAGTCAGTTCCAACGACCGTAGAATCAAAACGCGCTCTATATCACAAGTTGACCCTTCAGGCCTATTTACGAGGACTCAAGGACCCACTAGGATCCAGGATACGCTGTATGCGTCCGGATACTATGGAAAAAGCTCTGCAATTTGTCCAAGAAGAGCTCAACACGCTTTACATGCAAGAGCGTAGTGGTAGTACACCGAGTAGGAAGGAATGGCAACAGCCGATCTCAAATACGCCCAAGTATAATCTGCCCCTTAATAACTTCGTCCCTAGACAGACTAACGGATTCGGATCCGGACCAATGAAGCCAATATTTAGCATGACCGGTCCTTCACGGCAGAACCCACCTTATCAAGGCTGGAGGCCTAACCCTATGTCTCAGTTACCACCACAAGGTCCTTCTCGCACAAAACTATAATCCTCAAAATAACGCATTTAGGATGCCATTCAGACCTCAACCACAGCAATCGTTTAATTTTGGTAACAGAAACGTGGCCAATGCCCCACGTCCTACTCCCATGAGTGGTGTTAGTCACTTTGTTGAAAGACGACTAAGTACCCCTGACAGGACATGACTGGCGAAAACATGGAAATCCGCCCCCGACTAACTACCTGACTAAGACCCGCGAGGTAAATTTCAATGAATTTGACGACTACGAAAACTTTTACAGTAATGATAGTGACTGTTACTACGACTACTACCAGGATTACTACTCATACGAACCTGACTATACCTATGAGCAGTACGGTACTTCTTATGCCGAACCGACAGTAGTAGAAGAAGTAGCTCAGACTACTGATGAAAATTTTCAGAAGGATTCCAAGTTAGACAAACCAAAATAGAACTCAACTTTCACATCCAACGACAGCTAGGATACATTCAGACCGTTAACCCACCTCTTAAACTTTTAATCGATACAGGAGCTAATCAGTCCTTTATTAGCCCTGATGCTGTAGATAAATACTTCCACCACATTCCTTTAAACTATGATCCGTTTGAAGTGACCAATGTGCACGCAACCAGCAAGTGCAACTACTCCATCACGTTACCTGCTTTTCAGGAATTTAACGATTCGAATGACACGACATGGTACGTTTATAAGTCTCACAATTACTTTGATGGACTTATTGGATTTGATTTACTTGACTTATGGGATTCTAACATCAACCTGAAAAATAAATTACTTGTGACTCGCAATACACAGATCCCCATTATGATGATGTTTACTCCAAGAATGTAAACCTGTATGAAGAGATTATTCCAGCCAATTCTTCAAAAGTAGTTCGATTACCTGTAAATTCACAAGATGGTGAAGTCTTTGTAGAAAACCAGACGATTTGTAATTGCCTTATTTCAGATTGTATGACAACGGTCCATAATAATCGAGGTTACGTAGAGATCACTAACCCAACATCTAATGACATAATTTTTTCTATGGATCGCCCCGTCGAAGCTGAAATATTTAATTTTGAATGTGACAGTACTGAAATTTTATCAGACCGAGCTAAAGATGTCTTATCGCGTCTCCGAACCGATCATCTTAATCCGGAAGAACTCGCGAATTTACGGCGCTTATGTGCTAACTACGCGGACGTGTTTTATCTTGAGGGTGAACCACTTACATTCACAAACAAGACCAAACATAAGATAAGAACAACTGATGAAATCCCAGTACATACTAAGAGTTACCGCTATCCTTACGTTCACAGACAAGAAGTCAGAGATCAGATTAACAAGATGCTTGATCAAAATATCATAAGACCCTCAGAGTCTGCATAGAGCTCTCCGATTTGGATTGTACCCAAAAAGGTAGATGCATCCGGTAAAGTTAAATGGCGTCTTGTCGTGGGTTTCAGGAAAGTTAACGAGAAAACGATCGATGATAAGTATCCAATTCCGAATATAACAGACGTACTAGACAAACTAGGTAAATGCCAATATTTTACGACACTTGATTTAGCTAGTGGATTTTACCAAGTGGAAATGGACCCCTCTGATGTCCATAACACCGCCTTTAATGTCGAAAATGGCCATTATGAGTTCTTAAGGATGCCAATGGGACTTAAAAACAGCCCTTCCACCTTCCAAAGGGTAATGGATAACGTCCTGAGAGGTCTCCAGAACGAAATATGTCTAGTCTATCTCGATGACATCATTATTTTCAGTATTTCCCTTCAGGAGCACATCGTCAACTTAGATAAAGTCTTTAAAAGGTTGAGAGAGTCAAACTTCAAAATTCAAATGGATAAATCTGAATTTTTGAAGCTTGAAACTGAATTTTTAGGCCATGTCATCTGTAAAGAGGGTGTAAAACCTAACCCTAATAAGATTAAAGCCATAGAGAACTACCCCATTCCAAAGACCCCTACTGAAATCAAACGTTTTCTCGGATTACTCGGATACTACAGAAAATTTATTCCAGACTTTGCACGTTTAACTAAACCACTGACTCAATGTTTAAAAAAAGGCGCTAAGATTAAACTAGACCAAAACTACACTAACTGTTTCGAACATTGTAAGACACTCTTAACAAATGACCCAATCTTGCAATACCCAGACTTTACACGAGATTTCATATTAACAACTGATGCTTCCAATGTTGCTATCGGTGCCATTTTATCTCAAGGTACCAAGAGTTCAAACAAACCGATCGCATATGCATCGCGAACTCTCAACTCTAGTGAACTTAATTATAGCACCATCGAGAAAGAGCTTTTAGCTATTGTTTGGGCAACTAAGTACTTCCGTCCGTACCTCTATGGTAGAAAATTTCTGATCCTTACGGTCCATAGACCCTTACAATGGGTAGTAAATCTTAAAGACCCTAGCTCACGACTTACAAGATGGCGTCTTAAGCTTAGTGAATACGATTATAAAGTCGAACATGTAGACGGTAAATGTAACACAAACGCAGATGCATTATCGCGTATTGAAATTAATAACGAAGAGCTTTGTCTATAGTAGTCAATCCATCTGAAACTGATCCCACGTTAGATGAATCTAGAACCATTACAGCTACAGAAACTGCTGCTACTTCAAGAACCGCCACTGTTCACACGAATAATGAAAGCTCTATCTTGGAAGTCCCAATCTCAGATGATCCTTTAAACAGATTCACTAAACAGTTAATTTTTAATGTCGTAGGTGATATTAAAGGAAAACCAGTAGTCACCAAACCTTTTGATACGCACACCCGAATATCAGTTCAAATATCTGAATCCAATATGGAGGAAGATGTCATTAATGCGATCAAAGAGTATGTCCATCCTAAGATTAAAACCAGACTACTGATAAATCCCTACTTGGCTATGTATACCATCATACCTATCATTCAGAAAACATTTAAAAATTCGGCTATGAATCTTACACTAACTAAATCAGAATTAGAAAACGTTAAGGAATACTTAAGACAACAGGAGATCATTAACAAATACCATGATGGAAAAACCAATCATCGCGGTATCAATGAATGCTTTTTGGCGTTATCTCATCGATACTATTGGTCCAAAATGCGAGAGCAAATAACTAAATTCATTAATGATTGTACCATCTGTGGCCAAGCGAAATATGATCGTAGCCCTATAAAGCAACAATTTAAAGTAGTTCCGTCCGCTAGTAAGCCTTTTGAACTGGTTCATTTAGATCTCTTAACTATTCAAAGTGAAAAATTCTTAACCGTCATAGACGCATTCTCTAAATATGCACAGGCTTATCACTTAAGAGATGGCACAGCTGTCAGTGTAGTGCAAGCCTTATTAAATTTTTGCACTCACCATGGTATACCTATAACTATAGTAACCGATAACGGAACCGAATTCACAAATCAACTTGTTGCTGAATTTGTGAAGATGCATAAGATCCAGCATCACAGAGTGGCTCCTCATACACCGAATGAGAACGGTATGGTTGAAAGATTCCACTCAACGGTACTAGAACATCTTCGTATTCTAAAATTAGGTCAGAAATCTGAATCTGTAATTAACTTAATGCCTTACGCCCTTTTGGCTTATAACAGTAGTGTTCATAGTTTTACTAAGTGCAAACCGATAGAAGTAATAACAGGACACTATGATCCTCGTGATCCTTTTGATGTTGACCTTTCAGCTCATCTACTTCAACAGTATATGACTAACCATAAAGAAAAAATGACTAAAGCTTATAACACGATTCATGACATGTGTAGTACGACTCGAAAAGACCTCACAGACAACCGAAATAAAACACGAGAAGCTGAGGCTGAATACTCTCCCGAACAACAGATTTTCGTGAAAAATCCGTTCGCTTCTAGACAGAAATTAGCCCCTCGTTATACTCATGACGTCGTAATGGCAGACCTCCCGATTCATATTTATACTAAGAAAAAGCGAGGTCCGATTGCCAAGCCTAGGCTGAAGCGTCTCCCTAAAAGCGCCCAATTGTTACAGGACGCTCCTGACATTCCTCCTGCTCCTGTCACCAGCCCTAATGCAGGAGATAAAACTTGAAAGTCTCGGTGATGGACCTGGTATTTTACCCTTCTAACTAGGTTCAGCCAAAATAATTTCGCATTATCATTCCTTTCTACAATACGTGAATCTACAAGAGTTGCAAGATAAAGTAAATTCAATTAGTAATCAGATAGATAGTTTTAGCCCTCAGCTCGATAATAAAACTAGCTCCTTATTCGAGCCTCATTTAACTTATCTTAGAGGTAGACTTGCGAGTGTATCAGATCAGCTACAGACCTTTGAGACAATTCGTGTAAAAAGGGGACTCGTAGATGGTCTCGGATCGGTGGTTAAAAGTATTACAGGAAACCTTGATTATACCGATGCATTGCACTATGAAATGAAATGAAATATTTTTATTTTATCAACAAAAAGCACACCTTATGACTAATAATTTTAAAACAGATATGTAATTATATGTAAAGTAAACTTATTGTTGAGAGGGTTTATTAATTACATTATTTAGTCGGTGGTCTTCACACTAGGCCAAGCCTGTATCGCGAAGACCTTGAAGTACTTGTATGGATTATGCAATTGTTTACACCTCGGACTAATAAAATAACAATTGATAACTTATAATACTGTAACATAATAATAACCTAAATTTGTGAATCTTAAATAAATATACAACATATAATAAAAATGTAATAAAATATTAAATATCCATATAAGTATAATAAATATATAAAAATAATACATAGGATAAATATTTGGGACTTTTAGGTTGTACACTCAGAATATTCTCAGTATCAGAGTACGTCAGAGTAGTTAGCCACTTTTGTATTATATATTTTGCCTCTCTTACGGGTTTATTTTTTAGATCGCAAAATTTTAAAACATTGTTATAAACACATGCTCTTATAAACTGACCAAAACGTTGCGCAAAGGATGTACTAATTGGCGGAGTAGGAATTTTGAAGACTCGTTTGCTTTTCAGCTCCAAGTAATTTTCTGATGAAAGTAAATGCTTATGAGCTGATACCGATATTTTCAAAATAAAAAGTTGCCGGACACTTAGAATACCACTTTCTTTGTACAAATCTGTAGTTGAATATCTATAAGGTTTCATAAGCATTACTTTGAGTACGGAGCGTTGCGCTCGTTCAACTTGAATAAGGCAAGTTTTAGCGGCACTTCCCCAACACGTAATGCAGTATGATATAAGGGACTGGCACAGCGCAAGGTATACGGTTTGGAGTAGTTCCCTGCATGCGATGTTTCGCAAATTGCGCATTATATTTATTACTTTTCGAACACGTGCCGATAGACTCTCAATATGTTTTTTAAAGTTTAGTTTCTCGTCTATAAAGATTCCCAAGTATTTAATAAAATTTGTTCTATTAATAGAGTCACAACTACAACAGGAATTGTCAAGACAGGCAAAATTGTGTGTTTTAATATTTAAATTATACATCGGAGGAGCAGAAGCAGAGGTCTTATGGAAGCACAGATACTTGGTTTTTTCCGTATTTAGGGTTAGAAGATTCTGACGAAGCCATCCACTAATCTGTGACAAACCAGTTTCAGCAAGTGATGACACTTTTTGCCAGTTAGGTCCGTGAAAAATCACCGCGGTATCATCAGCATAACATATAACTTGGGCATTATCAATGGTGAGGTCATGGATATCATTTATGTACATATTGAAAAGCGTAGGTCCCAGTATGCTGCCTTGCGGTACGCCAAAAGAAACCGATCGGGGCTCGCTGATTACCTGCAAAATCTTTAGACACTGTCTCCTTTCTGATAAGTAACTTTTGAACCATTCTCCAGCAACACCTCGGATTCCCATGCTGTCCAATTTCTTCAAAAGTATAGGAATGGAGACAGTGTCAAAAGCCTTTGCTAAATCTAAAAAGATTCCCACGCAGCATTGCCCACTGTCTAGTTGTGATGACACCTCAGACGTTAGCAGTGTCACGGCATCTTCTGTGCTCTTACCTCTACGGAAGCCAAATTGCCTTTGGGAATTCAGATTGCGTGACTCTAAATAATCGACAAGCCTCTTATTGACAATTTTTTCCAGTAATTTTGAGAACACTCCTAATAGAGAGATAGGCCTATAGTTATTGAGCAAATCTTTGGGGCCACCCTTGTGTATCGGACAGACTGAGGCAAGATTCCACTTTGAGGGGAAAACCCCGGTCGCAAGGCTTAAATTTAAAATATGTGTCAGCGGTGCCGCCACACTAACTCTTATATGCTTCAGTAAAGAGTTATCTAGACCATCAATGCCTGGGGCTTTACCATTTTGCAGCTTAACAATAAGTGTCTCAACTTCCCTAACGTCAGTTGGAGTTAAATAGAAAGAGTCAACAGGGGTTCGCGTGATTCTAACTGAACTTGCTAGATCAGCTTCACTGCTGTTAGTATCAGTTAATATCAGTTAAAATTCTGTTTGCAAGTCTCTGGCCGACTGTAGAAAAGTGAGTGTTACACTGGTCGATTGAGTTTTGTAAGCTTACGGAACCAGGAAGATCCAGAAGTTCAGACTATAACCAAGCTATTCGAAATTTAGAGAACACAGAAAATAAATTAGTCACGGAATTTAATAATCATGTCAGTCTAACTAAAAATTGGAACTTGCAATATTCTAAGATTATAGACAGTATCGTAGATAATCAGAATAAAATCGAGATTATATTAAAGCAAATTGAACAAGCCGAAGTAACCAGGGATCATGATCTTGTGAAATATGCTCATCTAGCTCAGATCCTTATTGTCCTGACTGACAACGTAGACTCTATATCGCAGGAAATGTCTAAATTACAGAATATCCTAGCTTTTATTAGAGCATCCGCTACGCATCACTCAGTCTTGAGTTTGAATGCAATTAGCGATATAGTTCGTAGATTAAATATACTTTATGTTAGTGAGAAAGTGGTAGATTTAGATATTAGAGAGTATTTCGATATAATTAGATTAGGATTTTACTATGTAGGTAATGAGATAGTTATAGTATATACATTTCCGATTGTCCTTCCATCCACTTATGATATGTATAAATTAGGTATCTATCATTCCTAATAAAAACCATGAAATCCTTACTCCTCCATTCCCATACCTAGCTATCCATGAGAAAGATTTCAATTACATAGAGGCTGAATGCCCGAAGACAAGTAAATGGTACCTTTGTGAGGAGAAAAAGAGTCTACAGAGCCGATCATCAGATGACTGCATCCAGCATCTCATCTCGACACAACAACGAAACAAAATGTGCCGCCCCACCACTGTCATCCTAGCTAAACCAGCTTATGAAGAACTTGACGAGAAACATTACAGTATCAGCTTCCCAGTCTCTACAAAAGTACATCTCTCCTGTGGCCAGGATATCTACAAAACGCTTCAAGGGAGCTTTCTCGCGATAATCCCTCAGAAATGCTACTTGGAAACGCCAGACTTCACGATCTCCAACACTAACGATCGTTTGAAGGGACAAGCATTGAAGATCATGGACCTACCAAAGGAAGACTTCGTGACCTCATCTACCGCTCCAGCACTCAAATTAAACTCTATCAATTTGGACCATCTTCATCGAACTAACAAAAAAATCTCACTGCAGACACCGCTACACTTGGAAAAAGCCGTCGACAATAGCTTATACTATACTACAATACCTATGTACGTGGTTATAGCTCTCAGTGCATGTGCACTTGTTAGTGGCCTGCTATACAGAAGATATCAATTAAAACGGACGAAGAATTCGCACAAAGTATCTGAAGTTAACCAAGCTGAACTACAAGGAGTTTATGCCATTCCAGCTACCAGAAGGGTTAATCCCAATCAACCCCCAGCTCAATTTACGACAAGCTTCAATACTCGCTGTTCTTCGGGTGGAGGTGTTACGCAAGGCTAAAGTATGAGGATCGCTGCGCTTGCATCGACCTGAATAACCAACAGTTGCACGTTCCAGCTACATCAGCATAACGTGACTCCGATTGACGTCAACCGCGCCGTCCACGGAATTTACCTAGCTTTGAATTTCATTCTTTGTTCAAACTTCGAGCAAGTCTCATCATAGATTAATTAGTTGTACTCTGTAATAATTTAAGATTAAATTACATTAAAATAATTCAATCTTTTTTAAAACTTACCCTTGAGAGCGGCCTACGTATTTCAATAGAGCGTTATATATATATTGTTACGCCGAGGCTGTTAAACAATGAGTAATAATTGAAACTTCTCGAACGCTTTTGTCGTGCTGTGTTATTGTCTGCGGTTGCGCACAATGAGGATTGGTCGTTCTGTCGAAACACCGACCCCTTTCCTGGAACGATCGAGATCGTTCTCGAACAATCGAAATATGCGCGATATAAATAGGCCGGAGAGATGGCCGGACAGTGAGTGAGTCTCAGCGAGGCCCTGGAGGACTGACGTGGAGAAGGGTCTCGCGTGAACAGTAGTTGCTCGCGAGTCAGTCTGGATTTTGCTATACGTGTGAACATTTCGGTGACTTTAAAGTGGTGTGAATTAGTGTGTTGTGATTACGTGTGACCAAGTTCGTGTATTCATCGTTTTAGTGTTGAATAAAAGTGTTATTTTGGTTAGATCGATTCCCATTATTTTATCCCGAACCCTCAGCTCGTAACAATATATTAGCAGAAACAAACTCAAAACAAATCATTTAACAACACTGATTAAATCATGGGCGAGCAATTTAAGACTAAACTTGCCCTCACAAAGTTTAGATTAACAACAAACATGAAAAGTATAACACACCATGTCCATGCCATGGCCATGTCAGTTAAGAACTTTGTTATGATTCTTAGCGACATTAGCTCTCTACCTTTTCAAGAACTTACGAGTAAAAGAAGGCTCTTTTCGTGGCTTTTGGACAAGTGCTTCTATGACGTTAAAGAAATGTTGGAATTATTCACTTTCACATTTATTATTTTGACATATTATTTTATTCCGATTCAATTAAAAACTTTCAATTAGTCATGGACTTTTGGATTCACTTGCAATTATTATTATTTTTCATTATGTATGGCTTAATATCAATTTTACTGTAATGTTAAATATCATTTTATTTTATTCGAATTTAATTAGAAACTTTTATTTATAAATGATTTTTTTTTAATTGATCGAGCGAAGCGAGATCTCTAAGTTCACTTGGGCAAATCGGCATTGTATGTATGTATGTATGTACGTTTGTTTGTCCGAGGATAACTTTTGAAGCGTTTATCCGATCACCGTGAAATTTAGTATATAAGTAGGTAGTGATGGCACAATTTTGGTGTGACTCAATGAGTTAAAAATATTGGGGGGTTGTTATGATATTGGGGTTCAAGAGGGGTAAAAAAAATGAAAATGAGACTATTAGGTCAAGTGGGACGTCAAATTAAAGGTCTTAATTAGTACATTTTGACCCCGTTTTTACTGTTAGTAAAGTTTTTGTAATTTTTGAGTTATTAGCCATGATAAAAACAAAACTTTGATAAAATTCACAGGGTACCCCAGTGACCCCACAATGCTGAAATTTGGTATTCGTGTAGCCTTAGTGACACAAATATAGGCAAAAGTCTGAAATCTAGAATAACTGCCATTTGTACCCCAAAAGAATATAACCGATTTACAAGAACCCCCGTTATATCTAATTTGAATGAAACTGTAGGTCAAGTAAGTTGGTTATTATTTCTTGGTACCAATTTATTAGTCAAAGGTTAAAGCCGGCATGCGCAAAGATCACTAAACGTATTTAGCGACTAAAAAAACCGTTTAAATTTGAATTATTTGTATGATTTTGCCACTAAATACGTTTAGGCATCGTTGTTCAAGTCGCTCTAAGAATTATATTTATTTTGGAAGATTCGCGAGATCTCAATTCGGGGCGAACCACTAGTAAATAATAATAAATAATAATAAAATCTTTATTCATTTTTAATATTGCTGAGATTAACATTACGGATTAGTATCTACTTATAGGTAACACTTTATACATTGCCTGAACTAGGAGGACCTGTATCTCAGGCAAAAAAAACTGGACTGGTGTAACTAATGAATACTCAAATTAACTTAAATTAGTTAATAAATTATGGCTTTAATTAGTATTAATTAGCTTTAATTTTATTGTAATGTTATACTATATGTTAATGCACCTGTAATTAAATTATAGTTGCTTTATTTATTAAAAATGGATAGGTAATATAGCAACATTGTACACTCGAAAGAATAATTTGTGTCTAGTCAATGGTATTTTTTTCTACATAAATAAGATCTGTATCATACATACCACATTTACAATGAATAAAATGGTTTCAACGGTTTCAATGACGCCGACGCGATGCAACACGACGTGTCAGAGAAAGTGTCGGTCTTACTTACGGAATGTTTGCGAACTTACTCGTACATCTAACAATGTATTTATAGCTGTAGCTACAGTACAGATCAGTACAGTAGGAGATGGTCGATTCGTTCATCGACGCCACGCGCTACTGTTAGACAGAGTGGGGCCAATAACAACAACATGATAGTGCTTGCTATTCTAACCTACTACGTCGAAATCTAGTTAGGCAAATATCTAGTGGTTCGCCCCGAACTGAGATACCGCGATTCTACCATAAAAACCAAAAACATATTATTCGTAATCTTTGACTATCAAAATAGTGCCACGAAATAAAAACCACCTAACTTGACCAACAGTTTCATTCAAATTACAGGTTCATGTTAATTGGTTATTTTTTTTGGGGGTTTAAATTGCAGTTATTCTAGATTTCAGACTTTTGCCTATATTTGTGATACATAAGCTACACGCATACCAAATTACAGCACTGTGGGGTCACTGGTGTACCCTATGAATTTTGTCAAATTTCAGTTTTTATTATGGCTAATAACTCAAAATCTACAAAAACTTTACTAAAAATAAAAACGGGGTCGAAATGTACTAATGAAGACCTTTCATTTGACGTCTCAGTTAACCTAATAGTCTCATTTTCATTTTTTTTTACCCCTCTTGAACCCCAAAATCTCAACAACCCCCCCAAATTTTTAGCTCATTGAGTCACACCAAAATAGTGCCATCATTACCAACCTATATACCAATTTTCACGATGACCGGATAAATGCTTCGAAAGTTATCCTCGGATAAACAAACATACGTATGTATGTTTGTTTATCCTCGGACAAACAAACATACATACATACAACGCCGATTTGCCCAAGTTGATTTGGAGATCTCCCTTCGCTCGATCAATAATTTATGAATAGAAACTAAAAAAATACAGATTTCCCCCTATGTGGAAGGTGAGGCTAATTTATTTTACGTACCGTTACCCCGTCATTTGAGTTATTGTTGACTAGGTCTTCTAAAAACACTATAAGGTTCTCTCTAAGGTTTTCTCAACACTTTTTTGATCCAAGAGTCCGTCAAAAATGATTTTATTAATATTCGTGTGACCACATACTATTGTATCATAAACTAAGAATTGTTGTTACAAGTTCAGTGCACGCGCGCGCAGCATCTGTCTAGCAGTGTATGTATAGCGTTGTTGTAAGATCGATTATCAGAGCCGACCAGACTTATTAGTTTAGAAGCAGTGTCGAGCAACTGTGTCTGTAGTTGAGATTGTTAACAGTTCAAATTCATAGCAAAGTACCAAAATCAAAATTCAAATGGAATTTAGCCCTTCATTGATCGAGCGAAGCGAGATCTGCAAATCAACTTGGGCAAATTGGCGTTGTATGTATAGGTATGTATGTATGTACGTTTGTTTGTCCCAGGATAACATTAGAAGCGTTTATCCGATCATCGTGAAATTTGGTATATGGGTAGGTAATGATCGCACAATTTTGGTGTGACTTAATGAGCTAAAAATTTGGGGGGGTTGTTGAGATATTGGATTTGAAGAGGGGTAAAAAAATGAAAATAAGACTATTACCGTCAAATGAGACGCCAAATAAAAGGTCTTCATTAGTAAATATCAACCCTGTTTTTATTTTAAGTTTAATTTTTGTAGTTTTTGAGTTATTAGCCCTAATAAAAACTAAACTTTGACAAAATTTACAGTGTACTCCAGTGACCCCACAGTGCTGTAATTTGGTATGCGTGTAGCTTAAGTATCACAAATATAGGCAAAAGTCTAAAATCTAGAATAACTGCAATTTGTACCCCAAAAAAGGATAACCAATAAACATGAACTCCCGTTACCTGTAATTTGAATGGAACTGTAGGTCAAGTTGTTTGATTATTTATTTCTTTGCTCTATTTTAATCGTCAAAGATTACAAATATTTTTTTTTTGTTTTTATCGGAGACTCGCGAGATCTCAGTTCGGGGCGAACCACTAGTTGTAGTAAAAGCAAAGGCTACGAAGCAGAATTTGCATGTATTTGTGTGATTGGTTATTGATCGAGCGAAGCGAGATCTCCAAATCAACTTGGGCAAATCGGCATTGTATGTATGTATGTGAGTATGTATGTATGTATGTATGTTTGCCCGAGGATAACTTTCGAAGCGTTAATCCAATAATCGTGAAATTTGGTACAAAGGTAGGTAATGATGGCACAATTTAGGTGTGACACAATGAGCTAAAAATTTTTGGGGGTTGTTGAGATATTGGGGTTCAAGAGGGGTAAAAAAAATGAAAATGAGACGTTTTGGTCAAGTGAGATGTCAGATGAACGGTCTTTATTAGTACATTTCGACCCCGTTTTTATTTTTAGTATAGTTTTTGTAGTTTTTGAGTTATTAGCCATAATAAAAACTAAACTGTGACAAAATTTACAGGGTTACACCAGTGATCCCACAATCCTGTTATTTGGTACGCGTGTAGCTTAAGTATAACAAATATAGGCAAAAGTGTGAAATAACTGCAATTTGTACCCCAAAAAAGGCTAACTAATTAACATGAACTCCCGTTACCTGTAATTGGAATAAAACTGTAGGTCAAGTTAGTTTGTTATTTATTTCGTGGCACTATTTTGATATTCAAAGATTAGGAATAACATTTTTTTTTGTTTTAGGTAGACTCGCGAGATCTAAGTTCGCCTGGAAAAAAAAAAAAAAGTAAAAGGTTGCCTGGAAGAGATCGCTTTCAGCAATAAGGCCGCCCATTGTATTGCCGTATTTATTCTAGCCTTATATTTATTTTTGTATTATTTCTGTTTGTGTGGTAATTCAATAAAGAGTTATCTATCTATCTATCTAAGTTCGGTGCAAACCACTAGTTTATTATATAAGGCGTCACTTAAACAATAATGCCAAATCTCAACTTTTCAGCCCTATACCAGTCTACGAGTAAAACGGCTCTAACTGGTCGGACAGGCAGGCAGACGGACACGGCGAAACTATTAAGGATTCCTAGTTGAACTACGGAGCCCGAGGCGAAATACCTACTCAACTATTTCAACCTCCTTAGTTAATAATTCACAGCTTCAAATAAATAATTGAATATCTGAAGCTATCAAAACTTATTTGATGTCGCTTGGGATTGGAAACGTCGAGATAAGTTTAATCGGTTGTTTGGGAAGTTGGTCCGTTTCCCACATTAGCCTTGTTACAGAGATGATGTAGGTCGGTCGACGGGCGGCGAGCGATTCCGTAATCTATACCATAGTTACCATATTAATAATAATTTACCATATTAATAATTAATTATATATATTAAAATAATATATATTATATATATAATTATATATAATAATAATATATTAATAATTTACCATAGTTTTGCTCCGAGCCGCCGCCGCCGGTCGCCGGCCACTCTCTCTGGTCCCGCGCTATCCTCACCCACTGCTGACCTACCACGCTACCAATGTCGTCCGATCACCGGACAGAAGAACAAGATCATCTGCAAAATGCAAGTGTGATATACTGCGGCCATATATGCTCCCGGAGGATACCCACATATCGCTGGTCAATAGTACAATGATGCGATGTAGAGCATGGAACACGACCCAGTGCTCGACAGACTGTAATCAAGGACAGGAAAAATATAATGCTTTGTTGCAATCCTGAGTAGGAAGCCAGCACGGGTCAGCTAGTAAGCTTATTTTACACAAGATGTATCCGCCGTTACTTCGTACAACTACTAAACGTATACGGAATACCCAAGGTCTACGGGTTTCATATAAACGTTACCACTATTCTTCACCCTTTTAGGGGATGAATTAAAAAAACCTGTACTTAACATGGACTTACGTACTTTGCTGATGACAGCACGGTAATATTTTCCTCAAATAATTTAGAATGTGACATTAATAAAACTCTAGAGGACATTGTAATCTGGCTAAAATCTAATAATCTATCAATAAATCTTAGTAAAACTAAAATAATGACATTTAATAATAAATCTTTGACATTAAATATAAATTACTTATGTAAGAAAATCGACGAAATCTCAACCACGAGATTTCTAGGACTCCATATTGACTGTAATTTGACGTGGTCAGATCAGGTTGAAGACGTATGTGTTAGATTGAATCGGTTCTCGTACGCTCTTTACATGCTTGCCAAAATAGTAATCCAGAAAACAGTCCTAACAGCTTACAATGCTTATGTCACACCCACCCTCCGATACGGAGTAATCTTTTAAGGTAACGCTACAGAGAGAGAACGAATTTTCAAAGCACAGAAGAAATGCTTACGAGCCGTCTGTAAATTACGACAAATTGATACATGTAAGCCTCATTTCCAGCAACTCAACATATTAACTTTTCCCTGTTTATACATATTTGAAACAATTCTATTTGTCAGACAAAACAAAAGTCAATTCGTAACATTGGGCAACAGACGTAAAATTAATAAAGTACTGTTACGAGCTGAGGGTTCGGGATAAAATAATGGGAATCGGTTTAGCCAAAATAACACTTTTATTCAGCACTAAACGATGAATACACGAACTTGGTCACACGTAATCACAACACACCAATTCACACCACTGTTGCACCACTTAAAGTCACCGAAATGATCGCACGTATAGCTTAATCCAAACTGACTTTCCGGCCATCTCTCCGGCCTACGAGGCATGCCTTTTCAGTTTTGTCGTTTGAAGAAAAAAACACATCTAGAACCTTATAGTACTTTTTATTGTTTTTCAAAGTATTCACAACGTAGCTTAAAACACTTTTCCATTCGCTCAAACCAGTTATTATAACATTTATTCCACTCTAAAGTGGGGTGTTCAAAATGGCTGTCTTGAAAGCGTCGACTGCTTCTTCACCGGACTGGAACCTTTGACCACGAAGACTTTTCTTAATTTTAGGAAATGTAAAGAAATCGTTAGGGCTTAGGTCAGGACTGTATGGAGGATGGTCAAGAATTTCTACTTTTTCCTGCTTCAAATACTCAATCGTTTGACGAGCGCTGTGTGAGCTTGCGTTGTCGTGGTGCAGGATGATGCGTCGCTTTGAGTTAGATTTTCGAAGTTCGGCGATGACTTGTGGTAAACAAACTGTAGTATACCACTCTGCGTTAACCGTTCTACGATCTTCAAGTGCAATAGTCGCAACATGGCCGGTTTTTCCAACGAACGTGGCCACCATCTTCTTTGAAGTGCTTCGAGAACGAACAACTTTAGTCGGCTTTGGCTCGTCTTGACCCAGATTGTAGATTGTTGTTTGGTATCAGGATCGTAGGCATAGATCCAAGATTCGTCACCACTTATGATGTCGTAGACGTGATTTGACTCCCCTCGGTTGAACCTTTGCAGAGTTTTCTTACACCATCTGACGCGGGCCGCCTTGTGATCGTCGGAAAGCAGATGCGGTATCCAACGGCAAACTAGCTTTCTCACACCAAGCGCTTCATGCAAGATCTTCTGAATGGTTGTCCCTGAGATGCCTAATAGAGCCTCTATCTCTCGATACGTCACATGACGATCTTCGAGAATTAGTTGTCTCACAGCAATGATGTTATCTTCAGTGAAGGCGGATTTTGGGCGTCCTTCGCGAAATCTGTCACTAACACTAGTATGTCCACGCTGGAATTCTAAATACCAGCGTTCGACAGTCCGCAGACATGGGGCTACATCACTGAACACAGATGTTAGCTCTTCTAAACACTGAAGCCGTGTCAGGCCTCTTCTAAAGTTGTAGAAAATTATTGCACGAACATTTTCCTTAGAAAGATTCATTTTCGTACGTGACCTGACAGATTGCAAATCGAAACTGTGACTAAACAATAGCATTAATACTAATACTTTCAACTGTTTTGAGATTCAAAATGTAAACACATTCGAATATAGAACAGTTCCAAATTCAAAATTGCCGGAAAATATGGAAACGACAGAACTTAAAAGGCATGCCTCGTATTTATATCGCGCATATTTCGATTGTTCGAGAACGATCTCAATTATTCCAGGAAAGGGTCGGTGTTTCGACATAATGGCCACTTCCCTTTCTGCGAAACCACAAACAATAACACAGACAAAAGCGCTCGAGAAACTTCGATTATTACCCATTGTTTAACAGCCTCGGCGTAACACTGCCCCCTCCTAAAACATGCTCGTCCCGAGCATTGTTAGCCCCGTAATATCGCGCCAGCCGATCAACATGAACAATTTTAAGCGCACCTCGCGTTCCCTTCTGAATTCGGTATGTGACGTCATTAATCCTGGTCAACACACGGTATGGTCCATCCCATTTTGCTTGTAGTTTAGGGGATTTTCCTTTTTTCCGTATCGGATTGTGCAACCAGATCTGTGATCCCTCATCAAATCGCAAGTTGTTTGAATTTCGGTCATAACGGGTCTTCATTTTCTCAGACATTTGTTGACCAGTTAGTCGAATGTGTTCATTTATGTCGTTCATTTTATTGCGCAGGTCGTTTGCATAATCTGTGATGGCACGCGGAGAATCTGGAGGAATGCCAGTTATCAGGTCTGCAGGCAACCGCAGTTCTCTTCCAAAATTTGCCAACGCAGGAGTGGCGCCTGTACTCTCATGGACTGCACTTCTGTATGACAGTAAAAACGGCTGTATGTGTTGGTCCCAATCGTTTTGCTTATTTTCGACCACTTTGGCCAGATATCTCTCCAACGTCTGATTGAATCTTTCCACCATTCCATCAGACTGAGGATGATAAGAAGTGGTTCTTGTTTTATGAGTCCCCATTATTCGGCATGTCTCCTGAAATACTTGTGATTCAAAATTCCTTCCTTGATCACTGTGAATTTCTACTACTACTACTACTGCAGCTAGTGGAGTCGTTGGTCCTTTCAAAACTGAACTATTCTGACACAGTGTTCGGTCCAAGACTCCTGGCTCGAACACAGAAGCTTGTACAAAGGGTACAAAACGCCTGTGCTAGGTTTTGCTTCACGATTCCGCTAAGAGGTCACGTTACTCCTTTCTTAAATAATCACTTTGTTTTAAAGATGAAGTCCCGTCAAAAGTTACATTTAGCGTGTCTCCTCTTTGGCGTTATCTACGAAAAATTGCCTGCATACCTATATGACAAGCTCAAGTGGGTGACGAACCAACGAATGGGCATGGGAAGACAGTGCGCTGTGCAGCTGGCAACGCCGCGTCATAAATCTGCTGCATTCCGAGGTAGCTTCCGATATGCAGCCACTAAGTGCTGGAATAACATACCTCCACCCATCAGAATCCTAAAAAGTAGGTTTGGTTTTAGATCTAAGCTAAAACGCTTTATTCTCGATGAACAGAGAAGGCGTGAAGGCACAAATAATGACGCTTCAATTATATAAAGGTCTATCTAGTCATATATTTTAAGTTATGTTAATTTATTTTTTATTTTTATCATAGATTTAATTATAATCTCATATGTGATAATATATATGTTAATTAAACTACACATCTCAGGCATTCGCTTTAATTCATATGAACGGCATGACCTCCTCACTGATAATTTTTTCCTCAGATTAGGTTATAGTACCAATATGTTTTTTTTGTTTATTTGTTATTTAGAATCTCAGTTAGGATTATAAATTAGTGTTTTTGTATATACGTAAAATACTAGGCTATGTAAGTATGTAATTATTTAAGTATTTTTAGTTTTATAATATGTTATGTAGTTATATTTTTGTAATTTTTATCTCACCCACACGACTAACAAACAATAAAAATTATTTATGTGGGTAGGTAGGTAGGTGCTATACATACCTACCTTCACTCAATCCCCGAGAGCAGTGCAGGCTTCTGACGTCCGTGACGACACTATTTGGGGTCAGCAGAATACCAGCGTTAAGTAGCTAGGTTCTAGCCTTCCTACTTAGCACATGCTGAGCTGACGCCATTTTGGCATGACTGGAATTTGCAATTATGATGGAAGTTGCGTGAGATATTCCTGTATTTTTTGATTATCCTGTAATCTTTGACTTCTGGCATTCTTGTTACATATCCTTCTATCTACACCCACTCTTAGAGCCAGAAGTCAAGATTCGTCATTACTTGAATGTCACCATCTTCTTTTGTGTTATATTTTGTAGTGTGTCGTGTCAAATAAATGTTTTCATTTTCATTTTCATTTTTATTTCCAGGGGAACTCCAAAACGACAGAAAACTTCGTGGACTAGTTTATCTGCTACCGTCGAAGCTTCTTGATTAGGAATGGCGAAAACTTCGGGCCATTTTGGGAAGTAGTCCATAACGACCATGAAGTACTTATTTCCATTTTTACTTACAGGGAATGGTCCTGCAATATCCAGGGCTATACGCTCCCATGGGGTTCCAACGTTATACAGTTTTAGTGCTCCTCTGCTGCGTGTATGGGGTCCTTTCACTGCCGCACAAGTAGTGCATTTTCGGCACCAGTCTTCAACATCTTCTCTACAATGGATCCAGTAAAACCGCTCCCTTATTTTTAACAATGTCCTTTTTACTCCCATGTGGCCTCCCGAACATCCTTCATGGTACAGTTGTAGCACGTTAGGGACCTTGGCTTTGGGAACTACCATTTGCAGATGACAGTGATCTCCACGAGCGTTTTCCCATTTGCGACACAGCACCCCGTCGTGGATAACCAGGCTCTCCCACTGTGCCCAATAACTCTTCGTTGTTGAACTCAGAGCAGCAATGTCACTCCACAAAGGCTTAGTGGTACCCGCTGTGATCCTTTCAATGATGGGTTTAAGGTCTTTGTCATCCTGTTGTGCCTGCTGCAAAGTTTCTTTCCATTCGTAACTTAGGTCCGTTCTTAACAGCCTGACAGGTTCTGCTTCCTTAGACTCATATTTGGCACAATGTTTGCAGTTCTCAGGGCAAGGTCTTCGTGATAGCGCATCCGCGTTCCCGTGAGATTTTCCACTACGATGCCCAATGTCGAAGTCGAACTCCTGTAATTGTTAAATTCACCTTGCCACCTGCCCTTCAGGATTCTTGAACCGTAAGAGCCATTGCAATGCAGCATGGTCAGTTCGAAGTTGAAATTTACGACCTAGCAGGTATTTGTTGAAATGCTGTAAGGTCTTTACTACAGCCAGCAGTTCCCTTCTTGTGACACAGTAATTCCTTTCTTGTTTGGATAAGGATTTACTGAAGTAAGCGATCACCACCTCTTGATCTCCTTTGCGTTGAGATAGCACACCACCAATACCGGTATTACTTGCATCTGTATCTACAATGAACTCGTTCTCAGTATCAGGAAAGCTGAGAATCGGTGTCTTACACAGTCGGTTCTTTAATTCCTGGAAAGCAGTTTCGCATTCTGCATCCCAGCAGAACAGTTGTTTCTCCTCCGTTAGCATGTGCAGAGGCTTAGCAATATCCGCGAAGTTCTTGACAAAACGTCGATAGTAGGAGCACAACCCCAAAAATGCTCTGACTTCGGTCTTATCTTTAGGAATCGGCCAATCTTTGACAGCGTTGATTTTCTCCGGATCAGTTTGCACCCCGTCTTGTGAAACAACGTGACCCAGAAAGCTTACTTGTTGTCTGAAGAATGAACATTTCCTCGGACTTAACTTCAGATTGGCGGCACGAATTTTTGCCAGCACACGTTCCAGATTTTGAAGATGGTCTTTAAACGTACGTCCCACGATGATGATGTCGTCCAAGTAAACAAGACACGCGTCACCAATCAACCCGACAAGAACTTGCTCCATCAATCTTTCAAAAGTTGCAGGGGCATTGCATAGTCCAAATGCCATGACTCGAAATTGCCACAGCCCCTTTCCTGTAGAGAACGCAGTCTTTTCCTTGTCTTTAGGGTCTATTTCCACTTGCCAGTAGCCACTCTTCAAGTCTAGCGTTGTAAACCACTTCATCCCGGTAAGTGTATCCAATGTGTCGTCGATCCTTGGTAGTGGATAACTGTCCTTCTTCGTAACTGCATTAAGTCGACGATAATCAACACAAAAGCGCAGACTTCCATCCTTCTTTTTGACTAGAACAACAGGAGAGCACCATGGACTAGATGAAGGTTCTATCACCCCATCATTCATCATTCCCTCAACCATGGTCTCTACTTCCTTTTCTCGAGCAACCGGTAGTCTCCTAGGTCGTTGACGGATAGGTAGCTCGTTACCAGTATTTTACGTATTATCGTTACAGTATTTATCGTGTGCTTAACCAGTCCAGTCTTTCCAATATCAGCATCATTTGAAGAGAAAAGATCGGCGTAGCGATGTAACATTTTCTCAGTCATAGCAACTTCTTCCCTAGAAAGGCTTTTACGGCAATCTTCCAACAGTGACGACACATCGAATTTGCCATTCCCTTTATTGCCGCTAGAGCTAGGCACTTCTTGACATCTTCGCATACAGGCTACTTCCTCGCAGGTGCCCATTAAGGTCCCCTTTTTGATCAGGTGCTCTTCATTACTAAGGTTTAAAATTCGCACAACCGCAGTATCTGTGGTCCTCACTAGCGTCCGGGCCATAATCCACGGAAAGCCATTGTCCGATCTTTCCACCAGTACACATCGATTCTGTCCTCCCGAAGTTCGTGGCAAGCTTACTGGAACAATGGTTTCTGATCTTCGCGGAAGAACAATTTTCTTCAGACTGTACACCTTACCCCAGGTTCCACCTTCCATGAAGAATTCCTCTTCTCCACATTGTAAAACTCCTTGATTTATGTCAATTCTACAATGGTGCTCTCGTAAGAAATCTAAACCCAGAATGCAGTCATCAACTATATCGGCAATGATGACGTTTTGCTGAAAAGGTCTTTCACCCAGCATAACCTCCACCTGCTTTTCACCCAGGACGGATATGTGCTGACCGGTTGCCGTCAGGAGCTGAATTCGCTCATGGCTACTGTTGAATTTCCCAAGAAACCGAATAGCCAGTTGGGAACTGATCACTGTACGTGAAGCACCAGTATCCAAAGTCATCTTGCACGGTGTTCCATTAATTTGGCCTTTGACAGTCAGGCTATTCCCATCATGAACTTGTGAGATCGTAATTCTTAGGGCTTTCTCAATACCAGCCAGCACTCGCCCCGCAGTTCTGGCGCTTACTCGTTTCCCTGCTGCTGTTGCACGGGGCTCACCTGAGCACTCTCCTCTCTTTTTGGGCAGTTTGGCCTCAGATGTCCTTTTTCTCCACACCCGAAGCATCTAGGGCTAAACTTTGGACGACTGTAGTGAGTGTAAGAGTCCTTCACTTCTCTGATGCGGTGAGCTCGGGGGTCCTGACGCACGGCCTCCACCTCCAATGCATGGGCCAAGGCATTTTTTAGAGTATCGTGATGTCCAAGCCTTACAGCAGCTCTCACTTCCAAATCACGTATTCCGTCAACGAACGCCTGGATCAAATAACCGTCAAGGGGTGCTGATGAGGTTTGGTATGCCTTTCGAACCAGCTTTTCTACCTCGAGTGCCCATTGCTGTAAATTCTCCGAGTTACGCTGGCTCCGGTCCTTTAACTGCGCTCGAAAAACATGTTCCAGGTGCGCGTCACCATAACGTGACTCCAGCGCTTCCAACAGCTGTTCGTAGGTGACATCCTTCCCAAGAGCCTCTAAAATCGTAAGTGCTTGGTCACGAAGGCCCAGTGTTAAAACCGTCATGGCCTGCGCCGTCGTCCATCCATTGGCCTTGACAACGGCCTCAAACTGGATCTTGTAGGCTGACCACGAAGAACTTCCATCAAATGGTGGCGTCTTAAAACCTCGCGCTGAAGATGTAGCAATTAGAGGAGCCACATTGCTGTCTCTAGACTTCAGGATACCCAGAGTTTTTTTCACATCAGCGATCTCAATTTCAGCTTCCGAAATACGGCTCTCATGATGTTCTATCTGCTCTTTCACACACTGGACTTCCTTTCCAATTGAACTGAACAATTCTTTCATCAGTCGAGCCTGTTCTTCCTGCCAATGTCGCTGCTCTTCCTGTTGACGACGCTGCTCTTCTTTATCCTGCTGGCGCTGTTCCTCTTGCAGCCGAGCCTGCTCTTCCTGTTGACGACGCTTCTCTTCTTTATGCTGCTGGCGCTGTTCCTCTTGCAACCGAGCCTGCTCTTCCTGTTGACGACGCTGCTCTTCTTGTTGACGACGCTGCTCTTCCTTATCCTGACGGAGCATTGCCATAATAGCAGCAAGATCGCCTGTCACAGGAGCTTGACCCACGGATGGTGATGATGATGAAGCTCCAAATGATTCGGCGACGGCTGATTCCATGTCTATCGGCTGACGCCTCTGCTGAGCTTCTTGAACCGGAGGCTCCCCAAACCGCCTTTAATCCATTTCTTGTTGTCGTTGACCTCGCGTCTTTACACCGTCCACGTTATCCTTTGGTAGAACCGGCATTATTTTATCCCACTTCTGACACCAAATTGTTACGAGCTGAGGGTTCGGGATAAAATAATGGGAATCGGTTTAGCCAAAATAACACTTTTATTCAGCACTAAACGATGAATACACGAACTTGGTCACACGTAATCACAACACACCAATTCACACCACTGTTGCACCACTTAAAGTCACCGAAATGATCGCACGTATAGCTTAATCCAAACTGACTTTCCGGCCATCTCTCCGGCCTATTTATATCGCGCATATTTCGATTGTTCGAGAACGATCTCAATTGTTCCAGGAAAGGGTCGGTGTTTCGACATAATGGCCACTTCCCTTTCTGCGAAACCACAAACAATAACACAGACAAAAGCGCTCGAGAAACTTCGATTATTACCCATTGTTTAACAGCCTCGGCGTAACAGTACAAATGCCTCCGCATAAAACCGCTCTTTTTGACAAAAGCGTAATGGGTATGGCACCTAGGTTATTTAATAAGTTACCAAAATCAATTTTAGAAACGGATAATGTACATATGTTTAAAAATAAATTAAAATAAAATTTAATTGAGAAAGCCCACTACAGCATTCAGGAGTATTTACTAGATAAATGAATATTAATATTGACGTAATGTATAATTAATATTGCCTGACATCTGAATTTGATTTTGTTTGACATTTATTTTATTTTGGTTTGTTTGTGTTCCTGGCTTAGTTTTATTAGTTCTTATTTTGTGATTTGTAATAATTTATTTTATTTATGTTTTAATAATTTGCATGCCTCTGTGGTAGAAATAAGTTGGATCTATAATAATTTTAAGAACTTTGTTTAAAACCTTATTTGATGCAAATAAATGATTTGATTTGATTTGATTTAAGGAACTCACCCTTCAAATTGCAGGTCTTTATGAGCAGCGATTTAGTCTGTGCGTTGTATATCAGTATGCATGGTGTTTGATTCTTATCATCAAATCATTAAAATCAAAGTATGTACCTACATCTATGTATACCTATTATTATACATAGATGTAGGTAGATACTTTGAATAACATAATGACTAGTAAACCACATCACACTAGCCGAAAGTTCAAGAAAACAGCTCTGTAGCAGTACCTTCAGATAAAGAAGGGTGGCGCGTATACAGGCCGTGATGTGCTACGGCTTAGGCCGCATCGCGACTACGCCTCACGCTCTCACAGCTGTTATTGTGCTTCTTATTACTTACTGAATGTTGAGGAGACATATAGTATATTGGATAGTAAGCTTTAAAGTGCAATGGCGGAATGGCGCATTCCCGGCGTGCGCGGTGACGCGTCCCTCGATCAACCAACATCTTCCTACTTGTAATCTAATACGAGGGGCACACTAAAAGTTTCCGGAATCAATAATAAAAAAATGCTATTAATCACAAAAAATGAATTTTTTGTTTCTCAAAATATTCTCCCTTTACGTCAATGCACTTTTTCATAAGATTGAACCAATTTTGAAAACATATGTGCCACTCCTCCGTGGTGACGTCAGATACAATACATGTTTTTCATACTCTTCGACAGCCTCTTCTGGTGATGAAAACCGTTGATCGCGTAATAGGTTCTTGATTTTTGGGAACAGAAAAAAGTCACACGGTGCCAGGTCAAGACTGTATGCTGGATGACTCATAAGTTGTATGGTTTTCGCCTTCCATAACTCATTTGTCTGTCTGGCCGTGTGGGAACTTGCATTGTCGTGCTGCAAGATGATACGGCGTTTACCGTTATTTTCACGGAGTTTGTCAATAATTTCCGGTAAACAAGTGGTCGTGTACCAGTCCCTATTCACGTACGACGATTTTCTAAAGCAACAGTAGCCACGTGTCCAGTTTTATTAAAAAAAAGAAGCAATCATCCGCTTCGAGGCACTTTTCACGCGCGCCACTTTGGTTGGTTTCGGCTCATCTCGAAAGACCCATACTCTCGATTGCTGCTTCATTTTGGGATTATAGCTATAAATCAATGTTTCGTCACCTATTACTATGCCCCACACCAAATTGGAAGCCCCTTCGTTGTATCTGGCAAGCATAGCATGGCACCAAGTGATGCGGTCCGTTTTTTGAGCATCAGTCAAATTGTGTGGGATCCATCGAGAATACAGCTTTCTCATACGTAAATGTTTGTGTAGGATTGACTGTATTTAATTCATGCCTATGTCCAAAGATGTCCGGATCTCATGGTAGGTCACATGCTTGTCTGTTTCGATCATACGGCGCACAGCATCAATGTTTTTGTTGTTCACAGCGGTGCATGGGCGACCTTCACGAATTTCATCATGGAGATTGACACGACCACGTTTGAATTCTGCAAATCAGCTATAAATAGTCGTTTTGCACGGTGCTCCTTTGCCAAAAGCAGATTGAAGCCGAACGACGCTCTGCTGAACTGTGAAATTACGCTTAAAATCGTAAAAAATCATGCAACGAAAATTTTCCCGAGTTAAATCCATGTTATTGTGTACTCGTAATTTTTAAAATAACGCAACAATGTGAAAACTATTCACAATCAGATGAAACAAATTTTATTCTACGGCTAAAGAGTGCCATTTTAAATGTAGTAATAACTTTTTAAATAATGTTTATGTAAGTGCCCAATTCCGGAAACTTTTAGTGTGACCTATGTATTTGAATATATTACACCTGTTTTGACGTCTTATTCAAATTGAAATAGCAATCATGAAATAAAGCTAGATATTACATTATATTAACTAGCGTAGATATTAAATTGTTATCTATTATCTCTTGGTAATTAAAATCACATTATTCTTCCAGAAACGAATCACAATTGAGAACAAAGATAAAGCGTGTGTTTTATCCCGATATTACCTAAAAGGAAATCAATTTTCCGAAGGCTTTATTTTGTGCTCTACAATTGTACTGTGGGAAGTTCGGGGTGATGTTTTTCTTTACCCACGCATCTCATTGTATGGGGTATCGTTTAATAAGTCTTCTAAAAGCACTATAAAGCTTTTTGAACTCATTATATTTAATATTTTATTTATTAAGCCACCAAGTGACATTACGATTATAGCTGCTGTAGACAGCATGTAAATAAGTGGCGAGCGAGTAAAATGCTAAAAATTCAAATTGCAGATGGTTTTCCATTAATTAATTAATATTTACTGTATGAAGATTATTAAATGGACATTAAAATAAATAACGTAAAACCTATAACGTAAAAAATAACACAAAATTACAGAAAAAGTACTTTTATTTAGCAAGGACAGTTCATATTGTAATATAATACAATTTCATTAATTAATATGATATACAAAATCAAACAATTAACGGTTTGGGGTTTAATAATTTCAATTCGGTAAAGTTCATCATGAGTAATAAGTAATATGACTTAAGTTTTTGACATTATCGGTGAAAATATCTATTTCTCGGGAAGCAGAATTATACTGCCTAGCTATTCTGGAGAGTGGAGCGTAATCCCCCAAATTAGAAGGATCCATTCTGTTTAAAAGCATTGGAACTAGAGGCGCGGACTAATCTGCTAGGAGCAGGCAAAGACAAGGAAACCAACACGTTACGAGCTTCTATCTAGGGCACCGTTCACCAATTTACCCAAAAAACGCCCGTTTACGACATATAAAGCTTCAAAGCGGCAGGTTCATAGCAAAAAACCAGCAGTTTTGGACCAACTTATGTCTTTAGTTGCGATTGTAAACAGTTCATTTAATAGTCATACTACAGGGCGAAAATGAACAGCAAAAACAACTATGTATTTGGAAATTATTAAAATACTGCCGTACTAACTACGGAATCCTTCAGTGCATCGTGCGACTCGCGCTTGTCCAATTATTCTCTTTCATTTGATTCTACATTATATATATAGCAAAGGATTCTAACATAATTCAGCGATGCCACATTGCGAGAAGATGACGATTTGAGGGAATATTGCGAGAAACAATCAAATTTGGAACAATCAATCGGGAATGTTATTATGTGCGCGTGTTAGATTATAATGTTAAGGTGAATCGTTAGCAACGTCGACCCAAAGACTTAGAGTATTCAAGTTTTTAAGAAGACATTACAATAGAATATTTAAGTACAACAGGTATGAAATAAATAGTTAAGATAGAAACTAAGCCTAGAACAATAAACGAGAATTGTATTTTTAGCTAGAAATGGTACAAAGACATTGTAAAAGATTAGGTTGTTTAAATTTCCACCCGCGGCTGATCACAGAGCTTTACAGGATAAAGATAAGTAGAACTTCTCCGAAGCGCATAACGGGAGCCGGTAAGCGAAAACAATAGAAATATTTCTTGAAACTCATTCTCGAAATAATATAAACTGGCACCGGCAAGCGAGACAATAGATAAACCAAGCTCTCTGATTGGCCCGGGACCGTTTGGGGTGCGCGGGGAACCGACGTCTAAAAAGTGAGATCTGTCGGCTGGCCAGACCACTTTTTGGGGGACCTGCGAACTAGAAGGATATCCTAAGGTATGTTGTTGTAAAAATAGATATATCTACTAAGAGTTATTTACGTAGTGTTTCAGGCTATTTTACTCATTGATTATATTTTATTCAACTATGTGAATCGATGATAATGTAGTGTGTTTGTTGTAACTGAAATTTGGGGATACTGCCCTAAGAGTTATTCACGTACTGTTTCAGGCTATTTTACTCATTGATTATATTTTATTCAACTATGTGAATCGATGATAATGTAGTGTGTTTGTTGTAACTGAAATTTGGGGATACTTCTCTATTTAATACCTTTCTGCTAAGCATTTGTTTAAATAAAATTAATTGTTGAAGTTTTATGTTTTATTTCATACTAAATTGAGCGGGTAGGTAAGTCTAACACGCGCGTCGCGCGCTGCTATGTGCCGCCGCGTTTCTTAAGTAACCAGCCGGATAACAACTTATTTAAATACACAATTGAATGGCTAGGAGATTCTTAGATGCTTAGCTCGGATTTACCCCGCTACGACGTAGCATGTCGCGTATAACACGTAGCACGCGTAACGTGCCGTAGAGCCTGGCTTGCTGTATACGCTCATCCAAATAGGATACGACGAAGCTACGACAGCTTACCGGCACAGCCTTCAGGATAGTGGTGGGACTGTCCCATTGAATATTCACGAGCAACTTACGCACTAATGAACCGGAGCTGAAGCGCTAACAAACAATGTTCAATAACTAAAGTACTCGCCTAAATGCACGGAATAGTTGATATTGTTACGCCGAGGCTGTTAAACAATGAGTAATAATCGAAGTTTCTCGAGCGCTTCTGTCTTGCTGTGCTATTGTTGTTATTGTCTGCGGTTGCGCACAATGGACTGGCCATTGTGTCGAGGGACCGACCCTTTCCTGGAAGGATCGACATCGTTCTCGAACAATCGAAATGTGTGCGATATAAATAGGCCGGAGAGATGGCCGGACAGTCAGTCTCGAGTCAGTCTGAGTGAGTTAGTCTCAGCGAGGCCCTGGAGGACTGACGTGGGAAGGATCTCGCGTGAATAGTAGTTGCTCCCGAGTCAGTCTGGATTAAACTATACGTGCGATCATTTCGGTGACTTTAAGTGGTGCAACAGTGGTGTGAATTAGTGTGTTGTGATTACGTGTGACCAAGTTCGTGTATTCATCGTTTAGTGCTGAATAAAAGTGTTATTTTGGTTAGATCGATTCCCATTATTTTATCCCGAACCCTCAGCTCGTACTATCATCTCTTTTCAGCTTCCATTTGCTGTTATCGTTATTATACAGAAATTTGGAATTAATGAGATCTCATGGTAATTATAAATGTAATAATAATGAGTCATCCATCATGTGGTTGGTCGTTTCCACATTAAAATAATAAATCTATACATATAAAATGCTTAGTCCTAAATGACTGATTGACGGATCAACGCACAGCCTAAGCCGCTGATCGTAGAGACCTGAAACTTTGAGGGTGTATTCTTTGTATGACGTAGGCATCCGATAAGAAAGGATTTTCCGAAATTCTACCCGTAAGGTGGTGAAAAAGGGGGGCAAAGTTTGTGTGAGACAACGTGATTCCTTGGTCCAATCTACTTCAAATTTTGCATAAACCTTTTTTAACAGAATTGATGGAAGACGAGTTTCGTATTTTATTGAAATTCATCCCCTAACCGGGTTAAAAAGCAGTAGAAATTTATTTTGGCGGTGATTTGCTTCGAGGTTGATATCAATATTCCTTAGTGCTTTTGATTTAAATTTCTATTTATTTTGACACATGTTTACGAACACAATCCGATTGTATTCAAAAAAAAGGTTGAACTGACTTAGAAAACTTATGCAAATACTCTTTAAAACTGGAATGTCTCGAAAGTCACCGTATTACATGAGTACCTCATTTGAAGGTTTCCAAGCTTAAAGAGGTTATGCACTTTTAGGACACGGCCTCATAGGGACGTAGAGTTTGAAATTTGAAATGGTAAGGACTACGAGTAGAACACTTTGGTCAGAAGAAAATACACACATCAAAAAAGTCTAAGCAACAAATAACTTTTTAGTATTCTTTTTTTTACTTCGTTTTATACTTTCATGGAATATCAAACACTCTATAAAGTAGTCAACCTCTTTGATAAACAAATAAATACGGGCAATTTTTTCAGTAAATTATGTTTTTAAACAATAAAAACATTATTGTGTCCATTTCAACGGCTTTTCATACATGCGGTTTTATTTCCTATTCAACGAAAAAAAATAGTAACCGCAGTAATCATTGGTTGTGTGTTGCGAATAATAGTCCACGAGTTTTTACTGTGTAATGGAGCGTCGGAAATCTGCCACTATCTTTAAAACGGAAACTAATGGACATGACATTCTCCCCATTCTCACATACGGTGCACAAACTTGGTCCCTCACCTATATTCAAAAGTCTCGCCTCGGTGTTTGTTAACGAGCTATGGAGCGCAGCATCCTCAGAGTCAGGCTCACAGACCGTTTACGAAACTCGACACTGCGCTCAAAAACACAGATAGCTGACGTGGCTTTGACATCCGCAAAATTGAAGTGGGACTGGGCAGGACACGTCTGTCGTATGCCAGAAAAACTATGGCCAAAAGCCACTACAGAATGGGTTCCAAACAGGCGGCGGCCTCATGGTAGACCCAGGCGGAGATGGAAGGATGATCTGGATGCATACCAGAAAGAGTGGCTCCAATTAGCCAATAACTGGGATTCGTGGAAGGAGGGAAGGGAGGCCTTTGCCCTGCAGTGGGACTCTATAGGCTAATAATATAATATATATATATATATATATAATATAATGGAGCCTCGTCATCTTACCACGGGAGAGATGCACAGAGCTGTAGGGAGGCAAGAAATTGAAAACAGTCAAGTCTATGTTGCCCGGCATTTCGGTGTTCATCGAAGGGTAATTTGCCAACTCTGGGGGCGTTATTGTGACACAGGGGATCCGTCTGAACGGTACCCAGGCCGAGGGCGTAGTACCACTCGTCGTCAAGACCGATACATCCAGGTAACATGTAGACGTGAACCAAAGCTGACTGTTCAAGATCGATGCATCAAGGCTACAGAATGCTGATGGTCCCGCTTTTTGTCCCTAAACTGTGCGAAACAGACTGCGAGAGTATGGTCTACGTGCAGGTGGTCCAATCAAATGCCCACAGATCCTTCACTGCTGCTTCAGGACAACGCTAGATCACACTCTGCACAACAGACGGTCGCTAAACTAAAGGAGATGCGATTGGAATGTCACCGACCTTGCTCCATTAGATTACCACATTTTTCGGAATTTGGACAACTTCTTGCAAGGAAAAAAATTCAATTCCGATGAGGCTGTCCAAATCGCCTTCAAAGATTTTATTGATTCTCGCTCCCACAATTTTTTCAGCAAAGTAATCAATGAACTACGTATAAAATGGCAAAAGTACATAGATAACAATAAAATAAAAAAATAAAATATTGCTGGACATTTCACACAGAGCTATTTAGCCCCAAATTAAGCAGAGCTTGAACTATGGGAACCAGATAACTGATAGAATACTTATATACTTTTTTTTGTAAATACATACTTATAATATATAGATAGAAAAACAACCAGACCCGGAACAAATATCTGTAGATCATGCAAACATTTGTTCCGTGGCGGGAATCGAACCCGCTACCTCCTGCGTCTCAGCCGGCTATACGCCCACTGCGCCACGGAGGTCGTCACAATAGTTCATATGTACTTTGATTGATAATTGATTGAGCGAAGCGAGATCTCCAAATCAACTTAGGCAAATCGGCGTTGTATGTATGTATGTATGTTTGTTTGTCCGAGGACAACTTTTGAAGCGTTTATCCGATCATCGTGAAATTTGGTATATAGGTAGGTAGTGATGGAACAGTTTTGGTTTAACTAAATGAGCTAAAAATTTTGGGCGGTTGTTGAGATATTGGGGTTCAAGAGGGGTAAAAAAAAATGAGACTATTAGGTCAAATGAGACGTCAAATGAAAGGTCTTTATTAGTACATTTCGACCCCGTTTTTATTTTTAGTAAAGTTTTTGTAGTTTTTGAGTTATTAGCCATATTAAAAACTAAACTTGGACAAAATTCACAGGGTACACCAGTGACCCCACAGTTCTGCAATTTGGTATGAGTGTAGCTTATGTATCATAAATATAGGCAAAAGTCTGAAAAACTAGAATAACTGCAATTTGTACCCCAAAAAACGGTAACCACTTAACATGAACTCCCGTCACCTGTAATTTGAATGAAACTGTAGGTCAAGTTATTTGGTTTTATTTAATATATTTTTGTTTATAAAGGAGACTCGCGAGATCTCAGTTCGGGGCGAACCACTAGTTATTATCAATTTAAGGCTTAGCATGTTATTAGATTTAACTTTTTGTTCAAATGAGTACGCCTAGTGCAGATCACAGCGCACTTAACACTTTGTATGTAACCTCTCTAATAACCTGTATTTCACAAATAAACAAATTGAAATTGCAAACTCATGGCTTCTTTCAAAGAATCAAAGTCGCGCGACAGACGACATGACACGGTGGCGGGCGGCGGTGAGGCCGCGCATGTCGCGCGCGCGACGCCGACGCGACGCCCGGCGCCAGAGGTTACGTTCCCCGCGAGATGTAGCCGGTGCCGGTGTCTCCGGAAACGTTGGACACCGGATGATGGACTTCCGGTTTTATACTTCTCTTTTCGACCTTACATTTTATTCGCAAGACGCGCGATTATTGTTAAAATACTACTTTTATTGGACCATGCTACGCATTTTTTGACGCTAAGGATTAAATTTTGACATTTTTAACAATTTTTGACATTATTTTCATTTCATTCGTTTTAATTTAGTATTATTGATCGAGCGAAGCGAGATCTCCAAATCAACTTGGGCAAATCGGCGTTGTATGTATGTATGTATGTTTGTTTGTCCGAGGATAACTTTCGAAGCGTTTATCCGATCACCGTGAAATTTAGCTAAAATTTTTGGGGGGTTGTTGAGATATTGGGGTTCAAGAGGGGTAAAAATAAAATGAAAATGAGACTATTAAGTCAAACGAGACGTCAATTGAAAGGTCTTTATTAGTACATTTTGACCCAGTTTTTATTTTTAGTAAAGTGTTTGTAGTTTTTGAGTTATTAGCCAAAATAAAATCTAAACTTTGACAAAATTCGCCAGGTACACCAGTGACCCCACAATGCTGAAATTTGGTATTCGTGTAGCTTTACTGACACAAATATAGGCAAAAGTCTGACATCCAGAATAACATCCAGCATTTTGTACCACAAAAAAAAGTAAACACTTTATATGAACTCCCGTTACCTGTAATTTGAATGAAACTGTAGGTCAAGTGTTTGGTTATATATTTCGTGGCACTATTTTGATAAACAAAGATTACAATTTTTTTTGTTTTCTTGGGAGACTCGCGAGATCTCAGTTCGGGGCGAACCACTAGTTTATTTATGTGATCTGAGTTCTATTGCAACTTCGTTCATCTCCGTCGTACCGAGAGTTTGCACAACTGAGCTCTGTGGACTGTTGGTATTGACAGCACACTCCGCACACCGCATGCTATACATGACACACGTGTCACACTGCAATAACGCCCGTCGGTCGGCGGAAATATTACGGTGTCATTTAACAGCCGATTAAACAGTTACTTTCTGCGTCGTTTCGTAAAAGCGTTATTGTTGTATCGTAACAAACGGAATCGTAAAAATGATGTCCCTCGTAAATATCCATGCGCTTTATACCCAATAATATAAAATATTTGGGCGATGAAAAGAAACGTAGGCTATGTGTTCGCGATTACGCTAAACTTTGTTCTTCATTACGGTGTCGTTCTACCAATCCACGCAAGTCACGTGACTATTTTAAACTTTTCCTATTGGATGTAATAAAAATGTTCCTACCAACCCCGCTCCTCGAATTTTGTAAGAAGATACGCCATTACACGCACGCATGCAAGACAATATACAGTTTTTAATTGAAATATCCCGAAATCCATAAAGAAAGTATCCTGTAATAAGCCAATCGTCATAAATAAGTACCTGACATCGCAAAGTAGGTACATGTGGTCCTTCAACGCCAAATATATCAAGATTCAGCATCCTGTGGAATACGCGGACACGTGGCTGCCATTACCGGAAAATCACCAAACTACGCAATTGATATCTGGATTTTGGAATAAGGATTACCTGGAGGCTAAGCGCGCATTGGAACTGATATTGGATTGGTATTCCATCAAACTTCAAACGCAATCTGGTGGGACCAACCTTCTTTTCTTTCCATACACCTCCCTGTTCTTTTTGTCTAATTCTATGTCTAAATGGATTTCAGAGCAAAGGAGTGCTAGTTCAGTGCTAAACGTGGATTAAAACGAAGGCTTGTGACGTTGCTATCGCTGCTGACGTGTTTTTTCTTCCACTCATCCATTCAAATCGTAAGTACTCCTGCTTTCATATACCACCAAAATGTCTACTTCGTCTCGTGACAAATCTCCCAAGCTAAGTGTAGATACTAATGTAGTTCCAGAAAGGTCTAAATCCCGCGATAGATCTCCCAATGTCCTCTGTGACAATCCTGATTTATTTCGCGAGCTGGTTAAAAAACGAGGAATAGTAAAGGGTAGGCTTACTAAATTTAATACCTATATACAATCATTAAAAGATAACGAAAGCCTTGTTCGTTCTTCTCGAGATCACATAGATTTAAAATTACGCATCAAGGGAGCTACTGGTTTATTTACCGAGTTCAATAATATCCAAGCTAAAATCGAAGAGTGTGTTTACGACAGCGAGATAAACGATCAGTTATGTAACAGGGAATCATTTGAAAACTCCTATTATAGCACGTTAGCCCTTGCGGAGTCCATGCTATCCAGTGATGAGGTTACCGACTGTTCTCATAAGTCCTGTCACAGCGATAAGCCACAATCGGTGAAATTACCTGTCATTTCTATGCCTACCTTCGACGGTTCATATGAGCACTGGCTTGAGTTTAGAGATACCTTTTTATCGTTGGTTCATACCTCTAAACATATAAGTAGTATACAAAAGTTTCATTACTTGAAGTCGTCATTGAAGGGTAATGCCATGTTGGTTATAGAATCGATAGAATTTTCCTCTGATAACTATTCTGTTGCATGGGAGTTGTTGTTGAATAGGTACAACAATAATCGAGTTTTGGTACATAATCACGTAAAGGCGTTGTTTACAATTAGTGCGTTGACAAAAGAGTCGCCCGCATACATAAGAAAACTAATTGATACGATACTAAAGAACTTACGCGCACTTAAAATCCTAGGTGAGCCTACGGACTCCTGGGATACTCTTATCAATTATATAATCGTGTCTAAATTAGATAAAACAACTGAACGCGAGTGGGAGACATATAAATGCACATTGTTATCGAGCGAAAACAATTCTAAACGCGTTATTAAAATGAGTTACTTGATTGGATTCTTAAAAGATAGGGCAGATATGCTGGAAACATTGCAGCTGTCCCATAACAAGGCACATAATTATTTACAAGCTGAAACTAAAAAACATTCACATTCATATAACACGTCACACTGCAATGTTTCTTCGACCAATAAGTCACACGACCGTCAGTCACGCGTTTATAAACCCTGCTTGAAATGCAACGGAACTCATCAGCTTTATTCATGTCAGAAATTCATTGAAAGCGATTTAGAATCAAAATTAAAACTGGTACGCGATCACAAACTTTGCGAGAATTGCTTACGCTCGGGACATGAATCTGATAGCTGTAGGTATGGGCCGTGCAGGAGATGCAACAAGAAACACAACTCAATCATTCATAATGATAACACTGATAGCTCGGTCTCATTTCATTCGAGTGTTGCATCTGAGAGGTCCGTCGTGAGTGCAGCCGCAGCGCAGGCTTCCTCTGACCGCCCCCCCACGTCCGTCGCGGACCCTATCCACGTAAACAAAGCGCACATGCAAAATCAATACACTAAATCTAAAGGTTTGCATACAGTTTTATTGTCAACAGCTGTAGTTGAGGTCGCTGACACTTATGGTGCTTATCACCAAGCGCGCGCGCTGCTAGACAGTGGAAGCCAGCGGTGCTTCATCTCTAAATCATTTTGTAATTTAATAAACGCGCCATTAATACAGTCCATTCATGAAGTAAGAGGAGTAGGTAATTCAGTGATACAATGTTCAGAAACTTGTAGCATTGAAGTTAAATCGCGCGTCGATAATAAATTCATTACGCGCATCGAGTGTTTTGTATTATCGCAAATAACGTCTACGCTGCCAGCCTTATGTCAATTAAGCGCGCAGTTCTGTATTCCAGACAACATAAGGTTGGCAGATCCGCAGTTTTTAGATTCTAAAAACGTAGATATATTAATAGGCGCTGATAGGTTTTGGGACCTTTTAGGTGAAGGTAAGCTAAGACTTCCCAGCGGCCCTTACTTGCAAAACACGAAACTAGGTTGGATAATATCTGGCCCTGTTGTTAATCAATCGAAAAATGAAACGCGCATTCATTGTAACTTTAGTAGTATGTTAGATTCGCATAGTAGTACACTAGATTCACAATTACGTATGTTTTGGGAGGTCGAAGAGCTTCCTAAAGCCGCGGATACACGAACGGAGGAAGAACGTACATGTGAGGAACATTTCACTCGCACTACAACGCGCGATAGCGAGGGAAGGTTTTCCGTGCGTATTCCTTTTAATGATTCGCCTAATACCTTGGGTGAATCATATACACAAGCCGAGCGCCGTTTTGTCGCATTAGAAAAACGCCTACAGCGTTCGCCTGACTATAAGTTATTATACGCAGATTTTATGAAGGAATACGAAAACTTGGGTCATATGAGTCCGGTGAACTCTTATGAGAGCCCATGTTATTTCATGCCGCATCACGGCGTCTACCGGGAACATAGCACCACAACGAAGTTACGAGTTGTTTTCGACGCCAGCGCACCTTCAACTTCCGGAAAGTCACTTAATGACTTGCAATTAGTCGGCCCGCCGATACAGGGTGACTTAATTTCTATTCTTATTCGCTTTAGACAACATAAATTTGTCGTATGCGCTGACGTTACTAAAATGTTCAGAAATATTTTGATAGACAAAGACCAACGAAAACTGCAAATGATTTTATGGCGTAATGATCCCTCGAAACCCTTAGGTATTTACGAATTAAATACCGTTACCTACGGAACTGCCTCCGCACCGTTTCTAAGTGTGAGGTGTTTGAAGCAGTTAGGACTTGAGTCATCGGACCCTGATGTTCAAAGAGCAATCAGGGATGATTTTTACGTTGATGACCTGTTGACGGGAATGAATGATAAATCTAGCCTAATAAAATTATGTGTAAACATTAAGGACGCGCTACAGTCTGGTTGTTTTCCACTTCAGAAGTGGATGTACAACTTTTCATGCGATGAGGATGATGAGTTGTCCAACCAATCGAAGGAAATTAAATCTAATGAAAATATGAGTTCAAAAACGCTAGGTTTAGGCTGGGATAATTTAAATGATGAATTTTATTTCAATACTCAATTTCATAATGATAACAAGCCAGTCACAAAAAGGTATATTTTATCAAATATTTCACAAATATTTGACCCTCTTGGCTTGTTAAGTCCTACGATAATTATTGCAAAGGTTTTATTGCAACAATTATGGCTACTTAAAATGAATTGGGATGACACAGTTCCATCGAATGTCGCGCAAACATGGAACCGGTTTGTTATTTCATTAAAAATGCTCAATTCTATTCGCATTCCTCGGCACGCTATAGGTAGCCAGCCTATTTATTTAGAACTGCATGTTTTTAGTGACGCATCGCAGACGGCTTACGGTGCCTGTGTTTATATTCGCTCGTTTAATCAGGATCAAACGATAACAGTAAGACTGCTTTTTTCTAAAGCCAAGGTCGCGCCTTTTAAGCCGATGAGCATACCACGCCTTGAGCTTAGTGGTGCCTTGCTAGGTGCTAAGCTGTTTGATAAGGTTCGCAGTTCATTACTTTGCAAGTTTGATAAGTGTGTGTTTTGGACGGACTCGACCATAGTATTAGGTTGGTTACACATGGCACCGAATAAATTAAAAACATTTGTTCAAAATAGGACTTCCGAAATTCACGAAATGACGAAAGATGTTATTTGGCGTCACGTCAGTAGCAAGGAAAATCCCGCTGACCTCGCTTCACGAGGTTGTAGCTTGGAAGAACTTTCATCTTCCACGTTATGGTGGGAGGGACCAAACTTTTTACGAAGCCCTAGTTTCTCAGTAGACGATCATACGGTCATAGAATCAATGGAGGATCTTCCCGAGATTAGATCATCGTTCACTTCCTTTGTGAATCATGATTCATCTAACTTATCACTGTTTCCGTTTGACAGATTTTCACAATATAAACGTATGAAGCGCGCATTAGGATTTATGCTACGATTCATTCACAATATTCGCAATAAAAATAATAAACGCACAGGCGCTCTAAGCGTTGGTGAGTTGGATGTATCTGAAAGAACATTGGTTCGTTGGTCTCAAATGGAAAGTTATCCTAGTGAATATAAATCGTTAACAAACCGCGTGAATTTTAAAACTAAAGGTAACTTATCGAAATTAAATTTATTTTTAGACGAAAATAAAATAATGCGCGTAGGTGGGCGATTAGGTAACTCGAACGAATTTACTTACAATAAAATGCATCCTATATTAGTAGATAGCAAACATCATTTTGGTTTGTTGTTGTTTCGACACGAACACTTGCAGCTCCTCCACGCAGGTCCCCAGGCATTACTTTGTCATTTACGCGAAATATGGTGGCCTTTGAGTGGTAGGAACCTCGCTAGGCGTGTAGTCAACGCTTGTGTTACGTGTACTCGCATGAAGGGAAGAATACTTACTCCTCCCATGGGTAATTTGCCCAAAGAAAGGATAACTCCCAGTTTTCCATTTATTCGATGTGGAGTGGATTACTGTGGGCCAGTTCTCATACTTAACCGTAAAGGTAGGGGTGCTCACACTATAAAGGCATACATATGTTTATTTGTGTGCTTCGCGACGCGCGCTATTCATTTAGAGCTAGTCAGTGATCTCACGACTGAGGCATATTTATTAGCATTAAAAAGGTTCATTTCTCGCCGTGGTAAACCACTACAAATATTTTCTGATAATGGTCGTAACTTTGTCGGGTTAATGAATGATTTTTCCGATTTCTTACGCAATTGTTCTTCTGATATTATAGAATACGCTACTAGCCAGCAAATTAAATTCAAGTTTATTCCCCCTTATTCTCCGCATTTTGGTGGTCTATGGGAGGCAGGAGTTAAATCATGCAAATATCATTTACGTCGTGTTGTAGGAAACGCGCACCTCACTTTTGAGGAGTTTAGCACAGTCCTATCACAAATAGAAGCTATCCTAAACTCCCGACCGCTCTCTCCTCTTTCTCCGAATCCTGATGACCTCACTCCTCTGACACCTGCTCACTTTTTGGTTGGTCGACCGCTAACTGCACCATCCTGCGATGACCTCAGCGACACTCCCGCGCACCGGCTGAAGCGTTATCAGAGAGTAGAACAAATACGCCAACATTTCTGGACCCGTTGGGCCAAAGAATATATATCAGAGTTGCAGGTGCGGACTAAATGGACCAAGGGATCGCCGGAGTTGAAGCCTAACTCACTCGTGTTGATAAAAGAAAACAATTTTCCACCTCTCAAATGGCATATGGGTCGAGTGCTTGCGACCATTCCAGGCAAAGATGGCATCTCCAGAGTAGCGGACATACAAACAGCTTCAGGCGTTGTTCGACGAGCTTACGCGAAGATTTGTCCTCTCATTCAAGATCAAGATGAAGCATGCGCATGATGAAGGATCATCAGGAATATTGAAAGCGGTCGCTTCCAAGGCCGGGGGCATGTTCGCGATTACGCTAAACTTTGTTCTTCATTACGGTGTCGTTCTACCAATCCACGCAAGTCACGTGACTATTTTAAACTTTTCCTATTGGATGTAATAAAAATGTTCCTACCAACCCCGCTCCTCGAATTTTGTAAGAAGATACGCCATTACACGCACGCATGCAAGACAATATACAGTTTTTAATTGAAATATCCCGAAATCCATAAAGAAAGTATCCTGTAATAAGCCAATCGTCATAAATAAGTACCTGACATCGCAAAGTAGGTACACTATGTATAAATTGTTAGTTGAATGAGTTAGTTGTACGCAATGTGTCGGCTTGCGCTGCCGCGTCATTGCGCTGCGTACAACAAGGAAACAAATGTAGCGGTGCATCGCTGCGTTTCTGTAGGGCTTCTATGGACGCTAACTTTATAATGGACACATTGGAAAAGTTGTAACGGTTTGAAAGCTTTCGCGATTTAGCCATCCCGCTAGAAGTGATCCACTCCCCGAGTATACCAACTCTATGGACGTTTATTATCAACTTTAGTTTTATTTACTTACTGAATTAAATTTATTTGTTATTAAGTTAATTTGTAGTTATCTATATTAATTGATCGAGCGAAGCGAGATTTCCAAATCAACTTGGGCAAATCGGCGTTGTATGTATGTTTGTTTGTCTGAGGATAACTTTCGAAGCCTTTATCCGATCATCGTGAAATTTGATATATAGGTAGGTAGTGATGGCACAATTTTGGTGTGACTCAATACGCTAAAAATGTTGGAGGGTTGTTGAGATATTGGGGTTCAAGAGGGGTAAAAAAATACGAGAATGGGACTATCCGGTCAAGTGGCACGCTTAATAAAATGTCTTTGTAAGTACATTTTGATCACGTTTTTATTTTTAGTTTAAACCCTGTAGTTTTTAAGTTGTTACCCATAGTATAAACTGAACTTTGATAAAATTCACAGGGTATTACCAGTAACCCCACACTGTTGAAATTTGGTATGCGTGTAGCTTTAGTGACACAAATATAGGCAAAAGTCTGAAATCCAGAATAGTAACTGCAATTTCTACCCCAAAAAAGTGTAACCATACAACATGAACTCCCGTACCTGTAATTTGAATGAAATTGTAGGTCAAGTAAGGTGGTTATTAATTTCGTGGCACTATTTTGATAGTCAAAGAGTACGAATAATATTTTTTTGTTTATATGGGAGACTCGCGAGATCTGAGTTCGGGGCGAACCACTAGTAGTATAAAAAGGAAAGATTTATGTATGTTTGTAAAAAATAAACTCAAAAATTACTGGTCCGATTTCAAAAATTATTTCCCCATTAGAATGCTGCATTATCCCTGAGTAGCATAGGCTACTTTTTAACCAACTGCGCAGAAGGAGGGCAATGTTTTTAATGAAAAACTGCGCGTGTGAAGTTGTGGATTGGTCAGCTAGTATCACATAAATAAATATAGTTTCGGAACCCTTGTCCTTGTCCTTGTTCCTCGCACTTGTCCGGTTTTATTTTTAATTATTATTTATAATCGAAGCAATTGATGCAGGTACGGTTATGAAAGAAAACGAAAAAAGTGTTGGCACCGCACCGCACCGCACCGCACCGCACACGTCGCACACAACTCAGACCTATTGAAGCAAACTGTTACATGTTCCGAGCGATGATGGAAACAGACAAGTGTCTGTTCTGACTCTGCATATCGGTACATCTCTCACCACTTGCGAAGCAGCACCAGACCACTATAAAATGGATAGAATTAATAGAAACCCACTTTATTGTACAGCATATACGATAAATCGATCATGCACAATAAAATAACAGCAAATGATTACAGTAAATCTCTAGGTTTGTTTGCTGCTTGCTATTGATTTGAATTGATGGATCGTGCGTCTCGGAGTTAGTTGCAGGGGGCGCTAGGTGCTGTTGCTCGAAGCTAACCTGTATTTTTAGGCCTTGTCAGAAAAGCAGCGCTGCATCCTACCTATCGTGATTCGAAGCAGCAAATGCTTAGACAAAGACCGTTTCGTCCCCATCCCCATTCCCCACGCAACATCATCATTACATGTAATTGTTGTGTGCAATATACATAGGTCACACTAAAAGTTTCCGGAATTGGCCACTTACATAAACAATATTTAAAAGTTATTACTACATTTGAAAATAGAACTCTTTAACCGTAGGATAAAATTTGTTTCATCTGATTGTCAACTGTTTTCACATTGTGGCGTCATTTTAAAAATTGCGTGATTACAATAACATGAATTTAACTCGGGAAAATTTTCGTTGCATGATTTTTTAAGATTTTAAGTGTAATTTTTCAGCTCAACAGAGCGTTGTTCGGCTTCGATCTGCTTTTGGCGAAAGAGCACCATGCAAGACGACTATTTATAGCTACTTTGCAGAATTCAAACGCGGTCGTGTCAACTTCCATGATGAAATTCGTGAAGGTTGCTCGTGCACCGCTGTGAACAATAAAAACATTGATGCTGTGTGCCGTATGATCGAAACAGACAGGCATGTGACCTACCATGAGATCTGGACATCTTTGGACATATGTATGAATTAAATACAGTCAATCCTACACAAACATTTAGGTATGAGAAAGCTGTGTTCTCGATGGATCCCACACAATTTGACTGATGCTCAAAAAACTTGGTGCCATGCTATGATTGCCAGATACAACGAAGGGGCTTCCAATTTGTTGTGGGACATAGTAACAGGTGACGAAACATGGATTTATAGCTATGATCTCAAAACGAAGCAGCAATCGAGCGTATGGGTCTTTCGAGATGAGCCGAAACTAACCAAAGTGGCGCGCGTGAAAAGTGCCTCGAAGCGGATGATTGCTTCTTATTTTAACAAAACTGGTCACGTGGCTACTGTTGCTTTAGAAAATCGTCGTACCGTGAATAGTGACTGGTACATGACCATATGTTTACCGGAAATTATTGACAAACTCCGCGAAAATAACGGTAAACGCCGTATCATCTTGCAGCACGACAATGCAAGTTCCCACACGGCCAGACAGGCAAATGAGTTTTTGAAGGCGAAAAACGTACAACTTATGAGTTATCCAGCATACAGTCCTGACCTGGCACCGTGTGACTTTTTTCTGTTCCCAAAAATCAAGAACCAATTACGGGATCAACTGTTTTCGTCACCAGAAGAAGCTGTCGAAGAATATGAAAAACATGTATCTGACGTCACCACGGAGGAGTGGCACAAATGTTTTCAAAATTGATTCAATCGTATGAAAAAGTGCATTGACGCAAAAGGAGACTATTTTGAGAAACAATAAATTCATTTTTGACCTTTAGTAGTATGTTTTTATTATTGATTCCGGAAACTTTTAGTGTGCCCCTCGTATTGTGACGACCTCCGTAGCCGACTGTGACGCAGGAGGTAGCGGGTTCGATTCCCGCCACGGGACAAATGTTTGCATGATGTGCAAATATTTGTTCCGGGTCTGAATGTTTTTCTATATATTATAAGTGTGTATTTACAGAAAAAAAGTATATAAGTATTCTATCAGTTAACTGGTTCCCATAGTACAAGCTCTGCTTAGTTTGGGGCTAGATAGCGTTGCTTGAAATGTCCACCAATATTTATTTATTTATTGTGTGTAAAATTATGTAGGAACAAATAAATGTATTTTGATCACTCATGCTCTGAAAGTTGGTCATTGTTAGTTCAATAACTTATGCGTAAATGCCCTTATGGTCGTAAGTAAATTCGAAAAAAGAATGAGGCTCATTGCATTCATAATTTACTAAAATGAAGTACAACCTGCATGACAAATCTTTATTTCTATTTCTATAAACTAGTGGTTCGCCCCGAACTGAGATCTCGCGAGTAAAACCAAAAATATTAAAACCATAAAAACCAAAAAATATTATTTGTACCTTATCTTTGACTATCAGAATAGTGGCACGAAATGATAACCCACTAACTTGACCAACATTTTCATTCTGCATTTATTCTGCAGCAGTTATTCTAGATTTCAGACATTTCCCTATATTCACTGATGTACCCTGAGAATTTTGTTAAAGTTTAGTTTTTATTATGGCAAATAACAAATAATTTAAACTCTACAAGGTGTATACTAAAAATAAAAACGGGGTCTGAATGTGCTCACAAAAACATTTTATTAGACGTGTCATTTGACCGGACCCACATATCTTAACAACCCCCCCCCCCCCCCCCCACCCTCATTTTTAGCTTATTTAGTCACACTAAAATTGTGCCATCACTACCAAATTTCTCGATGTTTGAATAAACACTTCGAAATGTATCCTCGGACAAACAAACATATGTACATACAACGCCGATCTGCCCAAGTTGAGTTATAGATCGCAAATTTTCTTTTTAGCAACAAACTGTTATAAAGAGTTTTTGAATTCCCTCGCATTCGTTATGACAAGTTACGTATTGTTACGCCGAGGCTGTTAAACAATGAGTAATAATCGAACCTTCTCGAACGCTTTTATCTTGCTGTGTTATTGTTGCTATTGTTTGTGGTTTCGCAGAATGGGGAGTGGCCATTGTGTCGAGGGACCGACCCTTTCCTGGAAGGATCGACATCGTTCTCGAACAATCGAAATGTGTGCGATATAAATAGGCCGGAGAGATGGCCGGACAGTCTCAGTCAGTCTTAGTGAGTTAGTCTCAGCGAGGCCCTGGAGGACTGACGTGGGAAGGGTCTCGCGTGAACAGTAGTTGCTCCCGAGTCAGTCTGGATTAAGCTATACGTGCGATCATTTCGGTGACTTTAAGTGGTGTGAATTAGTGTGTTGTGATACGTGTGACCAAGTTCGTGTATTCATCGTTTAGTGTTGAATAAAAGTGTTATTTTGGTTAAATCGATTCCCATTATTTTATCCCGAACCCTCAGCTTGTAACAGTATTTATACTCTGGTGTAAGCGATTATAGCACCCTCGACTCATTGCGTTCTTGCGCGCTTTTGCTTGCTCGTATGCCAAAATCGCTTACGCCCCTCGTACAACAATTTACTATTTCTTTCTTCTTTCACATAGAAACAAACATATAACAACCAAATAAATACTTATTTGTATTGCAAATTACAATCTGCGCTATAAGCGATCTCTTCCAGAGAACAATCTAGGTACAGTTGTCTAACATCACACTGAACCCAGATTGCTAGATTTTCGACTCTCGGTAATCGTCCATCGGGCTCATTATACGCATCGACCTATTTTACACGGCACAGGTAGGCCATCCGTGTAAACAAAGAATACTTAATATAGTTATGTAATATCAAAGACGGCGTCACGCGTCGCATGCTAATGCGCCTAAATAGCGTGGTAGCCGGATAATCACCTATCAATTGACTCCTAAAGTACTCTATATTAACCGCTTTTGTGGGAAAAGTTCGATCATTTGCAAATAAGATAGTAGAAGATAGAATAAGGTGTCAGTCGGGATTATTCCAGAATGTCGAGAAGTTAACTCATTCGTTGGCAGTTGGCAAGAGGGCACGTTCGCTGAACTTGGAGTGGAATGTGGCGGTGGCCGGCATAGGGCGGCACGCGACACCGGCCCGTGCCGCAGTCGCCGTAACTAACGCACAGCCGCAGCTGTTTCTCTCTATTTATAGGGTGCCCTCTACCCATAGCTGATATCACAGGCGCAGCACCGACTAGACTAGGCGACTGTACCAGCGCCGCGTTCCTGTCGTGCTGCAACCTAAAGATAAGATAAGATAAAGATTCATTTATTTGTGATACATGGTTACATTAGTTGTTAATTAAATAATAGGTAGAGCCATGATCAGCATACAAGCATGCAAAATTAATTAATAAAATATATGAATTATCAGTTCATTATAAATAAACTAGCTGTTGCCCGCGACTTCGTACGCGTTTCACTTCTAAATATGTAGGTAACCTAGAAATAAAGCTAAATCTGCTGTTGCAACTTGACATCCCATTTTTATCCCCTGAGAAATTATTTGTGGGATAAAAAGTAGCTTATGTGGTAATCCAGGTTATATAGGTACTTATACCAAATTTCATCGAAATCAGTTCCGCAACAAACAAACAAATAAACAAACATCCACATTTATTCACATCACTTTATTCATCACATTATATATTATCATTCACATTTATTTATCATATTAGTGTTACGTAAAAAAAATTGCACAAAACAATACACACTAAATTAAACTTTTAAGACAAACTAAAAGAAAATTATACACATCAAAAAGGTCTAAGCAACACCTACAAATTTAGAATATTTTTAATTTTATAAATTTTGTTTAAATTATTTCTTTTCTTTTTAAATTAAATGATATTTCTATGTTGTATTTGTATGTTAAACTCGATAAATTTCATAAAAAAAATGTTTATTTACAAATAAAATATAAGTATAAGTAGTAATATGTGTATTTTCTTCTGACCAAAATGTTCTACTCGTAGTCCTTACAATTTCAAATTTCAAACTCTACGCCCCTATGAGGCCGTGTCCTAAAAGTGCATAACCTCTTTAAGCTCGGAAACCTTCAAATGAGGTACTCATGTAATACGGTGACTTTCGAGACATTCCAATTTTAAAGAGTATTTGCATAAGTTTTTAAGTGAGTTCAACCTTTTTTTGAATAAAATCGCATTGAGTTTTCAAACATGTGTCAAAATAAACAGTAATTTAAATCAAAATCACTAAGCAGTATTGATATCAACCTCGAAGCAAATCACCGGCCAAAATAACTTTCTACCCCATTTTTACCCCATTAGGGGATGCATTTCAATAAAATACGAAACACGTCTTTCATCAATTCTGTTAAAAAAGGTTTATGCAAAATTCGAAGTAGTTTGGACCAAGGAATCACGTTGTCTCATACAAACTCAGCCCCCCTTTTTCACCCCCTTACGGGCAGAATTTCGGAAAATTCTTTCTTATCGGATGCTTACGTCATACAAAGAATACACCCTCCAAGTTTCAAGTCTCTACGATCAGCGGTTTAGGCTGTGCGTTGATCCGTCAATCAGTCATTCAGGACAAAGCCTTTTATAAGTATAGATTAAAAATCTGTCAAGTCATTCGAATTTGTATGTGTAAATTCCTAATTAATAAATTAATAAAAATATTCGTCTATATAGTATTAAGACTCGTGTATATTACATTAAAACTTAAAAAAGTATTTTATTAAGTTTTAATGTAAAATTATGAATTTGGTCATTTGGGTAGGTGATTGAATATTTTCTGATTGACACTGTTATAATGCAGCATTGCTTTTAGGCCAACAAATTTTGGAGCCATAGCGTTGGCTTTTAAAGTTATTAAATAATGTCATGTACTTCTTTACAAATAAAGCTATTTCTTATATATACAGATTATACATTGAGGATAATGTCAAGATATTAAGGTCAACGAAAAAAGCATTACACCTGTCAGTTTGTTTTAATTTACACATTGCCCTCACACACTTCTTCTGCGCTTTAAATATAGATTAATTTCCAGTTGAATTACCACAAAACATAATAGCATACCTGAGTATTGATACAGCATAACCATGATAGGCAGTGTTAACTGTTGGTGAGTTTGAAAGTTTAGAGAGCATGTACAGGGCCTAGGACTGTTGACTTAGTCTATGACACAAACTCTAGACATGAGAGCGCCAGTCAGAATACGAGTCAATAAATAAGCCTAAAAATTTTGTAGAGTCAACGCGTTTAACTTTTTGTCCTAAATAATTGATGTCAATGTAATTAATTCTAACAGCTGTAATCCTAAATGTTAATACATGTGTTTGCTTATCTTTAAATTCATTGAAGTCAACCATTTTATTATGTCACTAAGAGTATTGTTGACGTCATTTTCAAGCAATGATTTGTTCTTTCCCGTAAACACAATCGTATTATCATCTGCAAACATAATAGTTTGATGTTTAGATATTTCAGGTAGATTATTTATATATACGATGAAAAGTAAAGGTTCAAAAATGCATGTCCATGTCTCCACTGTTTTTTCTAGTGAATCAAGAAAAACACTCACATCATGGTACGAAGGAGACCTATAGAGAGCTATTATTGTGAACGTATTTTCGAATGATAAGACAAGAAGTCAATAACAAGACAGTTAGCCAGATGAAACGGCGGCTCGGATATACACATTTACAAGTAAACCTTGTCTATAAAACACCACGATGCCATCGTTCTGGTTCAAATAGTATTTAGACAGGTGTCATTCATAGTTTTTCAAGTTGATAGAGGTAAAAGTAATATCTAGTCGACATTCCGTTAAAATTATCAGATCGGGAATGAAATTTAGTCTTGAAACAAATATCATAAAATTATCAAGATTTTTATTTACACTTATAATATTCTGTGAAACAACAGTTAACTGTTTTGTTACATCACCCAGGCACTGCAGGCATTGGCGAGGCGATTCTAGTTGAAAGCTTGGTACTATACAAATGTCATCCAGATCCTGAGTTATATCAATACAATCCATAATTATTTATTTAGAAAAACAAACGAATCGCAGTATGTTCTAGGTAGGTTGCTATTCTCAATATATAAGGTCACTCTTGATATTATTTTAATGATAAAAGCAGATAATATTCCGTGTTACGCCAGGTTTCATAATATAAGACCGCTACTGCGGTATACGGTAGACAGCTACTGTTAGAAAGGAACAAAGACTACTACGAAACGCAATAAAATAAATAACAGCCTTCTACATCTTTCCTTTTTTTTACTTTCAAAAAACTTTCAGTGTGTCCCACGTATACATGGGATGTGTGCGTGCTTGTGGAATGCGCTGGCTGGTTAATGTTCACAACACTCGGCCCTACTCAACTACTCGCTGGCACCGCGCACACTCGCGGATCCGGGCCGAGTTTATTTTCATTTCTCTGAACAGATGCGCATTCAATATTACTAAGTAACCTTCGAAGGGCGACCGCACAATATATACAAGTGATTGCCCTAAAGTGCGGCGATAAATATCACATTCATTCGTAGTGCTCGCTTACAATTTGTATAACGGTAATTACGGACGCGTGTGCCGATACTTTAAAACACCGGTATCTCGTATAATAGTATCTATGAATAAGTAGGTAGGTATTTGATCGGGTCCATACATCGCATTGTTAAATTTCAACAAAGTACTGGAGAGGCATTTAATGGGACATTGGTTTAATTATTAACTCCTTTATTTCAGATTATAAAATATTTAAAATCAAATGCCACATTTAATAATGATACAATACGTAACTAGTGGTTCGCCCCGAACTGAGATCTCGCGAATTTACCATAAAAACAAAACAAATATTGTTCGTAATCTTTGGCTATCAAAATAGTGCCACGAAATAAATTCCAACATTCTTGACCTACAGTTTCATTCAAATTACAGGTAACGGGAGTTCATGTAATTTGGTTATCCTTTTTTGGGGTACAAATTGCAGTTATTCTAGATTTTAGACTTTTGCCTACACGCATACCAAATTACAGCTCTGTGGGGTCACTGGTGTATCCTGTGAATTTTGTCAAAATTTAGTTTTTACCATGGCTAATAACTCAAAAACTACAAAAACTTTACTAAAAGTAAAAACGGAGTCGAAATGTATTAATGAATACCTTTCATTTGACGTCTCACTTGACCTAATAGTCTCATTTTCATATCTCAACAAACCCCCCCCCCCCCCCCCCAACCCATTATTTGTTATTATTATATTGTATTTGTATTATGAAACTGTAGGTTATTTGGTTATGCATATCATGGCACTATTTTGATAGTCAAAAACTCAGAATACAGAAGTTCTTTCTGTATTCTGTAGTCAAATATCACAATTTTTTTTTTTAGTTTTTATGGGAGACTCTCGAGATCTCAGTTAGGGGCGAACCACTAGTTATTCTATTAGTCTACGAGCAAAACAGATAAGCGGTTGTAACTCTGGACGGAACGACATACGACAGACAGGCGGATATGAAGAGTGTTTCGTGTTAGACTGCGGAACCCCAAAAATAATAATATCTCATAGAGTATTATTAGCATCAGATTTTATCGCGAGTACCAAATGTTAATAAACCTGATTTTAACCAGTTTAGTCGTTTATAGCCTACATGAGCTGTTTCGTCCGCGTCAAAGGACACTTAAGTACCGCGAATACGATTAACATTATGCATGGCATTATTGATCGAGCGAAACGAGATCTCCTAATCAACTTGGGCAAATCGGCGTTTTATTCTATTTTATTTTATTGATTGGGCGAAGCGAGATCTCCAAATCAACTTGGGCAAATCGGCATTGTATGTATGTTTGTTTGTCCGAGGATAACTTTCGAAGCGTTAATTTGATCATTGTGAAATTTGATACATAGGTACATAGTGATAACACAATTTTGATGTGAATAAATGAGCTAAAAATGTTGGGGGGTTGTTGAGATATTGGGGTTCAAGAAGGGTAAAAAAAAAAAAAAATGAGATTATTAGGTCAAGTGGGGCGTCAAATGAAAGGTCTTCATTAGTACATTTAGACTACGTTTTTATTTTTAGTAAATTCTGTATAGTTTTTGAGCCAGTGCCAGAATAAAATATGAACTTTGACAAAATTCACAGGGTACACCAGTGACCCCATAGTGCTGTAATTTGGTAGCTTAAGTGACACAAATATAGGCAAAAGTCTGAAATCCAGAATAACTGCAATTTGTACCCTAAAAAGTATAACCAAAGTACATAAACTCCCGTTACCTGTAATTTGAATGAAACTGTAGGTCAATTTTATGGTTCTTTATTTCGTGGCACTATTTTGATAGTCAAAGATTACAAATAATATTGTTTTGCTTTAATCGGAATAACTAGTTAGTTAAATTCTTGTAGTTTTTGAGTTATTTATTAGCCATAATCAAAAATAAATTTTGACGAAATACACGGGGTACACCAGTGACCCCACAGTGCTGAAATTTGGTATGCGTGTAGCTTTCGTGACACAAATATAGGGAAAAGTCTGAAATCCAGAATAACTGCAATTTCTACCCAAAAAAAGATTGTCCAATTTACATAAGCCCCCGTTACTTGTAATTTAAATTAAAATAGAGGTCAAGTTAGTTGGTAATGCATTTCAGGGCACTTGCACACAGGGTCAAAGATTATGAATAATATATTTTTTGTTTTTTTGGGAGATTCGCGAGACATTATATATAACACTAGTTAATAACAGAAATCATAATTAATGAATTACAATTAATCATTATTTTGTTTCCAGTTTTAATGAGTAGGTAGGTACTTAAATAACCATGAGATGTAGACATCGCGCTGTGCGCGGAACGCAAACCTAATAAAAAACAGTTTTTGTAAAAAGATACGTAATCTTAATAGATAGGTATGTTGTACTACAACTTCATAGGCGTTAGCCCCGAGGCCAAAAAAACTATCCATCGAAAAACCTGATTCCCCACAAAGTGATTTACCAAAGGGAAGGGTTGCGCTGAAATAGCGGTGACAGCAGAAGACCAAACATTGTTTATTTACACTGAGGCTGCAAGATCTTTGTAAGTTTGGGCACAGTGTGTGTATTTTAGCTTTGAATAATGTTAATCGTTTAGGTAATCGGATCATTGTATCATAGTACTCGTAGATCCCTTGTTTAGGCAATGGCAGTGAACCCAAACACAATGGATAATAAAACATGTGGTATAAAGAGTAACTAGCGGTGTGATATCCACATGAAGGTTGCGGCGAACGGGTGGCGGGGGACGCGCGCTATCGGGCCATTGAATAAGTGTAAAGGCGCACTTTCTAAATGAGAGGCGCCTCAAACTCCGGGAAGACTGCGTTGCGGGCGCGGTGCGGTGGCGGTGCGGTGGCGGTGCGGTGGCGGTGCGGTGGCGGTGCGGTGGCGGTGCGGTGGCGGTGCGGTTGCGGTGCGGTGAGGGGCGGATGATGGCTCAAAGCGACCGCAGCCCGCTCTCCTTTGTCGCGAAACCAATTCCTGGAATAAGCGTCTTGCTTATTTATTAGTATTTTACTCACCTGCATTGTACGTTATTATGTTTCATGACCTTTTCGAGGCAAGCAAACAATTATTATCGGCAGTACTAATTATCTCTACCTCTTTTTAGGGTTCCGTATTAATGAATGAAAACACTTTATTGTACACCTTATAAAATAAAAATTACAGACAACATAGAAGACACAAAGCAAATAGTACAATGGGCGGTCTTATCGCTTTGAAGCCATTCCAATTACCATTCCTGGAATATCGAGAATCCACACCTAGCACGCGAATCGTCACGGTCACGGACAGCTGATTGGTCCGTTCGAACTACCTGACTGATTGAACGGCGAGGCCTACCTCAATTTCTTGCGTAATAACCTCAACGGCCTATTAGAAGATATGGACCTGTTAACAATTAGGCACATGATTTTCCAAAACGACGGCGCTCCATGCCACTTCGCGAGAATTGTTAGAGAACATTTGGACGAAAGATTCAGAGGCAGGTGGATCGGCCGTGGAGGACCTATTTCGTGGCTGCCGCGGTCCCCCGACTGGAACCCGATCGATTTGTTTTTGTGGGGCTACTACAAAGAATTAGTTTACGCCAAAGAAATCAGCAATATGGCCGAATTAAGAACAAAATTAAGATAGGCCGAAGAAAAAATGAAGGCAAATAGAATAGCTTTCATAACGATTAAAGGAAAACTTTTTAAGACGATGTAGGATTTGTATCGACCAAGAAGGTCGACATTTTGAAAACTTTTTGTAAATAAATAATTAATAAATTATACTTGTTGTTTTATTTAATAAATTTAGCTAAACTAAAATAAATAAAACATTTAAATATTAATTAAATCTTACTTTCCTGCAGTCATTTTTGGTTAGTTAACAAACGAATTAAGCTTAGGAATGATAAAATGGCCAATATCTATTTTCTAATTAGATACCTAGCTAATTTTAAGAATTTTCCACCTCGCCGTCTTTGAAGGCCGATTTTAGCCAAAGTATCCCATTAAGTACTAGTTTTTTTAATGATTATGAAAGCTGAGAGTCTGCAGCATTCTCAAGACTTATTTAAGAACCATGAAATCACTTGTTTAGATTTTTAATTTCAAATTGAAAATTTAAGTCATAATTCACCACATGTAATTTTTTGACTTTACACCAACATTTTCATAGTTTTGATCAAAGTCACGTGGCTGATTATTTTATACATAAAAGAACAACTCTGAAAATTCAGTAGCAAAAAAAAAACTCCAGAAAGTTGTCTACCTTTTTTTAAAGAATTTCTTATGTTGTTAAAGTCAAAAATTCGGAACAAAATTCATAACTCGAAAAATATAAAAAATCGCGGAACATACATGGGGGTAATTCGGGTACCCCAAGGGGTGTTCTATCTCTGGACTTTCGCTTGACACTATTTTTCGGAACACCCTGTATAATAATTATTTATAACCCGTAGTCCGCCGGCGGCGGCGAAGGCGGCGCGGGGTCCGAAGCGGAATGCGGAACCCGCGGCGCCCCGCATGTCCCGGGAAACGGACCGACACGCCGACGTTAATATTTACATGACAATGTCATCGCGACCCTTCAGCTCCCGGCTCCTGCAAGATGGATTGGAAGAAGGAGCGCTACTTTTTCAGCGTCTGGCCTCGCGGACATGTCTAGTCGCTAAATACGTTTAGTGAAATTTGTGCATGCCGGCTTTAATCTTTGACTAATAAATTGGTGCCACGAAATACATAACCAACCTACGTGACCTACAGTTTCATTCAAATTACATGTAACACATGTAAGGTAAAGGGTACAAATGGCAGTAATTCTGGATTTCGGACTTTGCCTATATTTGTGTCACTAAAGCTACACTAATACCAAGTTTCAGCATTGTGGGGCCACTGGTGTACCCTGTGAATTTTGTCAAAGTTTTGTTTTTATTATGGCTAATAAAAACTGGAAGGACCAAAACCTATTAGACCTCAGGAAATATAAGCATTTTGTAAGTGTGCGATTAATATGGCAAACTCTACCTGCTTAGTATTAGGTTGGGGAAAAAGTTTCTTCGCATTTTTTAAGAAAATTCAATACATTTTTTATTATAGTTTATTTACATTTAACTAAAGTATGTAGGTACAATTTTGTTCGATAACTTTTTGCCATCTTGTAGGTAGGGACATGATCCCATTGCTATAGAAATTTTGGGGCGTCTGATCAAAATACCGCGACAAGTGGTTTTCGCAGTCCTCTCGTGATGTTAACCTGACACTGCCTAAAGAATTCTGAAGAGACCGAAACAGGTGGAAATCTGAAGGTGCAAGGTCAGGACTATACGGCGGATGCATTAACACCTCCCAGCCAAACTCTCTTAATTTTTGCTGAGTGGCTAAAGATGTGTGAGGTCTAGCGTTATCATCATGAAAAATCACACCCCTTCTGTTGATTAATTCCGGCCGCTTTCTCTGAACTTCTTGCTTTAATCTCATCAGTTGTTCGCAGTAGAGTTCAGAATCGATGGTCCTGCCTGGTGGTAACAGCTCATAATGGATAATGCCCTTCCAATCCCACCACACACACAGCATCACCTTGTTGCGAGTTAACCCGGGTTTCGCCACAGTCTGTGAAGCCTGACCGGCCTTGACCACGAACTTTTTCGCACGTTCTTATCGTACGTGATCCACTTTTCATCACCAGTTATCAGCTTTTTCAAAAATGATTCGGTTTCATTACGTCGTAATAAAGAATCACAAATGAGTACACGGTTCATTAGGTTTTTTCAGTGAGCTCGTGGGGTACCCAAATATCGAGCTTTTTTGTGTAGGGTGAACTCATCTAATTCTGTGACTCGCCTAATTCAGTGGTATTTGGTTTGAGCTCTACCATAGGCCTGTACGAGCGAAATCAATGATTGGAAATACAACCTTATGCCTCTGTAATAATGTTCAAATTCGTCTGTAAAGTTTGGGGACGCTCGAGTGAGCGAGATAGTAACAACGAATGGTTTTGTCAGTCCGCGCGCAAATCTCGCCGGTTTCGGCAGTGTCTGTGAATTGGTGGCGAACTTTGCTCTATTTATGTAAGTATTTAACCGATTTCTTAGCTTCTTTCTATTATAATGAATTGTAAATGATATTTCCTTGATGTGGCAGTAAAAAATTCGTCATAGTTCTGCGTCGTTTTAGTGTTAGAGCTTATTTTGTTCGTCAAAAATATTATCGTTTTAGCAGTTGAGTGGTTTTTGTGCTATCACAGAATTAGAGTAGTTATATACAATTATTTGTGGTTTTCACTGAAAGTATTGACTTATTTTGAGTTTAGTAGACAAGATTGATGTTATTTGATTAGTTTTATCTTGTCTCAATTAAAATGATGACTTTAAGCCAATATTATATGTATATTTTGCTATCACGGAATTGAGTGAGACTTTTTTGCACTTGTCACGTAATTACGTGAGTAGTTTTATTACCAAATTTCGCAGCATTTGTTTTATTAATACGAGCTGCAAATTTAAACAGACGCTAAATCTAAGCAGGTATGTAATTATTATTATAATTTGCTTGTTTACTTTCAGATTTCATGGAAGACAAAAAGAACCGAAAGTATTCGGAGTCTGATCTGAAAACCGCCGTCGAAAATGTTTTGAGTTCAACAATGACAGTATACAGAGCTTCTAAGGAGTTTAAGATTCCATGGACGACGTTAAAAGAGAATGTGACTAAGTACAAAACTCTACGAGAGGATAATCAAGATGCACAGATCGTCATGTCCTAATGCGACGATTTTTAAGTGTGATATGTGTTTTGCCGAAGAATAATTCTAGAAGATATTACTAAAATGTATATCTTGTTTTTTTATGTTTATATGTTAATTTTAAGATTTTAATTTTGTACAACAAAAATAAGTTAACTTGCCTAATTCCGTTATATCGGAGTTAAAGTAGTAGCTATCACGGACTTAAAGAGGTCACCACGGAATTAGGAAAGTTGACTTGCTTTAGTAAATTTGATATAACTTTTAAGATTTTAGAAAAAACTGTGATTAATTGTGCCTATATTCCTGATAAAAGACTGATTGAAACTCATGCGAAGCCTGAATAAAAATAATTAATAATTTATTGGTATTTTATTACTCAAATGCCTTTATCACGAAATTAGATGAGTTCACCCTACCCAGTTTTTTTCAAATGCGCCAAAACTGTTTTGTGGTCAATTCCCAGTTCTTCAGCTACGTCGTAACTACTGATATGCCAATCTTGCTCTACTTTTTCAAAAATGGCATCAATTTTATCCGTAATAGGGCGACCAGAGCGACGTGCATCTTTGACATCAAAATTTCCGGATTGAAAACGCTTAAACCAAATTTGTGCTACTCTCACAGACACTGCACTAGTTCCATAAACATCGCAAATTTTTTTCGCGGCTTGCGTTGCATTTTTACCTTTTATGTAGTAAAATTTTAAAATGTGTCGAATTTCTTCATTAGATTCACTCATCTTTACAGTACGAAAAACAAATAAAAATCACACATTTTCCTAATTTAAATTTGGAATTATCTTCTTTAAAATTTAAACTTTTAATGATACCAAAACCAGCCAGATACAAATAGTATAGCCAAAGATATTTTATACATACTATGTTCATACATACATACTATTATGCGAAAAGACTTTTTACCCAACCTATTATTAAACGCTAAATTAATATGCATCCAATCCCGGGTTCCCGAAATTTTATTTTTAATAAAAATATTCTAAGAAGCCGCTTCCATAAATTGCTAGCCAAAAATCAACTTTAGGTAAATATGCATCCGAATATCCGATCACTAGTGATGACTAATATTACACAAAACGATAAATATATCCATATTTAATATATTAAACGATAATACAAATTGTATAACAAAAATATTTTATTGTTCTTTTATAAGGACTACAACAATTATACAATTAGGTTACTTAATACTAATATTAAACAAGGTACTTTATGTATGATCAGCCCTGGTGTCCACAATTTAGGAATTATTGTAACGTAATATTATTGTACGTGCCTAAATCAATAAAATGCTTATCATATCATTCAAATAGCCAAAATTAACTACGGAAACATGGACTGCCCATGTCCGGAAGCCTTCACTGTGCGTGAGCCGACACGCGCTTATTCAATTTAATTTGTGCTTTACACGGATGTCACAATTATCTAATTGCCCCCTAGGTTAGATAGATCTTAGCTTACTAATTGAGACATGTGTTGGTATTGCTGTGATACCGTCCAGTATGAATAATAACATTCCGCAAGTGAGTGAGCACGCGGTTGCACCGTTCCTACTCGATGGAGCACACGTGCTTTACGTATCTTACTATATGTGAAACAATCTAAACTAGTGGTTCGCTCCGAACTGAAATATCGCGAATTGTAATCTTTGACTATCAAAATAGTGCCACGAAATAAATAACCAACTAACTTGCCCTACAGTTTCATTCAAATTACAGAAAACGGGAGTTCATATAAAGTGGTTACTCTTTTTTGGGGTACAAAATGCAGTTATTCTGGATTTAAGACTTTTGCCTATATTTGTGTCGCTAAAGCTACATGAATACCAAATTTCAGCATTGTGGGATCACTGGTGTACCTACCCTGTGAATTTGACAAAGTTTTGTTTTTATTATGGCTAATAACTCAAACACTACAAAGATTAAACTAAAAATAAAAGCAGGGTTGAAATGTACTAATGAAGACCTTTCATTTGACGTCCCACTTGACCTAATAGTTTTATTTTAATTTTTTTTTACCCCTCTTGAACCCCAATATCTAAACAACCCCCCCCCCCACATTTTGAACTTACTTAGTCACACCAAAATTGTTCCATCATTACTTACCTATGTATAAAATTTCACGATGATCGGATCAACGCTTCGAAAGTTATCTTCGGACAAACAAACATACATACATACATACAACGCCGATTTGTCCAAGTTGATTTAGAGATCTCGCTTCGCTCTATTATTGATAATCAAATCTTGTAACCAGTGGTTCGCCCCGAACTGAGATCTCGCGAGTCTACTATAAAAACAAAAAAAAAATTATTCGTAATCTTTGAATATACTTTGAAATAGTGCCCCGAAATAAATAACCAACTACTTGACCTACAGTGGCATTTAACTTACAGGGAACGGCAGTTCTTCTTAATTTATTATTCATTTTTGGGATACAAATTGCAGTTAATCTGGATTTCAGACTTTTGTCTATATTTGTGTTACTTAAGCTACACCCATACCAAATTACAGCACTGTGGGGTCAGGTGTACCCTGTGAATTTTGTCAAAGTCAAAGGTATTGTTGCGCGAGTCACCTTTAGAATATTTGTTTTTGTGTTTTGGGAGACTTGCGAGATCTCAGTTCGGGGCGAACCACTAGTTATTTATAATCTTTATGCATCTCCAGATAAACAAAAATGCAAAGAGCGTCTACTAATTGGGTAAGCAACAAAACCAAAGTGACAGCTGAATCTGACGCGGCGACGGATGCGGCGTTGTCACTCCAATATATCACTTTCGTAAATGTTTTTTTTACGCGAAAATTGTGGCGAGACTTGTTTACATCAGAGACAAAACAGACAGACATCAGGGTTAAGTAAAAATATCCACGTTGATATATTTATTTTGAATAGCGTATTATTATAGAGGTGGCGATGTCGGGCGCGTTGGCATTTTGGCACGGGCGGCGGGCGGCGGGCGGCGGGCGGCGGGTGGCGGCACTATTTCGAGCGCTACGTACACACAGTCTACTACGGACGATGTTACCCGACGCCACGTGACGCGACGCCCGGTCACAGTAATAGTTACTATGTATTCTTTGGTGGCTGTGACCTGCGCTACGTACGCTACGTACGCTACGTACGCTACGTGGCTAAACAAACGTACAACTCAAGTCTTAACGATATTACATTAGATTGATTGAAATAATAAAAAGTGACTTCCTACTTGTTCCCATTTCATTCAATAATGGAATTTGAAAACGTTCCACTAAAAGCTCGAGTAAATAAATCTGAAGGAAACAGAACTGAAGCAATTTGTGCGGATATCGGATGACTCGTGAAGTCGCGGCCGACCGAGCCGAGGCCGGAGGCGGGCGCCAGTCAGTACAGGGTTTGTCAGCCAGTACCTAGATACAATACATATTGCGGGAACTTTTTACGGAATATAATACGTATTTTAGTATTAGTATTTATTTATTTGATCGGAAATTCAGAACGGATTACCCAATCACACTAATTAATTTAAAAGAATTCAAAACATCAATAACTAAAATTGACAAATTAAAATCTTAATCACGTTATACATACGTAAGTATACAAATTATTAAACATAAAATAATACTCAATAGTATAAATAAATTCATCAAATAATACACATTAATAATAAATTGAATTGTTAAATAATAACCCATTCATCAATCCAACAATACCTCAGACATACCAGCATTCATTTCTCTCATTCTTCTGCTTCCTGCCTGACGCGAGGTTGGCACAACATGTATTACTCCTCCACATCTCTCTATCAGCCGTCATCTCCGTTGTCACTTCCTTCCTACCCATATCATTCTTCACACAGTCCATCCATCTCTTCTTCGGCCTTTCTCTACTTTTATATCCATCCATATTCATATCTAACACTCCTTTAGTACGCATGACATGCCCATACCACGCTACCCTCTTACTCCTCAATTTTTCTATCAGTGATTAATTCCTCCCGTCTACATATCGTCAGCAAATATATCGCAGTCAGGGTTGGCAGTTGGCAGCTAGGAGTTCGTTGAGCGCGGTAGCGGACAGTCACCGCGGGATGACGGGACCTAATACGGCACGAGCGAGGGTACAGCAAGAAGCCTATAGTGATGTGAAGAACAGCGTCGAAAATTAACCTACATGTATATGGATACATGTATACATGTAGGTTAATTTTACCTACTCTATACTAATTGATCGAGCGAAGCGAGATCTCCAAATCAACTTGGGCAAATCGGCGTTGTATGTATGTATGTATGTTTGTTTGTCCGAGGATAACTTTCGTAGCGTTTATCCGATCATCATAAAATTTGATACATAGGTAGGTAGTGATGGCACAATTTTGTAATGACTAAATGAGCTAAAAATTTTGAGGGGGGGTTGTTGAGGTATATGGGTTCACGAGGGGTAAAAAAAATGAAAATGAGACTATTAAGTCAAGTGGGACGTTAAATTAAAGGTCTTCATTAGTACATTTGAACCCTGTTTTTATTTTTAGTTTAATGTTTGTAGTTTTTGAGTTATTAGCCATAATAAAAACAAAACTTTGACAAAATTCACAGTGACAATTTGACAATTTTTTTTCAAATTTTAATTCAAATTCCAGTAACCCCACAATGCTGAAATTTGGTATTCGTGTTGTTTTAATGGTACAAATAAAGGCAATGAAGTCTCAGGGCTTTTTGTAATTTTACTACCTTCACAAGTTTTTAGTGCATTGGTTATCAGTGCAGCGTCATTGACCGATCGATTAGGCAACTGAGTAGCAGCTGATTTGTGAATGTACGAAAGACATAGGTTCTGCGCATACGCGCGATAAGGACGGCTGCGTCGCTAGCGGCAGTTGGGCTTGTAACGGCTGCTGTGATGATTCACATTGTATACCGTTTGTGGGGGTATTAGCTGATTTCGAGCTATTATCCGGCGACAAAGATCCCTCAGTATAATGCTGTAAGCCCATAGGACCACTTTCTTGGTCAAAACTCTTCATGTGACAAGCCCCGCGCTTTGTGTTTATTTTACTCACACTAACAACTGAGGCTGGTTTTTGTGAGAAAATACTAGATTTCAAATCACTGTATTCTTCCTTAGTTACGCAATTTGCCTTTACCGTTTTCATCTCGTTTTGAAGCACCGCCTTGTAACATCAATGTGGTCAAAACGTAACCGGAGTTTAAGTACGTATGCGTAATACGTAATTTTTTTGTATTTTGGGAGACTCGCGAGATCTCAGTTCGGGACGAACCACTAGTCTGTTTGAATTGTTTTCTTATAAATTGAGAGCATGACTTCTTTCACGACTTTTCTCTTTACTCTCGTGGTTTCGGACTTGGCTATCACCGCCCTTCTCAAAAAACCACCCCGTATAGGTAGATTATGACCTGGATTAAGAAATTCATAGGCTACTATATACGAACAACCCACGCGTGCGAAGTTGCTGGCGGAATCTAGTAACTATAGAAGCACGTACCTAGCCGGCGCGCGGCGACCGATGACGCGGCGATCGGCGGGTGACTCTATTAAGCGAATAGATTCGCTCAACAATCTGCATTGTTGGACAGTAATAGCGCAGTCTATCTATAATAGCTCGGTTACGTGTTGTGGAATCACACTCGTCGGGCGTCGCCTTGAGGCGGGCGCGTGACGTTCTGATGAGAGTGTTGGCAGCCGCTTGCATCGTGTTTGCGCACCTCAGAGCACACAATCCACATGTGCGTTTTGTTTGACGATCTGCTGCTGTACTGGCATACGGTAGGCACGCAGCACATTCATACACATCTATGTGTGATTACTGATTATCATAATCATCTTTATTTGGAAACAATTTAACAAGGGTGTACCCGCATGAGTAATAAATACTGTGTCGCAGATACCAACGCCCTCCTCCGCGACAAGATAACTCAGGGTTCCAATACAATCTTAAAGATAATCACATAATACAAAAAAGAAACACTTACATAAGGAATAAAAATTACTAAGTAGCACCTCGTATGTGAGGGTACGTGTGTGCATGTTTGAGTGCAAATGCTAGTGGATTCATGAGAGTGTGTGTGGCTGGGGGTGTGTGTGTGTGTGTGGGTGTGGTAAGGTCAACTCGGCGAAGACCGTCTATCGGGAAAGATCGTACAACAAGAATTACAACTAATCCACGGGAAATACGAAGATGGCAATACAATCAGCGGAACAATAATACCATTTAAGTTCTTATTTATTGACATAGATGGCGGTATATGTAGGTTTAACTGAAAAAAAAGCGGTTGTTAATTTAGTATGGTGAGCAACTTGCATTCGGAGTGTACCACGTGCTAACAAAAAAAGTTTTATCTGCTTAAATATCAATTATTTGAAAGATCGATGCAAGTAAGTTCATTCTTTATTAATTTATCTATTTGATTATTAAATTATAATGGTATTATACCCGTTTTTTACTAAGTTTTGGTTGAAGAACATAAAAACTAACTTCAAAATAATGGAGCGGCGAAGACCGTCTAGGTCTTGGAGGGTAATAAGCGTCATATGCCGGTCTTCGCCGCACACAGAAATTGTCAACATTTGGTGTTTTCTTTAATAAAATAATAAAATCTCTATAGGTACCTATATATACAATTTTCTAATACTTAATGTAATTTAGCATTTGTTATTCCAACCGCAATAAGTACTAAATAAAAGTATTTGTAAGATTTTAAAAGTTTTTATTTATTTTAGCCATGGGAAATATATACTCGAAGAACGGAAACAGGATCGTATTCGAAAGAGAAATTAAAGGAATCAATTGTGAAGTTCAAAGCAGCAGGATGAGTGGCTATAATGCATCAAAAACATACAAAATACCTCGCATGACAATTATGGACCACGTAAAAGGAAAAACTTTTACTTTTTTGTTTATAAATTGAATAAAACAGAGCCGAACAGTTAGGGTCAATTATTTTTAATGTTACCACTTTAAAGATTTTTTATCTCAATTTTTATATAAGGTTGTTGTCATTAATAAAACGAAGAATATTATGCTCAAAGAAAAGTAGAGAGTTTTCGTTTCTAATTTTAGGTTCTGCTTATGAATAGATTTTAAAGTTGGTACTTTCCTACGATTTTGGATCTCATCGTTCTAATACTATAAGGACATTTTGTTTTTAATTTAGCCTTTAACTTTATATAATCATTTAATAAAACTTTTCTTACTCATTAAAAAGCAGTGGGTTATTATTTAAGGTTTTGTACCCCTGGAATTACATTGTATGCCGGTCTTACCCGACAAATTCAGAATTTCGCGAAATTAGCGAAATGAAACCTTATTTTTTTATGTTTAGGGTACAAATATGAAATTTGGAAGGAACTACTATTTGCACACGCATTCATTCATACAGGTGTGCGTATCTATAGCTACATTAACCATCGCAAAGTAGAGAAATTTGCCACTAGACGGTCTAGCCCGACATGGAAGCCAAATCCGTCTATTTTCCCGTGTTTTAAAAAATGCTGTTTATTTTCTGAACCGACAGTTTCTTTGTCATTTTGACATATTTATTGTATGATCAACTAAATATACTAACATCTAGTTTAACCAAATTTGGATTTAAAATTATAGAATAGCCAAACCAAGACAATTTGTATCGTTTTAAATTTAGTATGCCGGTCTTCGCCGAGTTGACCTTAATTGGATAATATTGAACCCCTAATAGTTTCTCAGTGTCTACATAAGACAAGGATTGCAACATTTCGAGACATTTTCTCTTGCACTTGAACATTGGCAAGGGATATACGTTTAGTTTCTTGTTCATACTGTTGTATAGGAAAGAGGTAATATAATAGAAGTATCGGCTTGCTGCTGCTGTGCGTCGAGGTTCGGTTTTACAAATCAGATCAGATCTACGCTTGGATTGTATATGGTCAGGGTCATAATGTAGTTGCGAGTGTTTGCGTAATATACAGTTAAGAATAAAGATTTGACGAACAGTAGGGACTTGGCAAAGTGAGTAGAGGTCAATGGTGGGAAAATATATAGGTTTTTTTATTATTGATCGAGCGAAGTGAGATCTCCAAATCAACTTGGGCAAATCGGCGTTCTATGTATGTATGTATGTATGTCTGTACGTATGTATGTATGTTTGTTTGTCCGAGGATAACTTTCGTAGCGTTTATCCTATCATCATGAAATTTGGTATATAGGTAGGTAGTGATAACACAATTTTGATGTGACTCAATGAGCTAAAAATATTGGGGGGCTGTTAAGATATTGGGGTTCAAGAGAAGTAAAAAAAATGAAAATGAGACTATTAGGTCAAGTGGGACGTCAAATGAAAGGTCTTCATTAGTACATTTGGACTCCGTTTTTATTTTTAGTTTAATTGTTGTAGTTTTTGAGTTATTAGCCATAATAAAAACAAAACTTTGACAAAATTCACAGGGTACACCAGTGACCCCACAATGCTGAAATTTGGTATTCGTTTAGCTTTAGTGACACAAATATAGGCAAAAGTCTGAAATCCAGAATGACTGCCATTTGTACCCCAAAAAACTATAGCCAATTTACAGGAACTCCCGTTACATTTAATTTGAATGAAACTATAGGTCAAGTAGTTTGGTTATGCATTTCGTGGCACCAATTTAATAGTCAAAGATTAAAGCCGGCATGCACAAAGATCACTAAACGTATTTAGCGACTAAACATGTTTAAATTTGAAGTATTTGTATGATTTGACAACTCCTTAAATCATATTTAGCCACTAAATACGTTTAGGAATCGTTGTGTAAGTCGTCCTAAGAATAATATTTATTTTGGGAGATTCGCGAGATCTCAGTTCGGGGCAAACTACTCGTTACTTTAAGGACAGCAGATGATGACGTTGTGCGTGCATTGCATTGTGCTTTGCATTGTGCATTGTGCATTGCGACGTAGCTCTGTTATTTTTATAATTGTTTTGTTAAACGAAAAAACACCCTGAGCGGAGCACGTCCGCATATTAAACAAAGACAATAACTTGCAAAAGCTTCAACTACACGTGGGCAGGCAAGCGAGGCGTCACTCGGCCGCAGCGGCCGCCGCCTCTCTCTGCTTTGCTAATCAATTAGCTGTGCTTTTTACGGCTTCTCCAATAAACTACATTTAGTATCATTGCTCATATTGGCGAACAATTGTGATTGATCCTGAATAAACTGAGAACGTGTCTCGTAGCATCAGCGACCAGTATTTGCATGTGGATAGAGTAATTAGACGTAGGCGAGTAAGTACATTAGTTATGTAAAGTTATTTATTAATTGGTAGCCGACTAAACGTCAGCCTAACGTCATCGGCCCACCTGTCATGCTAATGAGCCTACTTGTCATTTAGTTTTAGCTGTTTTAGCCGCGCTCGGTACTGCCGCCGCCGCCGCCGCCAACGTGTTAACGGCAGCGGCGGCGCGGCAGTTACAAACCCACATAGAGGTGTTAACCGATCGTTCAGCCGCGGCTGCGGCCGGTCAGACAAGTTTTCAAACTGTCTAAAATTAAATAATTGATCATTTAAAATGAGGGTGATTAATTAATATTATCGCATCCGTCGTTGCCATGTAACTGTTGCAGTAATCTGTGTCGGTGGCCGAACACAAACTGGATATCAAAGGTCGCCGGCCGGCGCGCGGTGGTACTCTACTAACACGTGATAGTTTTTGCGAGTTTACTAAATATTTTAACGATCCCTAGAAAACATTTTGATGCCACGACGGTTTATTTGTGTGACCCAGCTATTAATTGTCTGAATTAGAATGTTTTATTGTTTGTTTGATTATTGTGAATGTACCGATTTTTTATTGATCGAGCGAATCGAGATCTTTAAGTCAACTTAGGCAAATTGGCGTTGTATGTATGTATGTTTGTTTGTCCGATGATAACTTTCGAAGCGTTTATCCGATCATCGTGAAATAGGGGTATATAGGTAGGTAATAATGGCACAATTTTGGTGTGACTCAATGAGCTAAAAATTTGGGGGGTCGTTGAGATATTGGGGTACAAGAAGGGTAAAAAAATATGAAAATGAGACTATTAGGTAGACAAGTGAGACGTCAAATGAAAGGTCTTCATTAGTACATTTCGACCCCATTTTTACTTTTAGTAAAGTTTTTGTAGTTTTTGAGTTATTAGCCATAATAAAAACTAAACTTTGACAAAATTCACTGGGTACACCAGTGACCCCACAGTGCTGTAATTTGGTATGCGTGTAGCATATATATATCACAAATATACGCAAAAGTCTCTAAATCTAGAATAACTGCAATTTGTACCCCAAAAAAGTTTAACCATAAAACATGAACTCCCGTTACCTGTAATTTGAATGAAACTGTAGGTCAAGTTATTTGGTTTTTATTTTGTGGCACTATTTTGATAGTCAAAGATTACGAATAATTTTTTTTTGTTTTTATGGTAGACTCGCGAGATCTCAGTTCGGGGCGAACCACTAGTGTTATTTTAGTTTTTATTTTTAACTGTAATTATCTGTCTACTAACAAAATTCTAAGATTTGATTATTGTTTCCCTTTTGTTTCCTAACAAAATGGATGTCTGAGAAATAAATGAATTGAATTGAATTATCATCGGCAATTGTTGACGCAATTACTAACAAATCTCGCAGTAATCATTTGGCTGGTCCTAGATCTATCATTTGTCTTGAGTGTCATGTTCTTAACTGTGATAGTTAATAGTGATAGGTTTATAGGATTAAAATAGTAGGTATTTAATTGTGTTATGTATGTATTTAATAGGATTTGTGGTATTTAATGTGCGTAAGTATTTAATAACAATAGTTGTGTTTTCTTATAAAAACTACCCTTGATCAAGATGAACGTGAGGTAATCCAAACTGGACTCAGCGGAAGCCCAGCACTGCGGCATATTTACATGCCGTACCATCATGCTGAGCTGAGTACCAATTCATCCCCACACAGAGCTTTTTAATTTGTTAGTTTTTTAGTGCTTAGTTTCGATTTTATTGTTGTTGTGTTTATTTTTCTTTATTACTGTGTGGCGATCATCATAACCACACGGACAGAGTCCGGAACACTGAATTGCGCTCAAAGACCAAAATTGTTGACGTAGCCACCAAAGCCGCTCAGCTGAAGTGGAACTGGGCTGGGCATGTCTGTCGCATGCCAAGTGAGCTGTGGGCAAGGATAGCCACTGAGTGGCGTCCTGATCCAGCGAGAAGGCGACGCGGCAGGCCGAAACGTAGATGGCGGGACGAGCTGGATAAATTCCTAACGGATTGGCCACAATCAGCTCAGGACCGCGAAGTCTGGAAAAAATGGGGGGGAGGCCTTTGCCCAGCAGTGGGACACGAATGGCTGATAATAAATAATAAATAATTACTGTGTGGTTTTTTAATAAAATGTTTTCTTTCTTTCTTTCTTTCTTTCTATTTGCGGAAACTATGAAGGCAAAGGGCGAATGGAAAGTCGTTTAGCGAGAATGATTGACCGCTATCTCGGTACCTACATCGGGTTCTTCCCAAGACGCGACGCGGGGGGTCGCGGGGGGTCGCGGGGGGAAACTTTAAAGCGAGGCGGTTTTGAAGGTGCCAATTTTCATTACCAAAGTGCATAAAGAAACCACTACGAGATAACATGAGACACCGCAAGAAAGGATTTCTTTGGAGAAAATTATCTTTCGATGTGAAAAGGACCACAAGTTTTATGTGTCAGAGACTAGACTATCATTGTTTTTGTGTCAAAGACCTAGACTATCATTGTTTTTGTGTCAGAGACTAGACTATCATTGTTTTTGGATAACAAGCTAAGGCCGCAGGTTATTTTCCGTCGTTTTATACATTTCAAGCTTAAGAATAACATGAACGGTGGCAACACAGTGAGCGGCCCATTTAAATATTATGTAACATACATACATATATCTGACTCCGTGGCGCAGTGGGCGTATAGCCGGCTGAGACGCAGGAGGTAGCGGGTTCGATTCCCGCTGCGGAACAAATGTTTGCATGATCTACAGATATTTGTTCCGTGTCTGGGTGTTTTTCTATATATTATAAGTATGTATTTACAAAAAAAAGTATATAAGTATTCTATCAGTTATCTGGTTCCCATAGTACAAGCTCTGCTTAGTTTGGGGCCAGATAGCGCTGTGTGAAATGTCCAGCAATATTTATTATTTATTATATTATACAGACTATGTAGCTTTAACTGTAAGTGCGTGTAGCGCTCTGTTGACCGCGTAAGAGACCTGTGACATTATTGCACCGCAACAAACCTGGCTGCTGCCAGATACTTGTGGTTCGCCCCAAACTGAAACCTCGCGAGTCTACCATAAAAACAAAAAAATATTATTCGTAATCTTTGACTTTGATACTCAATGATAGGTAATGATGGCACAATTTTGGTGTGACTCAAAGAGCTAAAAACTTTGAGGGATTGTTGAGATATTGGGGTTCAAGAACGGTAAAAAAAATTAAAATTTGACTATTAGGTCAAGTGAGTCGTCAAATGAAAAATCTTTATTAGTAAATTTCGACCCCTTTTTTATTTTTAGTAAAGTTTTAGCAGTTTTTTTAGTTATGAGCCATAATAAAAACTGAACTTTGACAAAATTCACTGGGTACACCAGTGACCCCACAGTGCTGTAATTTGGTATGCGTGTAGCTTAAGTATCACAAATATAGGCAAAAGTCTGAAATCTAGAATAACTGCAAATTGTACCCCAAAAAGTGTAACCAATTAACATTAACTCCCGTTACCTGTAATTTAAATGAAACTGTATGTCAAGTTAGTTGGTTATTTATTTCGTGGCACTATTTTGATAGTCAAAGATTACAAATAGGTACTATTCTCTTTCTAGTTCTCTTTTAATCGGAGATTCGCGAGATCTCAGTTGGGGGCGAACCACTTGTTATTCAAACGTAAGTATTCTTTAACCCTCGTTAAAGATTTGATTTACTTATCCGTTCGGTACCGTTTCGTCTCTTCCACCGCGCGCGCGAGTCGGCCCGGCTGGCCGGGTAGCGCCGATCGTGGGGGAAAGCCGCTACTCACGACTTGCCCTAATTTGTACACACTTCGAATTGTTTATCGTGATGTATCGCGCAAGTTCGCGGCCGAACTCTGCTCATTTCCCGCGGCGAAGGCCCGCCCGCCCCGCCGCGCCGCGCCGCGCCGATGCCGATGTGGCGAGACTTGAAATTATTCGCTAATTTATCTCGAATACAAACAAGTTGGGTAACCATGGTTGTATAATTGATTACTGTTTCAATATATCTGTGACAAAGCGCGCGTAAACTGATTATGTCGCGGTTAGGTGGCCAAGCTTTAAATTTTAAGAATTTTCCACCTCGCTGTCTTTGAAGGCCGATTTTCGCCAAAGTAGCCCATTAAGTACTACTTTTTTTTTTAATGGTTATGAAAGCTGAGAGTCTGGAAAATTTTTAAGACTTATTTAAAAACCATGAAATCACTTTTAAGGTTTTTAATTTAAAGATAGATAGATAATAAAGTTGAAAATTTAAGTCATAATTCATCGAATGTAATTTTTTGACTTTACACCAACATTTTTATAGTTTTGATCAAAGTCACGTAGCTGATTATTTTATACATAAAAGAACAACTCATAAAAATTCAGTAGCAAAAAAAAATCGCAAGAAAGTTTTCTACTTTTTTTTAAAGAATTTTTTAAATTGTTCAAGTCGAAAATTTTCAAAAATTCAGAAAAAAATTCTTAACTCGAAAACTATAAAATATCGCGGAACATACATGGGGGTGATTCGGGTACCCCAAGGGGTATTCTATCTCTGGACTTTCGCTTGACACTATTTTTTGGGACACCCTGTATATTCGAAAGTAGCTCTGTCTGGACTGCACAGAAGAAGGGTAATGTTTTTATTGACTAAAGCAGGCGCGCGAAGCCGCGAGCAGGACAACTAGTGATAATATAATTTAAACAAAAACAATAAACGAATAAACACGTGATGGAACATACACAAAATCAATTAGGGCAATGTAAAAATACATACTACATCTCGATATCGATTCAGCTCTAAGTAAGTTACGAGTAGTAAGGCTCTCAAAGCATATCTTACTGATAGTCCATCTATGTGCAAGATCAGTGATAACATATGCTCTAAACTCAATTGTTTGTTGAACATAGTTCCCGTAATATCTAGTGTTCAAAGTGCGCCCCCTACGAGCTTCCAAAGTGCTTGCTCTTGCCGGGAATCATAAAGTCTTTAGAACTAGAATCAAGTACTCATTCTCACTGGGAAACGTAAACCTTGGCACTTCATTACACCAATTTATACACTCTCGGTAAAATACCTCGAGCCATACTGATGCATGGTACAGTCTCAGCCTCCATCACTAGATTTGCTGTAACTTCTTATGGCATGTTCGTGGAATGTTCGTTCGTAGGTACTTGCAAAACTTTTATTTTTGATCGAGCGGAGCGAGATCTCCAAATCAACTTGGGCAAATCGGCGTTGTATGTATGTATGTTTGTTTGTCCGAGGATAACTTTCGAAGCGTTTATCCGATCATCGTGAAAGTTGGTATATAGGTAGATAGCTCTAGCTAGATAGTAGATAGATCTAGCTCATGATGGCAAATTTTTGGTGTGATCCAATGAGCTAAAAACTTTGGGGGGTTGTTGAGATATGGGTTTAAGGGGGGGTAAAAAAATTAATGTGACTACATATTTGGTCAAGTGGGGCGTCAAACGAAAGGTCTTCATTAGTACATTTAGACTCCGTTTTTATTTTTAGTAAAGTTTTTGTAGTTTTTGAGTTATTAGCCATAATAAAAACTGAACTTTGACAGTGCTGTAATTTAGTATGCATGTAGCTTAAGTGACATAAATATAGGCAAAAGTCTGAAATCCCGAATAACTGCAATTTGTACCCCAAAAAAGAGCAACCAAATAACATGAACTCCCGTTACCTGTAATTTGAATGAAGTCAACTTCTTAGGTTATTTATTTCGTGGCACTATTTTATTAGTCAAAGCTTAAGACCGGCTTTCACAACGATCCCGAAACGTATTTAGCGACATCTTTAAATTGTACGTATTTGTATGATTTGATAACTTCTGAAATCATTTTTAGCCACTACGACGAGTTGAATATTTTTTTATTTACTTGTTTAATTACGTTTTTAAATTTGTTAATTGTCAATTTTTGTACATCCCTTGGGAGTTTGTTATAAAAGCGTACACCTTGCCCTTTAAACGATTTACTAACTTTATGGAGTCTACAAGTGGCAACAGCGAGTTTATCTTTATGTCTAGTATTAAAGATAAACTCGCTGTTGCCACTTATATATTCCTTTATATTATTATATATACTTATATATATTCGTTTCAATATATATTATTTTTATTAACAATTTAAGGCTTAGCATGATAATAGATTTAACTTTGTAAAATTTGTACGCCTAGTGCAGATCACAGCGCACTTAACATTTGTATCGAATATCTCTCTACCTGTGTTTCACAAATAAAGAAATTGAAATTGAAATTGAAATATTTCATTTCAACTTTTTTGAATGCAATGAGTCTGATTCTATTTGCAATTTACCTACGGCCTTATATTTACTTACTTGTAAATTGTATTTACGGAGCTGATATCGAGTTTACAATGACCGACTTTCAGAGCACGAGTGATGAACAATTATATAAGATAAAAACAGTTCACAAGCATTAGCTTGTGCAGAGGTAGGCAGAGGGCAGAGGGCAGAGGCCTGCGATGATCGATGGCGAGAGGCAAAATCAGTGTTGCGGCCGGAGCACGGGGGACGATCCGTCTGGACTCGCCCACTAACGAACTGCGTCCTCGAGACAAGACATTGACATCACCAAACGGATTCCAATTATCCTGCCTCTCTCGTCGTACCGGGTACCGTACCGACAAACAAAACGAATCTCTACATTCAGAAATGTTCTAGTAATTATACAAAACAGCACTCTCCGAGATAATGAAAGGTTGGCGCAGGAAAAGTGTCATAAGCTTACAACACCTACTTTTTTATTAAAGCTAAAGGAGTCGGTAAAATATATGGCTTGTTTATGCGCGTTTAAAGGAGGATATGTAAAACGTAGAAACCAACAAACAATGCCTCTCGGAAGGATGAGCTATGGCTCCGCGGCGCAAAAAGAGGAGCGGTTCCATTTTAGAAATGGCGAGGTGATATTATGAGGGATTCTGCTTTTTGCGTGATTTACGTATTACCCCGCGTCACTGCCATCGCCGCCCACTGGGTCACGTAGTTTCGGCAGTTTCAGCGGCGGCGGCGGCAGTGACGGCTGCGGCGGCCAGCGGCTGCGGCGGCCAGCGGCTGCGGCGGCCGGCAACTGCGGCATACACACAAGCGGTTACAATACAAAGAAACATTGGGTTCGAAGTAGGTGTTTGGTTCGGTGAATTATTAAAGGTATGTGATGGGTTTCCCGGTGCGACTCAATTCAAGCAATGTTTCGACATAGGTACATCAATTCCACAATAAAAATATGTCATCAGCACACCCCTGGCCCCCTTCGCCCCGGCCCGCGCGCCTGCCTCGGACGACAAACAGCGCTCTAACTAACAATGGAGAAGATCAATCTATGACCGATTGTTTTACATATAAATTGCATCTCATCCTAGATAAATACCTCCCTACGTATGATGCATAGTGCAGTATGTAAATGGTGGCCACGTCAATACGATACCATCAATATGCTCGTGTGTATCATGCATCAGCTAAAAATCAATAGTTGGTACCTTTTGATTTTTAGCGGGTGCATGAAAACAAATGTTACATAATTGGAATTTTAGTCTTATTAGCGCTTATAAAATAGAACCAAACTCATGATTATAAACTATTATTCACCTGATTTTCAGTCAGGACCTGAACGGTCAACAGCACAGACACGAAACATTGTATACATATGTAACTTTGGTGTCAATGCAATAATGCAGTACCATGGAGGTGATCTCATGATGGAGGCGGATGCTAGACAATGGAACTTCTGAATATATTGTAGTAGGCTACTAGTGTTTGGGCTCATTTGAATCTGCTTGCGGTTCCGATTATGAATTTTATAAAAGCTTGTATTGAAAAAATATTTTACAACAAAAAAATTATATAGAATAAAGATATGCAACGTTCATCATGATCATTTTGGAACATCCAATTTTTTTAAATTTATGTTTGTTAACAACATACTTCAAAAAAAGTTCGTTTGTATTTTATTTATATTTGTTACTCAGAACTCCATCATTTATCAACCGTTTTGAAAGATTCTTTTTTTATTTGAAAGAATATTCTTTGAGATTGGTTCCATAGAAATTTCATTAAAAACGGATCATTAAATTAGTTTTTAATACAAAATAACTGGAAAAACTATGTAATCTAAGTAAACGAAATTGCATATTTTGATATCCTGTGCGTTTTCATCTGAAGTCACTTATTTTTTTTATAAAAAAGTTACTTGTCTTTTAACAGCTGAGCCGTATAGTAAATTAGTTTTAGTAAACATAATGGTCACATAACCATACACGCCGACAACGATACCATAATCATTTATTCGTATAAATGCATGAACAATCGTTCGTATGTCAATTTATAAAAAAAAGATTCATTTACATTCTGCCTCATAGAGGCGTGCCAAATCTTCTTTACATGATAGATAGATAGATAATTCTTTATTGTTACACCAAATTACAATAACTTAACCTAGAAAACTTAGACTAATACATGACGGTACAATGGGTGGCCTTATCGCTCAAAGCGATCCCTTCCAGGCAACCTTTGGATTGACTGGATTGAAAAAACGTGTGAGGAGGCGGTGTTACAATGAATACCTATTTATGTAGGATAAAAATAAATAAATACTTACCTAAACCAAAAATATACCATAGGTATATATCGAAAGGAAATACAGTCTTTACTCTAAAGAAGCTGCTAAGTACAGTTTGTAGACCTCACTTTAAAAATAGGTAAAGATTTAGCGTCTGATAGAAACAGGCAAGTCATTCCATAATCGGACAGCTCGTACCGCAAACGAGTTACTAAAGAAGTTGGAATTATGAGCTGGAGTTTTCAACTGGAGAGTAGTGGAAGAACGCAGATTGCGGGGATTGGATAGACTTAGGAATTCAAAGCATTGTTTGAGATACGGCGGAGAAGAAGAAGTAAATAGAATTTTATATAAGAGAGTTAGAATATGAGCATCCCGACGAAGGGCGGATTGGCAACCACTTGAGTTTAACGAAACTCGGAAATATGATCATATTTGCGCAAGCCAAATATGAATCGAATGCAAACGTTTTGAAGGCGCTCAAGCTTAATAACCTTCTGTAAGATTGGGGAAACTGGCGTCAACGTAGTCTAATAGAGGGAGTAAGAGAGACAGCGAGCGCAACTTTTGTGGCGGTAGGAAGACAATTAGAAGTCTCGTCATTGAGGCAGCCGATGCAAACGTTTTCTACTGATTTCGGTAAGATGTGGTCTCCATGACAGCAGCGAAATGAAGTCGCTTCCGCTGTCTGTTCCCCTTAGAACTTTTAAACTACTCAACGGATTTTAATACCTACAGTTTTCAGCAATAGATAGAGTAACTCAAGAGGAAGGTTTATTTATATGTTTAATACATATAGGTAATATAAAATTTATACTAATATTATAAATTTAAAAGTATCTGTCTGTCGGGCGGGCGGGGAGGGGATTAGACAATGAAACACCACTTAAAACGCTAGGTAGAAACCTCCATACTATATTAAACACTGTCTGTCTCTCTGTCCGTCTGTTTGTTGCGTTTCACAACAAAACGGCTTAACCGATTTCGATGAAAATTGGTACCTATTTAGATAGATTATAACCGGGATTGAGACGTAGGCTACTTTTTACCTCTACTCTTACGATTAAATTAAATACAAATATAAATAATGATTTAATTTCAAACATGTCAGATTCATACAAAAAATAATAATAATGTCAAAATTACAACTTCAATATTAAAAATGTCAAATTCTCTAAATACAATAATAATAATCTTAAAATTAATCTTTATAGTTTAAATATTCATTCATGTCCTAACATTAATCCAATAACCAAATGTTAAGACTTCTTTTAAATAATAGAATAAACAAGTTCTTGAGACCATTTGTCACTTTGTTGAAGATGGTAATGGAATGATAAAATGATAACAGGCATTCCGCTTAACAAGTTCAAGTCGGCACAGCGGCACATAGAGTCTATGCCTAAGCCTCGTGTCCGGTGAGAGCTCCAGAATGCTTTCCAAAATATTGAGAATATTGCCTGACAAACACACATACATCCGTGATGTACATTGCGCCACAGATAGCTTTTACGCATTCATTTTTGTGTTTTAAAGGCTTTTTTGACATCAACCGAGTTTAACCCAAAGAGTTAACCCATAACCGAGCGCCGATGATGACCATGGTAAGAGCTTGCAAAGAGTTGACGTGAATGGGAAGCGTTCTCCGGGGTCTCTGGTTAAAATGGGTGTACTACAGGGATCAATTCTGGGACCATTTTTGTTTTTAGTATATATTAATGATCTTCCCCATCTTGTAAGGGACGATCATGAGGTTGTATTGTTTGCAGATGACACGTCACTTTTATTTAAATTAAAGCGACGACAAACCGATTCTGTTTTGATGTAAACAATGCTATCTCTAAGGTGGTAAAATGGTTCAATGTAAACAATCTACTTCTAAATGAAAAGAAAACAAAGTGTATTAGATTTATACTACCTAATGATACACAAGTTAAAGCAGATATAAAAATCAAAGACAAGGAGTTGGCTCTTGTGGACACCCCCGTATTCTTAGGTATAACCCTAGATAATAAGCTTCAATGGGGCCCTCACATTGATGGGTTGTCGAAGAGAATTAGTTCTGCGGCATACGCAGTCAAAAAGATCCGTCTTTTACAGACGTAGACGCAGCTAGACTAGTTTACTTCAGCTACTTCCACAGCATTATGTCATACGGTATACTGCTGTGGAGGAGTGCTGCAGATATAAACACCGTTTTTGTGCTGCAGAAGAGGGCTGTTCGTGCAATTTATAATATGGGCCCCAGAGAATCATTACGCAATAAGTTTAAAGAAATAAATATTATGGCATTCCCTTATCAATACATCTACGAAAATCTAATGTATGTTCACAAAAATATTTATTTATTTAAGAAAAGTAGCGATAATCATAATTTCAATACTAGAAATAAAGATAAACTCGCTGTTGCCACTTGTGGACTCCATAAAATTAGTAAATCGTTTAAAGGGCAAGGAGTACGCTTTTATAACAAACTCCCAAGGGATGTACAAAAATTGATAATTAACAAATTTAAAAACGTAATTAAACAAAATCTTTATAAAAGAGTACTATAAAATATCGGATTATTTCGTTTAGATGATAGAGAAGCTTGGGATTGAAATTGCTCCAACTCGTTCAAAATGATACAATTTAGACGTAATTTATTTTCTGTATTATGTAGGTATTGTAAAAGGATCATTAAAAAACAACCAGCCTTATTTCTTGCCTTTCTTTCCTGTCTTGGTCGCGAAGGAACAGGCAGTAAAATTGACGTTTCAAAGTGATCCTTGTGATTTTAATGAATAAAAATATATGATTTTGACTTTGCTGAGTGCCGCTTCTACTGATACACGGAGTCTGAGGCTTTTTATGGCATACACAAACTTATTTGTGTTGATGCATACATCACACTAATATTAAAAATGTGAAAGTTTGGATGTTTGTTTGTTTGATATAGCGCTTATTTGCAACATCGAACACATACATACATACTATTTAAAAAAGAATTATTAACAAACAATTTATACATAACACAAAGAATGCACTAAACAAACAAAAGATATAAAAATTAATTTGTTTGTTTGTTACTCAACCACATCGTAACGGCTGAACAGATTTCGATGAAATTTGGTATATACGTAGATTATTAACCTGGATCACCACATAGGCTACCTTTTATCCCATAAATCTGTTCCCATGGGATAAAAATGGGGCGTCAAGTCAAGTTGCAACAGCGAGTTTAGCTTTATTTCTAGGTTGCCTACACATTTAGTAGTGCAACGCATACGAAGTTACGGGCAATAGCTAGTACTGAATATGTGCCTTCCAATTTACGTGTCAATCTAAAATAATCCCCAAAAATGTTACCGTCTCGACTTCTTCTACAGGGTTATTGTTATGTTTGACACTAAAAATTTCCTTAATTTGGCGATGTGTCTCGAATTGTAATATACCGTGTGTTTTATTATTATTTACTTGCAAATTATTATTATTCAACCATCTAATTGTATCATAAAGTGCGTATTGTGCTTCCTGATAATAATCGTAGAGTCATCAGCAAATAATATTGTTTTATGTATATTAATAGTAAGAAGGTCATTCATATACAAAATAAATAAAAAGGGGCCACGAACGCTCCCTTGTGGAACTCTAAATCAGTTCGTTTTACAACGTGATACGCGATATCGCGTTGTAGATAACAAAACGATATCCACAACGCGTATCTCATTACATCCTTATCTTAAAAAGAACTATTCTCTAAGGAACCATGGCGAGCGCCTTCAGGATTGACGGAACTCCTGGAATAATCCTCGATTTGAGCGTATTGAAGTGACAAATGTCCCTCGAGGACGAGTGCACGGCTGACGGACGTGCCGCAGGGTGCTCCGTAATCACATTTTCGCGGAACTTTAATTTTCCAAAAGGGAAAAGCTTATTCATCAAGAGGACCGACTTTATCAATTTTCGCCGGCGATGAAATTCAAACACCCATTTAGGTCTGAATAAAGTAATTTTGCCGCTTTTCAGAAAAAAGGAGGATAGTAATTAAATAAACACTTTTTGACAGACGACGATTTACGAAACCTCCTGTCTTATCAGTTATTTTTAATTTTATTGATTACAGATTCAATTTTAGAAACGAGAAACAATTTTAGATGAGAGAATACAGTCTTACGACGCCGTCGCGTCGCTCGCAACACCGCACCACTAGATTACAACCTCCTTTTATTCATTAAAATCACAAGGAATATAACTATATTTTCTCTACTACCTATAATATCCTGAGCCTTCAAAACCGTCGTATTGTAAGGGATCAAATGTTTTTATTCAAGATACTGTCTAACAAAACCGATTCTGAAGTTGCTTAAAAATAATTTTCTGTGCTGCCCCAGACTTTCTTCTAGAAAAAAGAAAACTTTTTGGACGCCAATTTCTTAATCGAATTATAATAAAAATATGTTTCTTAATAGAGTGTGCGAAACTTATAACAAAATATTTGTCCACATTGATATTTTCCACTCAACTGCGGCTGGGTTCCGAAGACAAGTTTTGTCTGTAATAGCCAATGAATGATTTTGTATGTATGTACTTATTATAATAGGTCTTTACCTATGAAATTGCCGTTCTTCAGTTCTGGTCCTTTCAAATAGAAAAAAGTTTGGAATGGCTTTGTATTCTAAATTCAAATTAATTTTGTTTTAAAAACATGACATTCTTTTTACAAACTCAGTCTTTTGTTTATTGATTAGCGTTATATATTCTCATTACGTTTTAACATTTTTCGTCATAATGGATACTTCAAAAATTAGTTTAATTATGGAATATGAGTTCCGTCGTGGCACCAACGCGACACAAACGGCACGTAACATCAAAAACGTTTACGGAGAGAACTGTACAAACGAACGCACAACCCGTTATTAGTTTTTCCGGTTCCGTTCTGGAAATTTTGACTTGAAAAATGAAGCTCGTGGTCGTCCGGGGACTTTGGTCAACAATGATGAATTAAAGGCGATTGTGGAAACTGACGAAACTCAATCTACAGCTGAGCTAGCAGCAGCTTTTGATGTTAGCATCAAAACAATTTTGATCCATTTGCGACAAATAGGCAAGGTAAAAAAACTTGATAGATGGGTGCCCCACAAACTTAACGATCGCCAGCGCAACGTACGCGTCGAGACCTACCTCGCGCTGCTCAATAGGCAAAGAAATGAAGGAATTTTGAACCGAATTGTTACGTGCGATGAAAAATGGATTCTGTTCGAGGATCGAAAGCGCTCAGCAAGTTGGTTAGATCCTGGTTCAGCACCAAAGCAATGCCCTAAACCAAAAATGACCCCTAAAAAGGTGATGGTCACTGTTTGGTGGTCTAGTGCGGGTGTGATTCACCACAGCTTTTTACAAAACGGCATGAGCATTACTGCAGATGTGTACTGTGAAGAACTGGAGACAATGATGGATCAGAAGCTTGCATATCGGCAACCAGCTTTGGTCAATCGGTCACCCCCACTGATCCTTCACGACAACGCGCGACCCCATACTGCACAACAGACAGTCTCCAAGCTACAAGACCTGGGGTTGGAAGCTCTCCCTCATCCGCCATACTCACCAGACCTTGCACCTACCGAATATTACTTTTTCCAAAATTTAGACAACTTTTTATTGGGTAAAAAATTCAATTCCCGAGAGGCAGTACAAAATGCCTTTGAAGAGTCTGTTGCCTCCCGTCCAGCTGATTTTTACAAGAAGGGCATCAATAAACTGCCAATGCGTTGGCAAAGATGCGTCAATTGCATGGATGATTACTTTGAATAACAGAAATAAAAAAGTTTAAAAAAATAAGTACTTTCACTTATTCGATACAAAACGGTAATTTCATGTAAAGACCTAATATTAGTTGTTGTTTAGTCTTGTATAGATTTACTTTAAATTTTAGTTGCAATAAGTGTCAGCATTATAAGAGTTTATATGTTTTTAGTTTGTAAGTCTGTTCACACATTTTTTATATGAAATATGTTATGGTGGAAACTTCACTGGTTTTAGTATTCACTTTATATATTACTAGCTGACCCGGCAAACGTTGTTTTGCCATATAAAAAATAAGGGTTGATCGTAGAAGGGTGAAAATTGAGGATTGTATGTATTTTTGTATGTTATATCATAAAAAAATAGAAATTAAAAATTTTGTCTAAAAAATAAAAAAAAATGTAGGGGTGGACTACCCCTAACATTTAGGAGGACGAAAAATAGATGTTGGCCGATTCTCATAGATACCGGATAAGCACAAAAAATTTCATCAAAATCGGTCAAGCCGTTTCGGAGGAGTATGGCAACGAAAACTGTGACACGAGAATTTTATATATTAGAAGAAGATATACATATTTCTATTCTCTATTGTACTGTTTGTTTCCCAAGTAAAATAAAATATATAAAATAAAATAAGGATCACTTTGAAACATCAATTGTACTGCCTGTTCCTTCGTGATCACACCAGGGCCCGTAGCCAAATTACATTCGCCACGAATCTATTTGATTTCTACATACATTTGTTGTCGCTGAATCACGTGGTATTTCTATAGCATGTGTCAAATCCCATACATTTTCGGACGTATCGACTAGCGTCATCGCTTATCGACTGTAACTTGGCTAAGCCCTCAGGAAAGAAAGGCCGGAAACAAGGCTGATTGTTCTTTTTAATGATCCTTTTAGAATACATATCAATAAAGAAAATATATTACGTCTAAGTTGTAACATTTTTGAACGAGTTGGAGTAATTTAAATCCCAAGCTTCTCGATCATCCAAATGATCCAATAAATTATAGTAGGTTTTTTTATAAAGATTTTATTAAATTAATAAAGTCACACGCAACCCCTTCGCAAGATAAATCACTAGAGCGATAAAAAGCCAAGCTAAGAACAAGACTCTACCAGTGGTACACAGGTGAGTAGAGATATTGCCTCATTGTTGGCTAATGTCAAAGTCACGTAGCTGATTATTTTATGCATAAAAGAAAAGCTCATAAAAATTCAGTACCAAAAAAAAATCTCAAGAACGTTTTCTACTTTTTTTAAAGAATTTTTGAAGTAGTTCAAGTCGAAAATTTTCAAATATTCGGAAAAAATTCATAACTCGAAAACTATAAAAACTCGCAGAACATATTTACATGGGGGTGATTCGGGTACCAAGGAGTGTTCTATCTCTGGACTTTCGCTTGACACTATTTTTGGGACACCCTGTATAAGAATAAAAGCTAGTTCCTCATCGCAACTTATTATAGCTCCTAAAAGTGATAGAATGTTTTTAATTATTATTTATTTTTTGATTCCTAACCACTGTTAATATGGATACTTCTTGTCTATTGTATATATTTATTTATTAAGTATGCTTTCATTGTGTTGATAATCTATTTAACGTAAGTTATAACCAAATACTTCTATCTTCATGATTGTTTTTTGTCTATTATTTATATTTAATCGTGCTCTTTTTTGGTAAGACTCTTTATATATTTATCTCTTATATAATCATTTATATTTTTCGAATAATTCACTTCAAAGTATTCTTTCTTTATTCTTTATTGCACACAAGAAAATACATTTATAAATACAGAAGTAGTATTATATGTATAAGAAGTATAGTATTTTCACTTTTATAAGTATATTTTTTTTATTACTTACTCTTTAAGTACGTTCATGAGTCACCAAAGCCTTGTGATGAAAATGGCGTTGTAAACTAGTTTACAGCCATGCTGAGCTCAGGGCTTTTCGAATAATCCTATACATGGCAGCATCTCTCCATGCATACACTTTAATTCCCGTAATGTGTATTATTTTCCTCCTGTGTGTATGTATTTTTAATTGTGTATAATTATGTTCGTTTAAGTGTTGCGTCTGCTTCTTGTGTACAGTTTATGTGAACAAATGTCTTCTTTCTTTCTTTGATAAGTCCCATCTTCAGTAGGGAGGTTCTCGCGATGAACCGCAATAATAGCCCGCTCGGAGCCGCCGCCACCACCGCCACGGGTCGTTACGCTCCACAATTCATTTAAGTTCTTGCAACCCCCTGTTATCCCAAGCATCGGAAACTTTCAAATACATTCTCCAAGTTCCAGAACCTGTGTCTAAAAGTTTTATTAACTTCGAAAATAGGGCAAACAAACAGGACCAGTTTAGTCTAAGTATGAAAAGTCATGAAGCAAGGAGCCTCAATAACTTCGGTTCACGCAATATCAGTCGGCAGGGAAGGAACGCGGCCGACCTTCGTTGCAAACATATTTTATTCGCAATATTCTATTCGTGTTTCTGGAGGTATTGTATCTTAAATCTAATAAACTGGTCTAATCTTGTAACCTATATCAATCTACCGCCGACATTACGCGCTTTTCAATTACGTGTTCGGATACCAATAACGGCGGGATTAATACTATTACCAATAAAATGTTCGCGTTTAGGTCGTGAAGAGTCAGCGGCGTGCGTGGAGAGGCGCTGAGGGGAGCAATGCAGAGGAGGAGGTGGGGGGGGGGCTGTGAAAGATCATATACCTAATTCTGTAATTCGTGCCGGAATGCATGCAGGATTGGCTTCGTCGATTGGAGCGGCGAAGTGCCGCTGGTTCAGGATGCAATTCCAATAAGAGTCGCGTTGTGGTCTCGTCGGACGGTCGCCGAGTGCTAGTTTCAAGTTCAGTGGTTCGCCCCGTACTGAGATCTCGCGAGTGTCCCATAAAAACAAAATAAATTATTATTTGTAATCTTTGACTATCAAAATAGTGCCACGAAATGCAAAATCAAATAATTTTACCTACAGTTTCATTCAAATTACAGGTAACGAGAGTTCATGTAAACCTGTTTCACTTTTTTGGGATAGAAATTGCAGTTATTCTGGAATTCAGACTTTTCCCTATATTTTTGTCACTAAAGCTACAAGAATACCAATTTTCAGCACTGTGTGGTCACTGGTGTACCCTGTGAATTTCGTCCAAGTTCAGTTTTTATCATGGCTAATCACATAAAAACTAAAAATAAAAACGAAGTCGAAATTTACACTTGAAGACCTTTCATTGCACGTATCACTTAACCGGATAGTGCCATTTTGTTTTTTTTTACATCTTGAACCCCAATATCTCAACAATCCCCCAACATTTTTAGCTCATTTAGTCCATACCAAATTTCACGATGATCAGATCAACGCTTCGAAAGTTATCCTCGGATAAACAAACATACATACATACCCTCGATCAATTAATGGCGGTTAGAGTAGAGATAGAAGCAGATAAGTCATCTGCATTACTCCAAGTGCTGACAAAGATAAACACGCAGAACAGATTTAGTTTTAAATTACTTACTTTAAAAGAGAAATCTTAAAAAAATGGCATTATAATACTTCAGGACCTTCCTCACAGCCTCTAAAAGAAAAGATGTGAAGTGACGAGCGCCGGATACCCCGGAGTATACAGCCCTTTCGCCACCGGAAACTGAAGCGCTGTGAGGGCGAGACGCGCGGAGATCTACTATTTTACATTCTTACGCATAAAATGTACCGAGTAGACACAGCGCACTAATGCCCACGCCCGACTTCGCACGATTCATGGCACTGCTAGTAGTTTGCTCCAGGCGTATATTCTAATCCACCAACAAACTCGGTAAACTTCGCCCGTTTTCAAACTTATCAAACATTCAAACGATTTGATAAGAACCAGTACCTATTCTGATCTCAGAAACTTCTAACGAACATTGTACATAGGCCGGGAGATGGTGTTACAAAATGTCAGGTCATTTGCACCAGTATGGCGAACCTTCAGGGGTACGTAATGACAAAAAGGAAAATGATGGTCATAGGGCTGGTACCGGCGGCCCAATTGCGTGGGCGTTAATCGAACGTGTCAGATAAATTACGAAAGTCGAACGATTTGTTCCACAAAACTTCTTGTATTTTCCGATAGTCGATAAAAAAGAAGTAGACGGTAGCGTATTTTACACTCTTACACTTACACTTACTTCTCTGGTGTGACTTACATCCCGCCATACCGATGAGAAAACACATTAATTTTTAAAAAAACAATATAACCATTTGTACCAGGCTAATTTTTGCACAGCTAATCATCGTCGAGTAGCTATTCACGAAAATCACAATGCCATACTTTTCCAAATGGTTCCATACGGTTCCAAATGGCCGCCATACCGCAAAGGAGTAATTTTTTTTTTGCAAAACGTGTTGTACCTACTAGTATTGCATTTGGATTTTTGGAAAATATATTATGATAAAATCTGACCGTTATTATATTTACCATACTTCTAGTGGGGTGGAACAAGTGCTGCCATACTTGAAAAATTTTACTCCTTTGCGGCGGTAGGGCGGCCATTTAGAATCGTCGGAAATGTATGGCATGGTGATTTTCGTGAATAGCTACTTGACGATGATTAGCTGTGCAAAAATTAGCCTGGTACAAATGGTTGAATTGATTTTTTTTTATTTATGTGTTCTCGTCGGTATGGCGAAATGTAAGTCACACCAGAGAAGTATGGCATTACGCTACCGCCTACTTCTTTTTTATCGACTATTGGAAAATGCAAGAAGTTTTGTGAAACAAATCGTTCGACTTTCGTAATTTATCCGACACGTTCGATTAACGCCCACGCGATTTGGCCGCCGGTACCAGCCCTATGACCATCATTTTCCTTTTGTGTCATTATGTAATTAAACTCCTGAAGGATCGCCATACAGGTAAAACTGATCTGACGTTTTGTGTCACCATCTCCCGTTCTAACAATATTAAATACCTGGAACTGGTGCTGGTTTCAAACACTGAAGCCTCGAAGAAAAACTTCGAGAAGTAAGAAGTGAGCTCAGTTTGTTACCAAATAACGACGGAAAGACTCAAGATTTGAGGGTTAGAGAATATTGCAAATGATGTCAAGCGAGAACAGACATATCGATAGACATCGCGGTGAGTGGGCGAGCACCGCAGTTGCTAGGCGAGGTGGCTCACTGCGCCCAGCATCAGCATTGCCTCTGCCGTCCCGAATCGCTTACTATACGACGGATCGCCTGTCGCACTTTGATGTCACTTCCATTGTTAATGTTCATAGCACTTCCGACAAATATTCACGAAAGAAAACTTTTTTGAATTACAGCTTAATAAAGTTCTATATTCCCGAAAGTTGTGCGAAGTTTATATGGCTTACTACAGCTCGCCCGTCGGTGCTACGAGAACTGTAGTGAATCAAGGACATCGTTCTTCATCCAAAGCGACTATCTGCTACATCAGCAGTTTATTTAATTGTAACTGAACGGTCTCCGTTATGTTATATCAACGGGAGACATCGATGTCGGAGCGCGGCGTAATACTGGCTCAAGAACAATTATTGGTATACTAGCTGTCGCCCGCGACTTTGTACGCGTTACACTTCTGAATGTGTAGGTAACCTAGAAATAAAGCTAAACTCGCTGTTGCAATTTGAATTGACACCCCATTTTTATCCCATGGGAATTGATTTATTGGATAAAAAGTGGCCTACTTAACGACTTGATTGAGTAACAAACAAATAAACAAACATCCAAACTTTCACATCACGCTAATAATAAATATGTGAAAGTTTGGATGTTTGCTTATTTATTATAAATAAATAAATATTGCTGGACATTTCACACAACGCTATCTAGCCTCAAACTAAGCAGAGCTTGTACTATGGGAACCAGATAACTGATGTAATACTTATATACATTTTTTTTGTAAATACATACTTATAATATATAGAGAAACAACCAGACCCGGAACAAATATCTGTAGATCATGCAAACATTTGTTCCGCGGTGGGGATCGAACCCGCTACCTCCTGCATCTCAGCCGGCTATTCACCCACTGCACCACGGAGGTCGTCAATTTGTTACACGTTTATTTTTTTGTTTGTTTGTTACACAATCACGTCGTAACGGCTGAACCGATTTCGATGAAATTTGGTATATACGTAGATTATACCTGGATTACCACATAGGCTACATTTTATCTCATAAATCAGTTCCCATGGGGTAAAAATAGGGTGTCAAGTCAAGTTGCAACAGCGAGATTAGCTTTATTTATAGGTTACATACACATTATAAGGCGTACGAAGTCGCGGGCAACAGCTAGTTTATGATATAAGTGTAATCTATAAAATTGCGAAAAACAATACACACTAAATTAAACTTCTAAGACAAACTAAAAGAAAACTATTTTCTTCTGATCAAAATGTTCTAGTCCTTACCATTTCAAATTTCGAACTCTTACGTCCCTATGAGGCCGTGTCCTAAAAGCATAACCTCTTTATGCTTAGAAACCTTCAAATGAGGTTCTAATATAGTATGGTGACTTTTAAGAGATTCGAATTTTAAAGAGTATTTGCTTATGTTTTTAAGTGAGTTCAACCTTTTTTGAATAAAATCGGATTGAGCTTAAAACATGTGTCAAAATAAAATGTAATTTAAATCAAAAGCACTAAGGATTATTGATATCAACTTCGAAGTAAATCACCGCCATAATAACTTTGTACCCCTTTTTAACCCCGTTAGGGGATGAATTTCAATAAAATACGAAATACGTCTTCCATCAACTCTGTTAAAAAAGGTTTATGCAAAATTTGAAGTAGATTGGACCAAGGAATCACGTTGTCCTGTACAAACTTTGCCCCCCTTTTTCATCCCCTTAGGGGTAGAATTTCGGGAAATCCTTTCTCATCGGATGCCTACATCTTACAAAGAACACACGCTCTAAGTTTCAGGTCTCTATATACGATCACCAGTTTAGGCTGCGCGTTGATCTGTCAATCAGTCATTCAGGACAAAGCATTTTATATGTATACATTGTGGCGAGTGTAGGTAGAGTCCTCGCAGGCTCGCAGTAGTAGAGGTGTGATATATAGTCGCGGCTATTTAGACACTGCGCCGTTACGCGGTTTATTGGCAGCGGCGCCTTTGTGCGGCGGCAGCGGTTGCCATTCCCCTGTACCTAATAGGCGGAGCTGAGACATCGTTCTGAAATATGGCGGCTTGGAGTTGTAGGTGTACTCTGTGTTATGTGACCGCTTTGCATCGATGATGTCATTTCTATCCCGCACCGGTCGGGGCAGAGCTATCAAATAGTTGAAAGATATGACAATCGACAGGATTAGAATTGGCGCCGTGGCCGCGGGCCGAGTCCGCCCGCGGCAAGGTTCAGTGTCGGATATATAGGCACTATAAAGCCCTACTGAGGAACTTTACAAACTATCGCCCATTAAAGTCTTTTTTTTACGACTTTTTTAATAGCAAAATACCTGCCTGCTATTCTTAGAATTAAAATAAAGCTATCTATTATTGTGCAAATTCATTCTCAATACCGTTAGAGATCCGTTAACTTTAGCGGTTATAGTCTATAAAAATATCAGACTGATATTATAAATGCGAAAGTTTAGATGTTTGTTTATTTATTTGTTTGTTTGTTTATTACTCAATCACGTTAGAACGGCTGAACCAATTTCGAGGAAATTTGGTATGTATATAGATTATAACCTGGATTAACACATAGGCTACTTTTTCTTGATAAACAACGCATGCAAAGCCGCTGGCCGAAGCTACTACGATATACCTGTGAAGTATCGCACAGCAGTATACACAGCTGTGTAAATGAGCTCGGCGATTGCCCGCGGGAATGTCTCTGGTCAGAGCGTGCGCAGCCGCCGCCCGCCGCCCGTGGCCCGCCGCCCGTGGCCCGCCGCCCGTGGCCCGCCGCCCGCCGCCTTAGTAGTAGGTTTTTGTAGTTGTACTCCTACTACTCGTAGTCAAGGTTACTTGTGTTAAGTACTGTTACTGTACGATTTTAGAACCCATATTGAATATGGACTTATACGTATTAAGTATTGTGTTACAATTTAGACGTAATTTATTTTCTTTGTTGTTATGTATTGTAAAAAGATCATTAAAAACAACAACCAGCCTTGTTTCTTGCCTTTCTTTCCTGGCTTGGTCACGAAGGAACAGGCAGTAAAATTGACGTTTCAAAGTGATCCTTGTGATTTTAATGAATAAAAGATTTGACTTTGTCTTCATGTAAATGACTTCCCGTCAATGAACGACGGTTAAATTAGATATATTTTTTTTAATTATTTGGCGACTAAACTGACGTTTCACGAAACAATACAAGGAAAATAATATACTATTTTACCAAATGGATATTGTTCATACAAAAATACTAAAATCGCAATTAAAAAATGGGGAGTGGGGGTAGCAGGGGCGAAAATACTTTACGACCTATTCTCATACCCACCAAATATACAAAAAAAATCATTAAATTCGGTCGACCCGTTTCGGAGGAGAATATTAAATAAAAAATGACCTCGTCGCGTTGTGTTTGTGCCTCCCATCCTAGTCTAGTTGAACATTCATGTACACCTCAATTGAGATCAATTTACTGAAGATGGTTCCCCTCTCTAGTAAGACATCTACATACTGACTCTACCCGCGCTTACACGATTAGAGAACTAGTAGTGTACCTATGTATGTTGTGATCTACGCCTTATTCCGATGTTCCTATTTAGAGACAGAATCAAAAGAAAACATAATTACTTTCTTTGTTATTTAAATCTCGAGATAGCCTCCCGAGATAACTCCATGACAGTGAAATGAAAAGTAAGTAGAAATAAGTACAAACAGGTACGAAGTTGATTCATGTTATGTAGTTACGAGTACCTCTATACTGAAGACTGGTCCCCCATTATTTCTTCACTCTTTAGAATTCCATTTTTAATTATCTAATTTTCCATGAGCTCGTGGAACCATCCGCAGCTCCGTAAATTACTTGCGAGTCACGCCATCATAATAAAGATATGTTTCATTAAATGAGAAACATCTCGCACTGTACTAATATAAATAGATGGTTTTTTTAAGGGATAAAATAAAATAAAAAATTGTTTCTGCGAAGTGTTGTCACGAGATCTAGTCGAGTTCCCGGTGAATACCTAAGTAATTGCGATTTGGCAGCCTTAGCCCGAATGTCCATCGCCCACCATCGGTCTACCAGACTAATGAACTCTTCAATTTCCCGAATGTATGAAATCCCGCGCGACGCGCTGACGCGGGCGTTTGCTTCTTGGAATTAAGTCGAGCATCATGTTTATTCACTTATAAGGAATAGTTTTTGCAGTTAATGATGTGTTTATTAGTGGAACCGGACTCATCTAGCGGACCGGTATAGCGTGACGTACACGGGCGGTTGGTAACTATTCGGCGGTTCTGACAGCTGACAGTAGGTTCTCATCCAGTTATGAATTATTTGCAACACAATTGGCAATATATTGGCATATTATTAAATTAGAATAAGCAGAGGGCTCCGGCGCGCAGTGCGAGGCGAGACGCAGAGCTGAGCGGATCGCACTCACCCTGATGAAGGTTCAACCGAAACATTGTCGGTCGTAACACTGATAAAACGGTAAGTACGTAATAAATCTCATAATCCTACTAATATTATAAACGTGAAAGTTTGTAAGTATAAAATAAATATTGCTGGATATTTCACACAGCGCTATCTAGCCCCAAACTAAGCATAGCTTGTACTATTGGAACCAGATAACTGATAGAATACTTAAATGCTTTTTTTTTTGTAAATACATACGTATGATATAATAGAGAAACAACCAGACCCGGAACAAATATCAGTAGATTTAAAAAAAAAATCTTTTATTATCAAATTATTAATTCACAATAATTTGTTATAAAATATTTGCATTTAATCACTAAAATTATAATTTTGATGTACTCTGTATGTAATCTATCACCTTACATTTAGTGCGTGCAACAATATCGTTTTGAAAATTGTACATTCACCAATTGTTTTAATAATTTTATGCTTAACGATTTATGCAATACATGTTTGTTTTTTCCTCGCAAGTGTGTTGAAAAAGTGCATATGAAACTCGTGAGCAACTTGCCCTTGGGCTGCAAACCACAGCCTCGTGTATAATCAATGAGCAACTTAGCTCACTTGTATCATAATATACTAAAAAAATAAAATAAAACTTAATACATCGTAACATAGAACAGCGCTCAAATGAATGCGCGGGGAAAGACGACTGGCGATAGCGACGCGATGGTGCATGGCGCATGGCGTGGCATGACGTGGTGACACTGTGGGCTTCCCTCCCTGCACAGCGATGTTTATAAACATACTGACCTCTATGTCTAGCTTAATTTCCATCAGTGTCGTATTTATAATTGCAACAAACGACAGGATGGTTTATCGACATCAACACTTTTATATTTAGCTTTGCTACACTATATACATCTCGGAGGTCTGCATGTGACGTCACAGAAAAAAACTACTCATAATAAGTTCCCGACTTAAATACAAAATAGTCAGTTATTTTAATGAAACTGCTGATTTAAATTGTAATTTTATACATGTAGTGTCATTTGGCGGCTAGCCGCACTACGGAATGGACGGATGATAACCGGTTCTCGTTAGATTATCCTCGAGGTTTGGACACGGCGTGGCGGCGCCGTCACGGACGGAACAGACTGACGCAGAATACGCAGCAGTTACTACTGGGGCGAGTGGAATCAGTGGAGAGGCTCTGCCGACGCCTGGCGCTGACGAGCGGGGGCGATTAGTCCGGGTGCGGGGGTAGGGGAGAGAGACTGCTGCACGTGATTAATGTGACATACGACTTGATGCGACACGTGAAATGCCTATACACGAGCACTTGCCTCGGAATCCCCGCACGGTGCACACACTCATTGTAGGTATTTTACTTAAAAATATGAAATGTGTTCCTCATTTGGGGAACTTGAAAACATTCTCATTTGCTAAGGCTACTAAAGATGCAGGGGGTTTCAGACTATCAAAATGATCAGTAAGTAGATAGGACAGTTTAAAAAGCTTAAGCCCGCGGTTTCACACGCGTGGTTCGTCAATAAAAACATAAACCTCCTTCTGCGCAGTCGGGTAAAGAGTAGCTGTGTATCATTCCCGGTCATAGTCTATCCATACACAAAATTTCATCGACATCAGTACAGCTGTTTAGTCGTGAAAACGTAACAAACAGACATACAGATATACAGAGTTACTTTTGAATTTATATGATTCAATAAATATATGGTATGCATAGTATGGAGCACGGATAATATTGCGTCTCCAATGTCGATTAGCAATAGTTGTGAAATGCTTGTTCACAATAATTGGTGGTTGCTATACTTCTACATAGATGTGTCTGCTATGCGCTCCTATTAGTAAATGCTCGTCACTGGAAATCATTGATCGAGTGAAGCGAGATCTCTAAATCAACTTGAGTAAATCGGCGTTGTATGTATGTGTGTATGTTTGTTTGTCCGAGGATAACTTTCCAAGCGTTTATCCGAAATTTAGCCATAATTAAATACGATAAACTGGTAATACTTAATAAAAAAACCTGAATTTAAAACTAATAACAAAAAGAGGACACTTACAATCTCACCCGAAAATAACATGAGCAACCAATTGGATCGTAGACCACACGCCAGCAGGAAAAACAAAGCTACGCCGACCCAGACAAAGGCACTTAGATCATCTAATTTCTCTGAAGGAGTTTTGAAACAGAGTATACTAAGTTTCTTAGTGAACAAAAATGGGAATAGATCCCAGGATAAAAATACATAGCAATTAATGCCCTCCTCTCTCGAAGATACGAATAAAATACTACAACAAAATACACATAAAACTTATCCCCCAATCCGGTTGGTCACCGTGGGAGACTATGACCAAAACCCTTCAAAGATAAAAAATCAATGGAAATATATGAACAATCAACTAAAAGAAGCACCAAAAAACAACACAACTAAAAGAATAAATGAAAGGTATTTGAAGGAGGCCTTCGCCTCTCGCAGGGTTCTTACAAATAAAATAACATTTATGTGATAGAAGCACTTGTACTACAAACATTATTAATTAAGTACAAATAACATATTACAATAATACAATTAACTAAACACAAACATTAACATCAAATAAATAATAAGGTTACAAAAGTATATATACTTATGAGAAAAAACTAATGTAAACTAAATAGTACAAATACCTGAATGTATACAAATTATTTATATGCAAAAACGATTGGCAAAATAAAAATTTAATATAATATACCTAAAATATCATATTTTATACTAACATCTACTAAATAAACTAAACTATTACAATTTTCTGAATAAATATAATATAAAATATAATTAAAATGCTAATTAAGTGAGTTTCTTTTTTTACATGTATAAAAACAACTTAAAATAATTATTTTAAATATTGTAAGAAATAAAAAGCTTTTTTATTTTTATTTTTTATTTTATTTATATCTGATCATAGTGAAATTTTGTATATTGGTAGGTAGTGATGGCACAATTTTGGTGTGACTCAATGAGCTAAAAATATGGTGGGTTGTTGAGATATTGGGGTTCAAAAGGGGTCAAATGGCACGTCCAATAAAATATTTTTGTAAGCACGTTTCGACCCCATTTTTATTTTTAGTTTAAACCTTGTAGTTTCAAAGTTATTAGCTATAATAAAAACTAAACTTTGACAAAATTCACAGGGTACACCAGTGACCCCACAGTGCTGAAAGTTGGTATGCGTGTAGCTTTAGTAACACAAATAGTATAGGCAAAAGTCTGAAATCCAGAAAAACTGCAATTTGTACCCCAAAAAAGAGTAACCAATTAACATAAACTCCCGTTCCCTGTAATTTGAATGAAACAGTAGGTCAAGTTAGTTGGATTGCATTTCGTGGCACTATTTTGATAGTCAAAGATTACAAATAATATTATTTTATTTTTACGGGAGACTCGCGAGATGATAGTTCAGGACGAACCACTAGTAAAATTGTTTCAATCTTTAGATCGCTCCCAGATAAATACTTCAAATAAGAAGCCCTAAATAAGACAGCGCTGTACGTTCTTCATGCATTGTGTGTGCTAATATTTTGACATTGCCAGATAGTAAATAATCCGTCGAGAGCGGGCGCGTGTCGAGCCGGAGATAATACAAAGACTAAGCCAACAAAATAACCGGGCCGGTACCTATTCCCGGCGCCCGGTACCCGGTACCCGGCCTGCACCCTGAACTCAATTATTTAGCAACCCTTTGAGCTCAACATATAAGACCGAATATCTTGTAAAGCCGTAGAGCCTATACGCAAACAACATTCTATTTTTGCAAAGGGCAGAGGACATCTTTCATAAAATGTTGCCGCCTGCTCTATTATAGTGAAACGGGTCGAGTTAAATAACACAAATATAAGTCGCTTCATAGCCTGGACAGCGACTAGAGTCCAGTAGGACTTCAAGTCCCAGACTCTTCAGATTCGGGCATAGCTTATGCATGTGCTACTTGATCCGGATTTCTGGCCAGGCGGCATCGCTTACAGGCGCTACAGGGAAGCAGCTAACAAACAAAATTCCCCAAATAAATAAAACTGTTCGTCTTTAACGAAGACCTCCGTGGCGCATTGGGCGTATAGCCGGCTGAGACGCAAGAGGTAGCGGGTTCGATTTCCGCCGCGGAACAAATGTTTGCATGATCTACAAATATTTGTTACGGGTCTGGATGTTTTTCTATATATTATAAGTAAGTACTTACAAAAAAAAGTATATAAGTATTCTATCAATTATCTGGTTCCCATAGTACAAGCTCTGCTTAGTTTGGGGCTAGATAGCGCTGTGTGAAATGTCCACCAATATATATTTAAGTTTATTGTTTATGTATGTTCGTCTTTAAGGTGTTTATAGTTAAGGGCCTTGTCATATTTTTTTTGTACGGTCACATTTTTGTCTGTAGTAAATGTTATATTATATTAAATAATAATTGTTTATAACCCGTGGTCCGCCGGCGACGGCGAAGACGGCGCGGGGTCCGAGGCGGAATGCGGAACCCGCGGCGCCCCGCATGTCTCGGGAAACGGACCGACGCGCGACGCTGATGTTAATATTTACATGACATTTGTCATCGCGACCCTTCAGCCCCCGGCTCCTGCAAGATGGATTGAAAGAAGGAGCGCTACTTTTTCAGCATCTGACCTCGCGGAGGTAATCGCTGTGACATGTCGTAGTCCCACACAGTTTTTGAAACGCCGAAAACAGTTTAATATATATGTTACTGCAGACGCGCGTCCAATAAGTTAGTGGACATTTAACGAACAGTTTGTTTCATAAATCTCCATTGAATTGTAGCGTGCGCGCTCCCCTGTCCCGCTCAATGTCTCAAATGTGAACTGAATAAATATTGAAGTCATCATCAAGCGCAACACCGCGCCGTCCGACAGGACAAAGACGTCGTCGGTCGCTCTCATACTCGTATTTATTGATATATTAGGATTAGAATCGTTTAATCCGGCATGTTCAGACACGTTTAGGGTTGGCGTAATATTTGCGAGTTGAGATTAGCGTACGCAAGCGTATGTCTTGATGTCGTGTACCGCCTGCGCCGGCGCTGTGATGTAAAACTAAAATCGCGCGAGTCTTCCAACAAGAAGAAAAAATGATCTTCGACTATTACTAGTGGTTCGCCCCGAACCGAGACCTCGCGAATCTCCCAAAATAAACATTATTCTTAGGGTGACTTGCACGATCCCTAAACGTATTTAGTGGCTAAATATTTTTTATTTTTATTTATTTTATTTATTTATTTATTTATTTATTTAAAACAATACATCTATTATTACAGGTTAGACCTAATACAATAGAGTAGTCATCAAATGTAGAGCAAAAAGAAAAAATCAAATCAATCCACTTGATGATATAATTTAATGAGTTGTCAAATCATACAAATACTTCAAATTTAAACATGTTTAGTCGCTAAATACGTTTAGTGATCTTTGTGCATGCCGGCTTTAATCTTTGACTAACTAGTGGTTCGCCTCGAACTGAGATCTCGCGAATCTCCCAAAATAAATATTATTCTTAGGGCGACTTGCACAACGATGCCTAAACGTATTTAGTGGCTAAATATGATTTGAGGAGTTGTCAAATCATACAAATACTTCAAATTTAAACATGTTTAGTCGGTAAATTCGGATTCGTTTAATGATCTTTGTGTATGCCGGCTTTCATCTTTGACTAATAAATTGGTGCCACGAAATGACATAACCAACCTACTTGACCCACAGTTTCATTCAAATTAGATGTAACGAGGGTTCTTGTAAATTGGTTATTTTTTTTTTTGGGTACAAATGGCAGTTATTCTGGATTTCAGACTTTTGCCTATATTTGTGTCACTAAAGCTACACGAATACCAAATTTCAGCATTGTGGGATCACTGGTGTACCCTGTGAATTTTGTCAAAGTTTTGTTTTTATTATGGCTAATAACTCAAAAACTACAAAAATTAAACTAAAAATAAAAACGGTGTTCAAATGTACTAATGAAGAACTTTCATTTGACGTCCCACTTGACCTAATAGTCTCATTTTCATTTTGTTTTACCCCTCTTGAACCCCAATATCTCAACAACCCCCCAATATTTTTACTTCATTGAGGCACACCAAAATTGTGCCATCACTACTTACCTATATACCAAATTTCATGATGATCGGATAAACGCTACGAAAGTTATACTCGGACAAACAAACATACATACATACAACGCCGATTTGCCCAAGTTGATTTGGAGATCTGGCTTCGCTCGATCAATAAGTATTAACACAAAGCAATAACAAGGTATAGGTTTTTGTATAATGTATTATGTTTATCTATAACGTAGACACAGTATATAGGTATTAGTTTTAATATGTATAAGTACTGTTGTATATGTATATGTTGACGACCTCCGTGGCGCAGTGGGCGTATAGCCGGCTGAGACGCAAGAGGTAGCGGGTTCGATTCCCGCCACGGAACAAATGTTTGCATGATCTACAGATATTTTTTCCGTGTCTGGGTATATTCTATATATTATAAGTGTGTATTTACAAAAAAAAAGTAGATAAGAAGTTTTCTATCAGTTATCTGGTTCTCATAGTACAAGCTCTGCTTAGTTTGGGGCTAGATAGCGCTGTGTGAAATGCCCAGCAATATTTATTATTTATTGTATTTATTATGGTACGAATATATTGTGTATAACTATAGGTATTTGATTGAAAATACTTTATTGCGCGAATAAAAATAATCAACTATCGCTATATTCAAAGGATTGCTGGAAGAAAACTCTTATTAGGGTTAAGCTCGCCTTTATACATGCCCATTTGTAAGCTGTTTTTTTCGGTAATCTATTGGTGTATAATAAAGAATAGGAATAAAATTACAAATAATAAAGTTTTTTAAACTAAAAATAAGAACGGGATCGAAATGTACAGATTAGACCTTTCATTAGACGTTTCACTTTGCCTGATTGTCTCATTTTTTTATTCTTTTGACCCTTCTTGAACCCCATTATCTCCCCCATCAATCAATTTAGATGTTAGTAAAGTATTTATCATAAACGACCGACGACGTGTTAAATATTCTAACTGAGCATCTTTGTAGAAGGCATCGTATCGACGCGGGCGGCGCGCTCGCCAAACGCATTGTGCATTGGCATTGGCGCTGCGGCCGCGGTATCAGCCACATTTGCCTTTGCTAATGTACGCACATACTGTACTGTGACAAATCACGCATTTATGTTTCTCTTCGTGAATTTACGAGTATATTGTGTTACGTTCCTTGAAACTAGTTCACTCCACTGCACACTGCACAGTGCGCAGGGTCTGCTCAAGTTTATTTGTTATTTGCGTACGTTCATTTCATTTCAGTTATTTCACGTTTCGTATTGCGTTGTATTTATTTAGGCGCGCTTCGCAGCGGGCGGGAGTAGCGCGCGACACATCATCCATCACTATCCTATCGGCATCCATTAACTACCCGGATCCGGAGCCGGAGCCGGAGCCGGGCCGATAGTGACGCGGATTTCGGCGTCAAGGCCCACAGCCCACAGCTAGTATTCTACCGTGTCTTACGGGCTGAATAAATGAGTCTGAGTATGAGCTGAGTATGGTCCACATGCGCTCGCCGGCTGGGCTCGCGGCTCACCGCCCGCGCCGAAGGAGGCGGTGAGCCAGTTTGCCTGGTCTCCGTCGCAAGTCGCAGCACTGCGCTGCCATCACTACGCGTCAATTAATAATCTCCACTTCCGAACACCAAATTATAATCGTCTCGTTTACTCCAGGGCTTAGAATAATAAAAATATTGGTATCAAGTTTGTTCCAACTCTAGCAAAACAGTTTACAGTTTGTTTTACCTATTATTATCCAATGTTCATCATCAAACAGCGGATAGATCAGTCGAACATTATTATGTACCTATAATTTTATTTTAACTGTTTGTCTCTGTACATTACACAAAAGTTAGCTGGAATAAAATGCTAATTAGTATCTATTAAGTTCGTCTATATAATAATATGTACTAGCTGTTGCCCGCGACTTCGTACGCGTTACACTTCTAAGTGTGTAGGTAACCATAATAGAATTAAGGCTAATATTTCAAAGTTCTGTATTCTTGTGTTTTGCTATAATTAACATTTATAATTTTTTTTAACCTACAAATAAAGCTAAACCCGCTGTTGCAACTTGACTTGACACCCAATTTGTATCCCATGAGAACTGATTTATTGGATAAAAACTGGCCTATGTGGTAATCCAGGTTATAATCTACGTATATACCAAATTTCATCGAAATCTGTTCTGCCGTTACGATGTGATTGAGTAACAAACAAACAAATAAACAAACATCCAAAATTTCACATTCATCATTATAAGTGTACTAATGTTAAAAAATTTCATAACACACACTAGATTAAACTTCTAACACGAACTAAAAGAAAACTATTTTCTTCTGACCAAAATAAATATAAACAAATAAATAAATATTGCTGGACATTTCACACAGCGCTATCTACACCCAATCTAAGCACCTACTATGGGAACCAGAAAACTGATAGAATACTTATATACTTTTTTTACGTAAATTCATTCTTATAATATATATACACTACAAACATATAAACATCCAGACTCGGAACAAATATCTGTAGATCATGCAAACATTTGTTCCATAGTGGGAATCGAACCCGCTACCCCCTGCGTCTCAACCGGCTATTCGCCCACTGCGCCAGGAGGTCGTCAAAATGTTCTACTCGTAATCCTTATAATTTCAAATTTGTAAGTCTACGTCCGTATGAGGCCGTGTCCTAAAAGTAAACCTTCACATAAGGTACTCATATAGTACGGTGACTTTCAAGACATTCCACTTTTAAAGAGTATTTGCCTATGTTTTATATGAGTTCAACCTTTTTTGAATAACAAAATAAAATGTAATTTAAATCAAAAGCACTAAGGAGTATTTATATCAACTTCGCAGCAAATCACCGCTAAAATAACTTTCTACCCCTTTTTAACCCCGTTAGGGGATGAATTTCAACAAAATACGAAACACGTCTTCCATCAATTCTGTTAAAAATAGTTTATGCAAAATTTTAAGTAGATTGGACCAAGGAATCACGTCGTCCCATACAAACGTTGCCCCCCTTTTTCACCCCCTTACGGGTAGAATTACGGAAAATCCTTTCTTATCGGACGCCTACGTTATACAAAGAATACACCCTCCAAGTTTGAGGTCTCTACGATCAGCGGCTTAGGCTGTGCATTGATGCGTCAATCAGTCATTCAGGACAAAGCATTTTATGTGCATAGATTAGTGCTATGAAAAATTGTCTGTCTATCTACTCGTAGGCACCGTATGACTATAGGCATACAAACAAAACCAGTCTCGAATGAATCGAGGAGTAAAGTGGATGTTGATGAATATCAGCTTTCAACTCAAGCTCGTTAAGTAATCTTTCCCCGGCGGCGGCACTGCGTGACCTGGCATGGCGCAGCGTGGCGCGGCGAGGCGCGGCGTGGCGTGGCGAAACCTGGTACAGTACGTGCCAGGAATTGATACCCCACAATATCGAGTGGCATATCGCTCAGCCGCGGACGACGCGCTCGCGTGACGAGCAGATTCAGAGGATGTGTTAGGTGACGTCAGAGGATGATTTTGAGTATTAATATGTGGACGCCGAAGTTCAGTCAGCACAGCTTTCCCAGTGAGCCTCCGATCAAAGCTCTGCTTTAAGCTCCGCTCCGCTCGTGAACGGGAGCGATGGAAGTTCATACTGCAGGTACTTAATAAGAAGGTCATGGTCGCCAATTTATCTTTAGTTGTTTAAATCACTGACGATAACGTATTATTATATTAAGCGATGGCCATCTTTTCATTAAACTTTTTCCATGATAAAATCACGTATCGCGTTTCCAGCTTCTCACTCCCCAGCCCTTGAAAGGTCACTAGAAATTTTGCGTTTTAGCTTTTAGTGAAACAGTAAAGCTATAAAGTGCAAAGATGTGAATATATTATATACTAGCTTCCGCCAGCAGCTTCACACGCATGATTTGGCAACAAAAAGTAGCCTATGTGTTAAAAGGGTTATAAATTTAAAATTTGGTATCTACGTACATACCAAATTTTATCGAAATCGGTTCAGCCGTTACGACGTGAAAGAGTAACCAACATCCACACATACATCCATACAACCTTTCGTGTTTATAATATTAGTGGGAAGAGGGATATAATAGTAACATGAATACTTACCGGTCGCTAGTGCATACTTAACATAATGTAGGTATTCCACTCAACAGCGTCATCTGTGCATTATGATGAGAGTGCGGGCGTCAGATCTGTAGAAAGATACCGCTCACTCGAGGGGTCGCAAGTAGTCGAGACTGAAGCCTAGGTTCAAGGTCCGCAGCGCTACATCGGTTGACTCAAGTTTACGTCATACGGTTAATTTATTCCAATTAAATAACTGTTAGCGACCGTTGACTGATAAGTTACGCGCGCAACTTCACTAGAGGGTCATTTAGGGGGTCCCTCTGTGCGCCGCGTCGTGAGCGATGTCTCCACCGGCGGCTGCGGCTGGCAGGTCGCCTGACGCGACACGACGCGCCGGGTGCCTGACGAGCTACCTCGGAGCGGACAATGCCGTAAGATGATAAATGAGCATGATCTCGACACAACCGATGCCGCCGCTCATCGCTCGTTGCCTAATGGCGGTTTAGGAGTTTACTAAATAGGCCGAACTTTTCAACTTCCATCGAAGTGTATCGTAAATAAGGATACTAAGGAACAACGATAAAGCCAGCCCCCTAGGCCGTATCCGCCGCCGCCGCCGGCCAACTTCGACAACAACCGCCCAATATTTGCCTCATTATCCAGGTGCCTGCGTTGTTCTCAACTTGTCATTGTGATGTATGGGCTGAAGGCTGGGAACAGTTCTTAAGAATCTGCCAAGTTTACAGGCATCATTAAGAAAGTTCTAAAAGTTTAAAACTATTTATATATTAAATGAAGTGAAAAATGTGTTTAAACTTTCAGTCGCGAATCTCGAGAAAGTCTGGCGTTAACTTTTAAATTATGTATAGTTTTAATAGAGTTTTACTCTAGCCAAGACTAAATTACATTTTCAGACATTACTACAGAAGAGGGTCATTTGTCTCATCCACGAGAAGACTTCTGATATCGCTTGACGACCATACAACGTTTGTTGCCATGTGGTGTAGGTAGGTTAGGATATCATGTAAGTGACACATTTTCAGAAGCTGATTTTGAGAAGTTGATGATTCTATAAGTAAATTAAATTGGACTAGATGCTGGGCGCTGGATGCTGGACAACGGCCCGTATTCTACAAAGAAATGGTAATGTTATATTATGTACACAGCCGAGTAGCTACCTATACAACCGAGCTGAAACGAGTAATTCTTGAGGGCGCCATGATGTCTGCATGGTTATTCATGAGCTTGCTTCTGGGAGGTGTTTAAAGCTTGTATTTTTTAATAAAAAAATATAATATTTAGATTTAGAATATGGTAGTAAATAATGCTGATTTACGCACATGCATCGCGTCGACAGTATTCCGCTTAGGGTTATCCGTCAAAGTGCCATTTCTTTTTCATCTCGTAAACTGATTGATTTCCTTTGGAAAGTGAATCCTAGGAATTATTGATCGAGCGAAGCGAGATCTCCAAATCAACTGGGGCAAATCGGCGTTGTATTTATGTATGTATGTATGTATGTATGTTTGTTTGTCAGAGGATAACTTTCGACGCGTTTATCCGATCGTCGTGAAATTTGGTATATAGGTAGGTCATGATGGCAAAATTTTGGTGTGATCCAAAGAGCTAAAAATTTTGGGAGGTTGTTGAGATATTGGGGTTCAAGAGGGGTAAAATAAAATGAAAATGAGACTATTAAGTCATATGAGACATCAAATGAAATGTCTTTATTAGTACATTTCAACCCCGTTACAACTATAAAAAGTTTACTTTTAGTAAAGTTTTTATAGTTGTTGAGTTATTAGCCATAATAAAAACTAAAATTGACAAAATTCACAGGATACACCAGTGATCCCACAGTGCTGTAATTTGGTATGCGTGTAGCTTATGTATCACAAATATAGGCAAAAGTCTGAAATCTAGAATAACTGCAATTTGTACCCCAAAAAAGCGTAACCAATTAACATAAACTCCCGTTACATAAAATTTAATGAAACTGTAGGTCAAGTTAGTTGGTGTTCATTTCGTGGCACTATTTTGATAGTCAAAGATTACGAATAATTTTTTTTTTTGTTTCTATGGTAGACTCGCGAGATCTCAGTTCGGGGCGAACCACTAGTTATAATGTTCGTTATCGCAGACTGTATACAATACTCGTATTCTGTGCTCGGGTGATCTTACATTAAGTTTTATATTTGATCGAGCGAAGCGAGATCTCAAAATCAACTGGAGCAAATCGGCGTTGTAAGTATGTATGTATGTATGTTTGTTTGTCCGAGGATAATTTTCGAAGCGTTGATCCGATTATCGTGAAATTTAATACATAGGTAGGTAGTGATGGCATAATTTTGGTGTGAGCTAAAAATGTTAGGGGGTTGATGAGATATTGGGGTTCAAGAGGGGTAAAAAAGAAATTGAAATGAGACTATAAGCTCAAATGGGACGTCCAAAGAAAGGTCTTCATTAGTAAATTTTAGCCCTGTTTTATTTTTAGTTTAATCCTTGTAGTTTTTAAGTTATGAGCCATAATAAAAACAAAACTTTGAGAAAATTCACAGGGTACACCAGTGACCCCGCAATGCTGAAATTTGGTATTCGTATAGCTTTAGTGATACAAATATAGGCAACAGTCTGAAATGCAGAATAACTGCATTTTGTACCCCAAAAAAAGTCACTTTATATGAACTCCTGTTACCTGTAATTTGAATGAAACTGTAGGGCAAGTAATGTGGTTGTTTATTTCGTTGCACTATTTTGGTGATCAAAGATTGCGAATAACATATTTTTGTTTTGAAGAGAGACTCGCGAGATCTCAGTTCGGGGCGAACCACTACTTTATAATCATAATGAGAGTTTTAAATAACTAGTGGATCGGATTTGGATATCTCGCTTCGCTCGATCAATAAATACAGTAAAAGCTCCTTATTCGCGCTTCCTTCATTCGCGTTTTCACTATTCGCGGATTTAAAAAATGCGACCCAATTCCTATATTCGCGGCGAAAGAGATCTTTATTGGCGGATCTAAACGGTGTATCGGTAGGTACATACATATTTATAAAAAGCATTCGATATCCTTGTAAATGAAACCGACTTGGAGAAAATGTTAAATTCACAGCTCATTGAAGAAGAGGCTTCAACAAGCGCTGGAAACGTACATTTAATTTGAAAAATCTTAGTGAAGGTTTACGAATGGCAAATGAGCTTTGTGATTTCTTTATGAAAATTGGTCCGTTTATGGAACAAAGTCTTATTTTGAAGAGGCAAAGCTAATGCCACTGCTGAATATCAGTCTGAATTGAAGGAGCTTTTAAAAACTGCCAAGCAAGAAATAATTACAAAATTGTTTAAACCATTGTCTAAACCTAAAGATAATAATTAGGCAATATGGTCAAAATTCAAATAAATTGTTTTTTTTATATATTTATTTTGTAGGAACGTACCCCCAAACATACATCCCAAGCTTCCCTCTCATCTAAATAATCTCTAACTACTCTAACCTAACTATCTTTATCTTGTTTTAGCTCTGTTAGTTTGTATTTCCGAAGGAGATATTGGTAGATGCTTCATCTCGACCGACGACGTAACTCGCGACTCGCGAGGAACACCTGGACGAGACACGCACAGGATAGAGGAGGCCTATCTACTATATCTACGCATAGCAACACGGCTGATTCGGACTGAAATGATGATGATGATGTTGGTTAGAGTTTCAGGAGGGCGCGGTGGCGGCCATTGGCTTAAAATCAAAACGGGAGCCGATCCATTTAATATATAAAAAAGTATTTAAGTTGTGAGGACAGTCAAACTTGAATTTCAGGTCATGATTTTTATTTCCTTCAATACCTATTATTTTTTATTTTAGCTTATTTTTAGCTCTTTATTATTTCAAGGTCTTTCAATGTATGACGTTAGCTCGAATGCCTGCCTAGTGTTCCGCGAGTATTACCGGAATCTGGTTCTCGCAATAAACTTTATTATTTACGTCATGTTGTTGAAGCTCTAGTAAGATTTGAATTGCAATAATATATTAAATATTTTACCTTATTATCCAGACAAGTAAATAATTCCGGAGCAGCCCCTTCACCAGCCAACACTCACAGATAGATCACTGACACCACTTTTCGGCACCACAACTTTTTAAAAGTTTTTCGAACTATATTCAAACTAGTGAACACTGATCCACTTCACTGTCAGATTCCCCCGCTGATGGTTCGGAGCGTTCTTGTGTCGTTGAACAATATTTTGAATAGGGTAAAGTTTCGAGCGCGTAAGTTTGTATGAGGCGATGTGTAGCGAGAAGCGCGCGCTCGCTCGGTGGTGAAGTGCGCGGCCGCCTCGCTGTGTCGCGGAGACACCGCAGCCGCGCGGCCGCCGCCCCGCGCCGGCATCCACGCCCCGCTCTCGTAGCTCCGAGGCTGCACGGGTAGCTCCCGTAGCCAAAGGCTCCTGAAAGGAACATATTGTAAGAAGAATATTTTATAAAGTGAACATTTTCAGATAAAGTTTACCCAAAGAGACAAAAATCTAAAATATTTTATTTACAGCAAAATGGCACATAAGTACCTACACATAACTTTTTTGTGATCGTTAATAGTGTTCATAACCATGATAATTACAAAAATAATAAATAAGGAGGGTTTTCCAGTGGGATTCAAAATGAACGCCTTCAAGAGAGGCGTAAATAGGGTTTTAAGTGCGACTGCAGTACCTCGAGTGCTGCAGGAGTTTATAGGCGGCGGTGACCACTTAACATCAGGAGGCCCGTCAGCTTGTGTCTCTGCAAGTTAAATATTAAAATTAAAAAATATAAGATATAAGATAGTAAGCGAGCAGAAAAGTGGTCGTTTAAAATGTTGAGGACTAATTGGATTGAAAAGCTTTCCATTGAAAGCGTTTCAATGTTGGTCCGCCCGCGGACCGGGGGCCTCGGAGCCACCAGACCCCGGCCCGCGCCCACCATCACATACCACAACACATTTATTTCCAAGAATTATTGTTTATGAGGCCGCCAAGGACCGGGATGGAGTAAGAATAGATCCAAGCAGAGGGATGATTTGCTCAAAGACTTACTAACTGGCTTTTACTTTTATTGTTGTTTCTTGTTTCAGGAAGATATCTGCACGTAATATATAAACACAACGGTGACAGTAATAGTAGCTGCGACGCATTTAAAGGTGTTGGAAGTAATTGTGAAATAGAGTCGCTTGTCTCACTGCGCGCAAAAACGATTGGGCGAGTTGTATAAATGTACAGTAAAGTTGCTTCAGGAAGATATCTGCACGTAATATATAAACACAACGGTGACAGTAATAGTAGCTGCGACGCATTTAAAGGTGTTGGAAGTAATTGTGAAATAGAGTCGCTTGTCTCACTGCACGCAAAAACGATTGGGCGAGTTGTATAAATGTACAGTAAAGTTGCTTCAGGAAGATATCTGCACGTAATATATAAACACAACGGTGACAGTAATAGTAGCTGCGACGCATTTAAAGGTGTTGGAAGTAATTGTGAAATAGAGTCGCTTGTCTCACTGCACGCAAAAACGATTGGGCGAGTTGTATAAATGTACAGTAAAGTTGCTTCAGGAAGATATCTGCACGTAATATATAAACACAACGGTGACAGTAATAGTAGCTGCGACGCATTTAAAGGTGTTGGAAGTAATTGTGAAATAGAGTCGCTTGTCTCACTGCACGCAAAAACGATTGGGCGAGTTGTATAAATGTACAGTAAAGTTGCTTCAGGAAGATATCTGCACGTAATATATAAACACAACGGTGACAGTAATAGTAGCTGCGACGCATTTAAAGGTGTTGGAAGTAATTGTGAAATAGAGTCGCTTGTCTCACTGCACGCAAAAACGATTGGGCGAGTTGTATAAATGTACAGTAAAGTTGCTTCAGGAAGATATCTGCACGTAATATATAAACACAACGGTGACAGTAATAGTAGCTGCGACGCATTTAAAGGTGTTGGAAGTAATTGTGAAATAGAGTCGCTTGTCTCACTGCACGCAAAAACGATTGGGCGAGTTGTATAAATGTACAGTAAAGTTGCTTCAGGAAGATATCTGCACGTAATATATAAACACAACGGTGACAGTAATAGTAGCTGCGACGCATTTAAAGGTGTTGGAAGTAATTGTGAAATAGAGTCGCTTGTCTCACTGCACGCAAAAACGATTGGGCGAGTTGTATAAATGTACAGTAAAGTTGCTTCAGGAAGATATCTGCACGTAATATATAAACACAACGGTGACAGTAATAGTAGCTGCGACGCATTTAAAGGTGTTGGAAGTAATTGTGAAATAGAGTCGCTTGTCTCACTGCACGCAAAAACGATTGGGCGAGTTGTATAAATGTACAGTAAAGTTGCTTCAGGAAGATATCTGCACGTAATATATAAACACAACGGTGACAGTAATAGTAGCTGCGACGCATTTAAAGGTGTTGGAAGTAATTGTGAAATAGAGTCGCTTGTCTCACTGCACGCAAAAACGATTGGGCGAGTTGTATAAATGTACAGTAAAGTTGCTTCAGGAAGATATCTGCACGTAATATATAAACACAACGGTGACAGTAATAGTAGCTGCGACGCATTTAAAGGTGTTGGAAGTAATTGTGAAATAGAGTCGCTTGTCTCACTGCACGCAAAAACGATTGGGCGAGTTGTATAAATGTACAGTAAAGTTGCTTCAGGAAGATATCTGCACGTAATATATAAACACAACGGTGACAGTAATAGTAGCTGCGACGCATTTAAAGGTGTTGGAAGTAATTGTGAAATAGAGTCGCTTGTCTCACTGCACGCAAAAACGATTGGGCGAGTTGTATAAATGTACAGTAAAGTTGCTTCAGGAAGATATCTGCACGTAATATATAAACACAACGGTGACAGTAATAGTAGCTGCGACGCATTTAAAGGTGTTGGAAGTAATTGTGAAATAGAGTCGCTTGTCTCACTGCACGCAAAAACGATTGGGCGAGTTGTATAAATGTACAGTAAAGTTGCTTCAGGAAGATATCTGCACGTAATATATAAACACAACGGTGACAGTAATAGTAGCTGCGACGCATTTAAAGGTGTTGGAAGTAATTGTGAAATAGAGTCGCTTGTCTCACTGCACGCAAAAACGATTGGGCGAGTTGTATAAATGTACAGTAAAGTTGCTTCAGGAAGATATCTGCACGTAATATATAAACACAACGGTGACAGTAATAGTAGCTGCGACGCATTTAAAGGTGTTGGAAGTAATTGTGAAATAGAGTCGCTTGTCTCACTGCACGCAAAAACGATTGGGCGAGTTGTATAAATGTACAGTAAAGTTGCTTCAGGAAGATATCTGCACGTAATATATAAACACAACGGTGACAGTAATAGTAGCTGCGACGCATTTAAAGGTGTTGAAAGTAATTGTGAAATAGAGTCGCTTGTCTCACTGCACGCAAAAACGATTGGGCGAGTTGTATAAATGTACAGTAAAGTTGCTTCAGGAAGATATCTGCACGTAATATATAAACACAACGGTGACAGTAATAGTAGCTGCGACGCATTTAAAGGTGTTGGAAGTAATTGTGAAATAGAGTCGCTTGTCTCACTGCACGCAAAAACGATTGGGCGAGTTGTATAAATGTACAGTAAAGTTGCTTCAGGAAGATATCTGCACGTAATATATAAACACAACGGTGACAGTAATAGTAGCTGCGACGCATTTAAAGGTGTTGGAAGTAATTGTGAAATAGAGTCGCTTGTCTCACTGCACGCAAAAACGATTGGGCGAGTTGTATAAATGTACAGTAAAGTTGCTTCAGGAAGATATCTGCACGTAATATATAAACACAACGGTGACAGTAATAGTAGCTGCGACGCATTTAAAGGTGTTGGAAGTAATTGTGAAATAGAGTCGCTTGTCTCACTGCACGCAAAAACGATTGGGCGAGTTGTATAAATGTACAGTAAAGTTGCTTCAGGAAGATATCTGCACGTAATATATAAACACAACGGTGACAGTAATAGTAGCTGCGACGCATTTAAAGGTGTTTGAAGTAATTGTGAAATAGAGTCGCTTGTCTCACTGCACGCAAAAACGATTGGGCGAGTTGTATAAATGTACAGTAAAGTTGCTTCAGGAAGATATCTGCACGTAATATATAAACACAACGGTGACAGTAATAGTAGCTGCGACGCATTTAAAGGTGTTGGAAGTAATTGTGAAATAGAGTCGCTTGTCTCACTGCACGCAAAAACGATTGGGCGAGTTGTATAAATGTACAGTAAAGTTGCTTCAGGAAGATATCTGCACGTAATATATAAACACAACGGTGACAGTAATAGTAGCTGCGACGCATTTAAAGGTGTTGGAAGTAATTGTGAAATAGAGTCGCTTGTCTCACTGCACGCAAAAACGATTGGGCGAGTTGTATAAATGTACAGTAAAGTTGCTTCAGGAAGATATCTGCACGTAATATATAAACACAACGGTGACAGTAATAGTAGCTGCGACGCATTTAAAGGTGTTGGAAGTAATTGTGAAATAGAGTCGCTTGTCTCACTGCACGCAAAAACGATTGGGCGAGTTGTATAAATGTACAGTAAAGCTGCTTCAGGAAGATATCTGCACGTAATATATAAACACAACGGTGACAGTAATAGTAGCTGCGACGCATTTAAAGGTGTTGGAAGTAATTGTGAAATAGAGTCGCTTGTCTCACTGCACGCAAAAACGATTGGGCGAGTTGTATAAATGTACAGTAAAGTTGCTTCAGGAAGATATCTGCACGTAATATATAAACACAACGGTGACAGTAATAGTAGCTGCGACGCATTTAAAGGTGTTGGAAGTAATTGTGAAATAGAGTCGCTTGTCTCACTGCACGCAAAAACGATTGGGCGAGTTGTATAAATGTACAGTAAAGTTGCTTCAGGAAGATATCTGCACGTAATATATAAACACAACGGTGACAGTAATAGTAGCTGCGACGCATTTAAAGGTGTTGGAAGTAATTGTGAAATAGAGTCGCTTGTCTCACTGCACGCAAAAACGATTGGGCGAGTTGTATAAATGTACAGTAAAGTTGCTTCAGGAAGATATCTGCACGTAATATATAAACACAACGGTGACAGTAATAGTAGCTGCGACGCATTTAAAGGTGTTGGAAGTAATTGTGAAATAGAGTCGCTTGTCTCACTGCACGCAAAAACGATTGGGCGAGTTGTATAAATGTACAGTAAAGTTGCTTCAGGAAGAAACAACAACACGAGCACGGCCCGATTGATTGCCGAAACGATTCCGCTCAGCTGGGTCAATGCGACGTCGACAACGAAATGAATTGGCGACCCTACCCGATCCCATTGCAAGAGTCTCGACATCTCGCCATTCCACATCTATATGTTGTCTCGATGTAAGTGGTGGTAACCGATCGAAGCATTATTTCATCAGTCGGTCGACGTCCGACGAACGTGTCGATAAATTATACATTTAATTAATTCATCAACAAACAATTATATTAAATCCCTCTGGACTTAAAAAATACAATATTATCCTTACAACTTTTCTTAAAGATACAGACAACATTATACAATAAAATGTCACGCGACGCCCGGCAAATGGAAACATCTAAATTGATGGTTATTGAAAGAGTTTATAATTAAATAAAACCGTTTATTGATCATCTTAACTTATCTTATCATACGCGTGACGACAATTATTTTCCGTACTTTTGACAGTTATTGATAACGACATCTTACCCAAAAAAAAAATGTTAATAATAAATCTTACCCTGACTGTTACCGGCGCGCTTCTTATAAGGTGCGCCATAGATGAAGTTTTCAGGAAAAGGTCATACACTTTGTAAATCTCCTTTATATATGTTTTCCCGTTTGAGTTCCGGTTATACTAACATATTTTATAAGGAAACACAATAGTGTTAGCAAGACGATTCTCTTCAATGACTTTTATTTTTTATATAAGTGTTCCTTTCATCTTATGTTACACGCCCACCAAACTTAACAATGCCGTCTTCAACTGCAATTATAGTAACAAAACAACGAAAATATCAGTTTAAAAGTAGGTTAAAAGTAGCAGTATTACTTATAGTCTAATATCCATTGAAAAATTCCGACACAATAGTTTATTGTTTGAGAATAAATAAAATGAAATGAAAAGCGTGAATACATATAAAAAGTTCTCCAAACCACTTTTATACCAACACCGAAATCAAAGCTGATAGTAAAACTAAATGTATCATAGCGATGATAGACACTTTTATATTACAATAAATGTAATATACGTGTTTTGTTTACGAGCGGACCCGCCCACGCATAAAAACATCTTACGATAAGTCATAAAAGACTTTCCCGTTTGCCCTCTCGACGCGGATCTCGGTCGGATCCGATGCAGCCTGGCGCTCGGGCTGGCGCGGTGCCAGCTCCGGCGCGGGCGGCCGCAGCTAGCTCCGTGCCGAGGGGCCGAGAGGTAGGCTTCACGGCTGGCTGGCGGCGGCGTCAGCGTCACTTCCGGTCAGTGCACATCTATCACTACACTAAGGTTCGATGCGTTCATTTCACCCATGTTTAAACGAAAACTATTTTTTGATCTTTTATTTTTTGATATCTACCAGCACAAAACAATTTACCAGGTTTAAGATCGTTAGTAGGTATTCGTAATCTCGTAAATCTCGTTATAAGTTGGGATTAACAAAACGCAATTTTTGAAATTCGTCGAGACAGGGGTTTGTTACCCTCAAAAATAATGAGTACCTAACGTAAAAGCTCTTATTTTTATAAATCCAATGTGATTCCCGTGATTGTACTCGCTTCTCTGATTGTGCTGGTGTTTGTGAAGTTGTCGTGATGCGCGTTCAATCGCGGGCACCAACTGAAATCGTAGGCCCGTTTTCAGGAGACCGGACCAAAATGGTAAAAACAGAATATGGTGCGAGTTTGTACGTCTGTCTGTCCGTCCGTCTGTCATATGCCATATGTCTGTCCTGTGTCATGTAAATTAATAAAAATTAAAATGTATTTATCGCTACATAAACAACTACTATAGATTACTATAGGTTACTTATTCTTTAAACATATTATTCTTAAATCATCATCAACATCTAAAATAACAAGCCATTTCCTCTAATAAGAGCTTTCCTTCCAATTCTCGACAATTTTTTGTAATGTTTCCTTTCTGTGTGCTCATTTCTCATTACTCTAAAATGAGCTTTCATGTTTCGGCACCAAAACAAAAACTGTCATCAAGCCATGATGAAATGTGTTCCACAGAGTGAAAATAATGAAATCAGAGAAAAGCTAATTAGTTTTCGTTTTCGTTTATAGTTGAAATACTCGACCGCGGCGAGCGGCGCGATAATAACTGATCTAACAGTAAGAAATAAACGATACTAAAGTTTTAGCTTACAAGATTTAATACCTACCACTAAAAACAGAATCATCCTATTTGGGGGCGCATTCTCGCGTGAACCGGCTGTTTTAAGCTATATCTTGAAAGAAAACGGCAGTTTCCGGCGCGTCAGCTGAAGCGCCTCTGGCGCGCCGTCACCCGCCGTCCGCCGCCCGCCACCGCGCCGCCCGCCGCCGCCGTTCGCTTCCGCAAGATAAGGCAACTTCACGCGAAAAGCGATCGACTGTCGAAGGAGGGATGCTTATAGAAAGGTTAAAGAGACTCGATTTATATAACCGGCTTGCCTTTTAAGCTTGCACCGGATTTAGGGACGATATCCATCGAAGCTAAGCTGGTCCTGTTTTTATTGTTTTATTTGCACATCTCCTCACCGCTCAGCTTCGGTGAACACCAGCTCTTTGGTAGAGTCTCCGTGTCGTGTCGTGTGAGTAGTCCATCCATTATAGAACCAAAACCAGGATTATCCCGAGAAGATATTGTCTTTGACCTCCAGCACTCGGCATCGGCATTCGCATTTCGCAGGAGGCACACGTGGCGAGCACGTGACGAGCACGTGACGACAGGTAAACGACTCGCCGTTGTCCGTTTGCTAAGAAACCCTACTATCTGCTGCAGAGGTACTTTACCTTTTTTGTGCGATGCGGAGTTTAAAGTGTGCGGCACTCCGTAGCGCCGCCCCTATTTAACTTGATCGAACTGTTCTTTCCCAAAAGTATTACCTGAATTTTCACAGATATATGGTATTAATAACTTAGTAAACTTTCATGATTGATTTCAATCATTATTATAAATACGGGATTTATCACGTACCGTCTTATCGGTGTTTCGACCGACAATGTTTCGGTTCCATTCGTGAACCTTCATCAGGGTGAGTGCGATCCGCTCCGAATCCGCTCACGTTGAGTGCGAGGCGAGACGTTATTTTCGACGAACCTTTCATTTGACGTCCCACTTGACCTAATAGTCACATTTTCATATTTTTTTTTACCTCTCTTGAACGCTTCAGAAGGGTTAACGCTTCGAAAGTTAGCCTCGGACAAACAAACATACATACATGCATACTTACATACATGCATACATACAACGCCGATTTGCCCAAGTTGATTTGGAGATTTCGCTTCGCTCGATCAATAATCGTTACTTTAGCTCACTCGGATGCAATGTGTGACTCCTCTCTCGGCAGCCATTTCATGATTAAAAACTTGCCCAAAGCAAACCGAAAGTAAACAACAATCATGAGCGCCGCAAACAGTTGGCGCGCGTCCGCGAACTCGCGACAGAATCTCAACTCAAATGGTCTACTGTGTGGTTACATTAAACATTGATTTGTGTACGCTTATGCAATGTAGGTGGATTTTAAAAGGTATCCAAGACTCTATTTATGTATCTCTTAATCTCAGTTTTAAACAAAGCAAACTTTATTTTAAGTATAAGTAAGTAATATGTTCCGTATTACTATAGTGTCGCAGAATTTCACTGAAAGCTCTGAGTTATCCACTTCTCTGAGAGTTACACTTCTCAAAGGATTTGTAGCTTGCCACTTCCAATTTGGATCACCGCTGCAGAATAAAAGAAATGTGTTGTTGTTCTACTTTATGGGCAACTCTGTTTGACACGTCCGTCACCAGCGGCGCTCCCCGAGTGACTGCTGTGAAATATACAGATTTAATTTAAATGAATTATTTTTAAATAGTCAGCGTTTCCTCCGCCCCTTACCCTTTGCCCCCTGCCCCGTAAAGACATGCGACATGAAGCGGGTAGCGGGCAGTTTATTCAGCGCATTGTTTCTGAATGTACACTACACAAAGGTTAGCTGGAAGAAAACGCTAATTAGCATTAAGTTTGCCTATGTATTATTTTTTTAGTGCAATAAAGAATTTTCTAATCTAATCAAATCCAAGTGTCCCGATCGCGACGCCCAGTCCATCAAAGCGGCCACAATGGCCAGTGGGTAGCCACGAGACGGTTTTATAACAGTGGCGATGAAAGTACAAATTATAACCGCTTTTATGTATATTTTGGTGAAATGTTGCAACAGTCCTGTTAAATATCAGCTGGTAGCTGTGAGATCTCGTGCGCAGATAGTATTGTCCGCATGCGAGGCGCCGCCACTGCCCCCCACCACATGCACCGACTCCATAAATTGAACTATCGTGCTCTGACGAGATCTTATCTAGTTCTAATTATTGGTTCAAGGAATTTTTATGGATTCAAAATAGTAAACACTTTCACCGAATTAAATTGAAATACTCATAATGAAATTGTACCTAATGCGGAGTTCGGTAGAACAGTAGCTTTCTTTTTCTAATTCAAATTGAAATTCAATCGTTTATTTGCTAGAATACACAAAAATTACAATAAAAGGTCTTAAATCTATGCTTGTCAATGTATTGATTGATAGCTATTGATATGTGATACTTTGCCAACATTACCCTTCTTCTGCTCTGTCGAGTAAAAACTGGTTTGTTACTAAAATAGGTTACATTTACTACCTACAAACCAATAAATTAGTCATAAAAGCAGTAAGTCATCAGTAATTGTGGAAGCACGGCTCGACGCGTGTAGGACTCCAGCGCGGCGCGGCGCACAAACAGTGCCACACGAAATAATGGCGCTTTGTAACAAAATACATTTTCATCATCTTGCGAGTTCGCCCGACTCAGAGCTTGTACTGCTATGATTTTTCACATGCGGCTGAGACACACACATGTGTATAATTATGTTATATTGGGCCGACGAGCGACTGATGCATTCGAGAGGCGAAGACAAGCGGGGACACAAGCGGGGGAGTAACGTTTCCTTTGAACAGCCGGTAGTTACGGATCGCGATATTTCACATTCCGGTAACGGCAAGATAAAATCTCAGATTTGGAAGGCTGTCTGAAGTTTGCGCGATCCGAGCGATCCACCGGTAACATATTTTAAGCGAGTTTGGGATGAACCCAAGTTTCCTTCGAGTTTTGACGATATATCAATTACTCTACAAAACTGCAAAAATTAGGGATATATGAAACGCAGGAGACAACAGTGGGTTTAGTATTTCAATTGTTCAGTATTCATCACCATTTCATTACATTGCATAACATTAGTACGTCAAAAATATATTACAAATGTCCCGCGCGTAGCATCGCACAGCAACGACCAATTCGTGACCTTCGTAGCTTAATAATCGTTTGGTCGGCGCCGCGGGATCTAATGAGGACCCTTCAGCTCTCACCCTGCTGTGAGGATCACCACAGAATAGTGAAAGTAGCAGTGTGAACGGCGGCTCCGGCGAGAACCCGGCCTGAACCAACACCGCCGGATAATAAACTCGCCTTGCGTATAAAATATTCGGCATTACGCGTGGCTCGGTGGTCCCGCCAAATTGGCGACCTTAAGTTTTGCAATTGTAATCAATTCCCTACCGGCTGCCCTCTGCTCTCGCCTGCTCCAAGGCCTGCAGAAGACAATCACCCTGATTGTACTAAGCCAGGAAATACCATTCAATAAAATAAAAAAGCCTTTATTTATATTGCTTATTAAACACTAGCTTTTGCCCGAACCAAGAAATAAAGCTAAACTCACTGTTGCAACTTGACTTGAAACCCCATTTTTGTCCCATTGGAGCTGATTTATGGGATAAAAGATATCCAATGTGGTAATCCAGGTTATAATATACGTATTTACCAAATTTCATCGAAATCGGTTCAGCCGTTGCGACGTGATTGAGTAACAAACAAATAAATAAACAGACATCCAAACTTTCAAATTAATAATATTAGTGTTAAAATATCATAATTAGTTTGTCTAACTCTTATTTACATAACTAGTGGTTCGCCCCGGGCTGACATCTCGCGAATCTCCCAAAATAAATATTATTATTAGGGTGACTTGCACAACGATGCCTAAACGTATTTAGTGGCTAAATATGATTTAAGGAGTTGTCAAATCATGCAAATACTTCAAATTTAAACATGTTTAGTCGCTAAATACGTTTAGTGATCTTTGTGCATGCCGGCTTTAATCTTTGACTGATAAATTGGTGCCACGAAATGCATAACCAAACTACTTGACCTACAGTTTCATTCAAATTAGATGTAACGGGGGTTCTTGTTATTGGTTATATTTTTATGTGGTACAAATGGCAGTTATTCTGGATTTCTGGACTTTTGCCTATATTTGTGTCATTAAAGCTACACGAATACCAAATTTCAGCATTGTGGGGTCACTGGTGTACCCTGTGAATTTTGTCAAAGTTTTGTTTATATTATGGCTAATAACTCAAAAACTACAAAAAATAAACTAAAAATAAAAACGGGGTTCAAATATACAGAAGATCTTTTATTTGTCTTCCCACTTGACCTAATAGTCTCATTTTCATTTTTTTGTACCCCTCTTGAACCCCAATATCTCAACAACTCCCCAATATTTTTAGCTCGTTGAGTCACACCAAAATTGTGCCATCACTACTTACCTATATACCAAATTTCATGATGATCAGATAAACGCTCCGAAAGCTATCCTCGGACAAACAAACATACATAATATATATACATACATACAACGCCGATTTGCCCAAGTTGATTTGGAGATCTTGCTTCGCTCGATCAATTAATACTGATTTTGATTTCAATTATTTATCTTTTCAGCCTTCACGGCGTAGGCTTGCCCTATCTCCCTCCATACATCCCTCTCTCTCGCCATCCTCCTCCATACCGGTCCACATCGTTGTGTAAAAATATGTTTGCATCTATTTTTCCTTCCAGTGGGATCCACTTACACTTACAGGGCTACGTTACGTACGTACATACCATTACGTTACGGCAAACTGTACACGTATTCATTTACAAATTGTAAACAAGCAACACGATATTATGTATAAAACATAATACCTATCTCCAAATAGTTTCGCGCGCGCTTACCCCCGCCACCAGCTATCCCGCCTCCTTCCCCCTCGCCCATGGCCCCGTGGAACCGATCAATCAGTATTCAATGATTACATACGAGCAAGTTCTTTGCCTCCGGAGAGGAACAGCTACAAATAACATTCCTCAAATTCGTTTTCGCGTTTGATGGTTCCGTCGCCGCGTCGCCGAGCCGAGCGGAATGTTATGTCAAAGGTGCCTAAGTCTAAACTCTATTTCTCCTTTTCCAAGCAAAAATAACAATTTAATATTACATCAGAAATAACATCGTTTTATGTAGGCTTACCTACTTTATATGTTAAAATATGTGTACGCATAGTTTAAAACAAACTCTGTGATGGCGCATGATTGGATTGCCATAATAATATTGTAAGTATAACATGCACTATAAACATTTTAAAAGTGCAATATTATTTAGCTATATTGTACAAAGTGCTTCAGATGACTACTAATTTCTTTCGGCTTTCGGGTCAAATATTCATGTTAACCTGAAAGAGAAACTTGTCAAAGTGCGATGGTTTTTAATAAATAAATAAAGATCAATGATTTTTTATGTAATATAGTAAGCTTCTTCATTTCTTTCTGTAGTAATTAAGTCTATAATGCTGTTCCAAACCCATGTCATAAACTTATGAGAATGTATCATAGTGTGATCAGAGCCGTACCCACCCGCCACCCGGGGCTGCCTGTCGCCTTTCATAATGTGTTCCGTTCCGTATGAACAGAGCTATACCCACCCGCCACCCGGGGCTGCCTGTCGCCTTGCATAATGTGTTCCGTTCCGTGTGATCAGAGCCGTACCCACCCGCCACCCGGAGCTGCCTGTCGCCTTGCATAATGTGTTCCGTTCCGTATGAACAGAGCCATACCCACCCGCCACCCGGGGCTGCCTGTCGCCTTGCATAATGTGTTCCGTTCCGTATGATCAGAGCCGTACCCACCCGCCACCCGGAGCTGCCTGTCGCCTTGCATAATGTGTTCCGTTCCGTATGAACAGAGCCATACCCACCCGCCACCCGGGGCTGCCTGTCGCCTTGCATAATGTGTTCCGTTCCGTGTGATCAGAGCCGTACCCACCCGCCACCCGGAGCTGCCTGTCGCCTTGCATAATGTGTTCCGTTCCGTATGATCAGAGCCGTACCCACCCGCCACCCGGAGCTGCCTGTCGCCTTGCATAATGTGTTCCGTTCCGTATGAACAGAGCCATACCCACCCGCCACCCGGGGCTGCCTGTCGCCTTGCATAATGTGTTCCGTTCCGTGTGATCAGAGCCGTATCCACCCGCCACCCGGAGCTGCCTGTCGCCTTGCATAATGTGTTCCGTTCCGTATGATCAGAGCCGTACCCACCCGCCACCCGGAGCTGCCTGTCGCCTTGCATAATGTGTTCCGTTCCGTATGAACAGAGCCATACCCACCCGCCACCCGGGGCTGCCTGTCGCCTTGCATAATGTGTTCCGTTCCGTGTGATCAGAGCCGTACCCACCCGCCACCCGGAGCTGCCTGTCGCCTTGCATAATGTGTTCCGTTCCGTATGATCAGAGCCGTACCCACCCGCCACCCGGAGCTGCCTGTCGCCTTGCATAATGTGTTCCGTTCCGTATGAACAGAGCCATACCCACCCGCCACCCGGGGCTGCCTGTCGCCTTGCATAATGTGTTCCGTTCCGTGTGATCAGAGCCGTACCCACCCGCCACCCGGAGCTGCCTGTCACCTTGCATAATGTGTTCCGTTCCGTGTGATCAGAGCCGTACCCACCCGCCACCCGGAGCTGCCTGTCGCCTTGCATAATGTGTTCCGTTCCGTGTGATCAGAGCCGTACCCACCCGCCACCTGGAGCTGCCTGTCGCCTTGCATAATGTGTTCCGTTCCGTGTGATCAGAGCCGTACCCACCCGCCACCCGGAGCTGCCTGTCGCCTTGCATAATGTGTTCCGTTCCGTATGAACAGAGCCATACCCACCCGCCACCCGGGGCTGCCTGTCGCCTTGCATAATGTGTTCCGTTCCGTGTGATCAGAGCCGTACCCACCCGCCACCCGGAGCTGCCTGTCGCCTTTCATAATGTGTTCCGTTCCGTATGAACAGAGCCATACCCACCCGCCACCCGGGGCTGCCTGTCGCCTTGCATAATGTGTTCCGTTCCGTGTGATCAGAGCCGTACCCACCCGCCACCCGGAGCTGCCTGTCGCCTTGCATAATGTGTTCCGTTCCGTGTGATCAGAGCCGTACCCACCCGCCACCCGGAGCTGCCTGTCGCCTTGCATAATGTGTTCCGTTCCGTGTGATCAGAGCCGTACCCACCCGCCACCCGGGGCTGCCTGTCGCCTTGCATAATGTGTTCCGTTCCGTGTGATCAGAGCCGTACCCACCCGCCACCCGGGGCTGCCTGTCGCCTTTCATAATGTGTTCCGTTCCGTATGAACAGAGCCATACCCACCCGCCACCCGGGGCTGCCTGTCGCCTTGCATAATGTGTTCCGTTCCGTGTGATCAGAGCCGTACCCACCCGCCACCCGGAGCTGCCTGTCGCCTTGCATAATGTGTTCCGTTCCGTGTGATCAGAGCCGTACCCACCCGCCACCCGGGGCTGCCTGTCGCCTTTCATAATGTGTTCCGTTCCTTATGAACAGAGCCATACCCACCCGCCACCCGGGGCTGCCTGTCGCCTTGCATAATGTGTTCCGTTCCTTATGAACAGAGCCATACCCACCCGCCACCCGGGGCTGCCTGTCGCCTTGCATAATGTGTTCCGTTCCGTGTGATCAGAGCCGTACCCACCCGCCACCCGGGGCTGCCTGTCGCCTTGCATAATGTGTTCCGTTCCGTGTGATCAGAGCCGTACCCACCCGCCACCCGGGGCTGCCTGTCGCCTTGCATAATGTGTTCCGTTCCGTGTGATCAGAGCCGTACCCACCCGCCACCCGGGGCTGCCTGTCGCCTTGCATAATGTGTTCCGTTCCGTGTGATCAGAGCCGTACCCACCCGCCACCCGGGGCTGCCTGTCGCCTTGCATAATGTGTTCCGTTCCGTGTGATCAGAGCCGTACCCACCCGCCACCCGGGGCTGCCTGTCGCCTTTCATAATGTGTTCCGTTCCGTATGAACAGAGCCGTACCCACCCGCCACCCGGAGCTGCTTGTCGCCTTGCATAATGTGTTCCGTTCCGTGTGATCAGAGCCGTACCCACCCGCCACCCGGAGCTGCCTGTCGCCTTGCATAATGTGTTCCGTTCCGTGTGATCAGAGCCGTACCCACCCGCCACCCGGGGCTGCCTGTCGCCTTGCATAATGTGTTCCGTTCCGTGTGATCAGAGCCGTACCCACCCGCCACCCGGGGCTGCCTGTCGCCTTTCATAATGTGTTCCGTTCCGTATGAACAGAGCCATACCCACCCGCCACCCGGGGCTGCCTGTCACCTTGCATAATGTGTTCCGTTCCGTGTGATCAGAGCCGTACCCACCCGCCACCCGGAGCTGCCTGTCGCCTTGCATAATGTGTTCCGTTCCGTGTGATCAGAGCCGTACCCACCCGCCACCCGGGGCTGCCTGTCGCCTTTCATAATGTGTTCCGTTCCTTATGAACAGAGCCATACCCACCCGCCACCCGGGGCTGCCTGTCGCCTTGCATAATGTGTTCCGTTCCATATGAACAGAGCCATACCCACCCGCCACCCGGGGCTGCCTGTCGCCTTGCATAATGTGTTCCGTTCCGTGTGATCAGAGCCGTACCCACCCGCCACCCGGGGCTGCCTGTCGCCTTGCATAATGTGTTCCGTTCCGTGTGATCAGAGCCGTACCCACCCGCCACCCGGGGCTGCCTGTCGCCTTGCATAATGTGTTCCGTTCCGTGTGATCAGAGCCGTACCCACCCGCCACCCGGGGCTGCCTGTCGCCTTGCATAATGTGTTCCGTTCCGTGTGATCAGAGCCGTACCCACCCGCCACCCGGGGCTGCCTGTCGCCTTGCATAATGTGTTCCGTTCCGTGTGATCAGAGCCGTACCCACCCGCCACCCGGGGCTGCCTGTCGCCTTGCATAATGTGTTCCGTTCCGTGTGATCAGAGCCGTACCCACCCGCCACCCGGGGCTGCCTGTCGCCTTGCATAATGTGTTCGGTTCCGTGTGATCAGAGCCGTACCCACCCGCCACCCGTGGCTGCCTGTCGCCTTGCATAATGTGTTCCGTTCCGTGTGATCAGAGCCGTACCCACCCGCCACCCGGGGCTGCCTGTCGCCTTTCATAATGTGTTCCGTTCCGTATGAACAGAGCCGTACCCACCCGCCACCCGGAGCTGCTTGTCGCCTTGCATAATGTGTTCCGTTCCGTGTGATCAGAGCCGTACCCACCCGCCACCCGGAGCTGCCTGTCGCCTTGCATAATGTGTTCCGTTCCGTGTGATCAGAGCCGTACCCACCCGCCACCCGGGGCTGCCTGTCGCCTTGCATAATGTGTTCCGTTCCGTGTGATCAGAGCCGTACCCACCCGCCACCCGGGGCTGCCTGTCGCCTTTCATAATGTGTTCCGTTCCGTATGAACAGAGCCATACCCACCCGCCACCCGGGGCTGCCTGTCGCCTTGCATAATGTGTTCCGTTCCGTGTGATCAGAGCCGTACCCACCCGCCACCCGGAGCTGCCTGTCGCCTTGCATAATGTGTTCCGTTCCGTGTGATCAGAGCCGTACCCACCCGCCACCCGGAGCTGCCTGTCACCTTGCATAATGTGTTCCGTTCCGTGTGATCAGAGCCGTACCCACCCGCCACCCGGGGCTGCCTGTCGCCTTGCATAATGTGTTCCGTTCCGTGTGATCAGAGCCGTACCCACCCGCCACCCGGAGCTGCCTGTCGCCTTGCATAATGTGTTCCGTTCCGTGTGATCAGAGCCGTACCCACCCGCCACCCGGGGCTGCCTGTCGCCTTGCATAATGTGTTCCGTTCCGTGTGATCAGAGCCGTACCCACCCGCCACCCGGGGCTGCCTGTCGCCTTGCATAATGTGTTCCGTTCCGTGTGATCAGAGCCGTACCCACCCGCCACCCGGGGCTGCCTGTCGCCTTGCATAATGTGTTCCGTTCCGTGTGATCAGAGCCGTACCCACCCGCCACCCGGGGCTGCCTGTCGCCTTGCATAATGTGTTCCGTTCCGTGTGATCAGAGCCGTACCCACCCGCCACCCGGGGCTGCCTGTCGCCTTTCATAATGTGTTCCGTTCCGTATGAACAGAGCCGTACCCACCCGCCACCCGGGGCTGCCTGTCGCCTTGCATAATGTGTTCCGTTCCGTGTGATCAGAGCCGTACCCACCCGCCACCCGGAGCTGCCTGTCGCCTTGCATAATGTGTTCCGTTCCGTGTGATCAGAGCCGTACCCACCCGCCACCCGGAGCTGCCTGTCACCTTGCATAATGTGTTCCGTTCCGTGTGATCAGAGCCGTACCCACCCGCCACCCGGGGCTGCCTGTCGCCTTGCATAATGTGTTCCGTTCCGTGTGATCAGAGCCGTACCCACCCGCCACCCGGAGCTGCCTGTCGCCTTGCATAATGTGTTCCGTTCCGTGTGATCAGAGCCGTACCCACCCGCCACCCGGGGCTGCCTGTCGCCTTGCATAATGTGTTCCGTTCCGTGTGATCAGAGCCGTACCCACCCGCCACCCGGGGCTGCCTGTCGCCTTGCATAATGTGTTCCGTTCCGTGTGATCAGAGCCGTACCCACCCGCCACCCGGGGCTGCCTGTCGCCTTGCATAATGTGTTCCGTTCCGTGTGATCAGAGCCGTACCCACCCGCCACCCGGGGCTGCCTGTCGCCTTGCATAATGTGTTCCGTTCCGTGTGATCAGAGCCGTACCCACCCGCCACCCGGGGCTGCCTGTCGCCTTGCATAATGTGTTCCGTTCCGTGTGATCAGAGCCGTACCCACCCGCCACCCGGGGCTGCCTGTCGCCTTGCATAATGTGTTCCGTTCCGTGTGATCAGAGCCGTACCCACCCGCCACCCGGGGCTGCCTGTCGCCTTGCATAATGTGTTCCGTTCCGTGTGATCAGAGCTGTACCCACCCGCCACCCGGGGCTGCCTGTCGCCTTGCATAATGTGTTCCGTTCCGTGTGATCAGAGCCGTACCCACCCGCCACCCGGGGCTGCCTGTCGCCTTGCATAATGTGTTCCGTTCCGTGTGATCAGAGCCGTACCCACCCGCCACCCGGGGCTGCCTGTCGCCTTGCATAATGTGTTCCGTTCCGTGTGATCAGAGCCGTACCCACCCGCCACCCGGGGCTGCCTGTCGCCTTGCATAATGTGTTCCGTTCCGTGTGAACAGCGAAGCTAACTAATACTACAACTACGAACCATAATCGCGTCAAATACCTTGGGCTCATACAATCCATACTCTAATATTACTAGTGGTTCGCCCCGAACTGAGATCTCGCGAGTCTACCATAAAACAAAAAACATATTATTCCTAATCTTTGGCTATCAAAATAGTGCTTCGAAATAAAAACCAAATTACTTGACCTACAGTTTCATTCAAATTACAGGTAACGGGAGTTTATGTTTATTTTTTATGTTTATTATAGTAACGCTTTTTTGGGGTACAAATTGCAGTTATTCTAGATTTAAGACTTTTGCCTATATTTGTGATTCATAAGCTACACGCATACCAAATTACAGCACTGTGGGGTCACTGGTATACCCTGTGAATTTTGTCAAAGTTTAGTTTTTATTATGGCTAATAACTCAAAAACTACAAATCTTTACTAAAAGTAAAAACGGGGTCGAAATGTACTAATACAGACCTTTCATTTGACGTCTCATTTGACCTAACAGTCTCATTTTCATTTTTTTTACCCCTCTTGAACCCAAAAACAACAACAACCCCCCAAAATTCTCACATTGCTCATTGAGTCACACCAAAATTGTGCTATCATTACCTACCTATATACCAAATTTCACGATGATCAGATAAACGCTTCGAAAGTTATCCTCGGACAAACAAACATACATACACATACACACATACAACGCCGATTTGCTCAAGTTGATTTGGAGATCTCGCTTCGCTCGATCAATAAATTCGAAAGTAACTCTGTATCTTTGTCTCTGTTTGTCTATCTGTTTCTTACCATTAATTCTTTATGAAATCTGCTGGACCGATTTCGATGTAATTTGGTATACAGATAGATTATGACCGGGATTAGGACATATATAGATCTTTATTGCACACCATACAACAATACAATTAAAACGAACAACATAGGCTACTTTATACCCGACAGCGCAGAAGGAGGGTAATGTTGTCATTGTTAAACAACGCGCGCGAAGATGCGGGCAGCAGCTAGTTAAGTCAAATAGCCGACACATAATACTAATTCGTGATCGATCGAAGCGAGATCTCCAAATCAACTTGGGCAAATCGATTTTGTATGTATATAATATATATGTATGTTTGTTTGTTTGTACGAGTATAACTTTCGAAGCGTTGATCCCATCATGATGAGTTAATTAGCCATAATAAAAACTGAACTTTGACAAAATTGACAAGATACACCAGTGACACCAGTACCACAGTGCTGTAACTTGGTATGCGTGTAGCTTAAGTAACACAAATATAGACATCAAAAGTCTGAAATCCAGAATAACTGCCATTTGTACCCCAAAAAAGAGTTCCAATCAACATGAACTGCCGTTACCTGTCATTTGAATGAAACTGTAGGCACTAAAGGTTAAGGCCGGCTTGCACGAAGAACACTAAACGTATTTAGCGACTAAACATGTTTCGATTCGGGGCGAACCACTAGTATATTTATGTTTATTTATATGAGCGTTGTAGTTGTGTTGTGTCGTTAGTTATTAATAAGTTGTATTGTGTCGGCTCTGGGAAAGGATACACAATGCCGAATATAAAAGCAGAAAGGCGCTCAGCGTCCCAGTTACTCGTATTGTTGGTAAATGCGAGCGATAAACAATAACCCCTCTCGGTTGAGATTCCCGCAAGAAAAGGGGCGCTCTATCGGAACCGCCTTAGGATTTGGTGTCGTACCTCATCTCTGCGAGACTGTACACCAGCAGCGTGGAGCGGCGCTGGCGTATCGGATGCTCTCATTCTCATTGTGCAGTGGGACGTGCTACGTTAGGCTTTAACCATTCAATTTAATCAAAAATATTGTTGTTTCTATGCTCTAGGAAAAATTAATAGAATTTTTGTGTGTTTGGGGATTTTTTTCTGTTTGTCTTATGATCGCAATGCACATTGCTCTTGTATAAGTCACTCATACTGCTACCAACGTGTGTATTATTAGTGTAGCAGATGCGAGGGCGCTGTCACGTGACAGTGAGACGCGACGCATGTGACAGTGACCCTAAAGCTGATGGTCAGCCGCCGCGCGCCGCCACAGCGTGACATATCCTCCGCGACTCGCTGTGACAGCACACGCTCTGCAAAGATTCCGCTGCTATTTATATATTTATTTAGCGAAACCAATGTCGATACAATTCTTATTGACAAATATGTAGCTTAGAACTAAACGTAATGCTAATAACGAGTTTCTACGTTTGAACATTGTAAGAACAAAACAAAAACAGCCACAGCTGTTAGCCTATTTTAGAGTTACGAGCAAATATTATTACATAGTAGGTTGTACACTGCACCTATAATGAAAGGAATTTAATGTGAAATTATTATGTTGTATGTATTGTATAAACCATTAAATAATATGAATCGAAAGCAAATAACTGAAATGTAAGTACATACCTACTTGTTCATTCTTTCGAGTTTATTTTGTACATAAATATGGCTATTCAAACATAACTACTGAGGGACAACCAGCCATACCTATCACTCAGCGCAAGCATCAATTTTAATAACATTCGTATGGACTAATGATCAAACTCTGCCAAAAGATGTGTTACAAATTAAACAGGGTAGGTATAAGTATTTTACGGATGTGTGTATGTAAGCAAGTATATCAAGTGATTATGTAACTATATAAAAACCATAAATTTCATAAATTAAGGTTGAGTAGAGGAAAAATAAAAATGACTTTTCTAATAGTTGATTAAGTTTCAAAAACACGTTTCAATTGACCCAAAGTAAGTAAGTAGGTGTTTTAGTGTAGCATTCAAAACAAACGTATGCAATCTCAAAGGTTTTATAAAAAAACTTGCTCAAAAAAATTGGCAAACCCTCTTCTCCATCGCACCAGGCGCTCCCATCCACCACCACGACCTAAAATTCACCACGTTAAGCTTTCATAACCTACCTCTACAAGTAGGCTTTGAACAATCGAATACATTTCTCTCTTGTTAGGTGCCTGTCTATAGCGATCGTCCCTAATCTGATGTTTTTTATCTATCCTTCTGTGTTTTTAGAGTTCCGTACCCAAAGGGTAAAAGGGGACCTTATTACTAAGATTCCGCTGTCTGTCCGTCTGTCTGTCCGTCTGTCACCAGGCCTGTCTCATGAACCGTGATAGTTAGATAGTTGAAATTATCACAGATGATGTATTTCTGTTGCCGCTGTAACAACAAATTCTAAAAACAGAATCAAATAAATATTTAAGGGGGCTCCCATACAACAAACGTGATTTTTTTTGCTCGTTTTTGCTCGATATTGGTAACGGGAGCAGGTAGACGCTTGAAATATCCATAGAATATTTAGTTATAAATAAAGAAATAAATTAAAATTAAACAAATATTTATGGGGGACTACCTCCCATACAACAAACGTGTTTTTTTTTGCTCGTTTTTATAGATAATGGTACGGAACCCTTCGTGCGCAAGTCCGACTCGCACTTGGCCGGTTTTTTATAGGTACCTAACATTTTCTTAAATGTTGTTTTTAATGTATTTTTAATGCATCTTTTATTTGTTTACCTTCTGTTTTGTCTGTGCTGTACGAGTACTGTCATGGCGTCCCAAATAAATGTCTTTTACTTACTATATCATTAAATTTCTTCGCGTGGGTTGTCACGACACGAACAAAAACAGAATTGTGTTATTAGTTGGTGCGACATGTAGGTATGTGGAACAAGCAAGTGTGTCGTGTTCTTTAAGATGAAGCTGAGAGTCCTATCTGGGCTACTATTGCAGGGCAATCCATTCGCGAGTGTGCAGTGTCATAATAAATATCATCTCCGTCACCATTCGACGGTCGCTAAATAAAAAGTCAGTAGCTTGTTGTAGAAACGTAACCTCGTAGCTTTTAAATTACTTCTTTGTGTTATAGTTTATGAACCTAATTCGTTTTTGTTGTACGTGCTCGAGGCGTGCAAGTTTAATAGTATGAATACCATATTTATTTATATTATTTAGTTTCTCGGAAGAGCCGCCTAGTACCCGCCAGTGTGGACTGTCAGTCTTTCCGAAAGCAATGGATCAAACTTGCTGAAAATCTAATAAATTGGCGTAGGCTGGTTGGACAAATTAGATTCTGGGAACAGTAGATAGAAGTTGCCCCCCCCCCCCCCCCCCCCCCCCACCCCCAGTATCAAGCTATTTACGCTTTTACTTTAGATCCAATGTGGCTTAAAAACTAAAGTTTCGAAAAGGTTCGACTTTCACGGACACAAATCTAGGGTAGTATGTACTATGTATACTGATAAAGGGTCGCTCTAAGGTAGGGAGAATAATTTTGGGGATTTAATTAGCAGTCTTTAAATCCACAGACCTTCAAGAAATAGGATTAGAACTCGGCAAACCAAAGAATTCTGTTCAAATTGACTTTACATTTATTATAGCTATCCATCGCCTTCAGCCTAGCGATTAGTTACGAGTATCTCTCAAAACATTGGTTATCCGGCGGTCGCCGCCGCCGCGGGAGTGCTATTATCGCAACTAATTTAATATTCATCGCTATTTGCCGGAATTCTTCATTCCCACGCAGAACCATCCTGTAACAATATTGTTTCGGAAATTATTATTGATCGAGCGAAGCGAGATCTCCAAATCAACTTGGGCAAATCGGCGGTGTATGTATGTATGTTTCTTTGTCCGAGGATAACTTTCGAAGCGTTGTTCCGATCATCATGAAATTTGATACATAGGTAGGTAGTGGTGACACAATTTTGGTGTGACTAAATGAGCTAGAAATGTTGGGGGGTTGTTGAGATATTGGAGTTCAAGTGGGGTAAAAAAAATGAAAATGTGACTATTAGGTCAAGTGGAACGTTAAATGAAAGGTCTTCATTAGTATATTTCGGTTCCGTTTTTATTTTTAGTAAAGTTTTTATACTTTTTGAGTTATTGGCCATAATAAAAACTGAACTTTGACAAAATTCACAGTACTATGTACAGAGTGATATCACAAAAAATCATACCCTAAATCAAAAACTTAACTCAAAAAATCATCATACAAACTTAATCAATCCCAACCAAATACGGCTACTCACTGCGTTTTCGGAAGATGCTTCGTCTTACAATGTTCGCGCCCGCAGTTTCATGAAATGCGGAAAGGCATGTACATATGTACAAGCGATTGCAAGAGAGCATTGATTATGATGACTTCATAGAGGAAGTCCTTAAGGAGTTCGCTAACGGCAACATAACTATTTGGCATTGCCTAGAAGTACTACGTTGATTTTGTTAAACAAAATTGTCGAAATTGACATTATATCTACGTGTTAGACATTACACGTATATTGTCAATTTTGAGAGACAAGAAAATGAGTGAAACTTAAAATTGTTGTATGTATTCTCATTTTTATTGTATGTATTTGTATGATTTCACCGTAATATATGTATAATTATGCATGTAGTGTAGTATGCATGAGGTAAAATTTTGCCCCCCAATGTATTATATTTGGCGTAACTCGTGTAGGTATAAATATCCAATTTATTGTAATAATTATCTATGATTAAAGAACTCGTTCGCAGGAAAATTACTGTAAAAGGTTGATTTTCTGTGATTTTCTGCGATTTCTGCGATATTATAATTATTTCGAGATATCGTTTGCTATTGTAAATATATGAGAAATGTTATATCTACACTGGTGAAAATGGTTTTATGTTCATTATTGTTAATATCTGTTTAAATAAAAAAAACTTTGCGTTTACATACCGAGATGGTTATTAGTATTCAATTAAAAATAAATAACAAAAAAGGTAATATAAAAATAACAATTAAAAATAATAAAAAGAATTCAAGGGATTTGTGGAATAAGCCGGTTTTTTATACTGGTAGCTTGAATATTTATCCAGTAATCGATACATTTCCGATAAACAAACAATTATTAACGAAATCAGCGGCGCCTTTCCGACGATGTCGCTTAGTCTGTTTAGCATGTACAAATACAAATAAAAATATGTTTATTTCCCCAATAAGAATGAATATCGGTATATGTACATACATAATGAGCTTCGCACTAGATGTAACACCTGTATCACGGATGCCCTGTATATGTACATTTGCTAAAGTTAAACAGGTAATAAATGCGAGATTACACCGAGTAAGTGTACTTACATTTTTGATAATTATGAGAACACAGAAACACAAAACAAATGAAAGTTAAGTAAAGATAAAAGATAAGCAGTTATAGTGTAGGATTATGGGATTACAAAAGTACTTAGACGAAATTGGGGACTCGTTTAAGTGATGCAATTGAGTGTGTGGGTTAGTGTGTGCGAGAGGGTATGTTTGCGAGTGTGTGTGATCCATCAACGCCACCGAAATGAGCCGCGCTTCTTGTGTGTTCTATAAATACATAATGAACGGCCGCTGTAATCTATTGTGCTGGACTGAAACAATTTCATTAATGTCGCGCCGCCGCCATTTATTGCCATCGCTATCAATTATTGTAATGAGAGTTTTGCAACGAAATTGATGGAGCGGCCGAATACTTCGTAGTGTAGCTGTTGCATAATATAGGTATTGGTTGAGACAGGACAGCAGCGTTCATTGGTAGCCCCCCGTTTGTCTGAACTCTGAATATTAAAACAAAAACGTATAGAGGAACAGGTCCTTCAGAAAATAAAAAGATGTGGGGGGGGCACTTTGAAGCTTTATATTTTGTCAACGGAATTTGTATTAAAAAAATGTTAAGCCTAAAAAAAGGGAGTGAATAATAAAAATCACATCCAACTTCCTGAACATCAAACTACTATTTTTTTTCTTAACTTAAACCATATCATCAAAAGCTCATAGCTTAGCGAACTTTACGTGAGAAAAGAGGGCTGGCTTTCTGTCACGCAGGAAACCTAGTATTTTTCTCATTCTTGTTGGACTGCCCACAACATTACTCCTCACCCTCTGCTCACTTGTGTTTTGACCCCGGTTGTTGCCTCCAGTATATTTTTCTTGAAGGTAACTCCTGTGAGCCTTCCAAGGGCCTACGTGAGTAATTTCTTCAGCAAATATGTCACTGTCAATTGCCACCCACCACAGATAACATAAATTGGCGGGACAGTATAGGCTATTGTATATATATATATAGTTCTAAGCACTTTTTTCGAGGGTACAAAGCGCTGTGGACATTTGTTTTGATACCAGCTAAGTGCGTAAACTATGCTTCTACTATTTAAAAAATAGACCTCCATCAAATCAAATCGTTCACTAGGTATTTGATAAATCCATTCTTAGAAAAATCTTTCTATTTACATAAACCAACACAAACAACTCAATGCTGATCAATATTATTCGAAAAACACGAATGGAATTCTACTTTTAAATATGTTATATCAATTTTTTTTTTAGTTGTAAGTATCACCACCACAGTATCCCGCTAATAAGACAAATCATTTTCACACATAACGACCAAACACTTCGAATAGGAGGCGAGTTTTCTTCCGTATAAAAATAATAAAATACTAAACATTTGCTATTTTAGTACATAATACATTTCTTTGCAAAGATTGATCCTTAACAGCAACAGATTTTTTTTTTAAATTATTTAGGTCGATTTCCGTCAAATATAAAAGATTTTAAAAAACTAAATAGGTATGCAGTTATTGTTTTCTTATAAATCGAGGGCATTACTTCTTTCAAGTATTTTCTCTAACTCTCGTGGCTTCGGACTTGGCCATCACCGCCCTTCTCAACATACCATCCTGTACAATCGTGTAAATGCCTAGTAGATTCAATTTATTTTAAATCCATCCGAAAAGGGGTGGAGGTTCACCATCCATTTTGTATCAAAACTTATGTTAATTCAATTCTAATTCGAAAAATTTCGAATGGTCCGCAAAAGTTGAACACGCAGCAAATATAACGTGACCTAAGTTATACCTAATAATAAAGTATACCTAATAGCTACCGGCGCGCCGCCCGCCCGCGGCGAGCGCGCTGTGTGTGTTGTAGGGCGTAAACGTTAAAATAGTACTTTTAATTTCGTAACTTTTTATGTTTTTCAACGACCGATTTAATTTTTTTTTATTTGATATTATAAACCTTTTGTAGACCATGGTCTAAACAACGTTTGTTCTGGTAAAACGGTTATTTAAAGGACACTGTGTATAAATTTATAATATAAATGTATACGAGTACATATTAAAAGGCTTAGTACGAGGCTCGTATAAAAAAGGCCTTGTCCTGAATGGCTGATTGGCGGATAAACGCACAGCCTAAACCGCTGATCGTAGAGACCTGAAACTAGGAGGGTGTATTCTTTGTATGACGTAGGCGTCCGATAAGAATGGATTTTCTGAAATTCTACCCGTAAGGGGGTGAAAAAGGGGGGCAAAGTTTGTATGGGACAACGTGATTCCTTGGTTCAATCCTTGGGGCAGCAACTGTGCTTTAAACAACCGAGGAGGAAACACGCTGTATTAGATTTAATGTAAATGCCCAAAACAAGGTTATAATTTAACGCAGAAGTCATATTTTTGTTAATTTTTACTATTATTATATATTACAAATTTGCACCCAGATTCACAGCAAACTTTTATTTGTAAATAAACATTTTTTTAAAGAAATTTATCGAGTTTAATATACAAATACAACATAGAAATAGCATTTAATTTAAAAAGAAACGAAATAATATCAAATAAATCTATAAAATTAAAACTATTCTAAATTTGTATGTGTTGCTCAGACTGTTTTGATGTGTGTAGTTTTCTTTTAGTTTGTCTTAGAAGTTTAATTTAGTGTGTATTGTTTTGTGCAATTTTTTTACATTAAAGTACTAATATGATATATGTGAAAATTTGGATGTTTGTTTATTTGTTTTCTTTTTTGTTACTTAATCACGACGATGAGATTTGGTATACCTATATAACCTGGATTACCACATAAGCTACTTTTTATCCTATAAATCATTTTCCATGGGATAAAAATTGGGTGTCAAGTTGCAACAGCAGGTTTAGCTTTATTTCTAGGTTACCTACACATTTAGAAGTGTAACACGTACGAAGTCGCGAGCAACAGTTAGTCCGTAATAAAAGAGGCCGCAAATTGAGCTGACTTTACGAAAGTAATAAGCCAAAATAATGAGGCCGATAAATATGCAAATCTTGGGAAAGAGCTTGGCGATAGTTCACAGTGATGTGGGTCCGCGTCCCGCATCGCCTTACTCGTACATTACATTCGTAACTGTGCGTGCATAATCACATTACGAATACATTTACTTGATTTCACTAAGTACAGATTACCGAAATCGAATCACTGTCATTTATGTCCGGTACTCTTTTCAATTGGTTTTAATTGTTTCTATCATGGCCATTTTTTTCGGATTAGAGAAACAAATATTGTTTGACATTGTGGCCATATTCAACCTGGTGATGGCCCTATATATACTTACACAAGTTTTTTCGGAATTAAAGAAACATTGAAAGAAAAGAAACAGAAAAAAAAGAGTAGGTATATAAACAGAAAAGTAGAATAATAGAAGCATAGTTGAAATGATTGCGAGTTGTTTGTTGGCGTCGTTAACCCAGATAGGTGCCTACTCGTACACGGCTCCGAGTCTGAGACGTGACCGACCCGAGCAGAGGTATGGTCGCACGTTCGCGTTCTGTTGCTCCATTCTTTACTGCGCTTTTGTCTCACTGGAAGGAAAATGAAAGAAGCTTTTAGTTTTCATGGAATCGCTAAAGGATAACCCTCTCACATTCATTCATATCAACGTTATTTTAACTACTGTTCGGCGTTAGTAGTAGGTATATGCAAACGAAAGCAAAACATACATAGACGGCGGAAAACTTGAGCCATTTTGTTGTTTTCCGACCAGCCTCAGCCAGCCCCAGCCCTTGGGTAGGTATGCCACTCGGAGCACACCATAAATAATAAGTTGTCACGAATGTTTTCTCGATTTAAGTTAATAAAGCGTGTTAAAATGTGTGACGCAGAAAATGTATAAACACTCGGGAACCACGAATTGGAACAAACTCGAAGCCGAAAACCTTGAAGTTGGCTCCACATACAAACGACTGAACACTAAAGGGAAACTGTGTCACAAAGACTTGAAAATCTAGACTAGTAGTGAGTAAAAACAATTGCTTGAGTGTGCCATTTTTTAACAGAGCGTCCTCACCCCTTCGGCCGACGGCAGCGGCGTCGGCGGCGGTGGCGGCGGTGGGAGCGGTGGTGGCGGTGGCGGTGGCTGCAGGCTTAAAGAGAACACGATCGCATGTATTTATTGAACTCCCTCGCACGCGCTCAAAGGGAAATTCCCCGACTCGGTTCCATTTATTAAACACCAATATGTACGAAGGTCCTGAATACGACAATTTATTGGTTTTAGTGAATCAATATCACATTAGCGACATCATATCGAGAGCGGAGTCGGCAGCGGATTAGGTCGAACTACTAACAATTATAGTTTCCCCGTGTCTGTCTGTCAGTCTGTCTTTCTGACTTGAGTTTTACGGTCTCACAAAAACACTGTAAGAATTCCTTAATACTTTTCTCTCGAGATCTCTAAATCAACTTGGGCAAATCAGTGTTGTATGTATGTATATATGTATGTTTGTTTGTCCGAGGATAACTTTCGAAGCATTGATCCGATCATCGTAAAATTTGAAACATAGATAGTGATGGCACAATTTTGGTGTGACTAAATAAGCTAAAAATTTGGAGGGGTTGTTGAGATATTGGGGTTCAAGAGGGATAAAAAAAAATTAAAATGAGACTATTAGTTCAAGTAGGATGTTTAATCAAAGGTCTTCATTAGTACATTTAGATTCCGTTTTTTGTAAAGTCTTTATAGCTTTTGAGTTATTAACCATAAGATAAACTGAATTTTTACAAAATTCACAGTTCACATTGAAATTCACCAGTGACCCCACAGGGCTGTAATTTGGTATGCGTGTAGCTTAAGTGATACAAATACAGGCAAAAGTCTGAAATCCAGAATAACAGGAATTTGTACCTCAAAAAAGAGTAACCACTTTACATGAACTCCCGTTACTTGTAATTTGAATGAAACTGTGGGTCAAGTGAGTTAGTTTTTATTTCGGGTTTATATTTTTTTTTATACCCCTCTTGAACCCCAATATCTCAACAACCCCCCCACATTTTTAGCTCATTGAGTCACGCCATAATTGAGCCATCACTACCTACCTATATATTAAATTTCACGATGATCGGATAAACGATTCGAAAGTTATCCTCGGACAAACAAACATACATACACACATACATACAACGCCGATTTGCCCAAGTTGATATGGAGATGGAGACAATAAAGTTTCAAAGTGGTTATGTTGGTAGGTAATAGTCGCGTGCGTGTGCCCTTTCTGTGCATTCGCGTATGGCGCCTGGAAAACGCACTCGCCCGAGGGGCAAGTTCGCCTCACCGAAACGACTCGCGACGTCGCGCTGTGCAGGGAACACTAATACAAATCTCATTCATAGTATACAGAGAGATAGCAAGCTGCGTGTGAGACTGCAGATAAGCTCACATGGGGAATGACTTACTTTGCTACTATTGTTACATTTTGTGAACAAATTATGTGGTTTCCCTTAGAGAAATACCTACATTATAATATTTAGATAGTCACCGTGCGGCTTATTTTAACACAAGATTTTAAATAGCGAGGCATACACGCTCCGCTTTGTAGATTAGATAGTCGAGATAGAGGATAATTATAAAAGTCAATTACGCACGATCCAATTACTGGCTGAGCTCGTACAACTTTCCCTCAGAAGTTTACCTCTTTCGTCCTTCCAGAGAGGTGTTCAAAGGTAACCTCTATCCCGCACCGACAAACAGACCTATTGAAATGGAGCCTAATCTCCTCTGCTAGTTGATAAGTGGTGTGGCGTGTGTGAGGGGACAGAATTGGATAATAGAAGTTACAATTTCTTTTCTACGGTCTGAAGCCTCGACCTTAATGTGATAAGTAAGAGTCCATAGATTAAAAAGAGACGTCTTTCAGTTGCTTCAGTTAACGAAAGTATTTTAAAATGCCTTTGGTTGAGATGAGCCGTCGTCTAATTAGTTCTTGCAAATGTTCGGTGGTCGAAACTTTCAGCGGTTAGTATCGAAGGAGGACGCTGTGACTCTGCTTATAATTATTACAAATTCGTATCAGCATCGGCAGCGTGCTTGATCTCAAAGATTCTTTAAGTTCGGTACATGGCGGAGATAAGCCGCTTAAACTATTTCCACGGAACCGACTTATTAAAGTTCTAACGATCTCACAACTCCGCAACGCGCCAATTTAAAACTGTTATAATTACACTGCACGAAGGATAGTGGCAGGGGCTAACTGGCTGAAACCCTTCCCGTCCGCCCCCTCGCCTCTTGCCACTGTGGGGGCAGCTACAGGTTGGAATAAGTGGGGCACAATGCGCCAACTTTGCCAAAAAACTTCTTTGATTGCGTGACATCATTTAATATTTGCACCTGGAATTATTCTGAAAATATTATTTTACCCCGTATAATATACTTATGAGGTACTTGTCAGTTTTGGAACTTGTTTATAGGTAATATTGTGTGGTTGATCGACGCCACATTATCCGCTACATCATTTCGCACTTAAGTTAAAAGAAGGCTAAAAATGGCGCTCTAAAAATGACAGGACTTCATAATTCATTTATTGACTGTGAATCTAGGCACAATAGATGGTTGAGCTTATTAAAAACTATACTAGGTTCCGCCATTTCAGCGTACAAATATTTATATATACGTCACGTCACAATAAATAGTACATAGTTAAAGTAATTAAAATGAATACAATAAAAGTAGAGCAAATTTATGATTAAATATTTAAATGACAAAGGATTTCAATATATTAGAATATATAATTATTGATTAAAACGGGTATTTATAGAATAGAATAGAATAGAAAAACGTTTATTTCGCATCACAAGTGCACATTATAGTTACAGTTTAAAATTACCTATCGATACATATTACTAGTAGATAATTATAAACTTTCGGACTCGTTTAAGTACCTACTTACGAACTATTAAAACTTACAAAACATGAAAATACATAATCATAAACAGTTAACAGACATAATTAAAATAGTTTTGAAAATTAAACAATTAAAAAATAAAAATACAATACAGTCAACAGGCATAATAAAAAAAGCTTTGAAAATTAAATAATTAGAATTATATTGCTAGAAAGCAGGCCCAGAACAACCACCTACGTGTGAAAACTTTTGAAAACTCAACAAGTACTTTTTTAAAGATTTTTTGAAAGACCAAACAGTATTAGAGTTCCTTATAGGAGGAGGCAGATTGTTCCAACATTTCGTGGCAGCACATCTGAAGCTGCCACGAAATGCCGCTGTTCTGTGTCTGGGACAAAGTAAACGGACAGCAGGACGCTTAAGACGATCCGAAAAGTGAAGCTTTTCGTATAAATATAATGGTTTCTGATTTCCAATAATTCCAAAGGGTAAAGTTGCAAAGTGGCGAATTCGACGCGATGACATATTCATTAGTCCATTGGTATTTATGTACGGAGAAATGTGAGCTCGTCGCGGAATGGGAATACAGAAACGCACACAAGCGTTCTGTAAGCGTTGAATAAGTTTTTTGTACGACCTAGCAAACATTCTCCAAAAACGTTATCAGCGTAGCTAAGTTTAGATAAAATATAAGTGAATCGCATACCTGGATTCGTAAATCGATGCTAAGATGTTCGCGCATCCTATACAAAACGGACAGGCGGTAAAAACAATTTTGAACTATTTGTAGAACATGTTTTTCGAAATGCAAAGAACCGTCCATAATGAGACCTAAATTTCTGGCTTCAGCAATTCGATCTATAGAAACTCCACCCACTAAAACTCTGTGATATTCGGCATTGATAGTTTTAATCTGACTTTTAGATTTACACCAATCGATTATACGCTCAAGATCCTGATTTAACCCACCAATAGCAACATTAATTTTAGAAGGTTTGGAGGATATATATAGCTGAAGGTCATCAGCATAAAGATGGTATTTCCAATGTATAACTTTTGAAATTAAATCAGCGCAGTATAGTACAAAGAGTATAGGGCCGAGAATGGACCCCTGCGGAACTCCACGGTTCACGGGCAAAGTTGCTGAAAAAGAACTTAAACCAACTGAATTTCTAAGCTCTACTAATTGGGAGCGCTCTGTAAGGAAACTGAAGAACCATCTGATTGCAGTACTGTCAAAGCCATAATAGGACAGTTTAGGCAGTAAAAGCGAGGTATTTAACGTATCAAATGCTCGTGAGTGTTAAAATGGTTCCTTCACCAACATCTTGACCTGACAGAATGTCATCTACAACATCCATTAGAGCGGTTGCAGTACTGTGTCCTTTCCTGAAGCCTGATTGTTTTTTGGGTAAAATAAAGTTGTCTTCTAAATATCTATTAAGTTGCAGGCAAACTGCCTTTTCAACTATTTTTGACAGAAATGGTAATATACTAATCGGCCTTAGATCTTTAAGATTTGAGACTTATATGTGACTCAAATGAGACTTACAACTATTGATGACTAAAGATTTAAACACTCACAACTTACTTACTTACTACAACTTACTGCAATATCAACAAACTCCACCGTAGCTTGCCAAAATGTAACTGCATTAACTTCACTAAAAATATTAATATCATCTCTTTTCCATATAACCTCTGTGATGTTCTCCTAAAAAGAGAGACTCTAATATAATGATCTTGGTATTTTACTTGACAGCCACCTCAGTCTGAACCAGCACGTTGAAAACATTATTAACAAGGCTTTTAAAATGTATGGTATCATCATGAGGTCTTCCGCAGACTTCAGGCGTGCTTCTACATTTCTCTACCTTTATAAGACACTAGTTTGCTCACAGCTGAAATATGCGGTGCCGGTGTGGAATCCTTTCTATAAAGAATACGCCACAGCGATTCAGAGAGTTCAGTGTAAGTATTTACGTACTATGATCTACAAGTGCTTTCGCAGTTACTACTCATACGAGTATACGGATTATTAGCCAAATATAAACTTCTTACTATTGAGTCCAGACGTACGAGTATATACCTCGAAGCTGTTACCCTTATTAAAATTGTACATAACAATTTCAACTGCTACGTCGTCCCGAGAACCTGCACTCCACGAGCAACTCGCTCTCGGTCTTTGTTGCACTTAACACCTACCGCACTAACTCGGGACTTCGTGCTCCCATTCGTCCATTTCCATGGCCATTTAGCTACCGTAATCGCGGGCTGCAGATCGGTTTTGCTAAACGTCGAGTCGGTGGCCGGCGCTATTGGAGACGTCTGCAGTTGTTGCCTTGGTCCTTGGAATCTTCCACATATTATCCTTTTTCATACTAACTCGCCAACAGGCTGGAACCTCTGAGTCAACGCCGAGACATCGGATCGCTCAGTGTTTTCTACCGGATGTATAATAGCACCACTTCTCCGTGGCCGCACTTCCCAACAACGTAATAAAGCTCATCCACATATCATTGACAACTGGGTATCGCGCACCACATGCCTCACGCGATCTTTTCTACCCCATACTTGTAAGATGTGAAATGAGCTACCATCTGAGGTTTTCCCGTTAGGCTATGGCATGGCACGCTTCAAGAGAAATGTTAAAAGATTTCTACAGGGTAGAGAACGCATCGACAATACCCCGGGTGTTGCCGGTGTCAATAGGCGACGGTGACCGCTTACCTTCAGGTAGTAAGTCTATTTCCCCACAAATAACATTAAAACAAAATATCTGTCCGGCTCAGGCCTAATCTACTCGTAATATACTAGTGGTTCGCCCCGAACTGAGATCTCGCGAGTCTACCATAAAAACAAAAAAAATATTATTCGTAATTTTTGACTATTAAAATCGTGCCAGGAAATAAATAACCAACTAACTTGACCTACAGTTTCATTCAAATTACAGGTACCGGGAGTTCATGCAAATTGGTTACCCTTTTTTGGGCTACAAATTGCAGTTATTCTAGATTTCAGACTTTTGCCTATATTTGTGATACTTAAGCTACACGCATACCAAATTACAGGATTGTGGGATCACTGGTGTACCCTGTAAATTTTGTCAAAGTTTCGTTTTTATTGTGGCTAATAACTCAAAAACTACAAAAACTTTACTAAAAATAAAAACGGGGTCAAAATGTACTAAAAAAGACCTTTCATTTGACATCTAAAGAAGAATTTACCAAATGTGGCGTCCCCCAGGGCTCAATCCTTGGCCCATTGTTCTTTCTTCTTTACATAAATGACATAAGTGTTAGTTTAAACAAAGACATTGAAATATTCATGTTCGCTGATGACATTTCTCTAATAATCCACTGCAAAAATATGACTGATAGTATTGAAAAAATTAATGACGTCTTAGCCAAGTTAGAAAAATGGTTCATTTGCAACAACCTATTGTTAAACATAAATAAATCCAATATATTACGCTTTTCTCTTAACAATCGAATATTAGGCTCCCTTAATAGCTATAACAATTTAATACTTCGCCCTGTTGACAACATTACATTCCTGGGTCTAAAACTTGATGCCAAATTGACATGGAAAACCCATATTGATCATCTGGTCAAAAGATTGAGTTCTGCTTGTTATGCAATAAAAAAGATTAAAGATTTCTGTGGTCAGGCTGCTGCCAAGTCTGTGTACTTTGCCTATTTTCATAGCCTGATGTTATATGGCATACTAATATGGGGTAATGCAGCCAACACCAAAAGAATATTTATTTTGCAAAAACGTGCTGTTAGGTTTGTCCTTGGTCTCAAACCAAGAGAAACGTGTCGTAGGGCTTTTGAGCAACTCAATATTCTCACCTTTACTGGGGCTTACATCTTACACTGCTTACTGTATGTCAAAAAGAACATAAGTGATTTTGAAACCCTATCTGCAGATAACATACATGGTACAAGACATGGTGGCAGACTTCGGATCCAAAAATTTAGATTAAGTAAATCATCAAGAAGCTTTTTGGGCAATGGTGTAAAACTTTTTAATAAGCTACCGGACGAGCTCAAAAACTCAAGTAATAATCTATTTAAGAAAAAAATTAAAAATTTGTTAATACAAAAAAGTTATTACTCATTGGGAGAAGCTTTAAATGATGTTAATTTTATTGTGACCTGTTGAAGATATATTTTTATTCCTTTTAATTTCCATAATTTAAATGTCTTTTTACAATACTGACAAGGCCCTTTTACAGCCGCAACTTTTTACTTTTAATTCTGCGAACTCATTTTATTATTTTGTTTTGACAATTATTTTCTTTTAATTGTATATTTTTGACATTTTACAATTATTATAATTTATCGTAATGACAAGGCTCCTTTACAGCCGCAATTTGTAAGGTTTTCCCTTATTTACTATTTTTTTTTTGACATCTATACATTAATAATCGATTTAGTATTGACATTGATTGATTGACTTATTTGACATTGTTTTGCTCTGTGTTGTATTGGTTTTTGTTTTGTTTTTATTATTTTAAGTTGACATGATTTGATATATTAACTTAATTAGTCCCGATACCTGTCTGTTTGAGTACAATAATGTTAGTTATATCACAATTGTTATTTTTTAATCTAAATTTGACGTAACTTAGTGTTCTATAATGTACCTACAGTGGAAAATAAATGAAATGAAAATGAAATCTCACTTGACCTAATAGTCTCATTTTCATTTTTTTTACCCCTCTTGAACCCCAATATCTCAACAACCCCCCTAAAATTTTTAGCTCATTGAGTCACACCGAAATTGTGCCATCATTACCTACCTTTTTACCAAATTTCACGATGATCGGATAAACGCTTCGAAAATGATCCTCGGACAAACAAACATGTACATACATACATACAACGCCGATTTGCCCAAGTTGATTTGGAGATCTCGCTTCGCTCGATCAATAAATTCGAAAGTAACTCTGTCTCTTTGTCTCTGTTTGTCTATCTGTTTCTTACGATTTCTTTATGAAATCTGCTGGACCGATTTCGATGTAATTTGGTATGCTGATAGATTATGACCGGGATTAGGATCTATAAGTTGTTCTTATATTATAGGTACAGATTTAACAAAACGTTTCGAATAACTCAGCTTGTAGGAATTCAATTAGTTGAAATGGTTTAGATTTTTAAAAATAGTGATTCAGGTGTTGAACACTATTCCTAGAAATACGTTTAAATTGAATAGGTTTTACTCAGCGTAAGACGAGGTGCTAGTAAATTATGAAACCGTATCGGAAGCGCAGGCTTTCCAAAAGCTAGACTTTTTATAGCTGAAAGCTGTCTCTGTTTCTAGTTAATATGTTATGTTAGTTCATTAGTTCAACCGCTAATGCTGAAACTTACCATCAGAAGCTTTATAAATCTAATGGATAACAATATATTATTTTCTGTCTCTAGATGTAAATTTAGATTAGATACAAGAAGCTGCAAATAAACTAAAGCAAATATCAAATTGAATCCCGGGTATAGTAACAGCGACGCGCCTCCAGTGCCAGCACGGCCGGCAGCGGCAGCGGCGGCGGGACTCCCCTTTCAAATTTGAAGCTCTCTGTCCCGCGAGTAATTACTGGCAGCGACTCACGCGCGCACGAGCGGAGCGGGCAGCGTTTACAGACCTCCATAACTTTTTTAATGCCTACTTAGAGCTTACATCACGTAAAAGTAAACCCATAATGAAATATAAAAATGAATATGAATAAAATAATAATAATAATGCCGGATATAAGAAGACTAGTGACTGCCGAAAACCGTTGATAAAAAAATCATTTTTCAATACAAAATATCTTAAAATAAACAAACATTATAGTAAAACCCACAATTATAAAAACGGTAAGTAAAGCACCGACCGCTATGCAAGAGCCAAGCGATCGATCGGTGGCGCGGGCTGCAGAGAGGAACCTCCTAATTATCCGATTGTCGTCTCTCAGTGTAGGAGTGCGCGCTGGGCCTGCGTGCTCCACAGCGCGTGACTAACGCGCCTCTATCACTACTCGCGCTTTATGCACGCGAACCCTGAGCTCCGAGCTTGCAGTGCAAAGCTCACAGGTACGTTACGTACTGCCTATATAAAGTAAGTGATCGCGGGGCGGCGGTACCCAACGCTCTCACGTGAAACCAACCGAAAAACGGGAAGTTGCTGTAAGCGTCGTGAGGTTTATGAAATGCACGGCACACAGAATGCTTTATGTTAGAACATTTCCGGGTACTAGTTTTGTCGAGGTCATCAGAAAATAATGAGCTCCATGTATGATGCAACATCAACATTCACGGAAAGATTTCCTTTCGCAGTTTTACCAGCCAGTACATAGTAAAAGATAGTAAAATCACTCATCACGGGGAAGGTTTCACAATAATTCTAAAGATTAGATCGGGGTGTAGTCGCGCGGTAAATCAGCGCGCTCGAGCGTCCCCGTGCTCCCGAAGTATGCAGAACACGCGCCGTCTCTCGAGCCTCAGGCCCAGCCGCCTGCCACTGTGCCGCCTGTGCCGCCTGTGCCGTCGCAGCGCAGTAACACACTTACCTATAAAAGGCTCTGCAAACTTCAGCCCTGTGACTCCTAACTTTAAAGTGAGCGTTTGATTCTACTTTGGTCACCCGCGTGCTAATAATTTGAAACTCTACTTTTAAAGCACTGAGTTCTGCCGCGAGAGGCTTGCTATGCAAATGCGATACATAGAATAGGCAGTAGGTATATGCAGTCACACAAAACGCGGATGTTATATGTATTTAGTTTTGAGCATCGGTTGGTGTATACACATTCGTATACTCAATTAGGAATGAATGCTGGTATAGCTGGGCTATTGTGATGTTGCTGTATTAATGGTCTTTATTTTAACAATTAAATTTATTATATGCCTATGTGTCTTATTTGATGAATTTATTGTATTATTGTGTATTATTTTAAATGAATTTTTGTATATGTACATTTATAATGTAATTTAGATTTTAATTTGACAATTTACGTAATTGCCTGTAATGACTGCCTCCGTGGCGCAGTGGGTGTATAGCCGGCTGAGACGCAGGAGGTAGCGGGTTCGATTCCCGCCGCGGAACAAATGTTTGCATGATCTACAGATATTTGTTCCCTGTCTGGGTGTTTTTCTATATATTATATGTATGTATTTACAAAAAAAAACGTATATAAGTATTCTATCAGTTATCTAGTTCCCATAGTACAAGCTCTGCTTAATTTGGGGCTAGATAGCGCTGTGTGAAATGTCCAGCAATATTTATATTTATATTTATTTATTTATGTAATTAATGATTTGAATTCGTTTAAATGAATAAGTGTAATTGGATAATCCGTTCTAATTAAATAAATAAATAATAAATACAGCCCCTCTCGCTCCGGGACCTGACCGTCGTCACTTACATAGACCAAAGACGTAGAGGATCAAAGACAAATATAAAGCCTACTCTTAACCATTACTAACTTAAAATACAATAATATACTAGTTCCGAACATTTTCATCTGCGAGACCCTGTAGGTACACTGCGTTGCTATGGCTACACCCAGCACTTTACATTCCAGATAACTGAACGTTACTACGAACGAAAAGAATTTAAACTAATTAATCCGAGCTTTTTGTTATTCAGAGAGGAGCCTCCTGCGTAGCCGCTTTTAATCTGAAGGCTATTTTAAAACAATATTAAGCATTGAATAGTATCGGAGCGGTTAAGTAGAGTTGGGGCCAAGAGTGAAGTGAGTAGGGGGTCAGAACGATATAATTATAAATAGAGAAGGAAAGTTGCATAGAGCAGCGAATAAGCGCAGTCTAGAAAAATATATAATTTTGCGCACTGTTCGGTGCACAATAATAGTCTATGTAATTACTGGACATTACCCTAATATGACGACCTCCGTGGTACAGTGGGCGAATAGCCGACTGAGACGCAGGAGGTAGTGGGTTCGATTCCCACCGCGGAACAAATGTTGTATAATCTGATAGATATTTGTTCCGAGTCTGGATGTTTTTCTATATATTATAAGTTATCAGTTATCTGGTGCCCACAGTACAATCTATTCTTAGTATGGGACTAGAGAGAGCTGTGTGAAATGTCCAGCCAATATTTATTGATCGACCGAAGCGAGATCTCCGAATCAACTTGGGCCAACCGGCGTTGTATGTATGTATGTATGTTTGTTGTCTGAGGATAACTTTCGAAGCGTTTATCCGATCATCGTTAAATTTGGTATGAAGGTAGGTAGCACAATTTTGGTGTGACTCAATGAGCTAAAAATTTTGGGGGTTGTTGAGATATTGGGGTTCAAGAGGGGTAAAAAAAATTAAAATGAGACTATTAGGTCAAGTGAGATGTCAAATGAAAGGTCTTCATTAGTACATTTCGACCCCGTTTTTATTTTTAGTAAAGTTTTTGTAGTTTTTGAGTTATTAGCCATAATATAAACTAAACTTTGTCAAACTTCACCGGGTACACCAGTGACCCCACAATGCTGAAATTTGGTATGCGTGTGGCTTATGTATCACAAATATAGGCAAAAGTCTGAAATCTACAATAATTGCAATTTGTACCCCAAAAAAGGGTAACCAATTTATATGAACTCCCGTTACCTGTAACTTGAATGAAACTGTAGGTCAAGTAGTTGGTTATTTATTTCGTGGCACTATTTTGATATTCAAAGATTACGAATAATATTTTTTTTGTTTTTATGGTCGACTCGCGAGATCTCAGTTCGGGGCGAAACACTAGTTTATGAGCACCTGCCGGCTGTTACCATACAAGGTATATAGTGAGGTGTGTCTGATTGAGTTGGTAATGAGTTTACCGCAACTGGTAATATATATCGTTGACATGGGCGCGGTGATTACTTCCTGGATATAATGAATTCCTAGCTACCGAGAGAATAAGGAACGTCACCAGAGGTGTTTCATAAGATGGCGTATTATGAATTACATGACGAAAAAATAAACATTTTTTTATACCTTACCTAACCTAACCTGACCTATCTCGTCCCACTGCTTAAATAATAAACTTGTTTAATTTATTATGCTAACAGTTTAACGAAAAAAATCTAATGTTTTATGCAAAACCACTTACAGGTAACACAGCCTGCGCGTGCACAGTAATGTTGTATTAACACGTCCGAGCGCGGTGCCCGATTCACGGCGGTCCGTGATATGACACTAAAAACACCCATACATTTAGAGATGACATCTATATACGTAGTACAATACTCAATAAATACATCTAAGCATCTTGTGACAATAACGTTTGCATACGTCACTCGTGTAAATAATTCTAAACTGGCGGAAAACCGACGTGCGTGTACCTCCTGTGACAGGTTGGGTGGGTCGGGGGGCGTGTAATAACGATGTATATTTCTGTGTGTGGGTCACCACACAGTGACACCACCTCTCATTGAAGTGAACATAATCTGACAATATGTGACGGTAGGAAATTGAAATTTGGATATTATGTAACGGTAAAAGGTTGCTAATAGGATTTAACATTATGAATCACCGTGAGTACACATTCTGCCTAATACAGTATTTTTTCTGGACGACATTATACGTTGTGTAATTTCACTCGGCAAATGTTCTGACGTACAATCACGTACCGCGCTCAAACGTGTTAAGATAGTTTTATATTCTACTCTACATTTCTAAAATAACAATAACAGAAAACAAATTTTTCAAATTCAATGAGAGCCAGTTATATACCATGTTTTGGAAAGAATGAATTGAACTTTGAAACACAAGAGCACACCTAGACTCCTTATTGATTAGCATTGTCTCAGTTTTAGAATTTGATGAAGTTTGGGAATCGTATCCTCGTGTGGTAACCAGTTGAACCATCCGCGAATGGGAACAAATGCCCGTGCAGATCGAACAAGCATCTGAAACGGCGATACAGACATAAAGACGACCACCCTCGCCGCTCGAGCCCCACTCTCGAGCATAGAGCTCCTCAACAATATTTCGTACATTTTCACAGCGAAACTTTTATTTACAAACAGTCGCTATCCCCTAAATGATATATGATTGCAATTACCTAGTAAATAATCTTATCAAAAGAGCACTATGATCGTAGTAAGTTAATAAAATATACCACATATTTTAACCATTTTATCTTTGTAGTATAATTCTTCATATTGCATTTACAAATGAAGGAAACATGTAATCCATCTCGCTTTCAGATTTCCTTAAAGAATAGATTTGATGTGAAGTCACGCAACGGATAATAACGCCCGTTTATAGCTGTTACTCGAGCGCGGAGGCTTCGCATACTCAATAAAACGGCTGCGACTGTCGCTTATTTCACGCACACATAAAATCTAATTAAAAGAAGCGAACCGTAAGCCTCTATAGATATGGCACACTCGCTCTTTCCTAATAGCACCCGCGCGATCTGAAGAACTCGAATCCCCTTGCTAATTTAAAAACAGTAATTAGGAAACAAAATTAATGAAACCCTTTTTGTAAGATCGTCAACAACACCTTCTTGTTTCGTCTTTTTCAGCTTTGCGAAACTCCGACAAAACAACGTTAATTCTAATCAGCGAAAGTCGCGAAACTAACGACCGGCCATTGTAACGGCAGTTATTTCGCTATATTTTCAATTGACTTATCGTTTGTGGCATAATTGGTTCGTTCGGAATGTAATTTGCCTCTCGTCGCGTAGCACCTGCGTAGAGCCCGCGCTACGCCACGCCGCGCCGTAGACTACCCGTGACTATGTACTCGTGCGTAACTACCTAGTTCTGCCGTACTTTTCGATTCTCAAGAGGCTCGTTTTTTATCGGAAAGTATATATTAACTTGAAGTACAAGTACCATTCTGTGAAAACGATAATTTAATACTAGTCATTAGATGCGTTGCTGCTGCTAAGAGGTACTTATAATAAATATTGGGCAATAAGCAGCGAGCGAAATTTAGCGAAAATAGAATTTAACCTTCGCATAACGAGCCACGAGTGCTATAATTTATCGATAAGCAGAGCCTTCAGTACATTATTATGTAGCCAAGTGAAGGGCGACAGACCGCGAAATGATACCATTTGAATTTGACGACTGCTAATGAAGCGCAGCGGAGACGCGGTGTAATCGAGTGATTGCGTGATTGCAGACAGAGACGGCGGCATTAGCATAGCATGCCGGAGTGTGGTTCTGGCCTTACGCGATCTATTGGCTATGGCCTTATTGCGACAGTTTAATTACCTAATGAATGTTTACATAAACTTCGGAAACGATTTGAAGCTCGACAGCGAGCGCCGCGCACTCGCCGGCGCTGGAGACAAACAATTTACTTACTTTAATTATAATGGTAAACCAATAAGAATAATTATATATTAGAATAAAATAACATAATTTTACAGATTCATTTAGAATACAATATTAGTATAAAATCATATGAATAGTCAGTTTCAATTTAAATTAAATATATATATATTTGTATTTTTAGGAATCATCAACATAGCATACACTGACAATATTTAGCGGTTACATTTCAAGTAGTAGAACTTAGTGCTACTATAATTAGAGATGACAGACTGCATGCATTCATATTTTAAGCCGAGTGAGTGAATTAGTTGGATCTTAATAAAAAACAAGATGGCATGCACGTACTTCTAGCAACAATACATGTCATTATATCATAACAATTACAAAAAGTTTATAAAAATTAAATAACTTAATTTATTCCTATTTACAAATTTAAAACACAATAGAATCATATATATACCTATCAACTACTTATCTATGTACATTATTAAAGAAAGATTTAAAATTTGATGAAAATTAATAATATCATATAATTTTATTTACATATTTTATAGGGATACAGGTCATACAGGTAAGAATAAGAACGATTTACAGATTAACCTGGGATAAACTGTTTTTAAACATTCGTACAGTTCCAACAAACATGCCGCTCCTTTGCTCTTAGCCACTCAATTATATTGCCGGACTATCCTGTTCAGAGGCGCGTTAATACTCGTACCAAGATTGGATTTAGAAGAGTTTGGCTGTAAAGGGTTAAATTTCGAGATCCTGGGCAACCTAGAAGGAGCAGAGAAATTTAAGACAGCAAGTAGCTCCGGAGCGTCCAGGATACCGTTTGCGAGCTTAAAAAGAAATAAATTGACAAGCAAGTGTCTTCGATCCGTTAACGAGGTCATTTTGAAGAATTTAAGACGATCCTCATAGCTAAGAAGAATTTTACCTTTATGACAAGCACAAGTTAGGTGCCACAAAAACCTTTTTTGGATTCTTTCTAGTATCTTTTTGTAAACCTCATAGAATGGATTCCATACGATACAGCGGTACTTGAGGTCACTTCTAACAAATGTATTGAACAGGGTTATCTTGACCTCTGGTGACTTAAAACCACTACAATTGCGCAGGACAAAACCCAGAGATCTACAAGCCTTTGAGGCAATATCATTGATATGACCTCAACTTACTGTCGAGCACAACTCCTAAGTCTCTTGTATAGTCTTTTTGAAGTAATATTTCACTATTGATTAAGTACTTCCTAGATGGGAAAACTGCTCTTCTTGAGAATCTAATATATCAGCATTTCTTTGTATTCAGGTCCATACCGTTAATGATACACCATGCGCATAGACGGTTCAAATCCTCCTGAAGTAGAGATGCATCGCTATCACCATTAACCTCCCTGAATAACTTTAAGTCACCCGCATATAAATAATAGTTAAAGTGCAAAAAACAGCTACTAATATCATTCATATATAAATTTAAAAATAATGGACCCAGATGTGAACCCTGCGGTACGCCTGATTTGCCTGGGAAAGGCTTGGACGTAAAACCATTCACAACAACTCTAGAGTTTCTTCCAGCTAGGTATGACCCACACCAAGATAGTAAAGGTCCCGATATACCATAAAATGATAGCTTACGAAGCAAGACTTGATGATTAACTCTGTCAAATGCCTTACTGAAGTCAGTGAAAATCGCATCAACTGACGAGCGATTGTCGATCGATGAAGAGACCTTGTCAACAAAGTCAACAAAGGTTCGTTGTCGTAGACCTCGTTTTCATAAAGTCATGCTGTTGCGAGTCCATATGTGGCTTAAAATGCCATGTCAAAATTGGGTGCAGCAGCTGCTCAAAAATCTTTGCAAATATGGGCAGTTTTGAAATGGGTCTGTAGTTTTTTACCAAATCACTTTCGCCACTTTTGAAAATAGGGATCACTAAGACTTCTTTCCACAAACTAGGAAAGATGCCTGTGCTCAGCAATTTATTATAAATTAAGCAGAGCGGCTTTGCTAAAGAAGGGGCGCATTTGGTCACAAAGATTGAAGGTAAGCCATCAGATCGCATATAAAAACAGGACATTTCAAAAGTTGCAGAGTCGATTTAAATATTTTCATAAAATAAAAAATGTACGTAGTTATGAATCATGATCTCAGAATTTCAGACATACTGGTATAGTTTTGGTTCAATCATCTGCAAAACGATTAAACTCCGGAGTAACGTCCAGGAGAGCGTTGAGATAAGTGCAGACGCGCGGGATAGGTGACGCAGCTCTAGTCACAGTATGACATGTTGGGTTGAGACACCGAATATCCTATGTTTACGAGCACGACGATAAATGTTCGGAACAAACAATCGACACAGCTCACCACTCAAGTCTGAGGCGTTAATCTTGCCATGGAAAAAATTGTAGGCCGTTACAATTTGATCATTCGCCCGATGAACTTCTAGGGAATTGTACCTCAGGCAGCAGTAAAAATTTGGTAGGGTAACAATACCCGTAACTACGTTCGTAGAGGAACCGCAAGAAAGTCACAAGAAGGACCTTATCTAGTAAAGGTGCATGCGCGCGCTCATGCGGATTCCACACGCACGCACTTGCTTCCACCTCCGGACGGTGCGCTAAAAATCAAACAAACCACATGGTCACTGCGGAAGTCACGAGCATTTCTGAAAATGAACCCTACAACTCTTTAGCTAGCATAGCGTGTGGCGTGCCAACATCTTCATTAAAGCTTTTGGCTGAATGTGATTCCCACGTCTTTCGTTGTATTCGATCTATTTATAACAATGTTGTTGAGTTTATGAACATATACACTCAGATATTTTTAAAGATAAATAAATTTCAGATAGTAAAGAATATAACAAATTATAGTCACAAACCATAGAATCTTTATTTCTTTTAGTCGGATCTATATTAATTGGTTCAACTCGATCTGAGTGTTGTGCTGTATCGACTCTTACCGCAATATTCAAAGGCGGTTGATAGGAGTCGAGAGTGACAACTATTCCCTCCGCAGCAGTAACAGTTACCTCGCGCTCGTCATTGCTCTCCTGTACGAGAACAACATCTAACTTTCCACCATGCGAGTCGGACACTACATTCTTCTCCGATAAACTACAGAAAGATAATATATTGAATGGCGAGCGAACCGCGTCCCCGTCACGACTAAAAACGGTTATTTACATGCACTGATAGTTTCACTGGCCCATCCCACTGGGACCGTTACACCTCTAAAGAGGCTCTTAGAGCTCAATCGCTGAGACACAGTATTGTACACGCACGTGTCATTACACTTTGGGAGACGAAAAAGTTTTAGAGTGGCATTTTTTATTTGCCCAGCGACCCCTAGTCCGATATCCCGCTTTATTATAACGAGCGATTTATTATTGTGAAATAGTCAACGAACAAACGAATTAAAAACTGGCCGGTGAGAAGTCGCTGCCTTTCATCGGGAAGTGGGGATGGAATACAAGATAACTAGTGGTTCGCTACAAAAATTGCGCTTGCACAGTCACTTCTTCTTCCCGTTCTTGATTATGCTGACGCCAGCTATGTATCTTGACCTTACGGAGGACCAACTAAACAAACTTGAGCGTCTGCAAAATTTCTGCATTCGATTTATTTTTGGACTCCGTAAATTTGATCACATCTCCGAATTTCGTCTCAAACTCAAGTGGTTACCCATTCGTCTTCGCCGGAATGCTCATATCCTTTCTCTTTTGTACAACATCCTCCAAAATCCCTTAACCCCTTCCTACTTGAAGGAACGATTTGAGTTCCTTCACTGCTCTAATCCTCACTCGCTCCGATCATCTGAAAATTTGATGCTGAAAACCCCAGTGCATAGAACTAGATTCTATGATGATTCCTTTACAGTTCAAGCAACACGTCTTTGGAACACATTACCGGTCTCAATACGGCAAGCTCCATCATTAGCCACATTTAAAACCAGAGTGAAAATATTTTATCTCTCAGAAACGTCGTAGTGTCGCTATATATATATGTATATATATATATATATATATATTTTATATACATATATATGTGTGTTTATGTGTATTTTTAATTAATTTTATTTATCGTAGGTATATATTGTTAATATTTATTTAAGTATATTGTTTTATTTTATTGTAAATTATCAGCGCTCTCCTTAATATCTATTTTATTATATATCTATTAAATGATCAGCGTTCTGTTAATATTTACCCCCCTCCATTATTGTAATGTATAAAAATCCTCTCCATCCAAAGGTTGTCTGGAAGAAATCGCTTCTAAGCGATAAGACCGCCCATTGTACTTTTTGCTTTGTGAATTTTTATATTTTTTGTTTGTTTCTTGTGTGGTGTACAATAAAGTATTTTCATTCATTCATTCATTCATTCGCCCCGACCTGAGATCTCCCGAGTCTACTATAAAAACAAAAAAAAAATAGTTCCACCAAATGCACCACCAACTAACTTGACCTACAGTTTCATTCAAATTACAGTTTTAGCTCGCTCGCAGTTATTCTCGGTGGCTCATGCTTCGCTCGATCAATGAATAGCGGCGCGGCCAAAGTGAGCAAAAACTACTTTTGTGGCTACCATTTTGTTCAAATCTTCTCGGTGGAAGAAAAATAGACGAACAGTCTTTCACGCGGACAGAAGATTGAATGGGGAATTCAGAATAACTCGGATGATTCAAATTCCATTAAGGCTCAAGTGGTTACCCATCCGCCTTCGCCGGAATGCACACATCCTTTCCTTCCTGTACAGTATTCGTTTTTAATTTAATTTAATTTATTTATTACTAGCTTCCGCCAGTGGCTTCGCACGCGTTTTTTGTCAACAAAAATTAGTATCAAACCCTTCTCCAAAATATTCAATCAAAATAAAATTTAAAAAAATTTCAAAATAATTGGTCTTCACCTATGAAATTGCCGTTTTGTATGGAATAAGTGAAAGTACTTATTTTTTTTAACTTTTTTATTTCTGTTATTCAAAGTAATCAATCGACGCATCTTTGCATTGGCAGTTTATTGGCAGTTTATTGTAAAAATCAGCTGGACGGGAGGCAACAAACTCTTCAAAGGCATTTTGTACTGCCTCTCGGGAATTTAATTTTTTACCCACTAAAAAGTTGCCTAAATTTTAGAAAAGGTAATAGTCGGTAGTTGCAAGGTCTGGTGAGTATGGCAGATGAGGGAGAGCTTCCAACCCCGGCTCTTGCAGCTTGGAGACTGTCTGTTGTGCAGTATGGGGTCGCGCGTTGTCGTGAAGGAGCAGTGGGGACGACCGATTGACCAAAGCTGGTTGCCGATGTGCAAGCTTCTCCATCATTGTCTCCAGTTCTTCATAGTACACATCTGCAGTAATTTTCATGCCGTTTTGTAAAAAGCTATGGTGAATCACACCCGCACTAGACCACCAAACAATAACCATCACCTTTTTAGGGGTCATTTTTGGTTTAGGGCATTGCTTTGGTGCTGAACCACGATCTAACCAACTTTCTGAGCACTTTCGATTGTCGAACAGAATCCATTTTTCATTGCACGTAACAATCCGGTTCAAAATTCCTTCATTTCTTTGCCTATTGAGCAGCGCGAGGCAGGTCTCGACGCGTACGTTGCGCTGGCGATCGTTAAGTTCGTGGGGCACCCATCTATCAAGTTTTTTTACCTTGCCTATTTGTCGCAAATGGATCAAAATTGGTTTGATGCTAACATCAAAAGCTGCTGATAGCTCTGCTGTAGATTGGGTTTCGTCAGCTTCCACAATCGCCTTTAATTCATCATTGTTGACCAAAGTCTCCGGACGACCACGAGCTTCATTTTTCAAGTCAAAATTTCCAGAACGGAACCGGGAAAACCAATAACGGGTTGTGCGTTCGTTTATATGGTTCTCTCCGTAAACGTTTTTGATGTTACGTGCCGTTTGTGTCGCGTTAGTGCCACGACGGAACTCATATTCCATAATTACACGAATTTTTAAAGTATCCATTATGACGAAAAATTTTCAAATGTAATGAAAATACAACGCTAATCAATACACAAAAGACTGAGTTTGTAAAAAGAATGTCATGTTTTTAAAACAAAATTAATTTGAATTTATAATACAAAGCCATTCCAAACTTTTTTTCTATTTGAAATGACCAGTACTGAAGAACGGCAATTTCATAGGTAAAGACCTATTATTTATAATTATCACACTAATATTATAAATGCAAAAGTTTGTCACGTCATAACGGCTGAACCGATTTCGATGAAATTTTGTATGTAGATTATAACCTGAATTACCACATAGGCTACTTTTTATCTCATAAATTAGGTCCCATAAGATAAAAATAAAAATGGGGTGTCAAGTCAAGTTGTAACAGCGAGTTTAGCTTTATTTCTAGGTTTTCTACACATTTAGCAGTAAAACGCGTATGAAGTCGCGGGCAACAGCTAGTATTGAAATAAGGAGAAGAGTTTAAATTTTTACACAATAATATAATAAATTCAAAAAGCAACTGAGGATGCGTTCTTAATGAAATGAGTTATCGATAGTGCGACGTGCGCTGGGTGCTAAGCACTTTGTGAAACAAGTTTTTTTTTTCAAACATGAGTTCGGTGCCCCCTGAAATTGCCACCCGGGACGTTTGCCCCGGATTGCTTCCCTAGATACGGGGCTGCATTTGATACCCACTCTTTTACTCTGCAGGCTACCAGGCTAAGAATGCCCTACCTGTCTCGATTCGACATGTTAACTCTCCCACTTAAAAAAAAAATGCTTCACCTAGGTACTCGTACATACATTATTTGTCATCACATCACTCAACTTGTATGTATCATTGAAAACTATGTTCGTAAAAATGGTAAATAATTATTATGTATGGATGTTTATTCTCGTCTAGGCTTGAAAATTTTTGAGATGGTTTTAAAAACCTTTTCGTAAGTGTTCGGATAAAGACAATGGTGATTGGGGACGTTTTTAGAGGTAGAAATTGCAGTTATTCTGGATTTCAGACTTTTCCCTATATTTGTGTCACTAAAGCTACACGAATATTAAATTTCAGCATTGTGGGGTCACTGGTGTACCCTGTGAATTTCGTCAAAAATTAGTTTTTCAAAGTCAAAGTCATATATTTTTATTCATTAAAATCACAAGAATCACTTTGAAACGTCAATTTTACTGCCTGTTCCTTCGCGACCAAGCCAGGAAAGAAAGGCAAGAAACAAGGCTGCTTGTTTTTTCTTAATGATCCTTTTAGAATACATAACAATACAGAAAATAGATTACGTCTAAATTGTAACATTTTAAACGAGTTGGAGCAATTTCAATCCCAAGCTTCTCTATAATCCATATATATATATATAGCATCTAAATAATCCGATATTTTATAGTAGGCTTTTTTATAAAGATTTTGTTTAATTATGTTTTTAAATTTGTTAGTTGTCAATTTTTGTACATCCCTTGGGAGTTTGTTATAAAAGCGTACACTTTGCCCTTTAAACGATTTACTAACTTTATGGAGTCTACAATGCCGTCGTGCGACGGTAAGCGACTACGACTCGTTTTGTCTATTTACAAGCCAACATCTATTTCCATTCTCATTGAAGCGAAAATTGGCTTGGCGTTCAAGTTCCAAGACCATCGTCGTTGTTATCATTAATGTAGCACGCAGTCACAAATAATACCTTCCACGCTTTCAAATACTACGCTATACCTACTCTAATACAAGTTTTTAGAAGTTAAATAATTCTGATGATCCAACTATTTGGCTCTGAAATGTCAAATCTAGCCAATTCGACAAAACTGTCTCTCGCAGGGCGACGCCGACGCGCAATAAATTATAGAATCGAAATGATTATCGGCTTCAGATGTACCTACAGTGGCGAGTGGTTTTTATTGGCGCTCATATTTCACCGGCCGGCATTGTTCATGATCCGTGGAAACAATACCCTTGCGAGTGTCGCGTAGTTTAGCCGGAGCCCAGACACAGGCTAAATGTTGTCCGTTGTCTGCGCGGCTCGCCACATCAATAAACGTGCAATAATCCATGTCTGTCAGTAACCAGTAGGTACGTATCATACTTACTCTCCATATCAATACTATAAATTGGAAAGTAACTCTGTCGCTATGCCTGTCTGTTTGTTACGTTTTCACGGCAAAATTATGACCGGGATTTTACTTGTTTGCACACCAGGAGTGCAATGTTTTAGTGACGTATGACACGGGCGAAACCGCGTCGGAAGCTTGTAATATTATAAATGCGAAAGTGAGTTTATTTGTTTGTTACGCTTTCACGTCAAAATGCCTGAAACGATTTTGATGAAATTTGGTGGAGACTTAGGCTACATTTTATTGACAAACTACGCGTGCGAAACCGCGGTCGGAAGTTAGTGTATGTTGCTTTAGCCAGGCACGTGCTTCAGCGGTTTTGCGGTTTGCCGCTAGGTGATGCCCCCAGTTTACTTTACAAATGGAACTGCGATGAGGATATTCGATCGTCAACGACAATTCGTTTTGTTGCATATAGATTTGTCTGACTTCATTAATATCGCCGTCTGTTGAGCGTTCGAAGATCACTTCTGCATAATTGGATTATAGTTAGCTGAGATTATCAAAATTATTTTCACGTAGATATTTCAGCCAATAAACTACTCAGACTCGTCTCAAACTCCAACACGTACTCGTATGTACCCATCAAACTAATGCAGTCAATTAACCTAAGTTAATATCTATAACGAGGCACAAGATGTCTGCATATCGAGTCTGTATATCAAAGTGCGCGAATGGCTATTAGACATTAATTAAGCATTTATGTAATCGTAAATATAAATATAACCGCATAAATGTACAGACTCAAATAATCCTTTTTTATCTAAAATAGTTGTTTTAATTAATTTCTACTTACGGTTACGCTCGTCTGTTCTGCAGATAAAAAATAGCCAATGTGTTTCCCCAGAATTTAAGAATCGATCTAAACGATCTCTGTCATTGCAACGTTTGATGTAAGTAACTGAACAGTGTGCCTTTATGAGCCCGTAATGCGACCGAACGATAACTGAACGTACAAATTGGGTACCGATCACGATAAGCTATAACCGCATCGATACCAATTCGCTTACTTTGTAACCTTATTGTGTAAAAAACATTACTTTATATTCGTATGTAAATTAGGATGGTTGATTCATCAGCTGCGTCCTCCGCCCTCCGCGCGCCGCCCCCCGCACTCCCTCCGCGTAGTGTTGCGTAGCAGTTCTATCCGGCACATACGGATGATACCTTCATTATTATGCTCACACACCAAGATTTCTGTAAATATGAATGCGGTTCCATGCCGGTTTTTTGGTCGTAAAATTAGTGTGTTGTAAGAAGACACTTTAATTTCCAGCAAGCAAGCAAGCGAATCTACCGCTATCCGTCGATGTCACTACTTATAACATCAATTCAGTACAAACACTTACACAAATTTACTTCTAATAAAAACCAAAAGTACTTAGTTAGTTAGTATCCTGGCGCATCAACCCCGAAGCGGGTCTTGGCCGCCGGCCCCCGACTCTAAGGCTCTGACTATATGGCATCCGGGGCTCCCCGATCCCAGAAAAATTAAATTCGGTATGCTTTCGACTACACAAGGTCCGTTTGAATCAGGAGAAAAACTCTCAGTCGACCGCTAGCGTTGCGTTGGACAGGCGTCCCGATGATGCCTACTTTTTTAGAATGGTACGCAAGATTTACAAGGTAGCTGGTACAAACTCTATTTACTCAAAAACTAAAGAAATAAGCGAAAAATTTACCCATATATAAAACTTTTATTTATATTAGTACAAGATTAATTAGACAAGATCGAGAAGTAGACCGTCGTGTCGATAACGCTTGGAAGAGCTACTGGTCCATGAAAGAGCTAATGAAGGGCAACCTTCCATTGTCACTTAAGCGAAAACTCATCGACATGTGTATCTTACATATTCTAACTCACGGTGCTCAGACTTGGTCATTGACGGACTCACAAAAGTTCAAACTTGGGGTATGCCAACGAGCGATGGAGCGTAGCATTTTAGGTGTTAAGCGAACCGATAGAATCCGCAACACTACTCTACGCTCTATGACCGGAATCATCGATGTGGGGTACAAGGCTGCAAGACTCAAATGGGAGTGGGCGGGTCATGTCACTCGAATGCAGCCTGACAGGTGAACTAAGATCTCCACCGACTGGCAACCTACAGGACGACGGCAACGAGGCAGACCGCGAAAACGTTGGCGCGACGATCTGGATGGGTTCCATTCTGACTGGTAGGAGATTTCTGGAGAGCGCAAGGAATGGAAGGAAATGGGGGAGACCTTTGCTCAGCAGTGGGACAATATAGGTTATTAAAAAAAAATTAGTACAACGTTTTGGAATAATAAAAATGGCACGCACCAAGGCACTGGAGATTAAAAAAAATATTGAAAAAAGTTTTAGTGAAATATTATTTATCGTTAATACAGAACACATTAAATTAAGACTTTTGTGTTCTATTCGTTTTTTTAATCCGAGTAACATATTCGATGGAAATGGAAATGGAAATGGAGGTGAAAGATACATCGGCGTCTAATAAAATCTATTTACTCAAAAACTAAAGGAAGGAGCGAAAATTTTACCCGAATACAAAACGTTTATTTATATTATTACTACATATTGCAATAATAAAAATGGAACGTTAATAGAACAACAGACACGATCAAAATATTTCAGTCCTGTAAAGGCAATTACTGAAGATAGAAGTTTATCTTAATTTTTTTTTACTGAAATATCATAATACAGAGTACATCAAATTAAGGATTTTGTATTATATTTTTTTTTTAATCCGAATTACAGTTTCGATGGAAATGGAGGGCAAACATATCTACATCGGGTTATTTTGTGGCTAATATTGAGCATGCGCGTGACGCAAAACTCGCCCTGAAGCCCTCGGAACGGATAGTTTTTGTTGCCGGTGTGGTCAACGTCATACAACTACATCTGTTATTGTTTAGCTCCGCCCACTTGTACCGAAAAATAACGGGGGGCGGAGCCTGCGAATCCGGTGCATGTCCCGGTTGCTTTCAGGTAAAAATCGCGGTCGGATGGCCTCGCATCGTGTGTAGTCGATGCAGGAAAAATTCAAATGTTTGGCTGTGCGACGGATTGGTCAGGGGCCTTTAAAAAACGGCCCCTGACAAGCCCGGACGCCATAAGCGTCAGTCTCTGTTCTGCGTCACTTTTTGCTAGGCTGTCACTTCTATAACGCGATGGTCTTTCGCCCCTTCATCCTACCAGCGCCAGCGGTATCTGGGTCCGACTGGCAGTCCTAGGCACGTTTGCCAGCTCAATCGTCCCAACCAAAAGTTACCAAAACAAAACCAAAAGTACCTATAGAATTTAAAACACTTAAAAACGAAGTATTTTATATTTTATACTTTTGTTTGGCACTAAACTGATTTAAATAAATGATATCTGATAAAAATCATTTACATGAACAAGTGCCTTTTAGGTATTTTTAATTAAATCCATTCAACATTTATTTATTGGGAGAGATTTAAATACGTAGTTCATCAATTTTTAATATACCTCAGTACCTACATACCGAGGTGTCAGAGACTCGAGCAAGAAGAGATTACGAAAATAATTTAAGAGATAATGTTCAAACAGGCATTAAATAATTATATTACGAACCGCGCAGTGACCATTTGATCAAAGAAAAGTTAAAAGTAAATTGTGACGAATCTCTCAGTAACAAGTTCCAGTGTATTAATGTGGAACAGTGGGTAGCATTACGAGGGTCACGTCCCACGAGACGGTGCGCGGGGGGTGCGGAGGCGCGGGGGACGCCGGGAGTGGTTTTTCACAAAAATATGCGATCTCGATGAAGTGATTTCGGCACATCGAGTGATAAATCATAAAGGTGTGGAAAGTTACTGTTTTTGTTTAAATTTCATTTGGATTTAAAGTTACGAGCCGATAATCATAGTTACAACATATTCGAAACGATTTTAGTTAATTATAATTTGTCGAGTAATTAAGCCGAGTTATTTATAATTAGATTTATGAAAAACTATTCTAATAGTCTATAATTATATTATGAAGTGATAACAATATTAAAAGTGCAAGTGTAACGGCTCAGATACTCAAAATCCTTCATCGGTCATAATATTCTCGGGCGTCATAACGCCCGAACTCGGCCGACAGAATCAAACGTATGTAAAATAAACAGAGCGCGCATGTAACGTAAATTAGACACAAGTTTAATTTAACTTGAATTTATTTACAAAATTAGATCTCAGGGTGAGGGTAGTTACAATATTTGCGTCCGAACCACGCTGAACTTAAAATGTAGTAAGCCACTGGCCTTAGCTGTAGAAGAAGCAGGAAATCCGCCGTAGTCAGGAAGTAGGTACGGGTATCGGGTCTTCAGCTCCCGCAACGGTGTAGGTAGATAGTGGAGCTCGCGCAACGGCGTAGTAGAGGAACTCCAAAGCAGATAGGCTGGCCTCAGCCCGGTAGAAGGAACCCCAATATGGGGTACACACGGCACTGATTTTAGGTTGTACTATAGGTTTATGTAAGGATTATGTAGCACAAGGTAGGTAGGTACCGAACAGGTATCTACCACCACCACCAGAACCGCGCGGAACGGTCTTTTTCGATTTTAGTACGAACTTATAAAGTGTATACAGACATAAGAAACCGTTTCGCACCGATATCGGCCGATGATTCAGTTCGACTCTCTTTTTATTTTATATAGGTACGTTTGTTTTGATCGGCCGCGTTCGGCCGTCAACGTCTGGCCATATTACGGCCGATGTCGGATTTGCTGTATTTGAACCGTTACCTCAAGAAATGAGTGTTTTCTACAATAATAATGGTTATAGGACAGACAACAAATTATTTATCCATATTTTGTTTAGAAGAATATTTCCAGGATCATAAATAATCAGTTATAAAACTAAAAAGACCAACATAACTGCAGTTTCAATGGATCAAGGGTTGTAACTACATTTTATACTAGTGGTTCGCCCCGAACTAGTCCGAGCGAGTCACCGATTAAAATAAAAAAATATTATTTGTAATCTTTGACTATCAAAATAATGCCACGAAATAAATAACCAAATAACTTGACCTACAGTTTCATTCAAATTAGAGGTAATGGGAGTTCATGTTATCTGGTTATGTTTTTTTGGGATACATATTGCAGGTATTCTGGATTTCAGACTTTTGCCCATATTTGTGTCACTTAAGCTACACGCGATAACTCAAAAACTACAAAAATTAAACTAAAAATAAAAACAGGGTTAAAATGTTCTAAGGAAGACCTTTCATTTGATGTCCCACTTGACCTAAAAGTCTCATTTTCATTTTTTTTACCCCTCTTGAACCCCAATATACAACCCCCTAACATTTTAGCTCATTTAGTTACACCAAAATTGTGCCATCACTATCTACCTACATACCAAATTTCACGATGATCGGATAAACGCTTCGAAAGTTATCCTCGGACAAACAAACATGCATATTTACATACATACATACATATATACAACGCCGATTTGCCCAAGTTGACTTAGAGATCTCGCTTCGCTCGATCAAAAATGCAGTATATTTTGATAAAAAACAAGTTTATATCCAAGATAAAATCTACCTACCAGGCACAATTTTGTTTGTCCATTTATGTTTTAATTTCTAATCTAATTTATGTAATAATTCTTGAAGACTTAACGATTACTTGACACGCCTTGTTGACGTTTCAAAGTGATCCTTGTGATTTTAATGAATAAAAATATTTTTCCTGTTTGCATCAACCCACACAGTCGTTTGTATGCTACGACGTAATAAAATAAAATACCTATAAATAAACCTAAAAAACATAACCCTCCATCGATAGTCGGGCAAAAATAAAAATGATGTATGTAGGTACTTGTCCAGTTGACCATTAGATGCGAACCACAAAGCATTTTCCATGCATCGCGTATGCGAATACAGACAGTAAGTATCTTAGCGAATTTACGATCTCCGCGCTCTCACTCCGACCGATCCCGGCGCCCGCGCATTTCTGATGTGCAATTTTCATCACCAGTTATCAGCTTCTTCAAAAATGGTTCGGTTTCATTACATCGTAATAAAGAATCACAAATGAGTACACGGTTCATTAGGTTTCTTTCAGTGAGCTCGTGGGGTACCCAAATATCGAGTTTTTTTGTGTACCCAGTTTTTTTCAAATGCGCCAAAACTGTTTTGTGGTCAATTCCCAGTTCTTCAGCTACGTCGTAACTACTGATATGCCGATCTTGCTCCACTTTTTCAAAAATGGCATCAATTTAATCCGTAATAGGGCGACCAGAGCGACGTGCATCTTTGACATAAAAATTTCCGGATTGAAAACACTTAAACTAAATTTGTGCTACTCTCACAGACACTGCACTATATATATATAAACATCGCAATTTTTTGTTGTATTTTTACCTTTTTTGTTGTAAAATTTTAAAATGTATCGAATTTCCTCATTAGATTCACTCATCTTTACAGTACGAAAAACAAATAAAAATCACACATTTTCCTAATTTGAATTTGGAATTATCTCCCTTAAAATTTAAACTTTGAATGATACCGAAACCAGCCAGATACAAATAGATTTAGCCAAAGAGATTTTATTACAAGTTCATACATACTATAATGTGAAAAGACTTTTCCCCCACCTATTATTTTTCAAACGCGACCCATAAATTATTGATCGAGCGAAGCGAGATCTCCAAATCAACTTGGGCAAATCGGCGTTAATGTATGTATGTATGTTTGTTTGTCCGAGGAGAACTTTCGAAGCGTTTATCCGACCATCGTAAAATTTGGTATGTAGGAAGGTAATGATGGCACAATTTTGGTGTGACTAAATGAGCTAAAAATGTTGAGGGGTTCTTGAGGTACTGGGGTTCAAGTGTGGTAAAAAGAAAAATGAAAATGAGACTATTAGATCAAATGGGACGTCAAATGTAAGGTCTTCGTTTGTACATTTCAACACCGTTTTTATTTTTAGTTTGATCCTTGTAGTTTTTGAGTTATTAGCCATAATAAAAACAAAACTTTGACAAAATTCACAGGGTACGCCAGTGACCCCATAATGCTGAAATTTGATACGCGTGTAGCTTTAGTGACACAGATATAGGGAAAAGTCTGAAACCCAGAATAAATGCAATCTCTACCCCTAAAAAGAATTCCTAACTAATTAACATGAACCCCGTTGCCTCTAATTTGAATGAAACTGTAGGTCAAGTTATTTGTTTTGCATTTAGTGGCACTAATTTATTAGTCAAAGATTATGGCCGGCATGCACAAAGATCACTAAACGTATTTAGCTACTAAACATGTTTAAATTTGACTTATTTGCATGATTTGACAACTCCTATCATCTTAACATTCACTATGTTAATTAGTTTATAATATACGGTAATGTAACTGTGAATCTAAGTATTAATAAATAAAATAAAGTAAATAAATATTTAGCCCTTACCTAAATACGTTTAGGCATCATCGTTGTGCAAGTCGTCCTTAAAATAATATTTATTTTGTTGTTTGGGAGAATCGCGAGATCTCAGTTCCGAGTGAACCACTAGTTTATGTGATAATTTTAATGTCATAATGTTAGTTCTTTTTTACGCCACGCTAATATAAGCTACTCGAAATACTAACCCTGCGCAGACGAAGTCGCGGGCATCAGCTAGTAAAGTTATATTTTTGTTCGATCTTATTTCGTTTGAGTTTGCTGCTAACTCTGTTAAAAGAGAAATACAATTATTTGATGGATACTGCAAAGTTTTCAAATGTAAACCTACTCGTTTAAATGAAAACAGACTCTCGGTAAGCGCTTAAGTTAATAAAATTTCAATATAAGTTGGCATCTGCGCGCTCTGAACCCCTTTCTAGAAACTTACAAGAAAACTTTTGTAATAATATATAGGCGTAGTTATTACAAAAACGTATTTTTTGTGTAAAAAAAAAGGTAATCTACGGAGAGGCAATCTCATTCAATATATTATTATTAGTGAGCGGAGACGAGCACGGCGCAAGGGTAGAGCGGCCGGCGGCCGCGGGGACTCGGGGCCGCCCGCCCTGCCGGCCGCCGCCGCCGCCCGCCCTGCCGGCCGCCGCCGCCGCCGACTAATACAACATCCAAACTTTAGCCTAGTGGTTCGCCCCGAACTGAGATCTCGCGAGTCTAACACAAAAACAAAAAAATATTATTCCTAATCTTTGACTATCAAAATAGTGCCACGAAATAAAAACCAAATTACTTGACCTACAGTTTCATTCAAATTACAGGTAATGGGAGTTCATGTTAATTGGTTACTCTTTTTTTGGGTATAAATTGCAGTTATTCTAGATGTCAGACTTTTGCCCATATTTGTGATACTTAAGCTACACGCATACCAAATTACAGCACGGTGGGGTCACTGGTGTACCCTGTAAATTTTGCCAAAGTTTAGTTTTTATTATGGCTAATAACTCAAAAACTACAAAAATTTTACTAAAAATAAAAACGGGGTCAAAATTTACTAATGAAGACCTTTCATTTGACGTCTCACTTGACCTAATAGTCTCATTTTCATTTTTTTACCCCTCTTGAACCCATGTAACAACCCCCCTCAAAATTTTTAGCTCATTTAGTCATTACAAAATTGTGCCATCACTACCTACCTATGTATGTATGATGACCTCCGTGGCGCAGTGGGCGAATAGCCGGCTGAGACTCAGGAGGTAGCGGGTTCGATTCCCGCCGCGGAACAAATGTTTGCATGATCTACAGATATTTGTTCCGCTAAAAAGCTAAAAATTTTGGGTGGTTGTTGAGATATTGGGGAATATCAAAAAAAAAAAATTTTTAGCTCTTTGAGTCACACCAAAATTGTGCCATCATTAACTTCCTATATACCAAATTTCACGATGATCGGATAAACGCTTCGAAAGCTTATCCTCGGACAAACATACATACATACATACAACGCCGATTTGCCCAAGTTGATTTGGAGATATCGCTTCGCTCGATCAATTAGTGTGATATGTAACTTAACACTGAGTTAGATACATACTGGTAAAGCGGCAATTAAACTACGTAAATGGTAAATGGTAATGGCATGAGCCCCCGATGTCTCAAAAACTGGTGATCGCGGACTGGTTATAACTTGCAAAATGCGGTTGAATATGGAAGTACTCAGTAAAAACAAAGTAAAGTTAGCATTTCAAGCAACCCGGAGTCCCATCCAGGGCTCTAGCGGCCCGTGAAATGCACTCCGACCGCTGTAATTACCCGCCGAGAGTCCGCGCGTCGCCTGTCCGCGCCCCCTGCACCAGCCCGTGCCTACAGCTACGGGCCCGCGTCTTTGGACTCTTTGTAGCGAGGAACAAGCCTCCCTCTGAATTTAAAGTTTCACATTCAAAGGCTCGAGCTCGAGTCCCGCCCGCTTCTGCTCTACATAAAAAATAAACTTTCAACGAAGTTTGCTGAATACACTTTAATAAGTTTGAGACGTTTTTGTTGGCTCGAGTTGCGTTCGTTGTTTCAGATTGTTTATAATTCGAAGTAGACGCCGCATCGCTCGCACAATCTTATTGGAGGGGTTGTGTACACAACCCGGCACAATGAGGTCGACGAGTCTATTAAAGCCCACGTTCGTCACAACCGAACGATTAATTGCCAAATGACGTGATGATCACTCTATTATCTGGCGGTCGGTCCGCGGCGGGCGCACGGCGCGCGTGGGACCACGAGCCAAACGGTTGTTTGTAGAAAAGCAATTCACTCGAAATTAAATAAGTTATCCAAGATCGGTTTCGGTTGAAGTTATTACACGTTTCGTTTCGCGCGTGCGATAAACAAATTGCTTATCAAAGCTGAATGTGTTTTAGAAGAGTTTCGTTTAGAGTTGTTGACGAGGGTAGGTGGCGCGCGCGGTGACAGAGCGCATTAGGAGCGCGGCTTTACCTGCCTCTTGGCTGCGAGTACTCTAATGTGTTTCTGGGAGTGAGAGTGTGCCGCTCTAATCCGCCACCAGCCCACCACTCGCTGTCATATTGGTTTATTATGAGCTGACACATTCACGTATATGTAAGCAGATTACGCGGCGACAGGATTCGGACCGCTTACACGATAAGCCATATTTTGTTGTTACTTTCATACTTTTTATGTACATACATACATAAAAAGCTAGAGGTAGGTTTTTGGAATTAGGTGTGCTTGCATGTTGTGGGCAACCGGCTCATCGTCCTGACTCAGGGCGCTGCTATGCGCGATATCCCACCGCCAACCCCATTCGTTTATAAATTGTTTAATGTGTCTCTATTAATTCACGGTAACTTTAAATAAATGTTTTTATAAGCTAATACGTTTAGTATCTACTCATTTTGTTGATAGTAAGGAAAACCTACTGAGTTAGTGGATTTTAAAAGGGGATATCTCTAGATTACTTCAAACGTGGAGGCTACAGTCTTGCCGTATAATACAAAGTGCAAACACACGTCCTAAGTAAACCGCCGCCCCCGCCTAATCGCATCGAGTTGGGTAGGTACTCGCCACCGCACGCGCGACATCACTATATTACCGCTACCTGCCAAACAACAACAAACTAGTAATATTACTTTAATTGATCGAGTGAAGCGCGATCTCCAAATCTACTTGGACGAGTCGGCGTTGTATGTATGTTTGTTTGTCCGAGGATAACTTTCGTAGCGTTTATCTGATCATCATGAAATTTGTATATAGGTAGATAGTGATAGCACAATTTTGGTGTGACCCAATGAACGAAAATTTTTGGGGGGTGTTGAGATATTAGGGTTCAAGAGGGGTAAAAAAAATGAAAATGAGACTATTAGGTCAAATGGGACATCAAATGAAAGGTCTTCATTAGTACATTTGAACCCCGTTTTTATTTTTAGTTTATTTTTTAATAAATATTAGCCATAATAAAAACAAAACTTTGACTAAATTCACAGGGTACACCAGTGACCCCACAATGCTGAAATTTTGTATTCGTGAAGCTTTAGTGACACAAATATAGGCAAAGTCTGAAATCTGGATTGCCAATAAATAACTGTCATTTGTACTCCAAAAAAATAAAACCAATTAACAAGAAACATTACATCTAATTACATCTAATTTGAATGAAACTGTAGGTCAAGTAGGTTGGTTATGCATTTCGTGGCACCAATTTATTAGTCAAAGATTAAAGCCGGCATGTACAAAGATCACTAAACGTATTTAGCGACTAAACATGTTTAAATTTGAAGTATTTGTATGATTTAACAACTCCTTAAATCATATTTAGCGACTAAATATGTTTAGGTATCGTTGTGTAAGACGCCGTTAGAATAATATTTATTTTGGGAGATTCGCGAGATCTCAGTTCGGGGCGAACCACTAGTATTTTAAGGAGCAATAGATATCCCATTATTCATGAAAGCGAGGGAAAGAAGGACCCTTTAGTCCCAAAGTAAACAATCATATTATAACTGCATGAAATATTTTGTTTGATAGAATCGAAGTATTTGCTTTGGAAAGGTCGATTCGATCACGGCTCTTAGCTAGATGGACTATGGACTCGCCGAGAGAGTCAAAGTTTGTGACTGTGCGTACAACATTCGAATACTTGCACTTGGTACAATAATGACTTCGTTATGATGTTCTGAAACATTATCCAGCTATATTATGACAACAAGCAAATGTAAAGGGTTCCTTCGCAGATTTTACGTAAATCTATCAAACACATTCCTCTTCGCAACATTTATCGTCAGCGAACATAAAATCGCATCGCGTAAAATTGCAATGAAAGCACTAACTATATCTCCCGCCGCGCCGGCTCACGCTCGCGACATCAATTAGGGAGATAATACAAATCTCGATTACGCGCACATTTTTCCACCCCACTCCGGTCGGGATGTCGTAGCCCGATTACCCCTATTTGCCAGCAATGACTCTACTTACACACTTCTGAAGGGAAAAGCCGGACATATTCATAAAAAAAAACCTTAAAAGCACATGCAAAATCTATGAAAACTGGCGGGAAAACCTAGTGGCAAAATTTAACTGCCATTTTACCGAAAACAAACTAGTACAGAGAAAAGTCCCAAACGGTGTTGGTGGCTGATTTGTAGCCAAACAAACAAGTATAAAGCTCCGGACGCACCGCACCCCTCACCCCATCCAACCAGCTGGCCAGCTACCTACTGACCAGTTCACGAAATATGTATACAGACTAGACAGGGGAAAGGGCGGTGCCGCTACGAGCCGGGTGCCGGCGCGAGGCGCGCAGGTGGCCCCGGCGGCATAAATACTCGCTCGGAGACCGAACGCGAACAACTACCCAAATAGATAAGTTATGTATTCTTTTTAGCAAATATTGCCTGGAGGAAGAACATTTCTAATAGTAAAAATAACTTTGTTTTTATTGATTAAAATAATATTTCAGTAGTTTATCAACATGCTAATTCTGAACGAATGATCCTATTGTTACGCCGAGGCTGTTACAGGATAGGTTATACCCACTGTGTCACAGAATAGGTAATACTTGGTATGGAATATACTCACATACTACGTGTTTACCTACAGTTGCATAGAATAAGAAATAGTAGTCCAGTCGTAATACCTACACATTTCTAGTTGCCAGTGGAACCATCGAATACGTTCGAGAGATATGTACTGTGCGCGGTATAAATAGTGCGTAGAGACGCCCGAAGGAGTCAGTCTGGTTTTGGCTATACGTGCGAATATTTCGGAGACTAAGTGATTTATGGCGTAACAGTGGTGTGAATTAGTTTGTTGTGATTAAGATAGTGTAGTTATCATTTTAGTGTTGAATAAATGTGTTATTTTAGTTAGATTGATTTTCTTTATTTTATCCCGAACCCTCAGCTCGTTACAATAGAATAATGTATACACCCAGACATGGAAATGTTGCAAAAACAAAGGATCTTTTCTCTAATAACTGTCTGGGGAGCATATTTGAAACTAAGTATGTCTGTAATGAAATGGACCCCGAGGAGAAAGAGTACAATACAAAATGTTGCATAGTTACTGTTAATAAATGTTTAATCATTGGTTCCATTCCTCTTAGATGTGAGGTGGGGCGGGCCTCGGCAACTTAGAGTACGACATAGTTTTTAGAATCCGCTTTGTTATATTGTATTTGGTTAAAGTCGAATACCTAAATAATGTTGTTGTAAGAAGAGATTCTGAATGGAATTGCATATGATTGACAAAGATACGGGAAGTTGAGTTATTTATGAATATTATTGTAGTAATGTCAGCTCGTCCGTAATCAAATGGGAATAAAGAGAGACTCGAGTACTGCAGCCGGCAACAGTGAAGCCTGACAACTTATAAAACTTGAAGTTAATCTCTGGCGGAGCGCCTTAGCTGTAATTCTCCAGATGAAGCCTCTCCGTGTATCCAGCGCCAGCGGTGGCGTTCCCTCGAGTAATACACACGTAGACATTCACGTCAAATTATGCCTGACCCGTACTCTGTTTGAACATGTTTGTTTATCGTGCACATGGAGAGGCTTACATTTCATCAGAAGTACCAAGACTTCAATATTTGCCGTATGTTTTGTTAATTAATTTCATACTAAGGTATCTAAGGCCCCAAGGCGGTCGACACCATTACAAATTAGGTTAGAGTTCGTCTCACAACAATTACGTCTGATTCCAGACCAGAGTTAGCTCTGCCTACTCACCTGACCTCATAATGGTAATTTCTTTGACCAGTAATTAATTAACGCGAGAAACAGCAGTCCCTAGTTCAAGTACAAATCTCAATGACATCTGGCGCGGTCATATAACAGCAGTGTTCCCCAGGGCATTACCACAGCATTAAGACAAGACTGTGGCTGTACAACTAGTGTAGAGATCGCCGCACATCCCATTACCGCCGACCCACGACCTCTGACTCTGCCAAATTTGTATAGCATGTTTATTTATCTTGCAAGCGGACAGCCGCAGTCGTCGAGTCAGCGTGAACTTAGTTGTCCACGGCGAAGGCGAAGGCGCCGCCCGCACCCGCGCCCGCGCCCGCGCCCGCGCCCAGGCGACCTCTACGAAAACTATGTCGCGAAAAGTTGGCTTTCAACTATGACTCACCTTCACGGATGCTACATTTACGCAGGCTTCGACGTCCGCACTGACTGTCCGTGACTGTCCAACTGTGAAAATGAACGAGTAGTGAAACGAAGTTACGCTTTGTCGTGGGGTACTTGCTACTCGTAATAGAGCGTAAAGGCGAATAATAATTATTCCAATTCCACTCACAGCGGACACTTTATTTTATAAACGCAACAAATAATAGTTATAATATTAATTAATTGATAGTAATCATTATAAGTATGACTGTGTAGTATATAGTTAATTTATTTATGTACAAAAGTTGTCTGGAAGCGATTGCTTGTATTAGATAATCGGCGTAAGACAATGTAAAATAGAATCAACGAAACAAAAAGTTTCAATACTCAATCATTTATTGTATTCCACAATGTACTAATAGGTTCATTCTAATTACAATGCGCATTTATACACACTTAGCACTTTGAAATCTGTCTTTGATACGGTTGGCTACTTGATGAATCGCCGCAGGAACTAGAGTAGAGACATCACGTGCATGACTTCCGATGGGATCAAGCTAATGGGCCGCGCTGACGGCGCCGGCACCAGATTGAGTGTGCAATGGACGCGGAAGTGACTTAAGGCTCCGTCCACATTGCCGGACAAGACATTGCACTGACGACGCCGTGTGACACATGGCTCGTAGAGCACTTCTGAACACTCGCGCCACCATGTGTAGTGCTACGGAACTAACTGATGCATAGATAATATCAAGGCATTTCGGCTCAACTGCGGCGCTGTCATCCGGACATAATCCACTGATAAGGTACGCAATTATCCTCGTGTTCAAACGATTACAATTGCTGGTTTTTTTTATTTCACTGCGGATGGTCGCAAGTCCGTATACAAATTGGAATAGGTGGGTACGAGTACTTACTTACACAATAGAAAGTTGGCTAGAAGCAACATTAGTGAGCGTTTCCCAGCTTACTGTTCAAAGTTAATAGGCTACGTGAACCGCTGTAAAGCCATAGAATACGCAAGGGTACGTTCCACCCTTGAACTACCGAGAGGAAGGAAAAATAGTGTTTAAACTTCCTGAACGTTGTACTACGAGTATGTGAACCTGATTGCAAGTTTAACTGCTTTTGCCTTGCGTCGGAGTTTCAGGTCAGGCGTCTGAACTTTTTCACTTAACTTACGGCATATTGAATAAATAATTTGGGACAACTTTAGTAAACTTTACCAGACAATAAGATAAGATTTTGGATGCATATTTTTTTTATTATTGATAGATATACAGTTCTACAAATAGGTTAGAAAAAATATATCAATACATTTCAATTTACGTTCTTATCTTCCAGAGAAATGGGTTTAGTTATGTAAATACTATGCTTTCCCGCATAGTATTATTTTCCTATTTTGTGAAGTATGCCAGCTCTAAAAAATATGTTACATACAAATCTATAAATTTCATAAAAGGCGCTTTCCGTGAATAGCGTGCCATTTGTATGATTTGTGGCGTGCGTACGCGTCACTTCCAATTAGCGCACCGCACCACCTCGCACCACATCACACCGCACGCCGCGCCGCTGTCGTCCAACCGCGCGGAAAATATACAGATTTGGGCTTTTTTCACGAAACATAATGTAACAACTTCTTTATCGAGATTATATAATAAATATTCGGAAATGACAATAAATGCCATCGCCCTCGGCGATCAGTTCACCGGGGCAGACTCTCCGCGGATTTAGGCCCGGTGCCGGAAAGGTTGCAAAAAATCATCGGCCCTGTTGATATTAACATTAGACTATAGTTATATATAGAAGGAGAGCGAAGTACATACTAATACTATTTATTATGTATTATTTCTTCCCAGTGCTTCCGTACTACTCTTTGAATTGTATCTTCGTTCACTGTAGGTGGGTTACGTACAGTACATTCGTAGGACGCGGCGCATGTCGGCCCCTGTCCAAAGGAACGATGACCTTGTAAAGGTCGCGGGAAATCGGTGAATGGAAACGCCTCGGACTGACATGAATGTTTGTAATATACGCAGCTTTGTCCAACTGTGAGCTGTCAGCTGTTGGATTGTTACTGGGTATCTACTCTGCCGAAGTACATTGTACCCAGGAACAATGCTATAACAAATACAAGGCTCTGATAACATGACGTTTTAATCGAGCGTGAATCGTATATATTTGTTTTATTTTATTTAATAAGGCACACATTACACGTTGCAAGCAATTAAAATGAAAACTTAACTAGAATACAAATTTGTTCTTGCTTGAAACATAACATAAGTGCGCACGGGAAAACAGAAATAAACTCATCGAGCAAACGAAAAGCATGTTCGAGGGCATAACTACTACAAATGAAAATGAATATTCACACAAATCAGGAGATAAAAAAATAGAATAATTAAAACATACATATATGTATGTTTATACTATAATCAATGGATTTGGTGGCCCAGAACGCTACTTTGAGAGTCTGAATCACCCTTAAAATAGAGGATGTGTTTCAGTTTTGTGACAAATGTATATATTTTTTTCTTTAACCTGTCTCGTCCCACTGCTGGGCAAAAGTCTCCCCAAGTCCCTCCAAGCATCCCTATCTGTCGTTATCTCCCACAATCCTCTTTGGAAGGTATCGAAATCGTCCCGCCAACGATTTTTCGGCCGAACCCGACGTCGCCTTCCGTCTTCGTGTTACAATATGGGCCCATTTCTCGGAGTGCATTCGGTCAAGGTAGCCCGCCCAGTCCCACTTAAGTCCAGCCGATCTCTCTCTTCCTTACATCTGAATTTTTTTTTTTTTTTTTATTGGATAGAACTTCGTTTGACCACAATCTCACCTGATGGCAAGTCGACCTGACGAAGATCTAGAAGAAACCTTTTTACTCTTAACTTAAAAAGGCCCGGATTGTATTCTTTAGGAAAAACAGACGACGGCAAAGTGTTCCATACCTTAGCTCTACGCATCAAGAACGTAGAACCAAAACGGTGTGTGCGAATGGGTGGTATATCGTCTAGGTACGGATGGTAATGTGGCGTGCGCCTGCTTGTCCTTTGATGGAAGGGAGATGGCAGGATCAGATCGTATAGTTCCTGGGCACGTTCCCTAAAATGTATTCTGTAAAAGATCGATAGGCTTGCAACTTTACGGTGGTGTTCGAGACTGTGGGTCTGGTATATTACTCACCTATAAGCCTAAAAGCTCTACGTTCTATCGAGTCTAAGGTAGCGAGGTAGTATTTGACCGAACCATCCCAAAGGTGACAGAAGTACTCCATACCAGACCGGACTTGAACTTTGTAAAGACTAAGAAGCTGTCCTGGTGTGAAGTATCTCCTGACTTTGTTGAGGATGCGCAGCTTCATTGCAGCTGTTTTAGCCTTAGACTCGATATATGAGCTAAAGTTGAGAGTTTTTTACCATTTTGGTAAATGGAACATTCAAGAGCTGCCACTTTTTAAATTTAGGCACAATTTAAAATTATGGCTTTTAGATAAGACCTTTTATACATTAGAGGAATACTTTAATAAATAATGACATGATTAATTTGACAAAGAATAATTATAATTGAATACTAAATGTTTGACATAAATAGTGTAATGTTACTAACAATATCTTTATAAGAAAACAAATATGAAAGCTTTACAAGCTTATTGCACGCCCCTGAGTGGGGTAGAGTATAGTAAAACTATATATATTATATATACTATATATATATTAAATGTTACATCTTTCTGTATAACCTATATTCTGGCAATAAATGATTATGAATTATGAGTAGGCGTGAGCGAAACCCCTAGGAACTCGAGGTTAACTTTTACAGATAACGGTACATTTCGGAAAATTGGAACTTGGGGAAACTGACTCTTTTTTGCCGAGAAGAGACATGCTTGCGTTTTTGAAGCATTGAATTTGACAAGATTGGCATCGCCCCAGTCAGAGACGGCCTTGAGTATCAAATTCAAACGCTGCAGTATATCGTCTCTCTGCTTCTGAATTTCAGTTCTGCTGGCTGGAACATTAGAAGTGTACATCTCCACAACTGTACTGTCGTCTGCGTACCCAATGATACCAGGCACGAGCAGATCATTGAAATGCAGCAGAAACAGCGTGGCAGAGAGTACTGACCCCTGAGGTACCCCGGCGTTAATAGCCTATTGATCAGACGAGCGGCCATCAATGACTACCCGAATGGATCGTTCCCTCAGAAAGTCTGCAAGCCAAAAGCAGAACTGAGCTGGAAGTCCGTATGAAGGAAGCTTGCCAATAAGGCTGGCATACCAAACCTTGTCAAAAGCCTTCGAGGTATCTAGTGAAACAGCCAGTGCTTCACCATACTTCTCGATGGCTTCACTCCAGATATGTGTAGCATACGCAAGAAGATCTCCAGTAGACCGTTTCTGGCGAAACCCATAGTGTCGGTCACTAAAGAGGTCATTGTCTTCAAGGTATGCGAGAAGTTTCCTATTCAGCACACGCTCCATACATTTACACAGTAAGGAGGTGACTGAAATAGAGCGGTAGTTAGTCGGCACGACTACCTGTTTTGGGCACAGGCTGCGCGTGCGCTAGCTTCCATGACTTGGGCACTAAACCAGTTTTCAGAGACAGGCGAAAAAGTCTTGTCAGTATTGGAGACAACTCAGGGTCACAAGTTTTTAACACTACGGCTGATATTCCGTCCTGTCCACTAGCTTTATTCACGTCAAGACTACGCAGCGTTTTGCTGCATAGACACTTCGCATCGAGAAAGGCTAGGTGGTGTTTCGTCAGAGGTGTCAAGACTTCGAGCTTCCGCAAATTGTGTTACAATCAAATTGCTTTCTCAATAGCAGTGTAGGCTAGTTAACCATCCAGTTTCAGTAGTGGGGGGAGTGAAGGGCGGTTGAATTTCGCTTCCACCGATTTAGCCAGAGATCAAAAAGCTTTACTTCCCGCGGGGTACGCGGCAAGCTTAAACCCCATGCGGCCAATCCGATCGAAGCGAGCTTTCCGTATCACGTTCTTGCTAGACTTGGCGGCTTTATTGAAGGCTTTCTTCTTTGACCGCACATCCGAGGCTTTACTTTTTCGTGCGTCTACCCAGGCACGGTACGCCGCATGTTTATGCGCTCCTGCGCTGGCACATGCGGGACTAAACCATGGGCGAGCGTTACCCGAAGGTGAAGCGTCAGAGAATGTATTCCATTGCCTTTTTTATTACCTCCGTAACGGCATCAGCGCAGACCGTTGGGTCAAAGGAAGAAAAGCAAGTTTGCCGCCAAGGATAAGATGCGAAGAAATGACGCATTTCATCCCAATCTGCTGAGTTGTAGCGCCACACTCACCTACATCCTCTGGGAGAGAGATCGGGAGGTGAGTATGATGATGCAGACCTCACCACACAGTGATCTGAGTTCCCCAAAGGAGGTAGCACTGACACTGAGTGGCGATCCGGTTCGTTTGTAAGCAGAAGGTACAGGCTTTGTGACCCTCGACATCCGGTATCCTGGTGGCCTCGCCAATCAGCTGGGTGAGATTATGTTAGAGTGCAAGTTTGCAGGCTTCTCTTCCAGCATAGTCAGTGTTCTGATATGGGAACAACCACTCTTGGTGGTGCAATGCCGATAAGTGAGTGCAGCATGGTGTTACGCACTCGGTCGACACATTTAAAGCCGGGAACGCTGCGCTTCATTGCCCTTTGACAAATCTTGAGCTTTGACATCTGGGCTTCAGTCAGAGAACATGTCTGCGAACCGTAAGTTAGGATGGGCAGGATACACATGTCGAAGAGTTGGTGCTTAAGTGTCAGAGGAAGGTCACCCTTCATGTGCTCCTTCATGGATCAGTAGCTCTTCCAGGCATTCTCAATACGGCGATCGATTTAAATTTATATCATTTAGAATTAAAGATATTATTCGCATTCGCTAACTCATTGTACTGCCGAGACATTCTTGTTTATAATAATAAGATTATTGTTAGATCTACGAGCACTAAACTTAATATTGAAGAATATTTGCGACAATAAGTCTGGGAAATCGAATAAAGAGTGGATATAATGTTTTGTACAGATATACCAAATCTAAGTATGTCGACGAGTCTCCAAAGTTATTTAATAAACTTCTCTTCATAACTCAAGCTAGCATGACCTAGCTGGTGACGATACTATAATAATCTAAATGAATTAATGAAACATTATTTAGTGCACAAAATTAAAATAATCTGTACACAGGCGCAACTTAACGCTAGATAGCATTCTGAGACATTTCCTTTGAATTCTTTCGATTACATCAACGTGTATTTTGTAGTTTGGGAACAATATTCACACCGTATTCCAAGTGAAGAAGTGTCTTGGAAGACTACCATATTCCAAGACGCTTCTTACAAAGGCAAAAAATAGGTACAAAAGGCTACGAGGATTTTTAAACCCCTTTATAGATATCAAAATAAAGCCAAGATGTGATTAGCCTTCGTTGTAATATATTGATACAGATAATCGTCTTAATTTTAATCAATATTTAATGAAAACTTAATGTTAGATTATAATGAGTTAGGTTACTACTTATATTTAGTCAACAAACTCACGAAGATAATCTTCAGAGAAAGGGATCGCTCGTAGCGTCTCGTAGAGCATTAATAACAAATAATGTCTACAGGTACCCGTAATTATAAACCACAATTATGTTTCTAAAAGTTAAGTTTTAATCCCATTACAGAATTAAAGTTTTGGCTGAAACCAAATAACAGCCAAAACATAGTGTTTGGTAACAATAGTAGCGCCATTTCGCGGCAACACGAGACCGTAACTAATTAATTATTCTCCGCTCGAGCCATCGCTCAACAACGATGCCTCTTCTCGACTCCGAACAAACATCAATGAATTAGAATAAAACTATGAAATGGTCGCACTTCGTACCGAGCCGATCTAATCAGTCCGATCGTACGGCATAGTCTGGCGCCGTTTATTGATCCGCATATTGAAAGAAGTTTCTTCAAAGTTGTAACTGTGTGCAAGTAATCGATCGCGCTCCATTTTCCGCCATCAGAGCTCTTGTTCAATATTTGATACGTGATTTTGATTCGCCTTTGATTTTTCAGTGCAATTTAGAGATAAATTGGTGTGTCATTTTGGTACGCCATAAATAATATGTAGTCACCCACCTGTGCGGAGCGGCACCGAGGCGGTGTCTCCCGGTGCCCAGCGGTGCACGCGTGACAATCACGGCGCTAACGAACCGGCGGCGCGTCGGGTCAGGCTGTGAACCTGCGACTTCTCATTACAATTTTCCGCACGATTGCCGCCACCTACCGCGTACCATCCTCACCAAATAATTTATAACTCTGATTTCGTGAAATAATATCGTGTAACTCTCTCGACCCAACGGGTTAGAATAAATTGGATTATTTCGGTTGCTGCCGGAATTTATAAAATTTGGCGATGTAAGGTACATACTTCATCTTAGATAACCTTTTCCTTCGTCATCTAAAGGCTCTACTTATTGATTTATTTTCTTGAATGATGTCTGCAGGTCACGAGATTAGAAGCTCTTCCTTCCTATAAAGAACGTCTACAGTCATCACGCGGCGCAAATCCACGCTGCAGCCGTCCCACAGCGAGCCACCTAAATAAAGATTTACTCACGGGGACGTGTAAGAAAACATCGGTTTAGAAATCCATGTTACACAAACATTATTTGAACATTAGTTTAATGAAACTGTCTCTAGTCACCCGAGTTGCTCCGTGTCACGGTTTCGGCGTAAATTAATTAGTAATACGACAGCTGCGCTGGTATATAATATATCGACTAATGCAGGTTTTCCCAAACATCTATAAACATGTCGCCATAACGCGATATTGCTTTCAATCGCATTATATTCAATTTGAAGGTGCTTCAACTTTATGCAAATAATAATGTTCTCGCCGACGACGGCAGTCAAGTGGGTAAAAAAATATTTCGCCAACGTAAACTTTTTTAATTTAATTGCTCCTTATACTTCGCTGTTATAGAAACTAATATATAGTTCTACTGATATAATAATTTGTAACATGCAAAAACAAACTTAAGCCACAAAATATTTTTTATTCGATTGAATGAAATGAGGGTTTTCTCTCAGTAATATCAAAATAACTAAGAACATCACGATTCACATTTAATGATAACTCAGTATTTCGTAATAGCTTTATAACGAACAGTGCGGAGACATATCTCACTTTTATTTTATTTACAATTATAAATCGTTTTTTTTCAATTGTAACAAAAATCAGTGAATGTAGCTCACATTCACTGCTTTTTGTTATGTCATGTTGTGTTGTGTGTGTTAGCGAGTGCGCGCAGCTCCTCGTGCCGGCGCGCGCGGCGGTCTCTATGACGGCGGTACGCGGCTCGCGGCGGTCTCTGAGTCTCTGAATCAATCATAATTATTAGAGTCTTAGTTATTATTAGACTATTCATAACTGTCGTCTAAACTTGCAACTCATTTGCCGACTAAGCAAAAATTAGATCATCTTTTCATATTGATGAAAAAATTCAATATTTTATTTCCTCTAAAGCTAATTATTCGCGCCGTCAAATGTGCTCTGCTCATAAAGAGGGGGTGTATACCTATAGAAGTAGTATATATATGTTAGTCGCGAGTGTTCCGGCCTCAGCTGCGTATTCCCTGCAGCCATACATCGCACTTTGCCATATTCTCAAGCAATGAGTCCGCACCGCTCGTGTCGTGTACGCAACGGCCAACTAAAACGTTACTGCGCTTTGCTAACGAATGAGCAAGTTGTTTAGCATTGTAAAACGATCATAATTCAGTAGCAAACTGAACATATTCATCACTAGTGGTTCGCCCCGAACTGAGATCTCGCGAGTCTACCGTAGAGACAAAAAAAATATTATTCCTAAGCTTTGACTATCAAAATAGTGCCACGAAATAAAAAGCAACTAACTTGACCTACAGTTTCATTCAAATTACAGGTAACGGAAGTGCATGTTAATTGTTTAAACTTTTTTGGGGTACAAATTGCAGTTACTCTATATTTCAGACTTTTGCCTGTGTTTGTGATACGTGAGCTACACGCATACCAAATTACAGCACTGTGGGGTCACTGGTGTACTCTGTAAATTTTGTCAAAGTTTCGTTTTTATTATGGCTTATTAGTCAAAAACTACAAAAACTTTACTAAAAGTAAAAACGGGGTCAAAATGTACTAATGAAGACCTTTCATTTGACGTCTCACTTGACCTAATAGTCTCATTTTCATTATTTTTACCCCTCTTGAACCCCAATATCTCAACAACCCCCCAAAATTTTTAGCTCATTGAGCCATACGAAAATTGTGCCATCATTACCTACCTATGTATTAAATTTCAAGATGATCGGATAAACGCTTCGAAAGTTATCCTCGGACAAACAAAGATACATACATAGAACGCCGATTTGCCCAAGTTGATTCGGAGATCTCGCTTCGCTCGATCAAATATTACTTTAGAAGCCCACCGTACCTAAAATATTTTATTTGGCTCTAATCGATGTTTTGTTTGTTTAACATGTAGGTCACATGTAGCCGTCACCGGGTGAAGGCGGATTCATTTAGTAAACATATTGGGCATCCAATTACCGGCCAAACCAATTAGCTGAGCCGCAGATAAATCTCTTGTATTTACTAGCCTTACTAACTGTTTCTGGTCTGTGGCAGTGCTCGTAGTAACTATTGCGTGTTCTGTGACGTTACGCATATCGATAAGCCATCGGAATTGATTAGGTTTTCGATTTTCGAACCCTTAAGTGAGTTATTCCCAGCCACCCCCCTCCCCCCATTAACGACCCCTGGTGGGCAAGAGGGTGGTTAGGTTAAGAGGCTAAAAATGCCAACTGGCCCCGCCGGGTATGGCTAGAAATATTAAAACTCACTCTATTGCTTTGATTAGTCCATATGTGACACAATACTAGCGCTATTACGATGCAAGCAACACTCTTTTTGCTCACACACAAACGAGTGTACTCACTTCAAATGTATTAACAAACCTAAATGAATAAGGTAGAGTAGACGATTGAAAGTCACAGGAATGTTGTCGATCTGCATTCTCAAGCTGGCGACGGGTGTCAGGCCACGAACAGTGCCAGACTACATCACTGTCAGTCTGTCACGCGGGACAGCTACACTTGTAACTGTTTTGAACGCTTATGTTTTAAACCGTTTTATTGACCGAGCGAACGAAGCGTCTCAGTTACGAGATTGGCCAAAAAATGCTTTTGTCCGTCGTCTGTCTGTCTGCCTGTTCTCGCCTACAGGTCGCATTTTTCAACCTATTTTGACGTAAATTGACACAAGTTCTTTGATTTATTTAAATTATTAGTGAATTGCGATTTTTAATTGGGGGGAAAATAGGGGGAGGGGGGAAGTTTTCTGTAGCGTTATTTATCGACGGATTTCAATCAAATTTGAGAGGCACACTAAGGACTCCATTCTACACAAGATGTTGGGAAAAAAATCCAAAAGGGGGAGTGGAAGGGGGAGAAGTTTACTGTAGTGTTATATATGGAAAGATTTAAATTTTATATATTTTTTTTCGGAAAATTTAGACTTATATACCAATCAGACTAGGCAGTCCTCTTTGCCTTTACAAGACGAACCCGTAGACATCAGATTCGACCTCCTAGGACCAAGAGAAAGCGAGTAATGGCTAAAACTTATACCTATATTTTGCTCAAAAGTCTACAAGCCTATTGGAAAATTCAAGCACCTGAAATGCGATTTAAAATTGGACTTTCTTCGTTAATTTTGTTGCAATTACTTTTGCAAATTACTTTTTGTATTTGGGACGCGAGGTCTACTGTTCTAACAGAACCAAAGCAATATGTAACCATCTTCGATCAAAAAATTATATCGCAGTCAAAAAGATCCGCCTTTTTTCAGACGTAGACACAGTTAGACTAGTTTACTTCAGCTACTTCCACGGTATTATGTCATACGGTATACTGCTGTGGGGGAGTGCTGCAGATATAAACACCGTGTTTGTGCTGCAGAAGAGAGCTATTCGTGCAATTTATAATATGGGCCCCAGAGAATCATTACGACACATTATTTTAAAGAAATAAATATTACATTTCCTAGTCAATCTAAAAAAATCTGATGTATGTATATTTAAGAAAAATAGCCTTCGCTGGCGCGACCATTTAGAGAGAATGGGAGATAATCGACAATTTCACAACGCCTATCTCGGTTGCCCCGTCGGCCGACGACCCGTTGGACGCCCGCAGTACCGTTAGAAAGATGTAGTGGAAGCGGACCTGCGTGAGCTACAAGCGGAAAACTGACGGAAAGCTGCACAGGACAGACCAAAATGGCGACTGCTTCTATCGGAGGCCAAGACACACTTCGGGTCGCTGAGCCATAGGAGTAAGTAAGTAAGTAAGAAAAATAGCGATAATCATAATTTTAATACTAGAAATAAAGATAAACTCGCTGTTGCTACTTGTAGACTCCATAAAGTTAGTAAATCGTTTAATGGGCAAGATGTACGCTTTTATAACAAACTCCCAAGTGATGAACAAAAATTGTCAATTATCAAATGTAAACAAAATCTTTATAAAAAAGTCTACTATCGGATTATTGGGATGATAGAGAAGCTTGGGATTGAAATTGCTCGTTGAAATCGTATTAATAGTCAATCATTATATTAAAACGTAACACATTGTAAAATCCCTCTTTCGTTTTAAACCGTTAGGTCGGTCTAAATTCAACTTGGCTTACAGCTCTCTTCTTTTACAGGAGAGAGTTGTAACGCTACAACGTTTTCACGACTAAACGGCTGGAACGATCTTGATGAAATTTAACAAAGAAACTGTCTATGAAGAGGAAGGTTTTTGTGGGAAAACTAAAATTTATGTGAAGAAAATTTTTAAAATTATTTCACGTGGAGAGCCCGTCTAGATCTGTTTTTTCCGTTAATTGTCTTACCATTTTATGCACGATGGAGCAACTGATGGCCTGATCCGACGCTGCTATGAACGTGGCGAGGTACTGCTCAAAATGGCTATAGCCTTGAGACATCGACACGAAAGAAGAAGAAGATCATTTAAATGAATATTTACATGAGCTGTTCATTTTCTCATCTGCATTGTGAGTAGTATCCTCTGTACTGTAACCAATTGTATTTTCCACTGTTTTGTTTAGTTGTAATTACTTTATTTTTATTGTTAAGTCTCGTCAGTCTTGATCTCTTTACGATCATATATTGGTTTTAAACTTGAAATCGATGGGAATAGGCCCTCAGGTTTTTGCAATGAGCGGTGAAAGTTATACATATTTCGACGAAATCAACATTTTACGCGACTTATAAATACATAAAAATTGGTAAACTATCATCATGACGCAGGAGGTAGCGAGTTCGATTCCTGCCACGGAACAAATAAACATAGACATAGACAATCATTTATTCACTACATTAGCACACAATATACAATACAGTTACATTTTAAAACAGAGAAAATACAAAAAAAGAAACAATTAAATAGTACTTATAAACGTAAAATAAACAAAAACACAAGGGAGAACCTGGTAGATACTGTGTGCTACAGCAGTAAATGGGACTCGACTCAGCATTATGCCCGCCGTAAAGGAAAGCGCTGATATTCTGTCGAGACCGCTCCATTTAGCCACTAGACCTTGAGAGTAAATGCAAATGTGTGCATGATCTACAGATATTTGTGCCGGGTCTGGATGTTTTTCTATGTATTATAAGTATGTATTTACAAAAAAAGTATATAAGTTTTCTATCAGTAATCTGGTTCCCATAGTACAAGCTCTGCTTAGTTTGGGGCTAGACAGCGCTGTGTGAAATTTCCAGCTATATTTATTTGTTTATCATACGAAAAAGTAGTGAGTCGAAATTATTATGGTTTTTTTTACTTTTTTTTATTATCTATCGTAAACTTCACAACTTACTTCTATTTTTAAGCATGTGTAGTCTAACTGGACTGCGCAGGCGCCGTGTTATAGCGCTGATGAGTGATAGGTACGGCATATGACGTCTGGTCATATTTCTCTCAAGTGGGGGAAGCGTATACAAAGCGTGTTTATTATTGCCTCATTCGAGGAAATTCGCAGACGCATGATGTGCTCCGAACGTGTGACGACCGCTTAACGAGGGCACCGACCTACTCACTTTTTATCTTTATTTGACTCCACCCCTACGAATGCGAAGCATTTGTATATGTCTGTTTATCTGATAATATCTTACACCTACCCCCGCGTCCGACGACTTATCCAATCTCGACAATGCCTGTCAATGCCGTTCAACAACAACTAAATGTGATCTTCTAATAAATAACAATCAAAGTCCTGACTGACTGACATCTAGACAACGCACAGCCTAAGTCTCTGGTCCTAGAGACTTGAAATTTGGAAGATACTTTGTGGTCCAGCATTGGTAGGAGGAGCAACAAGGTTAGAGTAGCTAGTTGAAAATCAAAATTGCTTTACAGTCTCAAATTTTGAAGGTGGCATTGAAATAACGATGTACTTTGAACTTCAGTAAATTGGGAGATGACAAAATAATATGACTGAAACACGATCCAAGCTGAATTTAAATTTAGACATATTAGCGGAATAGTAATAATACATACTAATACATAAAAACTGACATATTATATCTTTAATCATATTAGACAAACTTAAAATAATAACAAGCTACTTTGAAAAACTCAATAAAAATAATAATGAATAGGTACCTACCGACTCACATTATAAAATTAATAATATCAATAATTAACTGAATCATTATTATTATGTATTCAATTCATTTATTCGTCTTTTGACAAATTACAATGTTCATAGATAAGTATATCAGTATAATAATAACAATAATCAAATAAGTAGAAATAATTAATAACCTAAATATATGCAAAGCATAATAATTGTATTAAAATATCGAATAAATTGTAAAGTGTAAACAGCGTGCCTACCTATTTAGATAGAAAAACATGGTCTGCCTTCCTATTGCAATACCCTGCCAGGGTTCATGTGTGAAACTATCTACCTACTACTTGTAACACCTTGGTCAACTTGTGAAAGCAATAAATGTATTGAGTATTTTAATTTACTTAATTCAACCGTGAAACTGATTCTAATTTCGTTTCATAATCTATAGGTATTGTTACACGTATAGTTGTGTCTTGTCTTTAGTTTTCTATATCAACTTCGACTGTAAACTATTATTCTATTCTCTGTACTAATTATTATAACCTCTGAGTTATTAATAATCATAATAATATACCGTTTATTTTAGGCAACAATGTGCACATACAAAATATGATAACATGGCCCGTATCTATAAAGTACCTTAAAGACTAACGTACATAAAAAACTATTACATATAAATAACATTTATTTATTTTTATGATTTTGCTTCGTAGCCGCTTCCCTGTAGCGCCTGTAAATGATGCTGACGCCAGAAACCCCGATCAAGTAGCACATCCTTATGTTTCGCCAGAATCTAGAAAGTGTAGGTCTTGAAGTTAGTAGTCCTACTGGACTCCAGTCGCTGGAGAGACATTCGACATTCATTATAATCATAATATTAATTAGTAATATTATTGGTAATGTTACGAACTGAGGGTTCGGGATAAAATAATGGGAATCGATCTCACCAAAATAACACTTTTATTCAACACTAAAACGATGAATACACGAACTTGGTCACACTTAATCACAACACACTAGTTCACACCACTGTTGCACCACTTAAAGTCACCGAAATGATCGCACGTATAGCTTAATCCAGACTGACTGTCCGAGCAACTACTGTCACGCGAGACCCTTCTCCACGTCAGTCCTCCAGGGCCTCGCTGAGACTCACTCACTAACTGACTGTCCGGCCATCTCTCCGGCCTATTTATATCGTACATAATTCGATTGTTCGAGAAGGATCTCGATCGTTCCAGGAAAGGGGTCGGTGTTTCGACAGAACGACCAATCCCCATTGTGCGCAACCGCAGACAATAACCACAATAGCACAGCAAGACAAAAGCGCTCGAGAAACTTCGATTATTACTCATTGTTTAACAACCTCGGCGTAACAGTAATAATTAGTATTATTAACTAGTGGTTCGCCCCGAACTAAAATCTCGCGAGTCTCACATAAAAACGAAAAAAAAATTTGTAATCATAGACTATTAAAAAGTGCCACAAAATAAATAACCAGATGACTATACAGTTTCATTCAAATTACAGGTAACGGGAGTTCATGTTAATTGGTTACCCTTTTTTGGGGTAGAAATTGCAGTTATTCTGGATTTCAGACTTTTCTTTGTATTTTTTTTTCACTAAAGTTAAAGCTGAAGTACCCTGTGAATTTCGTCAAAGTTCAGTTTTTATTACGAGGTTTAAACTAAAAATATAAACGAGGTCGAAATGTACTAATAAAAACTTTCATTAGACGTGCCACTTGACCAGATAGTCTCATTTTGTTATTTTTTTACCCCTCTTGAACCTCAATATCTCACCAACCCTCCAACATTTTTAGTTCATTTAGTCACACCAAGATTGTGCCAGCACTACCTACCAATATATCAAATTTCACGATGATCGGATCAAGGCTTCTAAAGTTATCCTCGGACAAACAAACATACATACAAACATTAACAACATACAACGCAAACGTTGCCAAATCCGCCTTTTGAAAAACACTTTATATGTTTAAGTTATTTTGACTTCTTAAAAGTATGTACCTAGACAGGTCATAAGTATTGTCACACAGTAAAAACTTTTCTTTTAGAAAGAATGCTGACCACAAAAAAGTTTATAGAATTCGAATTTCGAATTGTTCATGAAAATAAAAATGTATACTTTTGGAATTTTACTTATTTTTAAATATGGAGTGGACGCTTAAAGAAGACCGTGTTGCAGTTATTGCGTTGCATCGTTGCAGTTACGCGCCAATTCAAATTTTTGACATACTGAAAAATTTGAATATAACCAAAAGATTCGTTTATCGCACCATCAAACGATACAATGAAGACTCTAGTGTAGATTACAGGTCAAGAAGTGGTCGCCCTCGGTCTGTTAGGACTCCATCAGTGATAAAAGCTGTGAAGGCGCGAATTCAAAGAAATCCCAAACGTAAGCAGAAAATGTTGGCCCTTCAGATGGGGTTAAGCAGAACCACGGTGAAAAGGGTGTTAAATGAAGACTTAGGGCTTCGGGCATATCAAAGAAAAACAGGACATCGTTTGAATGCTCGTCTAATGGACCTGAGACTGAAGAGATGCCGCGCTTTGTTGAAGTGGTACGCGGGAAAAAAATATCGAGAAATTCTTTTTTCGGATGAAAAATTTTTTACCGTAGAAGAGAGCTACAACAAACAAAATGATAAGGTGTACGCACACAGTAGTGAAGAAGCGAGCAACCGTATTCCGCGTGTCCAACGAGGTCATTTTCCATCCTCGCTCATGGTATGGTTGGGAGTTTCTTATTGGGGCTTAACAGAAGTACATTTTTGTGAGAAAGGTGTAAAAACGAATGCAGTTGTGTATCAAAGTACAGTCCTGACGAACTTTCTGGAACCTGTTTCTCATACCATGTTCAATAACAGGTACTGGGTATTCCAACTAGATTCGGCGCCAGCTCATAGAGCGAAGAGCACACAAGACTGGCTGGCGGCGCGTGAAATCGACTTCATCCGGCACGAAGACTGGCCCTCCTCCAGTCCAGATTTGAATCCGTTAGATTACAAGATATGGCAACACTTGGAGGAAAAGGCGTGCTCTAAGCCTCATCCCAATTTGGAGTCACTCAAGACATCCTTGATTAAGGCAGCCGCCGATATTGACACGGATCTCGTTCGTGCTGCGATAGACGACTGGCCGCGCAGATTGAAGGCCTGTATTCAAAATCACGGATGTCATTTTGAATAAACTTTAGTGTCATAAGAATATATGTTTTGTTAAGTTCATTTTGGTATATAAATGGTTACATAATGAATAAACTTGTTTCAATTATCTTATATTAAACATGTGACAGAATTTATGACCTGACTAGGTATTTATATTTCGGACTTTTCAGAAATTAGATGGCACAGTATGTTTTGCCTCGCTTCTGACTTAAGCATGTGTCTCACTGCCATTCTTACGGAGTGGGCTGGCCACTTCGTCCGCTGTAATGGTCTCCTTAGATTACATTCCTAGAAATAGTATGTGAGCCCTCACCGGGAGGCCAGGGCCGGCACCGCACGGCCGCGGGAGAGTCCCGCCGAGACCATTGCACTACTGGAGCTTTCAATGTGTACTTTTACAAGGACGCGCCAGAATCATCGTGGGACTCAACTTCAGGCTTTTTAATATATTGTTACGCCGAGGCTGTTAAACAATGAGTAATAATCGAAACTTCTCGAACGCTTTTGCCTTAGGTACCTACTGTGTTATTGTCTACGGTTTCGTAGAATGGGGAGTGGTCATTCTGTCGAAACACCGACCCTTTTCTGGAACGATCGAGATCGTTCTAGTGTTGTGAATTGTGCACGATATAAATAGGCCGGAGAGATGGTCGGACGGTCAGTCTCAGCGAGGCCCTGGAAGACTGACGTGGAGAAGGGTCTCGCGTGAACAGTAATTGCTCGCGAGTCAGTCTGGATTAAGCTATACGTGCAAACATTTCGGTGACTTTAAGTGGTGCACCAGTGGTGTAAATTAGTGTGTTGTGATACGTGTGACCAAGTTCATGTATTCATCGTTTAGTGCTGAATAAAAGTGTTATTTTTGTTAGATCGATTCCCATTATTTTATCCGGAACCCTCAGCTCGTAACAATTTGGTGTCAGAAGTGGGATAAAATAATGCCGGTTCTACCAAAGGATAACGTGGACGGTGTCAGGACGAGAGGTCAACGACAACAGGAAATGGATGAAAGGCGGTTTGGAGATTCTCCGGTTCAAGAAGCTCGGCAGAGTCGTCAGTCGATGGAGATGGAATCAGCCGCCACCGAATCATTGGAGCACCATCATCATCATCCGTGGGTCAAGCTCCTGTGACAGGCGATCTTGCTGCTATTATGGCAATGCTTTGTCGTCAAGAAGAACAGCGTCGTCAGGATAAAGAAGAGCAGCGTCGTCAATAGGAAGAGCAGGCTCGGTTGCAGGAGGAATAACGCCGTCAGCATTAAGAAGAGAAGCGTCGTCAACAGGAAGAGCAGGCTTGGTTGCAGGAGGAACAACGCCGTCTGCATAAAGAAAAAAAGCGTCGTCAACAGGAAAAGCAGGCTCGGTTGCAGGAGGAACAACTCCGTCAGCATAAAGAAGAGAAGCGTCGTCAACAGGAAGAGCAGGCTCGGTTGCAGGAGGAACAACGCCGTCAGCATTAAGAAGAGAAGCGTCGTCAGCAGGAAGAGCAGGCTCGGTTGCAGAAGGAACAGCGACGTGAACAGGTGGAGCAGACTCGGTTGCAAGAGGAACAGCGACGTCAGGATAAAGAAGAGCAGCGTCGTCAACAGGAAGAGCAGCGACGTTGGCAAGAAGAGCGGGCTCGACTGATGAGGGAATTGTTCGGTTCATCTGGAAAGGAATTCCAGGAAGTGAAAGAACAGATAGAAATCATGAGAGCCATATTTTGGAGGCTGGAATTGGGATCGCTGATGAGAAAGGGTCTCTGGGTGTCCTGAAGTCTGGAGACGGCAATGTGGCTCCTCTAGTTGCTACATCTTCAGCGCGAGGTGCGCCTAAAATTGTTCATGTTGATTGGCTGCCGCGATATGGGGCTAAGAATGCTTGGGACGAGCATGTTTTAGGAGGGGGCAGTGTAACGCCGAGGCTGTTAAACAATGAGTAATAATCGAAACTTCTCGAACGCTTTTGTCTTAGGTACCTGCTGTGTTATTGTCTACGGTTTTGCAGAATGGGGAGTGGTTATTCTGTCGAAACACCGACCCCTATCTGGAACGATCAAGATCGTTCTAGTGTTATGAATTGTGCACGATATAAATAGGCCGGAGAGATGGCCGGACGGTCAGTCTCAGCGAGGCCCTGGAGGACTGACGTGGAGAAGGGTCTCGCGTGAACAGTAGTTGCTCGCGAGTCAGTCTGGATTAAGCTATACGTGCGAACATTTCGGTGACTTTAAGTGGTGCACCAGTGGTGTAAATTAGTGTGTTGTGATACGTGTGACCAATTTCGTGTATTCATCGTTTAGTGCTGAATAAAAGTGTTATTTTGGTTAGATCTAATCCCATTATTTTATCCCGAACCCTCAGCTCGTAACAATATTATGTGTAAAACCTAGACGTGAATTCAATACAAAATGGTACCTACCAAGTAATTTATGCATGCGTAGGCGCGTAGCCTTCGTAGACGTCAGCTACGCCGTAGATAGCAGCTACAACAGGAGATAGTTGAGTAATTATTATTATTTTCTGTTTTATTATAATCAAATCCATTCAATCATCATCATATCGGCCATAAAATGCTCACTGCAGTACATAGACCTCCCCACAGATTTCAAGAGAGACCGATCTTGTTTGGCACCCAACGCTCTCACCAATCTTTATTAAATCGTAATCCTTTCAAAGGTTATCTTAAATCTCTTAAAATACGTTGGCATTTTCTGTTTAAATATAACATTTTGTCCGATCTAAATGTTGGTGCGCGCATTCATTCGGAACTAATGAACCAAAATCTCGACGAAAGCTTTGTTCTTTCGCAGATGTAGCCTACGCTCTAAGCGTAGGCTACATCTGCGGCCTGAAAATACAATAGAGCTTTCGCCCTATTATAAGTTAATAACCTAAAGCCGCTGTTTACTTAAATATCTTTAAAGATTTGTACAAGGTGCTCTAGACTCTACAACAGAACTACAACTTACAAATATTTTTTTAATTTATCTCAGAGTTTCACAAACTTATTTCCAGTTGAGTTGAGCATCAGCATCTGCTACTTACAGGAGTTTGCGAAACCAATTCCAGTTCTTTCGATTAGCGCGTCTCATCGCGACCTTCAGCTGTCAGCGCTAGCCGCTCAGACGCGCGGGCCAGGGGCACCGCTACTTCACTGAAGCCTGTATTATTGCAAATCTAATATCAAAAGCTATATTTATCTTCTGAAAGAAAAACGAGAACCTACATCGATAAATAATTTAGTTAAGCGTTTTGTAAAGCTTATTGGAATATTTGCGTGTCAAACGCAAATTAAAGCTTCAATAAAAATAATCTCCGAGCCATGAAAGGTGAAAAATATTATTTTATCCCGAATTTATAAGAAGTCGTTCAAAGAAGACGAGTGTTTACATAAACAATTGTGTCACACACACGAGAACTGATGGCGGGGGCGGGCGCGAGGGCGGGGGCGGGCGCGTGCGGTATCGAAACGGTACGTTCGACTCAAGTCGCTGATTCAATATTGTTTGTACATCCGCTGCGATCGGCGCGATCAAAAGAAACCACAAAACGCGACGCCGCGGGACGCAGACGAGCGTGATAATTAAAAATGGGAGATGTTACATGAAAAACAGCACAGGTACTCACTCACGTAGCTCACCTTTCGCCTGAAATTGACAATTTCGCGTCCATCGCCGCAAGAGCCAGGCGCATATGAAAAAGTATTTTGACACCAATAAGTTGATTCCCTTGTGAGCGAGTTCAGTCTGCCGCTGAATTGGTTGGCGAATTACAAACACAATTGAATTAGTCTCTTTTGTACAAGGTTGGCGCGTCACGTCGCCACACGATATTAGCTTTGATAAAAATTCTATATCTATGTAGTTTATAACTACGAGTATGTATAATATTGTAAGAGGAGACTCGCGCGTGATTGCGCCCACGCGGAGCCTCGTCTCGGAACCCGATACTACGCAAGGTGACACATTACAGGGATCATCCATGATAAATAAAGGGTCCGATTGACACGCCGCGCCAGTTAAACGGAACTCGTACGGCTTGCAACTACTTGGAGTAAATAATGGCACCACTCTGCCAAAACAAAACTACTACTTTAAATCGGTGGCAAATAAACAATAAAATAAATGTCATCTGATCCAGACCATTCAAAACAGAACAAATACAGAACAAACATACCTACTTTAAAGATTATAATGATTAAAAGAAAAATTATATAAAGAAACACAGGAAAAATACAAGATAAAAATGTAGTACATATATATAGGTAGGCAAGTACAGATAATAAGGCCAAACAGGCCCCGTCTCAGCGTGTTGCTGCCAACCATCCGAGGATAGTAAGCAGCGCTGGTTATCAGATGGGACCCATGGGTAGCCTCATGAACGCAGAAAAATAAATAGGTAAGTAAACAGATACATACATATACATAGATACATATACGTAAATAATAAAACAAACTTATTGTGGTATATTGGTCTATTGTTATATGCGGGAGAGGGGTTTCGCCAGATGGTTGACCAGATGTGGGTCAGTTGGTTGTCCGCCATTAAACGAGTACAAGCGACTTACAGTGGTTCCTTGCATTATTCCTTAAAATACTGAACATTTGGCGACGATTAGTTATTCACGTGTGTTATTTGAGTTTTTTTTTTAAAAGAATAAGTGTTTTCAAGGACAAGCGATCACGCAAAGTCAAATATGATGGCTTTCGGTGGCAACCTCTCATTTGATCATCGCACGCAAGAATGGAGCATTTTTAGGAGTCGTTTTATCCAGTACTGTACGGCGAACGACATTGGTGACGACACCGATAAGTCTGGAGTGAAAAGACGAGCTCTTTTGCTCACTGCATTCGTGGAAGATACCTACCGCGTCGCTAAAGATGTTGTTTTTCCTGACAACTTGGACAATGTGGAGTACAAAAGTCTTTTAGAAAAGTTGAACGTCCATTTACAATCGAAAAAAAACACGTTCGCTGAAAGATACAACTTTTACAAGGCTGAACAACGTCCAGGAGAAGATCTAGCCGAATGGGCGGCGCGAGTGCGTAATTTGGCACAATATTGTGGTTTCAAGGCAGAGTTAGATACAGCTTTGCGCGACAGATTCGTCTTGGGTTTGGAAAATACAAAAGAAAAAGAGAAGCTGTTTGCAGAAAGTATAGATAACCTAACATTCAACAAGGCATTGGAGTTGGCGCAGAGCGTGCGGTGTGCGCGCGCCGCGCTTCTGACCGCGCGAGCTGGCAACGCCGCGGCCGGCGTGGCTGGCGCGGGGAGCTCGGAAGTGTCGCAAGCGCAACCGGTGTTTGCGTTGCAGCGGCCAAGCGGTGTTTCATCTGGTGATGATGTGCGAGTGTCGAAGTGTTGTAATGTGTGCGGGTATAAAAATCACTCTAAGGAAAAGTGTCGTTTCGTAAATTATACTTGCCAAAAGTGTAACAAGAAAGGTCATCTTAAAAGAATGTGTAAAGCTAAGATAAGTGATAGCAATTTTATGAGCAGGGATGACGATGACGCTGGTGAAGGTATTTATAACTTATTTAATATTAAAAACTCGTTAAAGGACGAACCAATTTCGCGTAAGGTTTGGTTAAATTCTAAAGAAATTCTTTGTGAAATTGATTGTGGTAGTGCTGTCTCCGTTTTACCGGCGGTTATCTATCAACAGCTGTTCGGAAGCGATAACAATAACTATCGCTTACAGCCATGTAATGAGGTGTTTAATTTTTATACCGGAGTTAAGATTTCTCCTATGGGTTGCTTATCATTGCCAGTAACTTTCGAGGGACGCACTAAGCAAATGTTATTTTTTGTTATCAAAACTAATGAAAAACGTTTACCTCTTTTTGGTCGCGATTTTATGAGATCGTTTTGTTTACATTTATGTAGTTTGAATTGCAATAATATGGTTGTAAACGACAACGCTGGCGAGGCCCTAATAAATAAATATTCTAAACTATTCTCAGATGAATTAGGCAGATTCAACAAATATAAAATCAGCCTAAAAATTAAACCTGAAGCTCAGTTGAAGTTTTTTAAGCCGCGGCCCGTGCCTTTAGCTTTAAAGCCTAAAATAGAAGAGGAGCTGGGACGTTTAGTAGCACTTGGAATTTTGGAAAAAGTTGATCATTCGGATGTTGCTACGCCTATTGTTCCAGTGCTACGTTCCGATGGTAACGTTAGAATTTGTGGGGATTTCTCTGTAACGTTAAACAAAGTTTTGTACCTAGACAATTATACACTTCCGAGAATCGAAGATTTATTTGCCAAGCTTCACGGTGGAATTGTATTTAGCAAATTAGATTTGAAAATGGCTTATCTTCAACTGGAGCTTGACGATACAAAAAAATGGTGTTGTATAAACACACATATGGGTTTGTATAGGTATACAAGGCTGGTATTTGGTTTAGCTAACGCCCCATTTATATTTCAACGGACAATGGAACAGTTATTAGGTGATATAGATGGTACATGTATATATTTAGATGATATTTAATAACAGCTCCTAACAGGGTTTTGCATTTAGAAAGATTAGAACTGGTTCTAAAAAGATTACAAGAAGCGGGTTTACGGGCGAAACGCGATAAATGCGAGTTATTTAAAAAATCTGTTGAATATCTCGGTTATGTGATAGACAAAGACGGTTTACACAAATCAAACACTAAAATCGAGGCAATTGCGAAATGCTTACCTGCAAAGAACGTTAGTGAATTAAAATCATTTTTAGGGATGGTGAACTATTATCGTTGTTTTGTTCCGAATACATCTTCTGTACTTAATCCCTTAAACAATTTATTGAAAAAAGGTGTAAAATGGGAGTGGGGCCGATCTCAGGCAGAAGCGTTTGAAAGAATCAAGAGAGAACTGATTTCGGATCGTGTGCTGGCCCATTACCACCCGGAGTACCCCACTATCGTGACGTGTGATGCGGTTCCCGAAGGCCTGGGGGCGGTGCTCGCGCAGCAGCAGCCCGACGGCTCCGAGCGGGTGGTGGCTTATGCCTCTCGTTCTTTGTCGAAAGCCGAGACTAATTATGCACAAATTCAGAAAGAAGCCACGTCCATTGTTTTTGCGATTAAAAAGTTTAATCATTACTTGTATGGTCGTACTGTACCATTTATATTGCGTACGGACCATAAACCCCTTTTGGCCATTTTTGGTAAAGAAAAAGGTGTGCCCGTTTTGGCCGCGAATAGATTACAAAGGTATGCTTTGTTTTTATCTGCATATAATTTCCGCATTGAATATGTTAAAAGTGATGATAACGTGGCCGATTTTTTGTCAAGATCGGTTTCTTTATTGAATGTAGTAGAAGATATAGATCAAACGTTGTATATCAATTTCATTGGTGAATCAGTTTTACTACCGATTACTATTGAGAATATAAGAGTAGAAACCGCTCGTGACGGGATTTTACAGAAGGTGATGCGATTTATTCAGGATGGTTGGCCATCTAAAATACTAGATTCTCAGTTACGGCCGTTTTTCTTATGTCGTTTGGAACTGGCTGTCGAAAACGGTTGTATTTTACGGGGCCACAAAATAGTCATTCCTTCCTGCTTTCGTGAAAGACTTTTAGATGAATTACACAGTTCGCATTTTGGTGTAGTTAAAACGAAATCTGAAGCTAGAACGCGTATGTGGTGGCCAAATATTGACAAGAACATTGAAGATAAAATAGGTTCATGCTCTGTATGCAACACGCTCCGCTGTAATCCACCTAAAGTACCGCTAGCACCGTGGCCATACCCGGAGCGCGCTTGGGAACGCGTACATATAGATATGTTTATGTTGACAGGTAAGCAGTTCTTAATCGCAGTTGACGCTCATTCTAAATGGGTCGAATGTTTTTCAATGCAAAAGACAGATAGTGAATCCGTAATTAGTAAACTATGTGAAATGTTTAGCAGATTTGGTTTGGTGCGTACCTTGGTTACTGATAATGCTACCAATTTTTGTTCCAATGAATTTGAAATGTTTTGTAAATTAAACGGAATCCAGCATTTGACCGGTGCGCCGTATCGTGCGATGTCAAACGGACAAGCAGAAAACAGTGTAAAAACTGTAAAAAATGGTTTAAAAGCGATTTTTAATAACAACATGAACCAAAAAAATGTTTTAAAAATTTTAAATAAGTTTTTGTTTGACTATGGGAACTCAATTCATTCGTCTACTGGATTTTCTCCAGCTCAATTGATGATCGGACGTCCTTTACGTTGTCGACTCGATTTGTTAAGGCCATTGCAAGAAGACTCTTTGCCGTCCTCGTCGTCCGCTGCTAAAGACAATGTAATTAAAGCGCAGTTGAACCAATGTAAACAGTTTGGAGGTAATAGAAATGTAAAATTTTCAGTAGGCGACAGAGTTTTAATCAAACATTATTTAAATAATGGTACTAAACATACTTGGAAACAGGGTATTGTTAAGAAATGCCTAGGCTCTCGAATGTTTACAGTTAATATTTTCGGCGAAAATGTAAATGTAAAAACACATATAGATCAGTTATTGGCGTACAAAGGTATCAACTCATCGTTCGATCAGGATGACGATGTAAGTGTTTTCTCAGATAATTGGCTTAAATCCGCGGATCGACCTAGTGAGCTGAATGCTAACTTGGTATCTGACCCAGTTATATTGTCACCGGTACAGGTTCCTGCTTCATCTACGTCTCCTGCGCGAGATGATGAGGCGGAGGAAATAGGAGCTGACTCGGATGATGAGTTTCTAGACGCAGTTTCTCCTGATGCTGCCCCAAACATACGAAATGATGATCATTTAGATCATTCTAATGATAATGAAAACGCACATCAGAATCCTCAGCTTGTCCGCCGATATCCGATTCGAAAAACTCGGAAACGGTTAAATTATAAGATTTAGTTTGTAAGTATTCTGTTAATAGTGGTGGAGGGATGTGGTATATTGGTCTATTGTTATATGCGGGAGAGGGGTTTCGCCAGATGGTTGACCAGATGTGGGTCAGTTGGTTGTCCGCCATTAAACGAGTACAAGCGACTTACAGTGTTTCCTTGCATTATTCCTTAAAATACTGAACACTTATAGAATAAAATACGTAATTAGTGTAAGGTGGAGCTAATATAAGTTGTCTGTGGTGGGTGACAAATGTATGACACTTGACAGTGACATATTTGCTGCTGACCGAATTTTCGTCGCTTGAGTTGACCACGAAAATAAATTGCCTACGCTCGATGACGCGCTTTTGTCTAAATTAAAATAAAACTACCTTTGTTGTAATGGTGTTCCGTCTGCGCAGAGTTACAGTATGCTCCTGCTGCGCAGTCGGGTAAAAACTAGCCTTAATCTCAATTCTGGTCATAATTTATCTATACATACACTCTATTTTATCAAAATCGGTGGAGTCGCTTAGTCGTGAAAACGCATCAAACAGAGAGAGAGAGACAGCCTATTAGTTAAACGTGCGAGATTGATGTATCTGACAAATGAAACGATTTCCGTCGTGTGGCCCTAAAGCTAATAAGATAAATATAAATGTATTTGCTTGAACATAATGTACAAAGGTCGTATATAAGTAGGTAAGTGTCAATTATATCTTATCTAGAATGCAAATTACAGAAATACAATTAAAAATTACAAATTTAAAGGTGAGACCATTTTTTTGCAGCACCTTTTTTATATTGTACTTGTAGACGCATATGCTGACCAGCCTCCTGATGATAAGTGGTCTCTGTCACCAATAAACGCCGACAGGTATAAAGGTATAAAGGCATTGAGTATTTAGGCAACGCGACTGGTACTGCATACACTTAATGCCTTATTTAAACCCCTCTGTGAAAGCCCACCGGGAAAACCTAAGAAACAATCAAATAAATCAGCTTAATTTAAGTTTCACTCTACATCGCGCATAGCATCGGCATTTGCGGGCCCGCACGGACGCTACGAGGCTCTACAGATTCTTCGTAGCGCCGTAGAGGTGGCGGCGTAGCGGCGTAGCACGATAGGTGATTGTTCACACGAACACCGGTGGCCGTATTACCTAAGCAAAATTGCTGTCGCTTTGCTATCGCTACTCAGGCCATCCCTTTCACACGTGAGGTACGTACTGTACATGTGAAAGGGATGGCCTGAGTAGCGATAGCGAAGCAACAGCAATTTGGCTTAGGTAATAAGGGGGCCGTATTACCTAAGCAAAATTGCTGTCGCTTTGCTATCGCTACTCAGGCCATCCCTTTCACACGTGAGGTACGTACTGTACATGTGAAAGGGATGGCCTGAGTAGCGATAGCGAAGCAACAGCAATTTGGCTTAGGTAATAAGGGGGCGGCATTACGAGTATTCGTTGTAAGTTAAATATATAAATGCAGTAGCTAGGCTACCAAAACCTCCTCGTGAATAAATTTTATTATAAACTGATTTATAGCGATTCGAGTTATACCTGATTTTGGCGTAGAATATACCTAATAATTTCATATGCTTACTTAGCGCTTATTTTATTAGTTTAGTTTTTAGTAGAGTTAGACTTTTCACAGGTAACGATCAGTTCATTGCATTATAAAAACACAATAATTATTGCGTAGAACAATTTTTATTTCAATCATTATTATAAATACGGGATTTCGCACGTACCGTTTTGTCGGTGTTACGACCGATGTTTCGGTTCAATTCGTGAACCTTCATCAGGGTGAGTGCGAGGCTAGACCCGTTTCGGAGCGGATCGCAATCGTGTTCTATTGTATCAACATGTTTTATAAATAAATGAAATTGTGTATTGATAAATCCCGTATTTATAATGATTAGTGGTTCGCCCTGAACTAAGATCTCGCGAGTCTCCCTTAAAAACAAAAATGTATTATTCGTAATCTTTGACTATCAAAATAGTGCCTCAAAATAAACAACCACATAACTTGACCTACAGTTTCATTCAAATTACAGGTAACGGGAGTTCATGTTAATTGGTATTTTTTTTTTCATTACAAAATGCAGTTATTCTAGATTTCAGACTTTTGCCTATATTTGTGTCACTAAAGCTACACAAATACCAAATTTCAGCATTGTGGGGTCACTGGTGTACCCTGTGAATTTTTTCGAAGATAGGTTTTTACTATGGCTAATAACTCAAAAACGTCAAAGATTAAACTAAAATTAAAAATAAGGTTGAAATGCAATAATAAAAACCTTTCATTTGACGTCCCATTTGACCTAATAGTCTCATTTTCATTTTTTTTGTACCCCTCTTGAAGCCCAATATCTCAACAATCCCCCACCATTTTTAGCTCATTTAGTCACACCGAAATTGTGTTATTACTACATACCTATGTATTTTCACGATGATCAGATCAACGCTTTGAAAGTTATCCTCGGACAAATAAACATACATATATACATACGTACATACTTACATACATACAACGCCGATTTGCCCAAGTTGATTTTTAGATCTTGCTTCGCTCGATCTATAACTGAAATAACTCACGAAAGTTTTTCAATTTTTATTTCGTTGTTGTGCCCAACAGGGTTCATAATGATAACACATTTGTACCTACCTAATTAGCAGTTGTTATTGCATTGCGAATTGCAATTAATGATATTTATAATAATGTTTATTTATCTTTTTACATTTACTACATTTTATACAAAACTAATACATATCAAAAATTACAAAAGTAATTAATAGATAGCAGTATTTATTGAATCTACATTCAATAAAAGTAAGTAATAACATGTTTTTACACAGGATTCTTATCATTGCAGAATATGTATTGTTACGCCGAGGCTGTTAAACAATGAGTAATAATCGAACCTTCTCGAACGCTTTTGTCTTGCTGTGTTATTGTTGCTACTCTTTGTGGTTTCGCAGAATGGGGAGTGGCCATTGTGTCGAGGGACCGACCCTTTCCTGGAAGGATCGACATCGTTCTCGAACAATCGAAATGTGTGCGATATAAATAGGCCGGAGAGATGGCCGGACAGTCAGTTTGAGTCAGTCTGAGTGAGTTAGTCTCAGCGAGGCCCTGGAGGACTGACGTGGGAAGGGTCTCGCGTGAACAGTAGTTGCTCCCGAGTCAGTCTGGATTAAGCTATACGTGCGATCATTTCGGTGACTTTAAGTGGTGCAACAGTGGTGTGAATTAGTGTGTTGTGATTACGTGTGACCAAGTTCGTGTATTCATCGTTTAGTGCTGAATAAAAGTGTTATTTTGGTGGGATCGATTCCCATTATTTTATCCCGAACCCTCAGCTCGTAACAGTATTTATTCGTCAAAGCTTCGTCAATTGTATACTAACTTTTAAATAATAGGTTTTTTTTACATACTTTAAAAATGTTATGTTACTCCAATTTCGTATGTCAATTGGAATACATCTTAATAATAAAACATGGCAGTAAGCAAAACATTTTTCGTTTTGGCCAGTCTAACACATGGCGCTGCAATATTATTTCTTTGTATCTTGATAGTAAAAAAATGAAATGATATGGCATTAGTAGATACCTGGGTGTGGTACTCAGCGATACTGTCCGCATACATTATCTGCTTTTCCATTTGGTAACGAGGATCGACTCCGCCTCGTACCTAGTTTATATTGGACTTGCCAAGTTCCGTTTGAGTTGACCGGTTCGCAAGTTTGCTCTCCATCTAGGCACATAGTCACTTTGCATATTACCCGCGGTAGGCGTTTAATAACTACCTACTCGCTAGTCCTGTTCTAACTTCAATATCAATATTTACGAACAAATCTATTCCCGAGGACGATCGAAGCGCAGCTTTACCATTTCAAATGAACCTCCACTCGTTTAGTTAAAGAATAGAAAATACTAGCTCTTGAGGAAACTGTTTTAATTTTCCGATTGCTAGTTTAAGGTACCTACCACTGACAGTAATGGTGGTCGTGGCATCGGCTCCCAAACGCATCTGACAGCTGGTGTTTGGATGATTAGCAAAGTTTGGGCAAAGGCGTCTTCGATTACACAGGATGTTAAATGATTTCCGAGTATCACATATCTATCAATTACCATCAATCATCGCTAATATTCACATAAAGATTTAATATATTAGTAAGCACTTTTCAAGTAACGATGATGACTGATGGATTACGACTCAAATTTATTTAGATTAACCTTCCCACGTGTGAATCCGAAAATTATACTGCTAAAAACGTTACTTGTAATATTATTTTCCTATGCTGCTACTCCTTTACAGTCCTATGCAGTCTTTTTCAGTTTTTTCCTGTGCAGTCTAACCTATCAACGTGAATAAGTAACAGGACTTTGCCGTTTCCTTGTCCCTTTGATCCAAACCTTTTGTTCCAACGAGCTTTTGCTACAAACTCTTCCTAAAAGTACCTACAGTCGAATAACACACCAACGAATGCCTTATGAATGATATTGTTAAATTATTACAATAGGCTTAGAGCGAACAATATTACACTCGTAATTGGAGCCTCTAACAATGCGTATCGATAAATCGCCGCCTCAAGCCGCCAAAGCGCTAGAACAAATCAGCTCAAATTGGATTCCACTTCAAAGAACGGTCGCGCCGGTCCCGCCCGCTCTCGCCGCCGCCGCCGCCTTGACCGCGGTCACTGCTACAAAGAACATTCCACTTTGAAAATATGCTGACGACTACACTATTGACGAAGGATTACGCTGTCTCGTTACTCAAATCACGCCCGATCCGATACGGGGGATTACGGGATTACTCCACTCATCACTCGAATCCAATCGCATTTTTATGTAGCTGTAGTGTGTAGCAGGCAAAACAATTTCCATCGGTTGGTATTCACCGGCATGTTTGTATCTAGATGCTGGTTTCGAACTGGCAATCAGAAGCTCGTTTTGCTAAAACAGCCCTATCACATGGAAATATAATGTTGCATCTCTACAAAGAGACTCTACTAACGTAACATCAAATACGTTAGGTATATACGGTTAGGTTAGATCATACGACTATTACGAATATGGGAATTTTGAGGCTCTATACTTCGTAATCAGGCTCTTGTATCAAAAAAGTGTTGACCTTATAATATTTTAAAAATACTTATTCAATGACAAAATCAATCAACAAAGCGAAATTAACTTTGTGTTTTACTTTACTATATGATTAAGATACAGCCGTATTGGCTACGGAACCCTGCACTGTGCGTGTTTCGATACGCGCTTGACTAATTTATTTTTATTTTAAGTTATTATCCAACATCAAAAGTTGAGCTTTTATTTATTTATTTATTTGCTCTGCAGTGCCTGTGTGGTACAGGCTAGTAACATTAGATTAGGTTTGATCTTGACGAGCGAGTACATAAACCACCGCTGGCTTCAACTTCAGCCTTTTTTTTTAGTTGGTACGAACTTCGTTTGACCATATAACTTTTGACCACAATCTCACCTGATGGTAAGTGATGATGTGGTCTAAGATGAAGCACGAAGATCTAGAAGAAACCTGTTTACTCTTACCTTAAAGAGGCCCGGATTGTATTCTTTAGGAAAAACAGACGACGGCAAAGTGTTCCATAACTTAGCTGTACGCATCAAGAACGTAGAACTATAACGGTGTGTGCGAATGGGTGGTATTTCGACTAGGTACGGATGGTACTGAGCCGTGCGCCTGCTTGTCCTTTGATGGAAGGGAAATGGCGGGATCAGATCGTAAAGTTCCGGGGCACATTCCCCAAAATGTATTCTGTAAAAGATCGATAGGCTTGCAACTTTACGACGGTGTTCGAGATTTGTGATTCTACCGACGCTCCATGTACATGTCCATGTGTTTATTTTTTTTTATCAGAACTCTCCCCCACCACCCTGTCTTTTTCGCCATGTTCTTTCACTCGACCCGGATTTATTTTTCCTCTTCAATGCAGGGGGCAGTAGTGTTTTCAATTTTTCGCTGAAGTTCCGGCGCCGCGAATAGAATATACGACCTGTGGGCTGCGACTGACAAGGACAGCGTCTGACAGTAGACCCCGACCCAATACGAATTAAGAGGAAATAATATACTGATTGATCGAGCGAAGCGAGATCTCCAAATCAACTTGGGCAAATCGGCGTTGTATGTATGTATGTATGTTTGTTTGTTTGTCCAAGGATAACTTTCGAAGCGTTGATCCGATCATCGTGAAATTTAATAAATAGGTAGGTAGTGATGACACAATTTTGGTGTGACTAAATCAGCTAAAAATGTGGGGGGGCTGTTGAGATATTGGGGTTCAAGAGGGGTAAAAAAAATGAAAATAAGACTATTAGGTCATTTGAGACGTCAAATGAAAAGTCTTCATTAGTACATTTCAACCCCGTTTTTATTTTTAGTAAAGTTTTTGTAGTTTTTGAGTTATTAGCCATAATAAAAACTAAACTTTGACAAAATTCACAGGGTACACCAGTGACCCCACAGTGCTGTAATTTGGTGTGCGTTTAGCTTAAGTATTACAAATACAGGCAAAAGTCTGAAATACAGAAAAATTGCAATTTGTACCCCAAAAAAGGGTAACTAATTTACATGAACTCCCGTTACCTGTAATTTGAATGGAACTGTAGGTCAAGTGTGTGGTTATATATTTCGTGGCACTATTTTATGAGTCAAAGATTAAGGCCGGCTTGCACAACAATCCTTAAACGTATTTAGCGACTAAACATGTTTAAACTTTACGTATTTGTATGATTTGACAATTCTTTAAATCATATTATATAATAACAGTGTGTTCTGTATGGCACCAAGGATATTCAATCACCTACCCAAACATATATTACAAATTGACCAAATTCATGACTTTAAATTAAAACTTAAAAAAGTACTCTTACAAAAAGCTTACTACACTATAGATGATTATATCATGGACAAATTGCAATGACTTGATATATTTTTAATTTATTTATATTAAACTGATAATTAATGCATAATAGTGGATAAATAATTTTGCATGCTTGTATGATGATCATGTCTGTACTTAGACTATTGTACCAACTGATGTAACCCATGTATCGCAAATAAATGAATCTTTATCTTTTATCTTTATCTTTATATTTAGCCACTAAATACGTTTAGGCATCGTTGCGCGAGTCGCCCTTAGAATATTTGTTTTTGTGTTTTCGTCGCCGTCGTGTTTGTGTCGCCGATAAGTTTTGTTCCTTCTTCCTTCTTCTTATTTCCAACGCTTGCGCTGACATCTACGAATAACTGCAATTTTTCAACTCCAAAAAAGAGTAACGATTTAGCATAAACTCCCGTTATAAGTGTAGGTCAAGTTATGGTTTTCACGTATTTCGTGGATACTTTTAACTAATCAACTAAAAAAAAGCTTTAGGGTTTTTATTGAGAGATGCGAGATCTCAGTTCGGGGCGAAGCACTAATTACTAATTAGACGATACGCTTTGTGTTTGCTCTTAAATAAAAACATTTTGTTACCGCAATGAAATGAATTCCGTATTACATTCCCCGGCGGAGCCTGCGGTGTTTTCTTTTGTACCAAGTTCTTTACGAGTGGAGCCGTGTGCGGGGGCAGAGCGCGGGGCCGAAGCTTCCCGCGACTCCAATTTATGGCGAAAAAAACGACGATCTGTTTTTGTTGTTCGTCTTTAATAATAAAGGGAGCAGCGCGCCGCGCAGGAGGAGCGGCCGCCAGCGACAAATCATTGAGATTAACCGGCGACTTGCGACGCACGCTGTACGTCGCAAAGCCCCGAGAACACTTTACGGGGCGGTCAGAGGAAGCCGTAAAACGTAATCCTTCAGCTTTGTTCATCCTCCGTTCATAAATCTACATGACTGGATCGTAAATACGATATTTAGTGGCGAATTGTTGCGACCCTCGACAGGATCTCTGCTCGTGGACAGCGAGTGTGTGTCTGGCAGAACCACACATACATTTTATTAATAGCAGTGCTTAGGTTAATAAATGTTTGCGTTGCGTGCAGTCAACCGCCACCGTCGCCCAAACACATTGTCGTTTGCCGAGTTGGAACAATCTCCGCAAATCACCAGTTTAGAGTTCGCCACATGCGAGTAAATGACTCAAAAGTAAGGTTTCTGATCCCTTGAACTAATGCGGTGGATAATTGGAGTCGCCCTTGAGTAACTCTGTGTGTACTTCTGATCCAAACAAACGAACCCCTAATCTGCGCAATAAGTAACGGCGGCCGCGGTTGCGACGGGGATTAGCAAACAATTAGATTACGGCCAAAAACATTACTACGCTACTGATGGCTACGAAAATAAACGGAAAAAAACTCCATTTTTGTTCCCGATGTTTTCCTCCATTTTTAATTACCGACTAAAAGAGAAATGTTAGAAGTTTGAGTTAGTTTATGAAATCTTAATTTTAGGGCTTTTATTTCGATGCATCAACAGACTCATAAAGCAGCGCTCAAATATGTGCCGTATGTATTTATGTATTTTAATACTTTTGTTTGAACTTAAAATGATGTAGCTACAATTTCGGCATAATATCTTATAAGGGAGGTTAATGGGGAAGAATACTTCGCACTTATCCATACAAAATGCGAAAACTTTTTCTATCCCAAATAATATCCGATTTTGATAATTTTTTAGGAAGTATGAATGAATGAATGAAAATTCTTTATTATAACCTTACAAGCTAAACACAACAGATATAAAAATAAAAAATGAAACAAATAAATGTAAGCATAATGGGCTTTCTTATCGCTTAACAAAGCGATCTCTTTCAGACAACCTTTGGATGGAGAGGATCATTGCTTAATGGAAGATTGGCTGAGGTGTAAAAAGAATAAACTTAATAATAGCAAAAGAAAAATTACTTAACCTTAAATACATAAATAATAGGTACATAAATAATTTTAAATAAGTAAATATCATATATAAAATAAATAAATATGTACTTACATACATACATATATGAATATATACATATATCAATAATATTAAAGATCAGTTGAATAATCACGACTCTTCATGGAGGTAAAAGTTTTTGAGTCTAGCTTTAAATACGGAAGGTGAGGGGGATTTTCTAATGGAGACCGGCAAGGCATTCCATAATCGGACAGCTTGGACGGAAAAGGAGTTTGCATAGAAACTGGTTCTATGCATCGATGTTTTGAGAAGGAGGTTTTCAGAGGATCGGAGTGTTCGGGAATTTGTGCAATCAAGGAACTCGAAGCGTTCCTTCAGATAACAAGGTATGGACGGATTACGAAGGATGTTAAAAAGGAGAAGTATTGACACAATAGAGAACTCCGCTTATACATTTTACTTTTTCCAAATTTCAGAATAGCTTAAAAGGTTACGATTGTATGTTTTTTTCTAAAGAATATTTCAATAAAATAATATGTACAGCGATTGACACGAAAATCAAAACATTTTGTTACGATTTAGCGGGTGAAGCTCAGACGCCAGGGTTCAATGGAAAGCTTAAATATATGTAGCCGTTACAACTGGAGCCAAACATTTTTCAATACTTAATTATGTACGACTTAATTCATCAAAACTTCAGTGTGCATTCGACATGAGGGTTTTTAATTTTGTAAAAATTTACGGGATCCAGCATCACAAGTCTGTATTTTCAGAGTTAATCAGTTTATCCGCCAGTAGGAGTTGAAAAAGGTCGTCCATAACTAAGCTAATGAAAATATAACTACTTACAAGTAAAAGACAACAAATAGCTTGCCGTAATCGCAAATTAGAATTCATTGTGGGCCGCGTTCATATTTCACATGCCACCTCCTTAGCGAAGGCTTTCAAGCTTAATTTTATTTCACTAAGCAGCGGCAGAGGTCGTGGGCTGTACTTTCCATGGGAAACTCCGGAGCCGACCTTTGAGACAAATAAATCAAATTCGTATAAAATTATACAGTGACTAGAATAATGTAGGTAGCCTGAAGAACGCGAGTGTAAAGTTTCAGGAGCCAATTAAATTCGCTCATACTTACATTATATAAAACTAGAGAAAGGTTACCATATAATCAAGATAAAACGAACATTTTTCGGCATCATTCTTTAGTCTTACCGCTTTAGGTATGTATGTTGGGGGACTGCGTGTTCTACGGCGGAGTTCGGTCACGTCCTCGTATTTGTTAAAACGTCACTCAATCTCAGAATTTGCGAAGGGTTGAACGGATTGTGAAACAAAATCATCCAAAGGAAAAATAACAGGAAAGATGTTTTGTAACATATTGGTTGGGGAAAAAGTTTCTTCGCATTTTTTAAGAAAATTTAAAACATTTTTTAATATAGTTTATTTACATTTAACTAAAGTATGTAGGTACCATTTTGTTCGATAACTTTTTGCCATCTTGTAGGTAGGGACATGATCCCATTGATATAGAAATTTTGGGGCTTCTGATCAAAATTCCGCGACAAGTGGTTTTGGCAGTCCTCTCGTGATGTTAACCTGACAGTGCCTAAGGAATTCTGAAGAGACCAAAACAGGTGGAAATCTGAAGGTGCAAGGTCAGGACTATACGGCGGATGCATTAACACCTCCCAGCCAAACTCTCTTAATTTTTGCTGAGTGGCTAAAGATGTGTGAGTTCTAGCGTTATCATGATGAAAAACCACACCCCTTCTGTTGATTAATTCCGGCCGCTTTCTCTCAACTTTTTGCTTTAATCTCATCAGTTGTTCGCAGTAGAGTTCAGAATCGATGGTCCAGCTTGGTGGTAAGAGTTCATAATGAATAATGCCCTTCCAATCCCACCACACACACAGCATCACAGTTAACTCGGGTTTCGCCACAGTCTGTGAATCCTGACCTGCCTTTGACCACGACCTTTTTCGCACGATCTTGTCGTACGTGATCCACTTTTCATCACCAGTTATCAGCTTCTTCAAAAATGGTTCGGTTTCATTACGTCGTTATAAAGAATCACAAATGAGTACACGGTTCATTAGGTTTCTTTCAGTGAGCTCGTGGGGTACCCAAATATCGAGCTTTTTTGTGTACCCAGATTTTTTCAAATGCGCCAAAACTGTTTTGTGGTCAATTCCCAGTTCTTCAGCTACGTCGTAACTACTGATATGCCGATCTTGCTCCAATTTTTCAAAAATGGCATCAATTTTATCCGTAATAGGGCGACCAGAGCGACGTGCATCTTTGACATCAAAATTTCTGGATTGAAAACGCTTAAACCAAATTTATGCTACTCTCACAGACACTGCACTAGGTCCATAAACATCGCAATTTTTTTTCGCGGATTGCGTTGCATTTTTACCTTTTTTGTAGTAAAATTTTAAAATGTATCGAATTTCTTCATTAGATTCACTCATCTTTACAATACGAAAAACAAATAAAAATCACACATATTCCTTATTTGAATTTGGAATTATCTTCTGTAAAATTTAAACTTTGAATGATACCAAAACCAGCCAGATACAAATAGTATAGCCAAAGATATTTTATTACAAGTTCATACATACTATAATGCGAAAAGACTTTTTCCCCAACCTATTACTTTACGTACCTACCTATACGATAATAATATTGCGAGGAGACGAGCTAGGAGTACTTGTTCGTGTTAATAAAGCGGTGCACTGCAGTGGGATGCAAATATCGGAGCTACTTGAATTGCGGCAGCGCTCGAGTCGAGGGTTAGCTTAGCATAGCGACGCCGACGGCTCCGCGCTGACAATCTCTACATTACTTCCCCTATACACACATAGCCTAAGAACACATTGACCACAATAGAAGGCACACCGAGATATTTAAATAGTTTTCTTAGAAGCTAAATTTACGATTGTACTGAGTAAATGTATCTCTCCTTTCAATATTTTCACTTGCTACGATTTCGTAACACCTTTTTATACAATATTGTTATAAAATCGTAGTAAATGAAGGGCTTTGGTCACCTCCTCTATTTTTACGGGAGTACGACAAACTAGGCGTAAATAGAGCTTTAGCTTTAGTGGGATTTAAGTATTAATTTAGGGAGCTCGACAAAGGAAAGACCGAGTCAACGAACCAACTGTTTTAATATATTTGCGGCCTACCCGCACTAACTATAACATAAATAGTATCCCACAGCTTTGAAAATTAGTAAAGCAAGACTCGAGAAAGTTCTTGCAACATTATGCACCACGAGTATTTTTTTGTAAAAGATTGCAAAATCATAAAAATAAGTAAGTACATATGTAGGTACCTAGTGTCACTAGTTCTGTGCACAGAACCACAGCACAGAACTATTAGGAATAAAGATATATATTGATTAAAATTCAAAGTACACTGAAATATAATTGTACCTGGTCGGCATACCGCCCTTACCTTGCCGCACAAACGCTTTGCTTCCACCGCCCTTGCTAACGTGAGTATGGAGTGGAACTTACTTCCGGCGTATGTTTCTCCGGACCATTATAATCTGAACAGGTCCTTTCTAGGCGAGTGTCATCACTTACTATCAGGTGGTCAAGCTCTTGATAATCGACAAAAAATAAAAACCCGATCTTGTTCTGTAGCAAAGTCAAATATTTTTATGCATTAAAATCACAAGGATAACTTTGAAACGTCAATTTTACTGCCTGTTCCTTCGCGATCAAGCCAGGAAAGAAAGGCAAGAAACAAGGCTGGTTGTTTTTTTTAATGATCCTTTTACAATACATAATACAGAAAATAAACTACGTCTAAATTGTAACATTTTGAACGAGTTGGAGCAATTTCAATCCCAAGCTTCTCTATCATCTAAATAATCCGATATTTTATAGTAGGCTCTTTTATAAAGATTTTGTTTTATTACGTTTTTAAATTTGTTAATTGTCAATTTTTGTACATCCCTTGGGAGTTTGTTATAAAAGCGTACACCTTGCCCTTTAAACGATTTACTAACTTGATGGAGTGTACAAGTGGCAACAGCGCGCATACCTATGGCTATCTAACTGCTGCTTTGAAGGTACGAGTACGTCTACCAAGTAGTTTGTGGTAGGTAAATGAATAAATGCTCTTTTATTTTATTTTTATACACGGGGCATGGGGATGTAAGATAAGATAAGATAAGATAAGATAACTCTTTATTGTACACCAAAGTAAAATACAGAACATAATTTTTAGGAACAGATTTAGTACAATGGGCGGTCTTATCGCTAAAAGCAATCTCTTCCAGACAACCTTCGTATGGACAGGATTAAAACATATCACATGACGGCGGTGCATGTATATAAAATTAAAAACATACCTACATACTATAAACCTAAAATACTAATAATAACACAAATTTAATTATAATAAAATAAGCAACTATAAAAATGGTTATGATGAATTAACAAGCAGCGACAACTTCAACGCAGGGACAGATAATGGGTGTGTACTTTTGTTTTAAAATTACTAATAGACTTGGATGTTCTTATAGAGAAGGGCAAATCGTTCCACAGTCGTACGGCTGTTACAGTGAAGGATCAACCATAAAACTCTGTCGTATGGACAGGAGTTTTAAGTTGAAGGGAATCTGAAGAACGCAAATTGCGATCATTAACCTGGTGGAGAAACTCAAAACGCTCCTTAAGATAGAAGGGAGAAGAAGGGTTAAAAAGGATGTTATACAAAAGGGACAGTATGTGTGTGTGTGCATTCCGGCGAAGACGGATGGGGAGCCATTTGAGCTTTGCGCGAAAATCAGAGACATGGTCATACTTGCGCAAGCCAAATATAAACCGAATACAGAGGTTTTGAAGGCGCTCAAGTTTGCTCAGTTGGGCTGGCGTCGGCGTAGTCCAGAATCGGAAGTAAAAGAGTCTGTGCAAGCGTCACCTTGGTAGCAGTCGGCAAGAAGTTAGGAATTCTCCGTAAAGATCCAGACGATGTAGGTATGGGATGTAGGTACTAGGACATGAGTGGTGTGAGCCGGAATTTAAAGTACTGACACCAGTGCAATTGAAGTCATACCTAGCTTATAGTGACAACCTGCGCATAGTCTCGTCCCGCGGCCGGTGCAGCGGTGCAGCGGTGCCGCGGTGCTCAGGTGCTCACTGCTCAGATGAGGCCCGAATCCTTGACAAGTTTTATTAACTTAATAAGGGAAAACAACTTGAACAAACAAAGCTCTGAAACTTTTTTAATGAGAAAATAAAAAAAGATTTAGTTTTGATTGAAAAGGTTCTTTTGTATTTTAATATTACGACATCTTTCTTGGAGTTATTGTAGAAAACATTTATAACGAAACATACCAACAAAGGTTAGGTACAAATTTAAAAGTAACTCTGTTTCTCTGACTGTCTGTTTGTTACGTTTTCACGACTAAACAGCTGGACCGATTTCGATGAAATTTGAAATAGATTATGACCGGGATTGAGACTATTAAGATATAGGCTACTTTTTACCCAACTGATCATGAGGGTGGTGTTTTTATTGATAAACCACGCGTGCGAAGACGAGGATTGAATCAGAAATGTGGAGATTCTTTGATTCGTATACAAACCAAGGTCACTGACATAACCCAGAGGATAGGTAAGGTCAAGTGGCAGTAGGGGGGGTGCACAGCTCGAAGAACTGATCGCCGTTGGGGCAGAAAGGTTCTCGAGTGGAGACCACGCACTGGAAAGTGCAGCGTAGGACTGCTCCCCACTAGACGATCTGCAGCAGCGGACGCTAAGCTAAATGTATATTCAAAGTCTAGAAGAAACGTATTGTACCTACCTGATAAAGCGTTTATATTCGTAGTAATTGTTTCGGAAGAGCGCGGTTTAATCAATCACTTTATGAGATGGCCTCTGTAAATGCCTGGAGGAGGTAAATATTGCCGGTTGATGGAAGACTGCCTGCCACCACCGCCACGGGCCTCGCGCCGCGCTCCAAACACGAACTGAACTCCAAATAAATTACCAAAAAGTACTTACTTATTTACATAATTGGGAGATCTTGCTGACCCGCCAGCGGCTTCGCGCACGTGGTTTGACAATATTTGACATTACCCTCTGCGCAGTCGGGTAGCCTATGTCGCAACCTCGCTCATAATTGATCGAGCGAAGCGAGATCTGCAAATGAGTACTAAATTTTTTGGGGTACAAATTGCAGTTACTCTAGATTTCAGACTTTTGCCTATATTTGTGATACATAAGCTACACGCATACCAAATTACAGCACTGTGGGGTCACTGGTGTACTCTGTAAATTTTGTCAAAGTTTCGTTTTTATTATGGCTTATTAGTCAAAAACTACAAAAACTTTACTAAAAGTAAAAACGGGTTCAAAATGTACTAATGAAGACCTTTCATTTGACGTCTCACTTGACCTAATAGTCTCATTTTCATTTATTTTTACCCCTCTTGAACCCCAATATCTCAACAACCCCCCAAAATTTTTAGCTCATTGAGCCACACCAAAAATGTGCCATCACTACCTACCTATATACCAAATTTCACGATGATCGGATAAACGCTTCGAAAGTTATCCTCGGACAAACATACACAGGTAAATACAACGCCGAATTGCCCAAGTTGTTTTGGAGATCTCGCTTCGCTCGATCAATGATTTACGCCGTGTGAGGATCCTAGCCAAGTCCTCGTTGATGATTTCAAAACCTACCTCTAAGTTGTTGACGGGTGTTTGTGTGTAAATCAGGAGATCATCTGCATAAAGGTGGTAGTAAGAAGAGAGAGTGTGAGAGATCCGAGTTTATAAGGATAGCGAAAAGAAGAGGAGAAAGCACGCTGCCCTGAGGAACACCGGCAGTCAAACTACACCGCGAGGAATAAGTGTCATCAACATGAATACGCTGCCGGGGTCCCAACAGGTAACAACAACAGGTCAAATAGCGCGCGCTTCCCCGGTTTCCTGTTACACATTTCCTCCCTTTTACCAAAATCACTCCCATAAACCGGGAGGAAAGATGTTGCACATCAAAAACATAATTAGACTAGTGGTTCGCCCCGAAGCGGGCCCGAACTGAGATCTCGCGAATCTCCCAAAAACAAAATAAATATTATTCTTAGAGCGACTTGCACAACGATGCTTAAACGTATTTAGTGGCTAAATATGATTTAAGGAATTGTCAAATCATACAAATACGTCAAATTTAAACATGTTTAGGCGTTAAATACTTTTAGTGATCTTTGTGCATGCCGGCCTTAATCTTTGACAAATAAATTGGTGCCACGAAATGCATAACCAACCTACTTAACCTACAGTTTCATTTAAATGAGATGTAACGGGGGTTCTTCTTAATTGGTTATATTTTTTTTGGTACAAATGGCAGTTATTCTGGATTTCAGACTTTTGCCTATACAAAGATTAAACTAAAATTAAAAACGGGGTTGAAATGTACTAATAAAGACATTTAATTTGACGTCCCACTTGCCCTAATAGTCTCATTTTCATTTTTTTTACCCCTTCTGAACCCCAATATCTCAACAACCCCTCACATCTTTAGCTCATTTTGTCACACCAAAATTGTGCCACCACTACCTATCTACTTGTATGTATCAAATTTCGCAATGATAGGATCAACGCTTCGAAAGTTACCCTCGGACAAACAAACATACATACATACATACAACGCCGACTTGCCCAAGTTAATTTGGAGATATCGCTTCGCTCAATCAATAATCAAGTGGAACACATTTACTCCGTTTTTAATTTTAGTGTTAATTTATGGTAAAGTAAAAGCCTGAAACCCAGAATAATTGCAATTTCGGTCCCGAAAAAGAGTAACCAGTTTACACTAGTGGTTCGCCCCGAACTGAGATCTCGCTATATATATTCTTAATCTTTGACTATCAAAATAGTGCCACGAAATAAACAATCACAAACTTGACCTACAGTCTCATCCAAATTAGAGGTAACAGGAGTTCATGTTAATTGGTTACTCTTTTTTGGGGTACAAAATGCAATTATTCTGTATTTCAGACTTTTGCCTACATTTGTGTCACTACTACTACAGGAATACCAATTTTAGCATTGTGGGGTCACTGGTATGCCCTGAGAATTTTGACGAAGTTTTGTTTTTGTTATGGCTAATGACTAGAAAACTACATTATAAGGATTAAACTAAAAATAAAAACAGGGTTGAAATGTAGTAGGTTGGTTATACATTTCGTAGCACTATTTTAATAATCAAAGATGATGAGAATGATTTTTTTGTTTTTATAGGAGACTCACAAGATTTCGTTCGGGTTCGGGGCGAACCACTAGTAATATATAATTCCATTAATAGTCAAGTAGTTCTACACTTTTTCTGGGAGCATTACTCAATTTAGATGTGAATTTAGTAAGCAGAAGGCTTTTGATTTCACTATGTATTGAATTATACAATGTGGTACGTTAAGTACGACATTAATTTAAAACACAGGTAGAGCCAATGGCTAGTATTATTGAAAAATAGTTTTTTTCACATTCATTCACATTTGAACATTTTAATTCTTCAAACCATCGATATATATGCACTACGCACTAGATATCGCGATCCGAAAACTCACTCTGTTCCACTGAACTGTACTGCAATTCGTACACCTTACTTTAGTGCAGCTTCGACATTCACGCAATTTGGACGCGTACGGAGCGGCACTATTAATACGAAAATTAGAATCAATGTATGAAATACATAAAGTATGACATAAATAACAATTCAGTAGTCAAGTAAGTAAAATTATTGGTTGTTCAAGTGAATAAATAGGTAATAATATCGTAATACCACATAGAAAAAAAAATTGTTTATTATAATGCCACGCCATCTAAAATCATAGACTAAAATATGCAGATATTCCATTGCAAAAACGGTTGTAGGTAAAAATATGTGACTGAACACGGACTTGACGTGGTGTTTTTATAAAGTGTTTTAATTTGTAAATGTTTTCGAGCCAGTTTGATATTTTTTAATATTTATTTCATGTTCTTTCTTTTTAGTATATAATATTTGTCAAAGGTCAGAAAATATGACGACGTGCAAAATTCGATACTGTAAAAATACATCAAGAAGTGTCAGTGAATCATCAGGTGACAGTTTGATTTCAAACTATTGTTAACGTACTTGAGCTAAAGTAAACGCATAACAATTCATTTTATTTTACTTTTCTACTTTACCATATTTTCAATTATTACATTACAATACATTATTACATACAATGTTTTTCTTGTATTTTTGTCATTACAATTTAGAATGCTTTTATCGTTTGTGTTGTGTTGTGATCCAGCGCTGCTATAACTCTATGAGGCAGAATCTGAAAGATACCTGGAAGTGTGAGTCCTGCCGCGCCAAGGAACGCAGGGGCGCCGATAACACAAACACGCCCATTCGCTCAACTGCTCAGGAGGAGGGTAAGAGTCAGGACAACTCCAACATCAACGTCACCAATCGGAAACCAGCAATGGCACCTGTACCGACCCTGGAGGACGAGACAGAGGAAGAATGCGGCATGTCAACAGACAATTATTAGGAGGGAAATCAAGAAATCTATGGCTGAATCGGTAGGCGAAATAGTAAAACAACAGCTACAGTCTATGACCGAAATTCTTGGTGCATTTAAAAGCTCACTGTCTTCTATAGCTGTACAGCTTGATAGTCTCAAATCGACACTCAAAGGAAAGACCGAGACTATTAATGTTCTGAAAAAAGACAACGGGCAACTTCGCGAGACCGCGGAGCGACTCGATGAGCACATCCGCCAGTCGGAGCAGCAAGCCCTGGCAATGGCAAACGACGTGGACATTGTAGGAGTTCCAGAGACTAAAGGGGAAGCAGTTGTTCACGTGGTCATGACACTTGCACATAAACTGGGTGTGCCACTGAGCGAGACCGACATTGTCAGCGCCGACAGGGTAGGAGCGGCGCGCGACGAGACGACATGACGGGTGCGCTCACGGCCGATCGCCGTGCGACTAATCCGGCATGCTCAGCGCGAAGACTTGCTGCGGGCAGCGCGGGTGCGCCGCGGCGTTACCGACTACGTTCGAAATCGGACCTTGTGCGGGTTTTTGGAGCCAACGCGGTTGGCTTCTCTGACGGAAAGTCTAAGCTATGAACAATTTACTTCCTGTCTTCATTTTATATTTAGTTTCCTGTGCATTTATTTCCTTTTAATATATTTTGTTAGTCATTATATTATTAGTAGTAATGTTATTCGCGAATCGTGTTGTGTTGTTAATAATCTTATTTTATTATAGAGTAAATGTCTGACACAGAACTCTCGAAGTTCCAAAATGATCATAGTGGATGAAGCATAATTAAAATAAAATGATGTTCCAAAATGATCATAGTGGATGTTACATTATAAAAAAAAATTGACGTTCCAAAATGATCACAGTGGATTTTGAGTACTGGTGCTGCTATAGCACTAAATGCACTAATACTACTTACATACTGTTACGCCGAGGCTGTTAAACAATGAGTAATAATCGAACCTTCTCGAACGCTTTTGTCTTGCTGTGTTATTGTTGCTATTGTTTGTGGTTTCGCAGATTGGGAAGTGGCCATTGTGTCGAGGGACCGACCCTTTCCTGGAAGGATCGACATCGTTCTCGAACAATCGAAATGTGTACGATATAAATAGGCCGGAGAGATGGCCGGACAGTCAGTCTGAGTCAGTCAGTGAGTCTCAGCGAGGCCCTGGAGGATTGACGTGGAGAAGGGTCTCGCGTGAACAGTAGTTGCTCGCGAGTCAGTCTGGATTCAGCTATACGTGTGAACATTTCGGAGACTTTAAGTGGTGCAACTGTGGTGTGAATTATTGTGTTGTGATACGTGTGACCAAGTTCGTGTATTCATCGTTTAGTGTTGAATAAAAGTGTTATTTTGGTTAAATCGATTCCCATTATTTTATCCCGAACCCTCAGCTCGTAACAATTTGGTGTCAGAAGTGGGATAAAATAATGCCGGTTCTCCCCCAAATTGTTACGAACTGAGGGTTCGGGATAAAATAATGGGAATCGATTTAACCAAAATAACACTTTTATTCAACACTAAACGATGAATACACGAACTTGGTCACACGTATCACAACACAATAATTCACACCACAGTTGCACCACTTAAAGTCTCCGAAATGTTCACACGTATAGCTGAATCCAGACTGACTCGCGAGCAACTACTGTTCACGCGAGACCCTTCTCCACGTCAATCCTCCAGGGCCTCGCTGAGACTCACTGACTGACTCAGACTGACTGTCCGGCCATCTCTCCGGCCTATTTATATCGCACACATTTCGATTGTTCGAGAACGATGTCGATCCTTCCAGGAAAGGGTCGGTCCCTCGACACAATGGCCACTTCCCATTCTGCGAAACCACAAACAATAGCAACAATAACACAGCAAGACAAAAGCGTTCGAGAAGGTTCGATTATTACTCATTGTTTAACAGCCTCGGCGTAACAATACAAACATACAAATATTTATTATTCTATTACACTAAGATCAAATTCGTGTTACAATCAATTTTGTGTATTTTATCGAAACATTTGACATCATAATTTCATTTACAACATACTTTTACATTTAATTTACAACGGACTATACTAGTAATTACGCCGTATTCTATAAGACAATCTTGCTATAATGCTTTCAATTTTGCAATTGATGATACAACTTGACTTATATACTAATTTACACATATTTCTACAATTTGACATATATAAAATTTTGAATTTATTTTTAAATATTATCTTATATTTTATTCTACAATTCATACATTATATTTTAAAATTTATTTCACAACTATCCTCAAAAATTATTTTATCACAAGTAATGAAATTGATACAAATAAATCTTCGACACTCTAATCTTGTTCTTTCTCTTGCTCACATTATTTGGAAATCAGGGGTGGCCCCCTCTTTCACTACTTTTTAAATCACATGTTCATTATGCTGGTTTCTAATGGGTTCTAAATCAAAATTCAATTCGTTGGGTCTATTTAATGCGCGCTCATTAGATACGAGAAACGATGATTTCATTATTGCCTTGGATAAATTTGGAAATGATATTGTCGCAATTAATGAAACTTGGGTTAAAAAGGGTAAAGAAGCACAGGCCCCAAAGGTACCTGGATACAAATTTCGTAACACCCCGCGGCCGCTGCAGCGCGGTAATGGTGGAGGTGTAGGTTTTTACATCAAGCGCGGAATCAATGCACGTACTATGAGCCACCCTGATGCGGATATTGAGTAAATGTGGATATCAGTAACGGTAAACGGGTCGCGCATCGCGATCGGTACTGCTTATCGTCCGGAATGGGTTAAACTGGACATATTTATTGACACGTTAACAGAATCGGTTGCTCATTTCTCTGCTTATGACGGCATTGTTATTTTAGATGACTTTAATGTTAATTTACTTGACATAAATAGTAATATAACGGATAAGTTGAACTAATTCTTAGTGTACACAGGGCTTATTCAAACAGTAACGACGCCAACTCACCTTACATAAAATAGCGAGACACTTATTGATGTGATTTGTTCAGATAGTCGCATCCGTGACGTGAGCGTTACTAACATCACGGGGTCCCTGGGACACTCATTTATCTGCGCGACCCTAAACATAAAGCGTGAGAACGTACCTCCGAGATCTATTGTATATAATAGGCCACTCAAAAATGTTTGTCTCTAGGAATTTGACCGCGATTTGTCTGATGTTGGTTGGGCTGTGGTCAAGGATGCAGAGTGCACTGCAAAAGAGCAAGTCTGTTTCATCATACTCTTCATCCAAAGGTTGTCTGGAAGAGATCGCTTTTAGCGATAAGACCGCCCATTGTACTTACCTTAATTTTTGTGTATTTTTATTGTATTTTTAATTTTGTTGGTGTGCAATAAAGAGTATTCTATTCTATTCTATTCTTCATCAACATCATAATCTTATTATGTAAGATAATTGTAGGAGCAAAGCACTCGATAGATACCGGCAAACGAAATTAGAAAGTCATAAAATATATTATAAGTAATTAAAATCACTTGTAACTCAAAGTATTCACTACGACACGCGCGCTTACTATAACTATCGTATTAATTCCGAGCTGAGTAATGAGAAGAAGCTTTGGAAAAATTTGGAAGAGGATGGCCTGACCAGTTCTAATGATGATCTTTATCTGCCGGGGACCTTTGATAACCCTGACATTATAAACGACCACTTTCTTAACGTAAAACTTAAAAAACTGTGTAACGGTGAAAGTACTGTTCCAATATCAAACTTTGAAAAAAAAATAAAAAAATATGTTATTTTGAATTTAATCGACAAAACCATAATATATTTTCTCTTCAACTAGTTTGTGAGCAAGAAATTGCCAAAATTCTTCTGTCTATCAAAACAAATGCACGAGGGGTAGACGGGTTATCCATGGATATAGTACTGCTCACATTACCACGGACTTTGTCGCTGATAACCTGCAATAGTCAATAAGTCGATCACAACGTCTACCTATCCCAAACAGTGGAAAATTACATCTGTAAATCTCATACCAAAAGTCTCAAACCCGACTGATGTCAAGGATTTCAGACCAATAAGCATACTACCAGTTCTTTCTAAGGTTGTTGAGAGGGTTGTTTACACTCAGCTAAGTAAGTTTATTGAAAGTAATAACATTTTACCTGATGTTCAGTCGGGCTTTTGGAAGGGTAGAGGGACCACGACAGCATTACTGGACGTAGTGGACAATATACTTGCAGAACAAGAACAGGGTTGGGTTCAGTGCTGGTATTGCTCGACTTCTCTCGTGCATTTGACTCCATTAATGTCCCACTGCTTCTCTCAAAACTGTCATACTACGGAGTAGACGTCGCTTCCATAGAATGGTTTGACAGTTATTTGAGTGACCGTTATTAGTTTGTGCAAATCACCCGAGAGAACGGCACGCAACTCGCGTCATCAATGAGAAGGGTAGGTCGCGGCGTGCCTCAAGGATCCATCTTAGGCCCACTACTTTTTATCATTTATAGTGCTGATATTTGTTGGTTCATTAAGCACTGTCGATTCCACCTTTACGCTGATGACGTGCAGTTGTACATTCCTATGCGTCCCGAGGATGTGCCGAGTGAAATTATAAAAATAAATTACGATTTGGGACGCATAATAACGAAAGAAAAAGAAAGAAAGAAAAGAAAGAAAATATTTTTATTATGCCAACCACTAATAACAACAAAATTAACTACACAAAAATACAGTACAACAAAAGATTACCAAATATAAGTTATTAGTAGCCGCCACAAACAGGTTCCAACTCAGCATTTTGCTATGTCACAGCAAGGTAACACAGCGCTGGTCTTCCGTTGGAAACTTTGTGAGTACCTACACGGAAGTCTGCTAACATATATAAATATAAAAACATATGAAAATAAACAAGTAGATGACTTGTATTAAGATTCAACTAGCATAGTAAATTAAAATATATAAGTAACATAATTAAAATCAACTCGTGCGCTCAGTGCCAAAACTTACAAGTTTTACTATACAACCCACAAATATTGTGAATAAGGAGTTATAGGATGGCAGGATAGTTAGAATCGCTCTTGTTATGAATCACTCTAAGTCTTAAATTCATGATTTTGGGTTCGAAGCATTTGCTAAATGGTATAGCAAAACACTCTCTAGATTTAAACATCCTTGGTCAAAGCATTGAGCAGGTATATGAAGCAAGAAACCTTGGAATATTATTTGAGAGCTCCCTCCGATTCGAGGGTCATATTTTAGGATTAGTAAAAACTTGTTTTTTTAGGATAAAGCTGCTGTATAAAGTAAGAAAATTTCTAAGAGAGGAAGTCCGTATCAAATTGTGCGAATCCCTTGTCTTATCGAAGCTGAATCATGGTGATCTTGTGTATGGGCCACGCTTAACAGCAAAAACATCCCGTCTTGTTCAGAGAGTTCAGAACGCTTGTTGCAGATTCTGCTATGACATCCGTCCACGAACACATAATATATCTCACCTTATCTCAATAATTCATCCACTCTCAACATGGCCTCACGGAGGTACTTACACTTGGCCGTACTTGTTCGCGGCATCGTAACGTCTGCATTACCAGAATATCTCTTCTCCAAACTGAATCGTCACGAGAGCAAGTACAGCAAAAGACCGACAAGGGATTTTATACACTACTCCAAGCACAAAACGGTAGCGTTTAGGGGCAGCTTCCGATACCAGGCAACCAAGTGTTGGAACAATATTCCCCCACCACTTCGACATTTAAAATCACAGTCCATCTTTAAAAAAACGTTTAAAATCTATAATTATTAGTAAACAAAAAATTGGGTTGCCTGGTGCGGGAAGCATTAGTGCACCTTTCACGTGCTAGCCGGTTGGGGTATTATTTTTACCAATTTATTATTTTGATTTATATATGTCCTGACTTTATTTATTTTTATTACGTAATATACTATTTTGACATTTTAAACTATATATTATTATATTTTGACACAACATGACATACCTACCATGACATATACCTAATATTCTCAATTGACAACATAATACTTTCAAGGTCTAGTGGTTAAATGGAGCGGTCTCGACAGAATATATCAGCGCTTTCCATTACGGCATATGCTGAGTCGAGTCCCATCTACTGCTGTAGCACACAGTATCTACCAAGTTCTCCCTTGTGTTTTTGTTTATGTTTTACGTTTATAACGTTATAACGTTGACGACCTCCGTGGTGCAGTGGGCGAATAGCCGGCTGCGACGCAGGAGGTAGCAGGTTCGATTCCCGCCGCGGAACAAATGTTTGCATGATCTACAGATATTTGTTCCGGGTCTGGTTGTTTTTCTATACATTATCTCTATATATTCTTATCTCTTTATCTCTATATATCTCCTACCTATATTATACCTAAGTATGTATTTACAAAATAAATAAATATTGCTGGACATTTCACACAGCGATATCTAGCCCCAAATTAAGCAAAGCTTGTACTATGGGAACCAGATAACTGATAGAATACTTATATACATTTTTTTTTGTAAATACATACTTATAATATATAGAGACACAACCAGACCCGGAACAAATATCTGTAGATCATGCAAACATTTGTTCCGCGGCGGGAATCGAACCCGCTACCTCCTGCGTCTCAGCCGGCTATTCGCCCACTGCACCACGGAGGTCGTTTACAAAAAACAACGCATTTAAGTATTCTATCAGTAATCTGGTTCCCATAGTACAAGCTATGCTTAGTTTGGCGCTAGATAGCGCTGTGTGAAATGTCCAGCAATATTTATTTATTTATTTATAAGTTATATTTAATTGTTTCCTTTTTTTGTATGTTCTCTGTTTTAAAATGTAACTTTATTGTATATTGTGTGCTAATGTAGTGAATAAATGATTTTCTATGTCTATGTGTTTGTCAATTTGTGGTAGCGACATATTTATATCTCGCTCTAATTTGATTACACACCATATGATGAAGTTCGATGACCTTGACATACAGAGTGTTTAAAAACGGTTTACTGGAATTGTATCGATTACTGGATAAATATTCAGGCTACAGGTATTAACCACATCTACAATCTTTTTAGACGATACTGGATGTGTGCTTGTAATTAATGTCGTACTTAACGTACCACATTGTATATTTTATAACACATTTGCTCGTAAAGGGTCTCTTATTTCACCAATTTCAATATCGTAATGTATGCCATTACGTACTTGTGCGTTATTGTAATGTAAAACGCAGTTTCTTTTTATTATGGTAAAACGTACGGTTTACACGCTCCGTCTAAAACGAACGGTACTTTTTTAAATCTTACCAAAAAGATGTCAGAAAAGTGGTCAACATTTTATGAATTACAACTTTGGGAGATAAAATATAAAAAATAAACATTTAATTCTTTAATTTAATTAATTTTGACAATAAATTACAACCATTTATCTGTAACCAAAACAAAAAAATATTAATTTACTTTATAAGTAATACTAGCTGTTTTTGTACCTTTGCTTTAAAAAAAAAGCGCTGATGCGTGCGCATCGCTAATTGTTCAATTTTTTTTAACTGCTTTAACAAGTGATTAAAGATTTAGTCGTTTAAGAAAGTCCATGTTTTATTTATTTCCTCGCAAATATGTCATAAAACGTCGTATGACATACGTGCGCTTTGATAATTACAGCCTCGGCTGTAATTTTCAACTTACCGCACTTATATCATAATGTACTATTACTACACATCACATACCTAACAGCTAGTTACTTATTCATCTAGTTACTTAAACATAAGGCAGACACATACTTAAAACGACCAAGAAAAGAAGATACTTGAAAGAGCGTAGATAGGTAATTAGGTACCTACCTATATGTAATACCTATAGGTCGGTAATAGGTATAGGTAGGTAATAGCAGCAAGCTGTGCAAGTCGGAGAGGTCTGTATATAGTATAATAATGGGTCCCTCGCTCTACAACAGGCTGCCGGACACGATTAAAAAGGATGCAACCTCCACCATAAATATTTAAAAATAGATTAAAAAATGGCCCTTAGATTTTTTTTTACTCCGTAGTCGAGTTCTACACATTTCCTATTATTTAATTTTGTTATAAATGAATTTATTATAAGTACAATTAATTAATTATGTTTACATTAGATATTTTTATTAATGGTCAATATTGAATTTATTGCTTACCTTTATATCTTTTTTGAATTTGACTTGTAACTTGGCGTTATAAATAAAGAATGGTATTGTATTATATTGTAGGTATAATAGGTAGCGATAAGGCCGCCCATTGTACTATATTTAGCATTAATTGGTTTATAAGTACCTATTCCTGGTATAAAGCATTATTCTATTCTATTCTACCTACAAAACTGAAATCTGCGAAAGTTAGAAGGTTGGAATAATTACCTACCTAAACTAGAATTCGCGGAGGGACGGCTTCATGCCATTCTGCACATTCTCGCTTTGCAAAGGGCTTGGGCTGGGTAACCCAGTGCTCACGTACCTGCCTGTGTAACGTATATACTTGCTTTCTACCACACTGCCAACCTTACCTACCCTCTACTTCAATAATTGTAATGAAGGGATCCAGTTCAAGGTGAACTCTGCAAATTATCATATTTTTACAAAGAAACAAAACTTACGTAAAACCTGTTAAGTATGATAGGTATTATTCATTTGGTTAAACTTACATAGGTAGTTAGGTACTTATATTACTAGGGATCGAACATGAATTCTGGTAGCTGTAGGTACTCGTATTATGGCCAAGCGTCTAGGAATATTTACAAGTAGGATTATTATGTAGGTGTAGGTAGATATACATCCATAAGATTAGATACGTTTGTCATACACCCTTTGCACACCATTGTTGGTTTGGCCTGGTATTAAATGGGTCGACCCAAATAAAAGTAAATACCTCTGTAGTACGAGTACTACCCTAATTCCGCAACATGCCTAAGTCAATATTTGGTAAAAACCGGGCGACTGTTATTGATTAGATTATGTGAGAATTTATAAAATAAGTTTTTTGTCGATTTACGATTACTTTTTCAAAACAAGATTTTATAACATTCATAATCAAAACCGCTAGCCTAGAACGTCTAGTTTCCGAGTTACGGATGTTTTGTTAATGATCCGTTTGGGCTTGCAAAGTTATTCAAATTCGAGTCAAATACTCTTTTGTGCATGGTCGACACGCACTTGACCCATTATCTCTATTATTCTCTGTTACTCAGCATCCCATCATCATACCACAATTAATTACACTCCCTGTTTCGAAAATAAATAAGATAAAGTTTTTATGCAGTTCATCGCTGCAGCTAAAATATTCAAAATCCATTCAAATGTTCGCGCGTAATCAATGCCACCAACTTGTGAACTAAAATTAATAATTAGATTACACTACTCGTCAACAGATGGTATTAGTGTACCAACCACGTTAGGCTACATTATCTGTGCACGTCTGACATCGAAAACATTCGTTCGGTAATGTCAAGTTTGGAAACTTCAAATATTCAAAACTTCAATCAAGCAATTCATTCACTCATTTTTATTTTTTCGGTCAGTCAAGTGAATAAACTTTTGAAAAAGGTCGCGTCGTCGTTTACATGCTAATTTACATTTATTAATCGAGTGGTATATAAGAGAATTATCGATTAGATGTTATAAAGGAAATCATATTACTTTTCTTCGGATGCGTTACAATCTAAGCAGACGATCAGGTGCCCGTAGCGGTCTGATCTTTGTAAACCGAGTGTGAGTGCTTGTGTTGAAGTTATTTCAAGTTTTTCCTAGTGTTTAGTGCAGTGTCGATGGCATTACTGTGACGAATTTACTCTTCGTCATCCTGAACTTCTCGGATTCAGTGAAACACCAATGGATTTTTAGAAGGTAAGGAAAGTAATGCTAGGGATGAAAGGAATGCGCCGGTCTCGTTATGGCCGGGCGGCAGGAGACACTATAGTTTTCGAACGTACATTCTTGTGCGTTCGAAGGCGCGTGTACAAAGTAAAGTATATTGAACTGCCTTGCCTGCCACTGCCTTGAAGTTTGCTGTGTCGGTTCGGAGCAGCAGGCGTGGATGCCTCACGCAGCCTGCTCGCCTTGGATACTGCTTATGCCCATCATTTATAAATTCTTAGATTAATTATTGATATAGTACTTCGATCGTGTTCACCATCAGCTGGTGTATAAATTTATGCATGGTATCTGATGTTATTCTGTGTATGTTAATATATTCTTGATATCTCATACTTTTTAATGAAAATGATATGTTTTGGCACTTCTCAAAATGTTCTCAAACTTTTCATTTAAGTGTTCTTGAACTCTTCCTCATAAGTATTTGAATTTTACGAAAACTGAAATAGGAACCAGTTTTCAGTCCAGCTAAAGTTCTTTTTGTTTGGTTCCAGACTTTATGATATGAAAATAAAATATAAATAAGTAATAAATAGTTGCTTGTTTTTACAGAATATATTATTGAGGAGTTGCTTCCTCCTGGGGCTTCACAACATGTTTTGTCAATAAAAAGTAGTCTATGTCTCAATCCAGGTCATACGCTACTTTAATATACCAAATTTCATTGAAATTGGCCCAGCTGTTTAGTTGTGAAAATGTAAGAAACCAAGATGGACGAGTGATAAACTTTCAACAATAAATAGGAAACTAATTCTACTTTGGGTATCAGATTTTATTTACCCCAGGTTAGCTGTAACCTGAAGGAAACCCTAGGTACCCTGGAATGGAATGTATTACTTTAAATTAATACATTCCAAATTCCAATCAGAATCAACCTTGCAAAATTTATTGGCTATTAATTTTTGCAAAGTTGATTCTGATTACTTCTGATACAAGAAAATGACATTTTACAAATTTTGGGTTTAATAAATTATTGTTTGTTCTTGCACAAATCTATGCAAATTAATCAATTTTTGTAAGTTAACCCTCCGATAGAGTACTCACTTTAAGTCTATATGATTTGGACTAGGTATCACATATTATGTCTGGGTTCATAAGTTCATGTTATTGTTGTCTTATCTGAATAATGATAGTAACAAGCTTCTGCCTGCACGTTTGGCTTGTCAATAAGAAATAGTATAATCTCAAACTTGGTCATAATCTATATTATTAAATCTAAATTTCATTGGAATTTGTTAAACTGTTTCCTCATGAAAACTAAACAAACAGAGAGATAGAGTTATTTTCCAATATATAATATTAGTATGGAATGTGTACCTTCCTTTGGTACACAATTATTACACATTAACTAAAAAGCTGTGTAGTTAGAGCTTAATATTTTGTTATTTGCATGCCAGTTGAGCGGATTTGCTGCGGCCAATCCAAGATGATGGTGGAAACCATCCTCGAGTCCTCCCAGGACTTTGGTAAGTTATAATGTCAGTAGTATGCTTGTAGATTTTTAATTAATAAATAAATATTGCTGGACATTTCACACAGCGCTATCTAGCCCCAAACTAAGCAGACCTTGTACTATGGGAACCAGATAACTGATAGAATACTTATATACTTTTTTTGTTGTAAATACGTACTTATAATAAACAACCAGACCCGGAAAAAATATCTGTAGATCATGCAAGCATTTGTTCCACGGCGGGAATCGAACCCGCTACCTCCTGCGTCTAGGCCGAATATTCACCCTCTGCGCCGCTAAGGTCATCAGTTAGTAGTACTTTTCATACTATTACCATGTTTGCTAAAGTAGCCTCATCTAAATGTTTTATTTAAATATTTAATTAAATATGTGTTATAATATAAGGCAAATAAACGATTCAATTGAGGCAAATAAACGAGTTTATAACAAATAGGTATTACTAGTGGTCCAACATTTTTTAACCACTAGTAATACGTGTGGACATCCCAAGTATTCATTTAAACGCAACAAATGTTCTGCGAAAACCAGTAGTTTAAAAGTTATTCACTTTTTTAAATTTTCTTATTTAATCATGTAAACTTCCCTAGATTGAAAGTTATTGGATTAAATCTAATCAAATTTGGTGTGAAAATACTAAAGACACGTAGCTAGCAAGCAATGGAGCATTTTAAAGATTATTTCAGAATGGTATATAGTTATCTATACATATAAAATGCTTTGTCCTGAATGACTGATTGACAGATCAATGCACAGCCGCAATGCAATAAACCGCTGATCGTAGAGACCTGAAACTTGGAGGGTGTATTCTTTGTATGATGTAGGCATCCGATAAGAAAAAAAAATCCAAAATTCTACCCGTAGGGGGCGAAAAGGGGGGGCAAAGTTTGTATGGGACAATGTGATTCCTTAGTCCTATCTACTTCAAATTTTGCATAAACCTTTTTTAACAGAATTGATGGAAGACGTGTTTCGTATTTTATTGAAATTCATACCCTAACGTGGTTAAAAAGGGGTAGAAAGTTATTTTGGCGGTGAATTGCTTCGAGATTGATATCAATACTCCTTAGTGCTTTTGATTTTACTATTTATTTTGACACGTGTTTGAAAACTCAATCTGATTTTATTCAAAAAAGGTTGAACTCACAGAAAAACATAAGCAAATACTCTTTAAAATAGGAATGTCTCGATAGTCACCGTACTATATTAATACCTCATTTGAAGGTTTCTAAGCCTAAAGAGGTTATGCACTTATAGGACACGGCCTCAGGGACGTAGAGTTCGAAATTTGAAATGGTAAGGAGATTTTGTTTATTTATTTGTTTGTTTGTTACTCAATCACGTCGTAACGGCTTAACCGATTTTAAGTAAAATTTAGTATGTGCATAGATTATAACCTAGATTAACACATATGCTACTTTTTATCCCATAAATCAGGTCGCATTGGATAAAAATGGGGTGTCAAGTCAAGTTGCAACAGCGAGTTTAGCTTTATTTCTAGGATACCCACCTACACATTTAGTAGTGTAACGCGTACGAAGTCGCGGGCGTTCCGTTAGTCCTAACTAACATCTGAATAAATGCAGAATGAGAATAATTTTGGTAAATCCTAGTTAATAAATCTTAGTTTTTCTTTAAATAATAAAGTAAAAATAACTATAATATTTAAAAAAAATCATTTAAAAAGTCATAATTTCTATAATACTGATTTTCGCGGAAAAAAATTCAATAAGTATTTTGAATATCCTAGAACAAAAGAAACGGTTGCACTACTATAAATGGGCCTGCCTTTATAAACTAGTGGTTTGCCCCGAACTGAGATACCATAAAAACAAAATAAATATTATTCGTAATCTTTGACTATCAAAATAGTGCCACGAAATAAAACCAACTAACTTGACCTACAGTTTCATTAAAATTACAGGTAATGGGAGTTCATGTTAATTGGTTAATCTTTTTTAGGGTACAAATTGCAGTTATTATAGATTTCAGACTTTTGCCTATATTTGTGATACATAAGCTACACGCATACCAAATTACAGCACTGTGGGGTCACTGGTGTACCCTGTGAATTTGGTCAAAGTTTAGTTTTTATTATAGCTAATAACTCAAACTACAAAAACTTTACTAAATGTAAAAACTGGGTCAAAATGTACTAATGAAGTCCTTTCATTTAACGTCTCACTTGACCTAATAGTCTCATTTTCATTTATTTTTACCCCTCTTGAACCCCAAAATTTTTAGCTCATTGAGTCACACCAAAATTGTGCCATCATTACCTATCTATATACCAAATTTCACGATGATCGGATAAAAGCTTCGAAAGTTATCCTCGGACAAACAAACATACATACATACAACGCCGATTTGCCCAAGTTGATTTGGAGACCTCGCTTCGCTCGATCAATAATATTTCAGTCGTATGCCTCCGCACCTATAACACGACCGCTACTTACTTTGAAACTAGATGATGCTGCATGATAATGTCCAGCTGTATTTATGTTATTTATTTAATTTATTGGTAAATCAACAGCTATTTTTTTATCTTAGATAGATTACAGTAATCATTTCAGAAAGCTAATTACAGATTTTCACGTATAGTAACAATATAACTAACAATGTGAACATAAATATCCCAAAGTAGTGCTTAAACCGGCAGGCATGTCGAACGGGTCGCTGCCGCAATGGAAGCGCGAGCTGCTGCAGCGGCGGCTCGCTCGCGCCCGGCCCTGTGCCGCGCCCGTGCCTCCTCCCCCGCCGCCGCCGCTACCGCCGCCCGCCGACGAAGACGAGGAGCTGCGCTACGGACCCGGCATCGTGAAGCGCCTCAAGTCACGCTACCTGTCGCTCGCGCTGCGCGATGCGCCGCGCCGCCGTCCCTCCGTGCTGCGCCGCGCTGCCTCACTCGAACACCTGCTGGACGAGCGACCTCCGCCCGCGCCCCGCGCCCGTGCGCCCCGCCCCGCTTCCCTGGCGGCCGCGCCCGCGCTCGCGCATCGCCAGCCTGCCTCGCGCCGCGACTCCGTAAAGCGCGCGCGCTCCGTGGACGCGCTTAGCCGCCTCGACCTGCGCGATGACGCACCCGCGCCGCCCTCGCCCGAACCGCAGCCACTGGCGCCGCGCCCTCCCGCCTCTCGCACCGCGCGCCCCCCGCGCCGCCCTCAGCCGCTGCTGCGCGAGACGGAGCGACCCCCACCGGATGTGGTTCGCTCGACGCTGCGCAAGTTCGAGAGCGCGCCCGCCCGCCGGCCAGCGCCCGCCGCGCGCGTGTCGGCCGTGCTGCGCGGGCTCGAGCCTCGCCGCAGTGTCTCTCCCGAAAGTTCCGAGTACGCGCTGACGCCTCGTTCGCCAAGCCCCCGAGCCCCGGTCGAGTCTCCGCCTGCGACTCCCCCGCCCCCCGTGCCGACGGAAACCCCGCCGCCGATCCCGACGACCCTGACTCCGATCGCGAATCTTCCTCCAGAGACGCCACCCCCGACCGTTTTCAACTCGACTCGACCGGATTCTCCTCCGGTATCCCCTCCAACACCGGTGCCGGAGCTCCCCTCCCCGATCGGATCTCCCGTGCCCCCGTTTGCTCCGGCGCTTAGGTTCGAACTGAAGACTGATCTCTCGCCGAAGACAAATCTTCCCCCGAAGGTCGCTCCCGTCCCGAGGACCTCTCCGACCCCCAAAATCGTTCAAATCTCGAAGACCGCGCGAATCACTCCGGAGGCAACACCCGCGGCGGAGTCCCCCTCCTTGGACGAGGTCGAGGGATGTGCGGCGGAGGCGGAGGCGCGGCGCGTATCGCGAGCCGCCCTCGAGGAGATAGCGCGTGCCGGCTCCAGCGTGCGGTACGCGTTCAGCTCGCCCGGCTCCGCCTCGCACCTGCCGCCGCTCAGCGCCACCAATCCCGTGCTGGCGGCGCGCGGCCTGCGTCGCGTCGGCGTCATCCGTCCCATGCCGGCAGCGCGCCCCGTGCCGGAACCCGAAGCGCCGTCGCCGGACGCGAAGGCCTCGGCTCGGCTCACCGCGGAGCTTGCGGAGCCGGTGCCGTCCCCGGAGCGCGCGGCGCTGATGAACGGGCACTCGACGCCGGAGCCGAGCTCGGTGTCGCGCATCGGAGCGGCGGGCATCGAGCGCGCGTGGTCGGGCACAGCTGTGAAGCGAATAGAGCCGGGCGCGACGCGTCCCTCCCCGCTGCGGGAGACGCCGGACGCGAAGCCGTCGTGGTTGCGCTCGGCGGGCTCGAGGCCGCGCGCGCCGCCGTCGCACGCGACGAGCGTCGTCTTCAACTTCTCCAACCGCAAGGAGGTGCCGGACTACATCGAGAACGACGGCATCATCCTGCGCGCGAGCCGCCGGAACAGGATCAAGGTGAGCGCGTTAACCTATAGCTCCCGCCGCCACCGGTGCCGGGTACGCTGTCGGTCCAGATTGAGATCGCCATGTTCATATTGTAGTAACACGATTAAAGATGATGCGGGGTACGGTATGATTAGATGTGCACCCACATTACCTCATAACATCCAACATTATGCTGAGCTGAACGCCATTTTGTTACGCAGAGACATGAGTCGAACTGTCATAATGGAATCAATTGTATCCACTGTTCCTTAATATAGTTTCATGTGTCATTTTGGGTCTACCAAATAAATGATTATTCTATTCATGACAGGGTTCCATTCTTATCGAGCTAATAGTTGTGCCACAGATTATGCAAATAATTTCCGACGTTCTGCGTTCTCAAGTGTGGAAAATTTTATTTAAATAGTATGTTCAATGACTTGTCTTTACAGATGATAGACTCTTGAGAACATAATCAATTTACTTTTATGGTTGATATCTTGACTCTTAACAGTCAAAATATTATAGAAAAAAATCGGCAGGTCGATAGAGCTACCAACCATATAAAGCTCGCATTGTGAGATAACTTAGTAACTCTACATTGTCTGTGGCAGCAGAGATGCCTTCATCGACTCGGTTCGCTGGCGATACCGCTACTCAGAAAATTATAAAAATAAGGTCAGCGACAGCAAACAGTGATTTTCCTTATTTAATCAATAAAACAATGCGTTCAACGCTTTAGTGTTTAAAAGCATCCCCTGCCAGGGGGAAAGACTCAAACCGTATAATTTTGAGTAAAACCTTTCGATAAAGCTATCAAGAACAGGATCGCCTGAAGCGGTGGCCGGTCGGCCTTGAATATGATAACCGGGAAACTCCATCCGTACTCTTACAATCGATCTGGTTCGGTGAGTTCTCACGACTGCGGAATTGACTTCGGATCGGAATGACTAATCTAAAACATTAATTTCACGGCGCGGCGCTATCTCCGAGCCACGGTTCATCGCGTCCGCGTCCGTCGCGTCGATAGATCGCGAAATCGCGCAACCGCACATATCTGAATAAAATAGCCATCTAAATAATTTGTACAAACGGTGAAAGTATGGGGCGGTAACACCCGATACTGGGTAACTACCTCTTAAGTATTCTGTGAACATCGATGATGGCACTCTCGGTTTCGGCAGCTGCCACTGGCCGCCGCAGCAATGCGCGTGCGTCGTCGGAATGCTCAATACAAAGCAATTGTAACATTTTACTCAACAATTACGCAACCTGTTGAGTATTAGTGAGCGTTCCGCGCTCTGTTCGTGTTTGTTTAGCGCACAATTACATTCTCTAATTTGTCTGAACGTTCCTGCCCTTTGGTTGCCGCTGCCGTGTCGAACAACAGTCGAGACACTCCATATTTGGTATTTCCGCTTTTATATGGCAGTGCTCTCTAAAAGGCCCCTGTACATTATTGAAGTTAAGTAATGGACAATCTTTTTTGAAATGGGTAGACCTACCTAGAACGTAGAACCAAAACGGTGTGTGCGACCTTACCCTTGTTCAAGCTCTGTATCAGCAGATTTTCCTGTTTTGATTCCCTCTAGGAACGAACCCGTCCCGTCCTTCTTAATCCAAATTCACGCACGGTATCCGTATCAGTAGCATCATGGTGATATGCTTGAAACGAATGCGATAGCGCTACATACAATACACAATGATCCGCAGCGGGCCATGCTTTCACTGCGAGTGCGCTTACTACGTGCCCATCGTCCACGAGAATCGAAAGTGAACCGAGTTCCGATCACTTCAATCACACAATACTAATCCTCATCACTTTGCAACCATTTGTCTTGGCTATTGCCGCCATTCCTGTTCAATCACTTCAATATACAATCAATAAAAGCCTCAATAGCATAGACCTTGGAGAGCTATCAAGCGAGATTGATAAGTAGTCGACTGAGACCTAGCAAGGGCTTACAAGACGAATCGCCGCATGATGAGGGGATACTAGAGCTACACTGAACCTCGTTTATTGGAATCTGATCGGCTCTTAAACTCTGTAATGTATGGAGCATAATAAATCCGCGTTAGTAAAACTAACCAGCCTATAAAGTTACCTATAACTTACCTTGTTACCAAATTTAAACAACTGTTTTATGCGTGTTTAAAAAATTCCTTACCAGTTTTTGTATACGATTTTTTAAACACGCTTTAAGTTGTATTTATTTTGTGCTAAGACCCAATTGGGGATTGTATACACTTTTGAAAAGAAATAACGTAAAGTTGCATCGAACGAAGTCACCTTCATCTTAAGTTCGCGGCTAGCAGACTGGTTGAGCTCATTTGAATATGTTTTTTACCAATTTGATACTGGTTTGCTAATGGACCGCAACTATTTATCCAAATATTTATGATCGTAGCCCTAAACGTGGAATGCCGAATGAAAATAAGAAGACAAGCATTCCGATTTCTGTACAAGCTTCGTCATAGCACTGTACATTCAACTTTTAATCAATTTATTTCGCAAACAATGTCCCGTTCGTTAAAGTAGTTGGTGGAACAATGGTTGAAGTTATTTAAGCGGCAGGTGGCTAGCAGGCGACGCGACTCGTTTGCTTCTTGCTTGTTTTGTTGAAACATCCGTCCGACTCGCCTCCACACTCCACATCGCACTGCAGCGAAGCGATTTCAAAATATCACTCACACTCATTCAAATAAAAAAATAAAACTTAATTGATCGAGCAAAGCGAGATTTTTTTTAAAGCGAGATCTCCAAATCAACTTGGGCAAATCGGCGTTGTATATATGTATGTTTGTTTGTCCGAGGATAATTTTCGTAGCGTTTATCCGATCATCATGAAATTTGGTGTATAGGTAGGTAGCGATGACACAATTTTGGTGTGACTAAATGAGCTAAAAATATTGGGGGTTGTTGAGATATTGGGGCTCGAGAGGAGTAAAAAAATATGAAAATGAGATTATTAGGTCAAGTGGGACATCAAATGAAAGGTCTTCATTAGTACATTTGAACCCCGTTTATATTTTTAGTTTAATTTTTGTAGTTTTTGAGTTATTAGTCATAATAAAAACAAAACTGACAAAATTCACAGGGTACACCAGTGACCCCACAATGCTGAAATTTGGTATGCGCGTAGCTTTAGTGACACAAATATAGACAAAAGTCTGAAATCCAGAATGACTGCCATTTGTACCCCAAAAAATATAACCAATTTATTTGACGACCTCCGTGGTGCAGTGGGCGAATAGCCGGCTGAGACGCAGGAGGTAGCAGGTTCGATTCCCGCCGCGGAACAAATGTTTGCATGATTTACAGATATTTGTTCCGGGTCTGGTTGTTTCTCTATATATTATAAGATGTATTTACAAAAAAAAAGCATTTAAGTATTCTATCAGTTATCTGGTTCCCATAGTACAAGCTATGCTTAGTTTGGGGCTAGATAGCGCTGTGAGAAATGTCCAGCAATATTTATTATTTATTATTATTAATTAACAAGAACCCCCGTTACATCTCATTTGAATGAAACTGTAGGTTAAGTAGGTTGGTTACGTATTTCGTGGCACCAATTTATTTGTCAAAGATTAAAGCCGGCATGCACAAAGATCACTAAACGTATTTAGCTACTAAACATGTTTAAATTTGAAGTTTTTGCATGATTTGACAACTCCTTAAATCATATTTAGCCACTAAATACGTTTAGGCATCGTTGTGCAAGTCACCCTAAGAATAATATTAGGTCTTTACCTATGAAATTGCCGTTTTGTATGGAATAAGTGAAAGTACTTATTTTTTTAAACTTTTTTATATCTGTTATTCAAAGTAATCACCCATGCAATCGACGCATCTTTGCCAACGCATTGGCAGTTTATTGATGCCCTTCTTGTAAAAATCAGCTGGACGGGAGGCAACAAACTCTTCAAGGCATTTTGTACTGCCTCTCGGGAATTGAATTTTTTACCCACTAAAAAGTTGTCTAAATTTTGGAAAAAGTAATAGTCGGTAGGTGCAAGGTCTGGTGAGTATGGCGGATGAGGGAGAGCTTCCAACCCCAGCTCTTGCAGCTTGGAGACTGTCTGTTGTGCAGTATGGGGTCGCGCGTTGTCGTGAAGGAGCAGTGGGGACGACCGATTGACCAAAGCTGGTTGCCGATGTGCAAGCTTCTCCATCATTGTCTCCAGTCTTCCCAGTACACATCTGCAGTAATGCTCATGCCGTTTTGTAAAAAGCTGTGGTGCATCACACCCGCACTAGACCACCAAACAGTGACCATCACCTTTTTAGGGGTCATTTTTGGTTTAGGGCATTGCTTTGGTGCTGAACCAGGATCTAACCAACTTGCTGAGCGTATCGATTGTTGAACAGAATCTATTTTTCATTCCACGTAACAATTCAGTTCAAAATTCCTTCATTTCTTTGCCTATTGAGCAGCGCGAGGTAGGTCTCGACGCGTACGTTGCGCTGGCGATCGTTAAGTTCGTGGGGCACCCATCTATCAAGTTTTTTTACCTTGCCTATTTGTCGCAAATGGATCAAAATTGTTTTGATGCTAACATCAAAAGCTGCTGATAGCTCTGCTGTAAATAGATTGAGTTTCGTCAGCTTCTACAATCGCCTTCAATTCATCATTGTTGACCAAAGTCTCCGGACGACCACGAGCTTCATTTTTCAAGTCAAAATTTGCAGAACGGAACCGGGAAAACCAATAACGGGTTGTGCGTTCGTTTGTACAGTTCTCTCCGTAAACGTTTTTGATGTTACGTGCCGTTTGTGTCGCGTTGGTGCCACGACGGAACTCATATTCCATAATTACACGAATTTTTAAAGTATCCGTTATGACGAAAAATGTTCAAATGTAATGAAAATATAACGCTAATCAATAAACAAAAGACTGAGTTTGTAAAAAGAATGTCATGTTTTTAAAACATAATTAATTTAAATTTAGAATACAAAGCCATTCCAAACTTTTTTTCTATTTGAAATGACCAGTACTGAAGAACGGCAATTTCATAGGTAAAGACCTGTTATTTATTTTGGGAGATTCGCGAGATCTCAGTTCGGGGAGAATTACTAGTGGTGTATTATGTATTATGAGCAACGTGCTTACTTACTAAGTCTTAGCAAAGTGTTGCCAAGACTTAGTATGATTGCAAGCAGTTTCATTTGTAGATAAAAATAAAATAAATAAATATTACTGGACCTTTCACACAGCGCTGTCTAGCCCCAAACTAAGCAGAGCTTGTACTATGGGAACCAGATAACTGATGGAATACTTATATACTTTTTTTTTGTAAATACATACATATAATATATAGAAAAACAACCAGACCCAGAAGAAATATCTGTAGATTATGCAAACATTTGTTCCGCGGCGGGAATCGAACCCATCACCTCCTGCGAGCCGGCTATTCGCCCACTTCGCCACGGAGGTCGTCAAAGTACACGTAGATGAACACAGTATACACTTTATACTATGACATAACTATTAGAATCAAAATATTTAGATAAATATTAATGACATTATTATACAGCTGCAAACTGGAAAGTTAATTTTAACGCGTTAACAAAGTTCAGTATTTTCCTGTGCTCGCTATGTAGGTAGGTAGGCGAGCCGGACAAGCGGTCGCGAGCGCGACTGATTCACGCACATTCACGATTAACGGGTCGCCCTTCACATTGCTGCTAATTGCCTCTATCCTGCTATTCTATAAATGCCTTAATATTTCAAACGTATGTAACAAATAAACAACATTTTCCTCTAGGTATAAATACATCGCGCTTTACAAACCACTGCATAATTAACGTAATTGTTTACTCTGATTAGTTCGTCCTTATCGAACAACCTAAATGTTGAAGTACTCGTCCATTATCAATAGGACAGTTCCATTCGCTTGAGATATCGCTGCTTCCTCGAGAGTCGAGAGTGATGTAAAAGTCGGCAAAAACATCGATACCCATCACAGCGACATGCCGCGGAAACGTGTATTAATAATTTGCAATTAAACTAATGCTGGTGCTTTCTAACGGCAAAAACATACGTGTAGCGCTCATCGCGTGGTGCGTACAATGCGAGCGATTGCCAAAAAAGAGTTCCCGAGCGCTCGCAGCAGTGAGAGCTATCTTCACAAGCATCTTACATAATTAGATGGTGTAAAACAACTATCGTTTTAGATGTGGCACGTTTCCTCGGTTTGTTTCTTGTCCTTAATCACCTTTCTCTTAATAAATTCACATTCCAAAGTGATTCAGCTCTTACCGTAGCACAATAAAGGCGAACTAATCTCAATTATTTAAAACCTTCATACTTATTATACCTTTACCTCCGTCGTGCCTTACAGCTGAACAGTGCTGTACAATTCTATTCAAAATCTTCACTTCTTTTACTATCATTGTATTTAATTGCTCGAGCGAAGCGAGATCTCCAAATCGATTTGGGCAAATCGGCGTTGTATGTATGTAGGTATGTTTGTTTGTTTGTCCGAGGATAACTTTCGAAGCGTTGATCCGATCATCGTGAAATTTGATACATAGGGACTAAGTGAGCTAAAAATGCTGTAGGGTTGTTGAGATATTGGGGTTCAAGGGGGGTAAAAAAATTAAAATGTGTGGGGTCAAGTGGGACGTCAAATAAAAGGTATTCGTTAGTACATTTACACTCCGTTTTTATTTTTAGTAAAGTTTATATAGTTTTTGAGTTATTAGCCATAATAAAAACTGTACTTTACAAAATTCACAAGGTACTCCCAGTAACCCCACAGTGCTGTAATTTGGTACGCGTGTAGCTTTAGTGTCACAAATATAGGCAAAAGTCTGAAATCCAGAATAACTGCAATTTGTACCCCAAAAAATGAAACCACATAACATGAACTCCCGTTACCTGTAATTTGAATGAAACTGCAGGTCAAGTTAGTTGATTAACTATTTCGTGGCGATATTTTGATAGCCAAAGTATAATATTTTTTAAATAATATGTTTTTTGTTTTAATCGGAGACTCGCGAGATCTCAGTACGGGGCGAACCATTATTTATAACTAGCAGACCCGCCCGCGGCTTCGTACGCGTGGTTTGTCAATAAAACACTCCTTCTGTGCAGTCGCGTAAAGTGTATCCTATGTTTCAAGTCCATTCATAATCTGTCTAGGTATATAGGTACTAAATTCCATCTAAAACGGTCGAGTCGTTAAGTTGTGAAAAGGTAACAAACGGACAGAGAGACAGTTACTTTCAAATCTGTATTGTACGTAGATTATAACCTGGATTAACACAGGCTACTTTTTGTTGACAAACAACGCGTGCGAAGCCGCTGGCGGAAGCTAGTTATACATATTAACCTTCCTCTTGAATCACTCTATCTACTGCTGAAAACTACATTAAAATCCGTTGAGTAGTTTAAAAGCTCTAAGGTAACAGACAGCGGAAGCGACTTCATTTTATACTATGTAAAGATTAGTTAGTAATTTTAAGTGAAATCCATATATTTACCTACGATATGTAAACAAATTGTTCGTTTTAAATGAAATGAAATGTAACCGTAAGACGTAATCTAATCCCATGCTTTGGTTATTTTTGAACATTAAAATTGGAACCGGGTCAGATTTGTCGTATGGAATTGGAAACTATGTAGTTATGTACCTAGGCCTAGCAAACTTGTTATACCTAATACTATGTAGTCAGTGATTGTGTAATCCGCCAAATCTCAGCTATAATATAATACGGAAGACCTGCAAATGCACACAACACTTGCCCTGAATATTTGCCTCGATCGCGTTAGTAGTAGGTGCTCTGTTATTCATCTCTGGAATTCCTTCGTCCGACCATCTCGGAGTCACTTCACCGCGTATGGAAGAATGCGAAATAAACACAATACTGTCATTCTTGAAATATTTGGGTCCAATTACAAATCCGAATCCAGCTGTACACCTAAACGATTGCGGCGGGTACTTGTTGAATCACGTACCGGTTCTGCTTGATTCACTTACGGAGAAATTGAAAAATATGAAATGATTTGACATTATCAGGTAGCGAGTGATATAAAGTGCTAATGACTGCCACATTAGCACATAAAGTAGATAAAGACGTGGGGTCCGTTAACCGGCATTCTAGATGTGTCTGCGCTGCAGACGGCGCGAGGGTCAGAGTAACGTAACCCGCTGGTCCAGTCTAGTGCACGTAGGTGATTACTCTGACGATGCTTATCAGACAACGTTTTATCTCTAGATAATGTGAATTAATAATTAACACTATTTGTACTAAAAACGGGATATTTACCATATACACAAATACATATAGTACAAATAGTGTTAATAACCATGATAGTTTCAAAAGTTATAATTAATAATTAAGTTGATAGAAATATTTTATTTGGATATAGGAAGTAAGTATTTAAAGTTTAGAAAATGAAAAGCTAATCCGGAAGTCCAATAAGAATACCAATACGCTCAACCATATCAAAAAGTTTATTGCCACATTTATTTTATATTAAATTATGGGCCATATAACCAAGTAAGATTCCTAATGCTCTTCTATTAATTAAAAAATCTGTCGAAATTGATTAACATAAATTAGCACAGCTTTTAAATAATGATGTCCGTAAATCATCAGACAGAAGGCAGCATCATTAGTGAATGTGCAACGTCTGGTCACCTTTGAGGAATCACAATGCGATTGCAGAACGCCTAACAGCTTTATTTATTGTTCCATTTTAGAATAAACCAGTACCGAGAGCTGACTAGACCGACCGCTAAGGCAACTGCACCAGCCACTTGCCAGAGTCGCCAGCCGGTGGTACTTACCCACCCACCGAAACTGAAATCACAAATACAATTTGTGTTATTAGGATAAAAATGAATCGTGCCCATATTAGTCCTGAAACATCAACTTGAAATGAGTGTTTATTCAGCGTAATACGCCTGTTATATCACAAAGATTACGTTTCAAGATCTGGGACAGAGATATATCAGAGGCCACTTGAAAATCATTGAACGCACAGCTTTTACTACGAGACACTGTCAATGGCCTGGGAAAGGACAAACAAGTAAATTACACTATTGTAGTCAGTTGGCATGCTGCTGGTATGCCGACCGCCGAGTAGACCACTCGATACTCGATCGACCTTGCGAGAATGTGGAAGGCTTAGCCAACAGTACATTAAATGATAACACTATCAGATATCGGCTATTTCGCAGATAAAACTGCTTTGGCAATGAATAATACGCAATACCGTAAGTTTACACTTTCAAATGTCAATGGTAAATACGCGAATGCCTCGCCTATTGGACGCATATTATGTGTTCTATCTAACCCATACAATCCATTGTCATTCCATATCGTACGCGATATCACCAAGTATATGAATGTTGGTGAGCGATTTCACCTCGATATGGTCACCACATTCCTTATTAGATGTGGGTGGCCTCTCTATCGATACCCCAAATATGTAAACAATACTCCATTGAACATAGGATGCAACTTTCAAAGCCTACGTACATTTCGCTTAAGCAATTGTATCAACCAGTAGAGTTGTCATCAAACTGTTTGATATATTATATGAGTGTTTAGAGAGAGATGTTGGTCGGATCACATAAGGCAGAGGCGCGGGAGTGCGGTTATCATGCGTTCCGCTCTGATTGTGAGTGTCAGCTCCGCCCGCGCCCGGCCGCGGCCACCGTCAGCATCACTCGCTGCACCACTCACTACTCACTATTCTGTGGTCGTGCTAATAGGTCTTTACCTATGAAATTGCCGTTCTTCAGTACTGGTAATTTCAAATAGAAAAAAAGTTTTGAATGACTTTGTATTCTAAATTAAAATTAATTTTGTTTTATAAACATGACATTCTTTTTACAAACTCAGACTTTTGTTTATTGAATAGCGTTGTATTTGCATTACATTTGAACATTTTTCGTCATAATGGATACTTTAAAAATTCGTGTAATTATGGAATATGAGTTCCGTCGTGGCACCAACGCGACACAAACAGCACGTAACATCAAAAACGTTTACGGTGAGAACTGTACAAACGAACGCACAACCCGTTATTGGTTTTCCCGGTTCCATTCTGGAAATTTTGACTTGAAAAATGAAGTTCGTGGTCGTCCGGAGACTTTGGTCAACAATGATGAATTAAAGGCGATTGTGGAAGCTGACGAAACCCAATCTACAGCAGAGCTAGCAGCAGCTTTTGATGTTAGCATCAAAACAATTTTGATCCATTTGCGACAAATAGGTAAGGTAAAAAAACTTGATAGATGGATGCCCCACGAACTTAACGATCGCCAGCGCAACGTACGCGTCGAGACCTGCCTCGCGCTGCTCAATAGGCAAAGAAATGAAGGAATTTTGAACCGAATTGTTACGTGCGATGAAAAATGGGTTCTGTTCGACAATCGAAAGCGCTCAGCAAGTTGGTTAGATCCTGGTTCAGCACCAAAGCAATGCCCTAAACCAAAAATGACCCCTAAAAAGGTGATGGTTATTATGGGTGGTCTAGTGCGGGTGTGATTCACCACAGCTTTTTACAAAACGGCATGAGCATTACTGCAGATGTGTACTGTGAAGAACTGGAGACAATGATGGAGAATGCTGTGAATGGATGATGCTTGCACATCGGCAACCAGCTTTGGTCAATCGGTCGTCCCCACTGCTCCTTCACGACAACGCGCGACCCCATACTGCACAACAGATAGTCTCCAAGCTGCAAAAGCTGGGGTTGTAAGCTCTCCCTCATCCGCCATACTCACTAGACCTTGCACCTACTGACTATTACTTTTTCCAAAATTTAGATAACTCTTTAGTGGGTAAAAAATTCAATTCCCGAGAGGCAGTACAAAATGCCTTGAAGAGTTTGTTGCCTCCCGTTCAGCTGATTTTTACAAGAAGGGCATCAATAAACTGCCAATGCGTTGGCAAAGATGCGTCGATTGCATGGGGGATTACTTTGAATAACAGAAATAAAAAAGTTTAAACAAATAAGTACTTTCACTTATTCCATACGAAACGGCAATTTCATGGGTAAAGACCTAATATCTTACTCCACCATAAACTTGTTTCTTACTTTGCACTTTGCTGAAGGCAGTTCTCCACTCCCCTCGAGACCTTCAATTAATTGAGACCTTTACTTTGACAAATCCAGATATCGATTTGGTTAAAACATTTCGATTTCAAAAACAAAAGGCTGAATTCAATTTAACTTGAACATGCAAACAATCGTTCAAATTGTGCACTAGATCTGATTTTATTAATTAAATTCATATTTACAGTTCTGAATTCTAGTTCGCCTCGTTATGCTGTCTTTCATTTGGAGGAGGCATTTACGTCAACTAATAGATGTTCTTCGAATTAATTGCAATGTGGACTCATTTCAAATGCCTTAGAAATTCAAACGTGTCATTTGCAATTAATTATAAGCATTCTCAAATGCCGAACTTTGTCTAAAATTATAGTAAATTAATAAAAGAGCAGTTTTGTCATGTAATGTAATGTTGTAATCGCAATAGCTCCATCTGATGTCAACGGCATGCGTCGTGTGTGGTTAACGAGCAGTACGCCATGCCACACGCGCGGGACCGATGGCTGCCGGCTTCGGATGAAGTAATGGAAGGCCAGACGATGTTTGCAAGATATATGTAACGTCTCGTCTATCATCATTGTCATCAAGTTCCATTAGCAGGTGTTGTGGCAACCTTCAATTGAGGGAACTGACACCGTCTCATATTTTTAACACTAAATTTAGCGTGCTTAAAATTATTTATTTAGAGTGATTTATGTTGTTAATTCCATGTCACCGCCATGTTTGAAAAGTCTCTACCAAACTTGATTCACTTTAAATAAACAGCTTCTCTGCCTTTAATTCGTGCACTGTTTATACAATAATAAATCTATATATATCAAAATCAATTGCTGTTCGTTAGTCTAGCTAAAACTCAAAAATGTCTTGTTTTGACTGATTTTGATTAAATTTTGTGTGTGTTTGAATGGGTCTCTGGATGGTTTAGAATGACAAATGTACCCGTAGTTGGTGCCGGTAGGTTGTCGAGATTTGCGGGCATACAACTATTATACCATAATACAGATGACCGAGGAGTATAATCTGCCTCTATTTAGATGACGAAAACTCAACCTGTATAGGCAGGCTAATACAGGTTGATTCACCCACAGGATAATATAAGGCTGGAATGGAAGTTTTTTGTAAATATGAAGGTGGTACGAATTTTCATTAGGTCTTCTATTACAATGTTTCGTTTAATCCAGTTATAATTAATCACCCATCCTGTATATTGCTTCCGTAATTGTGGCCTGGCCCACAAACTGGTCCGTTTACTACGTCGCCGCGTCGGTCGTTAACGAGTGGTCTATAGGTCGTTTCTCTTCCTGTCAAACGAGCATCGATTGTAAACCGACGGTCAAAAGGCCAACAAGGCCACTTTTAAATTATACTTGCAAATTGAGACCTAGAGTAGATATATAGTTTGCTACCACAAAAAATGTTAACTCGAAGAACTGACGGCCGTTGTGGCAAAAAGGTTCTCGAGTGGAGAACACGGGAGCCGTGCAGGTGCCATGTTGCACAAGATCGATCGCTCTGGAAATCTATGGGAACTATGTTCAGCAGTGGTATGGCTGATATTATGATGATATTCTTCATCTCGTACTGAAGTGTTATTTTATGAAGCTACTCGCGGCCAAAAGAGGCCCACTTACAACTACCTAGAAATTAAATAACCCGTTATTTGGAGTAAACCGTCTAACGTTTGCAAATCATCGTTATAACTAAGTCAAGTTGAATAGTCTATTGAAGTGGTCGATACTTTGTCTGGGGAATCTGTGGAGCAAATTGTAATAAACTATCTGATAGGAGAAACGATTTGAATAACTTTCGATTCAATATGAATCGAATACTTGAGCTGGAATTTTCGGAAAGAGGTTTTTGAACTCCTAGTAATCAATAACGTTTGCTTGTATTACTGCTAATTGTTTACCAATTTTCTCTCGGACGCCAAAATGAACAGTTAAACCAAAGGCTTTCATATGTGTCAGCAAATAGTATTTGAAACATTCTTCCGCGTGTCCGTGATGTCTGAGCGTGACAATGGTGAGCGATCGGCGGAACGACTCGATCCGTAAAGTAAACACACCGTCGCGCGTCGTAACGGCGCCCGAGCACCCGACACTGCTGCAGCTGATATCTCATCGTAACGACATCTGAGGAATCGCAATTATAATTACGTGTCCCACCCGTTATGTCAAGTTTAATCTTTTAAAAATCGTTTAAACTCTCAATCGCGACATTCTTGCGCCATGTTTCACAAACGAAAACATTGATCTTGAAACTGATTAAGCTATTCTTGTTTTAACGATCCAAATTATGTCTATGACAATAGTATCTGATTACGTTTTTATACGGTTCTAGCTTGTCCATTAAACGACTAATATTTCACGTGAATGAACGGAATTTCCCCAAAAACTCGTAATTCTTAATTGACCCAAACCCGTAATGAGTTATTAATAGCCCGAACGTGTACTCCAGGAAAGAGGGAGAAAATAAATACTCAATTTCCTAAGCGATCTATTTTATAAGGTAATGCGATAGCAACGGAAGCCGCAGCTCGATGATTTAGAGCTCGCTTAATTCGCCAACAAAATTAATCGTTTACTTTCTCTTCTCGTTTGAAACGTACACTTATTTTAACAAGATTTTATGGTAATTAGATACGGCGTGATGACGCGTCGGCCGCTTGCTGGAGATAAGGAGCCGGTCTGTTATTGAGTACTATTGTTTATACGAGTATTGCACTCATTTACACCATCATCGCTTAAAACTCTTGATACCAACGCCGACGACAAATCTCAAACCAACAAACATTTTACGCCTCGTAAGATGATGGATCCCAATTTATGTCATCCACATTATAGTACTGCCCCACAGGACTGGAATTACTGATAACGACCTAAGGGAGCGGCTCAAGACCTATCACTGATGAGTCGAAATGTTACAAATACATAAGTGACCTGCATGCAATTCCAAGGGCCCATTATGGAACCCTCATTATTACGCAAAGCAGCCAGTTTTAGCTCTGTAACACGATAGTACACAATATGTTCCGCAGCATGTGGTCTAGTGGTGCGATGACTAAGCTGGAAGGATCGTGTTGCAGCGGTTTGCGGGTTCGATAGCTATGGACGGTTACACATCACGGTACGAACCGCAGGTGACTGAGTAAACAAGCACGTGATAACCGTCCACCTGATCGAATCTATAGACCGTGACCGAAATACTGCGATACATGATAAACATAATCTCATGCAAATGTAATTCTAATAAAATACATTTCTGATCAATCAATCGAAACAAACCGTACTTTTGAGTAGATTCGAAACACCTTGTTTTATTTACAAAACTATGCATAACATTTACAAACATTTCCTTATCAAAAGAGTCGTGCTAAAACAAAGCGGACTCGGCTCGGCTTGGGCGTTTATTGATCCTAAGCTAAGTACAGTTTCATTGAAAAGCATATCTGCCGTTTTGGCAAATACGGCTTTAGGCTCGGGTGTGAAAAACAAAAATCGCACAGCAAATACCGCAGACGTATTCAGGGTCGATGCAGTAGCCAGACAGTGGTCCCCTGTCCCCTGCCGACGCTCCCCTCAGGGCCGACGACGAAGGGAAAGCTGTGAATCACTCCCACACACCACGCACGAGCTATTGATAAGGATATCAAATAATAGCGCTGACTGCATGCGTTTTATGATCGTATCGTTTTTTACATTCTTTCGGGTTAACTATTCATAAAATACAAATATTAATGTAACATCGATTGTTGACTAATATTAAAATGTTTACTATACCAACGCCAACAGAAGTTACGTAAACGCTGAGTGATTAACGACAAGTCAAAATCACCTCAGAACGTTATTATTGCACGACGTCAAAAATAATTCGATACACATATTGTATCAAATTACTTACCGCTGAATGCTTAGAACAATTAGTGATTGAACAGCTTATTATAGACGCTAAGTATCAGATAGTAATCAAATATAATTCTCAGGATTAAATATATCGGTCAGTCGGTAGTAACCGCGAGTCGTCGAGCACGCGAGGCGCGGGGCGCGGGGCTCGCACGTGCTCAATCACATGTACATGAGACTGTTGTTCTTGTAAACATACAGCTCTTATAAAAATATCGCAGAACCATATAAGAGCAAGTGGGGCGAAGGATCACTATAGTAGGTAAATACCTATTATGTTGTTTTCCGTGACCTATCTACGAGTACCTACATGTTGGCACGAGTGGACCCATAGCCTGATTAATTTAATTTAATTGAAAACAAATCTACTTCGCTGAGAGAGATGTATAGGGAAGTGTAGAGAATTTAGAATAAACACTACACACACTAAGTAAACAAAATTCCATCGCGCTTAAACTTTTTATCACATACGATTAAATGCTGGAAATTTCACATAGAACTATCTAGCCCCAAACAAATTAGTACTTTGGGATAATGATAGTGATAGCAGGGGCTCATCGAGACATCTTCTAGCAAACTAACACACCCGGGGTTGTTGTGTTGGATTGGAATCGTTGGAACCAAGCTGGCAGTCATCATTTCAAGGAGTTCGGGGCAGGTTAGAAGGGGGTCGTGCACAGTACAACCCAATGCGGGACGTCAGTACACAATTCCCCCACACTAAAATTGAGAATATCCAAGGAGCAATATATAATTCGATACACGATTATTGACACTGTATTAAGATATCCAAATAATTTCGCTATTACAGCGCAGCGCGATAAACACGACATTATCCTGGGCTTACGATATAAAAAGATAAACGCGAAACGTGCTTGCTTCTGCCTGGATACGGACCCTGATGAAAGTATTCGCAAGGTGCAAATATCTTGTACGCTTTGCTTCGTCATCATCGTCATATCAGCCGTAGGACGTCCACTGCTTAACATTAGCCTCCCCCATAGATTTCCAGGTTTCCGAAGTTGTGCCTTCACCCGACTCGCAGCAACCTTTGCCAGGTCGTGTTTCCACGTAGTGTGGAGTGGACTCCAGAACCGTTCTACCCCAACTATGAACTCAATAAACTTTGCAGCCAATATCTTGGTTAAGTGGTGCATATATAACTACACACAGGTACCTACTACATAGCTAAATATAAAGTGTTTTAAACGACTTATCAAATGAAGCGATAAGCTTCAATAATCAACTGTTAACTCTCTTATCTCGCTGTAAAAATAATAATATTTGCTTGAAGTTGAACACTCAATATTATATTTATTCCGACCTGCTTAGAGCAGTTTGCGGTTGCTGATAATTATATGAATTATTACTATGTTCTGCCCCTGGTTTTGCTCCCGTTGTTTCAGAATAAAATAGTCGGTGTCATTTCAGGTCACGAACTGTTCACAACACACAAATTGTCGTCGTGACTATAATATTAGTATTATATGTAGAGTATGTATATTGGCTTTTCCTTATTGACACGTTTTAAATAAATGGTAATGTATGGCTGGTGTCTTACTTACTATATTTAGTAAATTATACATAAACTAAATATTTTCCGTGTATTAAACTCACTATATTTATGCAAAGGTTTTTTATAACCCGCGACGCAAAAAGGAGTGTTTTAAGTTTGACGCCTATTCCTGTCTGTCTGTCTGTCTGTGGCATCGCAGTTCCCAAACGGATGGACCGATTCGGACGCGGTGGGCAAAAGCCTCCCCACATTTTTTCCAGTCACTTATTTCCAGCGTCAAGATGGCCCGATCTGCTCGGAAGTTATTAAGTTCGTCCCTCCATCTTTTTCTTGGTCTACCGCGCCGTCTTCGGGTGGCGTCAGGGTTCCACTCGGTGGTCAGCTTAGCCCACTGATCATCCGTCATACGGCAAACATGACCAGCCCAGTCCCATTTGAGCTTGGCGGCTTTCGTAGCCACATCGGCGATTTGTGTTCGTGAGCGCGGCTCGGTGTTGCGTGTGCGGTCAATACGCTTGACTCCGAGATTGCTGCGCTCCATCGCACGTTAGCAAACCTTGAGTTTATACTTTTGGATGTTGGTCAAAGACCAGGTCTGCCCACCATAAGTAAGAACGGGGAGGATGCATACGTCAATCAACGTTCGCTTGAGTGAAAGAGGAGGGTCACCTTTCATCAAATCTCCCATGGACCAACAGCTCCTCTAGACTCCAGGCATTATCGGTTCGCCGAGAGATTTCGTTATCTTGCCTGAAGTCGAAGGAGACTATTTGGCCTAGGTAGATGTACTCTTGGACGTATGCTAGCTGTTTTCCATCCACCGTTACTCTGGTTTCAACGCTGTTAGTCATAACCTTGGTCTTTGTCCTGTTTATACCTAATCCAATCTCAAGGCTTGCGATGCTAAGGTTTTGTAGCATTCTTTGTAGCTCTGAAGCCAAAGAGGAACAAAGGACAATGTCGTCAGCAAAGCGGAGGTTGGTTAACCTCACTTCGCCGCCGTCAACTCCCTTCCCTTACCTTACCTTAGCCTGCCGCCAGGTTTTTGAACACCTCCTCAAGGGTACTTGTCAATAGTTTAAGGGAAATGGGTCTCCTTATTTCACCCCTTTGGTAATTCTAAATGATGGTCCTGACGAATTTAATTTTATTGCATTTGTACCTACTGTACTGTAACTGTAGATTTGACGAATGAGTTTTATCTATGTTGGGTGAATAAGTTGATATTATTATTCATAGTCATACTCTTTATTTAAACCGTAGGAACACTTGGTTTCGTCAATCATAGTACTTAATTAATTAAATGTATTTATCTAAGTGCCAGTTCATTGCGCCATAATATTGGAGGTGCCAGGTATTATTAGGTACTCCTCTTATTATTATTATTTTTTCATACTACAGCAATGCACTATGGAAGACATGGAACATGCATATGTATTGCCTCGTAAATCACGCACTTTACAAATGTGCCCAACGATACACTGTCCTGCGTCCATCAACTTGAGGCATAAAGGTGTAAAGCTTCATGTGCTTGTAATTTTACCAGAAATCATACCCTTCATACCGAAACACACTAATGCTGCTTGGTGGCAGAAATAGGTATGGTGGCAGTACTTCCCCGGGTGAGCCCTTTCACACGTTACTCTACTACTCTTGATTTCTCTTATTATGCCATTCCCTCCGATCAAAGAAGGTGTGAAGGGCAAAGAAAAGACAGGCTTTTTGAGGCTCCAACCTCCTTGAGTCCTGAATATACACAGAACAACATCTCCAGACTACAAGTATTTTGTGCCACTAGAGTTCATTCCCTGGAACCCTGACATCATAACAATGGTACATTTATAGGAAACGATGATTCACCCAGCGCCAGCGGACGAATCGCTCTTTCTTTATCGCTTCCGGAATCCCGCGCGCGGCCAACAATCCACAATCATATTTTATTGCAGATCCTCTTGTTTAACAAAATTATGAACAAAGAGTTGTGTGCAAATAAAATATATCAACATTGCTTCTTCTAACCCGATGCGTTCCATTGAGCCCCATACAACGATAAATCTTTTTCTGTGCGACAAACACCCGCCATTGATTTTGAAGCGAAGTCCGTCTACTAACTTGTTTATTATCTGTTCGACATCAACATATCATTTCACGCTTCGTTATATGAAATCAAACCTTACAAGCTACATCTAATCTGTCGTCTCGATCCAACAAAGTCGTGTACAACTCGTCTCGGCAGCATGCACGCACACATGCATTGAAACAGAGGGCACACAGGTTCATTTCCCTTGACACTGGTCGCGCCACAGCTTGCGGAGCAGTCACTACGCGTCTGACCGGATTCCTCGCTCGTTTAGGAAACCCACTGCAGTGTGAAAGAAATGATTTCTATACGGCATTCCGTCGGGAAATTCTCACGGGCTCCCTTCGCCGCGTTTGTTTAGCGAATGTTCCCTACTTGGGCTTGCTAGTCGAGAGCTGGTTTACACCGGATAGACATTATTAGTACAGGTTTTAAAAGAGATTCCTATAATCAAATCCATAGGAGCCCTCCTAGCACGGCAATTAGATGCATGCAACATTGTTAAACGTGTCTCGTTTCCTAAGTCTTGTGAGTAATAAGATCTATCTGGCTTACACATTACATAAGCGTATTTCCAAAATGCCATCCACAATTTCTCTTTGAATTAAATCAGAATTAATTCCTAAGAGCGGACGAAATAAACTCGTGCCTCGAACCACTATTATCTCTCGTGAAACGTGTCATGTAAAACTGTCGTCGACTCTACGCGTACTTATAAACTCACACCTGTTTCCGATACTTAGAGTAGGTTTGATCTATTTTCCAGGCTGGCGAGCCGGGTGTAGTGGTGCTCCGGCCCGAGGCGCTGGCGGCGGACGCGGACTCGGACACGGATGAGCTGGACACGGACGGCGGCGGCGCGCCCGAGCCGTGTGACGTGCGCTTCGTCAACGACAACATACTCATCAACGGCAAGTCCTCCATGCCCGGGAAACCTAATAAGGACCGGATCGCTAAGGTGCGTGTTGTGTGCCCCTGGAGTCGGGAGCTTATAGGCCACGCTTAAATCCTTAACGTTGTGGTGAAGACTGTCCTTTTTTATTAGATCTACTCTCAGTGATTCTCAATCAGCTTTAAGCGTTGTTAAAGTATCATACAAAGCAGCGAAGATGCAGATTTCTGAGAGAACACTATTTTTGAAGTTTCGCCTAGAAATGGAAAACTACAACAGAGAATGGTTGACGGGGATGTAAGACTGTAAGCCCTTATCTGGCATGTCTCAGGTTTAGCAGTGCAGTGTGAGCGCAGGGGCGCGGGGCGCGGGGCGGGGCGGCGGGCGCGCGCGTGGCCCGACGAGGCGCGACTGTCGTTATGTCAACCGCATTAGTGCACTTACCTCACACTATCTATCGCACTGGCTGGTCTTCGTGATTCATGTGTTTACTATTTGTTTGTTCTTACAATTTTATAATCGCCTCTATTACTCCCGTTACTTGTAATTTGAATTAAAAGACTAACTTACTTGATTGTACAATTTGTCTTGTTGGTTGTACATTTCATGGCACTAGTTTATTAGTCAAAGACTATTAATCTTTTTTTGTTTTTTGTGAGACTCGCGAGATCTCAGTTCGGAGTGAACCACTAGTAATATTATAGTCACATAGTCCTGCCTGACCCCTGACTAGCAGTACAGTGCCACGAACCAGCGATGGTGTCGAGAACATTACAGTGGCTCAGTGTTCAATAAAAGTTAAACCAACAACATACGACGCGCTTCGGCGAGGTGGCAAGTAGCCGAGTCAGAGGGAAGAAGTTGCGTGTTCGATTCTCGTTGTGGAATAAATGTGTATAATCTGCATTTGCAAGTATTATTCACCCTCGAACAGAGTTCTAAAACACGGGCCTTAGTCTAGGGTATATTACGATTATGTCTTAACTTACTAATTTGTTATCTATTTCTTTCCAGTTGAAGTTGCAATTTGACGACTCGCTAACGCGGACATTCGAGTACCCCTCGGAGACGTCCATGAGTGAGGACTTCCCCCCCTCGTCCCCGGCCGCCCCCACGCCGCCCGCGTCCCCCGCCTGCAGCCCCGCGCCCCCCGCGCAGGACAGCGCCTCGCTCGCCGATAACACACATATTGGTAAGTATTTGAACGTTCTAGGATGGCCTGGGATGTATGGATGATATATGAGAACCAGATAACGGATAGAATATTTATAAACGTTTTTGTAGTAAATACATACTTATGTAATATACATATGGAGAAACAACCAGGCCCGGAACAAATATCTGTAGATCATGTATACATTTGAGCCGCGGCGGGAATCGAGCCAGCAACCTCCTGCGTTCAGCCGGCGTTTCTATTGTCTACCCTAAAATGTAATTTTACACTATTCTTCCATAGAGATAAAATTGTCCAGGGCGGGAATGCTAGCCCGGCTATTAGGTTAGGTGCAAGGCCTATCCTTGTATGGAATATTTTAGTATTAGAAGCGTTTCCAGATGCATATAGTAACGTATATTATTTGTTTGTATAGTGTATATCAGTGTAGTGCGACAGCGCTCGCCGCGCGCGGTGCCCGACGAGACATTTGTCTAGGCTATAGCTATGCGTACTGCGTAGACATCACTTAGCAGCATCACCGACATACTATTTCTTCACCAGAAAATAGTTGAATCACATTTTAGCGTAGAGATTAGCAACAAGACTATACAAATGATTCTATACACTACGCTAAAATGTTATTTTACTTATTCTTCTGTAAAGAAACACTGAAAAAAAATTGCCTAATTTTAATATATTATTTTTTATCCAATTTAACATTTTTTGTCATTTGGTTTTTGTCTAAATTTATATATTTTATTTTAATCTTAACTGTTGTTATTGATTTAGACATGTTTATTTAAAATTGTAAATTACTTGTACGCTGCAAGCCAAAACCTAGCGTTTATATAAAGGTAGGGGGTTTAACCCCTACCACCTAATATTGTACCTAGATTTACTAGGAATAAATGAAATACGAAACATTTTGTAGGGCTGTCATGCTAGCCCTAGCCCGGCTAAGCGGCCGAGGCATCATTACATGCACGGTCTGATGTATATGCTAAAGTAAAATTATAGTTTAGTGTAGAGGCCACGCGAGATATATCGTTATCTCACGGATGAGATTTATTCCAGAGCTAATAAGATTGAGATTAGAAACTTGTGCGTCAAAGTATGTAGTGATAGTTCATTGTAACTGTAACAAGTCTGCTAATCGATTCACATCTTCATCGGAATACTTACATCGTCTTTTTAACGATACAGATCCTTTATTCGAGAAAAATAGTACAAATTTACACTGGTCTTAATGTATACAATTTAAGCTCAATTAACATTCTACCAGATACTGTCCATTCCATGTCATAAAAATTATTAGTGAATTATTAGTTGTTCCCTACAGATAATACAAAAAAAGACAATAAAATAAAAGAAATTGGGTACATGTCCACTTATAATTAAAATATTCCGCAATGGTGTAAAAACATTTGGATGATTTGTATTTTGTAATGTTCGATCGGATTTGAAGTTCGCATTAATGCAAAAAACAAAGACGATGTTACTGTTCCAGAGTCAGCGAGTTCATTAGTAACGAGGTTACGGAATTAGACATCGTACATGTACAATAAAATCCACATGTTTTGGTTCGTTATTAAGTTTCATTAAAACGTATCTGTTATTCCCATTTTATTATTATCTATACTAATATAAGTAATATAATATATAATATAATAAAGTTTGTAGTTAGGGGGTAATCTCAGAAAATACTCAAAAAATTTACTATTTCTATTTCTCTCTCTCTCTCTCTCTCTCTCTCTCTCTTTTACTAGAATAATAATTGCAAGTATCAGTATATGATGTGAATCTGTTAGATGTGCTTTACAAAATACTTTATAAAATAGTGAATAATATTATTAAGTCTAATTGCAAGATGTAAAAGGCTGACATATACGCGAGCGACGCAATGCCATTTTTAAATTATAAATTAAAGAAAAAACCTATCAGTAGTTCGACCAACCGGAGTAACAACCACGTTTGCGGTAGAGGAATACAATGCGTTCTGTTACAAACTGCCGAATTCTCTTAACATTGATGATTCACCAGCCAATTTGGTTTTAGTTAGGGTTTGTACTAGTAGAGTAGAGTATAAGCTAAGCTGTGTAGTGCCGCTAGTGTAACCCTTCCCCCCCCCCCCTTCTCCCCGCAGCGTCGGCGGCGCTGAGTCGCTACACGCCGAGCAAGACCTGCGCGGCCGCCTTCCAACTCGGACTCACCAACCCACACGGTGAGACTCACATACATAATATTCATTATCTATTTAGGTGAATATTGTACGAACTGCAATAATGGTCTGACCAAGCAATAGCCCACGAGTGAACCCGCGACTTTTATACCTTAGTACCTTAATACAAATCTGAGAGCAGTACGGCGCTGTGGGATGCAGTCAGGCAGTTCGTCTCTCGTACTGGGGTAGAGTCTGATGTTTGTAGAGGGTGTAAATTCTTTCTCCGTTAGAGTATTACAATATACCGCGCAGTAGACTGTATTTTTTCCCCCGACGCAAAGAGCGGTGTTATAACTTTGACGCATATGTCTGTCTGTGGCGGTTTTTTTTTAAATACAAAGTTTACTTAACCCTGATAGTTCTGACGAGTAGCTACGTGTGACGGTCACCCGATCCGAATGATCACCACTTTTCCTTTTTACGGGTTTTTGTAAATGGTCTCCAGCGGGCGCGGTGAACGGCGCGTGCTCGGAGGCGGATGGTGCGGGTGCGGAGGGGCAGGCGCAGGTGGGCGAGGCGGAGGTGGAGGCGGATGCGGACGCGCGGCCGTGCGGCGCGGACGCGGCCAAGTCGTGGAGCGATGCACGGCAACAACACACGGACCTGCTGTTCTAGTCATGCAGCGAGAGGTAACAGTCATTGTACGCTTGCGCGGACCAGAGGCGCTTCGAGGCTCGAACACTGATGTAACCGTGCCGTCCGACCACCGTGTGCCTTCCTGATCCTCAATAGGCCATCGAACTGTAATTAGATGTTGTTTTCATAAACTAGTGGTTCCCCGAACTGAGATCTCGCGCCGCGAACCTTACAAAATAAGTATTATTCTTAGGGCGATTTGCACAACGATGCCTAAACTTATTTAGTGGCTAAATATGATTTAAGGAGTTGTCAAATCATACAAATACGACAAATTTAAACATGTTTAGTTGCTAAATACGTTTAGTGATCTATGTCCATGCCGGCCTTAATCTTTAACTAATAATTTAATGCCACAACATGCATATCCAACCTACTTGACCTACAGTTTCATTCAAATTAAGAGGTAGCGGGGGTTCTTGTTAATTGGTTATTGTTTTGTTGGGGTACAAATTGCAGTTATTCTGGATTTCAGACTTTTGCCTATATTTGTGTCACTTAAGCTACACATATACCAAATTACAGCACTGTGGGGTCACTGGTGTACCCTGTGAATTTTGTCAAAGTTTTGTTTTTATTATGGCTAATAACTCAAAAACTACACGGATTAAACTAAAAATAAAAACGAGTTTCAAATGTCCTAATACCTTAAAAACCTTTAAATGTCCTGTACCTTTCATTTGATGTCCTATTTGACGTAATAGTCTTTTTTTGATTTTTTTTAACCCTCTAACCCCAATTACTCAACAACTCCCCAACATTTTTAGCTCATTTAGTCACACCAAAATTGTGCCATCACTACCTACCTATGTATCAAATTTCACGATGATCGGATCACCGCTTCGAAAGTTATCCTCGGACAAACAAACATACATACATACAACGCCAATTTGCCCAAGTTGATTTGGAGATCTCGCTTCGCTCGATCAATAAATAGATCTAGAAATATTTTCAAGTCCAAATAATTTGAGAATCTGAGCATAGGTTAGTTCTTAGCGAGACCTGTTGTTTCCAGCCAAGCGGTCGGAGATCACCCCTTTTCTTTGGCGGAAACCTTTCATCCTATGGGCGGACCATAAACGCAAAAAAAATCCTATCAAATAAGTTGCACGTGTCGGGACGTGTCCCCATACCGATATTACCCATACCCACAGTACTAAATTGCACTAAATTGAGGCGCTAAATCAGGGATTTCAGAGTTTGCTGTTGACACTTTGTCTAATTAGCTTGGTAACTCTGTATAAACGCGAAATTTGAGCATAAAATAACTCTCTCGTTGCATTTCCAAACATCAAAAATTAGGGCTCGCCGTGGACGCAGCTCGCGGCCAGCTCCATTTTAATACATAAAAAGATAATTGATTTAGACTGGGTCTTAACATCAGGTGGATATGTTTGCTCCATCTCCAGGGTTAGTCTAATGAGTGTGCAACAGGCTAAGTTTCTATACACTTGTATTCAGAGTGTTTTCATTTAGTGCACTGAATTTAGCAATGTATAATGAATCCATTGACAAAGTATAATGTGCAGGATTTGCGTTTCCGCTGTGCGGGGAATAAATGAATAAAGTGGTGCTTGATCTGTTTCAGGTGAAGCGAGCCGAGGAGAAGACGCGGAGACCGAACCGCGCCCTCGAATCAACAATCACTGCACACCGAGCTATTCCCTCGAAGCATTTACTCGAGTCACGATGAAGTTCAGACTGTATGCCAAATTGTGGTGATGTTGTGAAGTTTTATAGAAACGGAAGGATTCCTAGACGTGCCTACAGCTGCCATGATGACGCATACTCTAACACAATGTACTGTACACGAATGCACTAATAAGTGGAGGGTTCGCTCCAAATATACTTCTTTTTGTAAATAATCTGCAAATAAATCGATTTGATGGCGCGAAACTGCGAACAGCTTGTGATTGCGACCGACGAGATAAATAAGAATATTTTATATGACTAATTTAAACAATTGATCTCTGTTTGTGCAGATTTTTCAGTATATTTTTGAGTAAACTTTCCTTATTCAGAGCATTCCTTAGTTGGTAATGTATTATTAGAACCGCTCAAGTGCTGCATCTCCCCCAGAGCAAAGACAACCGAGTCGCAGCAGGGCCTTGCGTCCGTTTGCATCAACCGGCGCTACTCGCAGTAGACTGACTACCTGATAACGATCGTAAGATTAGAATGTACACTGCGGCTGCAGGAGACGGTGTGCGAGGTGCAAGCCGCTCATTACATTAGCTTTACAATATACTTAGTACTTATACTCGTTCATTCCTATTTCTACTGATTTTGATACATTTTTGAGCGTTTTACACGTTATACGAAAAATTATATTCCAATTAATCTATCTAATGATTTATTCGATGTCGACGTAGAAAACTATGTAATCGCTGTGCCTTCGACGAGTTAGCGCACGCCGAGCCACCTCGGAACTAGGCGAGAGCTGGCTCCGAGGGAGCATTTACCGCGGAGACCGGCCGCGAGGGAGCGCTAACACGAAACTGCTTTCATTTATATAATTGTCAACCTTATTAAAGGGTTGCAGAGTCGAGTTTGAATAAACATGTCTTTAAAGTATGCGCTCCCTCGCGTTGCGGACTATAGTCTAGTGTATAATAGTTATAGTTTAGCTGTTGTGTTGCGGGCGCGCTGCGCTGCGCTGCGCCGTGCTGCGCCGTGCTGCGCCGTGCTCCGCGAGCGACACCGGCGCGCCCGCGCCGCGCGTGAGCCGCAGTCACACCGACCTGTCGGTATGCAATACACGAGACAGGATGCGAAGCGGGAGCGGTGTGACTCGGCCGACACTTGCCAATGCCTAGTTATATTTTACACATATTATGACATTTATGTTTCGTTATAGTTTTATATTATGAAATAATGTAATTTATGTAGTTTTATTTATTGTGAAGCGGAGAGGCGGGCGCGGGCGGCGCCGGCGTGCCGTACGGTCCGCAGCGGAGCAGAGTGCTTCCGATGTACCTACTATGGAACCAAAAATGTGTGTAGATAAGCGTTCGCCCGCGCCCGCGCCGTCGCGAACGCCTGACAAACATACAGACAAAAGCCTGACAAAAGGCAGTCGTAATTATGTATTTTGTATGACCGAATATGTTCGTGATTACGTAAATTGCTGTCGATTTTCACGTTAGTTCACGATATGATTTAGTATGCGAATCGATGAACGCTATCTCAAATGGCTAACCGTCGGATGGGCGAGCGGTCGAAGTTGCCCGTCGGTAGCGTACATGTTGTGATGTCCTCGTGTTGGGTACAAACTAGCTGCGAGCTTAATCGATGCGATGCGTCTTACTTTATATATATATATCTCCTCTATTAGTATCGATGCTACAATGCCAATAAAATAATATCAAAACGATCAACTGTTTTATTTACAAATCCAAAAATATAAAGAGAACACAGTATGTAGGTTTCACAACTTGAAACATTTCACATATCTTAGAGATTTACAAAGATTGAGCCGAATGTTGCCTGCTTTAGTACTGTACTTTAGTAGTGTGTGTAGGAATTCCAATCCGACCGGATTTCCATCAATCAGGCCGGGTCCGGACGGATCCGGCTGGATCGAAAAATCAACTTTATTATGACTAATTTTAAAAAAAGAAAAAAAAACTTTGAATGTTAAAACAAATTAAAATCTCAAAAAAAGAGTGCCTTTATCTTTAACGTAACGTAAGTGGTGGTTCAGTCTTCTTAATAAAATTTCAAAGATAAAGTAGACATCAATATCATTAATCAAAATTATAAAATTAAACATTACATAATAATTAACCTTTTCTGAGATCACAATAATGTAAATAATTAGCTATTGAGATTGCTATGCAGTTCTATTCTTATACTACGTGTATTGTTATGTACGACATTAATTTAAAACACACATCCGAAATCGTATTAACTGTAGAGGTGGGTTTAATACCGGTAGCTTGAATGTTTATCCAGTAATCGATACATTTCCAATAAGCAATTTTTAACGTGAATCGGCGGCGCCTTAACGACGATGCCGCGACGCTTACGACCGGCGGGAAGCGCCGGTTCCGCTCCACGTTCTCCCCGACACGCAGTGCTGTACGTACTCCAGCGTACGCGAGAGGAAGCCAATCGCGATCCCCGCAAGGTCGCCGGGCGGCAGCCCCGCCGTCTCCAGCGCCCTGAATACGCGGTGAGCCACCAGCGCGGCGCGGTCGCTCGGCTTCTTCACGACGGCGCGCGTCCATGGTACTGGTTGCCGTTGCGCGCTTCCTCGCCGCCATCGAAACACGCAGCAGAAGCGCGTGAGGTTGCGCATGAAATGGCAGTCGATGCAGATCTGGTCGATCAGCTGGCGCACGTTGAGCTCGGCACGGATGGCGGAGGCGGTGCTGCTGACCATCGCGCCGGCGACCACGCGCTGTCGCTGAGAGCCCGCCAGCAATGTGGCCGCGTGCTCGAACACAGTGCAGGGCGCCTCGATGGGGGTGTGATCCCAGGCGCGCGCTGCACGGTGTCGTACGAGACGACAACGTGTCGGTCGTCGGTAGTTTTTTTTTTTACTCCTCTTGAACCCCAATATTTCAACAACCCCTCCACATTTTTAGCTCTTTTAATTAGCCACACGAGGATTGTGCTATTACTATCTACCTATACATATTGTAACAATTTATAAAATAAAAAGAGAAAGATATATACCAGTTAGAAATATAAAGATAAAGGAATGAAAGATAGGTATGGTTTGATACATATATTAGTAAAATAGAATTCGGTAGAGCGGGTAGGTATTTACAATATTTTCTTATACTTGTGGCAAGGCAACAGAGGTTGACAATATTTCCTTGGTTTATCGATGGTAGGTAGTTAAAACTAGAGATTACAATAAAAGTGTATAAATACAGAGGTAGACAAAGGAATGTTCGCTGGAGGAGCACAGAATCTTGAGGCTTATGGCCTTACAGCATGACAAAATACACGTGGTAATTATAGTGGGTATGATTGTTACCGTTAAAATAATAAAATGGGCGCCATCTGACGAGAAGTGCGTCAGAAAATATAATAGGGTTCCTAGGGGTTCAACCCGGGTAAAAATATGGATTAAATACACCTATTATGTTGTTCCGTCGACCGTTCCTGGCGCCAGTCCGGAGAGATGATATGGTACAGAGCTAGCGACGGTAGGCTCGTAGAAAAGTCGAGGCTCCCGGAAAGTGGCGGTTTAGCTGGTCGTGCGGAGGAACCGTCAAGCCTCTTACGGCTTGGATAACACGTAGGTGATGATGAGAAGAGTCAGGTTAAACCCAAAGAAAGGGTGTAAATGTATATAAAAAGATAAAAACCAAAAAAACCGACTTCCTGTTTGGGAACAGAAAGAATACGAATTAATTTAAAGAGAACGGAATGAGACGGGGATTACACATGATAATTGAATAGGCGAGGCACTATTACTTACCAGATTTAGAAGCGTGTTGCACAGAATTTAAAAGAAAAGAGTAGATAAAAACACACTGTCGCAGCAAACTGAGAGGTTAACTTTTGTGTGGAGTAGAAAGAAGTTTCTGCTGTGGTCTTCTGGTGAGGAAAAGACTGAGGATTTTTTTTTTCGAATGGACTAATCTCGCTGTTGGCCTCTGAGGCCGTGACAGCTTAACCGAACTTTTGGCGAGCGCAGATGGCGCTCAGCCCAGTAAGTTTTTTAGGCAACTAGCGCAAGGGCACCACTAAGGTACGAGCCTCGGCTTGGGCTGTTGCCGGGGTGGGGATAGGAGAGAAACGCCCGGGTACATGTCTGTACCTCGTATAGGCGGCGACTGAAGGGACTCGTCGACCTCGCCGGCGAGGTCGGTGTTTCTGTGAAGTGTTTGCTCTGTCTGATGTAGATGTAGATTTCGTCATCCGGGTCTCCGAGAACGTGTCTCGGACGACGGAGGATTTTGTTGGCGGGCGGATCCAACGGGTAGACCGGAATGGTGTGTACCAAAGGGTTCGGATGATTAGAGGCAAGTTCATAGAACCGCTTGGAAGCGAGCTTCATGAACCTGGCTATTGATTCTAATTTCATATCGCGATGTAGGTCGTTATTGCGAAAGTACCAGGGCGAGCCTGAGGCTTTTCGCAAGAAGCGATTTTGAATAACCTGAATGGCACCAACTTTAGGAGAGTGGGCAAATACTACAGATGAGTATGTCATAATGGGGCGAATGCACGCTTTGTAAAGGGTCACCTTATTTTTAAGGGACATTTTACTTTTCGCGCCTAGAAGTGAGGACAATCGTCCTAGGGTGAACTTTGCTTGGTTGCACCTCTTAGTGATGTGCAACCTAAAGGAAAGACGCCTATCGAGGATGACACCCAGATATTTGGCTGATGGGGCCCAGCGAATGGGCTGGCCAAATAGAGAGATCGGTTTGGAAGTGAGGTTTCTCCGTGAGAAGTACACTGCTGTACTTTTCGACGGGTTTACCTCGATCCGCCACTTGCGGAACCAAATGGCTAGTGAATGAAGGGCAGCCTGCAGCCTTATACCCACCCGATCAGGATTCCGATTGGATGTGTACAAGGCTGTGTCGTCTGCGTATAGGGCTATTTCCACTTGAGGAGTGCGGGGGATATCGCTGGTGTACAGCGTGGACAGGAGGGGGCCGAGAACGGAGCCTTGAGGGACTCCTGCTCTGACTGGTCTAGGACTAGAGAGAGTGCCTTCCACGGTGTCGAAAGCTGCGACCTTGTAGGTAGTCTCGTATGATGAGCACGAGTCTGTCTGGGATTCCGAGTTTGAAAAGCTTGTAGATCAAGCCGTTGTGCCAGACTTTGTCGAAAGCTTCCGCTACGTCGAGGAAGACGGCACCATTATCTGAAGGCCAGGTACTTTGCCAATTGGAGAGGACATGCTCCGTTATGCGGAGCACCTGTTGTGGGCATGAGTGTTGGGCACGGAAGCCAAACTGCTCGTCGGGAAGGAGTTTGAACTCATTGACATGAGCCCAGAGGCGCTTCATTAGAAGACGCTCATATATCTTGCCTAGACTATTAAGTAGACTAATGGGGCGATAACTAGTTGGATCGTTTGCCTGTTTGCTGGGTTTTCGGATGCCAATGACGTTGGCTTCCTTCCAAGCATCAGGGAAGGTGCATATTTCCATAGCCGCATTGAAGATGCAGACTAGGATATGTATAAGGGGAACAGAGAACTGTTTGAGTACTCTGTTGGAAATGCCGTCGGGGCCGGAGGCTTTCTTTGGGTGTAGGGCCTTGATAGTGTCAAAGACTTCAGAGGGCTCAATCGGATCAAGTGGGGACGTAGGGGGTCGGGAGGCTAAGCGGTCAACCTCGCTGTTCACCGTATGGAGGTGAACAGGGTCGACGGGTTCGAGACTGGGCGAGCATTGAGATTCGAGGGTTTCAGCCAGGAAATCGGCTTTTTCCTCGTCTTCGAATGCTGGAGGGTGATTGGGTCGGATAAAGGGAGGCATCGGAGCGAGAGCGTCCGCTTTCATGGAGCGAGCTAACCTCCAGTAGGCGGGCCATACACCACAACTCAGGAATATTCCTCGCTTTGTGTAATAAATGCCTTGCCCTTGGCCATTTTCCCACAGTGTGGAAGGAGGCCACGGTGGTAGTCCTAAGGAAGCCAGGAAAGGACGACTATACATATCCAAAGTCGTATAGGCCCATAGGACTGCTATCGGTTCTGGGCAAGATCATGGAAAAGATGACAATGCGACGAATAAAATGGCACCTTGTACCGAAGCTTAGTACCAGACAGTACGGTTTTATGCCACAAAGGAGCACCGAAGACTCTCTCTATGACCTTATGCAGTACATTCGTAATAAACTAGAACAAAGAAAAATAATAGTCATGATCTCGTTGGACATAGAGGGAGCCTTCGATAGTGCCTGGTGGCCGGCCATTCGGGTTAGGCTAGTGGAAGTAGGTTGCCCAGTAAACCTGAGAAGGGTGATGGACAGTTATCTCGGTGACAGAAAAGTTAGAATTAGATACGCGGGTCATGAATATACAAAATCGACGAACAAGGGATGTGTCCAGGGTTCTATCGGCGGTCCAATACTTTGGAATCTTCTTTTGGATCCCCTCCTCACTCAACTCGAACAGCGTGGTGATTACGCGCAGGCATTTGCGGACGACGTGGTCCTAGTATTTGACGGGAACACAGCATTGGAGGTGCAAATACAGGCAAATGCCGCACTCGCCTATGTTCAGGGGTGGGGTATCGATAATAAGCTCAAATTCGCACCGCACAAGACATGTGCGATGATTATAACCCGCAAACTTAAATTCGATACACCACTGCTGAGCATGGGCGGGGTCGACATCGGCATGTCAGACGAAATTAAAATCCTGGGGCTCACGATTGATAAAAAGCTTACATTTAACAAGCATGCCGCAAACACCTGTGTTAAAGCGCTAAATCTGTACAAAAGATTGTCAAGAGCCGCCAGGGTTAGCTGGGGGCTGCACCCAGAAGTGATCCGCGTCATTTACAGGGCCACAGTAGAACCTATCATGACGTACGCAGCAAGCGTCTGGGCCCCAGCGACGAATAAAATAAAGGTGCGAAAGCAACTCAACGCCGTCCAGCGAGTATTTGCGCAAAAGCTGACTAAATCCTACCGAACTGTCTCTTTGAACGCGGCTCTAGTACTGGCTGGGATCCTGCCACTGGATCTTAGAATCCAGGAGGCAGCAACCTTGTACGAAGCCAAGCGTGGAGTCCCCCAGCCGAGTTTGGGAGACAGGGAGGTAGAGCACAGAGTAGCGTTCAATATGACCCCGCACCCGGCAAAAAATATGGAGTGGAAGTTCATAAGCCTGATGAACCAGCAAGACGTTGCACAACACAACGTCCAGGCAGTCCGAATATTCACAGATGGCAGTAAGATTGAGGGAAAGGTCGGCGCAGCACTATCCTTCTGGGATGGTGAAGCGGAGACAAAGAAACTCAAACTTAAACTGCCATCTTACTGCACGGTATATCAGGCGGAACTCTACGCCATATTCAGAGCCACGCGGGAGATTATAAAACGCAGCGAAGCCAGCTTTGGCATTTACAGCGACTCACGCTCGGCGCTGGAGACAATAACAAATAACGGCTCCACTCATCACCTGGCAGTACTCGTAGAAATCCGCAGAAACCTGGAAACTGTCGTACTCCAAAGCAAGGAAATTTCCTTGTTTTGGATTAAAGCTCACGCCGGGATGAGTGGGAACGAGAGAGCTGATGAACTGGCGAAGGCCGCAGCGCTTTATTTAAAGACTAAACCCGAGTACGATGCGTGTCCGGTCTCATACGTAAAGCGACTAATCCGCGAGGATTCGCTTGGTGTATGGAACCGGAGATACATAACGGAAGACAAGGGGGCAGTCACTAAAATATTCTTCCCAGACGCTGTAAAGGCGTACAGGATAGTAAGAACCTTCGAACCAACTGGCGTAATCACCCAGGTATTAACGGGGCACGGTGGGTTTTCGGAGTACCTAACCCGGTTTAGGTGCAAAGAGAACCCATCGTGCATCTGTGAGCCAGACGCTAAAGAAACTGTAGCTCACATACTTTTTGAGTGCCCGGTTTTCGGCCAGCAGAGATACGAAGCGGAAAACTTAATAGACAGCGAGATAAGTGCAACGAGCGCTAATGAAATCGTCTCAAACAAGCACACAAGATCTGAGTTTTTTAAGTTTTGTATTAAAATCGCAAATGTAGTAATAAAAAGAAACAAGTGAAAATTTTTATGATTTATATATATATATATAAATATATATAAAATGCATACAATAGAAATAAGTAAATAAGATAAGAGATATAATATACAAAATATACATAGAAGTTGTAAAAACCTGATAGGATAATCTAGCTGTAAGAAAGTACATGTAATAAAATAAAAAATGTCAAGATAACTTTAATAAAAATAAGATGTAATTTTCTAGCTTTAGGTATCTCTAAAATTAAGTTAAAATATCCAGATGTTTAGTTTTAAGGAAATAGTAAATGTAAATAAAATATTAGTTATAATTAGCCTGTAAAAAACCAGTATGTAACGCTCAATGGCATGTGGGCAGCGAATAAAAAAGTTTGTGTTTTATTAAAGTCTCTGACTAAGTCAGAGGGTAGCCGCAACATAGTGCCATTTTGAGATGGTGGTACGGGTAGGGAAAAAAAAAAAAAAAAAAAACCTCCAGTAGGCCAGATGGCTAGGCTCGATCCCCGAGAGCAGGCTCTCCCACTCACGATTGCGATGTTCTTTGATGCGCTCTCTCATCTCACGGTGCAGGGAACGCATCAAGACTCGATTGTCGTTAGTGGGGCAGCGACTATGAAGTCTAACTGCGGCGTTAGCTTCAGTCATCAGCCGTCTGATATCATCTGGCAGGGGGCCCCGGTGGTCATCCACTACGGGCACCTGCTTTGATGAGTCTCTGACTGAGTTTGTGATATGTGTGGTAAGGGCGTCAACCGCTACCGTAATATCACCAGATGTCCGAATGACAGAAGGGATCCTATCTAGGTCAGTCGAGTGCGCAGACTTGAGGGCTTTCTCAAGTTTATGCCACTCTACCACAGTCTTGGTGGCAGGGGGCTGGTCAGTGGGAGGGCCGAGTAAGAGCATTACCGGTCGATGATCGGAATCGAGCTCATGAATAACTTCGATTAAGCGTAGCCGAAGGGCTACGTTTTTGAGAAGTGCAATGTCAAGGAGCTCGGGGGGAGTGGAAGTAGGGAAGCGAGTCATGCCTCTAGGGGCAATGATGTCGAAATTAAGGGGTTCAACTAGGCTTTCTAGTTGTTTGCCTTTAGAGTTCGTCGTGGTGCTATTCCACATGACGTTTTTGGAATTGAAGTCACCCGCCAATATGACGGAGCTTCCTAGACTGAAAAGGGCTTGCAGGTCACTCTCGAATTGAGGTGAGCGAGGCTTGCCGGGAGGGACATAGCAGGATGCAATAATGACCGAGGAATGGCCGGTCATTGCTAGCCTGCAGACGGAGGCTTCTATGTAAGACAGAGAAGGGGGATCAAGAGGCATGCAATGTAGAGCCTTCTTGTAGTAAATGACAGTGCCGCCCTTTTGAGCTAGCAGTCTGTCATTGCGAACAATTTGATAGTTAGGGATTTTAGGGTCCCGATGACCGGGCTTTAAATTAGTCTCTTGCACTAGCAAGATGTCAAGTTGGTGCCTATTCAGGAAATCTTGGATAATAGAACGCTGCCTTGAAAGACCGTCAGCGTTGAAGAACGCTAGTGATAACGAACGCGGTTTTTTCCTTTCCTTTTGTACAACCATTTTGGGGCCTAAAAGGATTTGGAGGAGGACGAAGCTGCCTTAACGGCGGCGAGAAGAGCTGAGTGCGCCTCAAGGGCAATCAGCTTTTCGAGGGTGGAGTTTGCTTGCCTAAGTTTTTGTGCAAGCACGCGAACCTCGGCAAGGTCGATGGAGGAGAACTCCATGATGAGAGCCAAGTCGGCAGCAAAGTCCGACTTGCCCATTTTAGAAGGGGGGGCTGGCTCAGAAGAGCGCGGAGGGGGGGCCGTTGCCTTAAGGGCTAGGCTCGAGTATGGTAAGGGCTTGGCCCATGCTGAGCCTTTGGGAGGTTGCGCCTCCTGCGAGGGTACCATGGTCAACTTTGGAGTTGATTTGGTATACTGCGGAGAAGGTCGGGGTTGACTCCTACGAGCCACCACCCTGCTGACTTTGGGCGCCGAAGGACAACCACGATAATTTGCGGTGTGTCCCACGGCACCACAAAGCACGCAGCTTGGCGGCTCTATGGTGTCTTTTGTGCGGTTGCAGTCAGAGGTGCCATGGTCACCCAGGCACTTGACGCAACGGGGGCGGGCGTGGCAGTTTTTGGCCGAGTGGCCATATAACTGACACCTGTGACACTGGCTGGGAGTGCCATTTCGGTGGGGGGTTCTACCCGGAGGCCGGAGAGGTTGTTGACCATCTTCAGGTTGAAGATGGCCTTTCCTACCGGTGACAGCTCTAGTACTACAAGTACTAGATTATAGGTGGTCTTACCGTTATGCATACGGTGGACCTCCTTCACCGGGAAGGACTGAGCCAGTAAATCTGACTTTATGGAGTCCGTGGAGCGCTCCGCAGGGAGGCCGCGGATCACAACTCGAAGAAGCCTTTCGTCTTCGAGAGCATAGGTGTGATAGCCTATGTGCTCTTGACGAAGGAGGGACGTGAGGCGACGATGGTCGTCAGAAGTGGGGATTTGGACTTTAATTGCGTCCTTAGTATTGCGGGCGTTTGTGAATGAGATCTTATGCTCATTACACAGATAGGAAACTCTATCCCACTTGCCTTTTTCGCAGATGAAAAGAGGCGGGGGAGGCCTTTCCTTCCTCGCGGCAGTGGAAGTCGTGGGAGGCGAGGCGGGGCGGGCAGGCTGCGAGGCCGAGGGTGGGGTTGCCTTTTTGGCTGGGGGGGAAACGGAGGAAACCTTCTTCGACGAAGAGGTCTTCTTCGAAGAGGGCTTCTTCCTCTTACCACCCGTGACGAGGGTGAATTCTTCCTCCGAGTCGGAGGAAGAGGAGTTTGATGCCTCTGCGGAAGACGCGGGGCGTAGAAGGAGGTCGATTTCCATATCGTCCTCGGGGGAGGGTGGGTCCGGGGATTCCGGAGAGTCTAAAAAGACTCTGCGAGGTGAGGCCTCTCGAGAGTCGGACTTTTTTGATGAAGAGGGAGGCGCTGAGGCAGGAGGTTGAGGGGAGGGGGCAGGCTTACGAGCCGCCGGTGGTGCCTGAGGGGCTTGTTGAGGCTTCCGAACCTCGTTAGTGGCCTGAGGGGCCAGGGCAGGCATGCGGGCCGCCGGGGGTGCCAGAGGGGCTTTCAGAGGCTTCCGGACCTCGTTAGTGGCCTGAGGGGCCGGGGATGGCTTTCGAGCCGCTGGGGAGGCCAGAGGGGCCGGCACGGGCTTCCGGGCCACATTTTTGGCCAGAGGGGCCGGAGTGGACGTGACGACGTCCATTAGACGCGGGAGGGAGGCAACCGATTGTTGCTCCCTCATAATACGTTGTCGGACATTGTCGGACATTGTCGGGAACGTTCTCGAGCAGCAACCGGATTACGGAACCCGGCAACTGAACGAGGTCGTCCCCGGCGATGTCCATCATAACTCTCCGGGGGGGAACACCCGGAGAGGTGAGGGGGTGCGTGATCCTCCCGTCGGGATAGACAGGAGGGGTGAGGCCTAAGTGTCCTACCTAAAGTGTGTCCCTTTACCGCTCTTACGGGGTATGAGGGGTGTGTCCTAACCGATACTTGGTATCGGCGAGGGAAGCCCCCAAGGCCGGTGGTACCAAGCCCAGCCGGATGTAGCGTTCCTCAGGAGAGGAAAGCTGGCGTTCCGGGTCCACGCCCAGTCTGGTTTGTGTTAACACCGCAAGGTATTCACCAGACCGACCACTAAACGTGGATTTGGACGCTTAATGTGTAGAAACAAGAGTTTGCCCTGAAAAGGACAAAGTCCAATAAAGGACTCTTCTGAGGTGTACTCGCAAGCGAGCGCACACAACAGAGCAAATGGCGGATGCCAAGTGCAGCGCGGGGCGCGGGGCTCGCAGCGCGAGGCGCAAGGCGCGGGGCGCGGGGCGGCACGTGGGCCGGCGGGAGCGCGCGAGCGGAGCGGAGCAGACGTGTTGCCGGTGCGAGGACCGGCGAGCGAATGTTTTTGAGGAAAAGACTGAGGATGAACGGGCGTTGGCTTTTATAGTAAGCGCAGCCAACCCGCGATCTTTAGTAACCGTTGAATTTAATTATCACGTACTTTGATTGCATGACGCAACAAATAAATTAGTGCTACCATAGACAAGAAACGACATCATTCGTCAGTCAAAATAAAGCATTGTTTATGGCCACATTCTGTACAGTGTTTTACAACGCCATCTACCGCACACATGGCGAACTACAACAAGAGTACTAGAAAAGATGTCTTGATGTGTGAGATCGTGATGTGATAATGCGCCGCCATGTCGCTAGATGTCGTGTTCTGTGGTATTTGTTTGTATGGTATTTAAAAATGTTAATTAATTTAAAGAATGTAGCGTGTATTGAAATTTACACGTTACAATATAAGTACCTTCCAAATTTCACAATGGTAGAATCAACGCTTCGATTATAAAGTGGAGAGAGTACCTACTTTTTACACATTTTAATTCGCTGGTAGAATGCACAAAGCGCATCTTTTTAAGTTAGTTTGACATTTTTTATGTCAAATTTGACATTCTCATTTTGCACGCTTGAAATGCGGATCGATCGATGATACGGCAACGGAGTACTGAGATACCTAGCGAGTTAGCAGACTTTCCAACGTCTCCGTCTACGCCTTTTAGGTTGTAATGGGAATTTACTGTTGCCTAAAAGAGATGGACGATAATGTGGAAGAGTGAGCCTATAATAATAGTTTGCGCATGCGCAAATGGAATCTAGGGTACGTACTACGGTATCATACGTTACCAGGAGGTGACATTTGTAAACTTTTAGGTAACTTTAGCCTTCGTCAGGTTACTTCCAGGTTACGCGACTCTGACGGTAACTTTTTGCTTATAAGTAACCAAAAAGTTCGAGATCTTATTAGAACACGAGTCTATGCTAACATGCTAACTCTATTACTAACTAACGTCTAACATGTGTCATTACGATAGCGCCTAAAAGAACCTTTGTTCAAAAGTTAGTATTTAAGTTGTTGCCATACGTAAAAAAATCCTGACGAAAGCTGACAAGTATTCCATGTCTGATGTGACGACTCTATTTTCATTTTTAGGTACGACTGAAGAGTAAAAAAAAACTGTCAGTAGAAAAAGTAGACAAGGTATTAGTCTAAAGTAGTATTATAATGCTTTAAAAGTAGTTTGTGATTTAGTTATGTAATACCAATAATAATTGAATTTTACTGCCGCTTGTCACCCCAATAGCCACTGCACCAATAGCGTTTAACACAAAATAGTTTTCGCGGGTTCTGCTTGCCTATAGTCTTGCTTCGGTTTCGTGCTTTCGTTTTTTTTTTTGCTCGCTCCACTCGCTGATAGTCTTACTTTCCTTCCGTACTCTCGTTAGTGTTCAAAACACTTAACTTTTCACTGTTCGCTCCACTCACCGATAGTCGAACGAAGCAACGTTTTGTGTTCTCGCTAGCGTTCAAAATACTTGTAATTTTGCCCGGCTCGCTTGCTCACTGATAGTTTTACTTCTATTTCGTGCTCTCGTTAGGGTTGAAACTCATAATTTTTCGCGGAATTTAGTCATTACGTTGGTTACTGTAGGTGTTCAAAACGTGGCTCTCGCTGCTCTCAATATTTATTTTACAAGAGTGCTTTTTAAGAATTTCACCTCCCAGTTCTACTTAGCGAATTATGGAAGCCGCTCTACTAAGTGAAATAAGTTTGAGAACCTATGCTTTTTTTTCAGTTTAATTTAATAAAAATAATTTATTACTTTACAGTACAAGACCAATAGGTACGTTATAACTAGGTACTACAAACAAATATAAAAAATTAAACATACAGTTATCCTCACATACATATAAACAAATAGAACACGAAAAAAGTTATACACACAGCAAAATACAGTAATAAAATAAAAATGAACGGTACATTAACTTTACAGTTATTGTCCTGTTTTGGGAGCCCGTCAGGCGCCAAAGCATGTGTGTATGTTTCTTACTTTTTACGTCATTTTCACACTGATGCCGCCAACCGCAACCTAAAAGGTGAATCAATGCAAACCTCATACAATATTTAAAATAAAGCGCCAAATAAATATAATAACTTTTCATAAAAGGTTACTTTTTTATCACTCAGGTATATTTTGATTAGGGCGCGCTGGCAACACTGATCTTAATCACGCCCACCTTGTTTTCCCAAAGTCAGCTGAGAAATGAATCCACGGATTTATTTTCATAGCGAAAAGTACGAAGGAAAATAACCACAAATTCATCGACGTCATAAGCGATCGTTCTCCATTAACGAGTCAAACGCGGTGCAAAATTGGACAAACGTCGCATCGCGGTAACTCTTTCGAATATTTCGGAAGCTTCAATTACATTTTTGTTCGGACCGACACAAAATGTGAAGGTCGTCCCCTCGTTCGGTAACATCAGTAGATCGTCTCAAAACCAAAGTATCCGCTCGCGCCGCGCCGCGCCGTTGCGTCGTTTTGACGGTTTACGTAACGAGCTCCCGTGAGCAGCGTCACCGCGCACGAGTCCTTTCGTCGTCGTCTCATCCGCCGCGGGCCGCCGCATCGAAGTCGCTAACAGAATGCTGAGCGTGTGGTCAGCCTGTGCGCGCAGCGGGCGCTCTCTGGAGCGTTCGCTGTCGAGCATCGTGGACGTACCCAAGTTCAAGGACTACAGCGTCGTCAACGAGCCCGTGCTCGGATACCGCGCCGGCAGCGCCGAGCGAACGGAGCTGCAAGCCGAGCTGAAGCGCACCGCTGCCGTCACGGAGGAGGTGCCCATCGTCATCGGCGGAGAGAACATCAAGGACGGTGAGCCGCGCTACCAAGTAATGCCGCACGATCACTCCAAGAAGCTCGCGAAGTTTTACTACGCAAGTGAGAAGACGATTAAGAAGGCGATCGACGTGTCGGTGGAGGCGCAGCGGCGCTGGGACCGCACGCCCCTGGAAGAGCGCGTGCGTGTGTGGACACGCGCCGCAGAGCTGATGGCGGGCGCGCATCGGCAGCGCCTCAACGCCGCCACGATGCTAGGCCAGTCCAAGACGGCGGTGCAGGCCGAGATCGACTCGGCGGCCGAGCTCGTTGACTTCTTCCGCTTTAACGTGTTCTTCCTGAAGGAGAACGCCAAGTACCAACCGATCTCGGAGGAACCCGCGGTGACGCGCAACTCGATGCGCTTCCGCGGCATCGACGGCTTCATCGCAGCCATCAGCCCCTTCAACTTCACGGCCATCGGAGGCAACCTGGCGTACACGCCAGCGCTCATGGGCAACGCCGTCGTGTGGAAGCCCTCGGACACGGCGCTGCTGTCCAACTGGCGCATCTTCAACATCATGCGCGAAGCAGGTCTGCCTGACGGCGTCGTCAACTTCGTGCCGGCTGACGGACCCACGCTCGGCCGCACCATCACCGCATCGCCGCATCTTGCGGGCATCAACTTCACGGGGTCCGTGCCCACCTTCAACTGGTTGTGGAATGAGGTCGGAAAGAACCTCAACCTTTACAGAAACTATCCCCGATTGATCGGTGAATGTGGCGGAAAGAACTACCACTTTGTGCATCCATCGGCAGATGTACATTCTGTTGTGGTTGGATCCATACGCTCTGCATTTGAATACTGCGGACAAAAGTGCTCTGCATGCTCAAGAATGTATGTTCCTCGATCTCTCTATGAGCCCATTTCACGTGGACTCATAGCTGAGAGGAACAAGTTAAAGATAGGTGATCCCTCAGACTTCTCGATGTTCTCTGCTGCCGTCATCGACGACAAGGCCTTCCAACGTATAACTGGATACATTGAACATGCAAAGAAAAGCCCTAAATGCAAAATCATTGGTGGAGGTGAGTACGATGACAGCAAGGGCTACTTTGTACAACCCACAATTATTGTGACAACTGACCCACATGATAAAATGATGACAGAGGAGATCTTTGGCCCTGTACTCACCATATATGTTTATGAAGACAAGGATGTCTCTAAGGCGCTCTCACTGGTTGGCTCGTCAACCAAGTTTGCACTGACGGGTGCAGTGTTTGCAAATGACCAGACCTTCCTGCAGACGGCCCTAGAGGAACTTAAGATGACAGCTGGCAACTTCTACATCAATGACAAGTCCACCGGTTCAGTGGTTGGCCAGCAGCCATTTGGTGGCGGTCGGATGTCCGGCACCAACGACAAGGCAGGTGGACCTACATATGTCATGAGATGGACCACGCCCCAGTCCATCAAAGAGACCTTTGTCCCGATCCGGGATATCGACTACCCTTACATGAGGGATTAGACACATTGCTCCATTGTTCTCCATCTCTCCGGGACGGAGGAATGACACAAGTTGAATATCAGTACAATAATTTACTATTAGGTATGTTCTAGGCTTAGCTGAGTAAGATCTGATGATAAATCTCATGAAAACTATAATTGTAGAGTCAATCAATGGAAAGTTTATAATTTATAATACAATAATTTAATGAATTACTGTTATATTGTTCTAGTCTAATAATATTTATCGTAATTCATGCCATCAGGCAACCTTCAGGATTAGGATAGAAGCTTGTCCAACATACCTAGAGATGTCTACAGTAGATAGGCATATGCTTGTAGTTTAGAATAGAATGTTAATGAACTGTTGAGTATTTGGTGTAGACTAATGAGATTCAATAAATTAGGTGAAAAGATGTAATTATTGTTAAAAGTAAATTTATGATATTTAATTAAATGTAACTTACGCGTGTGCTTCGGCAATCACTTGACCTGACTAACTGTTGTTGTCACCTCACACTATCAGCTCCCGGCCTCGCCTGCTCCTTATCATAAAATAATACTATTATCTGTCCTGTACTTGTATCTGCTCTCTCGAATGGTTTACTGCATTTAAGCTTTAGTTACTACTATATATTTTGTGATTACATGCCTTGTCATATTATTGTTAATAGCATCACAGAATACGAACAGAGTTAGTTTAGTACAACGAGCGAAAACTTGATCCGAGATCGTCGTACGCGTTGTTTTCGCATGTTGTACTAAACTTAACTTCTGTTCCTATCTCTTTTGTGATAGCATACTGTTCAAGTTGTTATGTTTATTTATTTATTGTTGTTTTATTCATATTCAGGTGCTAGTTCCTGTTATTTCTATTTGACTGGATTTGTTCTCCGAATTCCAATAAATATCACAAAATCAAAACTATTTTTATTTTTACTTTCTTCCTTCAACGAGGAAGTAGCGAATAATAGTAGATTATTAATACGAGGGGGTAAAGTATTGCGTCACGGGTGTTATATTGAATCCCGAACGTAACGAAGGATTCTAGGTTAACTCACGAGCGGAGCGAGGGAGTTACTAGAATCCTGAGTGCGGAGAGGGATATAAGCACGCCCATGATACAGACATCTTTATCCACGAGGAGGATACTCTACTTTTCCCACTTTCTGCGAGACAATAAAAACCAAATCGAGGTTGGTGCATTCTGTGCAGAGGTTAGTTCGATTTACGAATTAGTTCTTTTTATGTGGGTCCTTGAATGAGTGAATGAAATAATCTTTATTGCACACCAAACAAAAATACAGTAATAGGAAATAAACAATAAATAACGGTACAATGGGCGGTCTTATCGCTAAAAGCCATAAATGTCCTTGGTTCATATTTTAATACAGATGAGGTACTTAATTCAAATGCCTGCGAGGGCATAATGAATTTTAGTACAACTTTACTCCCGGCTCAGCCGTAGGGATTTTATCACTTGCTTTCGGTGACTTTTATTGATCGAGCGAAGCGAGATCTCCAAATCAACTTGGGCAAATCGGCGTTGTATGCATGTATGTTTGTTTGCCCGAGGATAACTTTCGTAGCGTTTATCCGATCATCATGAAATTTGGTATATAGGTAGGTAATGATGGCACAATTTTGGTGTGACTCAATAAGCTAAAAATGTTTGGGGGTGGTTGAGATATTGGGGTTCAAGAGGGGTAAAAAAACTCAAAATGAGACTATCCGGTCAAGTGGCACGTCTTTGTAAGTAGGTACATTTCGACCCCGTTTTTATTTTTAGTTTAGATCATGTGGTTTTTAAGTTATTAGCCATAATATAAACTGAACTTTGACAAAATTCACAGGGTACACCAGTGACCCCACAGTGCTGAAATTTGGTATGCGTATAGCTTTGGTGAAACCAAATAACATGAACTCCCGTTACTTGTAATTTGAATGAAACTGTAGGTCAAGTTATTTGGTTACCTATTGCATGGCATTATTTTGATATAGTCAAAGATTACGAATAATATTTTTTTTGTTTTTATGGGAGACTCGCGAGACCTAAATTCGGAGCGAACCACTAGTATGACATAGAATTGACATTGTCGAGCAGGTGGTGTGAAAAATATTTTTTAATAGTAGGTAGGTATGTATGAGTCGTAAATAAAGAAAATGAAAATCTGAACAATGCTCGCGGTCCAACAATTCAAGAACACTTAATTTTTCATCACGAATGCAAGGATTTGCGAAACAAAATTTGCGTTCCCTGTACTCAGCCTTTATCATTTTTCACTAGTGCCTGGGATACACGAGGCTAGTTTTTCAAGCTAGGATAGCAAGCTAGTTCTCTTTGAAACTGTCTTGGCTAGCTGACCTGGCTTGGAATATGCTAGTTCTGTTTACATGAGGCTATATTATTTTAAGCTAGTATTATTGCTGTGACCGAGGTGACCACACGTCCAAAATGAACTGCACGCGAAAAAAAAACACTATTCGACTGAAACAGTTCTTTCATTCATATCACTTCACACACATAATCAGGCATCATGTGGGGAACCTATTAAATATCCTACCTACATGATACGGTATCTAATTATATTGCTAAATGTTGTTATACGTAAAAACCTAATTAGCTTTCTGTTTTGTACTGAATTGTACTAGTTAATGCGGGCTTTTCATCCTCGATTTCAATTTAAAAAAATTAGTTCCAACTAGCCTAAGTAGTCCATTCATGTTCACGGTACCTATAGTTGTACGAACTTTAAATTAATCTCCGTACTTAGTTTGGGCATTTTAAAATCTCAAAAACACGTCGCGGAGAAAAACAAACAAAACACGTGGTTACTGCTTACGAATCAACTGAAAACTAGCTTCGCCGGCCACATGAAGCTAGTACACAAGCCAGGATAGTAAAATCAGTGGTGGGGGGCGCTACTAGCCTAAAAAATAGAACTCCATCCTATTTAAAACTGTCCTGGCTTGTCAACTAGCTTACTAGTTTACTAGCTTATAAATTAAGCTAGTTTTGTCTACACGAAGCCACAAGTACTAGCTTGCTAGCTTACTGACACTAGCTTGCTATCCTAGCTTGAAAAACTAGCCTCGTGTATCCCAGGCATTAGTGCTGGCTTCTTTCATAGACACCAGCTCACTCGCCCTGTCTTGTGATTTCTGTGGTTTGTCAATAAAAACATTACCCTCCTTCTTCGTTGTCCCGAACTGAGATCTCGCGAATCTTCCAAAATAAATATTATTCTTAGGGCGACTTCACAACGATGCCTAAACATATTTAGTGGCTAAATATGATTTAAGGAGTTATCAAATCATACAAATACTTCAAATTTAAACATGTTTAGTCGCTAAATACGTTTAGTGATCTTTGTGCATGCCGGCTTTCATCTTTGACTAATAAACTGGTACCACGAAATGCATAACCAAACTACTTTTTTCTTTTTTTTTTTATAAAGCTAGCGTTTGACCACATCTCGCCTGATGGTAAGCGATGTTGCAGTCTACGATGGTACACGCTTGCCTAAAAGAAAGCTATTCACTCGTGACTTGAAGATCCCTAGGTTGTAGTTATCAGGAAACACAGACTCAGGCAAGGCGTTCCACTCCTTAAGCCAGGTACTTGACCTACAGTTTCATTCAAATTAGATGTAACGGGGGTTCTTGTTAATTGGTTATATTTTTTTGAGGTACAAATTGCAGTTATTCTAGATTTCAGACTTTTGTCCATATATTTGTGTCACCAAAGCTACACGAATACCAAATTTCAGCATTGTGGGGTCACTGGTGTACCCTGTGAATTTTGTCAAAGTTTTGTTTTTATTATGGCTAATAACTCAAAAAACATGACGTGATTTTTAATAATATTCTGAAGGTAATACCAAACTGCGACTGCGACTTTCCATTTTATTTTTAAACTTAATCTCTGAATGAGACGAAACGTAACAACCTTCTGAATGACGTAATGGCTGGATGAATGAAATGACTGATGATTGACGACTTTGACTGACTCATTCTAAATAATGACGGATTGATTGCATAGCAGCAAGCAAGCAGCGACCGACCACAACAAAATATGAATGAAGTTTCGCTTCTAGAATAAACTGGAATTTTTTGATACAAACAACGTAACAGTTATTGATAAAATTATTAATGAAAATTAACACTAAACTACTACAGCGATTACAGCTATGTCTAATGTATTCGGGCTCATCGTGTCCGGCCGTCTGGTGCGTGAATCGAAGAGTAGAAGTGCGTGTTCTTTGATAGCGATTGCGAGGTGTTGATAGAAGATCGACGTTTTGTACAGGTGCAGACGGACTTCACGCAGCTGTCGGAGACGCGGTTCCTGATTACCATCGAGGAGGCGGACACCATCAACCACGCCGTGGTGTTCATGACGGGACTGGCGCCGCTGCCGGCCGGCACTGCGGGCATGGTCTACTGGAGCTGGCCCGACCCCGCGGCGCCGCCCAATTGGCAGCTGTTGGGGCACATCTCCAACGCCAAACCCTCTGCTATCTTCAAGATATCAAACTTGAAAAAACTCCATGAACTGTCTAGTATGTTATGTTCTTTAAGCCCATAAGCTACAAATAAACTCAAAACTAAATCGAGAATCAAGCATACATTTTGACAGTTTTTTCATTATATTGATTGATGCTTGAGCACCACTGTAGAATTTGGGCCTAAATGTAGTAGTACTTTCAACTGATAATTGGACACCTTAATATTAATAAAATCATAATGTTTCCAGGTGAAAACAAATTCCTAAGTGCATTTGGTGCACAGAATATATGCCACAATGCACAGATTGGAATCTCAATAGAACCAGAAGTGAACATCCAGCTGCTGTCCTCTTCTGTGGTGGGTTTGTTGCACCATATTTCAAAATAATTATATATTTAAACTAATGAGATTAATAATTAAATTGAACCTCTTTCTTCTTTCCAGCTAAGGTGAAACCACATTGCTGATCAATGTCATTCTAGTCATGATTTATCATTTATTTTTTATAACAGTTTATTAAGTACTAGCTGACCCGACCGCGGCTTCACACACCTGATTTATTAAATATTTATTTTCAGAAGTATTCATATCTTATACCTTCGTGATATTGAAATGCCTAAAATTATCATTAAAATCTGTTCGGAGCCTATTCGAGACAAACTTTCAGATGAACAGTACAGTATTTCATAAGAAATTGTTCCGTCCATAGGTTGCTTGGAAGAGATTGCTTTCAGCGATAAAGCCATCCATTGTATAGCCTTTTCAGTTTAGTGTCATATTGTTTCTGTGTGTAAAGAGTTATCATATCTCATAATACCCCACAATGCAAAAAGAGGGGTGTATTAAGTTGGGCGCCTATGTCTGTCTGTGGCATCGCAGTTTATTTTTTTAATACTTTATAGGCTCGCATTTGTTTGTCGAAATGGCGCCGCCAACTTCTGTATCGGAAAGTTCTTTTCACCAATATTTAGTACCTTTTGGTACCAAATGGGTACTAAATGCTTTAATAACTTTGATGAATATACAATAAATATATACATAACTAAAATACAGAAGAAACAGTTGAATCATCTAAAGACCTTTGCAAACGATCTATATCTAAATTGCTCAACTGCTCCAGATCACTATCAGGCGGAAGCGTCCCCAAGATACTGGCTGCATTGCCCCGCTGAATTGCAATGCTTATGCGTTGACCCAGATAAGCGCCAGCTCTCGGATCACATGTCGCTTCGACCAGACGCTCAGAAAGAATTTTGAAAACGCGATGGGCCCCGGTTCCTTTTGGACCCCAAATGGCTCAAATATGTAAGCTCTGTCGAGATTTCCATATTTGCGCCGCTTGAGATCTTCGGCTGAATTTGCCGCCTCACCGGCCCCAACTGCTGTACCAGACAAATGAGTGTGTACTAAATGCTTGAAGTGTTTGAAGTATATATTTTCGAAATGGTTATTTCTTATTAACAAAGGAATTATGAAATAGGTTTAGTTAAATTCTGAAGGTACCAATTGGTACTAAATCTTAGTGTAGTCACTTTAATGTGTTGTAATTTCCAAGTATCAGCATGGCGCCGCCATCTTGACGGTGGACTCTGACGGCGCCAATAAGATTTTGAATATTTCTAATCTATTAAGGTACCGAATGTTTTTACTACAGGTACCAAAAGGTACTAAATGGGTACTAAATTCTGGTGAAAAGATTTTTCCAATACAGGAGTTGGCGCCGCCATCTTGACGCTCACTCGCTTTTGACAACGATCTCGCCTGATGTTAAGAGATAATGTAGTCTACGATGCGATGGATCACGCTTGCCTAGAAGAAACCTGTGCACTCGCCGTTCCCAAATGGATGGGCTAATTTGGTTGGGGCTTTTTTAATAGAAAGCTAGTTTAACTGGGGTGATTCTTAGCTATGTGTGATGAAGATTAGGTCAGCCGGTCTGAAGACTATCAGCACTTCTCCTTTTTGGTGAAGGGAGTAGATTAGCAGAGGGATTTTTTTTTTTTAATTGTGCGAAAATTAATGTGTCCCTTTTGTATTGCATAATGTAAGATCCAGTTATGAGTGTCATTAAATAATAATAATAAATTTTGTTACAGGCACAGCAAACCAATTCTTATATCTCATTTGCTCAAAAAATGTTGGAAAACCTGGTGAACTTTGTGGCATCATTCTCGGTGACCCAGGAGCAGATGACGCCGACCCCGGGCGTGTTGTACATCCCGCTCAACACGCTCCACACTTGGTATCAGAACTTTGAGCGTCGGCTGCAGCAGAACCCTAACTTCTGGAAAAATACATAACTATATAGCTAAACTGTACTTCTTAGTTAATAAGTTAATTTAATATTATTTTTATTTATAGTCACGCTGAAAACGTCAAGAGTACATGCTGTGGTAAAGTGAAAATACATACCTATAGGTACCTACATAAGTGTCTCGGGTGTTATTTACTTTTTACAGCATATTTGTCTCAGATTATACAAACAAACAGATGGAGTGTACGCAACAAACAGTATGACGCCACTTATCATTCATGTGTGCGTGGCGATTAGAAATAGCTCTGTAGGGACACGTGCATCAGTGTGCGTGTAATGATACCAGAAAAAGAAAAAACTCCCTGTATTTTTTTTATGTCCTTTTACGACAACAGGTTCTAAAATTTTATTTGGATACATGAATTTGTTACTAATTGAATACAAATTTGTGTGAGTATTAGGATTGAACAATTGTTTAATTAACTAGTTTATTAAACACTTAAATATTTCATGTACCATTGTAAACGCATTGTAAAATTACAGAAGAAATAATATGTGAATATTTTTATAACTAGCGGTCCGTCCGGTGTTTATTGAGGTTTACATGGACTTTAAATGTCCTCCTGGCCGAATTACGGCTACGGCGGCCATCTCGCAAGAGACTAGCCAACAACGCAGGATATATTCCTGACTCCGGACTGTTATTAGAATTTGAAAAATTACAATAACACTTTTTGGAAAAATAGACTTTATAATAATACTTTAGTTTTTTCTGTAGTATCATATTATTCATTTCATTAGACTGATAAAAAAACATACATATGAATCCAAAATATTTATTAAAATCATAAATAATTATATTGCCAAAAAAATTAACCACCTTTATTTTGCACTAATTTCTTGTAATATTGCCGTTTGGCTTCTACATTTTGAGAATTAGTTTCTAATATTGCTATATAGTGCAATCGCACCATTAAATACTTTTCTATCAACAACTTCATCAGATTCACTCTGTGAAATTTTGCACATATTGAATATGATCTGGATTAACATATAGGATATTTTTATCCCGGTAAAATGTTCTTGTAGGATATTTTTCCCGAAGCGAAGCGAGGGCGGATCGCTATTACTTCTCTATATATACCATTTATTATATGTGTATATGTATATGTAATGTATATACATTACATATATACATACGGAACTAAATTGTTATACATATACAATTATATTTAAAATCCCGCATAAGATATTAATCGCCGAATCACAGTAAACGGCAATAACATAATTATAGAAATACATCCAAATTCGGAATAACAATTTAGGCGTGAGATTACGCGTGGGAATCGAACCCACGTCCGTACATTTAACAGTCAGGCTAGCTAACGCCTATCAACAGCCTAGATCAACAGGTAGTTTCCCCAATCGAAGGGAAAACATTTTATCGAAAACTGGCAACACAGTCGAACTAATGTCGAGGTTTTGTGTTTCGAGACAACCGTTTAATTATTGGGTGAATAAATAATAAAATCAATTAAATAATTTATAGTTACTTGTGAAATGATATTCCATCCACTTTTTTTTTTGGGAACAACTTTTACACTGTTTAATAACACAAGACGGCATTTTTGACAGAAAATAATGAATCACTCGAGACGTTCAAGCAGTACGACGCTATCTTTAGCACTGCCGCGAGATTGTATTCGCTTTTAAATTTGTATTCGCTTGTGTGGCTTCACTCGCACGTTCGGCGCGCTCTATCTATTTGTTTGTATAATCTGAGATATTTGTAGATTTAGTGCACATGCATTCGTAAATCATTATTTCTTATAAAAATAGTTAATTGAGACATTGACTCAACTAGTACAAGATTGTTTTTTACCTCTAATGTCAGTAGTTCAGCTGTGGGTCCAGTTTACTGATCTACTGATTTAAACTGCCTAACGATTCTAGTCAACGGTGCGTAGTGTCTCAGATTTGACTTTAACCCTCCATTATAAACAAGTTTAACCTATGTTTGCAAGGAACAGAAGAAATGGAGGCTAGCAGATCGGGTGCCATCAAGCATGCCATTCACTAATTTAAACAGAAATACAGCAACTTTGATTTTAATCAAATCAAATGGTATTTATTGCTTGAAATATATGTCTGGTTACAAAGATGTCAGTAGTAAATAATAGAATCAGTACATTTCTGCATTTCAATGCAAAATATTAAGGTAGTAAAAGTTCAGATATTAATGTAAACCAAAAACCTAACGGCCTATTGGAATCCAGCGTCTCTGGTTGCCAGTAGATAGTTTAATACAACTTGACTATTGACACAGAAAAGTATCAGTATTTCGGTCAACCCGACTAACAACCATACTACTGACGCTACAGGGTTTTTTCGAACCATGGAAAATAGCTTTATTAAGTCAAGCAAGGCCATTACCAGGTTTTTGCTTCCTATGGAGACGGCAGAATATTTGTTTATTAGGAATCCTTAAAGTCAGCTGACATTGGAGTAAAGACTGCTTTATGAATTTAATATTTTATTTTAATAAAGCAATTCAATGAATTAATGTTTGGTTTTATTTTTGGTTGCGCTACATATAAAGATAGGTACCTAGTAGCTTCAACTTATCTAAACTAGTGTTTCGCCCCGAACTGAATCTCGCGAGTCTACCATAAAAACAAAAAAATATTATTCGTGACCTTTGACTATCAAAATAGTGCCACGAAATAAATAACTTACTTGACCTACAGTTTCATTCAAATTACAAGTAACGGGAGTTCATGTTAATTAGTTTTCCTGTTTTGGGGTACAAATTGCAGTTAATAAATAATAATATTTTTTTTTTAATAAATATTGCTGGACATTTCACACAGCGCTATCTAGCCCCAAACTAAGCAGAGCTTGTACTATGGGAACCAGATAACTGATAGAATATGTACTATATACTTTTTTTTGTAAATACATACTTATAATATATAGAATACTAGCTGACCCGGCAAACGTTGTTTTGCCTTATAAATCGGGTTGTTAAATTACTAAAATGGCTATTAAAAAATAAGGGTTGATCGTAGAAGGGTGAAAATTGAGGATTGTATGTATTTTTGTATGTTGTATCATAAAAAAATAGAAATTAAAAATTTTGTCTAGAAAATAAAAAAAAAAAAATTTAGGGGTGGACTACCCCTAACATTTAGGGGGATGAAAAATAGATGTTGGCCGATTCTCATAGATACCGGATAAGCACAAAAAATGTCATCAAAATCGGTCAAGCCGTTTCGGAGGAGTATGGCAACGAAAACTGTGACACGAGAATTTTATATATTAGAATAGAAAAACACCCAGACACGGAACAAATATCTGTAGATCATGCAAACATTTGTTCCGCGGCGGGAATCGAACCCGCTACCTCCTGCGTCTCAGCCGGCCATACGCCCACTGCGCCACGGAGGCAGTTATTCTAGATTTCAGACTTTTACCTATATTTGTGATACATAAGCTACACGCATACCAAATTACAGCACTGTGGGGTCATTGGTGTACCCGGTGAATTTTGTCAAAGTTTAGTTTTTATTCTTTGTATGTATTGAATATGTATGTTATTGCTGGGAGCCGTTGGATGTAGGCCGCACAAGATTGGTCTCTGGATCAGCAGTGGACATCCTATGGTTGATATTATAATGTTGGTGATGGATGTAGGCATGCTAGCTCGAATGGAAGTTAACTTCTTTGGTGTCTCCATTGAAATCTATTGAGTTACATTACAACTATGGTAGATATATTACAAAAACAAAAATAAGTAAATATAACTTTAATGTTAACTAAACATTATCAATAAGGTAATACAACCATAAGGTAACCTACCAGCCAGCCACCAGTCAGTTAGCATAGCGCCTCCAACTAGACCGTACACAACTTCCTCACCGCAATAACTGAGTACAACCAGAATCTGAGTGAGAGTTTTTCAGAACGTGTGTTAGTTCTATTTCTATTTTGTACCATTCAATAAATTAAATAGAGCTGAGATCCTCTTTATATTTTACAACTAATCAACAATGTTAATAAATTGCACCTATTTTAGCTTTGTTCATGAAACTTAGTATTAACTAAATATGGCTAAGTTCACTCAACCTGTCCCTAACAGTGCAATACCAGCGGGCCAATTCACGTAACTTTAAATAGTAAAATTCTAGTATCAATATAGTCTCGTTATGTTAAATGTCCTAAACGGTATTCACGTAACTGACAATACAATGGTATGAGTTGACTGACATGCGATTATACACTTTATTTATATCAAGCTAATATTGGAGCAGAATGACAAACCATATTCAATTCATAATCCAATCTCATTTGCGTCAACTATCGTTATGTTTTTAAAATTGTATTGCGTGAATTGGCCCTACTGATGGCACACCGATCCCCGTATTTAGCGACTAAACATGTTTAAATTTGCCATATTTGTATAATTTGACAACTCCTTAAATCATATTTACTTACCCACTAAATAGGTACGTTCAGGAATCGTTGCGCAAGTCACCCTTAATATTTAAGAAATATGCGTGTTATTAAGGAAGGTATCGAGGTGTAAACATAGCCTTTCCTTACAGTAAGATACAAATTAAAATAAATAAATAAGTATATTTGCTTTATGGTGGTCCAACACATAAAAGTATAACGTTATTTAATTTTATATAATACACGATAACATGTTGTAACATTTTTATAGACATAAACGTACCTACATATTCACTACATTAGCATACAATAAACAATACAGTTACATTTTAAGACAGAGAACAGACAACAAAAAGAAACAATTAAATAGTATAAACATAAAACATAAACAAAAACATGTATACTTATAACGTTATAATGTTATACTACACATGTTATTATAACGATACATAACTCCTGTGTGGGAACACCATTACATAATATACATATGTACATGACAATGTAGTGTAGATAAACCACATACTTCTGGTTGATATAAAATGTGGGAGCATTATGCCCACCTACTGTTACATGAAGTTTATGTGTAATTAATTAAACACAAAATAAAAATAATTGATAATAATAAAAAATCAGAAAATTATTTTTATTCCACTAAAATCTTTTATTTGTTTATTTTTAAGCTTCGATCAACAATACAACTAGATTACGGGTCATAAACAAAATCAAAGCTAAATGCTGTCCGCGTAAACATATAAATATACACCTACATTCGTTTACCAATAGAATGAGACAAAAGATTTAAATTCAACCTAATCACAACCACAGCACCTTGTAATAAAGTCACAAATCCTTTAAATATTACGATCATTCGTCTCAAAAAACAAAGTAATAAATTACACCTGTCACTTAAAAATGAAAAGACGTAGGTTATATAAAGTTTATTGTGAATTCAACCTTATGAAGCAATAGATAAAGTACTTTTTCCTGTTATTGTATTGCGAGCTACATCGTTTTATTTCATTTCTGTTTGCTATTGGCGTCTATTGGCCCAACGCTATGTCACACGTTTGACGTTGGGCAAACATTCTTAGCGGTGGTTTAAAATCGGCAATATTATATTGTTAAAAAAATTATATTAATCGTCTGTTTAAAGCTGAAAATATAACTTATTCGACATGTACTTACCGAAAGTAAGACATTCCGGCTGATACATTGATTTTCCGGGCATTATAATGAAATTTTGTCACTTTGACTTTGATTATTTTTGCAACTTTTAAATGCGCATTGAGGCATTGTGGTAGGTGCTGACGTTGGCTGTGTTTAACAGACTAAACAAAATAAGAGCTCACGCCGCAAGTGGGCTGTTATTTACCGAGACAGATTTTTTGCGCCGACCCTTATCTAGGTGTATTGGATCGAAGTTTTCAAGGTAGCAGATGCACCTTCAGTAGTACGATATAAATTAGATGCCGCGGCAACGTTTGTGTTTCCGAATTAGAACGAGTATGCAAGCAATGTCCGGCCGACCTGCGGCTCGTTTAGAAGTATGTATATAGATTCCGACATATTCCTTATTTGAGTCGAAATTTGCCGGCGTCTAACTCAAATCGTAGTACTGTACCTATTTTGCTTATTTATAAATATTCCTCGAGTTAAACAGAAAGTCAAAATGGTCAGTCTTAGAGCCATTCACAAAATGGATAATTCATACTTCTGTCCGCAAAAATGAATAATACGTAAGATAAATAAAACAACATTACCATGCGACTCGCCGCCAACTAAACATAACAACAGCGAACGACTCAGACCTTTCAGACGCGCTAATTCGCTGCGCTTAAACCACGGACTCCATGGCTTATACTACAACACGCGCGAATACCACTTTTATCTATTAGTATAAAGTTCACAATACCTCGACCAATATTACGTAGAAATAGAACTTTAAATCGTGGAAAAGTACATTTCGCGCCAATTGACAAATCAGAGCTGAATACAAATTACAATAACATTTGTCTACGTCCTGACCTTGTACCTAGACCTGATCTAATAATAGCCATCCCTACCTACCTACATTACTTTACAAACTAACAAGCTCTTTGAGAGAATAATAACAAAGTAGAGACCGTATGTCTACTCATCACAGCAAGACAATTCAAAATGAACTTTGTTTTATCAATGAATAAAGAACATTTCGCTTTGACGTAATGAGATGGAGGGATAGAGTAGACCTAGGTACCGGTAGTTGAAGGGTTCGGTTAGTGTGTGACATGCTCTTTATTTCTGTATTTTGTTTATGCTCTCGATACTATAATACTAGTGCCTCACCCCGAACTGAGATCTCGCGAGTCTCCGATTATAGCAAAAAAATATTATTTGTAATGTTTGACTATCAAAATAGTACCACGAATTAAACAACCAACTTACTTGACTAACAGTTTCATTCAAATTACAGGTAACGGGAGTTCATGTTATGTGGTTATACTTTTGTGGGTACAAATTCCAGTTATTCCTGATTTCAGACTTTTGCCTACATTTATGTCACTTAAGCTACATAATACCAAATTACAGCACTGTGGGGTCACTGGTGTACCCTGTGAATTTTGTTAAAGTTCAGTTTTTATTATGGCTAAAAACTCAAAAACTATAAGAACTTTACTAAAAATAAAAACGTAGTCTAAATGTACCAACGAAGACCCTTCATTTGACATCCTACTTGACCTTACTTTAATAGTCTTATTTTAATTTATTTTTTTACCCCTCTACCCCTAATATCTCAACCCCCCCCCCCACATTTTTAGCTCATTTAGTCACACACACAAAAAAGGATTAAGTGGTTTTATGAAACCACGGTAAAAGTGAAACTTTGTTTCAGATTATAGACATTTAACTAAAAATTTTTGTTGGCACAAATGAGTATACACTACACGGTCAGCTGATGCGAACTATAGGCGCCGCCATATTGGTCTCGGCTGCTCTAATGAGCAGCCTCTCACTTAATCCCTACTCCGCGGCCGACCGTCACGCGACATGCAACACACAGACGAAAAAGTTTGAGACGATGTAATAAAAGTTTCACTTTAAAATTGTGCAATCATTTCCTAACTATGTATCAAATTTCACGATGATCGGATTAACGCTTCGAAAGTTATCCTCGGACAAACAAACACACATACATACATACATACAACGCCGATTTGCCCAAGTTGATTTAGAGATCTCGCTTCGCTCGATCAATTATTATCTATATAACCCTTTTTATTATATAGATTATTTTATTTTATTATATATCATAAAGTTTGCAAGTTTGTTTGTTATCTCCGGTTCTGAAAATGATTTCAGTGATAGGAAGCTACATGATCGCCGAGTGCAATTGCCATAGATGATCTAAAGAAAGAGGATTGGCTCCTTCATGTCCAGAGTCGACATGTGTAGAAACACAATCATCAGGAGTCTGGCTGACAGACTGATGCTGGCGGCAGCGTATCGAAGTTGGGTGGAAATAGCCACCTAAGTAAGACTGAATATAATTTATTTAAAAGATTTTTTTAATTTTGAATTAATTTTTATTGTGTTTTAATTATTGTTTAATTTTAGTTTAGTGTAGATTTTAAAATATGGATCACTGTGTCTGCAATAAGGAATAATTTTTTATTTATATTTTATTTAGTACTAAGACATTCATGCTAAGCCGGGCGGGTCAGCTGGTAAAGAGATAGACGGACATTGTACCACCGCGTATTAGTCTCAGTATTCATTTGACATAGATAAATAAAATAAATATTACTGGACATTTCACACAGCGCTATCTAGCCCCAAACTAAGCAGACGCATTAGTTACTTATCGCATTAGTACCACACTTGCAGACCGAAGACGTATGCTCGACGCCGTTTTTCTGGTTAAGTTAGTGAATGGCATGCTTGATGCACCTGATTTGCTAGCGTCCATACATTTTTCTGTTCCTTGCAAACTGCCCAGAGCGTCAAGGTTTAACTGGTTTCAATTGGGGGGGTCAAGGTCAAATCTGGGAATCCATGCACCATTGACTAGAATCGTTAGGCAGTATAATATATTACCTAAATCTGACCAGTTGGACATATTCGCTTGCAATGTGAGAAATCTAAAAGCCCATTTTAAATGTAATAAATTATAATCTAAACTTTGAAATATTGACTTGTCTTATTATATAAATTTTAAATTTAATTGAATCTAATTATTAATTTAGCTATCATAATCTATAATCCTTATAGATTATGATTTTGTAATTAATATAAAATAACAACGTACGAGCCCTTGGCGTGTTGGCGAGCTCGTGCACTTCAGCCCTGCGTACAGTTTAAGCAAACGTAGATGACCTTCCCCGGAATGGTTTAGTACTGCCGCGTTACTTTTACGTTCCACAGACTTTCTCTTCCCTTCATTTTTTCAACTTGGGCAAACCGACGTTGTATGTATGTATGTTTGTTTGTCCGAGGATAACTTTCGAAGCGTTGATCCGATCATCGTGAAATTTGATACATAGGTAGTGATGGCACAATTTTGGTGTGACTAAATGCGCTAAAAATGTCAGGGAGTTATTGAGATATTGGGGTTCAATAGGGGTAAAAAAAAATGAAAATGAGACTATTAGGTTAAGTGGGACGTCAAATGAAAGGTCTTTTGCATTTCAACCCTGTTTTTATTTTTAGTTTAATCCTTGTGGTTTTTTAATTATTAGCCATAATAAAAACAAAACTTTGACAAAATTCACAGGGATCATTACCAGTGATCCCACAATGCTGAAATTTGGTATTCGTGTGACATAAATATAGGCAAAAGTCTAAAATCCAGAATAACTGCATTTTGTACCCCAAAAAAGATTAACCAATTAACATGAACTCCCGTTACCTGTAATTTGAATGAAACTGTAGGTCAAGTTAGCTGGTTGTTTATTTCGTGGCACTATTTTGATAGTCAAAGATTACGAATAATATATTTTTGTTTTTATGGGAGACTCGCGAGATCTCAGTTCGGGGCGAACCACTAGTATATTTAGGTTGTAAATCTCTAACATCCTACGTCTAAACAGCACCACGTTTGGTTCACTGTTTTTACCGTTAAAATAACCTGTTAGTTGTTATCTCTGCTATAAATGCGTGTTTCGGAGCAAATCGCCAGCAGCTCGGCGAGCGGATAGAGCGGGTAGAGCGCGGGCGGCGCTAGGGCTCCGCTAGGAAGGGGTGGCGGAGCGCCTCGTCCGCGGAGACGCGGCACGCGGGGTCGGGCGCCAGCAGCTTGGCGAGCAGCGAAAAGGCGCTGTCGGGGAAGCCAGCTACGCTCACGTCTGGCTCGAACAGCTCCGGCTGAGGACAATACACATCATGTCTCACTATTGGGATACAAACTCAAGTTCTCAGAGCGGGTGAATGTGGATACGTACATCTCGCGAGTCGTCTCTGCACACGCAGTGGAAGGCGGGCAGAGCGCAGCGCACGCAGGGCGCGGGGCGCGGCGGGGCGGGTGCGGGGGCGCCACGCAGGCGCGCACACAGTCGCCGCAAGCACAGTCCGCGCCGCGGAGCTGACACCACCACGCGCCGACCTGACATTGCAAATTACTCCTATCAGCGCGATCAGTGCATTACCACTCGATACTTATTAATAACACGTGCAGATGTCTCTCTCACGCCACATGTCCATGCGCGTGCTCTGAGACGAGGTGTATATTACCCATACGCAACGCAGCCCTGGTGAGCGCGCGGGTGCCGAGCAGCGTGCAGAGCTCTGCGAGCGCGGCGGCGTCGTCCGGCGCGCGCAGAAGCGGATACCGCGCCGTGAGCGCGCTGCCGAGCACCACGCCGCACGCCCACATGTCCACGCGCGTGCTCTGAGTCGCGACCTTCAGCAGCACCTCGGGCGGCCGGTAACCCTGCGTACATACAAACATACTGATAGGTGAGTTCTAACCATTTTACGTGGGGGACTCTTATGGAAATCGGCACATTAAAACACCTTGTGCACCATCTCAGATGTCTCTACGACAACGGAACGGTCTCGGTCAGAACAGGCGACATGCTGTCGTGTAATTTTGACTCCAGTGAAGGAGTTCGTCAAGGATGCAGTATTTTTCCGCTCTTATTTAACATTTACACAAAGTTAACAATGAGAATTGCTCTCGAAAACTGGACGGACGGTATAGCAATTGGCGGGATGAAAATCTCGAACGCAGACGACATCCCCTTGTTTGCAACTAGTATTAACCACATGGAAAACCTTCTGTGTAAGATGGAAACCATCAGCCTCAAGTTTGGACTCAAGATAAACATAAGTAAAACCAAGATGATATTGTGGACCGCGTCAATAACAACTCGCCGGAAGTCACACAACTTGCGAACTGTGGTGTGGTCAAATCTTACGTTTATCTTGGAGCATCGATTACAAACAATGGAAGATGCTTTGATAAATCAAGAGGCGTATGCCGATTTCTAGATCGGCAATGGACAAACTGAACAAGATAACCTAACCGTAAGGTTTGTCTAAGCTACTAAAAAACTTTCGTAGAGAAAGAAACAGTTTAAGGGAATCTCACTTCATCTTGGCAGCTTTGACATCTTCGAAGAACGTCGGAGTACCTATATGAGTTGACGTTTCAGGTCTCAGACTCATGAGGATTTCATGTAAAGGAGCTGACCCCGGTAAAGCTGGCGCGGGAGAAAAGCCCCTGCACGCGGAATATTTCCAAATGATTCTTCTATCATGTTACAAAGATGTCAGTAACAAATACAGAATTTAATAATGACTTATATACTATCAACTGGGACGAAATATATATATACTACCTACCGTAGATTCGATGGTCGATAAATTCAACTCCATTATTATTTCCCTTTTTGACAGACATGCCCTCGTTAAATCAATAACAATCAACACTAAACATTCACTGCCGTGGATAACCGACGTGTGTAAGATGATGATCGACGAACGTAATAAGGCGCATGAGGCATTTCGTAGGTCTGGTTCAGAACAAGACAAAATATATTACAGGGAGGTGAAAAGTTTGGTTTTAAATAGCATAGTTGGAGAGAAACGCGCTTATTTTAACAATTTAGTAAATTCTCAAATAAATAATAGTAAAGCATTCTGGAAGAACTTAAAGGAGAAAATATTAGTAGACCCGTGTAAAAATAAGTCCTTGCCTGTTCGTTTTGATGACCCCAATAAGATACATGCTCATTTTATGAATGTACCGGGAGATAATGTAGTGTCGCCTTCTGAACTGTCCTTTTTTAATAATAATTAATTTACTTCTGAGGTACCAGAACTAAAGCCCATCACCTCAACTGACACTTCTAAATATTTATATAATGACCATAAAGTCAAATGCTGGAACAATATTTCCCCTCCAATACCTAATCTCAACACCAAGTTTTTATTCAAAGTACGTTTTAAATCCTTTTTATTGCAAAAGCAGAATGAGGGTATTCCTAAACGCTTCATTTGCCAACTATAGATTAGATTGCGACTGCCACTGATTTATCATGTTCACCTTCATCTCTTTTTTGTTTTTTACACATGAGTCGACACATTACTTGTTTTGTCGTATTGTATCTCGTTTCACTTGTTTTCTCGGATGGTTATAACTGAGAAACAGTGTTTACTCCTCGAGCAAAATTATCCGCTAAGTTATGACCAATTTGTGACACCGCAACGCACATGTTTTATTATGTTACCTTTTATCAGATAAGTTATTTTTTATATCTTTTGTCTGTTTAGTGCTTTCTGTGTATATGTATAAATTGCTCGTTAATAATTATTTTTGTAAATAGTATGTATGTGTGTGTTCGATGTTACAAATAAATGCTATATCAATATCAACAAATAATAGAATCAATACATTTCTGCCTTTCAAGGCACGCAATAGTAAAATATGCAAAGTCATAATACTAAATAACTAGTGGTTCGCCCCGAACTGAGATCTCGCGAGTCTTCGATTAAAATAAAAAAATGTTATTTGTAATCTTTGACGATCAAAATAATGCCAAGAAATAAATAACCAAATAACTTGACCTGCAGTCTCATTCAAATCACAGGTAACGGCAGTTCATATTATCTGGTTACGCTTTTTTGGGGTACAAATTGCAGTTATTCTGGATTTCAGACTTTTGCCTATATTTGTGTCACTTAAGCTACACGCATACCAAATTACAGCACTGTGGGGTCACTAGTGTACCCTGTGAATTTTGTCAAAGTTTTGTTTTTATTATGGCTAATAACTCAAAAACTACAAAAATTAAACTAAAAATAAAAACAGGGTTGAAATGTACTAATAAAGACCTTTAATTTGACGTCTCATTTAACCTCATAGTTTCATTTTCATTTTTTTTACCCCTCTTGAATCCCAATATCTCAACAACCCCCCAAAATTTTTAGCTCATTGAGTCACACCGAAATTGTGCCATCATTACCTACCTATGTACCAAATTTCACCATGATCGGATAAACGCTTTGAAAGTTATCCTCGCAAACAAACTGTATATACAAACATACATACATGCAACGCCGATTTGCCCAAGTTGATTTGGAGATCTCGACTCACTCGATCAATGAATGTAGTGTTCGGAGTGGAATGTTGGACTGCAGGACGGGCTTGAGTAGCGCTCGAGTAGTACTCGCTAGGCCACGGACGTTCCTGGCGTGTTTACTCATCGTGAGGTTTCGGTCTAAAATTACCCCCAGGTATTTAGCCGTGTGCGACCAGGCCACCGGTTGTTCCTCCAGGGTGAGTTTTGGCGGCAGGGTGAGCCTCTTCGAGAATGCCACCGCCTGTGTTTTACCCACGTTGACACTCAGTCTCCATTTTGTCAGCCAGGCGGGGGGCTCTGTTAGGACCCTTTGCATTTTGGTAGCGGCGTGATTAAGGTTCATTGATTTTGTGATGTATGCTGCGTCGGCCGCGTAAAGGGCTAACAGAGCATCTTCAGAGTTGGGTATGTCGTCGGTGTATCGTGAGTAACACACAGGGGAGAGGCAGCTGCCTTGTGGTACTCCCGCCTCTATGGGTCGTCTGGAGGAGAGCGCTTGCTCCACGCGCACTGAGAAGCTGCGGCCTTGAAGAAACGACGCTATTACCTTCATCACCTTCTGCGGTATTGGTGAGGTAGCCATCTTATAGAGGAGTCCCGCATGCCAGACTCGGTCAAACGCTTTTATCATGTCTAGGAATACTGCGACTGAGTGTTCGCGCCTGTTGTGGGCTGTAGTGAGGTGACGCAGTACCCTACACAGTTGAAGCGTTGTGCTGTGTTCCGACCTGAATCCGTACTGTTCTGGACGCGGGGGGATGTGGGGATTAATGTAGGTGAGGAGGAGCTTTTCAAACGATTTTGATAGGCTGGGGAGCAGGGTGATCGGGCGGTAGCTCTCTGGGAGCAGGATGTTTTTGCCGGGTTTCGGGCAAATTTTCTGTTGAAATCGCGCTATACTTATATAAAACTTGTTCCTCGCCCAAGCTGTGGTGCGGGGATCGTAATTTACATTTTCACAAATCAAGATACTAATCGAAATTTCTAGAAAAGCTAGACAGGGGCATACATATAGGTATCTCGCTCTTTGACCGTACATCACATAACTAGCTATATGTAGCTACCCCGTTCTTGACCACCCGTTACAATACCTGTTGATTATGTATAATAATAAACATAAACTACAATAACAGACTACTATAATAATAAAATCTGAACAAAATTTATTACAATAATTTTTTAAGATAAAACAAAACTAATAAAAAAGAATTTATTCAAAGTACTGTCCATCATTAGACACGAATCGACCCAATTTTTGGTATCTTCATATGATGTAGAGCGCTGCTGAGACAGACCATCTGCCATCGACCGGGACAAGTGATAATCGGAAGGGACAATGTAGGAGAATAATCTTGTCGAATAATGAGCGCGTTTTCCCTCGAATGCTCGGCTCAATATCATTGATTGTGTTCTGTAAAGAGCTCCAGTAATGGTTTCGCTCGGTTTGAGCAACTCATAACACACGACACCAAGCTGATAGCCACCATAAACACTACATTCATTGATCGAGCGAATCGAGATCTCCAAATCAACTTGGGCAAATCGGCGTTGCATGTATGTATGTTTGTATATATGTATGTTTGTTTGCGAGGATAACTTTCAAAGCGTTTATCCGATCATGGTGAAATTTGATATATAGGTAGGTAATGATGGCACAATTTTGGTGTTGTGACTCAATGAGCTAAAAATTTTGGGGGGGTTGTTGAGAAATTGGGATACAAGAGGGGTAAAAAAAATGAAAATGAAACTATGAGGTTAAATGAGACGTCAAATTAAAGGTCTTCATTAGTACATTTCGACCCCGTTTTTACTTTTAGTAACGTTTTTGTAGTTTTTGAGTAATTAGCCATGATAAAAACTAAACTTTGACAAAATTCACAGGGTACACCGGTTTCCCCACAGTGCTGTAATTTGGTATGCGTGTAGCTTATGTATCACAAAAATAGGCAAAAGTCTGAAATCTAGAATAACTGCAATTTGTGCCCCAAAAAAGTGTAACCAATTAACATGAACTCCTGTTACCTGTAATTTGAATGAAACTGTAGGTCAAGTTAATTGGTATTTATTTCGTGGAACTATTTTGATAGTCAAAGATAACGAATAATATTTTTTTTGTTTTTATGGTAGACTCGCGAGATCTCAGTTCGGCGCGAACCACTAGTTTATAAACATTTGAACCCACTCACGACAACATTAACTTAAGGCAGCCTCGCCTTATGCTTCTGCAAGCAATCGATGCGCCTCAGCTGCAGATTTCTTCAAATTACAGAAGTAAATCAAAAGTTCCCGCAAACTACGCTTATTCGGCACAAAACATGACATTTTCGCGCGAAAAAACTTATGTGATTCTGATATGGAGTCAATAATAGGTCAAGGCTATGGGGTTACCAGATGTCCAAACTTACGATATTATGTTTCACATCTGATAATTTAAACATAACCTTCGGATGGGGCCATGTTTTGTCAAACGGCGAAACCTTATTTGCACTCCTGTGTAGCTAATATTTTTCATTTAAATATTCATTTATGGTATAGTAGCATTTATTTAAGAGTGCAGTTTTTAACTTTCTCCGAAACATTGAACAAGGCAGCTCTCTCAGTGACGCGGGAGCTTGCACTTCAAGGCGGTCTTAGAGTTGCGGACACATGCTTTACTTTTATCGCGACGATTCCGGACAACGACATCAGAAAGCCGACAAAATAGATGTAGGTTCATTTGAACAAACATAGCAGTTTCAAAGATATACAGTGAGGGAATTGTTAAAATATTGTGCTCAGTAAAATATTGCTGACGCGTAACATTTAGTTGTCGTCATGGCGCGTATACAACGTTTTTGACACTACAGCCGATAAATCGAGGTGATTTCGGCAAGTACCGCATTGCACTCCTTCGTTATTACTGGAACTGCCCTGCACCCTGTGCCTTTCCTCTTGTAATCCAAAGGTTTGCAATCTATGAAGTCAGAATATTCGACGTGTACCTGTGTGCCAGCTCTGGGGGCCCGTGCGGCGGGGCGCGCGGCGCAGGAGGCGCAGAGCGCGGGGCGCGCGGCGCACACGCACGCACTCTGCAGGGAATGGTGCGGGCCGGTGTGCGCGGGGAGGGGCGCGGCGCCAGTGCGTGCGCGTTGCGACACGCGGAGGTCTAGCGCGGCGCGCTTTGCGTCCGGGGGAGACACCGTCTGGAAATACATCATCATAATTCATTTAGGTATTCATTAAGAGAACAAGGATCACTTAATCAGAACACGTTAGAAACGCCAATTTTACTGCCTGTTCCTCCGCGACCAAGCCAGGAGAGAAAGGCAAGAAACAAGGCTGCTTGTTCTTTATAATGATCCTTTTAAAATATACAGGGTGTCCCAGAAGTCGACGTCAAGCCGGAAGCGGTACTGAATATTTCGCCCAATTTTAACGGTCGGTAATGAAAAAAAAATGTACTACGATAATTTGGCAAGTAGCTTTAAAAGTTGGCGCATTTAATAAGGCTGCCAAAATGGTATAACACTTGCTGGTAATCTAGCAAGTTTCTTGGATATTTTTTTTAGAAACCCAGTTTTTAACAAAATTTTCTTACCTGCTTAAAATGATTCTAATGTACCCAAGGCTTTCCTCGAGGCCGTAACTTTAAGATTTTAGGTTGAATGAGACGAAGAGAAGAAGAAGAGAGAGACGGAGAGAGTAAGTGCCTTTTCACACGTCCCGGTTGCCGGGTAGCCGGTGCCGGCTACCCGGCAATACATTTAGCTTTCACACGACCCGCCCCCTTATTACGTAAGCCAATTGCTTTCGCGTCGCTATCGCTGGATAGGCCGTCTTTTATTTACGTGAGATACGTACGGTTGGTGTGAAAGGGACGGGCTATCCAGCAATAGCGACGCGAAAGCAATTGGCTTACGTAATATGGCTCTCGGATTTTGTATTCAGCAGCGTGTAAACCGTCAACGCGAGTACAGTCGCGTAGTGACTGCATAAATAATTTAATTTACTCTCTTCTCTAAAAATGTAACGTGAAAAATTAATTGCAACGTGGATAGATACCGCCACCAGAAAAGAAAGTCAAGACATTATTGGGTTCATCCGATTAACATGAAAAGAGAACAGTGTGGAGCATTCTATACCTTATTTTCAGACCTACTACAAAATACAAAGTACCACAATTTATTAGGTATCTATCTCCATTTTGCAACGAATTAAGTAGGTACTATTTACGACACAAGGGTGTCAGACAAAACAAGTCGCTCTCTCCGTGGATTTACGTACGAGACTGGCCGGCCGGTACGTATGAAAGCTTACAGCGTGTTCCATACACCACTGTGAGTCCGGCCGCCGGCTAACCGGTAGGCAGCGACCAACCGGACGCGCAGTGGTGGATCCGGCGTGCACCCGGCGACCGCTTGCCGGCCAAATTACGCCGGTACGTGTGAAAGCTAAAGTACACGGCCATATATGACTATGACGACCTCCGTGGCGCAGTGGGCGTATAGCCGGCTGTGACGCAGGAGGTAGCGGGTTCGATTCCCGCCACGGGACAAATGTTTGCATGAACTACATATATTTGTTCCGGGTCTGGATGTTTTTCTATATATTATAAGTATGTATTTACAAAAAAAAAGTATATAAGTATTCTATCAATTATCTGGTTCCCATAGTACAAGCTCTGCTTAGTTTGGGGCTAGATAGCGCTGTGTGAAATGTCCACCAGTATTTATTTATTTATACATTTCGCTGCCCGGTTGCCGGGTAGCCGGCGCCGGCTAGGTCGTGTGAAAAGGCACTAATTCTATGAAATGTGAGCGAGACAGATAATGACGCCACATTTACTAACGTGTGAGACGGATACCATAGGACTAGTGCGAGCGAGACAATAGTCGCCATTGTCCTGTTTTCAGGCAGTCCAAGGGCACCACGGACCATTAGTGATTCTTTCGTTTTTGCTTTGAGTTTAGGATTGAATTTTCTGTTTCAGAAAAGTTATAAAATAAACATTAATTTTTGGATTGACGATTTATTACATTACAACGAATGTTCAAAGTGTCTTCCTTCAGCTGCAATACACGCTCGACATCTTCTTAAAAAAGATCGAAGCATTAGACGGACGAATCGTTCGTTATTTACAAAGTGAACTGCTTCCATTGTTGTTTGCCGTAGCTCAGCTACATTTTCGATCGAATTTGAATAGTTTAGGAGGTGCATTAGAACAGACCAACATGTTGATATTATCTACATTGTATATTTTCTAATTGGAAACATTTTTAAAGCTCGGCATATTTTAGTTAGGTCAAACAACCTGTTTCTTTTTCATAATAAATAACATTAGCAGCTTTGCAGTAGTCAAATAAACTCACCTCATCTCTAGGCCGTTTTCTGATGTTGGTGGAGTGAGCGAGCGGGGGCACCCGGGGCGCGGGGGGCTCCGGCGCCGGTAGCAGGCGCTGCGCCAGACCAAAGTCAACCAGTAGGTATCTGCAATCAGCATATAAAGGCGCTTCAAAGGGCATGATAGATTATGTTTTATTTTCTAAATTGTGTTGTAGTATTGTGCAAAGTGTGTGTTTTTGTTGTATTAATGTACATAGAATGTATTTAACTAGTGGTTCGCCCCGAACTGATATCTCGCGAATCTCCCAAAATAAATATTATTCTTAGAGCGACTTGCACAACGATGCCTAAACGTATTTAGTGGCTAAATATGATTTAAGGAGTTGTCAAATCATACAAATACGACAAATTTAAACATGTTTAGTTGCTAAATACGTTTAGTGATCTTTGTGTATGCCGGCTTTAATCTTTGACTAATAAATTGGTGCCACGAAATGCGTAACCAACCTACTTGACCTACAGTTTCATTCAAATTAGATGTAACGGGGGTTCTTGTTAATTGGTCGCATTTTTTGGGGTACAAATGGCAGTTATTCTGGATTTCTGACTTTTGCCTATATTTGTGTCACTAAAGCTACACGAATACCAAATTTCAGCATTGTGGGGTCACTGGTGTACCCTGTGAATTTTGTCCAAGTCTTGTTTTTATTATGGCTAATATCTCAAAAACTACAAGGATTAAACTAAAAATAAAGACAGGGTTGAAATGTACTAATCAAGACCTTTCATTCGATGTCCCACTTGACCTTATAGTCTCATTTTAATTTTTTTTTTACCCCTCTTAAACCCCAATATCTCAACAAACCCCAATATTATTAGCTCATTGAGTCACACCAAAATTGTGCCATCACTTCCTACCTATATACCAAATTTCACGATGATCGGATAAATGCTTCGAAAGTTATCCTCGGTCAAACAAACATACATACATACATACAACGCCGATTTGCCCAAGTTGATTTGGAGATCTCGCTTCGCTCGATTAATAAATAAATATATTTTTTTTAATATTGCTGGACATTTCACACAGCGCTATCTAGCCCCAAACTAAGCAGAGCTTGTACTATGGGAACCAGATAACTGATAGAATACTTATATACTTTTTTTTTTTTTGTAAATACATTCTTATAATATATAGAAAAACCCCCAACCACGGAACAAATATCTGTAGATCATGCAAACATTTGTTCCGTGGCGGGAATCGAACCCGCTACCTCCTGCGTCTCAGCCGGTTTTACGCCCACTGCGACACGGAGGTCAAATAATGAATAAATAAATAAACTTAATGAAGTTTTCATCATCCTGCTGATATGAAATGGGTGGATCATGACATGATTACTAACAGCTGTTAAGTGTTATTTATTTATGAACCTAGATATAAAATAAACCAATCATAATAGTATGTAATACTTACAGTTTCTGCATCACATCCAATGGTATGCATAAAGACAATCATATTAGTATTGAATACATTCATGGTCAATATTCATGGTAAATAATGGTAAGCAGCACCAAGTCCTACCTCCTGTTGTCCCTATCGTAGAGGAAGTTGCTGGGCTTCACGTCGCGGTGGATGACGCCGAACGAGTGCACGTGGCGCAGCGCCGTCAGCAGCGCGCGCATGTAGCGCCGAACCTCGTCCGCATCCATTTCATGGACATATTCCTTGAAACATTCAAGTACATTTACTCCTGTTATACCTACACCTCAATCTCTTGGACGCTTTTGTTTCTTATTATGAACAGAATTGAATAGTGGTGCGTTCACTAACGTTAATTCCTGCTGGAATCTAATATCAATGGAATGATACTCGGTGATGGATTTGCAAGAGCAAGAAAGAATTATTACTCAGAACAATAAAATTGTTCTGAGTTTTATCCCATCCAAATCAATGTTAGTGGATGGGCTGCAAATAAGGTGAGTTTTTGCTGACAACCTTTTTTTTAATCTGTATGTGTATGTGAATTTTTAGAAAAAAAATAGTGTGTATTTTAGTAGCTAGAATGTTCTAGTAGCTAGCTGCCATTTGTGCCCCATCTTCAACTTTCCCCCTTGTATTTCTGACTTATTCTACTTAGTAATTAGCACTTTGTTGTGTATGTTTTTCTTCTTTACTCCACTCATTCTTTTATTCAGCCTTCACTTCCCATAATGCAATGTTACATTATCTAACCAAATATACTAAACTGAGGTTGTAAACTTACTGAAAATTTCCTATGAGGTATGTAAGGCATTATAAAAACTATGGTGTCCAAATGACGAAGGCACAAATCTACTCCAATTACATTGTGTTTTCCTCTGTAACATGAAAAAAATAGTTTTAAATTTGGTATCCTTTACATTGACTATTTTATTTTAAATAATATTGTATTCTGACTCACCCCATATCCTGCAGGCACCGAAGTTCATGCTCCACTCGGGCCGGGTGCGCCGTGGGCACAAGGTGCTTGATGGCGAACCAACGCCGCTCGGAGCTAGGCAGCCCAGCATGCTGCCTTAGTGAGCCCAGGTACACAGAACTAAATGTGCCCTCACCAATCTTACGGTGCACATCAAATATCTTATCCAGCTTTGGTAACTTATGCAGCAGCTCAACAATTTGGTTCTCTAAAGCAAAAAGTTGTAGATGTATTTGGTAAGTGGTAACTAATAAACCTAACCTGTAATATTTTGGTATGCAATTAATAGGAAGTCATTATTTTTGAACTTACTTTCGACGTCATCCTTTGAGTCTGAAGACTGGTCCTCGGATTTTTGTTTAAGGATTTCATTGAGACCATATTTACGTGTCTGTAGTATTTCTTTTTGAACTTTTACTTCGATCCCCCTAATCCTGGACATCATTCAAGCCATTCAGCACAATTATTTTTTCTGTGATAACTTTCTTGCGTCGCGTACGAGGTTACGGAAATCGTAAAACTCAAAAAATAAAGTATTTATTTTGTAAGATAAGCTACTGCGGGAAAAACCAGTAAGAAAGGAAACACAAAACAGACAGAAATGGAAAAAAGCAAATTGACAAGCAGTCAGCTGTCGCCTGTCTGATAATTTTTTTATTGTTTTGGCTTGGTTGGATACTAGTTCTTACGCCATGTCCCGATTGTGATTGATAATAAGGCCCTGTCCGCACAGCGATATTTCACCGCGCGAATTTTTTATCGCAATTCTGTAACACATTGAATCTTACATAAGTACCCGCACTGGCGATAAAAAATCCGCGCGGAAAAAAAATCTAATGGAAATTCAAACGGATTTATTTCCGCGCGAAAATTTTGAGCAATATGAAGTAGTATGACTGTGGCCGCACTGCGAAATAAAATTCGCGCGTTTCACTCAGTCGAGCAATGGCAACGGTATGAACAAGATGCCGTGCGCTTCGTCTCCCGCCCGATTGGCAGGCGAGGAGTTGGCAGAAAATGACGACATTGAAATAGAATAATTAATCACCCTGATGCACAGTAGACCTCCCTTGTGGGACACATTTGATCCTAAGTACCACGATTGAGTATTGAAAGCAAGATTGTGGGAGGTAATATATAAACAGATATACTTTAATTGGGAACAATTCAGTATTGCTGAGAGAAAACAAATAGGTAAGTAAAGTAAATACTTTATTAATATATAATAAGTTTACAAATTGACTATTTTATTTTTTTTCATTTTTCTAGGTAGGTATGTATGTATCTCGGTTACAAAACCGATAGTAGGTACATACGTTTATTTATATTTTATCATACTGCCACGAAATTAACCCTTTCGATGAATCAAGAAGAAAAAAGAGAAAGGAAGAAAAAGAAGAGAAAAAGAAAGAAAAAGTATTTCATAGGTCTCAAGGCGGTAAAAGGGTGAATCCAGTATTCATGACTTATACGTCTTCGGTTACGTCGCCGCCGTAATAGCAGGTAAATCAATTTTTTTCAGATGTCCATTATAGCTTGGCAAAAAAGAGTAGAAAATCCGGAGGCCGCCACTCAAAGAAATTATAATCTCAGGAATCACTGTCCCTAACAAACTCACCGCAGAAAAGCGGCGAGCGATACCTTGCATTTGTGTGAGTGCCGAAAATGCCTAACATTATTAATACGAAAAGTTAAATAGTCTAAACTCGACTTTATTCCGCAGATTAAAAGTTTCATTTCAAGCATTCGCATTTTGGAGATATGACGTTATGAAATGAAGCAGCTGTTAAGTCGTAAAAATTTATTGCCTTCTTTTGTCCTTTAAAAAACTGTTGACTTTAACGGTATGGCAATAAGGTCGGATTCAAAATGTGCTGTTCGAAGATCGTAAAATTACTCCGTTCGGAGCAGAAGTGTGGAGGAGTAGAAACGTACACAATATTTTTTTGTTGAGAAATGAAATTTCGAATCTATTACGTAGGGATAAATCATTTGTTAACCAAATTCAAAAGTCGGATTTTTTAATAATCGGATAGTTTGATAAAATCTTTCATTTTTACAGGCTCCTATTCAGTTTAATGTGCCTCGTTGTCTTGTCTATCGTTTATAGGTAATAAAATATTGCGATATTAGACCTGTCCGGTTTCTGATTTGAGTTGAAATTTTGCATGCATATGCGACATGAAGCTGATCTCATGATGCAGTAAGATGGTGCATCATCAGATGCTTAAACTAAACTACACAACAACATCGACTTTAGGTTCATTTGATCTGTCTTAACTAGTATTCGGATCCTAAATGATATCCAGGTCAGGGTTTAATGACGGAGCCAGGCTATGGGAACTCTGTAATAAAATGACATAGTTACAAAGAGTGTGGGCTCGTTCGATTAGTGTTAAAGAGTATTCTTTACCTAGATGATATCCAGGGTCTGATGATGGAGCCAGAAGATGGCGATGGGAACTGTGATTAAACGATGCCACATCATCGAGTTTTTGGGCTCGATTAATTTGTCTTGCCGACTACTCGGGTCCTAGATGAATTCTCTTCTCTACAATAATAAAATCGTAAATCTCCCTTCAATGTATGAGACCGAGGTCAATGATGCAAAAAGGAGGGTCATAACATTTTCATCCTCGCGTACGAAGTTCCCGGGCAACCTCTAGTTTTGAATAAAATCTAATTTTGTATTGTATACATATTGCAGAACCATGTTTAGTACTAGAACTTTAACAGTATAGGCAGAAATCAGCAAAAAGTAAATATTGCAAGAAGTAGGACAAAGATATAGAGTGCTGTAAGCCTAGCTAAGAGTTTCAATTTCTCTTTTGCTGTTAATTATGTATTTTGTAACAGATAACGAGCAGTTGACATTAGGCTATTGTACTTCAGATAAAGGGGCTTGGTGGCGCTGGTGGTAAAAATGCCTGTATTTTTAGTACCGAAAATTTATCTCGTTGCCCACAATTTAACGGTAGGGTAGGCTACCGCGTGTTTTTTTAATGAATTTGATAAAAATAAAACACGAGAGTTGTTTGTTTCACGAAGGTAGTTTTAGAATTGGCCGCATCTGATTAGTATATAATGCTTACTAATAAAATTGTTTTTTAAACTTGTTAAAATGTTTTTAGTATGCGACTCCATTCATTCGAAATTTAATGTAGTCCGGTTCATTGGTATTCGGTCACGTACAGATAAATGAACGATACAACGCGAGGGAAAGGGACAGTAGCGTAGCGTAGTCGTGTGTCTGTAGTTACAAATGTTTCCGTAAAATATTGTTTTAAAGCATATTATAGACTAATTCAAAATCAAATTCATCAAATTATCAAACTTTAAGGTAATACTCACCGGAAATACGAAATTCCATCTTTTTTTAATGTAGTTAAAGTGTTGTTTTTGCAACTTTTGACGGAGCACTTGGGCATGTTGTCACTTCGACGGCAAGCGCGCGACTAAGAGCCGAGAGTGCTTAAGCGGCGTTTAAGCACTCTCCAGCGTGGACATCCTTGACGGGCCGATCGTATATCTAGTATTTTATTGATCGTTGCCGCCACTGTGCTGCTCTTATGGCAGCCCGCTGTGACCGTATAGCGTACGCGTACCAACCTATAGTCTTGATACTTTTGTTACTATTTTTTTGTACATATATGTAGTTTATTTATTAAAATCAGTAAATATCATTTAATTAAACAATAATTTATTACCTAAAAATAAATATATTATGCTAGTAGGTAATACTGTGTTTTTAAAATTTTCTCTCTATTTTTTTCTAGGATTAAAATAAGATGCAGATACAATGTTATTGTAATTAATCTAATATATTTTCCTCCAAATATTCCACCCCCTCCATTTCATCCGAGTCTTGGCTAGAGTTAGCCGCATATTCGTCTAAATCGTTCTCCGATTCAGAGGAACTACTATCGTCTTCGAGGTTTATTATAATTCGCTCCATGTCTTCGTACATAGTTAGTTCCCGCTCGTAATAATCTTTTTCTATTTTGATTACATGCTGGCATGAATTCTTCCAATCTTCCTCCGTAATTGATTGGAATGCGCGCTCAGCTGCTTCCTATAAAGACGAAACATTTTAATTAAACCTTTATCAACATTAAAAGTAAAACATCAATATAATCTCTCTCAATATCATACTTTAATAAGCCAAACTGTACCTTTATGTCGATCGAGCCTACATTTTGGGCTGCAATTTTATGTTTCGCTATTCCCCAAATCAGCTCAATAGGATTCAGATCACAGTGGTAAGGTGGTAGTCTTACCACTGTATGTCCATGTTCTCCTAACAGCTCGTCTATTTCAAATTTCGGCTCGGGCTTGTGCCGTTTGACCAGCATCAACAGCTGTGGCTTTTTCAACGACACATCAAATGGAATTCCATTTTTGAATAACCATTCCTTTATATCGGCTACTTTAGTAGCAGAGGTAGGCGCTTTGTTCAATACCACGGAATGATACGGCGCATTATCCATTACCACAATAGATGCAGGTGGTAAATTTGGAATCAACCTATCTTCAACCCATTTTTGAAAATTGGTTTTATTCATTTCCGAATGGTAGTCGGCATTTTTATTTGTTCCAGTAAATATGAGCAAAGCATTAGGAATAAACCCTTTTTCACTGCCAGCATGAACAATAATATAGCGTTTACCCTTTGAAACATTCTGCTTTACTCCACTTACATCAATCGACTGCCAGCACTTTTTTAATTTATACGATTGGTGAACGTAGCTTTCATCGAGGTAAACTATGGGCTTTCTAAGCTCTTCGGGCAAATTTCTATTGCTGATAATTTTATTTAAATACGCTGCCCGTTTCGCTGCTATATTCGGCCGTTCAATTAATGCACTTCTTTCTGACTGACATCTTTTATATTTGAATCCTAGGGCGATAAGTATTTTCCGTAAATGCTCACGGCTTCCGTCATATCCCAAATCTTCTCTTACTACTGACAGTAAGTTTCGTAAGGTTGGTACCTGAAAATAAAATAACTATGTAAAAATTTTAAATTTGAAAGTTGCAGTGACGTGTCAAACGAATGAACACTGCTAGTACGTATTATTTATTCAGTTAAATTTTAATACCAATAATAATAATGATAAATGTACCTGTTTTCTCACAGTGTAAAAAAATTGAACTTTTTGTCTGATGGCACATAAGTCAAAGTTATCCAACTGTTTTTTAGGACGACCTTTTCTATTTTTTCCGGGTGTAGAAAATAAGCCTTTGTTTCGATCTCCTTCCAGCACGACTCTTCTTACAGTGCTTACTGATTTACCTGAGGTGAATAAATAAATATACAAACAAAATATTAATAAAAATACATTTTTGGTAAATTTCTAATTGTAATGATTTTCATTCAACAATAAAGTTATGTAGAAATCGAATTTAAATTTAGGTACATATTGCAAAGTACGCCACTCAAGTATCAACACTGATCTGTCGCACTATACCAAAGTAATGTTAGACAAAATGTAAACATAACCTATGTGCTCGATGATTATTGTTCAAAATTCCACTTATTTCGTATGCAAGCTATTCAAAACAGAATAGCATTCATCAATTTACACTTAATTCATCTAAACACAACAATACAAACAGTTACATACCTGTCATATCAGCGGTTCTTTGGTAAACATCGTTGAGATCGGTAAGAATGGTTTTGGCCTCTTTTTCTGCCAAACATCGCCTATAAACCTTATAAATAATTTGTCTGCCAGCACTTCAGATGGTTTTATTCATTTTTAAGTTAGTTTGGTCACGCTTTTATGGCACAAATTATAAATTGTATAAACTTCCGAACTTTGTTTACTTCAAACAATTCAAACGTCATCATTTTTTAAATGTTGCCAGCAAACAAAAAAATTAGTTCCGTTTCTACTCATTTTTGCCAAACTGTACGTCCGTCTCAGCCGTAAGCTGCATCGAACTGACAAAAATCGCGCGGAATTTTATTCATGGTGCGTACTAGGCGTAATTTCGAGCACGGAATATAATTCGCAAGATTAAATATCGCGCGGTGAAACATCGCTGTGCTGATTCACCCTAATAGTTTTGATGTCTCTTCCTTCACGTTCATTCGTTCGTTCGTTGTCTCCTAGTAGTCTGTGGTTGTGTCACCAGTATTTTTTTTCTTTCTCAAAGCAGTTGCATTTTCCATTTTATTTATGCATGCCTTGCCTTCAAATCGGATCTAAATTTGGTTTATTTATATTACGGCGAGATTACGATTACGAGATTATTAGACTATAAAAATATGTGGCGTAATTTAATTACTAATACTATACGAACGGTATGTAACATGAAAAAGTGTAAAGGTTATGTCTACATAACTACCTACATACAGCTAAACCATAAATATTGTGTGATTCTAGGTAACCAAGGCGCCTAAGCCAGAAATACCTAAAAACCCTCTGGATAGTGTTTATTCCGCACCTCTACAAACAGAGAATGGCATTATTTATGATAAGAAACCTTTCAAGATGACCCTGGAAGCGGGGAAGACCTACCACTGGTGTCTCTGTGGGCGCTCTAAGTCACAGCCCCTGTGTGATGGCACTCATAAAGATATATATCTAAAAATTACACAAAGGTAACCCCTCCTACAGATACCAAAGCATGAAAGCAACATTTTTTGTTCTCTTCTGCTTTTTAATAATTTTATCCATATTTTGTTAGTAACAACTATTCCAATCTAGGTTAGTGTCAAATTATGGAAATAGTCAATCACAATAAATAAATAAAAATTAAACACTGTGTGAAAGGACCCTGTGTGTATCCATGGGAAGTTGTGTAATCTAAATTATTGAAATGTAATGCTCTTGGCCGTGTATTAACAGAAGGTCAGGTTTAGGACAGCAAACAAAGATACTGTTGTAATTTTAGCCTTATTACAAAGATGAATTTAATTATCTACCTGATGAATGAATTGATTTTCGCTTGTCATTTGACCTCCTCTGCAAGGCTAAGCCATCAAGTGGTTGGCTAATGCAATAGGTGCTTGTTTGATTTCTAATTTAAAATAAATAACAACTTCATTAGTTTAAAGGGTTTAAAAATTCTTGATACCCACAATACAGGGATGTATTGTGGGTATCAAGAATTTATAAGTAGGTACTATGGTACTGAATATACTTATACTCTTTTTTTTTGTAAATACATACTTATAATATATAGAAATCATCCAGACCCAGAATGAATATCTTTAGATCATGCAAACATTTGTTCCGCAGCGGGAATCGAACCCGCTACCTCCTGCGTCTGTTCGCCCACTGCGCCACGGAGGTCTTCTATGACTATTAATTCTTCTACTTATTTGTTTCAGACCTGTAAGATTCACAGTTGAAAAAACTAAAGCATACTGGCTGTGCAACTGTAAACAGACTAAACTCCGGCCGTTCTGCGATGGAACACACAAGCAGGAGGCAATAAGGGATGCCCATGTCAAAGTCTAGCTAAGGCACATATTAGTATTGTTAGGTGTTGTGTAGATAATTATAATTAGAATATTAAGAATATTAAAGTTTGAATCAAGTTATATAAAAGTTTATATATACTCGTAGCTGTTAGCTAGCCAGTCAGGCTGTTGGGTATAGTTGCCAGCGCCGGCCTTAGCCTTTGATCAGGGTAGAGCGAGATTGTCTTTCAGCGCCCTTTAGTCGACGCTTTCACTTCACGTTAATTCTACTTCGGTTTTATGTTAAATAAATAATAATTCCCAAATTTTCAAAAATATACCTTTATTGCAAATATCAACACTTATTAAATTAAGTAGCTGTAATTAGTATCTCTACTCTAGTTTCTTTAGCATTAAGAAAGCTAAAGGAGCCGTCAAAATTTTATTTTGCTGGAAATTATCGCATTAGGCTTTTTCGCACCCCTTGCCATCTGGCGCCTAGAGCGACCGCTCCTCTCCCTCGACCCTGGGGTAAACCCCAGGGTCGGATTTGATCGTTGCTAGAGGAATGATTTGGGTTTCTTTAACACGTACTTCCTGGAGTCGAAGGGGCTAAGAGACTATTATTTATTTAAAATAGGGGGGCGCCATCAGTTTAAGTATCATCCATTAAAGGTATAATAGACTATACGTTATCAAAATGCTACTCATCAATAGAGGGCGTTACGTGTCAATGGTAGAAATGTATTATGCCAAGTTGGTAACACCATTCGTGTACTCAACTGTTATCTGTCAAGTGCAATGAATATGTCATACGAAAGTGGTACTTACTTATTTTACAATCAATCATTCAAAACAGAAGTGTTGTCCAGTTGTCTGGTGAGTCAGTCAATCCAACGGGCTGTAATTAATTATTTATTTCATATCTACTGTACCGCTTCGCTAAGTAGAATCTCACCAGCAGTGTCGCTCAGCACACGGTTCAACCTTGTCTCTCCGATAAAAAGTTATTATTTGTATTTGATTAGTTGCGAGACTGGCCGGTAGATTCGACGACGTAGCTCTAGAACAGTAGATTGAAGATGGAACAACAGGCGGCTCCGAGTGACGTGAAGCTGTTCACGCGAGACGAGTTGAAATCCCGCAGCACACGGGAGGACGCTGTGCTTATCATTCACAACTCCGTGTACGACGTAACCTCCTTCCTACTTGAGGTCAGTGCATTATCTCTAGATTTCCTATTATTAATGTTGTTTAACTCGCTCTTCGCTAATGTGTTAAATGAGTTCGAAATTGAAGCGAGCCCTTTATAAAATATGAACAAATTCGTGGGTTGTCTAAGTAACTAAACTTATTTTATTAAATAAAAGGGTTGCATTACCTACTTACTTTTTTTATGATGCAGCAACTGAAAATGTCCCTAAAGAGGCCACATAACTACATTGAGATGACGGTAAATCGAGCTTATTTTAAGGCTGCATGCTTGTAGTGACGGATTCTTTAAACTTATCAAGTTGATCAAAGTGTTTAAATTTTCCCAAGAACCAAAACTACTAATTATTACTATTCTATGGATATATCTTATATCTATAATCTTATATTTTCTGGCTCCTTGATTATTTGTTTTGTAGTCAACTACCAAAAAAACACACATTTTTTTAAACCCTATGCCTGATTTATGAAAAAGGTTATCAAGTGTTTTTTTTTCATAAATTTAGACAATAGACAGAAAGTAACCGCTTAATTTAAAATGATTTAGAAGTAAGTACATACCTACATTTCAATAAAATCGTAGGCCAATTACTTGTGGAATACCTTGTAAGTTATTCATTAATATACATATTCATGCATATTCATTAGATCTGACCCAATGCTCCTATTGACACTGATGTATTCACACAACTGCTATAATGCTAATCCAGGTATGTGTTTTTTATATTGTAAATGCAAGCGTCATTACTCTTTAAAAGTACTTACAAATTTTGTCTTAATGTTCTTAATATGCAAAAATTATATTAACCAGTGGAAGGGTAAAACAGCGGAGCTTGTTCTCAGTGTATGTATTAATGAGACCAAGCTCGCTATTTTATCCTTCCACTGTTATTCAGAGATTCATATCAGTGCATTGAACTGCGCCTTTCCTAACCTAACCTGTCGAGTAGGGCCACTATGGCAGTACAGACAACTTCTCTCCTACTCTCTTATTTCATTGGTTATCTCTTTTATTTTGTTTTTAATTTAATAATAAGAACGGCCTATGATTTCTCTTTTCACTATTTAACAAGCACAAACACATTTTACAACAATGGAACACAAAAACCAATAAGAATTAAACAAACATAAAGACATGATGGAATATACAAATTAATTAGGGTTGTGACTTTATGACCTATAGTCATACAACTGAGTGTTGCTAGATGTACGATTTAAATCGTATTCGTACGATTTTTTTTATATTTTGAAAATCCGTACTACAAGTCTACAACGAACCAAAAACCGCTAAATACACGCTCTTTGATCATTCATCACTCTTATAGAGTTCTCAGCTCAGTCAATCTAATAAAAACAAACAGCCGCGGCAAACTCAATAGTAAAACCTTAAATGGGTAGTAGGTATTACTGTCAAAACAATATGTTAAACGTTTCGGGTGCTGGGAAAATTATGAAAAACCACCCGAAACGCATAATTTGATAATTATCTGATTAACGAATAATTAGTAACCATTCTTCTTTCGTTTCTTAAATGTACAATGGAAAATATAATTAATTTTTAATTCTATTTTCCTTAACGAATATGATTTTATTCCTTACACGCGTACTATCACTTATTAAAAACATATGGCAACACTGCACAACCAACTATTGTGTTGAAAAGATTACGACTTTACAAGGAGCGTTGCACAACCCATTGCAAGTACTTACCTACTATTAGTAAAATCAATATTGGACCAATTATAGATACCTCTACGTTTTCGTCCTTATGTGGAAAATGTGCCACAGTATTTAATTGCGATTGCGTCATCTGCTGGTAAACGCAACACTCGGAGTACAGAGCAGGAAGAGTATCTTTACATAAAAAGCGCTCATAGGTATTTACAATAGCTGCGTCACGATTTCAAAGAACTAAGTACATAATTAATTAGTTAGGACGACAAGCTATTGTCGATTCTGTAGCGTGGGTACCTATTCAAGGCGATGCCCCCAGCGGCCCACTTGTCGCTAATTATCTCGAGAAGTTAAATAACTACCTCCACGTATTTAGAATTCACGTACGTCAGCAGAACAGTAATTTATGAAAGACTAGTTTCTGCCCGCGGCTCCGCACACGTGGTTTATCAATAAAAAGTAGCCTATGTTTTAATCCAGGTCATAATCTATCTAGGTAGGTATATATTAAATTTCATCGCAATCGGTTCAGCCGTTACGACGTGATTGAGTAACAAATAAACAAACATCCCCACTTTCGAATTTACAATTTTAGTGAGATTAAAACGATTTTAATATTATATGTATAGGTATATACAAATATCAAATAAGTTTTTCTAATATTAAATTAAATTATTTGTTCTAAAAGAGTGCGACCGACAGTTTCATGGTCTGCATTAGATCATCAGCAGTAAATTGAATAATTAATGAAACCTCTTGTTCTTGAAGAGAACAAGTTAGGTCACGCGAGGAGATCAGCAATTTGTAACATGACGGCGCCGACGATGGCGTGCTCATGTAAGTCATGTACCTAATTTATAGGCTGTTTAATAATATAACGAGCCAAAGAATACATTTCTCTGGTACTTAAATGAAGACATATTTGATTAAGAATATATTATCGAGAAGCTGTGCAAACAGACTTCGCAATGTTGTATATCGACAACATAACCGTACATATTTGAATTATATTCAAATATTGTTGTTATTAAAATGTTTAGTAAATGAAGGAGCGGCTATAGTTTAATTACGCAGCAGACGCAGAAGACAGAAGAAGGATTTCATTTAAAATATAATGTTGGATAATGGCTCTGTATGTGGATCATAGACATATATTCTACCGATAGACAAGAACATTCTTGAAAAAAGTTTGCTGGTTAATGCTGGTGAGTTAGAACTAAAGTTCGCTGCAGCACTAAAACATTATTTATGTGATCTAACCAAGCTATTAAAACACGCAGCGCTAGATCGTTTATAGAGTTTAGTTTACTCGCGACCAAAACGTTGTAAGCGCCTTGAAATTCATGGCGCTTACGCGTTCCGTTCAACATAGTGTAACAACCTGTCGTCCCTATAGATTTTACACCACAGACGTGACACAGCTTTTGTACCTACAAAACTTCATTAGAATTCATACTCTACATATTTCAAAATGTATAATAGTAATGTAATAATTGAAAATATGGTAAAGTAGAAAAGTAAATTAAAATGAATTGTTATGCGTTTATTTAAGCTCAAGTACGTTAACAATAGTTTGAAATCAAACTGACACCTGATGATTCACTGACATTTCTTGATGTATTTTTGCAGTATCGAATTAAGCAGGTGGTCATATTTTCTGACCTTTGACAGATATTATATAGGTACTAAAAAGTAAACCGGTCTTCAGACGACTAGTCTACTCTACAGTCATTTCTTGCAGTCCTCCAACTAGCTGTTAAAATATATGGAAACGTAGTATGTGTACTTTATGTCATACTTAAGTATTTTTTGTTTTATATATGTATATATTTTTTGTTATATTTATATTTCGTTATATATATATTCTATGTAATATTATTATTATATCAAGTAGCTTTATGTATTTATTGTTACTGTGATCGGAGATTATTGTTATTTTTGTTTCTTTTGTTATTAAGTATCATTATGTTTATATTGTTTTAAGTTAGCACGCCAACCTTTTTTATTACCCCTGAGGTTGGCAGGTAGTAGCAGGCTATGCAATGCTATTAGCATTAAACCCACCTTTTGTACATATAATTTGTTATTTTCTGTGCAATAAAGTATTAAAATAAAAAATAAATAAAAAGTAAGAACATAAAATAAATATTGAAAAATATCAAACTGGCTAGAAAACATTTATATAAACAAATTAAAACACTTTCTAAAAACACCACGTCAAGTCTGTGTTCAGTCACATATTTTTACCTACAACCGGTTTTGTATAAGCAGCGGCAGATACGCGGAGGGGATAGCTGCGCATGGGTACTGTCGCGCACGCAATACAATTATAACTTTAATTAATTATTAGCTAAATAAGTTACTGACATTATTTAAATGTAATGTCAAATAGTAAGTCTAGAGCTGAACGAAATGTGGAGGATAGCTGCGCATGAGTACTCTCGCGCACGCAAATAATATTACCCATACTTTAATAAATAGTTTATCTCCAATTCCAATGTCCAAAGATTTATAGTAAGACATACTTAACATGATGTGTTGAAGTTAATTTAGCAAACAAATTCAAATAACAGCAATAACAATACAAATACGAACGCGACTGTACACTGGATGTGCGCGGGGCATCGTATCAGTGCGGGGAACGGAATGCGACTGGAGAGCCAATCGGCGCAACGCACGCCCGCCCTTCATCCCGCTAGCCCCCCTCAGGTACCTTAATTTTAACTTCTGTGCAATAACGGTCAGCGCTAAAGTTTCGTGCCGGTACTTATAATGGAATATATGCAAATTTTAGTCTATGATTTTAGATGGCGTGGCATTCTAATAAACAAAATTTTTTTCTATTGTTGTATTACAATATTAACACCTATTTATTCACTTGAACAACTAATAATTTTACTTACTTGACTACTGAATTGTTATTTATGTCATACTTTATGTATTTCATACTTTTGGTTTTGGGGTGGTTACGTGTGAACTATCAGTAGGTATGTATGTACAGGTATTAAATAGGAGGGTCGTTTTCACCAGTTTATGGAGCTTTAAAATAGTACCTTAGGTGTTAATAATCAATACGATAACACCCTCGAACTCTAACATTCTCGCTCGCATTCGCTCACTCGGACGCCAAAATATCTCATTGTTTGCTACTAAGGTTAAAATTATCGCCCTAATCTAGAGGCTAGTCTATTGAGTTTCAGGTATAGCCCGATTGCTAGACTTAGCTAAATAAAAATGTCGCCCCTAAGTAACCATGGGTTAGTGAAGCCATATTGTAAGTGGTAAGTGTCATTTGTAGCAATCATAATTGTCCTAAAGATTCCAGTATTCTGTACCTATTCGTTATTTTTGCTATTTCTTGTATTTACATTGTTTGCTTTGCATTTACTTATCTTTTGACATAAATACCTAGATACTGCACAGCACAACAAGTGGTATCGCCAAGTTGCACGTTGCACCCAAGCCAAGCAGTTTGTCGAAGTAGACATTTCATTCTTATACCAATTATCTTCCATTATATCGGATGAGGGGTCATTTGGAGCCAATTGCGTCGTTATCTTTCTTCCATAAATCGATTTACAGAAACGCTTAAAGACAGAAATGTACAATACAGATTTACAAACAACATATACACAGAAGTAAACGGTATAATATTATGTAGATGGTATGTACCTCACGTCTCAAGAAAGGAATTTCTCATTTCCAGTTTATGAAGGGTAGCTATCCGCATACCGTGCGGTATTGCTGCGACCTATATCGCCTTCGGCCTGAAGGCTTCGGGTCTTATATCCCGATCGATATTGGATGCCTTGGATGGATGCCATTCTGATATCCTCTTGCTTCTCTGTGAAATGACAGTACCTACCTTTTCGCCTTTTTATTTATATCTCCAACAGATCTGTTCCATATTTCCCAGCCAAGCCCAACGCGCTTCAATGTGAAGTGTTGCTAGTTATACCTAAGACCAGCTTGAAAACAATATAACTTCTGTTTATTGATATGACGACCTCTGTGGCGCAGTGGGCGAAAAGCCGGCTGAGACGCAAGGGTGTCGATTCCCGCTGCGGAACAAATGCTTGCATGATCTACAGATATTTGTTCCAGGTCTGGATGTTTTTCTATACTTACATTATAAGTGTGTGCTTACATAATACAAGCTATGCTCAGTTTGGGGCTAGATATCGCTGTGTGAAATGTCCAGCAATATTTATTTTATATTAAATTTAAATAAGCAGACTACGATAACGTTTCTATCAACTGTAATTTAGTGATTCATTAATTACTAAATTTAAACCTACAAACTTGAGGTGAACTGGCTTTTAATATATCCCGCTCAATATATAAAAATATTGAGCGTATTTGTATACTATTATGATAGGCACATCTGCAATATTGCCATATTTTATCGCACACCTATCTATTTCTAAAGAACCTCTAAGCCCAGACGTTTGCTTTTTACGTGGCGTTCAAAGTTCAATTTGATCTTGACTAGCGCTTACTTACATGCCGCCGCGCCGCGCTCGCTGCTGGTTCAAAGTTCGAATTAGTATAGTACCGAGTTGTCTATTTGCATTAGGGTTGCCATCTCCAAATTTTGAAATCCAGGACTTGAAGGTAGAAATACCAGGACATTTCGGTTTAAAACCAGGAAACACTATTGTGTTTGGGATCCTCATGAGAGCTCGTATAAGCTTTTATTGGACAAGTAACTTTTAACAAAAATATAACCGACTTCAGATAACAGCAAAAACCAAACTACTAAACCGATTTTGATAAAATTTCTATTCGACCAATCTGAAAGTATATCCTTTCAAATAAACAAGGAGTTGTACCTTCTATCATCAGCTCACCTGAATAACTCAAAGGAACGTAAGTAGCGGTCTATAGGAGCCTATAATATTTAAAGAAATATCCACTAACTCCTAATAGTTTAGAAGTTATATTTTTCATCATCAGTTATCAACATTAGATGATCGGTGCCAGGCGCAAATACTTGAATATTTTTTTTTATAGACTAGTAACTTTTTAACAATAACAAACATAAAACCGAATTGCGCCCCTATAAAATTAGAGGGTTGCACTCGATTTTTTTGGGATCCCATCATCAGATCTGACTTGGTGCCAATCGGACCACCAGGAAAGTATACAAATTTAAACAAAAAAATAATCCTACTCCTACTTTTTTTGAAGTCGGTTAAAAAAGTACGCAAAACTTTCCACATTGCTTCTTTGTTTTAAAAAGTGTCAACGACCTTCACACGCGAGGCGCGGGCCCAGTGACAAAACGATTGGAGACAGTAGTGGCGCCTGAATTACACAGGACGGTTGGCAACCCTAACTTGCATAGATAAAATCGTTGTTTTGACAATTTCATACAATTCTCACTCAACTGATTGAAGTACCTAGTTCACCTTGACTGTGATAAGTAGGGATCCATTGCACAATCATGAGCTGTGATTGCGTGGGTTCATAACTGGAATTTATGGTTCTATCCTTTTTGAACAAAAGTGGTGGTATATTATAAATGATTTATTTATTCAACAACAAACTTCAAAATTTCACAAACAAAAAATTACAATGGTTTACGGTATAATACAATTCAGGATGGAGAACATAGGTACCCAAACTAGGATTGACCTGTATGATGGCATACCTATACCTCCCTCCGGACTATGGTTCATAATGGAATGATCAGTGAGTGTAGGAATATGTTGGTTCTGTAATTTGTGTGTGTGTGGGTGTGTGCGCGAGTGTGTGTCAATATGCATGCGAGGATATGTGGTGAGTGTATGTGTGTGAAAGGGTGTGGATGAGAGGGTGTGTGGTGTGAGTGTATGTAAGGGTGTCAGTTTGTGTGTACGTATAAATGGGTGAGTATGTTGTGTGTTAACTTATCATACATAACTTATGATAGTATGATTAACAAACTCTCAGTTTGAAGGTAGTTCAAACCTAGCAACCAACTTTTAACCATAAATTTGCATTTATAGCTAGGCATTGAGTAGTACTGTAAACTAGTATTTATTTTATTGTAAAGAGGCTCCTAGGAAGTATGTATGTCGTCTAGCACAAGTGGTATTACAACGTGGAACATGACATACTCTCTTATTACTGCGAACTTGGTTAATTGGATCAGGGATAAACGTATACTTCTTGTGATGGGCTAAAACTGCTTGTAAAATAAATAACTGGCGTGTTGAAAGTAACTGGCATTCAGTAAATAATGATTCTGTTGGGTATCTGAAAGATTTCGAGTGCATAACTTTTAGCACCGAGCGCTGAGCCCTCTCTACTTTAATAATCATGGTTTTGCATGTTCCTCCCCAAACAGGTATGCAGTAACTAAGGACTGACTGGCAGAGTGAGTAATACTGTTTTAAGCTAATCTTTTGTGGCAACGTTGCGGAGATTCCTGAATATCCAGATTAGTTTTCGAAGACGAGCTGCCACTGAGTTTATTTGTGGCATCCAGGATAGCTGATTATCTACAATAACTCCTAAATATTTTATTGACGACACATCATCACTAAGAATCGATTAAGCCATTATGTATGAATTATGGGCGTTATAAAAATAAAACTTGGTAACCTCCTTAGTTTCAAATCCCACTAATATTATAAACGCGAGAATTTGTATGGATGTATGTGTGGATGTTTGTTACTCTTTAACATCGCAACGGCTGAACCGATTTCGATGAAATTTCTGGATTAACATAGGCTACTTTTGGTTGACAAACCACGCGTCCGAAGCCGCTGGTGGAAGCTAGTATACAATAAAAAAACTATTGGAAGTCCCAACCTTTGAAATACATTGGCTGCGCAGGAAATAATACGGTTTATCCTATTTCCTCTAGTCTTAGCACAGTAAAGTAACGTTATGCGCATTTAGCAATTACATAAATATCTTGGCCAATTATCAATTGCTTAGTGACGTGGCTCTTCATGCGCTAACTCGTGTACTAAATCTATTTGTCCTGTTGCGCTTGTCACATTACCTATAAAAAGTCCCAGTTTGCCTGTTATTCTCCTGCAGGGTACAGGAAACGGGTATTGAAAAAATAAATAAATAAATATTGCTGGACATTACACAGCGCTATCTAGCCCCAAATTAAGCATAGCTTGTACTATGGGAACCAGATAACTGATAGAATACTTACATACTTTTTTTTTGTATATATAAACTTATAATATATAGAGAAACAACCAGACCCGGAACAAATATCTAACAAAAATAATAATAATAATAAAAGATTCTACGCACATAAAGTATGTTAATTTCATGTTATAACTCGTTGCTAATGAATTCAGACTATCTCAAATAGATACTATCTAGCTAGATAACGAAGTACATACCTAATCATGATACGGTACAGATTATATACTAGTTATTACAGTGAATCAGAAGTGACGAAAGATAAACATTTATTTATTTGCCAAAATATGGGCATTAGATTAAAGTTTAAACTAATCTCAAATGTCATTGTGTATCATTTAAATATTCATTGATAGATGGAAACTGTGTATCGATTTTATATTAATTGGAAGCTTATTATATATCTTCACTCCCATAAAAAACACACTCTTATTAAACAAAGCTGCCTTAGACATTATTGCTCGAAGGTGGCATTTATGCCAGTTGCTGTTCAAGAAATATGTAACACATGCTTTTGCCCGCGGATTCACAAAAATAAAACTATATCTCACTAGTGGTTCGCCCCGAACTGAGATCTCGCGAGTCTCAAAAAAACCATTAGTAAATAACATTCATTATCTTTGACTAATATTGCCACGAAATTACAACCATACACTTGACCTACAGTTTCATTCAAGTCACAAGTAACGGGAGTTCATGTTAATTGGTTACTCTTTTTAGGGGTACAAATTGCAGTTATTCTGGATTTCAGACTTTTCCCACATATTTGTGTCACTAAAGCTACACGACTACCAAATTTCAGCATTGTGGGGTCACTGGTGTACCCTGTCAATTTCGTCAGTTTAAAAATAAAAATGGAGTTCAAATGTACTAATGAAGACCTTTCATTTGACGTCCCACTTGACCTAATAGCCTCATTTTTTTTGCCCCTCTTGAACCCCAATATCTCAACAACCCCCCAAAATTTTTAGCTCATTGAGTCACACCAAATTGTGCCATCATTACCTACCTATATACCAAATTTCACGATGATCGAATAAAGGCTTCGAAAGTTATCCTCGGACAAACAAACATACATACAACGCCGATTTGCCCAAATTGATTTGGAGATCTCGCTTCGCTCGTTCAATTAAGTACTTACATACATTAGAAATCTAAATCGGTCAAACCGATTACTCGTGAAATTGTAACAAACAGAGAGTCCTAGTTACTTACTAATTTATAATATGGGTATGGATTCTGAACAGCCCTGATAATGATAATTGATCGAGCGAAACGAAATCTCCAAATCAACTTGGGCAAATCGGCGTTGTATATTATGTATGTTTGTTTGTCCGAGGATAACTTTCGAAGCGTTTATCCGATCATCGTGAAATTTGGTATATAGGTAATGATAATGGTAATGATAGCACGATTTTGGTGTGACTCAATGAGCTAAAAATTTGGGGGGGTTGTTGAGATATTGGGTTTCAAGAGGGGTAAAAAAAAATGAAAATGAGACTATTAGGTCAAGTGAGACGTCAAATGAAAAGTCTTTATTAGTACATTACGACCCCGTTTTTACTTTTAGTAAAGTTTTTGTAGTTTTTGAGTTATTAGCCATAATAAAAACTAAACTTTGACAAAATTCACAGGGTACACCAGTGACCCCACAGTGCTGTAATTTGGTATGCGTGTAGCTTATGTATCACAAATATAGGCAAAAGTCTGAAATCTAAAATAACTGCAATTTGTAGCCCAAAAAAGGGTAACCAATTAGCATGAACTCCCGGTACCTGTAATTTGAATGAAACTGTAGGTCAAGTCAGTTGTTTTTATTTCGGGGCACTATTTTGATAGTCAAAGATTACGAATAATATTTTTTTTGTTTTTATTGTAGACTCGCGAGATCTCAGTTCGGGGCGAACCACTAGTAATTTTATTACGAATCAGATGATTTATCAAACTTTATTTGCTCTCAGATGTATCTAGTTGAATTGGTATCCCATACATAACACATAATAACTGAAGGTTTTGTCAACAGCACCCTGGCGGTGAAGAGGTGCTTCTAGAAAAGGCAGGACAGGACGCCACGGAACCCTTCGAGGATGTCAGCCACAGTTCTGATGCCCGGTAAGAAACATCATTCACCATTAAAATTGTGTGTCACCTGATCGGATGGTCAGTAAGAGGATGACTATTTCTACGCCTAGTGGGGATCACAGCGCACTTAACATTTGTAGCTAATGTACCTGTGTTTCATAAATAAAGAAATTGAATTATATAGAAAGGGATCGGATCGGACAATAATAATTATAATAGTGATGCTCTATTAGTTTTGTTTTACCGGATCTTCTGTTAGCAAGTCAACGGTAAATATTAGGTAGGTTTACCGGGTAGTTAAATTGATAATTCAGGTTATTGGAGATCAAGAGATACGAACAACGGCTATCTACCAACGACTTATTCAGAGCCGCATTTGACTAACAAAACCAGACGAAATTGTATTTCGATGGTCAAGCCGATACCGTATGCATAAAATAGTTTTCGAGCGAATAACAAACGCGAACGAAATGACAATGAACCCTTCTCGAATAAAAAGTCTTTGTTCGCACGTATAATCGAAATTGATTCGACTTAGCTATTATCTTACGTACATCGTATTCTCCCTGCTACACCTAGAAAGGGTTGAAATATATGAGTAATTCGTAGCGGATAGGGATGGCTGGATAGATATAATGAAACACGGAGACCTTGTAGGACATCATAGTATTAAGCAACAGATTTTTTCATCACTCATATCTTGCTCTGAAAGTAGAATGAAATAAATGAATGAAATACTCTTTATTGCACACTTAACAAAAATACAGTAACGAAGGAAATAAATAATAATAACGGTACAATGGCGGTCTTATCGCTAAAAGCGATCCAGACAACCTGGTTTGTTAATGTAAACTCGATATTGGCTCCGTAAATGCGAAGTAAATTTGAAAATAGAATGAGGCTCATTGCATAAGCTAAAATGAAATGCAATCTCCATGACAAATCTTTATTTATTTCTATTTAAAAATGAAAGAGGCGAAAACAATTTAGTTGATTAGGTAGTGAAAAAAACAATGGATACCGGAAACGCAAATTTTCTTTTTAGCAATAAACTATTTGATCGAGCGAAGCGAGATCTCCAAATCAACTTGGGCAAATCGGCGTTGTATGTTTGTTTGTTTGTCCGAGGATAACTTTCGAAGCATTTATCCGATCATCGTGAAATTTTAGTGATGGCACAATTTTGGTGTGACTAAATGAGCTAAAAATATTGGGGAGTTGTTGAGATATTGGGGTTCAAGAGGGGTAAAAAAAAAAAATCGTGATGAAAAGTTGTTTTATACTCGGGTGTAACTGGTGTAAGCAAGATGTTAATGTTACACATCTCAATGGATGTAAGCGATCAATAACACGCTCGATTAGCGTCTGCTCGTTCGTACGCTGTAATAAAAGGGCGGTGAGCCCGCGACATTTTATATTTCTTTTATTTATTAGTTACATCAACATGGTGAACACTAACACATACAATTTATAACACTAGTTACGTGACATTCCAAATGTCACCAAAAATACATTTATTATATTCATTTAATTAATTGTAATATTTAAGAATTTCTAGTAATATGATAATTAACAATCCAAGAGTATATATTAACATAATACAGTTTTTTAAAGATATTCATTTAGGTATTAGAAAAAAGTTTAAACTCTATATTGACCCTGAACCCATGCGGACTATTTGAAAAAAACTTGACCTTTAAGATCCAGTAAGTCCAGTAGATCCAGTAACGATCTAAATTATGCACAATATATCTTAACAAGCAGGTCGCGTGTAATAAAAATTTAATAATCTAAAAATAGGCGATAGGCTTGTTTGCTATTTATATAAATACTTTTTTAGTTTGACTTGAATCTAGGTATTAATTACGTTGGTATTAATTAATCTAGGGGATTCCCAAAAAGGTCCCAGGGGTAGATATATATTTTTGTTTTATCTTTACTTTGCGATTATAATGTTTCTTTTTTCAAATAATAATTACCTATTTAAGTATCTTTACGTAATTTGTATTAATAATTATTAATTGATATTTACTGAATTTGATGTCCATTTAGGTTGTTCAATTTTGATGAGAAAATGATATCAACTTTACTCACTTACCAACCCGCAAAGTTTTTAAATTGGTAAGTATTTTGTATCAATAGGAAAAATACTAGAGATTTGATTTTTAAAGTAATTTGGCTATAGGTGTCTGAGGTATGAGTTCATTTTGGATAAAGGGTCTCTTGCCCAAAATAGTTTGGGAATCCCGAGTTAGAGTCTAGGTAAACTCCAGACAAGTATTTATATTTGTGGTTTGCATTTATTATACCTACCATGCTTGTTTCGTTTTACTTTGAGATAACTAAGCAAGCATTGTTTATCTTCATAAATTGCAATAGTTTATACAAAGGAGCTAACATAGTCGAAAACACGTTCCTAAAAATTACTAGTTTTCAAAAATTTGAAGAAAAAAATTGTTTACTTATGTGCACAAGTTGCGTTAGTACAAATGTGTCAAAAAACAAATTATATCCATGCATATTTATCCTGCCATAAATATTGCAATATGATTTACGGTTAATTTACAAAGTTAGTGTCTATTCCAGTTTAAGGATATTTCACTTCAATTTACAACGTTTTAAATATGGCAATTATTTCCCTTTGGCTCACTAGTTCCACGATATAACTTCCTAATTGAACTACTGGGAATAAATGGGATAAGAGCTATATATATATATATACTAGCTGAACGCCCGCGACTTCGTACGCGTTACACTATTAAATGTGTAGGTAGGTAACCTAAAAATAAAGGTAAATTCGCTGTTGCATCTTGACTTGACACCCCATTTTTATCCAATGGGACCTGATTTATGTAATAAAAAGTAGAGATCTCAGTTCGGGGCGAACCACTAGTATATGTTAACTCTAAACGCACGATGAATGTTTCCAGATCCCTGATGGCGAAGTACAAGATTGGCGAGCTGGTGGAGGCTGACCGGGTCAACACTAAGAGTGCCTTCGCGCCGCAGTGGACTAACGACACCCCCCAGGAGCAGGGCAAGTGCGTCATCGCGTAGTTATCATAACCCCTCACCTTAACACTTATTATACAAAAATAAGCAGCATATATAAGATTCGAAGATATGCATCTCTTGGATCGCTAAAAGATAAATGCAAAAAGTTTTATCGGGATATGGATTTGATCCTGAACCCCTTAAATAGTTTTATCGCCATCATTTTTATAAATACGTACCGTATTAGCGGTGTTACGACCGCCGATGTTTTATTGCCCTTGAAATGGTTTAGCTATGTTTTTATGCACGAATTTTGGCGAACTTTCTATCGTACACTTGACTCGTACTCGATCATCTGGCGCAGCGCGCGGCGTGCCTTTTTTTTTTTTTTTTTTTTCTAGGAGTAAATCTGCATCCAGATACCCGTATTGCATGCAGGGTACAATACGGGTTATGTGAGGTTGTCGGACTCAACGACCCACTAAAACCTCCCCGGTGGCCGCCCTCAATGCATGTCACAGGGTTCTGGGATCTCACAAGAAACGCACCAGAGCCCCCTCATGCACAACGCCCATAAAGAGCACGTCCCAGGGGCTGTTGCCCCCAGCACCCTCACGGTGCGTGCACAGCAGCACATGCCACATTGTGCGGCTGCTCTCCCTGAGTCCGCTATCCGGGTTGGCCAGAGCCCTCCCTCTGACTACCCACGTACCCGAAAGGTCCCCTGTATGGCAGGGGAAACCATTACTCTGCCCCTTCACGAGGCGGGCGGCGCGGGGTGGCCGTTGCCTGCACCCCGCCGCCGCCTTCTCCGAGCGGGATCGGCCCTCTCCCGATCTCGCTCAGCGGCCTCTTTCCGAACCAATACGGTCTCACAGAAAGAGGCCACGGCCTTCCAGCCGTCCTCGTCTGCCAACATAGCCGCTACTACGTTTGGCAGACGGAGGTCCTGCCCGATCCTGGTGATCAGGTTCCGCCTTTCCACGCACCACGCTGAGCATTCCTCGAGCGTATGCTGGGCAGAATCCCGGTCCCACCCACAATGGTGACATTGCGGTGTCCGTTCGCGTCCAATCCTATTTAGGTACTCACCGAAGCACCCGTGCCCGGTGAGTACCTGGGTAAGTCGATAGGTGACATTTCCCCATTCCCTCCCTAGCCAGCCTTCGAAGCTCGGCAGAATTGCGCCAACGATGCGCTGGCGCGAGTACCGCGGTTCGTCGAACCGCTCGCGCCATTCTACGAGCGCACGTTGTCGCTCCTCATGCCTTACCTCCACCGGCGCTGCTCCGCCCCCGTCATCCTGTCGAAGACGAACGTACACCCGTGCGTCCATCGCTGCCAAGATGTCAAAGGGCGGAAACCGCGCCAAGAGAGTTGCCGCCTCAAACGATATCGTCCGGTATCCTCGCGCGATACGAATAGCTATAGTGCGCTGCAGACTATTATACATAGTCCTGCAGCGCCTAACACCCGTCAGTCTACTGGACCACACAGGTGCTCCGTAGAGAGCCATCGATCGCACGACCCCCGCGTAGAGTCGGCGAACCCCCTCCCTTGGCCCCCCAGAGCGCGGCGTGCCTAACCTAACCACGAACTAGATTGTTCTCAAAACCTGTTTTGATAAAAGTTGCTTGGTATTTAAGGTAGGTCTTTGTTTTATTGATTAAAATATAAAAAAGACATTTATTCGTACCATCACAAAAGAACAAAACAATAATGTAACTTTATCTGTTAAACTAATAAAAATATATATATAGCCACTTGACGTTCGCAATGTAGGTAGGGAAATGCTCGTCCTGTCTATGAAAAATAACTGCATATATAGTCTCTAGGCGTGTAGTAAATATGTAAGTGAGTTTCATTGCTATACTAAATCTCATAAATTGAATTTGAAATTAGAATTGCGCTTACTATTAGTTCTGCTTCACCTAGAATGTTAAATTGTATCGAGTATTTCTTGCTACACATTAGAATTTTTAAAATCGTACACCAAGCACTTCAAATGGTATCAATATCTTATGAAGTACTTATTATATTTTTAATCTGATATGGGTTAGTGACTTGATATCGAAGCCTCACAAATTAAATAAAATGATTACGTCGCGTCTTGATCTTATATTTAAAAAAAATAAGGGACCAATTTTGATTGTTGCAAACAACATAAATTGAATTTTACGGCGGTTTGTGGGCAATTTAGAATGAAGCTTCCTATTAAATATATTATTAACCCTCCATTTTCCGCGTTGTATGTCAACATCTAATGTTATTTAAAAATAAAAAAGGATAAACGTAACTCGCAAATCGATAGGCAAATGAGATGTTTCCTGTCTGAGGCCACTAAAGGAAACGTTTACTCGGTAGGGCAACAACATTTTAAGTTATCTTTAGTGCTTTTGCGCTGAAGAAATAAATCAAGTACCTATATTTTAAGAGCAACTTAATTGCAGTTCTGTGATTGTGTGCTAGATATTATATTGCATAGCATTTGCACCCACATCTAGTGTTACCTATCAATCTTCTCTAGCTCTAACTGTACTTAGTTATGCTTGATAGTGTTTTTAAAAGTACACTTTTGTGATTAACATAGCAAAGTCCTCGCCTATAATCTTAATAATTATGCTTAAGTCTGAATCGATACTATTTCAAGAATTTAAGGCCCCTGCACACCAGATGCGTACGCGTAGACGTGCCGTACACTGCGTTGTAATGTATGGGCCGGTAAACCAGTTGCGTGACGTGTGCACGAGCTCGCAAACTGTTTACCGTGTCTCATACAGTCCATATTACATACAACGCAGTGGAATGTGCACGTCTACGCGTATGCGTGTGCAGCGGCCTTAAAACTTGTTACTACATCCAGTGTTAAGTTCAGAAATACGAGGAATAATCAATGATCTGCTTTAGATAATATAACTTATTTATAAGGCAGCTTACAGAATGTTATATTACTTTATCATTCTACGGGCGATTTGCGCAACAATGTTTAAACGTATTTATTGGCTTAACATGATTTAAGGAGTTGTTAAATCATAAAAATACGTTTAATTTAAACATGTTTCGTCGCTAAATACGTTAAGGGATCGTTGTGCGAGCCAGGCTAAGAGTGTGAACTCTTCTGCTTCCAACTGGCTCAAAGAATCTCGTTGCATCGTTTTCTAGGTTCCTGACTCTGTTTTAGTTTCGATTTAGATGGCTGGCCAAAGGCGTATTAAGAATCTAATAAGAATTTTTTTAATCAACCTCGAGTATCTATAATTTTTTTACCTACGTCAGAGATAAGATTTATTATTTAAATAGATTAACAAAGCTATCAGGGCGCTATTAATAATACTTACTGATTGTCTGAAATACTAACGCTTCATTTGAATTTCTAATATTCAAATGAAGTTTATATTTGTCACAAAATAAAATAAACAAGTTATGATCATAAATTATTAACAACGTAGTCTTTACTCTGTATAGTATTATTTGTTTAAATTATATAATGCTTTATGTACATTATATTTTATATTAATTGGTTTAACTCTGTTTATGGCCATTCTTAAAGTTTTTTAATTAAATGATAGGGTCGCGTTTGACCACGATCGAATACCACGAGGTTTGGTATTGATTGTTCGTTTAACATAATATATGATCACATGTGACAGAGCAGAAGGGCAGGCACTAGCCACACACGGTAGCTAGCTATAAGCATTCACGAAGCACAAGGCTCTGTGTATCTTGCTCACTACTTGTACTTACTTTATTGTGATTTTCGATCTGTATCTAAGCTTAGCCTATTCATATTTTTAGTCAAAAAGCTTTGAGACTTTTTGAAGGTGATTTATAAATCGATCTCTAAATTGGCTCCCATTAGTTGTAAGCGACACCTATTTTAGTTTAGTAAACATTATCTTGGTGCTGATTTGTTTATAAACGCTATGTACTGTGTAAAATCTGTCAATAAATATAATCGTTGATTGGACCACTCATTTGATTGTACCCCTCTTCTTTCCTTGGTTTGCACACATTAAAGATCCATGTGCTTTTCGTTTTTTTTATTGATTTTCATATTCAGTTAAACCCTATTTATCTACTCAAACAACTTTAATTAGTCTTAAATTTGCATAAATGCTTCCGTCGATTTTTAGTAAGTAGTCGAAAGCAGTTTCAATGACCTGCAAAATTTAATAGGTTTTACGAAAGTAAGTATTTAAAACCATACTAATAATATAAATTCGAAAGTAACTCTGTCTGTCTGTTTGTTACGTTTTCACGACTAAATAGCTGGACCGATTTCGATGAAATTTGGTATAGGTATAGTCAGATTATAACCGGGATTGGGACACAGGCAACTTTTTACCCGAGTGCGCAGTATGTTTTTATTGACAAAATATGCGTGCGAAGCCGCGGTCGGGTAGTAGTAATTTAGCTCATTTTTAAATAACTAGTATGCATGAGTCAAAATTTCTTTATTCAATGAAATCTCAAAGATCGTTTTAAGTCCTAAGATCAAACACTAGGCATGGTAACTACTTAGGCTAGGTAAGTATACCTCCTTGGTAGATAGGTACGCTGGTAGGTAGATACGCTGGCCTAGATAAACTAGTGGTTCGCCCCGCATTTAGATCTCTAATATCTAGATCTAGAAAAAAAAATATTCGTAATCTTTGAGTATCAAAATAGTGTCACGAAAAATACACATCCAACTAACTTGACCTCCAGTTTCATTCAAATTACAAGTAACGGGAGTTCATGTTAATTGGATACTGTTTTTTGGGGTATAAATTACAGTTATTCTGGATTTCCGACTTTTGCCTATATTTGTGTCGCTTAAAGCTACACGAATACCAAATTTCAGCATTGTGAGGTCACTAGTTGTAAGAAGAATTATCAAAGCTGTGAGGATAGTTTAAAGCAGTAGTCGGCCAACAATGTCTACGGCAACTTATTAATAATTTATGATAATAGTTGTTGGAAGGCCGAGGTGATTAATAATGCATCAAGGCGAGTTTTATGAGACTAGTCTTTTTAATTAGCCAAGTTGAGCTTTTTTTTTTTCAACAGTTTTCTGTTACCATGCCAAGCTGACGTTCACCATTCGTTTCCATAGAACAAATACTTAAATAATATATTGATGATATTAAAGTTATTAATATAAAGTATAACGATCCCATATATTTTTATCAATTTCTCAAGAAATTAACGGTAAAATGTTATAAATTGTGTGAGTAACTACTGAAGGGTCCCCCAGCCAATTTTCTTAAAATTAGATAGGTAGGGTCGCAATAATGATTCATAAGAAATTGTCAGCTATCGCTCTTTTCAAGTAAAATAGGAACGCGGGCGAAGTCCCAGATAACAGCTAGTCTAAAATAATATTAATCTTGGTCAATACAAAGTTTTCTGTGTACGTATCTATCTTGTAATATCAATAAAATAATCATCTTTTTTAGATGTTACAAGCCAATTATGATCAATATAAAACCGATTTTTTTTAAACTGAATTTTTTAACAGGTTTGCAAATACGTTGGTTGGTCCTACACGTACAGGATAAAAAATAAATTCGATTTTCATAAATAAATAATGGGTCTTTCTATTTCTTCTTGGTACCATTATGTCATATTTTTCATACTATTTTAAGTTTAAGACTTTGTATGTGTGAGGATTGAGAGCCCATTTTGAAGTAAGATATACAAAATAGGAAAGCGTTTAGCGATACTTAGTTTCACAAATTTTGTTTGAGATTTACTTAGATTTTGACGTAAAGACTTTTTCTGTAATATGCATAGTTTATCCGTTACAGGTGGGATCTCAGTCCTCTATGTGAGGATTGAGAGCCCGACTTTTCAGCCCGTAACTCGAGCACTAGACTTTCAAAAAATCTGATTCTAACTCTCACTCTTTTGGAATGTTCACTAAATCCTAAGCACATTTTTAAGGATTTTCGACGTGGACTCTCACACCACAACGGTTTGAAGATCTCGCTTCGCTCGATCAATATGTTTTTTGATCAAGCGAAGCGAGATCTCCAAATTTGGAGGAGAGGAGGATTGAGAGAGATTGAATATCCAATCTCTCTCAATCCTCCTCTCCTCCGCATAGACCGATAGATAAACCATAATTTCCGAATGCTGTCATACCTAAGAACTAACTACTACCTACGAGCGAAGCGAGCAGGTGGTGTGAAAAAATAGTTTATCATAAAGTCTCAAATTCATAATGCGAATATAACTAGGCCGGCTTAAGTGTATGCCGCATCATAATAGCTGAGCCTAAACTTAAAGCGACCCGATCTGTAGGATGTGTCGTAAGGATATTATACGAGTGAATGATGTGATGTGTTCTCCTCAGCGCGTGGAGCTCATGGCTGACGCCGCTGCTGCTGGGGCTGGCCGCCACCATCCTCTACCGGTACCTGTTCGCGTAGTGACGCCGCCGCCGCCGTCTGTCGCCGACCATATTTCACGTTGTTCAAACCTACGGCTACGTTGGAATTTACCATGTACCAATACAATCTCTCCTAATAGCTTGCAATCGTCGATAGCGAATCGACATTGCCAACGTGCACTAAACCGCGGGGCTCACAATACGACTGGTTTTTAAAAAAATACTATCTAGGTTATTGTATTATTTCTAGAATTTTAAACTTGATTAAGGTAAAGTGTCCCGCAGAGGAAGATAACAAAATATTGTGAGTCTTTGTGAGAACGTCTATAATGTGTGCAGAGAATGCTTACTTCTTTGTATTGTGTTTAACTTGTGTGTCTTTTTGCACTACTGTTGACCGCTTTTGTATTTTTTGAACTTTTATAGATGACTACAGTGTAGCTTGAAAATAGGAGACAAAATTACCTCAATTAGAGAGAGATTGTTATTTACTTAGCATTTATTAATGTATTTTTCTGAAATTAAAAATAAGACGTGAAGGTACTTGGCGGCAAAATGCGTAGTATTTGGAAATATGGCATTTGATTGAAAATGGATGCCATCACTAGATAATGTCCTTTACTAGAATATATAAGAAGAAGACTTTACTAGTTAACTAAGAAAGTTTATACTTAGTTTAGGGCCTGTGGGTTGAATATGTTTAGAGGTGTGCGTGTAGGTTGTGATTCAAGCCTAACTAATGATGTAATAAATCTGAACTATATAATGTATATGAAGAATACAGTTTATTTCATCTGCATATTTTAAGTAAATAGGCTTTTATATATTTGCATGAATGGGAAAGGGTAATCTTAGGTGCTGATTTTTCTACATAAAATGAATCGCTCAGCTTAAGAAATTGTATGATGATCACGGATTGTTACTTTGTTTTACAATTTGTATTTTAATATTTTATGCACAAAGAACTGTTTTATATTTGATATTCTATATTGTTGTTAATTGCACCTATTATAAACCATTTGTAAAATCCAAAGTGATGCATTCATCATTTATTTCTTACCAAAAACTGTTACTGTACCACATTACTTCAATAATAGTGATTGGTATAGTTTGGCTATGACACTTATTTTGCAATAACTTGTTTTTTAACAATTTAGTTGATAGTTTTTATTTTATCAATTTATAAATTCAGGTGTAAGAGCACTTTCAGACTAGCGTTTTTTTCTGAGCGTTTAAGCTCGTTTTGGCGTACGCGCTTATAGGCGCGCTACATTTCACTCTTCAAAAGATTGAACGCGCGTACACGCTCTTATTCCGGCGTGATCTCTGGTGGGTCGGTCAGGGATTCTGACGATGGAACATTGCTTTTTGCGTTACTTATACGAGCGTATAAGCGCGTGAACGCTCGTACCGAGTTGCGCGGGTGACAAAAGGCGGCTTAGGTATGTGCTTACAAAAACGAGTCTAAACGCGCAGAAAAAGCGCTAGTCTGAAAAAGCCCTCACTGCTTAAAATGTATTAGATAAATTCTCTTCACCATATGAATAATCATTATTATTTAATGAAATTGGTGTAGGTACATATGTCAATTTCTTAAGTTTGGTGGGTATTTTCTTTACATAATAAATAATGGAAATAAACTATGTTTTTTATTTATGTAACATCTTACTCTATTGACTTACAGTCATTATAATTATAGAAACAGTCTCAGATTGATTTAAAATATCTCATAGATTATAACTTAAGTGATTGTTAATTAGGGAAATATATACTAACACTAACCATAGCAAGATACACACACTTCTGATCCTTCGGACCTAAAACAAGAAGGAACATTTAACTATTTTTAAGAATCGATTATTTAAATATTTTTTTATAAAAACAAACATTAAGTTGAATACACAAATGAAAAAATTTTCATACTTTTAAATAATCCTGTGAATTGGTGAAACATATCCATAATCTATTTCAGCCCTAATAATAGCATGACCGCCAGAAATGTTTCTCTCTTTGGAAGAAAAGAGTAAAATGACATTTTAGCATAGAATAGAAACATGACTATACAAATGTTTCTAGTGTCTATGCTAAAATGTCATTTTACTCTATTCTTCAGCAGAGAGCTAGCCCCACTGCTGCTTAATTTTGGATTAATACCATCAACATATTGGCAGCTAAAATGATAGCCTACTGCTGAGTACATACCTCATCTCAAATGCAATTCTAACTATAGGCTTGGTTGGATTTGTGATAAAAACATACAATATACTAGTAAACTCACCCTACAAGTATGCAGCGAGTGCAGTATGTCTTTTCACAGCGGGTGCATGCATGATGACACATGCCACAGAGGTTGATATCACAGTAGGCACACTGAGACTCGCCCATACCACCACAACTGCAGGACTTTATGTCAGTGCTGGTCCTTACCTAAAATTATAATAGATTGTTATAATTGATCGAGCAAAGTGAGATCTCCAAATCAACTTGGCCAAATCGTTGTCGTATGTATGTATGTTTGTTTGTCCGAGGATAACTTTCGTAGAGTTTATCCGATCATCATGAAGTTTGATATATAGTGATGGAACAATTTTGGTGTGACTCAATAAGCTAAAAATATTGGGGTGTTGTTGAGATATTGGGGTTCAAGAGGGGTAAAAAAATTAAAATGAGACTTTTAGCTCAAGTGGTACATCAAATGAAAGGTCTTTATTAGTACATTTGAACCCCGTTTTCATTTTTGTAGTTTTTCTGTTATTAGCCATAATAAAAACAAAACTTTGTCAAATATCACAGGGTACACCAGTGACCCCACAATGCTGAAATTTGGTATTCGTGTAGCTTTAGTGACACAAATATAGGTAAAAGTCTGAAATCCAGAATAACTGCCATTTGTACCCCAAAAAAATATAACAAATTAACAAGAACCCCCGTAACATCTAATTTGAATGAAACTGTAGGTCAATTAGGTGTAGGTAGTTATGCATTTCGTGACACCAATTTATTAGTCAAAGATTAAAGCCGGCATGCACAAAGATCACTAAACGTATTTAGCGACTAAACATGTTCAAGTTTGTAGTATTTATATGATTTGACAACTGCTTAAATCATATTTAGCCACTAAATACGTATAGGCATCGTTGTGCAAGTCGCCCTAAGAATAATATTTATTTTGGGAGATTTGCGAGATCTCAGCTCGGGGCAAACCACTATAGACTTCAAATAAGTACAAGCATTGTTAATTCAAAAGTACTAAGCACCAAGCTGCCTGAATGCTGAAGGGCTCCATCTTTTCCAATGAATAGTTGCTTCATCTTATCTTTCTTGGTAGAAATTATACCACATTCACTTGAAGCCTCTTGTGCTAGGATCTTTTTAGCACCTTTGAACAGGAGGTCCAAAGTTTTTTCTGAAAGAAAAATAAGGTAAGATGAAGTAAAAATCTTTTGAAATTAAGTATAGCAAAACCTCTACGATAATTGGATTAGTACAGTAGGTAGGTACCTAACATTACAACATCATTCATATTTACATTTTTAGTTACCTAGGAACACCCCTATATCACCAACAGTACATAACTTTACCTACCGTAAACTTTCTTCAAACGATCATCGTTGTTATTAAATTGTTTGAGCCCAACGTGCACTTTACTTTGAGGAATAAAATCTTCTAGAAATGGGTTCGCTCTTTTTGACATTATATACAAACGCTGATTTTAATTAATTCTTCAAAATGTTTAATCTCATTACAGATTTCGTGCATAGAAAACCCAAAACTGTTTCGCTTTTATGTTCTTGTTAGAATCATGTCTATGTATCTGTCTGAGTGACGTGAGTCGTGACGGGATGTTAAACGGCCACTCAGAAACTCAGAAATCCTTATGGTCTAAGAGCCGGTGAAGATCGACCTTCACCGATCTGATAACCAGATGAGACATATTTTTTATCAAATATAATTTATAAACAAGTATGCCTATAATTACTTGCCTATCTAAAAGTGCTATCTAAAAGGTTTTAGCTAGGCAACAGTACTATAAGTACCTATAATTTTTTGCAGGCAATGATTTTGAAATATGACTGATTTTGTAATAAAGTAATTTAAAATTTGATATAACTTCCGATAAGTTAGCAGAACGATGGAGTCACCTATATTGACTTACCTGTTCACATCGGCTTGCCAGGTAGCTATACACAGAAATGATTAGACAAGCCTACTGAGGCATATTCAATGTGTTAAAAACTAACAGTGAAATAAAATTCATTTGGTTATCAAAAGAATGAAAGTGATGAAAAAAAATCGATTAAAGTTAATTTAATTAAAAATAGCCATAAGCACTTTTAGATAGGCAAGTAATTATAGGCATATTTGTTTATACATTATATTTGATAAAAAATATGTCTCATCTGGTTATCAGATCGGTGAAGGTCGATCTTTCACGTCTCCTCTACTATTAGCTTGTACCGTACCGAGCTAGCTGAAAGCTGGGTGTAATAAAAACGAAAACCTGGTACCCCTCCCTCCCTGTGCTCCGCTGCGGCGCTGCCAACACTGATAAATAAACTGTGTCGGAAATCGCATCCTAGTGAAAAAAAAATATATATTTCAATTTTGTGTACCGTTAATAGGGCAGTAATCATCGAACGCATCGAAGAAATATCACTTCAAACCTTTCTTTTTGATATTATATTGCATTTCGGATATAAAATGTAAAATATATTGAGAAAATAAATAAATACTTCGTAACGAAGATTTTTATCGGCAACGAAGGTTCGTTTGCTCAAGCAAAGAAGTAAAAGAGAGAAAAGAAAGAAGAGAAAGTTAGAAAAGAAGTCCGAAGCTGAAGTAAACTAATTTGGATGACGATAAAACATTTTCAGACTCAAAACTATTCATTTTGAGTTTGAGATTCAAGTGTAAATAAATTATTTCACTAATATCATCAGTAAAATGGTTGGGGGATAGGAGATAATATTTTTGATATTTGATGTGGTATTTATTTTTCTTTTGCTATTACCGTCAAACTGGGTAACTTGAGTCTGTGGTGTTACTTGAGACGAATGGCAACATTTATTTTATTTTTCGTTTATGTCAACATTATGACGTTTGATTCTTCGTCAGCCAGTGTCAAAAGTTTTCTGTGATCGTTAGTTGTTTTACAAATTCAATAAAATAGAGGTAAGTAATCTTGGTTTTCTACAATATTACTTTGAAAAGTGAGATTAAATATGGTAGAAAATATATGCGTGAAAACTTTGACTGTATCGGTTAAAGTTTTTACTGTTTCGTAGTGTAAATGATATAAACATAACCTCAAAGCTTTTGTGAAGATAGATTGGTTACTTTTTTACCGTACTACCAACATGGTAATAATATAAACAAACTTATGTAAATAATGGGGTTATTCGGGGAAACTTGAGACACTGTCTCAAGATTCCCGCTATGTCTCAAGATACCGGATTGATTGTAGAATCTTGTTTTTTTTTACATTTTAGGGTTGCCATGCCACGTAAACAACCGAAAACTCTTGGAGGTCGCCCATATGTGACTTATACTACAGAACAATTGAAAAAAGCTGTAGAGGCTGTCAAACAAGGCTTATCATTAAGAAAAGCAAGTGAAAAATTTGGAGTCCCGAGAGCTACAGTAAACCGACATATCAGAGGCAAAAACACCGGAAAGTATGGACGCCCACAGGTGTTTTCCGAACAAGACGAAGCTACACTTGTCCAGTGTATTTGCTTAGCTGGAGACTGGGGTTTCCCGTTAACGCAGCATGACATCCGTTTGATAGTCAAATCATTCTTGGACCGGAGAGGAGTTACTGAAAAAAGGTTCACTAATAATTTTCCAGGGCGCGATTGGACAGAGTCATTCCTTTCTAGGAACAAAAATGAACTAACATCAAGACTGAGTCAAAATATAAAAAGGGCACGTGCCGCTGTTGACGAAACACTTATTAATGAATATTTTGACCAACTGAATGAAACATTAAAAGACGTCGAGCCAAGTTTAATAGTAAATTACGACGAAACAAATTTAACGGATGACCCTAAACGAAAAGTGGTCATTGTGAGACGAAGTACTCGACACCCACACAATATAATAGACTCCAGTAAATCAAGTACATCGGTGATGTTTGCAGCAGCCGGTGATGGCCATCTACTTCCACCGTACGTAGTGTATCGTGCAGAAAATCTCTACAACACTTGGGTAAGTGGAGGGCCTCCTGGCACAGTGTACAACAGGTCAAAAAGTGGATGGTTTACAATGGAAATATTTGAAGATTGGTTTACCAAAATGGTTCTGCCCTACTTCAGAAAATTTGATCGTGAAAAACCAAAGGTTTTAATTGGTGACAACTTGGCAAGTCACGTTTCAAAATGGGTGATTGAGCAATGCACTCTAAACAATATAAAATTTGTGTTATTGCCTCCTAACAGTACTGGAATCTGTCAGCCCCTCGATGTGGCTTATTTTAAGCCCCTAAAAACCAAATGGGGCCATTTATTGTCAGAATGGAAATTAAAACACAGAGGCACCATCCCAAAAGATACGTTTCCCAGGCTTCTAAATCAATGCCTCATTGCAATGAGTGACAAGTCAAGCGATAATATACAAGCTGGCTTCAGAGCTTCAGGATTAATTCCTCTTGATCGAGAGCAAATTCTTAAAAGGCTTCCAAAGCAAAGTGCTGAAGGAGAAAATGAAAATTCTCAAGAATGGGTGTCAAGTTTTAAAGAATTTCTGCAAGAATCCCAAAAAAAAGAGACTCAGCCACTAAAAACAAGAAAATCAAGGCTCAATTTGCTTCCTGGGAAAGGTATCGATGAGTCAATGCTACAAACTAGCACGCAACCAGGTCCAAGTGGACATAAACAGCAAAGAAAGAAAAAAAATACAGATGATGTCCGAATCCGATGATAGCACAATCACTCTGCACGATGAATCGGATGACGGCGGTGATATGTCGCAGTTTCTGCCAAGTGATGTGGAAGAAAATATATTTTCGCAGATAAATATTCCTGATAACTCTGATGAAAGTATGGCAGACGATTTCATAGAGAACATTGATCCATTATTAGAAACAGAAGTTAATGCCAGTAATGCGCCAGAAGTTAATGCCACCAATTTTCCTGATGGTTCATTCGTTGTCGTAAATTTTTTTTATAACTCTGACTCTAAAAAACCCACAGAGAAAAGGTTTGTCGGCACAGTTATTGGAACGGTAGGAAAAGATGAAATGGATGTGAAGTTTATGCGAAAATCTACGAAAACTGAAGACACTTTCGTCTTCCCAGCGGTGGAAGACCTTCAAACTGTGATGCTGGATCAAGTTATTACAGAAATAAAGCCTGTTAAAATATCCAGGGGGCGATACGTCTTCCCGAAAGAAGTTAGAGAATATAAGTGCTCTTAATAACTTTTGTAATTTTTTTCTTAATTGTGTATTCAAATTTGTTCAGTTGTGGCAACATTAAACGAAATAAATATTATTTTTAAAACATTTTTAATGTCTCAAGTTACTCTTAGCCCCGTCTAACTTGAGTTACAGGTAGATTTATATGGTTGTCTCAAGATACCCCCTGTTGCAGGGCAACTTGAGACACCACATTTTTTATTTTTTTTTATTTTCCTTTGTTCCCTAGGTGACTAGGTTACTCACTAACTTCTAAGTCCAACATCGACTGATGTAATGTGCAGAAAAATAAAAAAAAAAGCTTTCATAATAGACCTTTGGCAGATGTCCAAAGTTCAGAATTGTCTCAAGTTACCCCGTTTGACGGTATTAAGTTTATTCTTTTTACACCTCAGCCAATCTTCCATTAAGCAATGATCCTCTCCATCCAAAGGTTGTCTGGAAGAGATCGCTTTGTTAAGCGATAAGACCGCCCATTATGCTTACATTTATTTGATTTATTTTTTATTTTTATATCTGTTGTGTTTAGCTTGTAAGGTATAATAAAGAATTTTCATTCATTCATTCATTTATCTGGTAAACTATATGAACCATGTGAGAAATGTTATTTTCATTTTTTATCGATTAATATACCTACCATAATGACAGGATGTCAAAAAATTCTCATTTCTAACATTACGTCATAGGTACATGGATTCTACTCATCAAAGTTGTCACCCTATTATAAAGTGACAAAAGTCTTCTGTGGTTGCGTCTCGCTCGGCTTGTTTTTTCGCTAGCAGCAGTCCTGCTTTTATAGATCCATGATCCATAGCCAAGCAGTTTTACCAACCGTACAGTGGCAAAAAACTGACAACTGACTGCGATTTTCTGTCCGTGCTAGTTATATTGCTTTAATAAAGTTTCATATCATTAAGAAAATCTGATTTCTGATTGGAATGTTTTTTTTCATATGCATCTCGAAAATTTGTCGGTTATTCTGTATTGTCGGTGTATTTTTGTTGGTCAACGACCAATCTTGGTATTTTTGCATACAAGGACCAAGTAGTCTTGGTACATGCTGCGTGACACTAAAAACTTGTATGTGTACCAATAAGTTGGTACGTCTGACATCCCTGGGAAGTGTGGGTGTCTGCGTGAGGTGGTGGGAGAGAACCTAGGTAACCTCTATTATTGTATTGTGACTGTCGTGTCAGTCTGTCACTGACATTGATATGTCTAAAACGAATATAGATTTACAATGTTGGCAGTACTATGCGTGGGTTTTTTTTTGTAAGGAGCCTTCATTCCCTGGTAGCTAAGTAGTTTATTAGCATGCACGCAGAATAATTGTTCACAGGGAAATTATGCACGCATGGCAATTCAAAGGCTACGTGCAAGAAAATTCTACCTACTTTTAAAAACTAAGGAAATCTATACGATGGGCGGCGGCGGCGCAGTGGCAGACACGACGTTAGAACGACTACTAAAAATTTTGACAGATGTCACAAACAAAAAATGGCGACCCCGTCACTCACCTGCCAACAGGGCACCTTCGATCGATGGGTTGCTGTCAACAAATTATCTAAAATATCTCTAAAATAATTACAACTCAATTCAACTCTTTTTCCATAGCGATAACTCTATCGCCAATTATAATTGTAAACGTTTTACCTAAGGAACGTTTTACATGGTCCAAGTGAGAGTGAAAGTGGAGTGTTTCTGTGGATGATAGTGACGGGGCTATTTGTCTCGGGGCCAGCATATGTGAGCCCCTTACGAATGTTACGTAAGCGGTGGTAGCGCCAATGTCGTGGATGAAACGGGGGCAGGCGGGCGCGGGCCCCGGAGCGCAGCCCTACGCCGTGCCCCAGGCACAGGTAGGCTCAGGTTAAACTTATCCATACGGACGTAAACAATGACGTGGACCAACTGCAGCATTCGGATTCCCTCGTCATATGATCGATAAAAAGTATAAACATTAAATTTCCAACTGAGGAAAAAAAAAAATGATTACAGATTGCTTGTAAACACTTTCCTATATTATTGCACAGTATTTTTATGTATACATATGGAGTGATGATTTTTTGGAATAGGTTAATTGCTTATTATAAAAGAGGGATTGTGCAATAAATAAATTTCCTTGAGGACAAGAGATGGCAGGCAGGGCAATTCTATTTCACTCTCTTATCTTATAACTTTTGAAACTATCATGGTTATTAACACTATTTGTACTAAAAACGGGATATTTACCAGTATTTGTGAGTTCTTGAGTGTCCCGATATTTCGATGCAGTTGCATGCGCCATGATCACGGGTAAACTGAAGTCTTTGCGAATGGATAGTTATTGGCAGATATAACGATCTACCCTCTTTCTTAGTCTCTTGCTAGGAATGAATTCACTAATACTATCACCACTACTGGTTTCATTCTCGATCATAACTCGATTCCGACACACAACACTGATGGTATCAGGATGCATAATCGACACAACACTTCTTCGGTCCTTACACATTCTCACCACAGGATTCCATGCTCCAGATAGTTGAAAACCATCTTCACGATTGAAATTCTTGTGTTTGGTAATCTCAATTGCCTTAAACCAGTCTTGGGATGTAATGTCACTCAGTTGAAATTACTTGTGGGTTGTGTAGCTCGATCCAGTGGTTTGAGCCTGAGTCCAGCAGATGTTCCGCTATGGCAGACTTTTGTCTGTTAACATTCTTCACCGCCCTGATATTTTCCTTCACCTGACAAGCTATTGTGCATTTGGTTTGACCAATATAAGAACTCCCACGGCTACAGTCTATTTTATACACTCCTGGTTTTTCTAGTGGAAAGCAATCTTTTGGTGAGCGCAGGTAGTGTGTAATTTTCTTTAAAGGAGTAAAGATGGTCTTCAGTGAACATTTTTGTAGAATGTTTGCGATTTTATCTGTCGCTCCTTTAATATATGGTACAAAAGCAGGTTCTCGTTCCACCCCGCAACTGTGGGGTTTAGGCCTTGGTCGAAATGGTAAGGACCGCAATTTATAACCATTCCTAACCAGAACATTATGGACATGTGCCAATTCACCCTGAATGTGGTCCTCATTGCACATGTTGAATGCACGATTGGTAAGTGATGATCTTATCTCTTATCTTATGGGTTTATATCTCCAAATGTTTTTTGGATCTGTAAGTCGGTATACTACTGATCTAATTCACTGATGATGGCTGCAGTATCATATATATTAAATACTCCATGGCACTAAACTTCACAGAAGCAAACATCACTATATCACTGTCCACTTTCACTGAATGAATGAAAATGCTTTATTGTACATCAAAAAACAAACAAACTCACAATGGTACAATGGGTGGTCTTTTCCCATAAAAGCTATTTCTTCCAGACTACCTAGTTCTAAGTCTAGGGTGGCAGAACGAGATCTTCACTGATGTCCCGTGTTGGGGTTTATTGTGCATTTTTCCCCGAGCTATCCTAACACCTTGAAATAACAGAATAGGACTTTGGGTTAATGGCAGCAGCTTTCCAGGATCCCTGTGGATGTTGTTGTTGTAGCAGTGTTGGTGGAGGATGATGATTAGATGACCTTTAAAAAAATTAACGAGGATTTACAATAATACAAAAACAATTTATAAATATACGAGCTGACCCCACAAACTTCGTACCACCTTAGAATCAATAAATGTTGTGTTGCTAAGCTGAGATAGTGGTTGATCATAGAAGGGTGAAAATTTAGGGTTGTATGTATTTTTGAATGCTGTATCATAAAACAATAAAAACAAAACTAAGGGGTGGACCACCCTTAACATTTAGGGGTATGAAAAATAGATGTTGACCGATTCTCAGACGTACCCGATATGCACACAAAATTTCATGAAAATTGGTCGAGCCATTTCAGAGGAGTTTGGCAACAAACACCGCGACACGAGAATTTTATATATTAGATAGACCTAATGTGACGGTATATAAAATAAACAATAAAAACAATAACAAACTAATCTATTATTCAACTAAGAAGACAATTTTATCTTTGAATCTTGTGTACTATAACCAAATGGTTTGGTTATAGTATACTTACATTATTTAGTATTTTCTAAGATTTTTCTGTAATTTTTTTTTCAGCCCTTTGTCAATCAGCAAAACATGTACCCCACCTATCAGCAGGGCACCGGTGGCACGGGTACAGTTGCCCCACAGCCGCAACAGCAGCAGCAGTTCTGGCAAATGCCTCCTCAACAGGCATCTCAACAGCCTCCCCAGCAGCAATACAACCACACCCAACAGTACAGCCAGCCCTACCCTCAAGACTACCCCCCCAATGCTAACCAATACCAGCCACCAGCACAAACACAATACAACCAGAACTACACCAATCAGTTCACAAACCCCTCGCAAAACTATCAACAGAACTATTACCAAAATCAACCAATGCAGCAGAACCTGCCACAAAATCATAGTCAAAATGCAGCCAACACCGGGACTGGTACCGGTACTGGTGATGCATGGGAGGACAATTGGGACTGGGGTTGGGAGGAGAATGCTAAGAAAGCTCAGAGTGCACAGAACATGCCCCAGCCACCACTAGGGCAGCAGGTGTTCAACAATGCCAATGTTATAGAAGAAAGCTTTGCCGGTACTGATAGTTGGAACTGGGCAATGGATGAAAAGAAGGAAAGCATAGCCCCTGCAGCCATCTTGCCTCCTCCTAAAAAAGACAACAATGAACCTGCCACACTAACACACACTGTTGGGAATAATGTTCAACCTGAGCCTACTCCAAACAACATTAAAAACCAACAGGCAGAGGAAGTGAAGAGTTTGAGTGATAGAGAAGTGATAAAGGAGCGGTTACCTAATTTAGCATTAGGCAAACGCTTTCATTTAGAAAATTTAACCCCACAGTGGTCAATAGAATCCCAAATGTCCCAAGAGTCTAGTGATGGCCCTCATACTCAATCAGAGGGCACCTACAGAAGTGAAAATCAGTCAAGAAATTCTGCGGAAAGTCCTGGACCTAATACAGACAATTCAAACTTTAACTATGCACAGCCAGGATTCGATGAAACATACACTCAAAACAGTGAATGGTCAAAAAATTCTGATGAAGCAACTGTAGCTGATGGTACAAACAACATCAGCAGACGAGAAAGTCACGAGGAACTATCTCACTCATTACAAGAAATGAGCATAGCTAATGATCATTATTCTACAAATAGTATGAATGCTCACTCTGCTGTTGAGTCTAGAGGTATTCAAGAAATGCCGAGTGTGCAGCCACCGGCAGCAATTTCACCGGCGCATTACCCTCCGCCTGTATCTGGCAGCGTTTCTGTGCCGTCGATGTCACTGCCCTCTCCCTCGCCGGTAGCTTCGACGCTGCATCAGGCCCAGGCATCGCCGTCCCTCCCGCGGCCGCCATCCTCTACCTCATCGTTACCGGGGCATTTGGCACCTACGCAAGCCCATCCGCCCCAGCCTCCACCAACATCGTCTCCTGTCACTTTACCTCCGTCGTTACCGCCACCATTGAACTCGCAAAATCCTTTTCAACGCGCAGGAGCGTTCTCTCACAAACCTTCGTCTGTTCCGCCCCAACAGTTCCAGCCCCAAATGGCTAGCTCGAACCTAACGTCGCCGGCAGCCGTCAACAAAGTATCACAAAGTAGAGCTCCTGTAGGCTTCGAAGCCAATTTGGAGACTACTCCTGACAATTCAGAGCGCCCAGACCAGCCCCAAGTGCTCTTCCGACCCCTGCAAGTACCACAGTCAATCCCCGATAACATGGAAGTCGCGCCGCAGAACGACAGAAACGAGTACCTGCAGACTGCTCACTTATCTAGTAGCGATTACGGTGAAAACACTAATTTCACTCGTAATCTACCGCCTCCGGGCCTGAGGCGAATGGTCGTCGGTCAACAAGAGTCAGAGTATCAGAACCTGAATATTTCCGGCGACGAACCGCCGCCTGGACTATCGCGAATGGTGCCAGGGCAGCAGACAGAGGCTGACAACGCATACAATCAACCTAGCGACAACTATATGGATAGGCATATCGATGGCCAACCAATGGATAACGCTAGCTCTGGAGGCCGTCCATTCAGACAGGCGGACGGTCAGCAGAACCCTGACAGCTATCCGCAGCCTGTCGCAACCCGAGCCAACGATAGAAGATCCTTGGGCTTCGACAGAATGGTCCCCGGCGAACCAAGCAACGACGAATACTCTCAATACCAAGGTTCTAACTACGCGGGCAACGAACAGAGAGTTGTGACTGGCGTCGATCACGACTTTCCCGTCCACATTGAAGCAAGCCCTTCAAATGTCAGAGAGCAAAACATGGATGGCTCCGAATTTACCGAGCCACCGCCGAGGAGCGTGATCGGTGCGAGGGACGCGCCCAATGAGGGGCCGCAGGAGTTCGCCGCGCCCGACGACACGCAACGAGAAATTACCATGGAAGGAGAGAACTTACAAGATTTGAGTGTCGTATCCTCCGCAGATCTCACTTATTCTCGAGAGCACTTGGACGGGGCGGATCTAAACGCCACCGACGGAGGCACCGATAGGAACGATGCGTCTGATTCGTTAGACAGGCCTGCTACTAGTTCTAGAAAACAATCTCTAATCCGTGTCCATTCTTCGGGCGAGGAATCGGAAAGAGACAGGGCCTTCAAGTCCTCTCCTCGGAGAGATAGGCACAAATCATCTCGCGACCGAGATCGCGACAGAAATCGGGACCGCGACAAAGAAGGCAGGTACTCCCGCGGCGACAGAGTCGATAAGAAGTACGATAGAGACGACAGAAGACGCGACGATAAGCGCACCGATAAAGACAGAAGGGAGAGAGACCGAGGGAGAGAAGGAGACGTAAGCCCGGATACGCGCAAACACCGGCGCAGTACGAGGAGTCGGAAGTACGAGGAGGACGACACAGACTACTACAGCGACAGAGAAAGAGATCGAAGGTTAGTAGCAGTATTAAGCTCGCAATTATTAGTTGATAAGACTCCGAAGCAGCGTGTTCTGATGCAACTTAAGCCTAGGTGTACTATGAGACTGAATTTCAGACGTAACATGAAAGTTTATTCGACAGGCGCTATCGTGAAGGGTCGTACACGAAGCCGCCCCGGCCGGACGACCGCGACCGGCGCTACGACGACCGACGCTACCACACTGCGGAGCGCGACCGCCGCGATCGCCCGCGCGACGCGACCCGCGACTCCACTCGCCGCGACCGCGACCGATACGAACGATCATACAATGACTACAGAGATATCGACCCCTCCCGGAAGTATGGGAACCTACACCGCGAGAGGGAGGAAGAGAGAAGACGAGGTCAGTAGCTTGCGTATTCTTTCACTCACGACGACTACACTAGTGGTTCGCCCCGAACTGAGATCTCGCGAGTCTACCATAAAAACAATGAAAATATTATTCGTAATCTTTGACTATCAAAATAGTGCCACGATATAAATAACCATCTCACTTGACCTACAGTTTCATTCAAATTGCAGGTAACGGGAGTTCATGTAAATTGGTTCATCTTTTATGGGGTACAAATTGCAGTTATTCTGGGTTTCAAATTTTTACCTATATTGGTGATACTGAAGCTACACGCATACCAAATTACAGCACTGTGAGATTACTGGTGTACCCTGTGAATTTTGTCAAAATTTAGTTTATATTATGGCTAATAACTCAAAAACTACAAAAATTTTACCAAAAATAAAAACGGGGTCGAAATGTACTAATAAAGACCTTTCATTTGACGTGTCAGTTGACCTAATAGTCTCATTTTACCCCTCTTGAACCCAGTATCTCAACAACCCCCCAAATTTTTAGCTCATTTAGTCACACCAAAGCTGTGTCATTGCTACCTACCTACCTATGTATAAAATTTCACGATGATCGGATCAACGCTTCGAAAGTTATCCTCGGAGAAACAAACAAACATACATACAACGCCCATTTGCCAAAGTTGATTTGGAGATCTCGCTTCGCTTGATCAATAATCGTTTGAATAGAATGGGCATTGTAACACCCACTCAATTCAGTATTGTGCTGATAAATTGTTCTTAGTTCAACGGGAAATAACTGAGCGATATTACAGACTTATTTCCTAGGCTGGATTTTGATTCTATTTAGATTTTGATCTTCTAGATATGATTTGAGTCTAGAACTAAAGATTACCATTTCAAAACATAACCCATTTTACGCCACCGCTGCTGGGTGTAAAGTATGTTACTGTTGAACTATCAACAGATTATAACTTGCATTGTGTTATGAAACAATTGAAAGTGTTTTCGTTGAAGCATCATAGGGAAATAACGCTTACATCATCACACACGCTAGCGTCTAGCTACATACACATTATTATTTTGCCTGTTATGTATTTGTGTATTATTCTTTACTTTTATGTATTTATGTGTATGTATAACTGACTAACCGACTGACAACTCGTATTTATTTTACAGTGACATTCTCTACAGATGCAAAGTATTATGATAGTAGAAGCGAAGGTATTCCCATAATCTTAAAACGTTGTGCCTCTCACACCACCACGCTTAAAGGGGCCATACACGTTACAACAGTCGCACGGATCGCCCGATTCGATGACAATTTCAACGGACCTGCGACTAGACTTAACAGTCTGCTTTGCGACCAATGCATAGGTACATGTTCAAAATAATCGCATTGCGATTATTTGCGACCGAAGTCCGTGGGCCCTGACGGTCCGTGCGACTGTTATAGCGTAGTACATTTAATATATCTAGTAGACTGATTGTGTTATTAGGTATATTTAGTGAGTATGTTTGTTAGTAAGAAGACATATTTGCATGTATCACAGTTTCTAACAGAACTTTTGAACACTGAAGGCTGCCACTGATGCTTTTATTCAGGTTTTCTATTTACATAATCGTTCAGGCATAAAGCTCTAATATATTCATGTTTGCCTTTTGTAGTAAATTGGTAACAAGTGTGCTGTGAATTTCAACATAAATCACTCGAAAATATTTGATCATGCCATTTTCTATAATTTGTAATGTATTAATTTGAGTGAACTTATTACATGTAACTAAAACAATGTAAACACTGTCTATGATTATATTTTGTAGAAAAAATATAACACAGATAAAGTATTTAATTTGTCTAATATGATTAAGAGAGGATTAAATTTAAAAGTCCTTACGATAGGCATAATAAATAGTAATGCTTAATATAATATTGATTTGTTTCGCTTTAAGTACATTAATGGCGGTAAAGCCCCTCGTATTTTATTTACAATGTCAATGGCAATTTACAATAATCAGCCTTGTTTTTCTAAAAATACGGTACCATTTTAATAGAGAGCTTATCTCTGTGTTTACCAATGTTATACAGTTATCTGGATGTCAATCACGTTATATCGTGCTGAGAGATACAAGGGGGTTTTATATATGTATTTATATAGTTATTTAGTTTATTACTTACATATAGCTTGTAACCAATTGAGAGATTGTGAGAATGATACGACTGAATGCATTCTTTAAAAGAATTGAGTAGACATTCGTATCAATGGCCTGTTTGTAAAACTTCTAACATTATTATGGTTCATTAATCGTTAGTAACAACCTGTTGTTAACCAGCCGGGTGTTGCCCGAGTCGTAAGTCGTAAATTGACGATTTAAAATGATCTTAAAGATTTGAACTGCATAAAAAAAATTGAGTATGAGCTGATAATATTTGATATACACACAGTCACGCCTGTTTCCAGGGGGGGGGGGGGGGGGTAGGCAGATACCATGGATCTCCACTTGCTATTTATTATATTTCAATCAGAGAATAACCCAATTAAGATTGGAAATACTAAACATATTTTCTATATGTATAATTAATTCATATTATGTATAATTAGCTGTTGGTTTTACAAATAAATAAATATAAATATAGAAAAAACTCTGACACAAATACATATGAAGCAGAACCAAATTAACCACATGTGTTGTCACCATTTAATTACAAGACGGCATCTAATAGTGAGCTCTTTTTATATCGTTTAAGGAGATACATTCTCGAGTGCGTCGCGGCCGGAGTCTCGCGAGGCGGGCGGCACGGATGAGGAAGCGGGAGACGCGAGGCGAGGCCAGACTCGCCGTCCGAGGCATCACCGCTCCGACCCCTACTATGACGGTAAGAGATACATTCTCGAGTGCGTCGCGGCCGGAGTCTCGCGAGGCAGACAACACAGATGAGGAAGCGGGGGACGCGAGGCGTGGCCACACTCGCCGTCCGAGGCATCACCGCTCCGACTCCTACTATGACGGTAAGAGATACTCGATTCTCGAGTGCGTTGCGGCCGGAGTCTTGCGAGGCGGGCACCACGGATGAGGAAGCGGGGGACGCGAGGCGTGGCCAGACTGGCCGTCCGAGGCATCACCGCTCCGACCCCTACTATGACGGTAAGAGATACATTCTCGAGTGCGTCGCGGCCGGAGTCTCGTGAGGCGGACAACACAGATGAGGAAGCGGGGGACGCGAGGCGCGGCCACACTCGCCGTCCGAAGCATCACCGCTCCGACTCCTACTATGACGGTAAGAGATACTCGATTCTCGAGTACGTCGCGGCCGGAGTCTTGCGAGGCGGGCAACACGGATGAGGAAGCGGGGGACGCCAGGCGTGGCCAGACTCGCCGTCCGAGGCATCACCGCTCCGACCCTTACTATGACGGTAAGAGATACTCGATTCTCGAGTGCGTTGCGGCCGGAGTCTTGCGAGGCGGACAACACAGATGAGGAAGCGGGGGACGCGAGGCGTGGCCAGACTCGCCGTCCGAGGCATCACCGCTCCGACCCCTACTATGACGGTAAGAGATACTCGATTCTCGAGTGCGTTGCAGCCGGAGTCTTGCGAGGCGGGCACCACGGATGAGGAAGCGGGGGACGCGAGGCGTGGCCAGACTGGCCGTCCGAGGCATCACCGCTCCGACCCCTACTATGACGGTAAGAGATACTCGATTCTCGAGTGCGTTGCGGCCGGAGTCTTGCGAGGCGGGCAACACGGATGAGGAAGCGGGGGACGCGAGGCGTGGCCAGACTCGCCGTCCGAGGCATCACCGCTCCGACCCCTACTATGACGGTAAGAGATACTCGATTCTCGAGTGCGTTGCGGCTGGAGTCTTGCGAGGCGGGCAACACGGATGAGGAAGCGGGGGACGCGAGGCGTGGCCAGACTCGCCGTCCGAGGCATCACCGCTCCGACCCCTACTATGACGGTAAGAGATACTCGATTCTCGAGTGCGTCGTGGCCGGAGACCCTTAAAGCTAACAGGGCTGGACTACCGTCAGTATTCGGCGCCAAGTGGGAAGGATATACAAACTTTAACTACGAGATCTGTAGTTAAAGTTATCTTAGTGATCTTGCGGGAGAGTGGTCGATTGGACGGTATGCCAGGGTTACTTTAAGAACTAGATTTTGCCAAACTTATTACAAATTGTATTTTTGCTGAAAGCGATTTCTTATGTTAATTAAGCGGCAAAAGCCTGCCCCGACATGACCGCTGTTCTACCATAGAGTATGGTATATCCACGCCAATTTGTGAAGCCTGAAGATGGCGTAGTAAACACTTAAAATGGGAGTATCAATTGAAAATCAGTACATAGACGAACTTAATACTAGAAAGCATTATCTTTCAGTTAACCTATTCACTTTGGCTGTTAGTTACCCAGTTTGTTTGTACTATCTGTCAGGTTACAACAGTGGCGCCGGGTACCAGGATCCGTACGCGCTGCTGCAGCGGCAACAGTACGAGTACTACAAGCAGCTGCGAGTGACCGACCCCGCGGCGTATATGCTCGTCTACAAGCAGCTCACGGCCGGACACATGCCGCCCGTGCCCAGGGACTTGACGCGCTCCAGGCAATATGCTGGGGAAGGTAAGCTTTTTGCTGGAGGAAACTATACGCCTGCTTGCTCATAATAAAAGTTTTATCGAACTGGCGATTTACGACCGTGGTTCCAGAAAGGCGATCGCTCAACGAGCTCGCGACGTGCACGCGCCGTTGTTCCAGAAATAGGGCTCACTGGCGTGTAGCGCGTTTTGTTATAGCTTGTTTGGAAATATGGATGATCTTTAATATGCGTACACTTCTGTGCATACATACCTTTACAATAGTAAAGTCAATACTATTGTAAAGTTTTTGGTGAGATTCCTTCAAGGCTCTTCTATAAAATTTCAAAGAAAAAATGTTCATTTCAAAAATAATTGTTGTAATTAAGTTTCGAGTTTAGTTCTTGATTTAGCCGAGTAGATCCTTTAAACAAATATGAATTTATAATTTAACAAACTCTTGATATACAGGGTGTCCCAAAAAATAGTGTCAAGCGAAAGTCCAGAGATCGAACACCCCTTGGGGTACCCGAATCACCCCCATGTATGTTCCGCGATTTTATGGTTTTCGAGTTATGAATTTTATTCCGAATTTTTGAAAATTTTTGACTTGAACAACTTGAAAATTCTTTAAAAAAATGTAGAAAACTTTCTTGAGATTTTCTTTTTTCTACTGAATTTTTATGAGTTGTTCTTTTATGCATAAAATAATCAGCTACGTCACTTTGATCAAAACTATGAAAATGTTGGTGTAAAGTCAAAAAATTACATTCGGTGAATTATGACTTAAAATTTCAACTTTAAATTAAAAATCGTAACAAGTAATTTCATGGTTCTTAAATAAGTCTTAAGAATTTTCCAGACTATCAGCTTTCATAATCATTAAAAAAAAGAAGTACTTAATTGGCTACTTTGGCGAAAATCGGCCTTCAAAGACGACGACGTGGAAAATTCTTAAAATTAGCTATCTGATTAGAAAATAGATTTGGCCATTTTATCATTCCTAAGCTTAATTCGTTTATTAACTAACCAAAAATGACTGCAGGTAGTTCGAACGGACCAATCAGCTGTCCGTTTAAGATACCTGACCATAAGTTGACACTAAATTGTTCCATAAATTTAGTAAATCGTTTAAAGGGCAAGGTGTGCGCTTTTATAACAAACTCCCAAGGGATGTACAAAAATTGACAATTAACAAATTTAAAAACGTAATTAAACAAAATCTTTATAAAAGAGCCTACTATAAAATATCGGATTATTTAGATGATAGAGAAGCTTGGGATTTAAATTGCTCCAACTCGTTCAAAATGTTACAATTTAGACGTAATTTATGTTCTGTATTATGTATTGTAAAAGGATCATTAAAAAAAACAACCAGCCTTGTTTCTTGCCTTTCTTTCCTGGCTTGGTCGCGAAGGAACAGGCAGTAAAATTGACGTTTCAAAGTGATCCTTGTGATTTTAATGAATAAAAATATTTTAATTGAATTATTTGAATTGAAAGATTCGCGTGCTAGGTGTGGATTCTCGATATTCCAGGAATGGTAATTGTGGATGTTGAAAATCCCACAGTGCTTAAAATGTGACTCATCGGTTCACAAAAGAGTTTTGAAAAAAATTTCATCATTAGCTTGACGCCGCAGCATTTCTTGACAAAACGCCACTCTTCTTGGGTAGTCTGCGGGTTTAAGCTGCTGGACTTTTTGTATATGGTATGGCTGAAAACCATCTTGTTGAAAAATTCGGTGTGCCCGTGATTTCGGGATTCCGATTCGGAGTTCTATTGTTCTCACACTGACAGAAGGATCTCTTGCTACTTCTTCCAACACTGATTCCACAGTACCTGGGTCATGCATTTGAGATGGACGCCCGGTTCTTCTGCTTGGTATGCGGACTTCCATGTAAGAGTTATGGAACCTTAAAATCATACGATGATCAGGCCAAGCTTCGGGCTGAGGATCACCTCTATTTTGTACTTGCTCCCTGTACAATCTGGCAGCTTCAAAAGCGTTTCCTCTTGAATAGCCATAAAAGTAATGCATCTCGGCGTAATCTCTTGGTGAAAAGAAATAGCTCACCAAATTAATGTGCTCAAATAGTCCGTTGAGAAGGCCAACTCCGTATACACAAAAACAAATCGTAATTGCACTCAGTCCGTAGAGAAAGCAAAGTTCGTCGAAATCCGTATACACAAAACCAAATCGTAATCACACTCAAAGTCCGTAAAGAAAGCAAAGTTCATCAAATAATAATAAATTGAGCGTATAGTACAGAGTGTGTATCGACTGGCCCAGCAGAACACAATAGATCAACCCTCGCGCCGCAACCCCCTCCACATCACTTTGTCATGCTCATGGCCCAACTGTGACTCAAATTGTAAATTCCGATAATGCATTTTGAATACAAAAACATAATAAAGCTTCTGTTGCGCGCTGCTCTATTGTCACCTAGGAGAGTTACAGACATAGCGATAATTCGGTCTCTTATCGGCCTGTTGTTATTACAGGTAAAAGATTTGCGCCCACGTTTACAATCCGGATCATGGTTGAGAACACATCGCGCAAAATTAATAAAACTTAAATGAAACATTATAAAAAAAGCTCTAAAAAGCTTCTCTGTAGTCATTTTTGGTTAGTTAACAAACGAATTAAGCTTAGGAATGATAAAATGGCCAAAATCTATTTTCTAATCAGGTAGCTAATTTTAAGAATTTTCCACCTCGCCGTCATTGAAGGCCGATTTTAGCCAAAGTAGCCCATTAAGTACTACTTTTTTTTAATGATTATGAAAGCTCAGAGTCTGGAAAATTCTTAAGACTTTATAAGAACCATGAAATCACTTGTTAAGAATTTAATTTAAAGTTGAAAATTTAAGTCATAATTCACCGAATGTAATTTTTTGACTTTACACCAACATTTTCATAGTTTTGATCAAAGTGACGTAGCTGATTATTTTATGCATAAAAGAACAACTCATAAAAATTCAGTAGCAAAAAGAAAATCTCAAGAAAGTTTTCTACTTTTTTTTTTAAGAATTTTTTAAGTTGTTCAAGTCAAAAATTTTCAAAAATTCGGTAAAAAATTTATAACTCGAAAACTATAAAACATCGCGGAACATACATGGGGGGTGATTCGGGTACCCCAAGGGGTGTTCTATCTCTGGACTTTCGCTTGACACTATTTTTTGAGACAACCTGTATAAATAATTGTAATAAATTTCCATTTTACACATTTTACATTTTATTTTACATTAATTATTCCTTCTCCATAAAGGAAAAGTGTTAGTAATATTTGGATCGGCTGACCTGATCTTCATCACACATAGTTAAGAATCACCCCAGTAAAACTAGCTTTCTATTAAAAAAACCACGTCCGAATCAATCCATCCATTTGGGAACTATGATGTCACAGACAGACTTCAAACTTATAACAACGCTATTTTTGCATCGGAGGTTAATAAAAATAAATAAAATAATTATATTTAGTAACAAATGTATAAAGTTTCAGGATACCCCGGCTACGAAGGTCAGGAGCGAGGCAGCGTGCACTCGGGCCGCTCCAGCACCACCTGCCTCAAGGGGAATGACACGTAAGATCTAACGCATAAGGTTCACTTCAGAATATACTGTCTAGACACGCTTTGGAATTAAAACTAAATTGGAAAGCCGCTGCAAAAAGCTTGTGTGTGTTCATTGAAACTAAATTTACTAGATATTGGTGCAATATCTTTGTTTATCTTAGCTCTGGATCGATATACGTAGTAAAAGTTATTTTGTGGCGTTTTACCCGATGATATATTAAGACTTAAAATATTTGTCATTGAGGTTGGAGTACATCTTCTTGGAAGTGTAGATTTTAAATTTAATTTCAATGAACGCATAAACCAAAGCCTTTTGTTTGAGTTGAGTACAAATACAATCATAATAAGGCTTTGCAAAAATAAACATCAGTGAGTATTTGGTATTCGTTATATAGAGTTGGATTACTTATCATACATCATTGTATGCAACTAACCCTCACTGGGCCATGAACATTCGTGATATCATTAATTAACTGAGATTGTACATTTTGCTTCAATTGGATGATAGGAAATAGTAGAGGGAGCTTTAAGCTACATTGTCATCAAGCATTTTATAAATACGGGAATGATCACGCACCTTTATATCGGCGGCGTAACGCTGAACCGCGACAGGTTTATTAGTATAATACGGACACGTTTCTATTTATTTGTACATTTTATTTGGTGCCGACAGTTTTAAAATGGTGCGCCGTAGATATGAGCTACTCATACTACATACCTGATCAACCATTGCCGATTGCCGGTAACCGATTGCTACCATATACGAGTATATAAACTAAACCAGCTGACTGGCTATTTACTAGTGGTTCGCCCCGAACTGACATCTCGCGAGTCTAACATAAAAACAAAAAAAATATTATTCGTAATCTTTGACTATCAAAATAGTGCCACGAAATAAAAACCAACTAACTTGACCTACAGTTTCATTCAAATTACAGGTTACGGGAGTTAATGTTTATTGGTTAACCTTTTTGGGGTTCAAATTGCAGTTATTCTAGATTTCAGACTTTTGTCTATATTTGTGATATATAAGCTACACGCATACCAAATTACAGCACTGTGGGGTCACTGGTGTACCCTGTGGATTTTGTCAAAGTTTCGTTTGTATTATGGTTAATAACTCATAAACTACAAAAACTTTACTAAAAGTAAAAACGCGGTTGAAATTACTAATGAAGACCTTCATTTCACGTCTCACTTGACCTAATAGTCTAATTTTGATTTTTTTTTTACCCCTCTTGAACCCCAATATTTTAACAACCCCCCAAAATTTTCAGCTCATTGAGTCACACCAAAATTGTGCCATCATTATCTACCTTTATACCAAATTTCACGATTATCAGATAAACGCTTCGAAAGTTATCCTCGGACAAACAAACATACATACATACATACAACGCCGATTTGGCCAAGTAGATTTGGAGATCTCGCTTCGCTCGATCAATTATTTGTGTACCGATATACAAGTATTGTGGTGCCCTTTACCACCCCGCTGGTACCGTGGTCCTGTGGTACCGTGGTGGTGACCGTGTGCGCGTGCGCGTAGGTTCTACGTGTATCGACACGACGCGGCGTCGCTGCGAGACGCGCCGTCGCTGAGGACCGACGTATCCGACAGGTATGACTTTGTATACCTCCTTTTTTGGTAGAGTAGTTGGCTCGTTATGTTGTTCCTGGATCCAGTTCGTCTATTTCTTCTGTGCACCGTAATAGTAAATGTATGGCAGTAGTTATATTTGTATGGTTGCCACTAGCTTTATATGCGCATGACATTCGAATATCTCATTTGGGAACCGCATTACAACACCTAACATTCAATCGTGTTTTCTAACATTTTCTATATTTAATCTATCAATGGTAGAGATATTCAAGGTTAAATTTCGCGCCCCTTCAGTGCGTCTACATAATGTTTACTTACAGTAAAACTATTAAAAATAATCCTTGCGATTGCAATTTAATAAATATTGTTTTACTTAGACATAATTGAGTAGGGGTGCGCAGTTTGAGATTGGAAGATCTCCAACTTTAGAGAATTTATTGTGGTTATAATTAAAATAGTACTAAAATTCTGGTAGTATGGTAGTAAGTAGGTGTCTTACCTACTTTATGAATATTACTATATTATAGCTATATTGAAGCTGTCTGTCTGAAGTTCACCATCACAAAAACGTACTTATTACGAGTAGTTGTAACCATTTTTCCACATTACGCAAAGGTTAACTGGAAGGCAAGCAGAAAGTTCGCCTGTGTACATACGAGGTGCATTCAATAAGTACCTAGCCTCATCGCCAGAGGGCGCTGTAGTTTCAAAAGAGTTTTACCACAGTGTAGCACATTCTTTTTTAATTCTTTTTTCAAATTTTCATTCCAATCCCTTCATTTGTTTTAATTTGACAACTTATGGAAGCGAACGTATCGATCAGTTTCACAAAAATGGAAAAAGAGCAATATCGTTCGGTGATTCGATTCCTATTTTTGGAATGGAAAACGCGCATCGAAATCAAAGAGCGCTTGGATGCTGTGTACGGTGACTCTTCTCCATCGATGGCCACCGTCAAGAATGGGTTCAACGAGTTTGCACGTGGCCGTACGTCGGTTTTTGATGAACCACGTCCAGGTGCACCGAAAACAGCTGCTACGGAGGAAAACATTAAAAAAATCCATGATCTCGTATTAGCAGATCGCCGATTGAAGGTTCGGGAGCTAGCTGAGACTGTAGGAATTTCAGAAGGAACAGTGCATCATATTCTTCACGAGGAACTCGGCATGAGAAAGCTGTGGGCGCGATGGGTGCCGCGTTTACTCACACTGGAAAACAAGTGCAACCGTGAGACCACATCAGAGACGTGTTTGGCGCTGTTTAAGCGGAATCCAGCGGAGTTTTTGCATCGTTTTGTGACCGTCGATGAAACCTGGATCCACTGGTACACATCAGAGACCAAAGGGCAATCAAAACAATGGATCCAGACCGGGGAACGTGCTCCAAAGAAGGCGAAAACTGTAAAATCGACCGGAAAAGTTATGGCCACCGTTTTCTGGGATTCACAAGGTGTGATCTACATCGATTACCTCGAGAAGTGTAAAACAATTACAGGGCTTTACTATGCCGATTTATTGGGCCGATTCGACGCAGAATTAAAGAAAAAACGACCCCATATGGCGAAGAAAAAAGTGCTGTTTCACCACGACAACGCACCGGTTCACACGTCTGCCGTTGCCATGGCCAAATTGGTCGAATTACGCTACGAATTGCTGCCCCATCCACCGTATTCTCCAGATTTGGCCCCTTGTGACTTCTTTCTGTTTCCTAATCTGAAAAAATCTCGCCGGGAATAGATATGGATCAAATGAGGAGGTCATCGCCGCCACGGAGGCCTATTTTGCAGAGTTTGACAAAAACTATTTTTCGGACGGGTTAAAAAAGTTGGAGCATCGCTGGGCTAAGTGTATCGAACTAAAAGGAGACTATGTTGAAAAATAAATTGCCACTTTTCCAAAATTTTCGTTTATTTTTGTTGGCTAAGTATTTATTGAATGACCCTCGTATATGTTAATTTTATGCAATAAAGAATTTTCAATCAATTAAACTATTGTTTATAATGACAACATTGGTTGAAAAGAACTAGTTAGACAAAAAGAAGCCTATCTGCCCGTTATTGTGTTGGTGGACTTGCTTGTTCTATTGAGATGTCTTTATTGTTGTAAACTCTTCATGTTTGTAATTATGCGTTTGTGGTGGTATGGTAATGTCTGTGACATGTGAATGACGTACAATATACTGTTGTAGTTCTGTAGCCGCGTCGCGTCGCTAACTTATTACTACTCTTGCACGTGCTTACTAAAATATCATTTATTTTTAAACTTATTAAAATATAAATATTTTTTTAATTTTCCTTTCGCATTTGTTATCGTCTCCTATTGAGTTTATGTAAATAAAAAAAATACAGACATCATGCTAGAAAATTACAACCTAGAACGAACTATGAAGGTTTATGCCTTCATCTTTTTATATTTAGTTTGAATTATGAGAATATTTCAGAAACTATGCTTGAAATATCATCTAGTATTGAAATCTTTTTTCCGGTTTTTCTTAAAGTCATCTAAATGTCAACGGTAACATCCTTTGCAAGGTACATGAAACCCTTTTACTATGGGCTCAAAGTGCTTTTCAGAACTTCCCCTCCTTGTTCGTGCAGGTTACCAAGAAATAAGTACTGGTAAGAAAGTGTTAAGCGAATATTGTTGTGCAGGGATCTGAACACGGACGCGTCGCTTGGACTGCAGTTGGACGAGTCCACCGTACGCTCGGAGCGCATGACGCCGTTCCGCTTCTCCACGGCGCATATCAAGGTAAATCACTTTAGCGCTCGGACATTCTAAACGTTACCGACTCATTTAAGGCGCTTTCTGTTGATGCTTCTCAGAAGGACGTCCGCCCCGCCTAACATCCCCGTCATCGATTGGTAATCTGCTAAGCGAATATGTACGCAGAGGCTACGCACATTAGCTGCGTGGGTCTACCTTTCCACCGCAGCACATGCGGCGCACGTAGCTCAATACGGCCACGCCACGGGCCGGCCGATAACACGTCAGTTCTAGTTAATACGTTCTAGAACTAGAACATGTATAGCGTGCGCTGCGTTGGGCTGCGTGGGTGGCGGATGCCACGTGTGCGTTGGAGTCGTTATCAAGTAGCCGTGGTTTGCAGTGGATTGATTCGTTACGTGCGTAGCGTGCCCGTGCGCAGTGGAACCGCGGTTTAGTATAGGATGATGGTGGATTTAAGAGAATTTTAATCTGCCGCGTTCATCTTTAATTAGAATCGCATGCGTTTATTTTGTCGTGTTGGAAAGCTACGTCGGATATGCCTACATTTAGCATTGGTCGTCCAACGGCTGATCTGTTATTAAGAAGTTGTATTGATCGGCAGGCTTCGATCGGTTCCCGGGATATAGTGGTGGTCCCTCCATCGTACCCGGTGGACGGCAAGCCGGCCACAGTGCAGCTGGTGTCGCTGGCGAGCGCGCGCGCTGCGGACCCGCCCGTAGCCGAGCTCATACACTCACCCGGACCACTCCTCAAAGGTAAAGTCATGCTTCGAGACGCATCTCTCACGCGTGAGACCGATGTTCGAGGTCGCATCTCCGACAGTGCTCATTGTGATGAGGCGTGTTCGAGGCCGTCTTGTGAATCGAGCTTTCCATGATGCTGATAAATGGCTCTGCTCTTTTGTGTTATTGCAAATTTTCAGGTTATTCAAAATCGCTTCTTGCGAAAAGCCTCAGGCTCGCCCTGGTACTTTCGCAACAACGACCTACATCGCGATTTGAAATTAGAATCAATAGCCAGGTTCATGAAGCTCGCTTCCAAGCGGTTTTATGAACTTGCCTCTAATCATCCGAACCCTTTGGGTACGCACCATTCCGGTTTACCCGTTGGATCCGCCCGCCAACAAAATCCTCCGTCGTCCGGGACACGTTCTCGGAGACCCGGATGACGAAATCACCTCTGCTAATGCGGAAGGTGAGTCATCTATATCAGACAGAGCAAACACTTCACAGAAACACCGACCTCGCCGGCGAGGTCGACGAGTCCCTTCAGTCGCCGCCTATACGAGGTACAGACACGTACCCGGGCGTTTCTCTCCTATCCCCACCCCGGCAACAGCCCAAGCCGAGGCTCGTACCTTAGTGGTGCCCTTGCGCTAGTTGCCTAAAAAAACTTACTGGGCTGAGCGCCATCTGCGCTCGCCAAAAGTTCGGTTAAGCTGTCACGGCCTCAGAGGCCAACAGCGATATAAGTCCATTCGAAAAAAAAAAAAAAAAAAAATGTTATTGCAAATTGGGAATGGGGTTCGGTTGGAGATTGAGACGACTGGTATTTTTTATTTGGACTTCAATAGTTCAATGAATATTGTATTTTGCAGGTGTGACGCACAAGAAGAGCGTGATAGAGTACTGCATGGTGCGCGTGCGCAACGCGGCGCGAGAGGGCGTGCGTGACGTCATCGGATACGTACTCGTGTGGGAACTACTGGCTCTCATGCTCAGGCAGAACGGAGTATGTACTTACTCGATCTTTTTGTTACACTCTAAAATCTTTTTAGACATTCCTCATAAATACGAGGCATGCCTTTTAAGTTTTGTCGTTTGAAGAAAAAAACACAACTAGAACCTTATAGTACTTTTTATTGTTTTTCAAAGTATTCACCGCGTAGCTTAATACACTTTTCCATTCGCTCAAACCAGTTATTATAACATTTATTCCACTCTAAAGTGGGGGTGTTCAAAATGGCTGACTTGAAAGCGTCGACTGCTTCTTCACCGGACTGGAACCTTTGACCACGAAGACTTTTCTTAATTTTAGGAAATGTAAAGAAATCGTTAGGGCTTAGGTCAGGACTGTATGGAGGATGGTCAAGAATTTCTACTTTTTCCTGCTTCAAATACTCAATCGTTTGACGAGCGCTGTGTAAGCTTGCGTTGTCGTGGTGCAGGATGATGCGTCGCTTTGAGTTAGATTTTCGAAGTTCGGCGATGACTTGTGGTAAACAAACTGTAGTATACCACTCTGCGTTAACCGTTCTACGATCTTCAAGTGCAATAGTCGCAACATGGCCGGTTTTTCCAACGAACGTGGCCACCATCTTCTTTGAAGTGCTTCGAGAACGAACAACTTTAGTCGGCTTTGGCTCGTCTTGAAAGACCCAGATTGTAGATTGTTGTTTGGAATCAGGATCGTAGGCATAGATCCAAGATTCGTCACCACTTATGATGTCGTAGACGTGATTTGACTCCCCTCGGTTGAACCTTTGCAGAGTTTTCTTACACCATCTGACGCGGGCCGCCTTGTGATCGTCGGAAAGCAGATGCGGTATCCAACGGCAAACTAGCTTTCTCACACCAAGCGCTTCATGCAAGATCTTCTGAATGGTTGTCCCTGAGATGCCTAATAGAGCCTCTATCTCTCGATACGTCACATGACGATCTTCGAGAATTAGTTGTCTCACAGCAATGATGTTATCTTCAGTGAAGGCGGATTTTGGGCGTCCTTCGCGAAATCTGTCACTAACACTAGTATGTCCACGCTGGAATTCTAAATACCAGCGTTCGACAGTCCGCAGACATGGGGCTACATCACTGAACACAGATGTTAGCTCTTCTAAACACTGAAGCCGTGTCAGGCCTCTTCTAAAGTTGTAGAAAATTATTGCACGAACATTTTCCTTAGAAAGATTCATTTTCGTACGTGACCTGACAGATTCAAATCGAAACTGTGTCTAAACAATAGCATTAATCCTAATACTTTCAACTGTTTTGTGATTCAAAATGTAAACACATTCGAATATAGAACAGTTCCAAATACAAAATTGCCGGAAAATATTGAAACGACAGAACTTAAAAGGCATGCCTCGTATTCATCACACTTGTTAAGAGATTCGTGTGTAGCTCTGTCTACGCAGCAGTCCCTTTCCATATTTTAGACCTAGACCTATTCTGTACGAGCGTAAATTCAGCCAGACAGCGACTGGCCAGAAGTTACTTTAATAGTAACGTACTTAGGTTTACTCTTATTAACTGTACGTACATATATGTATAATATTCCATGTTATCGTCAAGTGAGCTTTTGTGTGCTTATGTTCACATTGTTAGTTATATTGTTACTATACGTGAAAATCTGTAATTAGCTTTCTGAAGTTATTACTGTAATCTATAAGATAAAAATAGCTGTTGATTTTCCAATAAATTAAATAAATAAATATTAATCATCTCAATCTATGATACAAGAGTGAACCTATAACTTAAATATTTTTTATTCCTTGTAATGTGTTCCAGGTGGTAGTAGGGTCAGATATCGCAGAGCTGCTGATGAAGAACACGCGCGAGTACGAGCACAAGTCTAACAACCGGCACGAGTCGCGCCGCGGGTCGTCTCTGTCCGGCTCGCTGGAGGACACTCACAACAGCTCGTCGCCGCCGCTCTCCGGCGCGCAGAACGACTTGTCTCTGTCGGAGACTATGGGTGAGTACTAGTACAAGTCGCGCCGCGGGTCGTCTCTGTCTGGCTCGCTGGAGGACACTCACAATAGCTCGTCGCCGCCGCTCTCCGGCGCGCAGAACGACTTGTCTCTGTCGGAGACTATGGGTGAGTACTAGTACAAGTCGCGCCGCGGGTCGTCTCTGTCCGGCTCGCTGGAGGACACTCACAATAGCTCGTCGCCGCCGCTCTCCGGCGCGCAGAACGACTTGTCTCTGTCGGAGACTATGGGTGAGTACTAGTACAAGTCGCGCCGCGGGTCGTCTCTGTCCGGCTCGCTGGAGGACACTCACAATAGCTCGTCGCCGCCGCTCTCCGGCGCGCAGAACGACTTGTCTCTGTCGGAGACTATGGGTGAGTACTAGTACAAGTCGCGCCGCGGGTCGTCTCTGTCCGGCTCGCTGGAGGACACTCACAATAGCTCGTCGCCGCCACTCTCCGGCGCGCAGAACGACTTGTCTCTGTCGGAGACTATGGGTGAGTACTAGTACAAGTCGCGCCGCGGGTCGTCTCTGTCCGGCTCGCTGGAGGACACTCACAATAGCTCGTCGCCGCCGCTCTCCGGCGCGCAGAACGACTTGTCTCTGTCGGAGACTATGGGTGAGTACTAGTACAAGTCGCGCCGCGGGTCGTCTCTGTCCGGCTCGCTGGAGGACACTCACAACAGCTCGTCGCCGCCGCTCTCCGGCGCGCAGAACGACTTGTCTCTGTCGGAGACTATGGGTGAGTACTAGTACAAGTCGCGCCGCGGGTCGTCTCTGTCCGGCTCGCTGGAGGACACTCACAACAGCTCGTCGCCGCCGCTCTCCGGCGCGCAGAACGACTTGTCTCTGTCGGAGACTATGGGTGAGTACTAGTACAAGTCGCGCCGCGGGTCGTCTCTGTCCGGCTCGCTGGAGGACACTCACAATAGCTCGTCGCCGCCGCTCTCCGGCGCGCAGAACGACTTGTCTCTGTCGGAGACTATGGGTGAGTACTAGTACAAGTCGCGCCGCGGGTCGTCTCTGTCTGGCTCGCTGGAGGACACTCACAATAGCTCGTCGCCGCCGCTCTCCGGCGCGCAGAACGACTTGTCTCTGTCGGAGACTATGGGTGAGTACTAGTACAAGTCGCGCCGCGGGTCGTCTCTGTCCGGCTCGCTGGAGGACACTCACAATAGCTCGTCGCCGCCGCTCTCCGGCGCGCAGAACGACTTGTCTCTGTCGGAGACTATGGGTGAGTACTAGTACAAGTCGCGCCGCGGGTCGTCTCTGTCCGGCTCGCTGGAGGACACTCACAATAGCTCGTCGCCGCCGCTCTCCGGCGCGCAGAACGACTTGTCTCTGTCGGAGACTATGGGTGAGTACTAGTACAAGTCGCGCCGCGGGTCGTCTCTGTCCGGCTCGCTGGAGGACACTCACAATAGCTCGTCTGTAAAACAGTGTAATTTAGCACCCTGTATATAATGATTTCTTTGCGTTGCAGGCGTGGAGTCGCTAGGCTCACCGTGCGTGGACGAGAAGGCGGCACTCGACAAGTTCCGAGAGTATCTGCTCTACGGGAACCGACAGGAGGCACTCGGTGAGACACTCAATTATCTGTATCCTACCAAAATAAACGTTATAATTTTAGGTATCTTTTACATAAATAAATTATTATCAAAATTGGTGCGATACCACCATCTAGTTACAAAAGCGTAAACTTAGAAACTAATTTAATAAAATTACTTAAAAGTACGTACTTAAAAGTATAATTTGTGCAGAGTGGGCCATGAGCAACAACCTGTGGGGGCACGCGCTGCAGCTGGCGTCGTGCGGGGAGCGGCGTGCGCGCGCCGGTGTCGCCGCGCGCTTCCTCGCCGCGCTCCCCCGCACCGACCCGCTGCACACGCTGTACGCCGCGCTTGCGCACACGCAGCCGCCCGCCGCTACCGTAACTATTACGCTACTACTATAACTAACATGAGCAACAACCTTTGTAACAAATAAATAACGTTGTTTTTTAAATCCAAATATGTACATTGTTTTTGAATTTTTCTGTCTGATATGTAGGTACTTACCGCCTTGCCGTCCGCACTATACGCGCTGACTGGGCGGGTTCGTTGAACGGCTCGTATTAACTTATTATTTATCGTACATTACGCTAGTTCTCTAACATTTCGTCGAGCACCATTTTATCGATTTTCTCAAAATATTGATGATAACATTTATATTTTATTTTTTGTGTAGAAACCGTCTCTTCAATATAATTTTTTTTTTTTTTTTTTTTAATTAGTTTAAATAGCAGCACATTATATAAGTAAATATAGGTATAGCACACAATGACAGTATCGTTTCGCTTGCAGTGCGTGTCGGAGGAGAAGTGGGGCGAGTGGCGCACGCACGCCGCCATGCTGCTCGCCAACAGCTCCGCGCGCCCCGACCATGACGCGCGCACTCTCACCACGCTAGGTCAGTACTGTACTACTGTACGCCTGATCATACGCCTCACACATACATTTCCAGACCCCTTCCTGCACCCGACAGCTCCCACCAACCTTTATCGCGCCTTCATTTATCTTGATCTTTTGTGTACTTACTAACAATATTTTTTAAGTAAGATTTATTTGTTTACTAACCAAAATTATGGATGTCTGGTCTGAAATAAACTTTTTCTTTTTATCAGTGTTCTCCATTTGAGAACCTTTCTGGTCTAACGTCTATCAGTTCTTCGAGCTATGCGTCCACAATACTACCACCAGACAATTCTAGATTTCAGACTTTTGCCTATATTTGTGATACTTCAGTAACGCATACCAAATTACAGCACTGTGGGGTCACTGGTGTACCCTGTGAATTTTGTGAAAGTTTAGTTTTTATTATGGCTAATAACTCAAAAACTTTACTAAAAATAAAAACGGGGTCGAAATGTACTAAACTTGACCTAATAGTCTCATTTTAATTTGTTTTTGCCCCCCTTGAACCCCAATATCTCAACAACCCCCCAAAATTTTTAGCTCATTGAGTCACACCAAAATTGTGCCATCATTACCTACATATATACCAAATTTCACGATGATCGGATAAACGCTTCGAAAGTTATTCTCAGACAAACAAACATACATACAACGCCGATTTGCCCAAGTTGATTTAGAGATCTCGCTTCGTTCGATCAATAATTCACTTCCCTGCTACCAAAACCAGCAATAGGTTTTGGAAGCAGGACTTTTTAGGGTGTGTTGACCGATGCACCAAATATATCGAACAGATTGTGTAACTGTTACATGTTTATTTGTATTTGGCAGGTGACAGCCTGTCTTCTCGCGGACTGGTGTATTCCGGCCAGTTCTGCTACGTGTCCGCCGGCGTGCCCTTCTCGCGGCACCCGCTCGCCCCGCTCGCCCGCGCCCCCGCCGCCGCTGCGCCCCCGCGCCTCTCGCTCCTGCTGGCGGAGGCGCGGCCGGCGACGCTGCGCCAGCTGGCGAGTACGCGCGCCATACTCGCCACGGAGATCTACGAGTACGCTCGGAGCCTCAGTGGAGACTATGTTATTGCTGAACTGCAGGTACCTATCGCTGCTACTACATTCTTCTTCTTCTTTGCTTTAAAAGTTCTTTATTAGAAAATATACGCTTAACTAACTAGTACAATTTCAGTGTTAATTTAATCCTAGAATCCCTAGAACAATCATATGATTTATAACGTTAATTAAGCTAAAACGCTGTTAATGTTTATTAAATAAAATGTAACCTAAAGTAGGTACTTATTACGTGTTACGATACATATTGGGGTTTTTAATTTTTCTGTATGAACATTTAAAAACATGTACGGTTTGATGAGTATTACATTAAACATAAGACCATGTTTACATTGAAGGGGCCAAGACGGTAAAAGTTAGTATGGTCGCTAAATAGGACTTGTGGATGGATGCAAGTTACTATTTGTGAGCGAACGACAAACATTTCGACAAAATAAAGCCAGCAACATAAACAATTAGCCTACTCTTTAACATCGTGCTAGCCGGTTGGGGTATTATTTGGATTTATATGTATGTATATGTTTTGACTTTATTTATTTTTATTACATAATATACTATTTTGACATTTTAAACTATGTATATAATTATTATATTTTGACACAACATGACATAATTACCTACCATGACACATAATATTTTCATTTGACAACACAATACTCTCAAGGTCTAGTGGCTAAATGGAGCGGTCTCGACAGAATATCAGCGCTTTCCTTTAGGGCGGGCATAATGCTGAGTTGCGTCCCAATTACTGCTGTAGCACACAGAGTATCTACCAGGTTCTCCCTTGTGTTTTTGTTTATGTTTTACGTTTATAAGTACTATTTAATTGTTTCCTTTTTTTGTATTTTCTCTGTTTTAAAATGTAACTGTATTGTATATTGCGTGCTAATGTAATGAATAAATGATTGTCTATGTCTATAAAAGGAAAGGAATTGTGGTGGACTAATGATTATTAGGACGAATTGAAACGAAACATTGTCGGTCGAAACACCGATAAGACGGTATGTGATAAATCCCGTATTTATAATAATGATTATTAGGAGCGGGGGAGTAGTAATAATGGTTACACACCACCTGCTCGACAATGTCAAATTATTATTATAAATACGGGATTAATCACGTACCGTCTTATCGGTGTTTCGAACGACAATGTTTCGGTTCAATTCGTGAACCTTCATCAGGGTGAGTGCGATCCGCTCCGAAAAACGTCGTGCGAGGCAATACGTTAGTTTCTATTTTGTTCTTGTTTTTATTTAATTATCTGTGTGTGTTTTAGTTTTAGATTTGGGTTGTATCCAGTCGTTTAATAATGTAGTATTGTTATGGTAGGTGTTCAAGCTGATGGCAGCTTGTCGACTCGTGGACGCGGGACAATACGCGCGCGCGCTGGCGTACGTGGAGACGGCGGCGAAGGCGGTGACGCGCGAGCCCGCCGTCTACTCGCGCGCGCTCGTCGCGGCGCTGGCCGAGCTCGCAGACAGGTACCACATCTGATTCACATTCATTTATATACCTTTGAACATTCATTCATTAAATACTTTCAATAAAGAAACCAGAATATGGAATAAGCTCAGGTTGATGTTGATAACAGAGATGTTGCTTTAAATTTATCGATGTTTCACATTTGAATTAATATAATAAAACTTAATACCTATGAATTTATTGAGTACGAAAGTAATGATATCATTTATTATGTTATTGCTATTACGTTTGATATTGATATAGCATTTATTTGCAACACCGAACACACACATACATACTATTTACAAAAATAATTAATAACGGCTGATTATTTATAATGTCAGTTTCTGAAAAATACTGCTTCATTTTCATTTTTCCATGTAATTAATTTTTCATAGGTTTTTAACTATCTTTCTCTCGATTTGTTTGATAGTAAATTGTTAATGGCTTTTTCCACAAACTCCCTGAGACAATCCCCTGCGCAGGGGATTTGTGGTATGACAGTTTCTGCGATTAATTTTACACTTTCTGGTGTTAATATTGCACTTTTACTGCTAGAACTCATCTTTTATTAAATTTGTGTGAGTCAAATTAAAATTGTCTAATATTTTGATAAAAGTAATAAAAAGCGAATATGAAGTTCTGCGTATTTTTTTTAAATTGAATAAACAATGCCGCGTCAGCAGGCGCGCTTATTTTATTACCGGCCAGCACTTTATCAAAGCGAATTGCGTTTAAACTTTTTAATTATTTCAAATTCAAAAGTCACTTAAGTGCGCCGGAATGGTCTATTTTGCGCGCACTTATCGAGGAACCTTTCTCCTCTTTTCGAATAGATGGGATGAAAATAATTTTGAATTGATTAATGAATGAATGTGTATATGGTTAGGTTGAAGTACCACGACCCGGCGCTGGTGTCGGAGGGGCTGGCGGGTGGCGCGGAGGAGGGCGTCGACAGCGGCGAGGGCTCGCCGCGGCACCACCAGTGGCTCGACGACGTCAAGCACTTAGCGCACACGCTGCAGGTCTCGCCACCATCCTCATTCTAATCTCTACATACTGTGTTGCACCCGCATTAGAATACTCTTATTTAGTTTGGGGGAGTTTAATGAGGGGTTTTCACGGCCATGTCTCTTTAACTGCTAACAGATGATGTTGCTCTGTCATGCTCTGAATAACAAAGGAAAGTGAATTGTCAATGTCAATTGCCGTGTCAACATTATTTTCCAAAAAACTTGAAATAAAAAAAAGAAAAATTTGTGTTTGTTTATTCGACGAATTGAAATTGTTTTTGGCAAATTTTGATATTGTGTCTATGAGTCATCGGCTTATAAGACATATTTTTTGGCGGCGCATCTCCAGACAGCGCCATCTATTACGCTAGTTGGAAATAGTTTTTTCTCTTTAAATAGAAATTGAAAAGCCCTCATTTTAGTAAACCATTTTCAATAGAGCAAACTCTAGAATGCTTAACTTATTAACTGTACTTTATGATTTTTGCTGATAGTTTCACCATTAATTGATCTGATGACACAGAGCCATGTAAATAAATATTACCAAGATTACAACGAGAAAATATACAACAAGTTTGTTGTAAAAACTTATCACTCGTTCCATATTGTAATCTCAGTCGCATGTGTTTGACGAGTGTGTGTGTGTGCAATAATCGTGTGTGTGTGTGGTTGTGCATGCGCAGGTGGAGAGCGCGTCGCAGCAGGTGACGCCGCGGCACGGGTACAGCGAGCCTGCGCAGGCGCAGCACTCGTGGGGAGAACAGGTCAGATATTGCACCATCACAATTACACTGGGAATACACACAACCGGTTTTGCTATGTACGACATTAATTTAAAATACACATCCGGAATCGTATTAACTGATTTTAGAGGTAGGTCTTATACCGGTAGCTTGAATATCTATCTGATAATCGATACATCAATAAACAATTTTTGACGTAAATCGTCAAGTTTAACAGGTACCTACATACATGATGACTGAATAAGATTTGTTTACCTATTTTATACAGGCTGTTTCATTAATATTTTAGGACTTGTTATTAAGGTTGTTTGAAAGTTTTAAATATTCTATAGTAACGAATTTAATTACTGATTAAAACAGGTATTATTGCGTATATACCTTTATTATTTGTTATCCCGACGTTTCGACTGTGTAGCAACAGCCGTGGTCACGGGTGGACAGGAGTACTTGGAGCTACCGTCGAGAAGTGAGAGCAGCTGCAACAACCCTCACTTGACCTTCAGAATTAGAAATGTGCTCGTTCATATTACGACAGACTATACTAACCGTATCTACGCACTGAGACGAGCGATCACGACGCGCACACCTAGCAATCATCGGGTTCCAGGACGCTGAGAGTCTATAGCCATCTTCCCGATTTAAATTTGGAAATTGTTTCCAAATTTAAATAGAATAGTTCTGAAGACCAAATGAAGGTAATTGCTGCAGCTGCCATCACTTCTCGACGGTAGCTCCAAGTACTCCAGTTCACACGTGACCATGGTTGTTGCAACTAGGAAGAAACGTCGGGATAACAAATAAAAAAGTACATACGCGATAAATACCCGTTTTCATCAGTAATTATGTCATTAGTCATTAGCCCTACCCGTGTTTTCATTTAATGTCGTACACAACAAAACACGTAGTATAGTGGTCACTAGGACTGCAAGTGCCAAGCCTGGGCACTCATCTACCTACGGTAAGCTACAATCAATTAAACATGGAACGAACGAAGAATCCAATGTCAAACTCAAGAGTTTATAACTCATTTATTTAACACTCCTAACTCACTCTAGTAGTACCTTATTATAAACTATATAACTAGAGATTCGCCCCGAACTGACATCTCGCGAAAAATATATTATTCCTAATCTTTGACTATCAAAATAGTGCCACGAAATACATAACCAACTAACTTGACCTACAGTTTCATTCAAATTACAGGTAACGGGAGTTCATATTAAGTGGTTACCCTTTTTTGGGGTACAAAATGCAGTTTTTCTGGATTTCAGACTTATACCTATATTTGTGTCACTATAGCTACACGAATACCAAATTTCAGCCTTGTGGGGTCACTGGTGTACCCTGTGAATTTTGTCAAAGTGTTGCTTTTAACTACAAAGACTAAACTAAAAATAAAACAGGGTTGAAATGAACTAATTTACTACCTTTCATTTGACGTCCCATTTTACATAGTTAATAGTCATTTTAATAGTCTCATTTTCACTTTTTTTAACCCCACTTGAACCCCAATATCTCAACAACCCCCAACATTTTTAGCTCATTTATTCACACCGAAATTGTGCTATCACTACCTATCTATGTATCAAATTTCACGATGATCGGATCAACGCTTAGAAAGTTATTCTCGGACAAACAAACAAACAAACATATGTACATACAACGCCGATTTGCCCAAGTCGATTTAGAGATCTCGCTTCGCTTGATCAATAATATGCAATGTTATATGTTTATTAACCCAAGAAAAATTGTTTTGCCATATGAAATGCAACAAATACAAATATATTCCATACCTTTTATTTTTTTTTAAGAATATATTTGCGAAGTTTAAGTTTATATTTTCGTACAAACGTAAATATCCCTTTTCACCCTCTTAAGGGAAGAATTTTGAAAAATCCTTTCTTAGTACACCTCCACAAAGAACATAGTGCCCTCCAAATATCAGTATTATTATTATTTTTAGCTCACTGTGTCTCACTGCTGGGCAAAGGCTTCCCCCCATTCTTTCCAGACACTTCTTTCAGGCGCTAAGATCGTCCATCAGTATAAATAAATAAAATTAATGTCTTCATTAAAATCACAAAATTGACGTTTTAAAGGGATCCTCCCTTTAAAACGTCAATTTTACTGCCTGTTTCTCCGCGACCAAGTCAGGCAAGAAAGGCAAGACACAAGGCTGCTTGTTCTTTTTAATCATCTTTTTACGGCATAGCAATAAAGAAAATAAATTACGACAAAATTATAACATTTATGACCTAGTTTTGTTCTTGTAAGTATGCTGTTGGCATTCAAGAATAAATAAAAAAGCTAAGCTAATATTTTGTCCTCAGGCGCAACAATACCAACAAACACCGAACCAGACATTCGTCGAGCCGGAAGAGACGCCCGACTACTCGCAGTACTACCAGCAAGTAGCCCCCCCACCCATACAACCGGACCAACCCAACCAACTGCCAGAACCCAGCCCGTACCAACCGAACCAGTCTACCGAATACACGGCCCAAAATACGGACTATACGGGGCAAAATGCAGACTATACGGGCCAAAGCGCAGACTATACGGGGCAAAGTGCAGACTATACGGTACAAAGTAACGATGAGCCGCCTCAGTATCAGTACGAAGACTGGAGTCGGACGGAGGAGACGCACTCGCAGTCGTACGGAGACCCTTACTGGCAGCCGGACAACTACGCGTACGGAGAGGTGAGTGCGCGCCAGAGCCCGGCCCCCGGCCCCGGCCCCCGCTGCCGGCCCCCGCCGCCGGCTAGTGGAGCAAAGCTGAACGTTTAATGTTCAAGTGTCCGTTTGTCGCGTCGTTAACGCATCTCCATTTTGAGGGGCAGACATATATACAGTATGAATTTGAGACACTTTTTTTATTAAAATCTAGTTTTGCTCCGCTCTGCGTACTGAAAATGTATATTTTTAATATTTTTGTTCCATTTCATACATGACTTGTTGGTTTGTCGTTGCTGCGTGTCATTCACAAATTTCCAGTTGTTTCACGGTTTTCTATAAATTACCATAAAATATAAGTAAACTAAACACCGAATTCCCACAGCTTTTTGTAAAACCGATCCTGCCATCGATTAATTGGTTTGATGGTCAAGTGGGAAACGGTATTTAAAACTAAACTCGCACCGTTTAAAATTCGTTTAACAGTTCAAAAAGCCCAATCCTTTAAGAGTGTAGTGTAAAATTGTGCTAAGTTCGTGTGCTAACGGTGTTGTGGGGCGCAGAGGGGCGGGCGCTCCCGCGCGCGAGCCCGGGCTGCGGCGTCGGCGCCCCGAGCCGGCCCCGGTGCGGGCGCGGCGGGCGACGCCTTCGAGCTGGTGGAGCTGCGCCCCTCGCTGCGGCGCCGCGTGCACCCGACGCGCCCCGCGCCGCCGAGCCCGGCCTTCGCGGCGCCCCCGCCCTCTCCGCCGCCACCCCCCCGCCCCGCCTCCCTCGAGAAACCCCCCAAGCCGCTGTCCGACCTCGACATACAGATAGCCCACAGCCCTCAGCTGGGTCTGCCCGCGCGCCGCTCTCCCCCCGCGGCGCCGGCCCCGCCGCGCTACGGGTCGGGTCGCGGGCCGCGCTGCGGGCGCTTCATATCGTCGACGGTGGACACGTGGTCGCGGCGGGGCGCCCCGGACGCGGCGTACAAGCCGCTCGTGTTTGGCGGCACCTACCCGATCGAGGTGCCGACCACCCCCTGTGCCCCGGAGCGCCAGGCGGAGCCGGCCCATCCGACCCTGGACGCGGAGGAGCACAAGCGTGAGTTGAGGCGTACGATCGAGCGCAGTCTGAACAGGTTCGAGGCGATCCTGGCCCGCCGCGGGCCGCTGCCCCCCTCTGCCGACCGGAGGGGGGAGAATGCGGTGGAGACGTTCGATATCGACGCCCCGCTCGGACTGGCGGCGCCCCCGGACCCGCCGCGTCGCAGAGACGCCGCGTACTACGTCAGCGGGCCCAAGACCTTCAACATAGACGAGCCGTACTAGCGACTACGTGTATTGTGCACAAGTTATTGCATTTAATGTTGCTTTGTTCGCATAAATAAGCCTTTATAGCTTTAAGCTGATTGTGCTCTGAAAACCAAATCACATGTTTGTAAGTATATTAGTTTATGCAACGTTTTTTTATAATTACTAAATTGGGGAATCCCCAGAAATTATTTTGATATAAACCAAAGCATTCCATCGTTCGTCGTTTACTTTCTTCATTTTGTGTTAGTGAAATGTATTGAATCAAGTATTTGATTGATCTGTTTAAAATTACACTGTGATAATTTGTTGATCTGATATAAAATTATATTTTCAATTTATTTATAGTACTAGGTACTGTTCATAGCTTGATAAATTCCCTTTAAATGATGTTATTTGTTTTGTGTAAGCTTGTAACAGTTGCGATAGTGTCCTCGTGAGTACCGAGAGGTATGTGCCTCACCTCACCCGTGCGTTGCAAATAAATGTTTAACTGTTCACTTCGATTTTAATTTCATTTCCCACGACCGATTGTCAAATCTGAACACATACTGAAAGTTAGTCGTTGTAAACTCTATAACGGCTCCGTAAATGCGATTTATTGCCCTGGGGCCGTAAGTAAAGTTTTAAATAGGCTGAGGCTCATTGCATTAATAAGCTATAAATGCACTAATATCTTTAAGGTTATTTTGAATTGTTACATTTTAAGTACCCTGTTTCAAACGGTTGTCATAATTGTAACTTTTTGAGAGAGTTGGAGCACTTTCACTCCTAAGCTTTTTACCATCTAAATAATTCGATATCTTATAGTAAGCTTTTTATAAAGTGCCGAGATCACGTTTAAGTTTCAAAAGCTTAGTACTCTTTGCATTATAAAAAAATTATTAACTTTATGAAGCCTACCTACAATTGACAATATCGAGATTTTTTTGTAGTAGTATTTTATAATTAATCGAGCGAAGCGAGATCTCCAAATCAACTTGGACAAATCGGCGTTGTATGTATGTATATATGTTTGTTTGTCCGAGGATAACTTTCGAAGCGTTGATCCGATCATCGTGAAATTTGATACATAGGTAGGTAGTGATGGCACAATTTTGGTGTGACTAAATCAGCTAAAAATGTTGGGGGGTTTTTGAGATATTGGGGTTCAAGAGGGGTGAAAAAAAATGAAAATGCGACTGTTACGTTAAGTGAGACGTCAAATGAAAGGCTTCATTAGTACATTTCGACCCCGTTTTTACTTTTAGTAAAGTTTTTGTAGTTTTTGAGTTCTTAGCCATGATAAAAACTAAACTTTGACCAAATTCACAGGATACACCAGTGACCCCACATTGCTGTAATTTGGTATGCGTGTAGCTTATGTATCACAAATATAGGCAAAAGTCTGAAATCTAGAATAACTGCAATTTGTACCCAAAAAAAGGGTAACCAATGAACATGAACTCCCGTTACCTGTAATTTGAATGAAACTGTAGATCAAGTTAGTTGGTTTTTATTTCGGGGCACTATTTTGATAGTCAAAGATTACGAATAATATTGTTTTTGTTTTTATGGGAGACTCGCGAGATCTCAGTTCGGGGCGAACCACTAGTTATCATGAACAAATCGCAATACAATATTTGAACAAAAACAAGTTCAAATAAGATACATTCGATTGAGCTTTTAATAATAAACATATATTGAGTGATACTTAGATCGCAAAAGTTCAGAAACTCATAATGCATCGATGTTCTTTAAGGTTGTGGGCCGTGGGCTGCGTGGCCACTCAAAACGGTTTGATTTCCATAACATTTAGGTTCGAACTGGTCTCACAGGATATATCTATTTCTATTAACCAAATCGATTCAGCACTTTCGTAGGTAAGCTTGTTATAAGTAGGCACTTAGATTGATTGCAGAAGTAAAGCTGTAACAACAGACATTCGTTTCTATAATATTAGTGGAAATGTAAATATTCTTAAACCAGAAAGTAAGAAGGACGTGTTCGTGTAAGACTTGGGTAATGTTAACATTATATTGTTTCCTATCTATATAACCCCGATTATAGATCAATTAGGTTTTAGCTGTCTTCCTTTTCAACCTAAATGATAGATAAAGAGAAAGATAGCTAAATGGAAGATACATAGAGCTTCAGTTTAGTTAAATTACCAAACCAGTCTCGTTTTCCTGACCGTTGCCTGGCTTGATCGCGGCTGGTAAATCGACTATTCAAAGGTATCCTTGTGTATACCACGTGTTTTGTTATGTATGACATTTAATGAAAACACGGGGAGGGCTAATGGCATTGATGTAATATTGTTTTTTTTTCAATTTCATTACCATACAATATTTTAAATCTTCAAACAACCTTAATATCAAATTCTGAAATATGAATGAAACAGCCTGTATAAAATAGGTAAACAAATCATAATTAATTCATCATGTAAGTAGGCACCTGTTAAACTGACTAAGAAGCGACATCGTCGGAAAGGCGCCGCCGATTTAAGTTAAAAATTGTTAGAAAAAAACCACCTCTAAAATCAGTTAATACTATTCCGGATATTTGTTTTAAATTAATGTCGTATATAACAAAACAGGTTATATTGAATGAATGTTGAGTCGAGTTGAATATAGTACGCTCGCTGGTCTACGACCGCACCGTAACGTGACGCGAGTTGTAATGTAATAGCGTAGTATTAGTGTGTGGTTGTTGTGGCAGAACGGCGCAGGCGCAGGCGAGGGCGAGGCCCCGCGGCCCTGCATCACAATGCCGGGCTCCGCGCCCGCCAAGCAGCAGGCCTACGCCAACTATGACGACGACAGACCGCCCAGCGCTGAGGTAAGCTCTGCTCTTCTCTACCTCCGTCTGGGACATAGCTTCTCAAACTTACAATAATCACAATAATCAATTTATTGGTAAAATCATTTACAAGTCAATTGACACAAATTTCTAGAAATAATAATAAAAAATAATTTTAAATTTACAATTAATTACAATAAAATTAATATTACATAGTGCAAAATGCCTGTAATAAAAGAACGAATATAAAATTATTTACATGACTAAAATACAGAAGACACAGTTGAATCATCTAAAGACCGTTGCAAACGATCTATAGATAGCTCAACTGCTTCAGATTCAGACCAGGCAGAAGTGTCCCCAAGACACTGGCTGCATTGCAATGCTTATGCGTTGACCCAGATAAGCGCCAGCTCTAATAAAAATAATTAAATTCAATTAAAATAATACAATTGAATAGTACTTACATTGATACTAATTAAATTGAATTACATTGTCATTTATCTATAAATTATCAGTCATTGATAATCGTATCATTTTTAACAATAAGTATAAAAATTAGTGGTATTTGCAGACAAAGTTGTCAACATTGTAGAACGCCCTCTCGATGAGCCATGTTTTTTATTTAGATTTGCTTGCTCATATTCTTATCACTCTTTCTTACATCTTCTAAAATAATGTGATAGTTTCTATGTAAGGCCGTATGCAGTAGACCTACTCTTTTCTTTATAAAAACCTTTGGAAGGTTTTACATAGAAAATAGTACTATGCAGTTTTATATAGAAACTACGAGTATTCTAGAATAAAAGATGTAATAAAGAATTATATCAAAGAATGATATTACAACTCATGTCAAGCCGCGCGTTCTCAAAATGAAGGGCTCTAAAAAAGCAAAAAAAAATACAGGAAAGATAATGATGAAAAGTTCCGTGATAACAAGTAACTTTTTAACAAAAATATAACCGAATTTAGAACAGATTTTTTTTTATAGAAAATAATATAAAACACATGCGTCCCTATAAAATTTGAGGGTAGCCCTCAATTTTTTTGGGATCCCATCATCAGAGCCTGACTTGATGCCAATAGGGTAACCTAGGAAGCCCTTTTAAACAAAAAAATAATTTCTCGAATCTGTCCAGGCGTCTTCGACAATCGGAAAACATACATAAAAAAAAGATTTCGAATAAAAAGGAGAATTCTAAAGAACAGCTAAAGAATCCGTGATAAATTAAATAAAAACTGGTTTTAAAACGCAATGAATTATGTAGTAAGTTGAATTAGGTAGGTAGATATTTTGTTCTAGTTTGAAATATTAGGTAAACAATAAAATTAAAATATCTCCTTTTTTTAATTGGCCATCACCCCCTAGACCGCTTCAACGCCCATCAATTTTGGCCGAGTCTTGGTCTTTAACCCCCCCCCCCCCCCCCTGCTGTAGGCCCGTGTGTATAAACAAAATAAGTACCTTTCATATGTTTCGATTCAGTAGTTTTGAGTTCACCCCTAACATACAAACTTTCAAGCTTGACCTCTTTTAATATTAGTATAGATTTATTATTTAGGTGTAAAGTTGGTCCCAACCGTAATCGGTTGAATTGTGGCAGGGTGCAGAGCGCGAGACGGACACGCCCAAGTCGTCGAAAGACAAGTCGAAGGAGCTGAAGACGGACAGCAAGGGCGGCAGCTGGATCGGCGGCATCCTCACCAAACTGTCCCTCCGCCCGCCCAACCAGATGATCCTGCCGGACGACAAGAACCCTACCGTGAGTCACAATAAAACTCACAATAGGACGAGCATGGGGGGAATGCCTACGCTCTTGTAGTTTCCTTCCTGTCAATAGGCTCTCTAGGAACATAGATGATGAAACAATGGTAATCATTACCTCCCCTTCGCAATATACGACTCATAAAATTATAGTGTATTTTTCTTTATGTCTGTGCCATTGTAGCATTGGCAGCTTCCAAACAGATAGAACAATTTCTATTTTTTAGCATGTATCTACTTAAGAGGGTACGCGGCCACGCCTAAGTTTTGTTTTTCTCCATAAATTATAATTATGAGAACTAGTAACCTTCTAAAATCACAAAAATTGCTTAGTTTTACCGCCCTTATCAGACGTCCAGCAAACAAACTTGACGAATATAAAAAATAAAAATAAAACGTAGAGGCATAGCCAAAGCTTTTCTTATTTGAAACAAAACAATTTTTTTCATAATCTTGAAAAAAAAAATTAAAATCTGTTTACTTTTAGAGGAGAAAACAGAGGATTACGAAATAATGATTTCGTCTATTTTAATTAGGTATAATCAGTCTGACCTGCAGTTAAACCTGAAGTCTCTATCGCTTTCTATTCAGGAAGCAATAGTTAATTTTAATATCTGTTTAAAACCTATTTTACAAATTTCTTGCTGCCCACGTTTCCTCTTAATGGGGCAAGAATCAGTGCAGCCGTTTTGTTCTATCAGTCGGGGGTAGAAATCTTCTAGTCTTAAAACCTAATAAATATATTATTCCATACACACTACAAAACCTTACTAAGAGTACCTACATGTACGTAAGCGAGCTTTACCTCAACAATCTCTTTATTCATTGCAATCATAAGGATCGCTTTTAAACGTCAAGTAGACGCGGTGCAGGGCGCGCAGTTTGAACTTTGATAAACATTTTTTTTTTGTCTAAATATAATTTATTTTGTCAGTTTCATTCAGTTTTTGGCACGAAATTAGAAAGGGAAAAATTGAATTGACTATGAATGATGACCATTGTTTCTCCATTTTGTATTTAGATTACACCAATTCTGAGGCAGATTTATATGTTGATATGCCTGATAACCGAAATCTCTTAGATTTTGATGGGAAAAGGTCTTAGAAAACATGTGAGTTCCTTTACGATAAATACAATATTAATGTTAGTGTTTGAAATTAGTTTTGTTGTGCTGTGATATATTTTTGTTAGGAAATTAGAAAGTAGTTCTTTATGTTGATATTTAGGGCGCATTGCGCACCGCGATGCCTAATCGTAATTAGTGCCTAAATATGTTTAATAGAGTTGTCAAAGCATACAAATACGTGTAATGTGCAAGCTAAGTATTGGTAAAAAAGTATCTTTGCGGATTTTTATATTAAAGTATTGTGTGTATGTATTATAAAGTTCTTTTATGTTTTCAATAAAAAAAAATTATGGTATTCGTTTTTTATTAACTACCTACTCTTTCATTATCATCTTTTAATTCTATTCATTTTATTTGTATCGTAAAATATTATTAGAACCGAAACTAATTTATATCACGCCACCACAAAACTAACAAACAATGCAAAACTTACAACCGTTTGATTTAATTTGTTAATTTGGCCGCGAGGATCAGCGCCGGAGAGGCTTGTGCCTAGCGCTGCGCAACTTGCGTTGCGGATTGTAATAATCTTATATTAGAGGCATATTACATTGTAGCCAACCACAACGGGTATGCCTGTCTCAGAGTTAGGAATAGGAAGTGTTTTCTAGCACATGCGCTAAGTATTTAGGCATAGAATAAGCTCTGTGCAAAATGTATGAAATTAATATTAAAATATTCTTTATTTTCTATGTACCATTTGCTGGTAAATGTTAAGAGATCTTTTAAATGTTTTAAATGTGTGTGTTGCTTATAATAAGCGTGTGTACATTAGATCGTATGGGACCCGGACAAGAAGCGTTGGCGCAACACGGACGGCACGGAGGAGGAGGGCGACCGGCCGCCGCCGCCGCCGCCCAAGCTGTCAGACCTCATGCCGCAGCACCGACATGCGTGAGTATTACAAGATGACAGACCTCACGCTGCAGCACCGACATGTGTGAGTATTACAAGATTACAGACCTCACGTTGCAGCACCGACATGTGTGAGTATTACAAGATTACAGACCTCATGCAGCAGCACTGACACGCGTGAATATTACAAGATGGCAGACCTCATGTCGCTGCAGCGACACGCGTGAGTATTACAAGATGACAGACCTCACGCTGCAGCACCGACATGTGTGAGTATTACAAGATTACAGACCTCATGCAGCAGCATCGACACGCGTGAGTATTACAAGATGACAGACCTCATGCAGCAGCACTGACACGCGTGAGTATTACAAGATTACAGACCTCACGCTGCAGCACCGACATGTGTGAGTATTACAAGATTACAGACCTCACGCAGCAGCACCGACACGCGTGAGTATTACAAGATGACAGACCTCATGCAGCAGCACTGACACGCGTGAGTATTACAAGATTACAGACCTCACGCTGCAGCACCGACATGTGTGAGTATTACAAGATTACAGACCTCATGCAGCAGCACCGACACGCGTGAATATTACAAGATGACAGACCTCATGTCGCTACAGCGACACGCGTGAGTGTTACAAGATGACAGACCTCATGCCGCAGCACCAACACGCGTGAGTATTACAGACAGCAAGCGGTGGCGCAACATGCTTTTATTTTGAGTGGAAGCTGGTGACACAATTTTTAGGGTTCCGGACCACGGACCCTTTTGTAAGTAAAAACGGAACCCTTATTTTGTCCGTCTGTCTCAGCAACTACTGCAGCTATCGACTTGTTTGGAATAGTTTTTGTAAATAATATTGAACCACCTGTATTGCTGTTAATAATATTTTAATTTCTATTCCCAAAGGGGCTAAAATTTCAAAATAGGGTATATTTATTTTTATTTATTTGAGACAACAAACAATTATGCCTAAATATTACTAGACTTAATAATTATTACAAGATGTATTACTACAGGCATAACCGTTGTCTACAGATTACATTAGACAAATGGTGGGCATGAGTGTATACAATATTAAATACGTATAAAAAAATATAAGAATATAAATTAACCTATATTATGCAGGCAAACAACTGCCTATGTACCTACCTACCTACACAATACAGGTTCATATTTAGTAATGATTAACTTAGTCGCTATTAATTTAAATTGAAATTTAGACAATCAGCTTTCTTAAACACGGTGGTTTCTAAAAAAGTATGCAAAAAATTCAGTTTCCAAGAAATTATCGTTATACAACTTCAAACAGGAGTTCTATTGAGTGGCGCTCGCTCACCCGCGTTCGTTTTACAAGTACACATTGATCAGGAAACTACACCATTATGGCATTAGGAGCGTTGCTCTAGACTTTCTCACTTCTTATTTAAGTGGCAGAGTGCAAAGAGCTGACGTGAATGGGAAGCGTTATCCGGGGTCTCTGGTTAAAATGGGTGTACCACAGGGATCAATTCTGGGACCATTTTTGTTTTTAGTATATATTAATGATCTTCCCCATCTTGTAAGGGACGATCATGAGGTTGTATTGTTTGCAGACGACACGTCACTTTTATTTAAATTAAAGCGACGACAAACCGATTTTGACGATGTAAACAATGCAATCTCTAATCTAAGGTGGTAAAATGGTTCAATGTAAACAATCTACTTCTAAATGAAAAGAAAACAAAGTGTATTAGATTTATACTACCTAATGTTACACAAGTTAAAGCAGATATAAAAATCAAAGACGAGGAGTCCGCTCTTGTGGACACCACCGTATTCTTAGGTATAACCCTAGATAATAAGCTTCAATGGGGCCCTCACATTGATGGGTTGTCGAAGAGACTTAGTTCTGCGGCATACGCAGTCAAAAAGATCCGTCTTTTTACAGACGTAGACACAGCTAGACTAGTTTACTTCAGCTACTTCCACAGCATTATGTCATACGGTATACTGCTGTGGGGGAGTGCTGCAGATATAAACACCGTTTTTGTGCTGCAGAAGAGGGCTGTTCGTGCAATTTATAATAGGGACCCCAAAGAATCATTACGCAATCAGTTTAAAGAAATAAATATTATGACATTCCCTTGTCAATACATCTATGAAAATCTAATGTATGTTCACAAAAATATTAATTTGTTTAAGAAAAATAGCGATAATCATAATTTTAATACTAGAAATAAAGATAAACTCGCTGTTGCCACTTGTAGACTCCATAAAGTTAGTAAATCGTTTAAAGGGCAAGGTGTGCGCTTTTATAACAAACACCCAAGGGATGTACAAAAATTGACTATTAACAAATTTAAAAACGTAATTAAACAAAATCTTTATAAAAGAGCCTACTATAAAATATCGGATTATTTAGATGATAGAGAAGCTTGGGATTGAAACTGCTCCAACTCGTTCAAAATGTTACAATTTAGACGTAATTTCTTTTGTGTATTATGTATTGTAAAAGGATCATTAAAAAAAAACAACCAGCCTTGTTTTCTTGCCTTTCTTTCCTGGCTTGGTCGCGAAGGAACAGGCAGTAAAATTGACGTTTCAAAGTGATCCTTGTGATTTTAATGAATATTTGAATTTGAAATTTGAAAAGTAGTAAGTGCGAATAGATAACGCTTGCGGGTCTCTCGGTTGGAATACGAATGTATTTTTGGTTAACAAGTTGGTTACAATCGAATTTATCATGGCAGATATTATATAACAGCAGTTAATCAAGGAGCAGTCTTCTCGCCTTAAATGTTGGTAAAGAAAAACTATTAGAGTTATTAGGTCACGTGGCGTATCATACAAAAGAGATTACTTTACACATTCCAATCAGTTTTTTTATGTCATAATACCATTCTCCATCTTCTCTGCCTGAGACTCATGGGGCCCGTCGAAACTTTAATGAGAGATCAAATATTATAGTTTAGAGAAACAAATAAAAGACACATGTCAGAGACCTTTGGCCGGTCGGTCTAAAATTACGAAGCCAAGGTTTGCCATTAGCTCATATTTGGTAACTGTTTGTAGTTTTGTTTTTTTTTTTGTAAAATTAGTTTGTAAAATTGATGCAGTTGATAAAAAAAAAATAGTGTAATTATGGTTATATCCCATGTTTCAGGAATGCATCGCCCCCGCTACAGTCGGCGCCGGGCGCTGTGCCCCCCGCAGCCGGTGGCCCCCCTCCGCCCCTCTCTAACATATTCAAGATGCAGAAAGGAAGACGTTAGTACTTTTCGATTCGTAATATGATACATGAAGCCTCGTTTTCAAAAGGCCAGTAACTGACGTCCGTCAGTTTTGAAAAACTAGGCGTATGTGAGCGGTCGAAAGAGTTTCCTTGCTATCCTCACGTGTTCATTGTTTATCGCTCGAAAAAAGTTATAATGTAGAGTGCGAACTGAAATAGCGGTAACACTCAGTAACAACTGTGTTTATATATTTATCGAGGCTCTTCTTCAGGATGAAAGTTTTCTAAATTTAATAAATAAAAATGTTTGGTATATTTGTAGATATAAAGAAGTCATACGTGGACGTGTTCAACCCGAGTGGAGCTGCGAGCCGTCCCCTCCCCCCCGCAGCGGAGGTGCTCGGCCCCCCCGCGCCCCACATGGCGGCACCCACCAACTACTTCGTGCCGCAACCCGCGGTAACTATATACACATTTATAACACTACAAACTTGCGCCCGTGCAATACTCTATCTATATATGTACCTGCCAGCCAGAGGAACGAAGGAATGGAAGGAAATGGGGGAGACCTTTGCCCAGCAGTGGGACAGTATAGGTTATTGAAATATGTACCACATTTTAATGAAACGGTCCAACCGTTTAATCGTGAAAACGTAACAAATAGAAAGATAGAGTCAGAGTTACTTTCGAATTTATAATATTAGTATGGATAGGGATAAGCGCTATTCATCGGCCCTGAATATATATGAGAGCCTACATCGAAAACATTAATGTCCATCTGATGACCATTTGTCTAAATGGCGAGAATTTTTCTCGAAAAGAACTCAAAAGTTAGCGAATGTGTTATTCGCACAAGTTCCTCTGTAAGACTCAATAACTACGAGTAAGTAACAGGATGAATGAAGCACATCGCGCACCACTGCCTGCCGAAATAACAGGGCAAAAACTAAATTAATGGAACTAAATAAAATCTATCTGAATTACAAGATTACGGTGAATCGGCAATCTCAGATTGATAAGATTGGGATTATTTTCAATCAGCACGTGACGTAAATGAGTTAGCGTCAGCACTAACTTGTACAATCTTGAATTTATTCGACCTACATGCACCAATTAAAACAACGAAATTCAAAGGTCCATCCCACCCTTGGATTACAGACACTGTAAAAACAATGATTAAAATCAGGGATGACTGTCATAATAGGTATAAGATACTTAAAACAGAGGCACTTAAAAATTGTTACAAAGACATGAAACAAATCGTTATTGCAGCTATAGAGAGTGAAAAAGTGGCTTTTTTTAAAGAGAATATTAATAAAAATATAAGTAACTCAAAACAACTTTGGAAGAATTTAAAGAATAATATCTTATCAAATAAAAAGCAGGTTTCTGAACTCCCTACTCATTTTGACAATCCTGATCATATCAACTCCCATTTTCTTAATGTGCCTGGTAGCAGCCGTGTAAAAATTTCACTGCTAACTTACTACGAATACAACAGATTTGGCTCCGATGCCTTCTCTTTTCATTCAGTGAGTGAGTACACAGTGCTTAAGGTCATTCAAAGCTTTAAATCTAATGCGCAAGGTATTGACGGCATCACTTTGGATATGCTGCTTATGACCTTACCTCAATCTCTACCGGCCATCACCAACATAATTAATGTGTCAATGTCTAGTGGGTTGTTTCCGGAATGCTGGAAAGTCTCAGTGATCAAGCCAATACCAAAAAATAGTCAGCCTTCCACTATGGGTGACTTGAGGCCTATTAGTCTTCTGCCATGTCTCTCTAAAATATTAGAAAAGATAGTTTGCATGCAGCTGATTAAGTTTCTGGAAGAGAGCCATATCCTCCCTCAATTTCAATCAGGATTTCGCCGAAATCACAGTACATCAACTGCTCTAATAGATATTGTGGACAACCTGCTGGCAGCCCAGGATAACGGAAGATGCAGTATCCTGGTTCTTCTTGACTTCTCTCGTGCTTTTGACTCATTAAATATTTCCCTTCTTCTTTCAAAGCTTGCTTTTTATGGATTCGATCCTAATGCCATTAAATGGTTCTCTAGTTACCTTACAGGCAGACAGCAGTGTGTAGAACTTCGATTGTCTAATGGAATTACCTCAAGATCTTCTTTTTGTCCTGTTCCTAGAGGTGTCCCCCAGGGATCTATACTCGGGCCCATTCTTTTCATTCTTTTTAGTGCGGACATAGTCAAGGACATTTCACACTGCCAGTTTCATCTATATGCGGATGACTTGCAGCTGTACTATTCTTTTCTACCTACGGACTGTGCCAACGCGGTAAATATGATAAATGATGATTTAGCCCAGGTATATCAATGGTCAGAGTCTAACTCCTTAGTTCTTAACCCTAAAAAATCTAAATACATATTGACTGGTACTAAGGCTAATTTGCTAAAACTCTCAGATTGTCAAATTAATATTTCGGTTAACGGGGAATCCGTTGAATATGTCAAGGAAGCAAAAAGTCTTGGACTGACTCTTGACAGTCATCTCCGTTTTGAAAGTCATGTGGCTGATGGGGTGCGAAATAGTTTTTACAGATTAAAGCTTCTCTACAAAATAAGACCATATTTAAGTGAGGATGTTAGGGTCACCTTATGTGAATCTTTAGTGCTTTCTAGATTGAATTATTGTGACGTGGTTTATGGGACGTGCTTGTTGGCTCGGACTGAAAGGTTAATACAGCGGGTTCAAAACGCCTGTGCGCGTTTTTGTTTCCACATTCCCCCCCGCACACATGTCACTCCTTACCTAAATTCCTCAAACATGCTTAAAATGAAAGCTCGCAGGCTCTTGCACCTCGCATCTCTGCTCTTTGGTATTGTTGCTAATAAAATACCCGTTTACCTTTACAATAAGCTCAGCTGGGTTCAAGATTGGTCTCGCTACCAAAGGCGAGCCTGTACTCACGTGTTTTTGACACCTAGACACAAGTCTGTCGCATTTCGTGGGTCTTTTAGGTTTGCAGCTTCTCGTTGCTGGAACGATCTGCCACCACCTTTACGTGCCCTGAAAACAGTAACATCTTTTAAATTTGCACTGAAGAAGGAACTTCTAATGCTGCAAAAGCGCTCATAGCTTGCCGAACTTCACGTGGACAAAGATGCTGCGACACAGGAGCCATCGCGGCTTTCTGTCACGCAGGAAACCGTCTAGTATTTTTCTCCTTCTTGTTACACTGCCCACAAACACTACTCCACACTCTCTTTTCTTTAGGTCTTTAGACAAATCTTTCTAGCAATCGTTCATATCTTTTTATCTCCTCCTCCTCCTCCTCCTCCTCTTCACTGTCTCATGTCCTTCCTTGCTATACATCGCAACTTAGTCACAGTAATTGATCTTTACTTCCCTAGCGCAATCTTTACCCACATAACACTTTGTTTTTATCTCAAACTTTCAAAGTTTATTTTTTAAGTATATGTAGCTATGTATGTGTATGTATGTATCTGTGTATGTATCTGTTTACTTTTCTATTCATTTTTCTGCGTTCGTGAGGCTACCCATGGGTCCCATCTGAAAACCAGCGCCGCTTACTATCCTCGGATGGTTAGCAGCAACACGCTGAGACGGGGCCTGTTTGACCCACACAGCACGGAAGACCATATTATTTGTAATTACCTACCTATATTATATGTACTTAATTTTTATCTTGTGTGTTTCCTGTTTCTTTGTATAATTTTTCTTTGTTAATAAAATCTGTTTGTAAGTAGGTATGTTCGTTCTGTATATGTTCCTTTTCAATCGTCTGTCCTGTGTGTGTGTCAAATAAATGTATTTACTTTACTTACTTTACTTTTACTATAAGCTATCCGAGATATATGTACTATCATGAGTCTATGATGTCATCGGACATTGTATGTATTGAGATCATTTTGTAAGACAGCTAGTCGATGGGTAATCAATCAGCCTCTCTAACATGTTCCTAGATGAACCCTCCACCTAATCAGCAGATCCACGTGATAATACCATTCTCGCTTCCCTCCACGCCCCTCCCCTCTCCGGAGCCCAGCCCTAAGACGGTACCTTTTACCACAACACAGTTTAAATTATCATGATGTTGTATCATTTTAGCAGGTTAGGTACCTATACTTTGTAAATGACAAGCGCCATGTCTTTTAGTATAGATAGTGCAATAACCACCTGACATTATCAATAGATATTCATTGTAATTTAATTGATGCTTAATAAGTACTGTGTTTTAGACAGATTTAATCATGCAAATATGTTAATTGGTAGTAAAATTATTTGTGTATTTCCATGCTATCAGGAGGGCGAAAAATTACATAACGGACATTAGCAGGTATAGTTACACGTTGAAACTGTTTTATAAGGCAGCATTCACAATCGTGGTTTACATGGATGTTTACCGTTCGTCCGACTGGTAGGCCGATCGCTCGGCCCGACAGGAATTTTCTGTCATTTTATAATGAAGGGCTGTTCAGATATAAGCGATATTCACTGCCGCTGAGGGTACCGAAACCCGAGTGGATATCCTGTATTCCTACTATTCAAACCTAAGCATATCATTACCTACCTGAAAGCAATGCCATTAAATATGAAGGTTAGTCGGGATACTTAATGAATGATTAATTGATCGCATTACTGATCGGACAATCGGGTAACACAACACCAGTTAGAGGTTGTAGCGCGAATGCATTAGCAATAGGTATGGTTAACGTGAAATATTACCCCATGACATTGTTTGTAATTGTGTCTTGCTATACCTAGATACCTAAATACAAATACAAAATGTTTTATTAGCCGAAAAAATATAAACATTAAAATTGACTGGTGGCGGCACTAGGACTTGCTTGTATCACCTGTTTTGTTTGCATCATTTGTTGCCATCTCACAGTCTGGGTGCCTATGTTTCTTTTCCAACTAGGTTTTAATATTTAGGTATCCTGGTGTAGTGAAGTTTGTTACCGAAATAAAATTATCTTTATCATAAATATATTCTAATATGAATGTCATGTTCCAGGTCGGCACCTACGAGCCGGTGCAGGTCGCTCAGGCAGGCGACGACCAATACACACGCAGTGGAATATAACATAACATGAACAGGACAATCACTCGCTACACAGAACTTAGCTAACTAATTATCAATCATTTTCTATACTTTACACTTGGACCTGTAACATTTATACTTAAAAAACTTTCGTGACTGATTTCAATCATTATTATAAATACGGGATTTATGACTTACCGTTTTATCCGTGTTTCGCCCGACAATGTTTCGGTTCAATTCGTGAACCTCCATCAGGGTGAGTGCAATCCGCTCCGAACAATGTCTCGCCTCGCATACTCAGTCAGTCAGTGCAAGGAGAGACGTTATTCGGAGCGGATCGCACTTACCCAGATGAAGTAATTGAACCGAAACATTGTCAGTCGAAACATCGATAAAACGGTACGTAATAAATCTTTACAATTATCTTTGGACTTCACTGATATTGCAGATGGACCGCACGTATGCAGTCAGCTAACTGGACTGCGCGCGTTAACGGGTCTCCTACAAAACTGTTCACTCGAACTTACGTCAATCTTCTAAATTTTATGAATCCTAGCGCTGTGCAAATCGCTCAATAATAATGTGAACCTTATCTCTGACAGATTCACTTGGAATAAGAGCACACGGCGAGTGTTGGGTTTATTTATTATTGGCACATTAAATGCGCTGATCCAAAATCTAGTTGTGTTCTTGATCAAAGACTGTATCAATTTTATTGTACGACTCAAGGACCATGGAACTGCATTGGTGCGGTTCATCTGATGCTAGTGAAGTCCGTTTGTTAGTAGCCGTCGTTTTATATGGCACATAATGTGAAACATTTACATACAAAAAAAAGACTCGTTAAGTGTGATAATTGTATTCACTTGTTTCATATAAACATGCGTTTACTGTTAATTCATTTTAATCTGTAGATATTTTAAAAAAATCTTTAGATTTATCAATTTAGTTTAGCCATGAGTGAAAATGTAATCATGCAATACCAATCATAGCAATAATAAAAATAACATGTGCTTTATTGGAAGTACAGTGTTGAAGGTCGCTACTAGGATAACAGATGAAATTGTACAATTGTCTTCATAGCTCTTACAACAATGGTCATAAAGTCTAGATTATAATTCAGTAATGATCGGTTAGTAATGTATCGATAGAGCCATTCTGGGGATTAGGCATGTGGTTAGGTCTCGAAGTTAGTCACATGAGTTTGTAGATGACATATATTTCCATTTATTTCGCAAAAACTCACAGGTAATTAAGAGATCTTCATTCGTTTTCTGTTCTCTGAGTTTGGATGTGATATTGAATGTAATGATAATTTTGCTCACAGCTTATTTCTTGATTCCATTATTATTTTTCATTTTTCGTATTATTCTTATTTAATTGGTGTTAGTAAAATTTTATTTATTCGGAGTTAAAATTATTTTGATTCAATCATGTAATTAGGTTCATAAAATTGTATTTAATTGGATTGTTTATTTGAATTGAAATTGAATTATTGATTTAGCTTATTCGGCTGCATTATTATATAAGTAGTGTGTCGCCGCTAGCTCTCCACGTCAGTTCACTTACTTGCAGTTAATGTATTAGGTATCGGTAAGCGATGTACAGATGTCGGACGAGGAGTATGCAGGCTGGTTCTCGTCCGACGCCGGGATGTATAAAGTGGGAACGCCTTAGTAAAGTAATGTTTGGTTTAGAGGGTAGTCATGTATAGCTGTAGACTCTATCTGTATATTTGGACGACCGGTCGCGGTGACCGTCGTAGGTGCGACGGTTTCTAATGAATTTCCGAAATGTATTATAATGATTTCAATTTGTGAACATAATTAAATAAAATGTTTATGTTATGCTTACATTTGTTATTTATTTTTAGTTTATATTTGTTTAGCACGTACTTAGCTCAGAGAAATGACGGCCGTTGGTAATCTGGAAATGTATGTTGAGCAGTGGACATGACGTTCGACGGCTCAGGTGCTGATGGGGCTGTACACGAGTGTTAGATCGCATCGTTAGTTGCCGCCACCACACTATCTTTGATCACTCTTTAACAGAAAATGCGTTCTGCTCCCTCGCTTCGAGGATCTGCATAACAGCCACGGCGATGGTTCCCGCTACGAAGGCAGCCATCACCAGCGAGATGAAAAGCACCATTTTATTCATGTTCAAATTAAATCTGCTCTGACTGTAAAACGTGTAAATGCTTTAGCCTGTCAGTTTTGATGCAAGTTGAAAGTACGAATGTCGTAAAATCCTCTAGAATCTGCCATCGTCAAATATTTTACCTTATAAGCTTTACTTACCTATAGTAAAAAGGACAGATACGTTTATACATCTCAGTCGATTTCGCACAAGCAAGTTAGGATCGTACCAAAACCGTCATAAGTTGTTATTCCTATGTTGACGATATTTGTTGATATATCTGAACCAGGGATGTTGCGGATGCAGATTTTTTGACATCCGTAGATGCGAATTTTTGAAGGCTCCATCCGCAAATGCGGATGCGGATCTTAAGATTTTTTTAAGAAACTTCGTTTTGGTGTAAACTTATAACAAAAATATAAACTACTAGTGGTTCGCCCCGAACTCAGATCTGGCGAATCTCCCAAAACACAAAAAAATATATTCTTAGGGCGATATAACTTTTGAAACTATCATGGTTATTAACACTATTTGTACTAAAAACGGGATATTTACCATGATTTGTGAGTTCTTGAGTGTCCCGATATTTCGACGCAGTTGCATGCGCCATGATCACGGGTAAACTGAAGTCTTTGCGAGTGGATAGTTATTGGCAGATATAACGATCTACCCTCTTTCTTAGTCTCTTGTTAGAACTCACAAATCATGGTAAATATCCCGTTTTTAGTACAAATAGTGTTCTTAGGGCGACTCGCGCAACGATGCCTAAACGTATTTAGTGGCTAAATATGATTTATGGAGTTGTCAAATCATACAAATACGTAAAATTTAAATATGTTTAGTCGCTAAATACGTTTAGGGATCGTTGTGCAAGCCAGCCTTAATCTTTGACTAATAAAATAGAGTGCCACGAAATGCGCAACCAAAAAACTTGACCTACAGTTTCATTCAGGTAATGGGAGTTCATGTTAATTGGTTACTCTTTTTTGGGGTAGAAATTGCAGTTATTCAGGATTTCACTTGCCTATATTTGTGTCACATAAGCTGCTACATGCATACCAAATTGCATACCCTGTGAATTTTGTCAAAGTTTCGTTTTTATTATGGCTAATAACTTAAAAACTACAAGGTTTAAGCTTAGGTAAAAACGGGGTCGAAATGTACTTACAAATACCTGTTATTAGACGTGCCACTTAACCGCATAGTCCCATTTTGGGCCCACGAGGCGGGTTGATTTTTTAATTAGGTTTTTCTTTCCCAGTACGCCAGTGTAATATGAAAATAAATGAACTGACTATTTCAACAGGGCTTTTCTTATTACCTACAGAGTTTATTTTTAGTTTTAGAATGTTTATATTTGAATATCATTTAACTTCTTCCATGCCAAGGACCCAAGTCGTGGGTCAGAAGTAGCAAACATTTAGATTATTTTAGATGAAGGAAGTTTATAAATTTTATTGTATGTTGGTTTCTTCTGTTATACCAAAAACCTCTACAGCGTGGGTCAAGGTATTTGAAAAATGCGCTAAAACGGGCTATGCGTCATAGCCTCGAAAGATAAAAGACAAATACAACTGGCTCTGACAAATACAATGCAGATTTAGTTGAAGTCACAAACCGTAGAGGGCAAATTAAACACAAACCCAGGCTTGTGGCATGTACAGTGCATTATAACAGAACTGTACAGTTAGTTTTAATGACACGTACCTACTTTACTTTAAGCACAGAGTGGTTAGTGTGGACATGTGTGTAGTGGCGACTAGATTACTTTGTAAATTCCTGACTATTTTAGAAAAGCTAGGATTTTGTTAAACAAACAAAATTTTGCAAACTGTTCATCAAAAAGAAAACATGCACATATAAAACACAATTTATTGGTTCAGCACAGTATCAATCCAGTCCCTGAGCGCCGCTATGTTGACGTAGAGCTGCGGCTCGCAGGCCACTCCGCACTGCTGGTTGTCGCTCATGAGGCCCAGCAGCAGTGCGCCCTGCAGCAACGGGGTGCCGCTGCAGTAGTTGCAGGGCAGGCCTCGCGCGGACAGCGCCCCTGCGCAGATGTCGGGGAGCCCGCAGCGCGGCGGCGGCAGCGCGCGCGTGGCTGCCAGGTGCCGCGCCGACCACGCGCCGGCGCCAGCACCCGCGCACTGCGCCTTTGGCAGCCGGACCACCACCACGCGCCGGAGACTGCGCCCCGACGCACTCGACTCGATACTTCTGTAACATAAACAAATTGATTGATTGATTGATTGATAACTCTTTATTGAATTACCACACAAACAGAAATAATACAAAAATAAATATAAGGCTAGAATAAATAAGGCAATACAATGGGCGGCCTTATCGCTGAAAGCGATCTCTTCCAGGCAACCTTTGGATGGAGCGAAATTTACAATATGGAGTGCGGTGTAATTTGTAGGATATATTTAAGTACACAAATATTCTTAAGTATAATAAAAAAAAATATGATAATGTTCCAATCCTAATACTTAAAATACTTATAAAATAGACTAATATATAGATATATGCAAATAGCTAACTAAACTAACAGATAAAATGTTTATATAGTAAATAAATAACGCTAGGAAGATGACATCGTTAGGTAATGTTGCTTCACCTTCAGCTTGAATGTGTGTAAGGAGGATGACCGTCTTATTTCTTCGGGCAGAGCATTCCACAGCCGAACAGCCTGGACAGTAAAAGAAGCGCTGTAAAAGGAAGTGCTGTGCGAAGGAGTTCTGAGTATCAAGTTTTCTGATGACCTAAGAGTGTAGTTGTTTGAAGAATGAAGAAATTGAAATCTATCTTTCAGATAGTGAGGAGTGAAAGGATTGAAAAGAATAGAATACGAATTCGAATACAATACGAATACGAATTCGTATTCCGACGAAGACGAATTGGAAGCCACTTAAGCTGTGAACGGAAGGGAGACACATGATCATATTTTCGGAGGCCAAATATGAATCTGATACAAAAATTTTGTAGGCGCTCGAGCTTGTTAAGCTGTTCGTCAGTGAGGTCCAGATAACAAGCATCGGCATAATCTAAAACGGGATGTAAAAGCGATTGTGCAAGCGCAGTCTTGGTGGACGTGGGCAAAAAGTTGCGTAGTCTTCTTAGTGAACCGGCTGACGCAAACAACTTCCGGCTGGTTAATTCAAGCTGAGCCTTCCATGAAAAGTTGCGGTCAATGATGATACCTAAATTCTTAACGCTTTCGCTGTATGGGATTGCTATTCCGTCAAAAACCACTTGTGGGAGGGTGGACCAGTCAATTTTGCTAAGCGTTCTTGAACTACCTACAATAATGGTTTGCGTTTTGGTAGGATTCACTTTCAAACCGTGGAGCTTGCTCCACTCTGCAATACGGCGTAAATCACAGTTGGTAACGTCAACAGCATCAGCAATATTACTGAGCGTAGCCTGATTATAAATATGAAGATCGTCTGCGTAGAGGTGAAAGGACGAAGAAAGATTGAGAGAAATAGAGTTTATGAAGATTGCAAAAAGAAGAGGAGATAAAACGCCACCTTGAGGTACACCAGCAGACGTATTACACCACGAAGAGAGAGACTCCTCAAGTCGAACACGCTGACGGCGCCCGTGCAAGTAATTGAAAAACCAACCAACCACCGCTGGAGATACGTTAAGGGAGCTAAGTATTGCCAGGAGAATATCAAAATCAACGGTGTTGAACGCATTACTGAAATCGAGTAAAGTCAGCACGGTAAGTTGCCCATTTTCCATGCCCATACGTATGTCGTCCGTGATTTTGACTAGAGCAGTGACAGTACTGTGGCCTTTACGAAAGCCAGACTGCAGAGGATTAAGGATACTATAGGAGGAAAAAAAGGAGTTTAATTGATTATGGACCAAGCGTTCGAGAACTTTGGAGAGAAAAGGAAGGATAGAAATCGGACGATATTCAGAAAAGGATTTGGGATTAGGTTTCTTTGGCAGAGGAATTATTTGGGCTTCCTTCCAAATGGAAGGGAAGGTACCGTTCATTAGGGAGTGGTTCAGGAGATGGCAGAGGGTAGGTAGTATGATATCAAGGATAGGGATAAGCATATTGCGGCTGATACCGTCAAGCCCAACAGCATTGGATGTAATGGACAATATACTTTTCTTAACGTCAGCAACGGTGATTTGGCTAAATAGAAAAGGAGGATGATCAGGAGTTGGTAACGAAGAGAGAAAATGAATTGAACTGATTTTATCAGCATCAGCAATGTAAGAAGATGAAGAAAAATGTTGATTAAGGGAGTCAATGTTTAAATCGCTTGGAATTGAATCCTGGCGAGATTTACCAACACCTAACGATCTCAGAAACTTCCAGACTTTAGCTGGATCTTCATCGGAAACGGATTCATGGATATGGCGACGTTGTGCGTCCCTACACACTCTATTGCAGCGATTTCGAGAATTGTAATACTTGTTTTTGTTGTACTCACTTGAAACTATTTTGTACTTCGTTTTAGCAACCGATTTTTTATGAATAAGAGTTTTAATTTCATTAGTGAGCCAGGGAGCCGGGTGATGTTTCAACTTAATGGCACGAAATGGTGCATGGATATCAAATAGTTGCGTAACTAAAGTATTGAAAATAGCAATTTTGTCATCTATGGAGTCTGCATTAAAAACGGCTGACCAATCAATCTTCTCAGCATCAACAAGAAACTTCTCTTTATCCATGCTCCCAAAACTACGCTGCAAGATGACCTTTGGCTTAGCCTTCGGAGGACGTATTTTATAAGATAGGAATATTGCATCATGATAGGAGAAAATATCCGCTGCACACTGACCGTGCTTATCAACGTGATTTAGAGAGGATACGATGATAAGGTCGAGAAGCGACGGCTGTGTATTAGGGAAATGATGAGTAGCAGAAAGGGGAAGCGTATGCAAATTACATGACTTAACAATAGATTGGAAGGTTAAAGGGCGGCTGTTTTTGGATAGAAGACAAGTGTTAAAATCACCCATAATTATAGAATGACTGTAAGAGGGAACAAGGTTTTCTAGGATATTTTCAAAAGATGAGAAGTAATTAACACGGTTAGAATGAGAATAATATACTCCTAAAAGGATTTTAGTATGAGAAAGAGTGACTTCAAGAAATAGGTGCTCACCGGCCTGGAGTGGCGGGGGCTGTGCAGACATATTAATAACAGAAAAGGGGATGTGAGCACGGAGATATATAGCTACACCGCCACCACGACTACCAGTCCTGTCATTGCGAATAATGCGAAAACCAGGTAGGGAGTAAGAAGTAGAAGGAAGGCAAGGCTTTAGCCAAGATTCAGAAATGAGAATAGCATGAATGTTTTTGACGTCAAACGATGACAACATTTCCGAAAAATGGGCCGGAATACTTTGTGCATTAATGTGTATTACATTGAAGTTCTTAGGTACATCAGAGAACTGGAGAGTAAGTTGTTCAGAAAGAGACGGTAAACTGACGAAACTATCATCACTGTCGGGATCGGTCGAAGAGGCAAAAGATTTGTAATCATCACTGTCATCACTAACGGTATTATCCAAAGCGACGTTGAGCATAGCTTTAAAATAATAAAATAAATATATATAAATATGTAAAAAAGTAATAAATATGTACTTACTAAATAAAATAATAATAAGCTAATTATGTATTAAAACTCCAATCGACAATCTAATCAAAATATGTCAATTAACAGCTCGTTTTCTCCACCTGCCGGTTGTGTTGTAAAGAGATTACTTTAATTTTACAAGAATAATCTAAGCAAAACATAACAATCATAAATAGTTCCTTAAGAGCTGTACATACGTAAACAATTATTTAACGTGAAACGAAACGTAGCATGATGTAAGAAAAATCAATTTACTAATGTGTCACTGTCTTAGTAGTCATTGTTGACTGACATTCTTGACTTGACATTTCTAAATAAACATTATTGACAGTTAATTTTATTCACTTTAAATATGTACCCACAACAAAATAAATATAAAATAGTTTATACGGACCAGAAAGGGAGGGTAATAAGTCCTTTGAGATTATGAGGCTGCAAAAACAAGAAGAAATAACTTTTTGGTGGCTACGCCAACCCGCCTGCTCTTTGAGGAAGTTGCAGCCGGCTGCTGTGGCTCCTTGACGACTGCCGCCGGCTTGGCGGGTGCGTCTTGGGTTTGGATTTTATCAAGCTCCTGCTGACTATGGATGCGACGGCGCGTTCCATCCACTCCGATGACAAACACGGAGCCGTCTTGGGTCCAACATTTCGTCACGCCAAATCGCTGCCTTGCTGCCATAAAGGTTTCATGACGTGACTTCGTTAAAAACTCCGACATAGTGATCCCAGTGTTTTTGAGGCTAGTTTTTGCAGACCACATCTTGCCTCGCAGTGCTAAATCATGGAGTTTAAACAAAATAGGCCTAGGTTTATCACTTGACGTTAAGCGACCCATCCTGTGACAGCAGCTAATGGCAGCTAGAGTGAAACCGTTGAGACGCAGCTTCTGCGTCACCGTCTTTACAAGGACCTCAGCTGTATCCTCCTTTGCACCCTCTGGAACACCATGCAGCAACAATATCTTGCGTCGGCTTCGCATTTCCAGGCTATCTACCTCATTGCAGATGACTTGAAGTTGGTCCTGTAGTAACTGAAGTGCACCCATGACAAATGTCCTGAACGAAGAGAGGTCCGTAGCCAGGCTGGTGATGGTTGCACTGGGTGGTGATGTTTTTTCGATCCGATCCTTCAACTGATCCATCTCCTGCCTGAACATGCTCTTCAATTATTCCATTGATTTGGCCATAACATCCAAAACTTGCTGTGACATCTTCAGTGATATTCTCCACTATAGTGCTTAGAAATTTATGAAAACACTACCAGACAGGTATTGTAACTTAATCTATATTTTGAAGCATAAATAAGTTGTAAAAGTTAATTTTAAATATTAATTAAAGGAATTAAGAAGCAGGAGTTTTTAATTTAAATGTCAATCGTACAACTACCCGCATTGAACAAATGAGCACATTCTAACCCTATCACTCGGACGGTCATTTGATAAGTATTTTGTTTCACTCACATGACATTAGTCATGCAGACTCACAACTAGAAAGAAAGAAAAATATTTATTCAGACCACCACAAATGGACACAGAAACAAATGACACAAAAGAAAATACTATTACTTACTAAAATTATAAACTAACTAAAAACTATAAGTGTGGTGGTTAAAGGTTCCTCAGCTCTGTTTTATTAATAACTACTTCTGATTTATTGAAAGCAAATATTAATGACACTAACCTGTAAGCCCCAAATCCAAGTAGTTGAAATGTTTCTCCAATGGTGATCATGTAATAGTCCAAAGCGGTAGGCAGCACCACAGCCTGCCCGTGTACTAGACTACTCTCGCTCTTCAGAGCAGCCAGGTCAAAGCTCCTGTTTGTGCCCTGGTAAAATGGATGAATCTGCAGATCAAAAATAGAACGGATTCTTCCCTTGGATAAGCTTCCATATTCATCCATGATGACAAATGAATCCAACGAGTCTACTTCTTCGATCGCCTCAATGCAACTGGCGGAGGTCAGCACCCAGTACTGGCTGATTATGGTCAGAATGCAGCCAAACACAACATCCTGTGGGGGCCGCAGTTTCACCAGAGCCGAGACATACTTGCGTTGTACAGTTCCTGCATCTTCACCATCTGATTCATCAGCCTGTATGAAGTCTACACCTTGTTCCACATTAACGTAATTTTCTGTAATTGTTGTAAGTTTTGGTGCATTTGTTGATGAAGTGCCAACAGGGGCATATGGGTCATATTTTAGAACAATTGCGGGTTTGTAAGTTTGAGTAGCACCACCTTCAAAATAGTGTACCAATGCTGTGGTCTTAGCAGATGGAGTCCAGGAACATTCCATCTCCAGCTGTATTGTTCCCCCAGTTGTGGCCTTAGTTGTTGTCTGCTTTATAGTTTTAGTTGTTGTTTTAATGCTATCTATCTCATAATCAGGCTCTTGAGTCCCTGCATACTCAGGTGCTACAGAAGGTTGTTTATCTTTATTAGATGGAGAGCATGCTAAAAAATGAATTATTAAAAATAAAAGAAAAACAAAAAGAAGCACGAGCAGGACAGCTTCCAAGATAGTGAGGGCTCTCTCAGTCTTGGTGAAGGCTCGGCACCACCCCTTGAACTCCTTGCAGCACACCTCACAACACATTATATTTCACATGCATTTTAGTTTTGCTGACACTTCAATCATATCTGTCATGGCCAAGTAGATGTGTGCATGATCTTACTTTGAAATGATTTAGTTTGCTTATTCTGTCCGTCTTGTATTTTGCCTGTAAAGATAATAAGCATTACTTTTGAAACAAAGACATACCTAATTCACCAATCAATACACCTACCTACATACCTATTTCTTGGGGTTTCGCAATCCGTTTGCAAGTGAATTGGTTTAGCGAAAGGTCTTTCTTTGCAACCAAATCTGAGTTGTCCGGATTCCTTGATGCCGCCGAAGCCCCCGCCCAGACGGCGCGGGCGCCAGCCGCACAGCCTGCGCTCTGCTTCCAGCTCCACTATGATCTGCGAGTGATCCAAATCTTCCTTGTTCATCCCGCTAAGAGCCTTGTCCACGCTGTTCAAACTCTTAAACTCTACGAACGCGTATCTTTTGGACTTCCCCGTAACGATATCTTTGACGAGACGTATGTGGCGTATTTCTCCGAACTTTAAGAATTCTGACTCCAGCATTTGCTGCAACAGTTATATAAGAAAGCTAATGAGTTGGTAACAAATAATTACTTTGCTAGTGCGGTTTGGTTGGTATTTACCTGTGTGGTCCTAGGGTTGAGTCTACCGACGAACACCGTGCGGTAAGGGTCGCCCTTTACCAGCTTATTGCAGGAGTACTCGGCGATTTTAGCTCTAACAAGAGCACGGTCGTGTGGTTCCGTGTCAGTTCCTGATTTAAAAATAGGTCATGCTAGAAAACTAGTGTACATTATTGTAGAAAATGCAAATACGTAATCGGTCACACACAGGCACCATCGCCATACAAAAATGTATTGGAGAGGATCCCTGCCTGACGCTGACTGTTAACACTAGACATACCATCAATGGAACCAATTTTAATTGGGTCGTACTCTGTGGCATATCTTTTAAATACTTCGTCGCGAGACATGATCTAAAATAATTACTCCTGTATACAATACAAACGGCTGGCTTCACAAATTACAGAGTTAAATTTAAAAACACATAGGTAACATAATGTGAGTGACAGACATCTAGAAGTTGTGAAAATGTCTATGTCAAATAATTTCAATGCGTTTGACGCTCTTATTCTTACCCAGACGAACAGTTTGGTTGCCGTGTGCGTAGCTAGCATTACACTATGCTATGCCACTGACATACCTCTACCCGATACCTTGGCATCGACATCGTTAAGAATGAATCCTCAGGTGGACGTCGCGTTACAACCAACGCGCGCCGTGCTACCCAAGTTATGCCTCGAGACTATCGCTTAGGAGGATTAAGATGTGGGTTTACTTAATTTACATCCGCTAGCAGCTAGCGCAGCACCAGCGTATTACGCGCTATGTTCCATTCTGCCACCAACAAAAAGAGGATGCAAGCCCAGCAAAGCTTAGCCCTACGTGTCTAAAGAGAAGCAGGACGTTACGTCAGGAACAACGTCATTGCCCGCGACGTGCAATGTCCAGCGTCGAAGACTTTGTGCTTTGTGGTAATATTAGCGAGTCGCATGTACGATCGCGCTGACAATTGTCGCCACGCTCACCTTAACGCCATTGCTCCACTGCACGCGTGGTCATCTAACAATCTAAATCTCTGGCGTCCATTACCCCGGAAGCTCCTGTGCTCGCCATCCTCTCCAATAGTACGTGCGAGAAACGCTCGCAACAAGAAGACCATCGTTAGCCATGACATTGGCCACTTAACGTCTGAAAGGCCAAACTGCAAGCCGTGCAGGTACTCCGGGTACCCGTATCTCAAAGATAGTCGTCTCTGAAGTGTCGTAAAGTGAGGGTTAATCACCAAAGTTCCTTACCCACACTTCTCAAACAACAATGATCGAAGTGTTGAAGACCCATGATTGACTGTCGTTAACGGAAATCGTATGCACCAACCAAGCAAAAAAATAATTTGTGGTTGTAGTATCATCCACAGATGGCGTTAGTGGCATACATAGCCGGCGTTTGGCGGTTCATTCATAATAATTTTGAATATTATTTTTCTACCTACGTCTTCTTTTTCCTACAGTGTCTTTTAATTTTGTGTGTCGCATTGTTTAACATTTAGTTTTAGAACCTCTTGCCCTTGCGCTTGCACTAAAACATAAACCATGTAACGACGACGCGAATGCAGCCAACAATGAATAGGAAAAAAGAAAGAATGCAATATGTTGTTGAAAAACTGCACATTCACCTATCTTTTGATTAGACACTATCTCTTGAAATCTTAAATATATTGTGAAATTTCAGAATTCACATAATATCAAATCCATAAATGGCTACAAAAAACTGGTTTTATTAGATAAAAAAAAGCCATATTTATAATTAAAAAAGCATGATACAGTATTTACCACTAACTGAAAATATTTTTCAATATACTCTTTAAAATGCAACTAATGTGCACATTTAACATGAATCTGATAAAACTTATTAGGATAATTATGAGCTTTGTTCTAAACAAATCTTTGATATAGCTACTCAAGTATGTATTATAAAATAACCATTACATTAAAATTTAAGGTTCCATTTACAACCAATCACACACATAAGATTCTGACCATACAAATGTTGACAGCTTTTTTATTCTCTTGTATTTTTACAGAAACAACTACATAATAATATATAGGTATAGCAAATAAAAGTTTATACAAAGTAATATACATTATGTACTTCACTTTTATGAAATAAAATATAAAACTATCAAGTCAAGTCTTCTCTGTACATTGGCATCTCCCACCAATAACATTATTAAGCTATAACACCAACTCCGCTGAATTCCCTTAAACTGTTAATTTAGTATGCTCTTGTCATTGATCATTTTAAAATAAAACTGTGCCCATAACATTTCAACTGGCTTTCACTAATAAAAATTTAAGTTGTGCTGTGTTTAATGGTCATCCACAAATAGGTAGTTGCTTGTAAGGTCAATGCGGGGAAGTCCGTCAATGGGGTAACTTACGTATACCCTTGCCTTAGGTTCATTTTTGAACCTTGGTGACAGTTACTTTGATAAAACAATACGAGCTTTTTATTCAAACTGTACGACACTGGTGGCGCTAGATGGCTAGGTGCCGTTTCTAATAAAAAAAATCGTAACGACTTTTAGTTCGGTTGTCACGTTGAAGACGAGTGAGGCGTTTAGTGTTCAAAGTGAAAAAAATAATTCAATACAAATATTTTTTTAGAAGAAAAGCTGGTAAGTGTACAGTTAATATTACTAACTGTCGATTTGTGAAGTTTAGTTTGATTTATAACGTTAAATTTATAGAAATATTCCTAGTGATCAGATTCTATCATCTAAATTAAATATTGGGGGAAGCCGGTATAGTCTGTAAGGGAAAGTCTGGAATATGCCGGTATTGCCCCTGATCAGATGTCGTAAACCTTTTGGTGTACGGAACTGTAGTTGCGCAATTAAAATATTTTTTAAAGTGAAGTTTCTACGCACTAGTATCGCCATTAAAAGTCATAGGCCGTAAATAAAGATCCAATTGTAGATAATATATCTATAATACCTACACTAGAAGGAGACATTACTGTACTTCACATCATTGAGTCATGATTTTTCATCTTGTTGCTTAGGTATGTCAACTTTTTATGCTCAAAGTGGCCACTTTTCCAATAGAACTCGACTTAACGAAACAATAGGATAAAACATTTAGACTCAACTATAAAGAGTACCTACTAAAGTTTCCATATTGTAGTGCAGAAAGATTTTATCTTTATTTACGACGTATGATACTTTTCCTCAGTGTCTACAGAAGTGGCAGTTAAATTATTAAGAGTTATTCCGTGTTAAAGATGAGAAAGAATTATTTTTTTAATAAAACTATTTAAGCCTAACGGTTTATGTGATTTTTGCATTGTCTTGTTTTTTTAAATAAATAATTATAAGCATCATATATGTATAGGTTGACAACCCCTGGCTTTACAACTATGACGGACTTGCCTCACTTTACAATTATAGCGATATAAAACACAATTGCAATCTTGTATCTTAGATGTTAAGGTTCACATTAAACTGACATTTACCACGCTCCCCACTGGCAGCGGCTTGTTAGATTAAGGTTTTATATATAGTTTGCTTTGTATATAGGTTTAGTTGCATAAAATAAATAAATTACTGACATTTATATTCAAATCGATTTCAAATACGCATATACATTAATGTATAGAATCAAAGATTAAAAAGGTAGTCGACGGACTTACCCCAAAAGCCTGGGGAAGTCCCGTCTATATACCACGTTTTAAAAAAACGCTTTTAATTCTAAAAATATGTGCAGCAAATTTTATTACATTATATCATATATCATTATCATATATCAGTGTTTTCTCTATACTACTTTTAATCAACATGAGATTAGGATGAATATCAAAGTATAAATATGGTTGGTTTATTAATTCCCAATAAAATATACCGGACTTCCTCGCATACCTCACGTTACTTGCGGAAACTTTTAATTGGCCTTCTTGTAATAAGTAGCATTTACTGTGTTTATTTCCTACTCAAATACCTTTTCTGTAACCTAGCTGTAAGTTTTCCAAAAATAAAAAAAAATAAAAAATTTTGCTGAATGGCACATTGAAAAAGTATGTCATGGGCCCAGCAAAATCAGGCAAATGAATTCATGTTATAAGTTAATGTGAGTGCATGTCTGCAAGTGGTGCATGTGGCGCGTGTGGCGCATTTAGTATCTTAGCGACAATAACATTTAGTGAACATGGAAGTGCAGTATTGGCATCTCAGCCACTGCTGGCTAATTAGAACATGACCTAGTGTAAATTTCGTCACTCTCAATCTCGATACGAAAATAGATATCGTATTTATGTACAATTTACTCATGTTGACGCACAACTCAAGAATAGGCAGTAGTAAAATCGTATTTTACAATTTTTTTATTACTTTCTGTCGCATAAAGCTTATTGCTTGATATCAGATCACTCGACTGTAGCTTATAGCCATGTCATGTCGTCTCTCTGCTTGATGCGCAAGAAACACGCTGTGTCGACTCCGAGCTACGGGGCCTTGGAGGCGTCAAACTTGTGCAATATAGCAGACTCGCGCGAGAGACATGAGTTTCTCAACAAAATCCATCCAATATAATTTTTTTATACATAAGTTACACAGTAAAGTAATGGAATTTTAGCGACGTAATATTTATAAGTCGAAAAGGGTTCTCGTCACATTTAGGGGTGGGTTAGGCACAAGCTAGTTGAGTGAGGGTGAGCGGCCCTCATCCCACACCACATCAATGCTGGGCCACTTGGTCTGCAGGCACGTGAGCATGGGATCGGTGGTGACGGCGCGCATGGGACATTCCAGCAGCGCGGCGCGCCCCGTGCGGTACTGGACGCGAGCTCCCGGGTTGGAGCGCTCCAGACCGTTGTAGTGGTGCAGCGTGAAGGTATCGGGCGCGCCACGCTCGCATCCCGGGAAAAACTCGTCCATAAAAGCGCTCAACAGAATGATGCCCAGGTTCTCGGAATCTAGCTTGCGGCGCATGAGCTCTACGTACTCGGGCTCCGACACCAGCTCGGCGGCGCATAGCACGTCTTGCAGCGCGGCCGACGGGATGAAATTGTTGCCTTCGGGGTCAAATGACCGAAATATTCGCTCGGCCGACTCGCCGATGGTCTCTGGCGCCGCTAACCGTCGCTCCAGCGAGAACAACACTGTGAGATGTGTCTCTGAGCCTAGCACCCAAACTGGATGTTTAGGGTTCTTGTAAAACGATCCTACAGTGCAGTACTGCATGTGTTCCATGATAGTGAGGAAGCCAATATTATTCTGTCTCTCTATGCCTCGTAGCCTCAGCCCACCAACCACCTGGTCGTGGTCCCAGACGTGTGCCACCGCCCGTCCTGTAAGCATCAGGTTGATGAGACCCTGAGATCCATACCCGTAGATGGAGTCTATGAGCGGGTCTGATAATTCAGCTAACTCTTCCTCTATCATGGCGATGCCCTTACTAAGAATGATGCTGTACAACAGCAGTAACACACCATACTTGTCTTTCAGAATCCGAATGTTCCTAGTGTAGAATGATTCCACTTCAGAAAGCGTCTGAAATGAGTGTACTTCTATTTGCCGATGAAAGTAATCTATGTTATCACAGGACTGTTCTTCTCCACTGATGCTGTTATTGCCACTAGTACCCGCATCCTCATCACCCTTGCGGTGCACTGCCACATTGTACTTAGGAGCTAGGCACTGGCTAATGATTGCACACACAGCCCTAACCAAGAGAGAGTTGCACTTTTCAGGAGTTAAGTCCTGAAAGCTGTGTCCGGGAGTTTCAGAGAGCAGGATCTCGAGAAGAAAGCCCTGCACGGGCGCGATGGCGGCGCAGGGCCCACCCTCCTGCTGGATGAGCGCAGAGGGCTCCTCAGCGCTGAACGTGAAGCCCTGCGCCCAGCGCCGGAACACGTCCTCCTTCACATGCTCGCCCCACAGAAGCCGCCGCGTGCGCGCCAGCTCATGCTCCAAGCTCGTGCTGCCGGCGCTCATCGTGTCTCCCTCCCTATCGAATTATTTTTACTCTCCGAGTCTCGTTCCTTGTTTCCACAGCCAATCAACATTTGTCTACGCCGTTTCGTCGCACCTCCTAAAACGTGAATAAATTGGTTTAGTTAGTATGACGCATCGTAGTTATAAAAGCATAGCAATGATTTCAGCAAATTCTAATTTTTTATACAACTACAAAAAGAAATCCAACCACGTAGTAAGTACAATCATACTCACTGCGATATAAAGTACATGTCTCCGAATATTTGATACTTAGATAGTTTCGGTAAAAAGTTGTTTAATCATCTGGATAGTTTTGATTAACACAAGAACATCTACAAACTTTTCTTCATTGTACGGTGCGATACCAAAGAAAAGAAAAGCTTACGACATGAAGGCTGCCATTTTTTCTGATAATGGCAACATTTAAAAATAAAATGTCATTTTCCTTAGAATTGTACTGGGTTTTTGCTTTTTACCCGTCACGCCAATACATTTTTGTATAGTTGTAAGGCTGAGCGAGCAAGAGCTTAAAATTTTATTCTATTTATTTACTTAGGTAGTGAGCTTTGTAAAAAAATTTATGGTTTAATTTACTATTTTTTTTTTATAGTAAACATAGTAAATGTTTAGGTTGTCAATGTCAAAATCTCATAGTTTCCCTCACATTTACGTCAGTCCAAGTAGGTAGGTAGGTAGGTCAAATTCATTCGTTTCATTCCTGATGCCAACTGCCTACTTTGTAGGTGGATCTAGCAATTTTTTGATGTGGTACAGCTACAAAATTATATTTTTATAGCTAAGAACATGTAATTTGTGAAAAGATGAAATAAATGAAAACTATGGAAAGAAATATAAATATTATAGATATATTTTTCAGCTACTTTTTGTTTGCTTTATATTAACTGTAAATTTTATAAATAGGTAATCACGTATTTGTAAGCTTTGGTAGCTAGGAAACTTACAAGATGTAAGTTTAGATAGTAGTAGTTAGTGAGGTTGGTTAAGGGCAAATTAGATGTAAGTTACATCTGATTTGTCCCTAATATGCATAATGCATAAAAAGTTTCTTATTGAGTTTGAACTAATTTGAGAATTTTTGAACTTTTAAGTTTAGTCTCGGTGTTGTCACACACTTACTGGGGATGGTTAAATTTACATTTTTTATTTTTTTGAACCTATTCTTTCCCACTGCTGGGCAAAGGTCTCCCCCATGTTCCTCCACAGTTCACGATCACTCGTCACGTCCCACCAGCCATCTTGAAATGCATCGAGGTCGTCACGCCAACGCTTCCTCGGCCTGCCCCGGCTTCGACGCCCATCTGCAGGCACCCATTGTGTGACGACTGTTGCCCATTTGTCTGTGACCATACGACTGACGTGACCCGCCCAGTCCCACTTCAGCCTAGCAGTCTTGTTGCCAACATCTGCAATGCCGATCTTCGCGCGCAGTGTGGTATTGCGGATCCTGTCGATTCTCTTTACCCCTAACACGCTGCGTTCCATGGCTCTTTGGCAAACCTTGAGTTTGGACTTTTGAGATTCCGTCAATGACCAAGTTTGTGCACCATAGGTAAGGATGGGCAGAATACACATGTCGATGAGTTTACGCTTAAGTGACAATGGAAGGTTCATTAGCGTCTTCATGGACCAGAAGCTCCTCGAGGCATTTTTGACGCGGCGGATGACCTCTTTATTTTGCCTGTTTACGAAGGATACAATCTGGCCCAAGTAAATGTACTCATCGACGTTGTATAATTCTTGCCTGTCTACCATAATTTTTTGTTTGTTGGTGTTAGTCATTAGTTGTGTCTTTGACCGATTAATCATTAGTCCAACCTCAAGACTTGCAGGTCTTGGAGCATATTTTGGAGTTTCTGTGCTGTGGGGGCAAAGAGAACAATATCATCGGCGAAGCGCAGGTTCGTAAGCTTCTTATCTCCGATGGAGATGCCTTTTTGTTTCCAAGAGACAGCTAGGTTCTGAAAATTTCTTCTAAAGTACTCGTGAAGAGTTTGGGGGAGAGCGGGCACCTTGCTTAACGCCTTTGTCGATTGTAAAATATGGTCCACCAGTTATATTGGCTGTGCTATTGTTGTAGATGGTTTCGAAGAGGTTGATATAAGTTTGATCTATTTCTTGGTTCTTAAGTGAGTGAAGATGGCGGAATGGTTAATACTGTCAAAAGCCTTCGTGTAATCCACGAAGGCAAGGTACAAAGGTTTATTAAATTCTTGATATTTTTCGAGGATTTGGTTAAGCGTATGTAGATGGTCAGTTGTCGAAAAGCTAGGGCGGAATCCTGCTTGTTCAGAGGGTTGGTGGCTATCAAGCTTACCGCTTATCCTGCTTTGAATGACCTTAATGAACGCTTTGTAGATATGGGATACCAGGCTTATGGGTCTATAATTACTAATATTGTGTCTCTCACCCTTTTTGTGGAGAAGTATGATGTTAGAGTGGCACATTTTTTACGGTAGTGTCCCTGTTTGTAGAATGGAGTTAAACAGGTTAGTAAGGTATGGTAATAGGGCTCGTGCGCCTATTTTAAGTGCTTCTGTTGTAACACCATCTTATCCAGAACTTCTGTCATATTTAATGGCATTAAGTGCTAAAATAATTTACATAACTAAACAAAATTACATTTAATTACAACCTGAGTTTTTTTACAAGCCAAATCAAACAACCAACATACTCCCACACTCACACATACATTCACTGAATATTCCATTATGAACCATAGTCCGGAGGGAGGTATAGGTATGCCATCATACAGGTAAATCCTGGTTTGGGTACATATATTTTCCATCCTGAATTGTATTATACCTAGTAAACCATTGTAAATTTTTTGTTTGTTAAATTTTGAAGTTCGTTGTTGAATAAATAATATAAATTATTAAACTATATAAAAAAAAAAAAACTGTAAGGCTCGTATTTTTCTTCTGATGTGTATATGATGCGTAACACCATTTTTATTGTACACCATAGAAACGAAGAATTACAAACAAAATAGAAAACACAAAGCAAATCTTAACCTTATCTACCGAATCCATCACTCTGAAAGTTGGTCATTGAAAACTCGACAACGGCTCCGTAAATGCGATTAACCGTAAGTAAATTAAATTCAAGATTAGCTGACCCGCCCACGGTTGCGCTCGCGTGGTTTGTCAATAATAAACATAACCCTCCTTCTGCGCAGTCGAGTAAAAGTCCCAATCCCGGTCACAATCTATTTATAAGTATACCAACGGTACATAGGGAGTGCATCTACAGAATACCTCATAATTTTAACCGTTTACTTTATCCACCCTCCCCCCCCCCCCTCCATCCCTTTTAGGGATGATTTTGCAAAAAAGTTGAAACACGTATTTCTTTATTTCTTACCAAAAGCCTATATCTATATGAATTTTCAGATCCCTAACTTAAGGAATTATGGATTGCCCATACAAACTTTCAACTCCTAATTCACCCCTTCAAGATTTTTTTTTAAGTCAAATATTAGTGTATGCACTCCTCGAAGATATAATCTATCTCCTTGAAAAATTTCATTACGATCCATTCAGCAGTTTAGTTGTGAAAAGGTAATAATAAAATAATAATAATAAATATTGCTGGACATTTCACACAGCGCTATCTAGCCCCAAACTAAGCAGAGCTTGTACTATGGGAACCAGATAAGTGATAGAATACTTATATACTTTTTTTTTTGTAAATACATTCTTATAATATATAGAAAAACCCCCAACCACGGAACAAATATCTGTAGATCATGCAAACATTTGTTCCGCGGCGGGAATCGAACCCGCTACCTCCTGCGTCTCAGCCGGCTATTCGCCCACTGCACCATGGAGGTCGTCAAATAAACAAACATAGTTACTTTTGCATTTATAATATACTAGCTGGTACCCGCGACTTCGTACGCCTTACACTACTAAATGTATACAAATGTACACCAGTGACCAGTGTTGTGATTTAGTATGCGTGTAGCTTAAGTGACATAAATATAGGCAAAAGTCTGAAATCTAGAATAACTTTAATTTGTACCCCAAAAAACTCTATCCACATTACATGAACTCCCGTTATCTGTGTATGTAATTTGAATGAAACTGTAGGTCAAGTTAGTTGGTTATTTATTTCGTGGCACTATTGTAATAGTTGAACTATTTTTTATTTTAATCGGAGAGTATGCATAGATTTAAAAAAATTATGGAATTCCAAAATCTAGCAACTTTTATCTCAAAATAATTGAGCAACGTTTTGAAGTGAAGTTAGCTGTGCAAAAATTAGCCTGGGGCAAATGGTTGAATTATTTGTTTTTTAATTAATGTGCTCTCATCGGTATGGAGGGCTGTAAGTCACACCGGAGAAGTATTACGCTACCGGCTACTTCTTTTTTTATCGTCTATCTGAAAATACAAGAAGTTTTGTGGAACAAATCGTTCGACACTCGTAATTTATCCGACACGTTCGATTAACGTCCACGCGATTGGGCTGCCGGCACCAGCCCCTATGTCCATCATTTTCCTTTTTGTCATTACGTATGGTATGAACTGACATTTTGTGTCACCATCTCCCGGTTTAAAAGTGATTGGATACGAATCAGAACAGAAACAGAAAAATCCATCGTAGCTCGTGATTCACACCTAACCTCAGTGCTGATTTTGCTTTTGTCATTATTTTATTTGCGAGCAATTTTAATTATTTACGCTAACCATTACTTGTATTCGGTAATTTTATTTTCAGTTTTCTGGTGGGCCATAATTTTAAGCGCGGTAAAAATTGAAAGCTAAACCAACAAAATTGAAAGGCAACCTAAATTTTACCTATAATTTTAATATTTAAAAATTTACTAATATTAAATATTGAATTAAATTTATTTATTAAATATTAATATTAAAAATTATTTCTAACTTTTCAGTTTCAGGATTTTTTTTTAACATTCGTCTAAGGAGATTATCAATTTATTGTAAAACCATCCGCTAAGCTTAAAACCGTCCCTTTTAGACAACCTACAGTTCGAAAGTTACTGCGCGAGCTGGCATCACTAGCGTGTCAGCCTGTCAGACAGATTTTATTTCATTCAGTCAATCATGAACCGTGGTGGGTGGTGATGCTAGCGATATAAATTTATTTTCGTAATTTACAAGCTTTGTGATTAACGAATGTTTTAGTTTAGTTACTTGTTGCAGCTATACAAAGTGAAATATGTTTTAGTTTATTGTGAATAGTTGAGATTGTGTTAGGAGCAACAGTTTATGTTTTGTTGTTTCGTTTCGACACAATGAAGGTGGACGTCGTTTGGAGGCGACGACGCGGCGCGGTGGACCTTGCAGGTTTGTGCTCACCTATAAATTGCTATATCTACCACTACCGACCTGTCGCTATAAAAAAAAGTAATTAACTTTTGTACTCAACGGCATTCTGGTGGAGGCACTAGGATGAATTTTCGTGCTGGTTTATGTAGAACGAATGAGTATTTAATTTAAATTAATTTCTTTTTCTGATCTTATGATACAAATATGTACATGTCTGTGTTAAAAAAAAACATGCAAAAAGAACAGAAATATTGTAAGAAAGGAAAGAAAAAAAATACAAATCAAATCAAATGTATTTATTGCTTGAAATATATGTCATGTTACAAAGATGTCAGTAGTAGATACAGATTCAATACATTTCTGCCTTTCAAGGCATGCAATATTATATTCTACTAAGTCATATTAATAATAACACTTAAATAAAAATGAATTATCATAATTATATAAAGTAAAATAGAATTAATAAAAATATAAAATTAAATTTGGCATTATTTTAGCAATTATTTTTCATTTATATATTCATTTATAGTATACTAAGATTTATTTAACAGTACAGTTTTTAACTTTTTCCGAAACATTGAACATGGTAGCTCTCTCAGTGACTCCAGGAGCTTGTTGTAAATGAATGGAGCCATACAGAAGATGCTTTTGCGCATTAAGGCGGTCTTATAGTTACGGACACATACTTTATTTTTATCGCGTCGATTCCGGACAACGACATCAGACAGCTGACAAAATAGCTGAGGGTTCATTTTAACAAACATAGCTATTTCAAAGATATACAGTGAGGGAATTGTTAAAATATTGTGCTCAGTAAAATATGGCTGACACGAATCTGTAACATTTAGTTTAAACATGGCGCGTATACATCGTTTTTGACACTTAAATACCTTGTCAACGTCAGTAGAGTTTCCCCAAAATATTATTCCATATCTGGCATGTGGGGCTATCAAGCCATGGTAAGCTATAAGTTGAGTTTCCACATTTACTATTGGTGACAGTTTATATAACATGTATACAAAACTATTTAATTTTTTGCATATGTATTCTACGTGTGATTTCCAGTTTAGTTTTTTATCAACACTCTTACTTATTTATTTTAACTAGTGGTTCGCACCGAACTGAGATCTCGCGAGTCTCCCAAAACACAAAAAAAAATATTCTTAGGGCGACTCGCGCAACGATGCCTCGACGTATTTAGTGGCTAAATATCATATAAGGAGTTGTCAAATCATACAAATACGTAAAATTTAAACATGTTTAGTAGCTAAATACGTTTAGGGATTGTTGTGCAAGCCAGCTTTAATCTTTGACTAATAAAATAGTGCATCGAAATAACATCCAAAGAACTTGACCTACAGTTTCATTCAAATTACAGGTAACGGGGGTTCATGTTAAATGGTTACCTTTTTCGGGTAGAAACTGCAGTTATTCTGGATTTCAGACTTTTGCCTATATTTGTGGCACACACATACCAAGTTCCAGCACTATTGGGTTACTGGTGCCATCACAACATACCTATGTATCAAATATCACAATGATCGGATTAACACTTTGAAAGTTATCCTTGGACAAACAAACATACATACATACAACGCCGATTTGTTGATTTGAGTTGATTTGTGTTAGAATGTAGGTAACAAAATGTTTAAAATTGTCTATGGTCAGGTGCAAGCAGAGCCATCTACTTTTGTGTAACCAATTGAATAAATGTCAGTCGATCACGAAAAGCTAACGTGTTTTAATAGGTTATGGGCCATTATCCAGTTTTTCGGTTTTATACAGTGTTAAATCAGTGTAAAACAGTCGAAAGTTGTTGACTTTTCGTGTAAACATGGCAGTGAACTATATTCAAAGCATTCCGAAGCTGAAAGGACGCGAAAATTATGATGAGATCTTGCTTCGCTCGATCAATTATGTATTTTATAATGGAAAGGTCTCATATTTCTTTTAATGGTGTTCTCTGCATAAAATATTAAATGATAAGGCTCTTTTGTGCCTATTTATACAACTTTACTTATTCAATACATATCCTTAACACTCTTAAAATATCTCAAAAAGTAGAAGTTGTAACAAAGAGCACTTTATATTTGATAAAAGTTTAATAAAAATCATGAACTTATTGCGATATCTTTAGTCTTACAATTCTACTTGTCACCGTTCTGAACAGATAACCCCAAATCCCAAAGTTTAATCAGTGTGACTGCATTTAACTTTACAATCTGAAATTTACTGTTAACATTATATCTATATCAATCTCCAAATCAACTTGGGCAAATCGGCGTTGTATGTATGTATGTATGTTTGTTTGTCCGAGGATAACTTTCGAAGCGTTTATCCAATCATCGTGAAATTTAGTATATAGGTAGGTAGGTAATGATGGCACAATTTTGGTGTGTCTCAATGAGCTAAAAATATTGGGGGGCTGTTGAGATATTGGGGTTCAAGAGGGGTAAACAAAAATGAAAATGAGACTAAATTAGGTCAAATGGGACGTCAAATGAAAGGTCTTCATTAGTACATTTGAACCCCGTTTTTATTTTTAGTTTAATTATTATAGTTATTGAGTTATTAGCCATAATAACAACACAATTTTGACAAAATTCACAGGGTACACCAGTGATCCCACAATGCTGAAATTTGGTATTCGTGTAGCTTTAGTGACACAAATATAGGCAAAAGTCTGAAATCCAGAATAACTGCCATTTGTACCCCAAAATAATATTACCAATTAACAAGAACCCCCGTTCATCTAATTTGAATGAAACTGTAGGTCAAGTAGGTTGGTTATTTATTTCGTGGCACCAATTTATTAGAAAGATTAAAGCCGGCATGTACAAAGATCACTAAACGTATTTAGCGACTAACCATGTTTAAATTTGAAGTACATACTTGTATGATTTGACAACTCCTTAAATCATATTTAACCACTAAATATCATCGTTGTGCAAGTCGCCCTAAGAATAATATTTATTTTGGGAGATTCGCGAGATCTCAGTTCGGGGCGAACCACTAGTTCAATTAACAGTTTAGCACCTAATGGTAACAGGTACCTACTTACATTATCCTACTTTATCCAACCTAAAATGACTCACTCCTCCACATTATCGACATACCTATATGAGAGTTTATACTTTGACACTAATATAAAAACATTTTAAAACAACTTTATTTTTTTCTGTTATGAGTAGGAACATCATAAATACGGACAGAACTGTATAAAACAGCAAAATGAACGGAAAAGGTTAGAGGAAACCTTTGCCATATGGCACACGGATTTAGAAAACAAAAAATCACTCAAAATCAGGTCACAAGACGGGTTATAAAATATAAATAAAGTGCACACTTGAAGCATCATACTTGTAGACGTATTTTATGGCCTTCTTGGTGTTTTCTATGTACCTACTTACTTATGTTTCATAAATATTCGTCATAATTTATGAAAACAAAAGCAAGACATTTAATGAAGACACAGTCTGGTGCATTTGTATTTGCCTATGTATACCACTACTCTTAACTTTCAAAATGGTATTACCACACAGCCTTAGCACTTAGCATGTTCTAATCAAAGTTGCTTAAAATGTTCCGCATTTGGCGACTTTCTTTCGCACGTTTACTCGACAGTCGACAGTAGCCCAGTTACAGCGGCAAGGCAGTGGATAAGCGCAATATGCATAAAGAGAAACGAGGCATTTCGGCGGTTCACGGCGCGGCGAGGCGGCTCTCCGAGGAAAGCGGAAAGCAGCTCGCACGCCTATTGTTTGAACACAACGCATGCGCCCGCGAACCTCGAAAGCGGATTTTGTTTTTGTGTACTTTCTTAGCGTTGACATTAATTAGGTAGTTGGATAGGCCAGGTAACATACCTATCCAACTATCTAAACTACTCAAAACAAAATAGGGCCCACTTGAAATATTTCGATATTTTGCCCGACACATTTTTTTTTGCGAGTTGTTGGCATACTGATGTATGGAAATGTTAAGTAGGCATATTTATTGATCATAAATTAACACTTAAACGCCAAGTTTAGGGTAGTTCTTAAGTGGGTAGACAAGAAACAAAATCTTACGATATACCGCAGAATCTGTGAGTGCCATTACATTGTTGCTCAGTGGGGTTTGTTGTGTCTAATGAAGAAGTTATCGTAACCTTACCTTTAATTATCGATTACATTACTGTTTGCATAAACAATGCCTGGTTCTCGACATCACATGGACACGGAATCCGGGACTAGAGCCTTGTTTTGGTTCAGCAGGGAAATTCGCAAAGATCGGTAGCTTCAAGCTTAGGTGTGTCAAGACGAGCTATTCGAAATGTGTGCGAACGCTTTCAAGAGACAGGTAGTGTGAGTAGGAGGCGCGGTTCAGGTAGAACCCGAGCGACAACCTCCCAAGAAGACCGATACATCCGATTCTCTGCGCGTCGCGAGCGAACTGTAACTGCACGCATATTGAGAAACCGCGTACGTGACGTCACTGGAACGCGAGTGAGTGACCAAACTGTTCGCAACAGACTTCAAGAAGACCAACAACGCTCCAGAATGCCAGTTGTTCGGCTCAAAAGGCTCAAATTGACCAGAGCCCGCCGTGCAGCGTGATTAAGGTTTGCATGTGATCACCTCGAATGGACCATGAATAATTGGAGGACAGTGCTTTTTACAGATGAATCTAAAGTAAAGTTTTTTAATGATGACAGATGCGTACGAGTTTGGCGACGAACTGGAGAACGTTTTACAGAACCATGTATTCGTGAAACTGACCGCTTTGGTGGACCCAGTATTATGGTATGGGGTGGGATTAGCATAATGGGCAAAACCGAGCTAGTGATTTAGGATGAGGGCAATGTAACGGCCGCCAGCTATGTTCAGCATGTCATCCGACCTCATGTGATCCCATATTCACAGCGAGTAGGCCCTAACTTTATTCTGATGCAAGACAACGCTCGCCCTCATACTGCCAGAGTGACCCAAAGTGCAATCTCCGAAGCTGGTATCGCAGTTCTACCCTGGCCAGCCATGAGTCCGGACCTGAATCCGATCTAGCATATCTGGGACCAGTTGAAAAGAAGCCTTAAAGACAACCACACTGAAATTCATAGCCGACAGGAGTTGATAACTGCTTTAAAAGTGTGTTGGGAGCAAATTCCAGATGAAAACGTCATCCACCTTATAGAGAGTGTTCCAAACCGACTCAGAGAGTGTGTGCGCAATAGGGGAGGACCTACGCGTTACTAAACATAAGGCATTGAAGCAACCCTAAGAACATGTTTAAAAAAAAATGTGCTCGTGTCTTCAACGTGTTGTTTTGGAAAACCGTGTAATTTTAAGTTAATGTGTAAAACGCGCATTTCTTGACGATTTTTTGGCAAAAATAAGGCATTGTAATGTTTTTTTTAATGATTCTGAATGTGTTAACCTATTTCTAAAATTAAACTTGAAATAAATTGTACGTATTTTTTTTTTATTATAATTTAAATCATATTTTATTGGGTGGGCCCTATTTTGTTTTGAGTAGTTTAGTATCCATCATAATCTAAAGGGAATTTTATGTAAGATCAGTCAGATTGTTGTCTATATTAATTAAATCCGTTTGCCCCCGTACAAGCTACTCAACTATAAACAATACTAGTGGTTCGCCCCGAACTGAGATCTCGCGAGTCTCCCAAAACACAAAAACAAATATTCTAAGGGCGACTCGCGCAGCGATGCCTAAACGTATTTAGTGGTTAAATATGATTTAAAGAATTTATTATTATTATATTATTAAGAAAGATTTATATTTGTGATACTTAAGCTATAAGTATACCAAATTACAGCACTGTGGGGTCACTGGTGTACCCTGTGAATTTTGTCAAAGTTTAGTTTTTATTATGGCTAAAAACTCAAAAACTACAAGAACTTCACTAAAAATTTTTTTTTACCCATCTTGAACCCCAATATCTCAATAACCCCTTAAAGACAACCACACTGAAATTCATAGCCGACAGGAGTTGATAACTGCTTTAAAAGTGTGTTGGGAGCAAATTCCAGATGAAAACGTCATCCACCTTATAGAGAGTGTTCCAAACCGACTCAGAGAGTGTGTGCGCAATAGGGGAGGACCTACGCGTTACTAAACATAAGGCATTGAAGCAACCCTAAGAACATGTTTAAAAAAAATGTGCTCGTGTCTTCAACGTGTTGTTTTGGAAAACCGTGTAATTTTAAGTTAATGTGTAAAACGCGCATTTCTTGACGATTTTTTGGCAAAAATAAGGCATTGTAATGTTTTTTTTAATGATTCTGAATGTGTTAACCTATTTCTAAAATTAAACTTGAAATAAATTGTATGTATTTTTTTTTATTTTAATTTAAATCATATTTTATTGGGTGGGCCCTATTTTGTTTTGAGTTGTTTAGTATCCATCATAATCTAAAGGGAATTTTATGTAAGATCAGTCAGATTGTTGTCTATATTAATTAAATCCGTTTGCCCCCTTACAAGCTACTCAACTATAAACAATACTAGTGGTTCGCCCCGAACTGAGATCTCGCGAGTCTCCCAAAACACAAAAACAAATATTCTAAGGGCGACTCGCGCAGCGATGCCTAAACGTATTTAGTGGTTAAATATGATTTAAAGAATTTATTATTATTATATTATTAAGAAAGATTTATATTTGTGATACTTAAGCTATAAGTATACCAAATTACAGCACTGTGGGGTCACTGGTGTACCCTGTGAATTTTGTCAAAGTTTAGTTTTTATTATGGCTAAAAACTCAAAAACTACAAGAACTTTACTAATAATTTTTTTTTACCCATCTTGAACCCCAATATCTCAATAACCCCCCCCCCCCCATATTTTTAGCTGATTTAGTTACACCAAAATTGTGCCATCACTACCTACATATGTATCAAATTTCACGATGATCGGATCAACGCTTCGAAAGTTATCCTCGGACAAACAAACAAACATACATATTTACATACAATGCCGATTTGCCCAAGTTGATTTGGAGATCTCGCTTCGCTCGATCAACTAGTGGTTCGCCCCGAACTGAGATCTCGCGAGTCTACCATAAAAACAAAAAATAATATTATTCGTAATGTTTGACTATAAAAATAGTGCCACGAAATAAAAACCAACTAACTTAACCTACAGTTTTATTCAAATTACAGGTAATGGGAGTTCATGTTAATTGGTTACCCTTTTTTGTGGTACAAATTGCAGTTATTCTAGATTTCAGACTTTTGCCTATATTTGTGATACATAAGCTACACGCATACCAAATTACAGCACTGTGGGGTTACTGGTGTGCCCTGTGACTTTTGTCAAAATTTAGTTTATATTATGGCTAATAACTCAAAAACTACAAAAATATTACCAAAAATGTGAATTTTGTCAAAGTTTAGTGTTTAGTTTTAGGCTAATAACTCAAAAACTACAAAAACTTTATTAAAAGTAAAAACGGAGTCGAAATGTACTAATGAAGACCTTTCATTTGACGTCTCACTTGACCTAATAGTCTCATTTTCATTTTTTTTTTACCCCTCTTGAACTCCAATATCTCAACAACCTCCAAAATTTTTAGCTCATTGAGTCACACCAAAATTGTGCCATCATTACCTATGTACATATACGAAATTTCACGATGATCGGATAAACGCTTCGAAAGTTATCCTCGGACAAACATACATACTGTTACGCCGAGGCTGTTAAACAATGAGTAATAATCGTAACTTCTCGAACGCTTTTGTCTTGCTGTGTTATTGTTGCTATTGTTTGTGGTTTCGCAGAATGGGGAGTGGCCATTGTGTCGAGGGACCGACCCTTTCCTGGAAGGATCGACATCGTTCTCGAACAATCGAAATGTGTGCGATATAAATAGGCCGGAGAGATGGCCGGACAGTCAGTCTCAGTGAGTTAGTCTCAGCGAGGCCCTGGAGGACTGACGTGGGAAGGGTCTCGCGTGAACAGTAGTTGCTCCCGAGTCAGTCTGGATTAAGCTATACGTGCGATCATTTCGGTGACTTTAAGTGGTGTGAATTAGTGTGTTGTGATACGTGTGACCAAGTTCGTGTATTCATCGTTTTAGTGCTGAATAAAAGTGTTATTTTGGTTAAATCGATTCCCATTATTTTATCCCGAACCCTCAGCTCGTAACAATACTGTTTCTCGAACGCTTTTGTCTTACTGCTGTGTTATTGTCTACGGTTGCGCAGGATGGGGATTGGTCATTCTGTCGAAACACGGACCCTTTTCCTGGAACGTTCGAGATCGTTCTAGTATAGTGAATTGTGTGCGATATAAATAGGCCGGAGAGATGGCCGGGCAGTCAGTCTGAATTTTGCTATACGTGCGAACATTTCGGTGACTTTAAGTGGTGCAACAGTGGTATGAATTAGTGTGTTGTGATTACGTGAGACCAAGTTCGTGTATTCATCGTTGTAGTGTTGAATAAAAGTGTTATTTTGGTTAGATCGATTATCATTATTTTATCCCGAACCCTCAGCTCGTAACAATACATACAACGCCGATTTGCCCAAGTTGATTTGGAGATCTCGCTTCGCTCGATCAATAATACAATCTATGAAATAATCCATAATCTATGAAACGTCGTTTACGTGTGCTATTCGATTTTGGAATAAAGTTCATGATCCGATAGTAGGCTACTTTATATCCGATTACCACGTGAATGAAGCCCCTGTGCTAATTCATTACTTTTCCAATTTCTATACCGACATGAATGAATCAATAATTAACAAAGTATCTATGTACCTACCTACCTACTGTCCCGTTCACATTAATAGTAGCAATAAGTAATTTATTCCCTGAATAGATATGGTTGAGAATGAATACCTATATAATAGCTCTCGCACAGCTACAATTAGATCGATTTGAAACGCTATTGTTCTCTAGCCGTCATATCACGTATAGAGTTCACTTATTTGTACACTACATATTTGTAACACTCTTAGAGTAAAATTAATCTTGTTTAGGTGGATCAGTCCTAAACTGACTCTTGCTCTTGGCGTAGATTATCTGGTTGTTCATAACAGACCAACCGAGGTTAAGTAACGTTCCGCGAGATCATCTCTTGATGGTGGAATTTACAAGTAAACGCTTCCTTGCATCGGATTCCCGTCTATATCAGTCATTAGGGCATGTCAAAGGGCTTTGGACGACCTGAAAACTTCGATAATTTCGGCCAGTAGTTCATATCATAGGAACGAATTTTTCCTTATTGTAGTTCCAAACATGTACGATTGAAACAGTCAAGTCAATATCGATCAGCAACGCGCAGCACCCAATGTTTCGAAGCAAGTCTTGCTTCACGCTTCGCTGCGTCTATGGCACCTGTCCTAGTCCCCTGCACCGACCCACTTGTAACTTCACTACGCATGCGATCTACACCTACAATACAATGGACATGAAGACACTAACTGATTCACTCTGAGTACTAATAACTAGCGATGAAGAAACCGGCTTTGAACTTAACAAATGATCACAACAATGAGTCGAACTGTCTTAATGGATTCAACTGTTATTATTGTTTCATGTGTCATTTTGTGTGTGCCAAATAAATGATTATTCTATTCTATTCTACAACACAATCAATGTAGTTTTAAAAATACGTTGGTTGTGATCATTTGTTAAGTTAAAAGTCGATTTCTTCAGGTGGTTCTGAGGTATATATGTATTATGTATGTCCAGAAAATAGGTAGTGTCTAGAGAAAGCCTTCACCTAGTCGCAAGTACGAGCAGTCGCACGCACCCGATCGTTTGTAATTTCCTGCTGTCGACAGAACTAGAATACGAGATCAGAGCTCGAGATTCCCACGTAATTTCATAATTATACGCATATTCCCAGTTAGACGGGAGTCCTGTTATAATTTAACTCGATACGGCGCGGCGAGCGTTGAACCTGCCTCCGTTGTCGTCGGTCGCCATTCTGTTATTCATACGACTGTCTTGCACGCACTGCTGCGTCTGTCGAATCGGCAGACATTCGCTATAACAAGAATGCTGTTTATTCTTGTTGCATTTCGCTAAAGTCGATTGTTCCACCGCGTAACATTTGGTGATAGACTAAACAGGGTCTATTGTTACAGATTTGCCAACACTGTTGGTGTAACTTACTTAACCCTAGCGTGGTCGCGTGGATTACCTATGTAATCCACACTTACGGAATTGTAAAATTCTCAAAAACCGCTAACGTAAATTACGAGCGCTTCTAGGTACTTTAAGTTCAATAATTGACAAACGCACTCAGTGCTGCGCGCGAGAATTTCTTGGCATTATCCAGAAACCACAGCGACAACGTCACCACAGACACCAACTCGATCCCATAGGTCGCTGCCACGACTGCGGAAGAAGCCGCAATTAAAGCACTCGAAAACTATGCAACACGTGCAATTAGTTTATTTGTGGCGATCATTCGAAGGTTGTATGTCTGTCTAGTTTAGAAAACACTAATATTTTAAATTTTTTGTTACATTTTAGAGGTTTTTTTTTGTTTTGTTGATTTTTTTAAACTCATAGCTTGTGATTAGTTTTTATTGATTACTTTTAATACAATAGTACTTAATAATACTATTACAATAATAATTAAACATAGTTAAAGCTCAAATGTATTTTTATTTGAATTTATAAATGGTAGACAATAGTACTCCTCACGACCAATCAGGTCAGATTTAAGTACGCGACCACTGTAGGGTTAAGATTATACATGGGTATATTTATATGTTTGGTTGCGGTTTGAAGATGTGAATCCCTCAAAAATATTTGCAAAAAAATTATAAACGATTACTCAGATAATAATTTAATTTATTATAATTTTGTCTACAATAAAAATTGATACGGCTTCCTAGTCTTCTTACTACTCGTGCGAGTATGCTAATGGAAGTATCAGAGCGATGAGCGGAGGCTCCACTTCAGCACTTGAGACAATGGTGCTAGCGGATATTTGGTAACCTGTTGCGAAAAACTAAAAGGCATTGTTGCATATTTTTCAAGATACTAGGGAGTTTAGGCATGCCCAAAATGATTCTTTAATTGAGAATTGGCATTGCAAATGTTAAGAATGAAGTGTTTGTAAGTGTGGTAACCAAGATGATCTTAAGTGAATCCCATGCCACTTCTACAACATGCATGAATGCTTAGTGCTTGACACACACAATTAGACAAGTAAAGGTCACTAATTGTACGCGTTTGTTTTCGAAACGATCGCCAGTTTTTGGCAGGTCACCTGCCAGCTCAACTGCGTTCAATTTCTAACTAAGCGCCACATACAGTGGAGGTGCTATAACCTCTAATAAACTGGGGCAAATCGGCGTTGTATGTATGTATGTTTGTTTGTCCGAGGATAACTTTCGAAGCTTTTATCTGATCATCGTGAATTTTGGTATATAAGTTCAGTTGTTATTATGGCTAATAACTTAAAAACTACAAGGTTTATACTAAAAATAAAAACGAGGTCGAAATGTACTCACAAAGCCCTTTTATTAGACGTGCCACTTGACCAGAAAGTCTCATTTTGTATTTTTTTACCCCTCTTGAACCTCAATATCTCAACAACCCCCCACATTTTTAGCTCATTTAGTCACACCAAAATTGTGCCATCACTATATACCAAATTTCACGTTGATAGGGTAAACGCTTCGAAAGTTATCCTCGGACAAACAAACAAACATAAATACTTACATACATGAATACAACGCCGATTTGGCCAAGTTGATTTGGAGATCTCGCTTCGCTTGATCAAATATCGCTCACCATACAATCCAATGGAAGATGAAAATATATACTAGTGGTTCTGTGAGAACAGTAGACCTCGCGTCCCAAGTACAAAAAAGTAATTTGCGCAACAAAATTAACAAAGAAAGTACAATTTTAACCCTTAACACTCGAGAGGTGACTCTCACTCACCATGGGATGTGCTACCGCAACTCGAGAGATGACTATCGCTCACCACTTGGTTTGCTGCGGTAACTCGATACGCGGGACTAACTGTTTTCGTTTACTTCCTTCGACGCGGGTTCTTACGCTTTTTCTATATAATTTTATGAAGCGTAAACGGAAATGGAGATAAGATTTTCTTATCTGGGATTAGTAACATCCAAACAAACGAACCGCAACCGCAACCGGACTGCTTTTTCGGTATTAGTTCGAACCTAACAGTCGTGGCAGAGAGACTACTTAATTTAAAGTTTTTAATCCCTAAAAATATGGAACGTAATCCTGAATTAAGTTCAAGTGAAGATGATTTCGATTTCACGATGCTTGGCGAGGAAATTACGGCTCTACACAGAGAGCTTCAAGATACAGAGAATAACAGCAGTAGTGACGATAGTGACGAAGTGAGAGGTGTCAGAAGGCGAAAGATCCACTAAAGACCACTAAAGAACAGAGAAGCAAACGGCCGCTTAATCACTTACGATATTTGAAGACATTAGTCAAGCAATTGACTGGAGATTTCCACCAGCCGCGCGACCGAGCCTCGACTTCAAGCGCCAAATCCGAAAACATCCGCCTAAATGGCAGGATGTATAGCATTCTAACAGGAGTTAGATGCGATTGCAAAGTCTGCTCCCGAAGAAATAAGCCGGCAAAATACACCAAACAACGTATTATTGTGACACTTGTCCCGACAAGCCGGGCATCTCGGCAGTTGTTATCTTAAATACCATACAATGCTAAATTACAAAGAGTAACCGTTTGACAAATTATCATCTTAAATATGTAAAGATACATTTAATATTAAAATATAAAAGTTTTATGTGATACTTTATGTGTGTAATCATTTTAAGTTAGAGGTAAGAAATTCACCAAATACACTACGAAACGCTTCGAGTTGCTGGTGCGCCGCGCGAAAAAGGTCCTGAGTGCAAAGGGTTAAATCAAATTTCAGGTGCTTGAATTTTCCAATTGGCTTACCTGTGTACAATTGAGCAAAATATTGGTATAAGATTTAGCGATTACTCGCGTCCCCATGGTCCTAGGAAGTATACGCTGGTGTCTACGGTTTCGTCCCGTGAAGGCGGAGAGGATTGCGTAGTCTGATTGGCATAGGTTAGGGTTGCCAACCGTCCTGTTTTCCCAGGACATGTCCCGCTTTTTGGGGCGTCCTGGGCTATCCTGGATAGTTTTTAAGTAGCGTCCTGGGTTTTTAACATTTGTGTAAAATTCACGCGCCACTACTATCTGCAATCTTTTTTCACTGTGCCCGCGCTTCGCGTCTGTGGTCGTTGACACTTTTTGAAACAAAGAAGCAACGTGGAATGCTGTCCGTACCTTTTCCAATAAAAGCTTATATGAGCCCTCATGAGGATTTCTTACACAGTGCGTCCTGGTTTTAAACTGAAATGTCCTGGTATTTCTAACTTCAAATCCCTGATTTCATAATTTGGAGATGGCAACCCTAGCATAGGTAGGTATAAATTATCCGAAAAAAATCCATAAATTGAAATCCGTTCATATATAAAGTTACGGCCAACTTGCCTCCCTCCCCCTTCTACACTCCCTCCTTTTGGAAATTTTTCGCAATACATTGTGCGATCACTAAAAAAATTAAATAAATGAAGGAACTTGTGTGCCAATTTTCGTCAAAATCAGGTAAAAAATGCTACCTGTAGGCGAGGACAGACAGATAGCCGGAGAAAAGCATTTTTGGCCAATCTCGAAAGTCGAAACTGAGACACTTCAATCGCTTAGTCAATTGTCCGCCGTGTGTGATGGATGATGGTCTATTGGATTGTATGGCGAGCGAGCGATAGTTTATCTTATCATGAAATATTATAGCATCTTCACCATGTGTGAAGCCCTTTAATCTTATCAAATCTCGAAGCAATTACGTTTTATTTTTCATCAATTGCCTAAAATGTAACTCAAACTCCATCCACAACAATCGTCTTTGTTCTCGTCATGCGTCTTCAAAGTGCCTTTTAGTGTAGTTTTTTAGCTCCGTTCCCAAATTCTTGAACACGTCAAGGCGACGACAAATTAAAGTTCCAAGTTGTGGAATTATGAGGTGAAGGTACGAGGGGCGGGGCGTACAATGTATTCTCGGTATCGGGGTAATATACTAATGATGAGGGTAATTAAATTATCTCATTAGTTTATGACACTCATTGAGGGTATAAATACAAAATTTTATTTTATTGTCGCCATTAGTATTCAAAATATCATTTCGGAAAGGCAACTACGATGACTGATACGACAATGTTGAAAAAAATCGAGCATCGCGCTGTGATAAAATTCCTCACAAAACAAGGAAAGACTCAAAAAGAAATTCACGAAGAAATGATGGCTGTTTACCTGCCCCTTCATTATCTACATTTCAGAAGTGGTCAAGTGAATTTAAACGGGGTAGAGAGAGTATTGAAGACGACCCTCGTGCCGGTGGGCCGGTTAGTGCTGCTACTGAAGAAAAAATAAAAACTGTTGAGAAACTTGTACTCGAAGATGCCCGTGTGAGAGTGAAAATATTAGCAGAAAGAACTAAGCTATCCGTGGGTACAATTCACTCTATCCTTCATGACCATCTGAATTTGTCAAAGTTACATACATAAATACAACGTGCAAGTACAACGTACAGTGCAAGATGGGTGCCGCGAATGCTCACAGCGCTTCAGAAACAAGTGCGAGTTGATTGTTGCAAGGAGTTTTTGGAGCTCTGTGGTGAAAATCCGCAAAGTATTTATGATCGGATTGTTACTGGTGATGAAACGTGGGTTCATCACTATGATCCTGAAAGCAAGCAGGAGTCTATGCAGTGGCATAAAAAAGGAACAGCCCCATCGAAGAAGTTCAAAGTCAGCCCATCCGCTCATGGAAAGCTCATGGCCACAGTGTTTTGGGATTCCAAGGGAATCTTATTAATTGAGTACACACAAAAAGGTGAGAGTATTACTGGCGTAACTTACGCTAACACCCTGCGCAATTTAAAGGAGGCATTAAAAGAAAAAAAGACGGGGAAAATTGACCGCAGGTGTATTGCTTCTGCACGACAACGCGCCTGTTCACAAGGCGCGCATTGCCAATGTTGCTGTGCGGGATTGCGGAGTTGAAGAAATCAATCATCCACCCTACAGCCCGGACCTAGCCCCTAGTGATTACTTTCTGTTCCCAAATCTCAAAAAAGAACTTCGAGGCAAGCATTTTTCCGACGATGAAGAGTTGAAAGCAACAATTAACGATCATTTTTCAGACCAGGAAGAAAAATATTTCATAGAGGGAATTGAAGAGTTATTTTCCAGGACAAATAAGTGTTTTCAGATCCTAGGAGACTGCATTGAAAAATAAATTTTATTCAGAATTTTGTGCGTATTCTTTCATGCCTATACCGAGAATACATTGAACTCCCCTCGTATGATAAAGCCGAAGTCTGTCAGTCACGACTTTGGGGAAGTTCAAGTGGCTCCACGTGTTCACATTGCAAGCACGGCAAGCGGCCATAATGTGAAAGATAAGAATAGATACTTGTAGTTCCCACAAGATTTTTTTGTTTCCCAGAATAGTTTATCTGTTTTTATTCAAATTTGTTTGCAAAAACCTCGGACGGCTTTGCTCGTGCATGCTTTACCTGGAATGGTCGTTTCCGAATAATCACTTTCTTCCAGATGTCTAATGTATTATTATCTTCTATTCTCGAAACAAGAAACAAATAGTAAACGTAATAAATCAACATCATCATCCACAACCCGACTCCACCCAAGTAATCAATATTTACTTAGTAGTAATTTGAAAAGCCAGAATCATTGAGCGCTCTGTTTAATGTCCTGTTGCGTTACGAAGGCACTATTCATCTCTTATAACTTTTGTACAAAAGTGAAACTAGAATCGGGCATATTATTTTAGAGTCGATTAGAAAACGCGGGCTGCGCTCAGTTTATTCTAATGGCTATTGACGGAACTAATCTAGTCTAGCACAAAGGTTACCGGTGGTATGTATGTTGTTATTTATTACCAAGTTGCAGGCTTTACCATTAGGGAGTCGATCCATGGAATTCGGATTACATTTATAAATAGACAAAACTTTTTGGACGGCAGGGGTAGCTTCTTGAAGCTACCCGAAGCTACCCCTGCCGAGAGACTTAGTTCTGCGGCATACGCAGTCAAAAAGATCCGTCTTTTTACAGACGTAGACACAGCTAGACTAGTTTACTTCAGCTACTTCCACAGCATTATGTCATACGGTATACTGCTGTGGGTGAGTGCTACAGATATAAACACCGTTTTTGTGCTGCAGAAGAGGGCTGTTGATGCAATTTAAATTATGGGCCCCAGAGAATCATTACGCCATAAGTTTAAACAAATAAATATTATGACATGCCCTTGTCAATATATCTATGAGAATCTGATTTGTTTAAGAAAAATAGCGATAATCATAATTTTAATAAGTACTCGAAATAAAGATAAACTCGCTGTTGCCACTCGTAGACTCCAAAAAGTTAGTAAATCGTTTAATTATTATAACAAACTCCCAAGTGATGTAAAAAAATTGACATTTAACAAATTTAGAAACGTAATTAAACAAAATCTTTATAAAAAAAACCTACTATAACATATCAGATTATTTAGATGATAGAAAAGCTTGGGATTGAAATTGCTCCAACTCGTTCAAAAATGTTACAATTTAGACGTAATTTATTTTCTTTTTTGTATGTATTCTAAAAGGATTATTAAAAAGAATAACCAGCCTTGTTTCTTGCTTTTCTTTCCTGGCTTGGTTGCGAAGGAACAGGCAATAAAAAAGACGTTGAATGAAAATATTTAGATTTAGATGCAGAGTTTAATGTTGTAGGCAGGCAGTGGCTGTAGGGTATGGTTTCTTCTGTCAGCAAGGAGTATAGAAGAGTGGTAACTAAGGGTGGAAAGGAAGTAGCATTTGCCTAACAAAGTGTTATTGTAATTGTGCGAACGCTACTTTACGAAATACTTAAAAGTTTAATGATTATTCTTTGCTTGCTCAACGACAGTTTTACTATAACTCACGTTGTTCAAGCTAGAATATTATTTTGTTTCTGTTTTAACAATTTAGTTATCGTTAACATTCAAACTTTATATGAGTTTCTCGTGAGAAATTAACATGACGTAAACAATTATGCCATTGATAGTACAGTTTTCCCTTGCTTTCGAACTGTATGTTAATGAAGTGATTCAAGTAATTCTCATTGATCGCAGAGTCACGCAACCCTTTCTCAGTTGTCTTGTACTGTTATCGTACAATCTGTGCGTGTTGCGTGCGCGTTGTGCTGAACATTGTGATCATCTTTGTAGGTTAATTGCTTAGAGACAATGGATTATCTACATCTTGTCGCATTTTGTATTATGCAATGTTCAATAATACTTTTCGCGATATACGGTTAACAATATTAAAATCATTGTCCTCGATCAGAATTTCTATTTTATGCTTAGAATTATAAAATAGGTGGCTTCATCAATTTCTTTTGTCGTCGTTTTTACAGTTACCATACCACGTCTTCTGTGATCATCATCATTGACATTGAATATGGGTAATCGACGTTAAAGAATCTAGATCGATTCTGAAGCTGCATTTCCTGTGTGGTCAATTACTGGTTTTAACTGCGAGATGATTCCAATAATATCGAAGACGGGAATCATATTATTTCCCATCGGATCAATCAAGATCAATCTTGTTCGTGACTGCTCGTACACGTCGCAGAGTGAGCAATTGCCGTTGACCGTAAATGTCATCTTCCTTTATTAAACATTAGTGTTCCCACTTGCCACCATCATTGTTGCAGACTTGCAGAGTGGAGTGCTAGGCGGCAACGGCATCGTACTCTACCGTTACAAAATGGCCGTGTTATTGTCATTTAAATGATATTAAGGCTGTTTCCATTTGAAGATTAAGTCCACGGAGACATTCTCTTGCAATGTGCGCAAATTAGATGCTATTTACGTGAAGTTTTTAGCTTGTTCAACAGTACATAACATGATGACACTGTAAAGAAAGATGGCGTTAAAGAATGACCCATTTCTTGTAAAAGTAGTTTTTTGTCGTCACGTCAATTCGTACGTGCTCTTTGTTTTAGTTCGCCGTCTGGCGCGAGACGAGACAAATCTTTTGATTTGTTACACTAAGTACTATGTATATTCGGTCACTTACTTGATTATTTTTGCCTGATTCTACGTCCATTCGTTCATTGTTTTTATCCGCGACAACAGAACGAAGACCGAACGGAGTGTTTAGAGCAAGAGCTTGTTTATGTGTCTGTTTCTTACCACCTAATTTCAAAATGGTTCAAAACTCATTTGAATACGGTATTTTTCGTACATTTAGAATGACCTGGAGTCATTGATAGCCACCGGCGGGCGGCCGCCGGCTCCGCTGCAATCGGTAGTATACTTTAATGTTTATGATAACTCAAATTAAAACGGAAATAAAACAAATTCTATACTCGGCTGGTGTAAAGACACTTTTTATGGCTGCTGTTAGATGGCGGATAGTTTAAGGTCGTAGTTTATTTTAACTTTGTAGTTTAGAGATAATTAATTCAAAACGGTCTTGCAGGTTATCTCTTTTTCTCGTTATCTCTATCTGGTTGTTCGCTACGGTACTGGCATAAATATGGCATATCAAATCAATTAGAAAGCTAAAATAGTACTTGTAATTGCGTGGAATTCAAATGCACGATTGGAAATGCAGCAGCTGTTACGTTTGTTTCATAACATTTTAAGTTCATAACCAGTACATTAAATACGCATTAATCATCAACGCATATCCTTCCTTGTCAAAACTATACTTTTCTGATTCCTCCAACCATGTCTATATCATTTATTGAAAAAACCAGTACTGTTTAATCTCGTCTCAATGAAATGTTCATGTTGTTTACGACTTTTGGTTAACAAAATTGCGGTAGGTATACCCATAAAGCGAACGTAGCTCGCCTACCGAGTACCGACATTAAAACTGTACATAACTGTACCAGCAGGTCCTCAGTTCAGGCAAACGGTCCATGAATGAAATTGGTTACTACATGAGTCAACTCTGGCGTTTCTTTTCCATGAAGGCTGATTGCTAGAACCCCGTGCCTCGTGATGACGTGCGTGAATCACCGGTCGTTACCTGCCGGGCGGTGTGACGTCACCGCAGCGCTATGCGCGTGCGCCTTGGCTTACAACGCGCACCCACTACAACCCTTGTTTGTTTACGCTGTCGATTGTGATAGCGATGTCTCATTTTGTGTGCTTTCATTTGAAAGTTTCATTTCAACATTGTTCATCATTTTCATTTCATGTTTGTGTGATTCATGAAAGTTGAAGGAAATCGAACATTTTTACTTTGAAAACTTTCGTGATTTATTTCTATCATTATAAATACGGAATTTTTACGTCTACTCGTGCGCAGAGGGCTGCGGCGCGCAGTGCGAGGCGAGATGTTATTCGGAGTGGATCGCAATCACCATGATGAAGGTTCACGAATTGAACCGAAACATTGTCGGTCCAAACACCGATAAGACGGTGCGTGATAAATCCCGTATTTATAATAATAAGATCGAACATGTAACGGTTGTCTTTGAGTGGTTTGTTTGTTTTGCATAATTTCATTGATTTTTCTTATAATATGTACTTAGGTTCGTAGTAAAGCCAACGTCTTCCACGTTGTTTTCAATAGAAATGTGAGATACGAAAATTGTTTAATACTACTGACAAAAACATGTACATTTTATTAAACTCTTAAATGTTTAGATAAGTACACTTACACCTTCTGTCAAAACTAGGTATCATACACAGATGTCTGTTTAAGCCAAACTTAACTGCCCATTGTTTATACTTACCGTCACAATCTGCACCTTATCTTTATCATTATAAAACCCATATTCCCTCAGTCAGATCAGGAATCTGGCTTAACGAATAGTGTCGCAAGGTAGCCTCGGGTCTCGACGCCCACGTATTGTTCCTCGCCTATGCATAATCAGATTGTTGTGCGAATTGTATGTGGATACCGTACGCCTCCTTACCTTATTCTATTTTAGACTATTGGACGGTGTGGAATCTGAATCTCTCTCGTCATTTTTGTCCAACCATTGCTGGTGGAATATAAGTCGATCTTTTTTATATTGTGCCCCATCAGGGGTTCTTGTTTTATGACATTCTATGTGTACCTTATTAATATATGTTATAGTATCAGGCCCTTCCTGTGGTATGGTATTGGCTGGCCAGAGTGGCCGGCCATGCCACCAAGGTTTTCGTTTTTCAAATTGTACGAGTAAGTGAATGGCCATGCTATTCTTATTGTTTCTCAAAGAAAATCCAAATTCTTATCACGCATTGAGCCTTTGTTTGTGTAAATCTTGTATTCTGCTCTTCACGGCCAAAATCTATAGTTTTCACCTTGTTGATTGATTTTGACTCTAGACTTCTGTCCTACAGAGTTGTCTTCTCATTGTCTATTTATTTCATATTTATGTCCTCTAAATGAGAAATCCGAGCAGGATTGATGGGCGCCTTAGTAGTTCGCTGCACTAGTGATATTCATACATTTTTGTGCATTGTAATTAACATTACTCTAATAGGTACATATATATTCATGCGACAGGTATGTCAGGTAATTGTTCAATTACCTAGTTAACTGATGATGCTTAATGGAAATACCAGAAAACCTCAAATTTCAAAGCTGGTCGGCTTCAAATCAAATTGAAGTGGTTTTATCTTTATGTATTTTTTTTCCAGTACTTGTCCATATTCATGACCTTAAATAAAAACTGACCAAGCTAAAAACAACCCAAGTCCCAAGATTTCTATTAAAACACACCCCCATTTGACTGCCTCCGTGGCGCAGTGGGCGTATAGTCGGCTGAGACGCAGGAGGTAGCGGGTTCGATTCCCGCCGCGGAACAAATGTTTGCATGATCTACAGATATTTGTTCCGTGTCTGGGTGTTTTTCTATATATTATAAGTATGTATTTACAAAAAAAAGTATATAAGTATTCTATCAGTTATCTGGTTCCCATAGTACAAGCTCTGCTTAGTTTGGGGCTAGATAGCGCTGTGTGAAATGTCCAGCGATATTTATTTATTTATTTTGCATCGGGCGGTGGTTAAAAAGGTGGTCAAGTGGTCATGCATGAGTTATGTATTGTATGACGCTTTAAATATAAAGATAAAGATTTATTTGCCGAAAAATGTGTTAAATTATACAGATGTTTCACCACATTCAGCCATAGTGGCGTGCAAATTACATGTCATATAAAATAAAATTATATATGGATAACTAAGAAATATGTAATAATATATGGTAATTAATATAAATAAATAAATATTACTGGACATTCACACAGAAACCAGATAACTGATAGAATACTTATACCTATATACTTTTTTTTCTGCATACATACTTAATATATATACTTGTGGTTCGCCCCGAACTGAGATCTCGCGAGTCTACCATAAAAACAAAAAAAATATTATTCGTAATCTTTGAGTATCAAAATAGTGCCACGAAATAAGAACCAATTAACTTGACCTACAGTTTCATTCAAATTACAGGTAACGGGAGTTCATGTTATTTGGTTAACCTTTTTTGCGGTACAAGTTGCAGTTATTCTAGATTTTAGACTTTTGCCTATATTTGTGATACTTATGCTACACGCATATCAAATTACAGCACTGTGGGGTCACTGGTGTACCCTCTGAATTTTGTCAAAGTTTAGTTTTTATTGTGGCTAATAACTCAAAAACTACAAAATTTTTACTAAAAATGAAAATGGGGACGAATTGTACTAATGAATACCTTTCATTTGACGTCTCACTTGACCTAATAGTCTCATTTTCATTTTTTTTACCCCTCTTGAATCCCAATATCTCAATAACCCCCCAAAATTTTTAGCTCATTAAGTCACACCAAAATTGTGCCATCATTACCTACCTATATACCAAATTTCACGATGATTGGATAAACGCTTCGAAAGTTATCCTCGGACAAACAAACATACATACATACAACGCCGATTTGCCCAAGTTGATTTGGAGATCTCGCTTCGCTCGATCAATAGTAATAATTTATATAATGTCAGCAGATACTAATAAAATATTTAGGTAAAAATTTAAACTAGTCTTAAATACCATTGTGTATCATTTAAATATTCATTGATTGTACACTTTGGGTAATTTGTGAGTTTTTGTTAAATAGATGTGAACTGTGTATCGATTTTATATTAATTGGAAGCTTATTATATATCTTCACTCCCATACAAAAACACACTGTTATTAAACAAAGCTGTGTTAGACGTTATTGCTCGAAGGTGGCATTTATGCCTGTTGCTGTTCAAGGTTTCAATATCATCTATCCACAACGAATAGTGAATTTACAAGCATTTGTATTAATTACTGTCAGCTTGTCAATAATCCCCAGCATCATATTTGCTCGCGTGTTTACAAAAATAACTTTCATTAGGCGATACACGCTGGTGATACTTGGCATGTCGTGACGAATCGATTCTAACTCGATTAACTCGGCTCTCACTCTCGTGCGCTCAGTCTGTCGATATTACCCGCAATTGGATTATCTGACTCATACATTTCGAAGTACTTAGTGATGTCAAGGAACTCTGCAGACGTGGCATTGTTGTGATTGCATGTTCAAGAGTATCTTTGGTCTGGTTGAGTAGATACAAAACGGCGGCATGCAAGCTCGATCATTGTATGATTCGCAAGGTCGATGGTTTGAAGATCCCACGTGCTTAAATGCTCGACGTTTTTGCGTCCAATCGAGCAAGATGGAACGTATAGACCGATAACACTTATGGTGCCTCTCTACACGTACGTTTCGACTTCCAACATAATGTATTCAGTTTTATTTGTCTATCTTATCTACCGGGTGTTTGGTAATATAGTGACGATGTTCAAGTGACGGTTTCTCAAAACATAAAAATACTACTAGTTATGTTATCAAATTTTAAAGAAAATCGACTAAGTTTAGGTGATTCATTCGATATAAAACTTACTGCCTACTCTTGCAATCGACATCCAAAAATAAAGGCCGATTTGATATCTCTTTCAGAAATGGCTGCGGGTTTTGGGTTAGAAAGGAACAACAAGAGATATCTCGAGACGTCCCCAATACAGTATCTGTGGTTAGATGGCAAGCATTATGCAATAGCACAACATAATAGTTAAGTTTAATAGTGTTTGAGTTTACATGCCAAAATAAATTTCACATGTCTATCATTTCACAAATGTATTTATTATGCTCATCAAAATAACCCCTTTCATTTTTATGCGTATATTATCAAACACCCGAGCATGAATCTACGTTTAGGAGCAAGCACCTTTAAGCCGCCTTGATCGCTGATGCTGCGACCATGCCCAATAGTGTTTTGTGACCTCGAATGATATGGCCCTTATGCTACTTTTTATCAGGGTATCACGAACGAAGCCGTGAGTCGAAGGTAGTTGGTTTGGTAATATTAATTTGTCTTTGAACCGTAAGCTGCAGACAAAGTAACGGTTCTTCAGTGCCAAGAGAAAGCCCGTAAGGTCAAAGTGGATGAGAATGCACCTTGCAACTTTCAGCTTGATCAGTTTTGCTTAAATCCGACACCTTTTTTACACCTTGAGTTAATAGGTACGCATTGAGCATTGAGTCACGGCAACATTGATTTATGATAAATCAATGCACGCCCACCGTAAAAATGTTTTGTTTACTAATTAACCTTATTCACGGTTTTCTCGTTAAATATATTTCTGGTAATGAAAGAATTTAAATGAATTGTGAGCAACGTACCGCTTGTTTACATATCCAGGTCAATGCAATCGCAAACTCCATTAATTATATTAATATCTGGTATTTTCATCCATAAACCTAGATTGTATTCATTACGTTACCAGCTGCATTTCCCGGTTTAAAGTAGACCTTTATAATGAAGTTTTGAGGTTTTATTACTTACTGGGCCTTTCTAATGAACGTGAACAGAGGAAAGTAGGAAAGTCTAATCCCGCCGGGAGGCACGCCGCAGCTGCTTTGTTAAAATGGAGGCTAACAGCGTTTGCAATCTATGTACTGCGCTGGTATCTAGAACAGCCAATAAATTGAAGTCCACAACTCCACAGCCGGCAGCCAGCGCAGCGCCCACCCTGGGAAAATGCAGTTTGATGACATTCTGAAAACGATAAACTTATAGCGGTTTCAGATTCTCCAAATAATAAAATCCGGACAAATGCGATTCTGACTCGCGCACTAAAGGTTCCGTATAAATATTTTTTTATGTGATAGTATGTGATAATTAGTGGTTCGCCTCAAACTGAGATCTCGCGAGTTTCCCATAAAAGATAAAACAAATATTATTTTTAATCTTTGACTAATAAAATAAAGCCTTAGCCTAGCTTGTTTTTTTCACAGCTCCAAGGGACCGTACACTTAAGTATTTGATATTAATTTCAACTTGATACCTCCACTCGTTTCCGAGAAAAAGGGTATTGACTTGACAGACAGATAGACAACAAAGTGATCCTTTTTTCTTTTTGAGGTACGGAACCCTATGCCTAAAATACATTCTGGAATCCATTTCATCACTTATCATTGATATCTCTAGGTTTCGGCTACCAAACTGCTTTTGAGGAAAAGTTTCAGCAGACAAAATACAATCTAATACATCAATTATATTTGCATAATGTTTGAATCATTGATTTAGCTTGTGCTCCCCAGTTGATGAAGTCACGATTCTATACAGAATAAGAACATAAGCTATGATTAGTAAAACGAGCGAAAGTAGCTACACGCACATAGAAGTGCGTGTACGAGGATTTCGGATCAATTTGTTCGAAGCTTCGACCGAATTGATCCGAGATCCTCGGACGCGCGCGTCTATGTGCGCGTGCGCCTGTTATTGATCGTTGTACTAACCTTAACTTCTGTTCCTAACTATTTTATGGTTCTATTGCGCTTATCGACCGGTTGTGCTTTGCGCCGTTCGCGGGTGACCCGGTTATTCAGGCTGTGCCGCATGCAATGGAAAATGTATAGCATTATTCCCTCGTATCAAACTTTGCTCGTAGCCCGCTCGATACTTACTAGCGAGGGGTTGAATTACTTAATAAATGATAAGTAGCATACTATCGTACATACTAAGCTACATTTATAAAGCAATAAGTAGCTTTTACGTAAACTTCCATATATGTATAATTATAACCACTTTGTTTATACTTTTTTATTGTTCATTTAACATTTTGTTTTATTATGTTCTTTTGTTGAAATCTTATTATTCACTTTCCTTGAATTGTTGTGTTTCATACTAGGTAATGTATAATTAGCTGTTGGTTATCCAAATAAATAAATAAAACAGGTTTTTGTTTAAAGCTTTTAGTATAAACACGTGGTCAAGCCAAATATTGATAAAGTTCTGAATATAAACCTTCGGTTTAGCTGTCTCGAATAGTTCTTTGATTTCTATCAGAAATATAAATAAAACATAACTATATAGATTTATGATAAATTATGGAAATCCCATTTTGCAAATGTAATTGGAGTGATGAAATTCCAATCAATATCAATAGATCAATAATAATTTTATTCACATTCATATTCTCCGGGGGAGTTCCTTAGACAACAAGACAAAGAGACAAGGAGCCCCCAATGTCATGTTGGAGATTGTGCGAATCTCGAATCGAATTAGAAACTACACTTTCCTTGTATGTATCTGATTAGAACATTTACAATTACTCGGACACCTATAGTCCTACACAAAATAAAACAAAATATCTCCCATTGCACTAAGACAAAGATGCTTTGCCTCCATTGCGCCAAAACATTTCGGTCATTCTTCACAAGTTCTGTTCCAGCCAGCCTTTTTGGAAGGGGTCCAAATAGTCACGTCGACATTTGTTAAGCTAGGTTTTCTTCACCATGTAAATGTTTCAGATGGCTTGATTCTGTTTTTCTGTTGAACTATGTATTTGTCCACATTACACAAAGGTTACATTATTCCAGTACCACTCCAGTCCTGCGATCCAAGCCACCAACTGAAATCTCACACTCATTTCGGTACGAAAACAAGCTCTTCAAGCCCTTACGTAATGTCGATCAAAATATTTAACAAACTAACTGACGCATTGAAAAATGAGACTAATAATATAAAATTTATAAAACAATTAAAATACTTACTAACTACTAAAACTTATAGTAAGTTTTAGTAGTAGCAAATTACGAATATTTTAATGACAAATCTTAGATGCTTACTTATCTACTTTGACATAAGATTTGAATGTTTTCTTTTTAAAATAAATATAACCTAACAAGAACAATGACGTCCTCCTCTCTTCATAATATTGTTGTGTCCAACAGGGTCCTTAATGATCATGTATCTATTATTTAGCACCTATTATTATATTGTGGAATACAATAAACGATTGAGTATTGAGTATCAAAATCTAAACATGCGCTGGAATGCACTGGATCCAGTGAGAGATTCAGTGGCAGTCTACTTTTTATTTTGTGGCATTTTCTTAACTACTTTCTTATTAAAATAATTTTCCCTGTATTATTTACACTTAACCAGCTTCTAAATGACTGGAATAACGTAGACAATTGCCATTACTGTTACTGGAATAATGTGCACTGGGCATTAAGTTCGCCTATTTACAGATTCGTTTATTGCTTACAATAAAGAATTTTCATGAATTGAGTCTGTTTTTAAAAAAGCTTGTATGTTTTATTCCAGCATGTTGGTGTACGGTCCTGACACTATGGTGCACGAGCGCGGTGCGGGCGGCGGGCCCGCTCGGACCCTCGGACAGGCCGGAGGCGTACTTCAACGGCAGCTCTTATATACAACTAGCCAAGCCCATTTCACTGAAGCAGCTAGTTGGACTTAGTTTTAGGTCTTGTGAAGGTATGTGCTATATTTCTGTATGCCATTTTTGTTAAAGCTATAAAATAAATGAATAAAACGGGACACGGGCCGTACCTTATACGAAAGAAAATTATAATTTAAATCGCGGTTCAAGAATGCTGCTCCAACAAACTAAAGCGAGTTTACAGCTGCTTTTCCGCAAAAACCAAGATGTGTATTGTGTGTGCCGGCCATCAACCAAGCGTCTCGTGTCGCGAACGCGACACTCATTACATCGAGCACACCAGAACTACATAGTACCACGGTATCGTCCAGAAGATTAAAGTCCCCGGTTGTACACCATGGTAGTCCACGATGGAACGCAAGCCATATTTCTTCTAAAGTGTGAAAGAAAGCGATAAAATTATCTTGAATCGCAATGTGTGCGGCTCTGCAATAGTTTGCATTGAGTAGGCCGCAGCTCCGTGCGTCCATCCAACACGTTTTTTGCGCGCGATTACGAACGCGCACGCCTCATTACAGTAACCGGCTTTGACAATCGAAGAAGCATTAATATTTACGATCTTCTGATACGTTGCTTTGTTATTTGTCGATGGGACACGAATTTCAAGCAAGCCACACGATTTTAGGAAACAAAATGTTGTTGTCATTATTCGAAGTAAATGTAGAGATGTGTTTCAAATTTTCTTTAATATTCAGATTTCGGATATCTTTCATCTATGGCATATTCAAACATTGCATGTCAGTGTTCATTTTCATCAAAACTTGTCTCATCATCTGAACACCGAGCCGCTATTGTACATCGACGAGTCTCGTGCGAAATTTGAGCGCTTGATCGCGTTCCATACCTACTAGGAGTGTGTACGTTATGCATGTATATGGTAGTATGATACTGTGCGGTGTCCACCCACCGGCTGTTATCGAGGTTACATCACCGACGCGCCACGCAGCTGCGGACTAGCATCAACAAACACTCCATCATCATAGACTGTACGTTGCGTCCGTGTGAGCAGAGCAGAGAGAAAGGATCGCAACAGATCGGGCATTGCGAATGTGCACGCTGTGATTAATCCAGCCAGACTAATTGCCGGTGTTGCGGCGACCGGTTTCATTCGACACCATTGATGCGTTACGCAATGTGGGGTCAATCCTATTCTACTAGACGTTTATAGAATAAATACAATGTTTCTATGTTTGTTCAAACACGTTATTTAAAATGAACCTATTTAACCATAGGTACCATCTACCATGCGAGCGAAGCTATTTGTTTTAATAGACAACCGTGTATAATAATGTGTTTTAGATCGGTCCCAGTACCATAAATTTAATTAAAGTGGGTTTGATTGAAACACGCCAAAGAAATACACTGAGAAATAAAGAATATTCATGTCACTAGTAGTTGCAGGGATTACGGTTAAATAAATGACTTCTTTTAATGGCATTGGTTCTGCTCCGATATAATTTCCATCATAACTGTAGGCAAATCCAAACATTGATTTTGTTGTCCATTTCATTTAATGTTAATGTTACTTTAGCAGACGACTGGAATCCGTCCTGCGGTGGGCTAGGTACTACTCCCTACTGTTCACAATTCACGTCATTTGTGTATGTGTGTTTGTTTTATCACGTCATCACAACTCCCTCCCCTCATTTCTCCTATCGCTAGTTATCAATTATCATGTACGATCCGAATAGAATAATATAACAAATGATAAAGTTTGTGTGAATGTTAAGAATTTTGTGGTGTTAAATAAGCGAACAGCTGAACATATTTCATTGAATAGAGTAGATCGTGACTCGTGACTAGGCCACCACGCAAGCAATGCCACATAAAGATTTTAGTCTAGTAGCACCTCGACTGGCAGAAATACAGATTCTATTGTTAAAAAATTAAGTAGCGTACTACATGGATTCTTCTGCTAAAAATTTGCATTCGAAATGCATTGACATCCTCGGTTTTAATATTAATTTCAGGGTCATCCACCACTCCTCAATATGCTAAAAAGTTCACAATTACTAATTACCAAACCTGGTGTCGGTCTGTAGGCCAGGCCACCCAAAGGCATCTGCCTAATCTATAGTAATATAATAAATTAGAAATTAACTTTTAATCTACGGTCACTAGGCCAAGCCTGCATGGCCTGACAGGGCTTGAAGACTTTTATATGGTAGACTGGATTGGATGAATAGAGAACCAGGAAAGTACCAATGACAAAACGTCAAATGAAGTTGTGACTATTAAATTGTTTTGTAAAATAACCAGTGTGTTAACCGGACTGTGGGGAATTCCTAGAGCTCTCGATACCTACCGTTAGTCGACGGATCGTACGGAAGTAGTCCGAGCTCGAAACTAACAATATCATTGTCTTATTCAATTTGTGGATCGTTGACCTCGAAATAACTATTCTTTAGAATGGCAAATGCAAGATTTCTTAGACTAGGACACTGATATTTTACGGGTAAACGCGATAGATTGGATGGATGGATGTTTGTTATTCTTCGCGTCGGTCGTAGAAAATTACTGAATGAATTCGGATTAAATTTGCAGAAGGTGGAATAAATGAAATAATATAGATTGTATGTTTGTTGGTCAGTCATGTCATTAGGGACAAACAATAAAATATTATAAATTTGATAAAAATTTATAATAGTTTATTAAGGTTTGTGGCCTGGAAAACATTAGCTACGACTTTATGAGTTTATCTATCTGAGTAACACTCGAGGGAAGCCATGCTTAGAAGCTAAGTGTTAAAATTTATGTAACACGTAACATACCCTGGGAATTAGGCAAGCCTCTAGTAATGAAGTTTGTTGCGGTTTGTATGCTAATTTAAATTTCAAAATATTTTTAGACAAAGCTAGCGTGTGCCGAAATAGACCAATTTTAATGTTTTGAACGCTGCAATACACAATTAAAATTAATTTCAATAACGACAATTGGCAAGTCTGTTGTCAGCTGCAACTTACAGTGCATTTTTAATCATCCCATTTGACCATTACTCGCCTCATAAAAAATATAAGCTGGAAGGCTGAATATAATTTTTTGAAAAGTGAAAGAGGCCAGGCTATGTCAGGCGCATGCATCTCTCACCACTCCCTTTTTCTAGGCAACCATAGTACCTGGGCACTGATCTACCGCAGGACCGTGACATGACAAAAGCAACTGAAATGTTATAGGTACTTAGATGAGGTCAATGTCGAATTGTCAACTGATTTGGTAAAAAAATATTGGCAAACACCGGCAATAGTAGTGTTTTTGCAACCTGCTCTGCATATAATATTGATGGTCAAGAATTAAAAGTCCCTTGTTTGATATTCTATTGGTAAACATCCTCACATCTCATAATCAGTGCACCTTCGACAAAAGTTTTGTCGACGGTAGAGAAGCCTAAAATTACATTTTAGGTGTAGACTTAAACTATATTTCTACTGTCTATGAAACCAGGTAGTTTAGATAAAGCTTTGTGTATTTTTCGAACACAAGACATAATCGCCAATCGGCTAAGCCTTAGTCTTAAAAATGTCTGTTCCATTTCCAGGTGGCGAGTTATTCTTGCAAAGGTACGACGGGCACACGCTCCACGTGATAGCTCTGTTCGACGAGATCGGGGTCTCGTGGGCGAGGCCCTTCCAGGAGCGCCAGAACGTTACTCTAAGCAAGAAGACACTGGACAACCAGTGGCATTGGGTGGCGCTCAGGTACAGGCCCAACCCGCCCTCGCTGCTGCTCGAGGTCGATAAGGATATTAAGGTATGAGATCAGGATCAGAATAAATTGAGGGTCCTCAATCCTCATACAAACCTAATTCTAGCTTAGGGATATAATATCTGAATCACTGACGTCCCACATTGAAGTGTGCATTAAATGTCTTCTTCTCCTAATTGAAATAAGATAATATCTTTATTGCACTCAAAAATAAATAGAAAAAGAAAATCCATTTTTAAATCATAGGGTACAATTGGCGGTCTTATCGCTAAAAACGATCTCTTGAGGAGTCTTGAGTAGGAAGAATGAAAATTGAAGGCCCATAAAAACGTGTAGATCGTAATGAGATCAAGATCTTACTTTGCAAGAATTTTGAATTATTACTGGTAAGGAAGGCCTATATACCCAGCACTGCCCAGCAATGTGTGAAGTCAGGCGACATCCAGTGACAGACTGCTTCATCTCTTTGATAGATTATATATACGATTGTATTATTCCGTGGGGCTTTACGGGAATATTTGTTCTGAGTCTGGAGGTTGTGTGGTGGTACCCTAATATTAGTAATTCCTGACACCAACGATACAGAGTATCGTAGTGTATCTGAACATGCACTGTCTTCTTGCAGGTGATATCAAATGTGACATGGAACCCAGAGCTGCTATCGCCGGGCGCGCTGGAGGCGGGCGGCGCCTTGCTGGTTGTGGGCAACCAGTTCAAAGGCTGCATACACGAGGGCCCGCAGCTGGAGTTCCACACTGCCCAGGTTCAGATCCAGAACGTGGAGTTCGGATTATGCCCTCTTGCGACAGATGAGTGTAAGTGAGAAAACAGGGATACACAATCTACATCCGTTCTTCCAATTGTATTAAAAAATCGCTGCCAGCGCTGGAGCCAATGTTGTAATGTGACATGCTATATTTACTGCTGGAAAATCGAAACAGCTAAGTTTCAAGATGAAGTAGAACCAATACCGTTGTCGCAGCTTCATACACAGGAAAAACTTAATTAACACGTGCAGAGCTAACTGTACCACGGGTTACACCGCAATATCGCGCAACATGTACGATGATGCACGGTCGAGATTTGAATCCAAACCCTCCAAACCTTACATCCTACTAGGTCAACACTGCTTACGACATCCACAAGTAATAATTGATTAATATTTATTTCCAGGCAAAGATCGGAAAGATGTACTCCGATCACCACCCAAAGACTACTGCTATAATGAGCCTTGTTTGCGACACGGAACCTGTATCTCTAGATCTGACAAGTAAGTTATTTTTTTTTGTCTGCCTCTATACAAACCTATCTATCTAGTCTAGCTTATTGGCACCCATTGGGTATAAACCTCGCTATCTATTACAGTATTCCTATGGGTTCCTATGCATAGCTGACGACCATGTTAACGATGTCCGACCATTGGTCTGCTCGTGGATCGACACGCATCTCTAGGCCACCATTTCGATATTGCGTTAGTCGCCCATAAATCAATTCAACCTAAAACATGCAATATTTTTATTTTGTGCGGCCCGTACCCTCCTGCATGAAACGCGGCGCAATTGAACACTAATATTCATACATACTCAGCATACTTCCACCACTCGTAGACTAGCTCGTTGGTTTAAGCTGTGGTGTAGAATACCTGATTAATTTCGTCCACTGGCTCGTATACACAGTTTTGTTTCAGATATGAATGCCACTGCACGGCCAGATACACGGGTAACAACTGCGAGGTGGACGCTGGAGATCCTTGCTCGCCCAACCCCTGTCGACACTCAGGTCGCTGTGTCGAGGATACCAGAGGCGACTATACCTGCGACTGTCCTGCTAATTATCATGGTAATAGCCAGTTGGGTAGCGATCTAGAGATAATTATTTGTGCTGCTGGACAAGGAAGAAATTACTACAAAAGGCGCAGTCACATCAATTTACTATTAAATGCGGTCTATAAACTCCGACTACGCTCTAACATCAGTATCATTTGCTTTATCATCCGTACAAGTAACTCCTAAGAAATTGCAAAATCGATAATTAGTTTTTGTCTAAGGCATTCGGTAATACACCTCACCTACAATTTTATAAAGAAAATTGCAGAAGGTATATTGTAATAAACTTCTTATTAATCAAAATTTATATTACTGACTAAAGATGATAAAACATTATTAATAAATAAATAAATATCGCTGGACATTTCACACAGCGCTATCTAGCCCCAAACTAAGCAGAGCTTGTACTATGGGAACCAGTTATCTGATAGAATACTTGTACATGTACTTTTTTTTTTGTAAATACTTACTTATAATATATAGAAAAATACCCAGACACGGAACAAATATCTGTAGATCATGCAAATATTTGTTCCGCGGCGGGAATCGAACCCGCTACCTCTTGCGACTCAGCCGGCTAATACGCCCACTGCGCCACGGAGGCAGTCAAGAGGCAATGTTTATACACTTATGAATATTTATGTTGAATATTGTTGGGAGTTCCACAAGGAGCTATTCTCGGAATGGTTCTATAGACGAATGTTATTTGCAGGTAAATTCTGCGAATTGGAAGTATCCTTGGACCCGCTGTGCGTGGCGGGGCCCTGTCTCAACAACGGCAGCTGTAACGTGCCCACTGGAGCTGATACTTACGTCTGCACTTGCCCTCCAGGTAAAAATATCCATAGAACTTTAACGTGACAATAATAGTTCATTCATAAGCATTTTTATTTCTTCACTGGTCATTTGTCGGTGGAAATGGAGTTCCCAATGAGATTTCGGTAATGCCGCGTAAAACCACTCTATCACTTACCACCAACTGAGGTGGTGGTCAAGCGCTACAAAAAAAAAGTTCAGTGTCGTTCCGCGCGATCACTATTTCTAAACCGCTAGTGGCTTTGAGAACTAATAGTTATAGAGTGTTTTTTTAACTGGGACAGTACGGCAGCACCCATAACCAGAGGAGATACAGGTGCAGTTTCTTTTAAAACATTAGCTCGTTTTCGAAGAAAAACATTTTGGCATTAACATTTTTTTGGTCAAGCGTGAGTAGCGTCTTAAAATGAATCAAGTTGGTAAAAATTTTTTTTTTATACAAATCGACTCAGTCCTTTGCAAGGATCATTTTATTGTATCGAATGAAAAAAATCTGAGCAGCGGAAGTTAGTCAAATTTGATAAAATGCATTCTCATACAACAGGACAAAGCGAAATTCCTCCAACAAACATTTTATTAGATTCTAATTGCACATTAAAGAAGTATTAATATTGTAGCGATTAAAAAGTTTAGGAACTCCGTGCTCTCATGGGCAATTTAAAAACATTTCGTATTTCAGAACAATTTTGAATTGCGAACATGGTTCTTGCATCTGTCGGACTTTTATATCAGTCATTGCATCATCTTATTTGTCCTATCATGGCATTGTCAGATACGCAAAAAGTAGACTTAATTGAAGCATACTTCCTCAACCGACGAAGCCCAACTAATGCGTTAAAGTGGTATCAGGAACACTACCCAGACCGCGATGTACCGAATCGCAAGATTATTGAAAAATTAATAAAAAATTTAAGACAAGAAGGTTGTTTTCAGCCTAAAAGAAAAAGAACAACAATAATAGATGAGTTCACCACCATTGCCCTCTTGGGGGTTTTCGAGGCCTATCCAAAAGTTTCATTACGAGGAGCAGCTAAAAATATCGAAGTGCACAAATCAAGCATACGTAAAGTACTGAAATTACAAGTATTACAAGGAGGGACGGCCAGTGCAAGCACTGCTTCCAGGAGATACAGACCGAAGATTATCATTTTGTCACTGGTTCGTAGCACGGTCTGTTGAAAACGCTTATTTCCCGAACACTATTATTTAGACAGACGAATGCAATTTTTCAAACAACGGTACAATAGAAAGAATAGCCATTACTGGTCACGATCAAATCCTCTAAGAACTACATACACAGACCTATAACCAAATTCTGTTTTCATTTAACTGTTGGTGTGCGATACTACACACTAAAATCATTGCTGTTAAGATCTACCATGGAACCTCAGATTATACAAACAAACAGATAGAGCGCGCCGAACGTGCGAGTGAAGCCACACAAGCGAATACAAATTTAAAAGCGAATACAATCTCGCGGCAGTGCTAAAGATAGCGTCGTACTGCTTGAACGTCTCGAGTGATTCATTATTTTCTGTCAAAAATGCCGTCTTGTGTTATTAAACAGTGTAAAAGTTGTTCCCAAAAACAAAAAAAAGTGGATGGAATATCATTTCACAAGTAACTATTAATTATTTAATTGATTTTATTATTTATTCACCCAATAATTAAACGGTTGTCTCGAAACACAAAACCTCGACATTAGTTCGACTGTGTTGCCAGTTTTCGGCAAAATGTTTTCCCTTCAATTGGGGAAACTACCTGTTGATCTAGGCGTTAGCTAGCCTGACTGTTAAATGTACGGACGTGGGTTCGATTCCCACGCGTAATCTCACGCCTAAATTGTTATTCCGAATTTGTATGTATTTCTATAATTATGTTATTGCCGTTTACTGTGATTCGGTGATTAATATCTTATGCGGGATTTTAAATATAATTGTATATGTATAACAATTTAGTTCCGTATGTATATATGTAATGTATATACATTACATATACATATACACACATGTAATAAATGACATATATGGAGAAGTAATAGCGATCCGCCCTCGCTTCGCTTCGGGAAAAATATCCTACCAGAACATTTTACCGGGATAAAAATATCCTATATGTTAATCCAGATCATATTCAATATGTGCAAAATTTCACAGAGTGAATCTGGTGAAGTTGTTGATAGAAAAGTATTTAATGGTGCGATTGCACTATATAGCAATATTAGAAACTAATTCTCAAAATGTAGAAGCCAAACGGCAATATTACAAGAAATTAGTGCAAAATATAGGTGGTTAATTTTTTTGGCAATATAATTATTTATGATTTTAATAAATATTTTGGATTCATATGTATGTTTTTTTATCAGTCTAATGAAATGAATATGATACTACAGAAAAAACTAAAGTATTATTATAAAGTCTATTTTTCCAGAAAGTGTTATTGTAATTTTTCAAATTCTAATAACAGTCCGGAGTCAAGAATATATCCTGCGTTGTTGGCTAGTCTCTTGCGAGATGGCCGCCGTAGCCGTAATTCGGCCAGGAGGACATTAAAGTCCATGTAAACCTCAATAAACACCGGACGGACCGCTAGTTAGAAAAATCTTCACATATTATTTCTTCTGTAATTTAACAATGCGTTTACAATGATACATGAAATATTTAAGTGTTTAATAAACTAGTTAATTAAACAATGGTTCAATCCTAGTACTCACACAAATTTGTATTCAATTAGTAACAAATTCATGTATCCAAATAAAATTTTAGAACCTGTTGTCGTAAAATGACATTAAAAAAAATACAGGGAGTTTTTTTCTTTTTCTGGTATCATTACACGCACACTGATGCACGTGTCCCTACAGAGCTATTTCTAATCGCCACGCACACATGAATGATAAGTGGCGTCATACTGTTTGTTGCGTACACTCCATCTGTTTGTTTGTATAATCTGAGCATGGAACATTAAATAGTGAAAAGTATCAAGATATATTGAATCTGGCTGTGGAAGAAGTAGATCATACCATTCCATTAAGCGATTTGCATAATGTCATCTACCAACAGGATGGTGCACCTCCTCATAATAGTACAGCAAGTAAACGGTTTTTAGATGAGCATTTTCCTGACCGTTGGACATATGGTCCAATTGAATGGCCACCACGTTCACCCGACATAACGCCGATGGACTTTGTACCTACTTTGCGATGCCAGGTACTTATTTATGACGATTGGCTTATTACAGGATACTTTCTTTATGGATTTCGGGATATTTCAATTAAAAACTGTATATTGTCTTGCATGCGTGCGTGTAATGGCGTATCTTCCCTTTCAACAAAATTCGAGGAGCGGGTGGTAGGAACATTTTTATTACATCCAATAGGAAAAGTTTAAAATAGTCACGTGACTTGCGTGGATTGGTAGAACAACACCGTAATGAAGAACAAAGTTTAGCGTAATCGCGAACATGCCCCCGGCCTTGGAAGCAACCGCTTTCAATGTTCCTGATGATCTTCATCATGCGCATGCTTCATCTTGATCTTGAATGAGAGGACAAATCTTCGCGTAAGCTCGTCGAACAACGCCTGAAGCTGTTTGTATGTCCGCTACTCTGGAGATGCCATCTTTGCCTGGAATGGTCGCGAGCACTCGACCCATATGCCATTTGAGAGGTGGAAAATTGTTTTCTTTTATCAACACGACTGAGTTAGGCTTCAACTCCGGCGACCCCTTGGTCCATTTAGTCCGCACCTGCAACTCTGATATATATTCTTTGGCCAAACGGGTCCAGAAATGTTGGCGTATTTGTTCTACTCTCTGATAACGCTTCAGCCGGTGCGCGGGAGTGTCGCTGAGGTCATCGCAGGATGGTGCAGTTAGCGGTCGACCAACCAAAAAGTGAGCAGGTGTCAGAGGAGTGAGGTCATCAGGATTCGGAGAAAGAGGAGAGAGCGGTCTGGAGTTTAGGATAGCTTCTATTTGTGATAGAACTGTGCTAAACTCCTCAAAAGTGAGGTGCGCGTTTCCTACAACACGACATAAATGATATTTGCAAGATTTATCTCCTGCCTCACATAGACCACCAAAATGCGGAGAATAAGGGGGAATAAACTTGAATTTAATTTGCTGGCTAGTAGCGTATTCTATAATATCAGAAGAACAATTGCGTAAGAAATCGGAAAAATCATTCATTAACCCGACAAAGTTACGACCATTATCAGAAAATATTTGTAGTGGTTTACCACGGCGAGAAATGAACCTTTTTAATGCTAATAAATATGCCTCAGTCGTGAGATCACTGACTAGCTCTAAATATATAGGCTGGATACCTATAGCGTGCCGAAGAATGCGAATAGAATTGAGCATTTTTAATGAAATAACAAACCGGTTCCACGTTCGCGCGACATTCGATGGAACTGTGTCATCCCAATTCATTTTAAGTAGCCATAATTGTTGCAATAAAACCTTTGCAATAATTATAGTAGGACTTAACAAGCCAAGAGGGTCAAATATTTGTGAAATATTTGATAAAATATACCTTTTTGTGACTGGCTTGTTATCATTATGAAATTGAGTATTGAAATAAAATTCATCATTTAAATTATCCCAGCCTAAACCTAGCGTTTTTGAACTCATATTTTCATTAGATTTAATTTCCTTCGATTGATTCGACAACTCATCATCATCATCGCATGAAAAGTTGTACATCCACTTCTGAAGTGGAAAACAACCAGACTGTAGCGCGTCCTTAATGTTTACACATAATTTTATTAGGCTAGATTTATCATTCATTCCCGTCAACAGGTCATCAACGTAAAAATCATCCCTGATTGCTCTTTGAACATCAGGGTCCGATGACTCAAGTCCTAACTGCTTCAAACACCTCACACTTAGAAACGGTGCGGAGGCAGTTCCGTAGGTAACGGTATTTAATTCGTAAATACCTAAGGGTTTCGAGGGATCATTACGCCATAAAATCATTTGCAGTTTTCGTTGGTCTTTGTCTATCAAAATATTTCTGAACATTTTAGTAACGTCAGCGCATACGACAAATTTATGTTGTCTAAAGCGAATAAGAATAGAAATTAAGTCACCCTGTATCGGCGGGCCGATTAATTGCAAGTCATTAAGTGACTTTCCGGAAGTTGAAGGTGCGCTGGCGTCGAAAACAACTCGTAACTTCGTTGTGGTGCTATGTTCCCGGTAGACGCTGTGATGCGGCATGAAATAACATGGGCTCTCATAAGAGTTCACCGGACTCATATGACCCAAGTTTTCGTATTCCTTCATAAAATCTGCGTATAATAACTTATAGTCAGGCGAACGCTGTAGGCGTTTTTCTAATGCGACAAAACGGCGCTCGGCTTGCGTATATGATTCACCCAACGTATTAGGCGAACCATTAAAAGGAATACGCACTGAAAACCTTCCCTCGCTATCGCGCGTTGTTGTGCGAGTGAAATGTTCCTCACATGTACGTTCTTCCTCCGTTCGTGTATCCGCGGCTTTAGGAAGCTCTTCGACCTCCCAAAACATACGTATTTGTGAATCTAGTGTACTACTATGCGAATCTAACGTATTACTAAAGTTACAATGAATGCGCGTTTCATTTTTCGATTGATTAACAACAGGGCCAGATATTATCCAACCTAGTTTCGTGTTTTGCAAGTAAGGGCCGCTGGGAAGTCTTAGCTTACCTTCACCTAAAAGGTCCCAAAACCTATCAGCTCCTATTAATATATCTACGTCTTTAGAATCTAAAAACTGCGGATCTGCCAACCTTATGTTGTCTGGAATACAGAACTGCGCGCTTAATTGACATAAGGCTGGCAGCGTAGACGTTATTTGCGATAATACAAAACACTCGATGCGCGTAATGAATTTATTATCGACGCGCGATTTAACTTCAATGCTACAAGTTTCTGAACATTGTATCACTGAATTACCTACTCCTCTTACTTCATGAATGGACTGTATTAATGGCGCGTTTATTAAATTACAAAATGATTTAGAGATGAAGCACCGCTGGCTTCCACTGTCTAGCAGCGCGCGCGCTTGGTGATAAGCACCATAAGTGTCAGCGACCTCAACTACAGCTGTTGACAATAAAACTGTATGCAAACCTTTAGATTTAGTGCATTGATTTTGCATGTGCGCTTTTTTTACGTGGATAGGGTCCGCGACGGACGTGGAGCGGCGGTCAGAGGAAGCCTGCGCTGCGGCTGCACTCACGACGGACCTCTCAGATGCAACACTCGAATGAAATGAGACCGAGCTATCAGTGTTATCATTATGAATGATTGAGTTGTGTTTCTTGTTGCATCTCCTGCACGGCCCATACCTACAGCTATCAGATTCATGTCCCGAGCGTAAGCAATTCTCGCAAAGTTTGTGATCGCGTACCAGTTTTAATTTTGATTCTAAATCGCTTTCAATGAATTTCTGACATGAATAAAGCTGATGAGTTCCGTTGCATTTCAAGCAGGGTTTATAAACGCGTGACTGACGGTCGTGTGACTTATTGGTCGAAGAAACATTGCAGTGTGACGTGTTATATGAATGTGAATGTTTTTTAGTTTCGGCTTGTAAATTATTATGTGCCTTGTTATGGGACAGCTGCAATGTTTCCAGCATATCTGCCCTATCTTTTAAGAATCCAATCAAGTCACTCATTTTAATAACGCGTTTAGAATTGTTTTCGCTCGATAACAATGTGCATTTATATGTCTCCCACTCGCGTTCAGTGGTTTTATCTAATTTAGACACGATTATATAATTGATAAGAGTATCCCAGGAGTCCGTAGGTTCACCTAGGATTTTAAGTGCGCGTAAGTTCTTTAGTATCGTATCAATTAGTTTTCTTATGTATGCGGGCGACTCTTTTGTCAACGCACTAATTGTAAACAACGCCTTTACGTGATTATGTACCAAAACTCGATTATTGTTGTACCTATTCAACAACAACTCCCATGCAACAGAATAGTTATCAGAGGAAAATTCTATCGATTCTATAACCAACATGGCATTACCCTTCAATGACGACTTCAAGTAATGAAACTTTTGTATACTACTTATATGTTTAGAGGTATGAACCAACGATAAAAAGGTATCTCTAAACTCAAGCCAGTGCTCATATGAACCGTCGAAGGTAGGCATAGAAATGACAGGTAATTTCACCGATTGTGGCTTATCGCTGTGACAGGACTTATGAGAACAGTCGGTAACCTCATCACTGGATAGCATGGACTCCGCAAGGGCTAACGTGCTATAATAGGAGTTTTCAAATGATTCCCTGTTACATAACTGATCGTTTATCTCGCTGTCGTAAACACACTCTTCGATTTTAGCTTGGATATCATTGAACTCGGTAAATAAACCAGTAGCTCCCTTGATGCGTAATTTTAAATCTATGTGATCTCGAGAAGAACGAACAAAGCTTTCGTTATCTTTTAATGATTGTATATAGGTATTAAATTTAGTAAGCCTACCCTTTACTATTCCTCGTTTTTTAACCAGCTCGCGAACTAAATCAGGATTATCACAGAGGACATTGGGAGATCTGTTGCGGGATTTAGACCTTTCTGGAACTACATTAGTATCTACACTTAGCTTGGGAGATTTATCACGAGACGAAGTAGACATTTTGGTGGTATATGAAAGCAGGAGTACTTACGATTTGAATGGATGAGTGGAAGAAAAAACACGTCAGCATTGATAGCAACGTCACAAGCCTTCGTTTTAATCCACGTTTAGCACTGAACTAGCACTCCTTTGCTCTGAAATCCATTTAGACATAGAATTAGACAAAAGGAACAGGGAGGTGTATGGAAAGAAAAGAAGGTTGGTCCCACCAGATTGCGTTTGAAGTTTGATGGAATACCAATCCAATATCAGTTCCAATGCGCGCTTAGCCTCCAGGTAATCCTTATTCCAAAATCCAGATATCAATTGCGTAGTTTGGTGATTTTCCGGTAATGGCAGCCACGTGTCCGCGTATTCCACAGGATGCTGAATCTTGATATATTTGGCGTTGAAGGACCACATGTACCTACTTTGCGATGCCAGGTACTTATTTATGACGATTGGCTTATTACAGGATACTTTCTTTATGGATTTCGGGATATTTCAATTAAAAACTGTATATTGTCTTGCATGCGTGCGTGTAATGGCGTATCTTCCCTTTCAACAAAATTCGAGGAGCGGGTGGTAGGAACATTTTTATTACATCCAATAGGAAAAGTTTAAAATAGTCACGTGACTTGCGTGGATTGGTAGAACAACACCGTAATGAAGAACAAAGTTTAGCGTAATCGCGAACAGACTTTGTTTATGGGGCTACCTAAAGGGTCGTATTAACGAAACTCGATACAATACCGTTCAAGAATTAAAAGACGCAGTCCACTTTCACTTAAACAAGATTCACACCACTCATGGTTGTCTAAGGCCACTAAAAGTGTTTTGAAACGTGCCCGTACCTGCATACAGCAACATGGGGGCCATATCGAACATCTATTGTGATAGTTTTAGTACCGTTTTGTACCAAAATACTAAGAAATCGTATGTGAAAACATTTTATTTTTGACTTACTTCCGCTGCTCAGATTTTTTTCATCCGATACAATAAAATTATCCTTACAAAGGACTGCATCGATTGGCACCAAAAAAAAATTTACCAACTTGATTCATTTTAAGGCGCTACTCACGCTTGACCAAAAAAAATTTTAATACCAAAATATTTTTCTCCAAAATGGAGCTGATGTTTCAAAAGAATCTGCACCTGTATCTCCTCTGGTTATGGGTGTACCCGTACTGTCCCAGTTAACAAAAACACTGTATAACATAACGTTTATTTCAGGCAACAATGTGAACATAAATATATCATAACAAGGTCCTTATCTATAAATACCATAAAGATTAACATATATAAAACGTAGCCGCTTCCCTGTACCGCCTGTAGGCGATGCCGACTTGACAGAAATCTGGATTAAGTAGCCATCTTTATACTCCGCCAGAATCTGGAGAATGTAGGACTTGAAGTTAGTAGTCCTACTGGACTCTAGTCGCTGTACAGTACTGGACTAAGCGCTTCCATGCTTCGAATTACTCTTAAAGATGTCTGTCTCAGCTATAAGAGTCATAAGCTATGTCGGACTCTTAAAGTTTAGTTTGGCACAGTTCAGGCGAACTATCTTCTAGTTTCAAATGAGTATCTTCATATGTTTTGTTTTGCAGGATATTCGGGAAGGAATTGCGAGACGGACGTGGATGAGTGCCTCGGTGCGGTGGGCGCGTGCCTCAACGGAGGGAGGTGCATAGACGCTGTCAACAATATTACCTGCAACTGTACCGGCACTGGTAATTTTAACTTTAACAACTCTGGGATGCTATTTGTATGTGTGAAATAACAACTGCATGAGCCTCAAGACTTATTTCACAATTTAACGTTATCTGACAAACAAGAAAATCCTTATTTGTATGTGAAATGTATATATTTGTCAGATAAAGTATATGCATTGTGAAACTAGCCCGTTACACAAGCTTTTCGCAGAATTATTGAATGCTGTTTACTATTTAGTTGTTTTACTTAGATAACTTTCGTGATTTATTTCAATCATAATTATAAATACGGGATTTATCACGTACCGTTTTATCGGTGCTTCGATCGACAATTTTTCGATTCAATTCGTGAACCTTCATCAGGGTGAGTGCGATCCGCTCCGAACAACGTTTCGCCTCGCATACGAGACGAGACGTTGTTTCCGTATTTATAATTATATTTGGTTGTTGTTAAGACTTGGATTACAATTTTTGACACGTATTTATTTTATCTTTTGTGCACGCATTCACGTTTCGATCTGGACTAATTTCGATGTGAGTTTCACAGTTTTAAAGCTGAGTTCTAAACACCTTCATTATTCGCTTTCGTTCGCTTCTTACTCCAGCATTAGTATAAAGCACGCTATCAACCTGAGTTACCGAACCAATCGCGCTAGCAAATGGGGAGAATTTTCAAACCGACATCGGCATTGCTAACGCAGGGAATAAGGCTGCCAGGCTAAAATGGACCCGGACAGATGGGAAACGATCGTTACGCAGCGGGTGCCTGAAGACGGGCACAGGCACCGAGGAAGGCCTGGCATGACGGTCTCGATACCTTCGAGATAGTTTGGTGGGATTTGGCAGGCGAGTGAAAGTCCTGGAAGCCAACGGAGGAGACCTTTGCCCAGCAGTGAGATGACACAGGTTGAATAAACAACAATATCCACTTATAAGCGCGACACATCAGTACTGAACGGAAACTGGCTCAACGTCATTGAATGTTTGTTGATATAATATGAATAATTGCTTGTATGTTCCAGGGTACACAGGGCTCCGCTGCGAGGTTAATGTGAACGAGTGCTTGGAGGAGCGCAACGTGTGCGGACACGGCGTGTGCTACGACACGTACGGAGGCTTCGTGTGCGCCTGCCAGCCCGGCTACACCGGCGAGCGCTGCCGGGCTAGGGTATTGTACATACAACTGGCGGTCTTATCGCTAAAAGCGATCTCTTCCAGACAACTTTTGGATGGACTGGCCTTTCATAAAAGGCGGGCTTGAAACAGCTCATTACAAATTGTAATTCGTTGAAAAAAGTGTTTTTAGATAAAAAGGATCAAACTGGTCCGTTTAGATCTTTTTATCCGGCTCGAAGGACCGTTATTTATTTTAATTTTATTAATAGGAGTCATCAACATACACTGACCATATTTAGCGGTTACATGTACAAATGGCAAAAGTTAGCGCTACTATAATTATAGATGACAGACTGCGTGCATTACGTATGTGTTTCGCAAATAAAGAATGGCTGCCGTGACTGCGTCACACCTTTCTTGTCGTGTTTGCTGGGTGCAATTCTTTTTCTGTTAGCATAAATTAAACTAAATTTGGATTATTGGAAATAAAATTTAGATACAAAAAAGGATGACAATATTTTTAGTGCTGTCAAACCAAAACATAAAGTCCTCCCGTTTGAAGAGGCCCGATTTGACGCTGTCAAAATACAGAGAGTAGAGATGGGAACTAAAGTAGCAATAAAAAATCGGTTGCTAGAAAAACCGATTCTTGAGACATTTCGATTAATTATACTAAAAGTTTCTAATCGTTTAGTGTAACTTAGGTTAAATTATAATCGAACTAGCTGGGCTATATATACATAATTTATATCATTTTTCATTCAAAAAAATATTGACGATAATGATCAGTAGGTAGATCAGATTAGAAAATTCTTTATTGCACTGATAAAATAATACATATACTAACTTATTGCTAGTCAGCATTATTATTCAAGCTAACCTCTGATAAATATCGGCTCAAGATGGTAGCGAACTCCATTTTTGTTTTTATAGGAACTTATAATCTTAAAATAAATATAGATGGACAAATGAGCTTTTTTAATAAGGCACAAGATAGGACTAAACAAAATGTATCTGTTCATCGTCATCATCATATCAGCCAATGGACGTCCACTAATGAACACGCTTCCGTTACATATTTCCGGCGTTTTGCCCTCGAGGATAACAGAATTAAAGAGCTTCTAAAGAACTTTAAATACCCGGTTTACTACCCGGTTCAGAAGCAAAATCAAAACGTATTTATTCATTAAAACCACAAGGATCACTTTGAAACGTCAATTTTACAGCCTGTTCCTCCGCGACCAAGCCAGGAAAGAAAGGCAAGAAACAAGGCTGGTTGTTCTTTTTATTGATCCTTTTTCAATACATAACAATAAAGAAAAAAATAGGTAGGTTCGTCTAAATTGTAACAGCTCCTGATGTTGTCCTGAAGCTGATGTGATTCCGTCATCACCAGGCGCCTTGTTATTCAGAGCCAGTCTTATCTCGTATAGGATTACATCCGGGATAAATTAGGTATATTTTGTCGGGATACGGTAAACACGGTGAACACGGAAAACAATAACAAACAATTAATTTGACGTAAACAGCTGTGACACGTAACAAATGGCACGCGCCGTAAACAATTTTTTCGTTTCCTGAAAAATTTTCTAAGAACCGAGCTTTTAGGTTTACATTCATTATCTAACCGTATCTTTAACAAATAAAAATCCGAAAGAAATAAAGAGTTTAGTAGTTTTGTAATAACAAGCATGACGTCACCAGCCGCCGGCATCCGCCCGACATACGAAGGATAAATTATAGCTTACCGTTATCGGCAGGTCGACAATTGAGAAGTTTAACATAACAGACAGCACACGATGGGCAAAATGCTTTTTAGCCAATGAGGAGCTCTTCATTTTCAACTTAAACAAAAAACAGAGCAACGCCATCTGTTAGAAGTTCTAAAAACCCATCATTGTGAGTGCATCAAATAATCGATTCCTATGTGAAAAACATTAAAAAAATAAAATGCGTTTCTGTTTATATTAATCTAAAGTTAAGTAATTTTTTGTAGTAATCGATTTTGTTTGGTTTCGAAGTGATTAAAAACGATCGCAACAATCTTAAGATTAGTAAATGTTTAGATTTTTAATAATAATCGAGTTTGTTTGGTTCAGAAGTGGTTTATTTATATTATATTATTTATATATTTATTTATTATTTTTTTACTTCTTGCGTAGACGTTCGTTCAAAGTTATCACGCCAAGAAAAATGACAGACGCCAAATCGAGCGGCGCAACTATAGTTTAGGTTATGCTAACAGAATTGCCCCTATTGTCATGTTCCCTGTGTTTTTGTCGCTAATATGAAGAGTGGTATACTATAATATCTATAATCTGTGTCCAGATGACAGCATGTGCGCAAGGCCCATGCGGCGTGGGCGGCGTGTGCGTGGAAGAGGGCGAGGGCGGCGCGTTCCGCTGCGTCTGCGTGAAGGGACTGGTGCCGCCACTGTGCACCCCCGCGCCCCCCGCATCCACACCCGCGCCCCACCACCCCGCTACCTGCGCTGACATCACTTGCCCGCCCAAGTCGCACTGTGAGTATGAAAGAGGATGACAAAATGATTGATTCATTGAAAATACTTAATTGCACTTAACAAATACTTACTTAAATGCGAAAAATAAATAACTAAACAATATATGTTAGGTCATTTATTTTGTGATAGCTATTGAGAAGGAGTCCTATTGTATCTGCTTGGACTATGAACCTTTAAGAATCTCCATGATGTGAAATAATTTGTTTGCAGGTATGCTAACTACCGTCCCAGGAGTGCTTGTGAAACAAGTGATGTGCATCTGTGATGTTGGATTTTACGGTAAAACAATATTTTAAACTCTCCCCACGAGGAAACGTGCGAAGAGTTGGTTAGGTTACAGTCACTTTCAGTGCCATCGACGACCGTACTTCGGCTCGAAGGACCACTGTGCGTGTGAACACTAAACTTGTGATTTACTGGCCAATACTAAAAATCAATAAAATAATGATTGATTGTTTTATTGTTATCCGGCTCGAAGAACACAATAATACCATACTTACATTCATATTTATAACCAAAATTAATCGTCCCTTTATTCAACCGATTCGAAGGACCACAATGTACTAAATACCGGCTTGCAAAGCCATAATCCGGCTAAAAGGCATGTGCTTTAGTGTGTATGTAAATGAATATCGTCAGGTGCCCCCGGTGTGTCCCCCAACTGCAGCGCAGTGGAGGCGGCGTGCGAGACGGGCGTGTGCCTCAACGGAGCCACGTGCGCGCTGGCCGCCGCCGCCGACTACTTCAACTGCACCTGCGCGCCCGGGTATAAAGGTAGCCCTTTCTACTCTTTCTAGGAGCCTGTACACACAAATAGCATCTCTTTATCCATTCTCTAATCTCTTGCTTAGTAAGCAGACCCGTAAACATACTTTTTCTGAAGGGTAATGAGATTTTCTCTTTAGTGTGTTAATGACGGTGACAACCAGCAGAGGTTAGCAATTGGGGTAAATTTCGCGATGCCTTACTGTCAAGAGTCTATTGTATGAAAAAGGTACGTTTGATGATTGCGAGATTGTCACGTAATTACATAAGAACCTGTAGGATTTGTTAAAAGCCTGGTTTTTTGCATAATTCAAGTATTATGTATTCTTTTGCTTAATTTTTTCAATTAATTCCCCCTAGAGATAAGGTTGTAAACTAGAAATTGCATATGAAAATAGAACCTTATATGATTTTCTGTCATGTTGATGTTGTGATGTTTGAATTGTCGCATTTTCATAATTTCATTAATGATGTTGCTGTGTTTTGTTTAATTATGCATGTCGAATGACCTGAACATGAATGGGAGCTGAACCCAAAAAGCTTCTTGTAGTCGTTCGCTTGGTACAAGGCAATCCACACAATCGGCGATCCCTTAGGTATAGGCCATGCACATCAACCCAATCACGTTCACTATCATTTTGGCATTACAGAACTGAACAGTTCGTCAGGACCCTCAGATGGTCCATTCGAATCCGGTCCAATCCAAACTGAACGTTAAGCATTTTGTAGTTAGCATCATCAAATGAACTGTTCACACGATTTGTTTGAATTGTCTATCAACGTTCATATACCTCACGCGGGGCGAGACCAAAAAAGAAACAAGAATTTCAACAGGCAGACAAACATTTTTAGTTTATGCCTCGTTGATGTTGTAAACCCGTTTGTAGCGCGGGTTACATCGTAATCTGTTGGTGTGTGATGGGTTCGCTCCATGTGTGGCGGTTGCGTTGTATCGTGTGTGTGTGTGCGTGTAGGCGTGTACTGCGAGCAGGCGGCGGGCAAGGCGCTGCAGGAGCTGAAGCAGGAACGCTGCGCCGCGCAGCCCTGTATGCACGCCACCAACTGCAAAGACCTTCAGGTACGTTGTGTTACATACTGTTCACCACTGTTAGCGGTATGGCTGTGCATCTAACAATTTACCTCGTAATTATGTATCACGCAGCAGCCAAGCGGCCTAGTTTGATCGGCCGCACTCTAGTTTCTGATTTGTTGCGTGTGTGAATATAGATCTCAGAGGTGATTGTAGGAAAAATCTGGTGATATCTGATATGATTTCAACCATTCATTGATATCGCGTATGATGGAGGTCGGTAAGAAAGGAGTCTCAGTTCTTAGTAACTCCAAGCGGTGGGATCAAGACGAGAGAGTGCCTTTCAATGAATCAAGCTCTTAACCAGCAAGGATTCTCGAGACTAAATTCACAAACGCAATATTTGCAGTTGATTTACTTTCATCGCTTTGTGTTTTGAAAATCTGCACTGTTTTTGATAGTTGGTTGTGTTCATGTTATTCATTGCTTGTATTGTTTTGTAAATCCCCGCTATGAAACAAGTAATAAGTACGCACATAAAACAGTTTCGAATTGATTATGCGTTTGAAACGGTGCTATTCACTAGGCCTCCACAGATTCTGATAGTATCACTATTTTAAAGACAGTATGGTGTGATGGATGACACGTTAAATGCCAGGCGCGTTGCAATTCGCGAACTTTTGTCGACGCTTTGTCACATCTTTTTATTTCTACACACGAAATAATGCCTCGACCACTATCGGAGTGCGCGACACTTTTCTATTAGCATAACAACAAAAAGATGGGACGTAACGAACAAACGCAAGTACACGGGCGCGAGACAGATGTTACACATTCAGTATATTTTGATGGTCGTTCTTGCATTAGACGGGAGGCTACCAATGCGAGTGCGAGTCAGGCTGGACCGGCGCGCGATGCGACACGCCGGTGGCGGCGGGCGACACGTGCGCGACGCGCGTCTGCCTCAACGGCGGCTCGTGTCGCGAGGCGCCCGGCGAGGGCGGCGCGGCGTGCGAATGCCGCGCGGGCTACGCCGGCCCGCTCTGCGACACGCTGACCGACTGCCGCGCCACCTCCTGTCCCGCGCACCAGGTACTTATACATACCGCATCGCATCTGCCTCAACCTCTCCATTAAACAATCTTAATAATGTAGTGTTCGTGTTCCGTAGGAGTGCATGGAGCAGTCGGCCGGCTGGCGCTGCGTGGCGGCGCCCGCGGACTCCGCGTGCGCCTCCTCGCCCTGCAACAACGGCACTTGCCTCGCACTCGGCTCCAGTCAGAGCGCGCTCTACAAGTGCACCTGCGACCCCGGGACCACAGGTTAATGTCGTATCAACTACTAACCGCCGATTTCGATTTCGTTGCATCTCAATCTATTAGTAAATTGCCAATGTTGCCATGTTTGTTGAGATTTTATGTACTGAGAATCGAAACTGGCACTAGTTTAGGATAATTAGTAATAAAAATGACCACAAATATAGGTTTGTAAATTTATTTAGATTCCTAAGTAAAATTTTAACAATTTGTATACTAGTTATTCATCTGGTGAGAATATCTTTCCAACCATATACGCTGGCGTGTCGCGCACTCGCTTCCCCTTCAAGTTGACCGAGTTCGGTAACAGTGAGGGATACCGCTGGTGTATCCCCCTGCCTTCCGGCGTCCACGCCGCCACCTCGCACACCGAATACTTCTTACAGGTCACCGCTACCCACGCTATAGACGACAGAACGATATCTCCACAGCACCATTTCGGCCCACCACCGTTAAATTTAAAAGTGTGCTCGTGTCTTTTCAACCCGGGCCAGTTGTTCAATCTTTCTGCGCCTCCGCTCGGCACTGCGAACAACTCCGTTCCAACAAACTTGTCGTACACCTCGTCTGCATCTTCTGTTCTTGTGACTGTTATCGGCAAACTCTCGGAGCAGAATATGGTGAAGCGACACGGATCAGAACAGTTTACATGATCAAATCTCGCTAAACCGCCGACGAATAGCGTCATACCCTTTTGTAAATAATAAGTCTGCGGTTTGATGACATTCTTTGGAATGGTAATAAGTAACTCTTCTGTACTGAGAAGGGACAACACCTGGTCTGGATGGATGACCCCAGGAGTGTCGTAGAACCACTTGCTATGAGCAAACAGCTTATCTCTCTCATCCAGCACATACAGCTTTTTATCTTGAACTGTATCATCATCCACAAACTCCGAAAATGATCTTCCAATATGGCCAATGAGTGCTGGTGTTTCTGCATTCGGCAGACCGTCTATCTGAGCTTTACGAATTTCTTTTTCTACCTTCATGAGCTTGGATTCTGATTTCAATCTCCTTGTTCGCTGATAAATCTTCCAGCCTGAGGGCCTGTTTATTGGAAATTTAAGTAAATTCAATGTAGTGCCAGGCCACCGACTGACAGTTGCTCGTTTGATGATATCAACAGCGTGCACCTTACAGTAGTCAGATTGAAGTAGTGCATTGAAAAGCGAACTTTTCCCGACATTAGTACATCCTACAAGAAAGACATCACCTTTGTACATCCATTCCTTGAACATAGCTGAGATGAGGTCTTCAACTCCATAGCCGGTTTTGGCAGAGATGATGGATATATATTTGATGTTGGTTTCTGCCAGTTTGGTCTTGCTGATTGCCGACATCAGAGACTCTTTGACTCTCTTCAAATAGCCAATACTGTCACCGGGTAATAAATCCACCTGGAAGGAAACAACAGATTCCATTACTAATAGTGATATTTACTAGTTTTTCCTCAGATAGGTAAAGTGTGATAATTTGTGAATGAACTAAACACAAGAACCTTGAAGAAGTTAATTTTATGAACCTGTTTGAAGTATGACCATTTCAATATTAATTTAGAGTAATTGGGCATTTAATACTATGAGAGCTAGATATATGTAAATTTTACCTTATTTGCTACAATGAAGATGGGTCTGTCAGTGCCGATGATGTCCACAATGCCAGGCCATATAGAACACGGGAAGTCCAGAAGATCCACCATCAAGATTACCAGAGATTTTACATACCTATAACAAATTAATACTTTATTATAAATGTTTGTTTTTTGCCAGCCACATAGGTACACCATTTAACATTTAATTTTAATACTATCATGGTATGCTGGAAGAAAACTCTTCTTAAGCTCGTGTTTGAACATGTCATCTATTTCTGTATTTTCTTGTGTACAATAAAGAAGAATGAAGAAGAAAGAATAATTAAGAATATTAAAAACAGGATTTGTGTGACAAATCCCCAATATAGAGGGAACTCAAAACCTTACAAAATACCCAGTTTTAGAGAAAAAAGTTATTATAGTATATAATAATACTTTATTTGGTACACACAAATTGACACATGAAACAATTGTAAAGAACAGTAGGTACAATTGAGTCTAATAAGACAGTTATAAACTCTAATAATTAAAAATTACCTGATAGACTGCAGCATTTTCTCATACTCATCAGGGTGTACACTGACATCCAATGCAATATTATACTCCTTGAGAAAGTGGCATCGCTGACACTCCATAACTTTCAATTCCTTATTCTGCCGTTGCCTGAATATCTCACTCGGCAAGTACCCTGGTATGGCCGGGTCACTGCTGTGAAGTAGGGCTCCACAGCCACCACATGGCACTCTGCTGACACCAAGGCTAGGATCTGGTGTTCCATAGTATCTGCTCCACTCATTGTCCACTTCATCATTAGAAGGCTCAGGAATTGTACTGTCATCAAAGTGCTCATAGTTTACCATCCATTTGTTTATGTTTGAGCTGTCAAATTCATTATTTTTTTCCCTTTTATTGGTTGTTTGTTTACTTTCGGTAAATGTGGTGTCGTTTTTATCGAACTCGACCTTTGTTGTGTTACCGAAAGGAAGTTGAAAGGTTTTTTCAGGTTCAATAACAATGCTCTCACTTTCATGTTTGAGTAAGCGATCCTCACCTACATAATACTGCAAGGCAAGCGGCAGCGGCGGCAAACTTTTAGAATGGTAGTCTTTTACTTGCTCTTTCTTAGCCCGCTTTAGAGTTTTCAAATGGTACTTGAAATTACCTAATTCAAGTTTCTCATTTTCCAAGTAAGAGTTAAATGTGATTTTGTGTTGGTTTTCTTGAAGAAGTGACTGGAAGTCCTTGGATTTATCACCGCTTTCGATGTTTACTTTATTGTGGGCTCCGTTCGCCGCCGGTGCGTGATTGTATCGTTTGTTTTGGAATACATTTCGTTGTCGACATAACCTCAAAATACTTTGCATAGGATAAAGCATCGTAATGATTCATTCACTTTGTAACACTGCCCTCATTTATTTATTGGCATAACAACTAATCAAAACTTTGGATTTAATTCATCATATATGTAATGTAATTAGATTAATTCGTAACACTGAAAGTAGGTCATACTAGGTGGTTGAGTTTGGCAGTTGGTTGACTGACAGTGACAGACAAGGGACCGAATGAATGTTAGGCTGAGATTTGACAGTTGCACAGAAAAATAATTGCTAGTGTTGTGCGTAATCTTACAGTTTGGCAAAAATGAGTAGAAACGGAACTAATTTTTTTGTTTGCTGGCAGCATTTAAAAAATGATGACGTTTGAATTGTTTGAAGTAAACAAAGTTCGGAAGTTTATACAATTTATAATTTGTGCCATAAAAGCGTGATAAAACTAACTTAAAAATGAATAAAACCATCCGAAGTGTTGGCAGACAAATTATTTATAAGGTTTATAGACGATGTTTGGCAGAAAAAGAGGCCAAAACCACTCTTACCGATCTCAACGATGTTTACCAAAGAACCGCTGATATGACAGGTATGTAACTGTTTGTATTGTTGTTTTTAGATGAATTAAGTGTAAATTGATGAATGCTATTCTGTTTTGAATAGCTTGCATACGAAATAAGTGGAATTTTGAACAATAATCATCGAGCACATAGGTTATGTTTACATTTTGTCTAACATTACTTTGGTATAGTGCGACAGATCAGTGTTGATACTTGAGTGGCGTACTTTGCAATATGTACCTAAATTTAAATTCGATTTCTACATAACTTTATTGTTGAATGAAAATCATTACAATTAGAAATTTACCAAAAATGTATTTTTATTAATATTTTGTTTGTATATTTATTTATTCACCTCAGGTAAATCAGTAAGCACTGTAAGAAGAGTCGTGCTGGAAGGAGATCGAAACAAAGGCGTATTTTCTACACCCGGAAAAAATAGAAAAGGTCGTCCTAAAAAACAGTTGGATAACTTTGACTTATGTGCCATCAGACAAAAAGTTCAATTTTTTTACACTGTGAGAAAACAGGTACATTTATCATTATTATTATTGGTATTAAAATTTAACTGAATAAATAATACGTACTAGCAGTGTTCATTCGTTTGACACGTCACTGCAACTTTCAAATTTAAAATTTTTACATAGTTATTTTATTTTCAGGTACCAACCTTACGAAACTTACTGCCAGTAGTAAGAGAAGATTTGGGATATGACGGAAGCCGTGAGCATTTACGGAAAATACTTATCGCCCTAGGATTCAAATATAAAAGATGTCAGTCAGAAAGAAGTGCATTAATTGAACGGCCGAATATAGCAGCGAAACGGGCAGCGTATTTAAATAAAATTATCAGCAATAGAAATTTGCCCGAAGAGCTTAGAAAGCCCATAGTTTACCTCGATGAAAGCTACGTTCACCAATCGTATAAATTAAAAAAGTGCTGGCAGTCGATTGATGTAAGTGGAGTAAAGCAGAATGTTTCAAAGGGTAAACGCTATATTATTGTTCATGCTGGCAGTGAAAAAGGGTTTATTCCTAATGCTTTGCTCATATTTACTGGAACAAATAAAAATGCCGACTACCATTCGGAAATGAATAAAACCAATTTTCAAAAATGGGTTGAAGATAGGTTGATTCCAAATTTACCACCTGCATCTATTGTGGTAATGGATAATGCGCCGTATCATTCCGTGGTATTGAACAAAGCGCCTACCTCTGCTACTAAAGTAGCCGATATAAAGGAATGGTTATTCAAAAATGGAATTCCATTTGATGTGTCGTTGAAAAAGCCACAGCTGTTGATGCTGGTCAAACGGCACAAGCCCGAGTCGAAATTTGAAATAGACGAGCTGTTAGGAGAACATGGACATACAGTGGTAAGACTTCCACCTTACCACTGTGATCTGAATCCTATTGAGCTGATTTGGGGAATAGCGAAACATAAAATTGCAGCCCAAAATGTAGGCTCGATCGACATAAAGGTACAGTTTGGCTTATTAAAGTATGATATTGAGAGAGATTATATTGATGTTTTACTTTTAATGTTGATAAAGGTTTAATTAAAATGTTTCGTCTTTATAGGAAGCAGCTGAGCGCGCATTCCAATCAATTACGGAGGAAGATTGGAAGAATTCATGCCAGCATGTAATCAAAATAGAAAAAGATTATTACGAGCGGGAACTAACTATGTACGAAGACATGGAGCGAATTATAATAAACCTCGAAGACGATAGTAGTTCCTCTGAATCGGAGAACGATTTAGACGAATATGCGGCTAACTCTAGCCAAGACTCGGATGAAATGGAGGGGGTGGAATATTTGGAGGAAAATATATTAGATTAATTACAATAACATTGTATCTGCGTCTTATTTTAATCCTAGAAAAAAATAGAGAGAAAATTTTAAAAACACAGTATTACCTACTAGCATAATATATTTATTTTTAGGTAATAAGTTATTGTTTAATTAAATGATATTTACTGATTTTAATAAATAAACTATATGTACAAAAAAATAGTAACAAAAGTATCAAGACTATAGGTTGGTACGCGTACGCTATACGGTCACAGCGGGTTGCCATAAGAGCAGCACAGTGGCGGCCTCCGGATTTTCTACTCTTTTTTGCCAAGCTGTACATGTACGGATTTTTTGGTTCGTTTTTTGGAATGTACAACCAATAATAATTATGTGTTTATTATTTTATGACTAGTAATTAAAAGTTATATAGAGTCTTACATCATTGTAATGACCAAAAAAAACTTTAAATCGCGATTTCTGCCTTATCTATTATTAAGGCCTAAACCAACACCAATATGTAGTAGTCCTCAGTGTATCGTAGGTAGGTCGGTCGAACAGTACACCTGAGTAAACTGAATTTGTACTAAGCTACACATTATTTAAAGTATTTTAGTAATAATGTTAATTAAGTTATTTCCTAAATATTAAATATTTAGATATCAGTATAATAAGCATGCAAATTGTGATTTTTATTTTTATTCTTTTTCTTAAAGGTAAATTTGATAATTAATGTGACAGTGCCAATAAGATTTCTTGAATAATGAAATTATATTGTTATTTGTTACAGGAAAATATTGCGATGTGGACATAGACGAATGTACTCAAAACCCTAAGATATGCAAAAACGGAGTGTGCGTCAACAATCAGGGCTCTTATCAGTGCTATTGCAGGCCAGGTAGGTACGGGAGTTTTGCAACTTCATAATTAATTCAGAAAACCGCAGCATACATTAGTCACTAGTAGTTTGGATGTGCTTAATAATGCATTTGACGCAGGCTATACGGGTGACTTCTGCGAACAAGACATCGACGAGTGCCTCTCCTCGCCGTGCAAACACGGCGGCACATGCGAGAACCTGGAAAACAACTACGAGTGTACTTGCGTGGAAGGTTTCGAAGGTCGGTCTGCAATTATATCCGTAATTTGATTAATGATCGTATTTATTTAGATCATGATGTACGATTGTTTGTTCGTGATTCCAGGTAAAGACTGCTCGGTGGATATCAACGAGTGCGAGTCGAATCCGTGCGCTCAGGGCTCGACGTGTATGGACGGTACCAACAAGTACACGTGCGTGTGCCAGGACGGACTCACGGGGGCCAACTGCGAGATCGACATCGACGACTGCGAGGTCAGTTTTATTACATCACTAGCTTACATAATCTAACAGATCTCACTATAGTGTAACTTTGACCTCATGAGCGAAGCCGGTGAGAACTGTCATCGATCCCTAGATTAATACGAAAATGTATTCCTACCTTCTGCTAATGGCATTGACTTTAACGGCGTTTGTTTAACGCTTTATCGCTTATGCCATTAAGCGCACGAACAGGCCACATTCTCGAGTTTAATTACATCTATGTATTATATTTTGTTTAAAAAAATGTTTTTAGCTTAAGTCGAGCATCATAGCATACCTAACGCGATGGCAGTCGCGGTCGTTATCGTTGCATTGTTGCATTGACGACGATCGCTAAATATATATTGTTTCGCTTAATGAGACTTGTGTTTTGCAGCAGACGAGCAGAGCGAATCGGTTAACAGTCATTGTGTAAAACGATAACTTTATGAGGTTTTCTTTGAACTAGTGATTCGTCACGTAACAGATTATAATAATCTTGTTTTTTATAGTTCGAAGAAATAACAATTTCTCTAGTTTAGCTAAGAAACATTAAGCTAAGATTTCGTCGATCACACACACTTGATTCTACGGTCATATCTTACCTTAAATAATCCTTACTAACCGATAGCTAGTCCGCAAGGGCACGTTATGACGTCGGTCCTGGCTATTACAGTTGCCAAGTCATAAATAGAATCGGTCGGTTGAACTCCAGCACCAAAATTGTAGATCGTGACCAGGCTATCTCGTACGGACTCGCAACCTAAGACTTGATAGATAGATAGATGAATACTTCATTGAACGCAACAACATTACACAACTACACACACAATTAACAAGTACACAATACAAAATACTTAAAAGTAAAAACAAAAGAAAATGTACATTGGTCTCATCCGCAGTCAAAACCCTGCCGGCACAACGGACGCTGCATCGACGAACTGAACAGCTACAGCTGCGATTGCGCCGGCACCGGCTACTCCGGCGACCACTGCGACGTCAACATCGACGAGTGCGCGCCCGCGCCCTGCTTGCATGCAGGCACCTGCCTCGACGATGTCAATGACTATCACTGCGAGTGTTACCCGGCCTTCACCGGTAACTACCTCTTAACCTCAACCCAACCCTCAACACAACTCTACTATCGACTACATGTCAACCGATCACGCACCCATCTTCTAAAACCAAATCATGGCCACATCTCAGGAAAAAATAATAATTTGTAGGTAAAAACTGCGAGGTCGACATAAACGAGTGCGAGAGTGAGCCGTGCAAGTACGACGGCGTGTGCCTCGAGCGCTCGAACGCGAGCCTGTACCGCACCGACGCGACGCCGCTGCAGGTCGGCTCGCAGCCGCAAATGCTGCTGCCTTCCGTCTTCTACCAACCATTCTCCCCAGAAAATGCTAGCGGGTAAGTTTATTCACTGAAAAGGTTAATTCCCAAAAGGGGTTTGAAAACTTTTGGCATAGTCCCCGATATGACATTGTTTGTTCAATCGTTTCGCACTTTGAATCATATAAATTCGGATTGGTCATATTTTCCCAATGAGGGGTTTACATGGTCAGGTTTTTATAACTGGTAACAGATGGCGCCGCTTTGTCATAACTCATACGCTGATTATCAAAGTAAAATGAGTAGGGTTACAACTCTATTGTATTCAATAATCCGTAACTTGATTACATTAAATGATACGTAAATTGCTTTGATTGCACATCACTATTTTATAGCCATAGCATAAAATACAGTTAGAATACACAGATAACTCAATTGTCATTATTGATAAAATGTAGTAGAATGAAAGTACGGACCGTCGGTCGTTACGTTAGCAAACATTTAGCGCGGATTTTTAAAATTATTTGCCTTTTCAACTGCTTTCTTTCATTCTCTGAAAACTTCTTTGTTACCAAATCGAAGTGTTTTGTTACGATTACTTTCTTCAAACAATATTTATGAAAAACAGTAAACATCTATTTCCGACCATCTTCCGTGTATTATCTGATACAAAAAGCTGGTTATACAATAGTTCAATGATGTCTTAAAACCTGTTGGTACTAGGTTTGTCCAGACACCAGGTTCTAGATAACGTGGATTCTGGTTAATATTATGTTAATCTAAAAATAGGCATTCATTATAATATTTGATGGTGTTATCTAATGGCGTGCGAGCGCATACATGCACGCGGATAACAACAAACCCATAGTCAATGCGGTAGTGTCAATAAGTATACTTGGAATGCTATTACCAGCGAGTGTGCGTGCTCTTACATATATCCATATAATACATATATACTATCACGCCTTTATCCCGGAGAGGTAGACAGAGACCACGGATCTCTACTTGCTACGATCCTGACATAGGTACTTGTTTTGCCTCATTCACTGTCATCACATACATACAGAGGTGGCGTAAGGCGTGAACGACGTGAGCCACCGCCTACGAGAGGCCTCGTGCCTCGGAGGTTTATACAGTACCAAGCCGTGAACGTGACCAAAAAAATTTACAGATTCAAGTGTTTTTTTATTTTATTTTTACTAGTGGTTCGCCCCGAACTGAGATCTCGCGAGTCTCCCATAAAAACAAAAATATGTATTCGTAATCTTTGACTATCAAAATAGTGCCACGAAATAAACAACAACCTTACTTGACCTACAGTTTTATCCAAATTACAGGTAACGGGAGTTAATGTAAATTGGTTACTCTTTTTGGGGTACAGAATGCAGTTATTAATGATTTCAGACTTTTGCCTATATTTGTGTCACTTAAGCTACACGAACACCAAATTTCAGCATTGTGGGGTCACTGGTGTACCCTGTGAATTTTGTCAAAGTTTTGTTTTTATTATGGCTAATAACTAAAAAACTAAAAAGATTAAACTAATAATAAAAACAGGGTTGAAATTACTACTGACGACCTTTCATTTGACGTCCCACTTGACCTAATAGTCTTAGTTTCATTTATTTTACCCCTCTTGAACCCCAATATCTCAACAACCCCCCAACATTTTTAGCTTGTTTAGTCACACCAAAATTGTGCCATCACTATCTACCTATGTATTAAATTTCACGATGATCGAATAGACGCTTCGAGAGTTATCCTCGGACAAACAAACATACATACATACGTACTTACATACATACAACGCCGATTTGTCCAAGTTGATTTGGAGATCTCGCTTCACTCGATCAATAAAATCCGTCTTCTTGTGACACCACGGGCTTGATCTGATAACTTTTGATAGGTCCTATTTAATTCTCTGTTCGCTGTTCGTTAGTTGGTCACAGCACTCCATTGTCGAGTTGATTGTAACAATAAAAGCAATGGACAGCGAGCAATGAATGGAATAGTAGTAACATGCATGCATATATTGTTTGTAGTTTCGAGTGCGTGTGCGTGGCGGGCACGCTGGGGTCGCGCTGCGAGACGAACATAGACGAATGCGCTCCGGCGCCGTGCGGCCACGGCAAGTGCATCGACGGCATCGGCGAGTACCAGTGCGAGTGCGAGCCGGGCTACGAGGGCGACCACTGCCAGACGGAGATCAACGAGTGCCTCAGGTACTACCATCCCCTATCTACTTGTTATTTATGCCTACCATTCATTCTTTACGCTCTAAACATTAGTGTCAATGTATTTTTATCATCATCATATCAGTACATTACAGCACGTACACAGCTGAACATAGGCCTCCATAGATTTCCAGAGCGAGCGATCTTATGCGGCCAGCAACCTTTATCAGGTTGTCTTTCCATCTAGTGGGGGGCCGTCCTACGCTGCGCTTTCCAGTGCGCTGTTTCCACTCGAGTGTTTCTGCATCAACTTCTTTAAGTATATTATTATGTATAATATTAATTCTAAAGTGCATATCTAAATGGGTCTGTATTTAGTTTTAGGTCTGTGGTCTGAAATAAACGTATTATTATGATTAGAGGTATCGATTTGGTTTTTGATGTAGTTTTGAGGTTATTATTATTATTATGACCCTGGGTTCTTTACAACTTTAGCTCTTAACTGAAATGTCATATGTTTTATGAAGTTGTTTAGTACGCAGATTCTTGTCGGTCGGTTAACCTATAACTAACAGAAAAGTAGAAAGATATCTTTGGAGGAAATTACTAGCTGGTTCAAATCTTTCACTCCACGTCGGGGTTTGTTTTAGAGAGTCGATAGCTGACAAGGGTTGGATTTAAGTGGACTGTATGTTTGCGAATTAGACCGAAATTTACCTATACCTAGAATACTCAAAACCAATAGCATTTGTAACGTTCTTCTAATGATAGGACGACCACACTGCTGCAAATGGAAGAATCACAGGAATAGAATACAGCAGCGTTAGGGGAACGGAACATGCACGTACCTGTAGATCTCTGGATACCAGGAGCCAGTGTCCTGGGGACACCACGCCAAGGTCAACGGGGTGACCCTAGCGCCACGTGCAGCCGCGAAGGTCGTATCGACACTTCCAGCACTTGTTTTTCACGGAAAGTTCACACGTCTAGTTCAATAACACATAAATAGCGAGTTCTAGTGGAAACTTGTAGGATTCCACCAAAATATAAGAAAATGAGTCGCACGCGCGCGCATTGTTGCGATTCTCACGGAGGTTCAAAGGCGTCTCTCATTGGCAGCGGCCAATGAATTTGAAGAGTGGCGTTGGCGGTCGGACGTCAGAGTGGGACGGCCTATAAGGTGCGCGTGCATGCGGAAAGGAGAAAAGGGATAGGATAAGTCGTTACAAATGCATCTTGGCGAGTAATACAAAATAACTGGATGAATATCCACCATCTCCCCCTCCTTGAAGGATTCCTTCGAAAGCGAAAGAATTATAAAATAGCGTAGCGGGATAAATATAAAATATCGATGTGAATAGCGGTTTGCGGTTTAAATATATAGCGGAAAAACAAATTAAAAAATAGCGGGGTTGGATAAGAATATCCGAAAATGTTGAAAGCGCATGGTCACCCTACTGTATAGGGAGCGGCGACAATTTTGTCGTCGGCCTGACATACGCGCTATCACACGTTTCTACTCGCGCACAACGAATTCGTCCGTCCTTACCGGGAAAAACCTCTGAAACTCTTCCGATTTTCCAAGATAATGGAGGTGCGTTTTCGTTATTTAAAAGAACAATAGTTCCTGTGAGTGGATTACTAGCGGTGTTCCACTTTTCGCGCATTTGCAAATTATGGAGGTATTCATTCTTGAATCGTTTCCAAAATGTTTGGACTAAAGAGTCCATCAAAGAATGTCGAGACAAAAGATTTGTTCGTTCTCCACTCATATCAGCTGCGGGTAGAAAAGCTAGCGGTTTAGTTGAGAGAAAGTGCGACGGTGTTAATGCCGTCGGCTCCGAAGGGTCGGAGCTTAGAACGTACAAAGGTCGGCTGTTTAGTACAGCTTCGACCTGGTTAAGCACCGTAAGCATTTCCTCATAGGTGAGGATCTGCTTTCCGATCACACGAAAGAGAAGAGACTTGATACTCTTTATATTCGCTTCCCAAATTCCACCAAAATGGCTTCCTAGGGGCGGTGACCTTTTCCAAATGATGTTGTGTTTAGCGAGTTCATTATTAAATGTTTTATAATATTCGTCAGATTTTAAAAATGTAAACAGTTCCTTTAAGTAGGATTCTGATGCGATGAAATTGGTGCCGTTATCGCTGTATATAAAATTGCATGGACCACGTCTAGATAAGAAGCGCTTGAACGCGTCCAAGAATGTAGCAGAAGTAAGATCTGACGCTAGTTCTATATGGATAGCTTTGGTGACTAAACACACAAAGACACAGAGATAAGCCTTCTGGCTACGTACACCTCGTATCCTAATCGTCGTTATATATAGCGGGCCAGCGTAATCGACACCTGTATGCGTAAAAGCCTTGCATGATTCGACGCGACAGCTGGGTAGATCTGACATAGCGGGAAAAGTAGGTTTAGGGTTAAGCCTAAAACAACTAACACATTTGTGAATGCGGTTGCGCACTAAGCGCCTAGCTGATAAAAACCAATATTTTTGTCGCAATACTGACATCAGCAATTGTGGTCCAGCGTGACTATTTTCACGATGGTACCAATCGACAATCAGTTCTGAGATATGCCCATTTTTAGGCATGAGAGCGGGGTGTTTCTGATCAAAGTCCAGACTTGAATATGAGAGGCGACCTCCGACTCGAACAACTCCATCAGAAATGAATGGTGATAACTGCCTTAAAGCGGTAGAACAAGACTTATTTTCCTGAATGTTTTTTATATCACTAGCGAAATTACTTTGCTGAACAGCCTGAATAATTTTATTTTTAGCAATTTCTAAATCCTCAGCTGTGATCGTTTCATTGCGAGGAAGTACTTTCAAAAATCGAAGTACGATAGCGGTGGATCTTATATATTTCAGCCAAGAGGAGAACTTAGAACCTAACGTTATGAGAAGATTCTCCTCCTTCGCCACAGTGACATGAGAAACAGTTTTCTCTTCAGGCAATTGATTTTGGGAAGGGGAATAAATCTCAACTGGCCAATCAGCGAGAGGCGAGGACATCCAGGCAGGTCCTTTGAACCAAAGTTCATTATTTGAAATCTGCGAGGGCAGGAGCCCGCGAGAAACTAAGTCAGCAGGGTTCTCAACGCCTGCGACGTGATATACATTTTGCGATGGCGAAGTAGATTGGAAGTCTGATATGCGATTTGCGACGTAAGTTTGAAACTTATGCGGAGAGGAAGTTACCCAACATAAAGCGACGGTCGAGTCAGAAAATATAAAAACGTTATCTATATGACAACGAGCGGATAGCGAATCATAAACAGCGCGTAATACCTTAGCGAGAAGCACTAGGCCGTTTAACTCAAGCCTAGCCAGCGTGATTGTTGGTTTGGCTGATGCGACGCGGGACTTCGAGCACAAAAGCGAGATTAAAGGTGGCTGGTGACCATTAGAGACATGTAGGTATAATACACAGCCGTAAGCCTTTTCACTTGCGTCCGAAAATGCGATAAGCGTGATTTTAGAACCGGTTTCCTCAATTCCTACGTGGCGAGGGAATTTGAGGTGCGAGATTAGTGGTAGCTCAGATAAATATCTTTGCCATAGAGCGATGATATCACAGGGTAGCTTGTCATCCCAATTGATGTTCAAAAGCCATAGTTCCCTGATTATCAGTTTAGCGTAAAGAATTACGGGTCCGACGAGTCCTAAGACATCGTACAGACGAGCGGTCATAGATAAAATAGCGCGTTTTGTAAAAACAGATGGCGGGACCGAGGTCAAAAAGATAAAATTATCGGATGCGGGGAGCCAACGTAGCCCTAATATCTTGAACGTGTCATCTTCATCGAACGAAATGGATTCAGACTGTCTGTGAGAAACGGGTATGTGTTGTAGCAGCTCAGATGAGTTGCTAGTCCACTTTACTAAGTCGAATCCACCAGCTTTAAACATCTGAATCAACTCTTGTGCAATCTTGGCTGCTTGATTCACAGAAGAAGCAGAAGACGCTAAGTCGTCCATATAGACGTCACGAGTTATGACGTCAGCGGCAAGAGGCCATCTTTGTCTTTCATCTTGAGCCAGTTGACGTAAAGTGCGCAGCGCCAACATAGGAGAAGACCGGAGGCCAAAAGTAACACGTTCGAATTGAAACGTTTCCAGCGGAACGTCCGGTGAGAACCGGTATAAGATCCGTTGATAACAGCGGTGCGAGGGGTGCGTATAAATACATAAATACATCATCTTCACGTCAGCGAAAAAGGCGATACGATGTATGCGAACATTTAATAAAATGTTAAATATATCGGCTTGCAAGTTGCAGCCCTTATATAAAATATCGTTAAGAGACAGCCCTGAATCAGTCGAGGCGCTGCCGTCCAAGACGATGCGAACCTTAGTCGTAGACTTGTCGTCCCGAACTACAGGATGGTGCGGTAGGTAATAACCTGGAGAAGTACAATCGTCAACAGAAACGCGCGTTAAAATACCTTTGTCTAGATAATCATAAATTATTTCATTATATTTTTTATTTAAGTCCGGTGATCGTAAGAATTTCTCTCGAGGCATAAAAACCTCTTCTTAGCGATAATGTAGGAGTTACCTAGCTTTTGCGGGTCATCTTTAAATGGAAGCTGGACTACATAACTACCATCGTCATTTCGAGTAGTAGTCGAAGTGTAAATTTCTTCACAGCGTTGATCGTCAGGACTTAAGAACAACTGGGAAGGTGGTTCCTCAGTGGACCAGAACCTTTCCACGAGTTGGTGTAGCGGGTCATTCGTAAATGCACAAAAGGTATGTGAAATGGAGCGCGGGGATAGAACGGGTGCGTTTCCCATAACGATGTAACCTAAAGTTGTTTCCAAGGCAGCGGGTAAATTATTATCAGCGGTAATTTTATTAAATAGGAGAATTTGACAATACAAGTTCACACCTAAAAGTAGGTCAATAGGACCAGGCTCGGAAAAGTCATCATCAGCCATGGGTAGATTACGTATGTGGTGAAGAGAGCTGACGTCGACGCGCGAGTCGGGCAGCTGCGACGTGATACTATCTACCACCATGGGCTGGATGTGGTACTCATGTCCGTCCTCAAAGCGAGAAGTGAAGCGAAGTGAGGTTACTCCCAGAATTTTCTGAGAGGCCCCTCCTATACCTTGGACTTTAGAAAAGCGGCTTTGCGTGGAAATAGGAAGCGATAAGCGCTTACTACATGCAGCGGAAATATACTCACTTTCAGAGCCGGGATCGACCAAGCATCTCAAAAAGTGAGGGCGATTAAAATTATCTAAAACCTTTATTTTAGCAGTTGCCAATAACGCAGTTGTTATTGTTTGCGACGCGTGATCATATGATACAGTACAGACAGATGTGTTACTGTTCGGATCGATATCGGGTGCGGATAGTGAATTATCGACCTTATACGCATGGGGCGCAAGGTCTTTAGCGTGAATTCGAGTATGAGACTCTGAAGAAATTGCATGCCTAGGCGCAGTGTGGCTTTGGTCATGAGCGGTAGCGGGCGAGTTAGCGTGCGATTTTTTATTAACGAATTGTTTCTCGACTGATTTGTTGTAGATAACGGGCGGATTAAAATGGAGTAGCGAATGGTGTCTGGCCGAACAATGAGAACAAGTGTGCTTAGAAGCACATTCCTTTGTTTTATGTCTCACACTCAAACAGTTGTTACAATAAAAATTGCCTTTAATGAATTTATACCTATCAGGTGGCGTCAGTTTCATAAAAGCTGAACAGCGATAAAAGTGATCGTGTTTATCGCGATCACACAATATACATTTATTCTCATTACTTGCACCACACACGCGGTCAGTGTTTACAAATGACTTGGTTTGCCCTGGTCTAGTACTAGGCACGGGCGCGTGCGCATTGCGAGCTTTGTGCTGAGTTTGCGGGTTTACGATAGGCACAGCTGATCTAGATAACACTTTATTCTGTTCCTTTACAAATTCAATTAGATTAGAATAGGTTGGAAGCTTATCTTTGCGATGCGTAATTTCGAATAACTTGACAGTCTCCGAGTCTAGTCTCTGGAGGGCGAGGTGTAACAGCATAAAGTCAGTCAAGTCGCCAAGACTCAGTTGTCTTAAGGCTTCCACAGACGTGTCGAAATTATTTAAAAATGATTCTAGACCGGAAGCAACATTAGCGGCTAGCGGTTTAAAACTCAACAACTGATTAAGGTATGAGCTAGCGAGTAGTCTGGGGTCGTCATATTTTTGCACAAGTGCCTCCCAAATAATAGGGTAATTCTCTGCGGTCGGGGGCAGCCGGGCGCAAACTGACGCGGCGGAACCAGACAACTTACCGACCAAATAATACACCTTGTCACTATCTGACAAAGATGTATTTTCATGGACAGTGCATTTAAACTGTTGGTAGAATAGCGGCCATGAGCGGACATCACCATTGAATGACAATAGTTCTATTCGAGGAAGCTTAGGTTGTGATTTCTCTAAATACGGGGGCGAAACTGATGTTTTAGATGGCGAATTTGTTTCTAAGACGTGTTTAACAAGACAATACATAATATCAAAATTCGTCCATTCTTGGTACCTGATAGCGTGTTTTGGGTTAATTTTTAGCGAAATAGCGTTATATGAATCTAATACCTTTTCGAAGTCTCTATGCAAATTATCAATATTATATGCACTGTGAAGCAAAGCCTTAAAGTTGGTAGAATCGGCATCCACCTTCTTAGCAAGATCATAAATTCCTTGCATGCGGGCAAATAGAATCTCGCGTTTAGATTCAAGCATGGCTTGCTGACATTCATCCTCGTTGTAGCCTTCTTCTGAGTGAGAAGAACTCGGTCCCTTATCTCTCTTACTCATTGTGAATATCAACCAACAAAAGGTATAAATGCGAAATCAAAAGAAAAAACTTCAAAAAGTATAATAGAACCGAAGTTGAAAACAATACCTATCTTCCTAGCGGTGCGCAGTTGGGTAAGTTATAAAATAAATAAGCCTACCACAGAATAGAAGCGAGCGCGAAATAGTTACTATGAAAGTATGTTGAGACAGTACAAACTATTCAATATTCTGTATTGACCAGTATGACACAGTTAATTAAATAGTAGGCGTGAGTTTAGCGTTTGATTACAAACTGATGAAATATTATTATTTTGTGGTAGTCAGTTTGACTAGTAGTTAGTATGGCGGCGTGCAGCGATAAGTTAAATACGAGTTGGAGCGAGCGGAGAACGTTCAAATAATGAAAAATGCGGGTAGATGTATAAAGAGCGAGCGAATACTTCTATGCTTTGACTCGTATTAAATGTAAATAATACAATGTTAGCGGTGCGGTTATAGAAACTTAGTTATATGTTTGTAAAACGTGTGATAGCGGAATGCGATGATTTTACGTAGGTCCTAAACTGATTAAAGTGGGGCGAGAAATAGCGAATTGAACGAGTTGATCCTGCGGGGTGCGAATAACAAGAGAATATGATCAACTTATTCTTTTTATCAGTAGGATTTAACGTAAAATATATAGGCGGGAATAATTAAATAAGTTGTGAATACAAGTACTAATGGATCGTGTCGTAAGACGGACTGAGATGAGCTCAATTGTCCGGCAGTATATTAAACTTAGCGTAAAAATAGACGGATATTTTTGGAATATCCTGGCTCGTAGGACCAAACTATGGAGGAAATTACTAGCTGGTTCAAATCTTTCACTCCACGTCGGGGTTTGTTTTAGAGAGTCGATAGCTGACAAGGGTTGGATTTAAGTGGACTGTATGTTTGCGAATTAGACCGAAATTTACCTATGCCTAGAATACTCAAAACCAATAGCATTTGTAACGTTCTTCTAATGATAGGACGACCACACTGCTGCAAATGGAAGAATCACAGGAATAGAATACAGCAGCGTTAGGGGAACGGAACATGCACGTACCTGTAGATCTCTGGATACCAGGAGCCAGTGTCCTGGGGACACCACGCCAAGGTCAACGGGGTGACCCTAGCGCCACGTGCAGCCGCGAAGGTCGTATCGACACTTCCAGCACTTGTTTTTCACGGAAAGTTCACACGTCTAGTTCAATAACACATAAATAGCGAGTTCTAGTGGAAACTTGTAGGATTCCACCAAAATATAAGAAAATGAGTCGCACGCGCGCGCATCGTTGCGATTCTCACGGAGGTTCAAAGGCGTCTCTCATTGGCAGCGGCCAATGAATTTGAAGAGTGGCGTTGGCGGTCGGACGTCAGAGTGGGACGGCCTATAAGGTGCGCGTGCATGCGGAAAGGAGAAAAGGGATAGGATAAGTCGTTACAAATGCATCTTGGCGAGTAATACAAAATAACTGGATGAATATCCACCATATCTTGCTATTTCAAAACTTGTACATATAGAATAATTGATAATAGTCTTATTACGAGTGCTTATATTATAATAACTTGAATATAAGGATTCATTAGGGTTCGTTCACACAAACCGGCTCGGAGAGGAACGCACATTTTTACCGCGTTTAAAAAAGAGTTTTGTGTCATTGAAATGAGGCTGATTTTTTTTTACACTGAGCGCGTTAGGTCGGCTCCATTTAAAAAAGAAGTTATTGAAGAAAATAACCTTATTTCAACGACCCAAAGCTCTTTTTTAAACGCGGTAAAAATGTACCTACTGTCCTCTCCAAGCCGGTCTGTGTGAACGGATATTTACGAGGATGAATAAAGTAGTTCGCTAGTCCTTCACAGTTTGTCGTAAATTCGTAATAAAGTGTATGATGTTCAGATACGAGCCCTGCCTGCACGGGCGCTGCATAGACGGCCGCGCGTCGTACTTTTGCATGTGCGAGGAAGGATTCGGCGGACAGAACTGCACGGTGGAGCTGCAGGGCTGTCGCAGCTCGCCGTGCCGCAACAACGGCTCATGCCAAGCCTGGCTGCGGCATGAGACCGAGCACCGGTTCAACTGCACCTGCGCGCCGGGATATCTTGGCACCACTTGCGAGAAGGTACACAGCGCCCGCGCTATTTAGCCCCAAACTAACCAAACCTTGCTCTACGAGAATCAGATAACTGATACAATACTTATATAAGATTTTTTGTAAATACAAATGTATATATAACTATGTAAACATTTGTCCCGCAGCGGGAATTAAACCCACAACCTCCTAAGTCTCAGCCGTCCGTTCGGCCACTGCGCCGTAGAGGTTGTCAAAATAAATGTATTTGTTACGTATTGCAGATAACGACGATGTCCCTGGAGAAGAGCAGTTACGTGGAGGTGAACACGTCGCGCGAGGAGGGCTACGACATCTCGTTCCGCTTCAAGACCACGCTCGGCAGCGGCCTGCTGGCCATGGGCCGCGGCCTCACCTACTTCTTCCTGGAGCTGTCCAGCGGCCGCCTGAACCTGCACTCCAGCCTGCTCAACAAGTGGGAGGGCGTCTTCATCGGAACCAACTTGAACGACAGCGATTGGCAGAAGGTATAATCGCCAATCTCTGAACAGTTGCAATGTTTAACTACCACCATATCTATTTCTGCCGCCAAGCAGCATTGCTGCCTGTGTGGTTGCCGGTCAAATTACAGGCACATGAGGTTTTACACCTTTATGCCTCAAGTTGATGGACGCAGAGCAATGCAAAGCAATACTTTGTTATAGGTTATGTTACCACTTAACATCAGGTTGGCCATATACTTGTTCCACCTCCAGGATAAAAAAACTGCCATATGGATAGCTGGAAATGAAAAATAATATTCCACCTGAGTTAATGAGGTTCCTGTGTTGTCATAAAATAAATAACAAACCCTGGTGGATATAGGACCAGGATTTGTTATTTATTTGGGAAAGTGAAACTCATTAAGTTGTATGTTCAGTCAGTGGAAACTGCGACACAGTATTTTACTAATGCATTTTACAGTGTTCATATTATTTTAGTTTCATGTAAAAAGTTCACTGAAATAAATAAATTACAATCACCCTAATATTATAAATACGAAAGTTTGGATGTTTGTTTATTTATTTGTTACTCAATCACGTCGTAACAGCTGAACTGATTTCGATGAAATTTATGTACGTAGATTATAACTTGGATTAACACATAGGCTACTTTTATCCCATAAACCAGGTCCCATGGGATAATAATAGGGTGTCAAAGTTTCTATAAAAAAAATATTTTGGTCTTTGCGCGTGCTATGCCGCCGGCGGGTCAGCTAGCTACAAATAAATTACAATTTTATTTAGTTTATAGACGAGCAGCATTATTGCTGATATGTCTACATCACACAGTGTTCCGGGTGCGTTTGCTGCCGGGCCTTATGACACAAAAGCTCTGTATCGGGGCCGGGCCGCCGGGCCAGATGGGACTAATCTATTATCTTGTATTGTAACCAGTTATCGAGTCTGTTTTTAAATGAGTTTATTGAAGTAACAGAAACCAGTGTTTCTAGTAAGATGTTCCAATTATGGACCATTCTGTTACTGAGGAAATTATTATTATCATCAGCCATTTTTTTTGGTTGAGTTGCCTGCGACACAGTATTTTTACTCCTGCGGGTATCACCGTTCCCATTTTGTTTCTGTACACGGTTTTATGTACCAAATAAAAATATATTGAAAAAATATATTGAATTTGTATTCTACTGCTGGGTAAAGGTCCTATTCCTCCCAGACTTCGCGGTCCTGAGCTGTTACGAGGAAATTACTTTGTATAAAAAATGTAACTGGAGTCAGTTTTATATGGGAGTGTGTTGGCAGGTGTTCGTGACAATAAACTCGTCGCACCTGGTGCTGGCCGCGAACGAGGAGCAGACCATATACCCGATCAACCAGCTGGAGGCGTTCAACTCGTCCGTGACGGCGTTCCCCTCCACGCGGCTGGGCTCGCCGGGCTCCACCTACGCGACGCGCGCGCATGGACCCAACTTCTTCGTCGGCTGCTTCCAAGATGTTGTCGTCAATGGACAACCTGTGAGTATTAACAACTAAACAGCCGTTAAAATAAAAAAAATCTGTTTTTTCCATAAAATGCGGTTATATATTGAAGCAATTGTGCAACTATACTAGACGCCAACGCTCCTCCGTGTACGGAGAAATATCAAAGTACGAGATGATTCTATGACTCTCTAAAGCATCTTCATCAGAATCAGAATCAGAAATGTTTGATTGTTAAACTGTTGTACAACAAAGATCTTAAATATAAAGTACAAGATTGCACAGCTTATCCGTTCCAGACTTACAATATACAAACTAAATAAGTATAAAGACAACTGCTCATAATACCAGTCACAATATATTTTGGAACGTAAAGTATTATCGATGTGTTCCAGGTCCTGCCCGAGGACTCTGGCGCCGACAGCGCCGAGAGCAGCACGCTCTCCGCGACGCTGGAGGAGCGCAGCGAGCGCGAGCCGCGCGCCGTGCTCAGCGGCGTCCGCGCCTCCTGCCCCCGCACCCCACAGTGCAGCCCAAACCCCTGCCGCTCGGGGGGCGTCTGCGAGGACGCCTGGTCTTCCTTCTCGTGCTCCTGTCCCCGCCCGCACTTAGGGGACACCTGCCAATACAGTCAGTATACCTAACTAAACACTAAGACCTACTTAACTTATCGTTTAAAACAACACTAATAGTTACTATAACTCATTACTAGAAACAAAATGACTTAACTAATGAGAGCAGACTGTATTCTTTAGTGTATGCAAGGAAGAGTAGCGATCCGAACTCAAAACCTTGTTGTACTCCCAAAGATGGTTTAGCAGAAAGTTTAACATATATTTGTATTTATTATATTGATATTGGTAACGTCAATTTATTAAACTGGACGTAATTTTCGGTAAAATAACTTAAGCAACCATGTGAAAGCGCTCAGTAAAGTTCGTGTGTATTACCGTCCAGACTACACAGCTGCGACGTTCGGACACGAGACGGCGCAGCCGCGCAGCATCGTGACGGTGCAGGTGTCGGAGCCGGCGCGCCGCGCTGTGCACGCCGCGCTCGACATCTCCATGTTCATCATGACGAGGAAGCCCACCGGACAGATCTTTTACCTCGGGACGCTTCCGAGGTGAGTTTAACATATGGAACAGATGGCCGCACAGTAGCTAGTGTCAATCGGAGTCATTGATGCGAGAGGTGTTAGTTCAATTCCCAGCTTACCGAATATACTTTCATGTTTTACTTTCTTCAAATGGGTACCTACTAAATTCCTTAAAAATAATACAAATTATATTGTATTTTTAATAATTCTGTCCAAATGATTAATTTCTTAAAAGTTATGTCTATAAAATGAGACTTTGTTACTGGCACTAAGCATTAGGTATAAGAGTTTGTTTACATTTATATCAAGTGCTGTTGATTCGGCAATGAATGAATTCTGCTAATTTATAGGAAAACTTTAATAACCATTATTTAATTATTATGATTGTTGTTCCTGTCATAAGCTGCCTAATTTACAACTATGTTGTCAAAGCATAAATTTAAAAATAAATATAAATAAATGGGACCGCTGGGGTCCAATTGTACTAAACATGCTCAATGACCACCGTTGCGCTGTCCTTAGGTACGGGCAGACGGAGGAGACGAGCCTGGGCGCGTCGTTGGAGAACGGTGAGCTGCTGGTGCATCTCCGGTTCAACCAGACCCCGGAGAACTACACCGTGGGCGGCACGCGCCTCGACAACGGACACCTCAACCTCATCGAGGTGATCAAACACAAACCACACGCCACAATCCATAATATTTATCATAGGACTAAACTACATTTTGTTTATACTTAAATTATATAATTTTATTGTGATTTATAATAACAATATTAATGACGTGTAACTATGGAGTTATAAATTACCCAACAGTGGGTGCAGACGGGCTGAGATAATGATGATTATTAGTATTATTGAACAAAAACACCAGCCTCATCAAAAAAGTCAAATTTCCGAATTGTGGTACATACTGGCTGTTACGCCGGAACCAAGGTGTATGCGTTGGGTGAGAGATGGAGTGTACAAAAACACGAAAGTTTCCCATTTAACTCTAAAGCAGTTAAACTGATTTTCTTGAATAGAAAACTAGTTTAACTGTGTTGGTTATTAGCTGTCAGTTTTAACCCGCACGCAAAAAGAGGTGGTTGGGGATTTGTACATTTTGTAAAAATTAACTTGACGTAAAAGGATTCTGTATAATTAGTCGCTTATTGCACTCCGCAATGAAAGGTGGTAATGACGTAGATGCACATGTATGACCCTGTTGGGCACAATCTTACAGGAGCACCGTCCTAAGTTTTACAGTGCGTGGTCTCTATTGGAGAACCTTTTTGCCCCAACGGCCATCAGTTCTTCGAGCTATGAGCCCACTAGATGGAAAGACGTCCATATAATAATATTATATGCATAGATTCCTAGCAACCTTGCTAGGAATATAGAGCATGTTTAGCTGTGGACGTTCCCACAGCTGATGTAATGATAATGTATACAGAGTGAGTGTTGCCCATTACTTAGTGATTGATTATATGAACGTATTGTCCGCAGGTGGTGCGCAACTCGACAATAGTGCAAGTGAAGCTGAACGGAACCGAATACTTCCGGAAATCCATTTCAGCTGCCAAATTGATCAATGCACAGGTACTCGTGTCATTTATTTTAAACATTCCTAAAATTAAATAGTGTTACCGAAACATTGTTGGTCGAAACACAGATAAAATGGTACATGAGAAATCCTATTTTTATAACTAGCTTTCGCCACTGGCTTCGCACGCGTGGTTTGTCCATAAAAAGTAGCTTATGTGCTAATCCAGGTTATAATCTACGTACATATCAAATTTCATCGAAATCGGTTCAGCCGTTACTACATGATTAAGTAATAAACAAACATTCAAACTTTTGCATTTATAATATTTGTGTGATTTATCTTCATTATCTACATATATGATATTAACTGATAGAATACTTATATACTTATTTTTTTGTAAATACTTATAATATATAGAGAAACAACCAGACCGGGAACAAATATCTATAGATCATGCAAACATTTGTTCCGCGGCGTGAATCGAAATCCGCTACCTCCTGCGTCTCAGCTGGCTCTTGTAGATTTCTATCAGTATAATTATCGAAATCGGTTCTTTAGTTAGACGCTTTAGACGCTATATCAATTTCGCTACGAGGTGACCGCTCGTCCAGTGCGGAATTGTCGTTAGCTCTACAGAGGAAACTATACGTTGTAGTGCATAAAGATTTGTGTACGTTTGCATTTCATATAATTTGGCAAATTGATCGAAAGACAAATTTACTTTATCTCAAACTAGCTGACCCGCCCGCGGCTTCGCACGGGTGGGTCAATAAAACATTACCCTCATTTTGCGCATTTGGCTAAAAAGTCATTGTCCTTTCACAGGATGTAATCTATCTTCTTGCAAAATTTCATTACGATCCGTTCAGCTGTTTAGTCGTATAAAGGTAACAAACAAACTAACTAAAAAGCAGAGTTATGTATGTAACATATAAACCTTCCTCTTGAATCATCTTGAGCGACTTCATTGTATACTATGTAAAGAAGATATTTTAATAAATTCCTCATTCAATATGAATTGTGTCGGACGGTCAAGCACGAGGTGGCTGGTCGTGTATCTATCTATGTATGTGTGCATGTATCGGTCATTTAGACGTTCTTATAATTTATTTTTAAAGTGTAATATTGTAAAAACACTTCGCATTACCCACAAGGACAAGGAACAATTTTATTTAATAGTAGATAATTAATATAAACATACAAACAGAACAAAGCGATTAACGCAATTTTTAAGAGAAATTGTTATCATCAAGTGCGCGCTTTTAAATCGTAAACCTAGAACTTATGAAAAATGAAAATACAGTCCAAGTTGCTGAACACTGAGCTTTTCATTTGAAACCTGGGTAGGACTCTACATGAATGTTCTTTGAATTGTCAGGTGCTGTACTTGGGCGGCCCTCCCCCCGTGCCTCAGCCCCCGGCCCCCGAGGCGCTGACGCTGACCGCCCCCGCGCCCGCGCCCTCCGCCGCGGCGGCCTCCGCGCCCGTGTCCCCTGCTCCGAGCACCACTCCCGTGCCGGCTCCGCCGCCGTTGCCGGAGCCCGACGACGCCGCCTATTTCAAAGGAGTCATACAGGATGTACAGGTGAGACATCATACAATTATATTCTATTGTACTTCTAATATATAGGTCGAAGCGACGTGTAATCCGAGAGCTCGCGCTTATCTGGCTCTACGCATAATCAACAGCGCAATTCAGCGAGGCGATGCAGCCATCTGATGCAGTTGAGCTATCTATAGATCGTTTGCAAAAGTCTTTAGATGATACAACTGTTTCTTCTGTATTTTATTGTAAATAATTTTATATTCTTTATTTGTTAGTTAAACACAATTAACTATTATATTTATTTCTTTTTTTTTGTCAAATTAATTTGTCAAGAATAGGGTCATTGGCAAAACACTAACAACCTTACATTTTTAAAATAATTTCAAAAAGTTTCAAGTCTAGACGGGACTAATTTCCCGGATAATCGGAATTTCGGTTATAATTTTCGGGATTTAATTGTGTGACAAGAGCCTGTAGCACAATTGGCAGTGCATCCTCGTATCAAGAGGAAGGTTACGGGTTCAAGTTCCGTCTAGGCTGGAAAGGTTTAGAAATGGTTTTAAAAATCTTCGATTTTTCCGTAAGTATTCGGATAACACTATAAAAATAAAATAGTTACAACTTTGCAGAGCTATATTAGGTACTAACGTCATAAACAACTTTTTTTATGACTTTTAATAAAATAAAATAAATAAAATTCGTTTATTGCAGGCACAAAATATAAGACCCATATCACACAAACAAAAATAAAATACAATACAAAACAACAGAATTGAGAACCTCCTTCTTTTTTTGAAGTTGGTTAAGAAATACAGAAGATGTCACGGAGCAGATGCTCCGGTGTAGTAATTTTTTATTTCCGTCCAAGTGGACGGAAATGCAATATTAATAAATTCCATTTTTATATATCTGGTCAGAGACAGCCCTCAATACGCTATTGTTGGAGCGACTCAGCCTACTCCAAAAGGACGCTACGCGAGTTCTGATTATAGCAAAAAAGTCGGGAACATACTCGACGCACTGCAGTACCTCGGCAACCTCATAAGAGCCCGGTAGGCATCATTGTACTGGACCCTTATGATGTTGATGGCTTTTCTGGTGAAGTTAGACCAAAGTTGGCATATGTATACCCAGACAATATGCCCGGAATAGGGTGTTTTTCACGTCTGGACTGCAGTTTGTAAAGCGGCGTGCGCTCTCCGCTCTCGCTCGATGTCGTCATCATCTCTCAACGTCTCCGTCAGTAAGTAACCTAGGTACCTGAATTGTTTTACCATTTTAATGGTTGTACCGTTATGTATACTTCGGGCACACGTCCTGGACCTCGTCCTGACCTGAATACCATCAGTTTGGTTTTCTTTACGTTATACTTTAGCCCATGAGCAACAGCATATTGCTCACAGACTAAAAGCAACTTTCTCAAACCCTTAATCGAAGGGCGGAGGAGCACCATGTCATCGGCATAGCTTAGGTTATTGACACAAACGTCGCCAAGATAGCAGCCCACCTTGGTGCTCCGCAACTCTCCGATCAAGCTGTTAACATACAGGTTAAAAAGTTCAGAAGAGGTCAACCCCCCCTTGGCGAACTCCGCACTCTAGTCTATAGTCACTAGAGGTCGTGCTGCCCCACCTAACATTGTTAGTTTGGTTTCCGTACCAGTATCTCAACAATAATTCATGAGACTTTCATACAGAAATAAAAATACTTAAATTAAAGGGCCTAAATGTTAGGAACTGTACGCGTAGTAAACGAAAGTGTTAGTTAGGTAAACAAATTGCGGGGATCGGGCGGCGAGACCTGAGGGCGCTTCAACTTGACCTATTTCATCTGCGCCCTAAAATCTTGCAAGTTTATTATTGGTAAATGTATTATGGTTTGTAAAAAGTCGTAATATGTCAGTCAGGTATCATCAAAATACGGAATGTTTTCTTTTCCTTATTTAGCGGCTTAGGCAAGCCTTCTGAAAAATCTTTAAATGCAGTAATATTTAATTTATAAAACAAAGGAATGTCTCGATTAAGCATGTGGCACGGCCGTGGAGAGGGCGGCTCGCACTGGACAATGTAATGGTTTATAAAAGACCAACATAAGACCACATAAGCTATTATATGAATGTTGATAACAGGAACGATAGATTATGGTGTGTGTGTTGGTCAGATATCGAACGGCGTGAACGTGAGCATAGTGCAGTTCTTCCCGCTGCGCGTGCCGGGACTGGCGCTGCCTGTCGCCTTCGGCGTGGTGACGCTGGAGCCGGCCGGCGTGCTGCCCGGCGCCGTGTCCGACGACGCCTGCGCCTCCAGCCCCTGCCAGCACGCCGCCGTCTGCTCCAACCTGTGGAACGACTTCGAGTGAGTACAGCGAGCCAACACTAGCCTCGTCTCCGTGTTGTGCCATCATTCTCCAACTTAGTTGTAACCGGGTGAACATGGCCATAACTTAAAAGGATATATTACAAAAGATCGCTCGGACAAGTGGACGTGGTCGATAACGGCAATATTATCCGAATAGTAAATGATGCAATTCAATTGAATACACATCCCAGGTACCACCGAGATACGACAAACATCGTCCATCAAAAATCATTTGTCGCTGGCGACAAGTCCGCGGACAAGACTGCGTGTGAATGTTGATTGCCGAATCCAGAACCATAACATTATCCTGGTTCATAAATCCGGCGGAGGGCCTTAACTCGCATATTAAACAAGTCCACGCTATTTCGCGACGCCATTTTCTCCTTAACTCACCTTAATGCGTAATGTAATTGAGTGTAGATTCAGTTCCGCTTGCGGTTGCAGATGCACGTGTCCGCGCGGGTACAAGGGGCGCACGTGCTCCGAGGTGGAGTTCTGCCAGCTGCAGGGCTGCCCGCTCAACTCGCACTGCCGGAACCTTGACAGCGGGTGAGTCAAAATCAAAATCTTTTTATTCATTCAAATAACAAGGTTCACTTTGAAACGTCAATTTTACTGCCTGTTCCTTCGCGACCAAGCCAGGAAAGAAAGGCAAGAAACAAGGCTGGTTGTTTTTTTAATGATCCTTTTAGAATACATAACAATAAAGAAAATAAATTACGTTTAAAATGTAATATTTTTGAACGAGTTGTAGCAATTTCATTCCCAAGCTTCTCTATCATCTAAATAATCCGATATTTTATAGTAGGCTTTTTTATAAAGATTTTGTTTAGTTACGTTTTTAAATTTGTTAATTGTCAATTTTTGTACATACCTTTGGAGTTGGTTATAAAAGCGTACACCTTGCTCTTTAAACGATTTACTAACTTTATGGAGTCTACAAGTGGCAACAGCGAGTTTATCTTTATTTCTAGTATTAAAATAATGATTATCGCTATTTTTCCTAAACAAATTAATATGATTTCCATAGATGTATTTACAACCGCACCAACTTGTATATCTACAAGGGTCTCTCGGAATAGTATTTTAAGCATAAACAGGGCGATTCCAGTCATGAAAAACATGACCTAAAAAAGCTGATAAACAGAATTTTTACCGAAAACAGCTGATTTTTGCCAAGTGCTTACTCAATGAAAATCATCTAATTCACAAAAGTCTAGTAAGTGTCGGCACATTTATTTAATATGTAGTAAAAAAACATAGGATATTTGTATATAATATGTTGTAGTGTTCGCAATTCCCTAATATGTAGAGCGTGTGTTCCAGGTACGAGTGTGTGTCCAACGCTACATTCGACGGCGTGAGCACGACGCTCGCGTACAAGTTGCGCGTGCCCACGCGCTCCGACTCCAACGCCACCGCGCTGAAGGTTGCGTCTAATCTGCCTGACACGCTCACTATTACCTACAGGTATTATTATATTAAATAGCTTTTGTCACGACTTAACAATACCAGTCCAAAACAAGTACAATAGAATAGTATAGAAGCTAAAGCTGTAACTGTAAACTAAAAGTGAACTGTGCATTGTGTATGTGCAGGAGCAAGAAGGGCGGTACATTATTCCACGCGGAAGGGCCGGGCGCGGAGGTGTTCAGCGTGGGGGTGTTCAAGGAGCAGGTGTCGGTGCAGTGGCGGGCGGGAGACGGGGGGGCGCCGCGGCTGCGCTCACTGCGCGCGCGTGACCATCTGCACTGGACCACGCTGCGCTTCACGCTGGACTCTAAGGCGCAGCGCATTATAGGTAACAACCGACCTACTACTACTATATACTAGACGCCGACGCTCCAGACACTGAAGTAGATGTGGTTTACATCTGTGTTGTGTGACAGGTGCGTTCGTGGACTACGAGGGTCGCGAGGAGGTGGGGCTGTCGGAGGAGATCGAGGCGGCGGCGTGGCAGCGCGTGCTGGTCAACGGCACCATCTACCTCGGCGGCGCCGGCCGGCAGAGAGGCACCACGCCAACGGTACCTATATTTCATAACTTTTCAACTTTCATCCATTTTTGCTAACTCCTTCCACCTATCGTTGGCGATTCCCACCATTCCTTTTCGAATCTACTGATGTTATCGTCATAGAATTAATTGAACAATTTATTTTATAAAATACTAGCTGACCCGCTCTGGCTTTGCATGGACTTTTATCAAAATAAAGTATTACTTAGTAGTATAGAGCACTCAAGGGTAGTGAAGCTATTTATCAGTGAAAAAAATTTCAGAATAAATTCTGTCGCCTTCCATGAGTCATCTCTTATTAATGTAATATATATTTATTGTATAATTGTGTTTTAGACGGAGAGTTCCACAGATGTGGGCGAGCTCGAGTACATGGAAGGAGATAACTTTACAATCGACAATCTCGACGGAGAATACTTCAAGGTATATCAATGCAAACTTTAATACTTAATACAGGTTTTGTTTTAATATTTTTTCAATTTATTGTATCGTTGGATCTCTGCGATTACAGGCATTATGTGTAACTGTTCAGGTTACATTACATCTAACTACAATATAATTTAGTTTTTCAGTAAACAATGTTTTTGTAAAATGAATAATGTTAAATTGCGTTGTGTTGTGTAGGGTTGCATCGGCGCGGTGCACGTGGGCTCGCTGCTGTTGCCGTACTTCACTGTGGACGAGCTGTTCGTGGGCGGCGCCGCGACGCTGCTCTCCTCGCAGCCGCATTACCAACTCACGTTAGTACTCTCTATAACACAAACAAATAATAATAAATATTGCTAGACATTTCACACAGCGCTATCTAGCCCCAAACTAAGCAAAGCTTGTACTATGGGAACCAGATACCTGATAGAATACTTATATACTTTTTTTTTGTAAATACATACTTATAATATATAGAAAGACACCCAGACACGGAACAAATATCTGTAGATCATGCAAACATTTGCTCCGTGGCGGCAATACATTTACAATAAACACAAAACTATTAAAACTGATCTGTAATTTGAGGCCAACCACTTATTCTGTGTTTATTTAAAATATTTGAAAAGTTTTATCTCCAAACTAGTCATATCAACCATATTATAATGGCAGTTTATCAAACATTAAGACAAGTAGGTGATGAAATAAATATCAAGAAACATGGAATTTCATTGTTTCATCTCTGGCATTTGACAGTGTAGAACATGAGAACTTTAAAAAAAATAGGCGGATTACCATTGGAAGAACAGCTTTTAAAATCTTACTTACATGGAAGAAGTCAATTAGTAGTAAAGGTAATTGATGGATATGGTATTAAACGATAAAATCTGATCACCAGGATATTTTTCTAGGTGTGCCACAGGGTAGCATCCTTGGACTACTGTCGTTTTTAATTTGTGTTCGTAAATTATCCATGCAAAGTCTACGGGTTCAGATTTAGTATAGGAATAGTAGTATCCCTTTACTACTGGTTTTGAATCAGTGACCTGACTTTGAAAAATATCCCCTCAGCTCTGGTCGTCCATGGGGCTGGTCGCAGGGCGTGGGCTGCATGCTGTGCCTGGAGCAGGACTGCGCGCACGGCGGGCGCTGCGCCGATGTGCGGAGCTCATACGCGTGCCACTGTCCGGCGGGTTACGCGGGGGACTACTGCGAGGTACTATTATACACTACATGTAGCGCTCTAAAAAAATGTCTTCGGGAGAAATATGATTCAAACTCGATTAACAATAATAACAACATTTGAAAATGTGCTCAAACTCTATCGTATATTATTGTCTGTCTGTCATGAATACAATCTGGATCTTCTAGATTTGCATCTTGACCACATCATCAGGTGAGATTGTGGTCAAACGAAGAACATTTTGACATAAAAACAAACATTATTTTGGAGATGTTGAGATTTTGAGGGTTGGACGATTATGTGTAGCCATCACTAATGTCTACAGATCGATGTAGACGAATGCGCGAATAATGACTGCCAGAACAACTCCACGTGCAAGGACGAAGTGGCCAAGTACAGCTGCATCTGTCCGCCTGGACTGGAAGGAGATCTGTAAGTTATCATACATTACTTAGACCTTATCTATCATCATTATTTTGGTCTTTTCCTACATAACTTTTATAAAGCACCTGTGACATCGGTTTGTCAGAATTTTGCAATTTTGCAATTTTGCCCAGCTTTAGCTATCTTTATACATAGTTTTATCCAAATATTTTTTATCATTTTTGAATATTTTCTAGAGATTTCTAAGACACAATAGTTATGATTTAAGATATAATCGGGGTCAAAGATGAAATCATTCTCGAGACGTCGCTAGATTTGCGGTTAATCAATTGTTTTTTCTGTAAAATTTGATCTAAACAATCGAGAGCTGCCTTTGATAGAATTTTTATTGTCAACTTGATTTTAGAGTTTCTAATTTGAAGTGTCGGGTTCTACACATAGGGGATACTTTATCCACAACCACGAGCTTCTTCGCGATGTTATCGTTTCCGCTGGAAAATCCATCGGTACACGGAAGAGATTAGAATTAATATATGTGTGTGTATCCCTTGTCCAGTTGCGAGCGCGAGATAGACGAGTGCTTGTCGTCCCCATGCCTGCACGGCGGCTCGTGCCGGGACCTGCGCGGCGCGTTCGAGTGCACGTGCACGGCGCAATGGCGCGGGCGCACGTGCGAGACGCCGCACGCGCGCACGTGCGCCCACCGCCCCTGCGACCCCGCGCGCGCCGCCGCCTGCCGAGACACGCCGCCCGGTAACTACGCACCTCTATCTACTGACGCCACCAGCGTCTTCCTGCCCACCGTCCGTTCAAATAGTTGGAAAAACATACTACCTGTTTTGTTATGTACGACATTAGATGAAAACACAGTTAGGGCTTATTGTTATAAAATAGGGTTTTTCAAATTCATTACCATAGAAAATTTTCAATTTTAAAACAACCTTAATACCAAGTCCTAAAATATTAATGAAACAGCCTGTTTAATAGGTAAACAAATCATAATCATTCATCATGTAAGCCTGTTAAATTGACTTAGCGGCATCGTCGTAAAGACGCCGCCGATTTACGTTAAAAATTGTTTATTGGAAATGTATTGATTACTGGATAAAAATTCAAGCTACCGGTATTAAACCCACCTCTAAAATCAGTTAATACGATACCGGATGTGTGTTTTAAATTAATGTCGTACATAATAAAACATGTTGCATTAAAAAAACTGCTTAATATTTATATGGCTGCTAATGTTATAAAGAGGTGAAGTTTGTCATTTATAAGATTTGTTAGAAAATCTCAAAAAATACATAACCGACTCTTCACTGATACAAGCTATACAATGCCTAAGTGCGAAGCCTGGGCGGGTATGTATCGCTAACGATTGTTCATTTACAGAGCCGCCTACCGGCAACAACTTCACGTGCGTGTGCGAGGAAGGCTTCGAAGGAGTGTACTGTGAATCCGCGTTCTGCGAAGTAACGCCTTGCGTCTACGGCATCTGCAGGAATGATACCAAGGTACGGATCTTCCATAATTAAAGAACACATTAATTGCGATGAATATTACATGAGGCGAACATTGACAGGATTTAAAACTTTTGCCAGCTCTAGCTATCTAGCTATTAATTTGGGCAAAACAAAATATCATTTTAAATATAAACATTTTTTTATGACATTATTACCTTATTAGTTTTTATATCAGATAGGTCCCTCTCACCGGCCAGTAACTTTATTCATACAAAATTGTAATATTTGGCGTTCGATCTGTATGATCACCTCGCGAACGTCACATTAAAAAAATAATGTTCCAAATTCAAATGCATTACTGCTCGCTCTAAAAGTTTAATAGAGAAAAGGCCCATTTTACTTGCACTTATTGAGGAACAAAGCGTCGTTTTCCGAATAATTGCGATGGAATAGTAGATTGTATCACAAGGGATCAAAATAAAGTATTAAGGGCGAGAGCGTAGAATCCTAAGCGTAACGTGGGAATCAAAGTACGTTGCTCGGGGTTAGATAATTTTGGTACCGTGTGGCACACTCTTCTTTTCATCCCCCTCAATGAAAAAATAATGAATGAATGAATGAATGAAACACTCTTTATTGCACACCAAACAAAAATACAGTAACAAAGGAAATAAACAATAAATAACGGTACAATGGGCAGTCTTATCGCTAAAAGCGATCTCTCCCAGACAACCTTTGGATGGACAGGATAAACAAAAATCAAAAGACGGCGGTGTAAGAGTACCTTTAAGCATAAACATACGTAAACAGAACCCATAAAATAATATATATATATATGTATATATTGATTATGTATAATAATAAACATAAACTTAAATACAAACAAATAATATATAAATAAACTACACTACATAATATGGAGGATAAATAACATTAACACTAGCTAGCAGTTACGAGACAACGAAAGAAAATGGTTGTATACCTTGACTTTGAAAATAGGAAGAGATTGGGACGACCTTATGGACAAAGGTAAGGCGTTCCACAGGCGCACAGAAAATAAAAACAAATAACAAATAAATAACAGATGCTTTTAGTAGTGACTAATATTTACATTTATTATTATTATTATAACTTACGAATTAAAATTAATATTAGATACATTTTCGCAACTTTGGAAGTTTATTGTAACTGTTTTTTTGAGAACAGAAAATGTCGTTGACTTATTTAACACTTGGGTATTCGTAATAACTTCAGACTCATTGATGATCATGGTCAATGGTGACATTTCACATTTTTGAAGTGGATGGGCGCGGCGACATAGGTTGAGTCGGTAGATCAACTGAAGAAGGCCGTAATTTAATACTTTCAACTACGCGCTTGCTAAATTTTGCCTCATTTTTACCTTATTTGATATTTTTCTCTCGATTTATTTGGTAGTAAATTGTTTATGACAGTTTCTGCGTTTAATTTTACACTTTCTGGTGTAATATTTCTCTTTCACTGCTAAAACTCATCTAAGTGATAAATAAACGAATAAGAAGTTCCCGCGTCGGCAGGCGCGCTTTTTTTTATTACCGGCCAGGACTTTATCGAAGCGAATGGCCTTCAAACTTTTTAATTAAATAGTGGTTCCAAATTCAAAAGTAATTTCATCACTATTAGTAATGACCGGAATGACCCATGTTGCTCGCACTTATTGAGGAACCTTCGCCTCTTTTCGAATAGATGGGATAAAAAAATATGTTCTTATCTTATGTTGTACTAGCGCAAACTTTCGCATTTATAATATTAGTGTGATAATGCGATTTGTATTCCAGCCGGCGTCCTGTGAATGCGTGGCTGGGTACAGCGGGGTGCGGTGCGAGACGGAGCGCGACGAGTGCGCGGAAGCGGGCGCCGGCGCCTGTCTGCACGCCGGTCGCTGCATCGACCGCCCCGGGAGCTACGAGTGCGACTGCGAGTACACAGGTATACTATACATATTGCTGCCGGTGACAGTGTCAGTCCGGCTACAGCGGGGTGCGGTGCGAGATAAACCTACAAACCGCTTTTTTATGCTACCTGTACATGGAACAAGCATATGGCCCAGATGTTAAGTGGTAACCGTTGCCACTTGCCGGTGCCATGGTAACGAGGCAACAAAGTATTGCCTCATAGGTCACGCACCTTAGAAACGTGCCCTACGATGCACTGCCCTGCGTCCATCAACTTGAGGTATACAGGTGTAAAGCCTCATGTGCCTGTAATTTTACAGGCATCAATACCCTTCAAACCGAAACACAGCAATGCTGCTCGGCGGCAGAAAAAGTTGTTATCATCATCATATCGGCCATATGACGTGCATCACTGAACGATGGCCTCCTCCTTAGATTTCCAGAGTGATCTTGTGCGGGTATCTAAGCTAAAGTTCTATGATTAGTTTTCCGATGCGTGGTCTCAGCTCGAAAATGCTCCGACGATGCCGTCGAGTCATTTTGTATTTGTATTTAATTATTCGACAAAAGTTATACCAACAATATTACATAGAATATAATAAAATATTAGGTAGGTTTAATAAAGCACTGTAAACCCCTAAAGGTTTGTGTTGGTGCTTAGTCACTCGAGCCGTTACACATTATTTAGATATTTACTTATAGACCCGTCACCTTTACCTAAACATAATTATATTTAACACAATGACAATCGACCCCCCCCCCCCCAAATTACCGTCTACAACCTCTTACCAAAAGTAATAGGTCGGGGAAAAAGTCTTTTCACATTATAGTATGTATGAACTTGTAATAAAATATCTTTGGCTATACTATTTGTATCTGGCTGGTTTTGGTATCATTCAAAGTTTAAATTTTAAAGAAGATAATTCCAAATTCAAATTAGGAAAATGTGTGATTTTTATTTGTTTTTCGTACTGTAAAGATGAGTGAATTTAATGAAGAAATTCGATACATTTTAAAATTTTACTACAAAAAAGGTAAAAATGCAACGCAAGCCGTGAAAAAAATTTGCGATGTTTATGGATCTAGTGCAGTGTCTGTAAGAGTAGCACAAATTTGGTTTAAGCGTTTTCAATCCGGAAATTTTGATGTCAAAGATGCACGTCGCTCTGCTCGCCCTGTTACGGATAAAATTGATGCCATTTTTGAAAAAGTGGAGCAAGATCGGCATATCAGTAGTTACAACGTAGCCGAAGAACTGGGAATTGACCACAAAACAGTTTTGGCGCATTTGAAAAAAACTGGGTACACAAAAAAGCTCGATATTTGGGTACCCCACGAGCTCACTGAAAGAAACCTAATGAACCGTGTACTCATTTGTGATTCTTTATTACAACGTAATGAAACCGAACCATTTTTGAAGAAGCTGATAACTGGTGATGAAAAGTGGCTCACGTACGGCAAGAACGTGCGAAAAAGGTCGTGGTCAAAGGCCGGTCAGGCTTCACAGACTGTGGCGAAACTCGGGTTAACTCGCAACAAGGTGATGCTGTGTGTGTGGTGGGATTGGAAGGGCATTATTCATTATGAGCTGTTACCACCAGGCAGGACCATCGATTCTGAACTCTACTGCGAACAACTGATGAGATTAAAGCAAGAAGTTGAGAGAAAGCGGCCAGAATTAATCAACAGAAGGGGTGTGGTTTTTCATTATGATAACGCTAGACCTCACACATATTTAGCCACTCAGCAAAAATTAAGAGAGTTTGTCTGGGAGGTGTTAATGCATCCGCCGTATAGTCCTGACCTTGCACCTTCAGATTTCCACCTGTTTCGGTCTCTTCAGAATTCTTTAGGCAGTGTCAGGTTAACATCACGAGAGGACTGCCAAAACCACTTGTCGCGGTATTTTGATCAGAAGCCCCAAAATTTCTATAGCAATGGGATCATGTCCCTACCTACAAGATGCCAAAAAGTTATCGAACAAATTGGTACCTACATACTTTAGTTAAATGTTAATAAACTATATTAAAAAATGTTTTGAATTTTCTTAAAAAATGCGAAGAAACTTTTTCCCCAACCTAATATGTACGTAAACATAATAAGTTGTCTTTAAACTATGCACCCCGCCCGTTGCCACTTCAGCTTGTTGATCCTTTGGGTTATGTCGGTGACCTTTTTGTTACACACCGGGAGCAAAATGACTTATTGCTCCCTATAAAATAAAGACGATTTCCTCTTTAAAGAAGAAAATGCGCAGTGTTTCTTAGAAAGGAAAATGTGTATTTGGCGCTTTCAAGGAAAGAGCGTATGCCTCAAGTTGATGGACGCAAGGCGGTGTATCGAAAATACTTTGAAAAGTGAATAAAATTAGCTATAAAGCCAAATAAATACGTTAACACTTCAGAATTCAAGTCCAATTCACGTTATGTTGCTGATAATAGTAACAACAATGACTAATGATTAACATAATGATTCATTCACAAACCAATGACATTTGCTAATAAAATAGCAAACTTTATTGACTTCAAAACTAGTATAATGTGTAAAATCTGTGACCACAAATTGATAGGCAGGTTGCAATAAATAACATGATTTCACATCTTTTCCGTTCCGTTCAAATGAACGATGATCCAAATAAAAGTTATGAGCCAGAGTTAAAAAAAAATTAAGAATGCTGGACATTTCACACAGCGCTTATAACTTATAACAGCGCAGTTTAAAGAAATAAATATTATGACATTCCCTTGTCAATACATCTATGAAAATCTGATGTATGTTCACAAAAATATTAATTTGTTTAAGAATAATAGCGATAATCATAATTTTAATACTAGAAATAAAGATAAACTCGCTGTTGCCACTTGTAGACTCTATAAAGTTAGTAAATCGTTTAAAGGGCAAGGTGTACGCGTTTATAACAAACTCTCAAGGGATGTACAAAAATTGACAGTTAACAAATTTAAAAACAAAACATATAACAAAAAGCCTACTATAAAATATCGGATTATTTATATGATAAAGAAGCTTGCGTTCAAAATGTTACTATTTAGACGTAATTTATTTTCTGTCTTGTTATGTATTCTAAAAGGATCATTATAAAACAACCAGCCTTGTTTCTTGTCTTTTCCTGGCTTGGTCGCGAAGAAACAGGCCTAAAATGACGTTTCAAAGTGATCCTTGTTATTTTAATGAATAAAAATATTTGACTTGTCTTTGACTTTGGCTATTTAGCCCCAAACAAAGCAAAGATTTGTAGTATGGGAACCAGATATCTGATAGAATATTTATATTCTTTTTTGTAAATACTTATTTACAATAAATTTAAAGAGAAACATCCAGATCCGGAACAAATATCACCAGATCATGAAAACATTTTTTCTGCGGCTGGAATCGAACCGTCACTTGCGTCTCAGCCGGTTATTCGCGCACTGCGCCGCGGTATTCAATTAGTATTTAAACTGTGCGCTGCTCAGAAGGAGGTTACTGTTTTGTTGTTGATTTTGTTACTATCTTCGATAACAAGTCATCCTATATGAACCATTTCTCATGTCTCCTCTGGCCTAGTGGCCTCTGCGCTATTATATCGGTACATACGGGTGACGTATCTTATCACGCACATGATATAGTGATAAGGCTTACTGATAACAGGTCTTCGGTTCTCAACATTTTATATGCATTAAATACCTACTTTTATTTATAAATTTATTTAATATTAGTGAAAATGAGTGATTGATATTATTTTCCGATACCTACCACTTTCCTTATTTATCGGCAAAGCAATAGGACCTGGATTCTTATACCAGTCAAGACTAAGGCCCGTAAGATTTAAATTAAAATTCTAAGCTTAAACTAAAACTTTTCTTTGTCAGTGATGGTTTAAGGTTAGAATTTTAGTTTAAACTGCTATTGATCTAACGGGCCTAAGGCTAACTAAATATATTTTTTTGGAATAACGGCGACTACTTGTAATTATGTTCTATTCTGAGAATGAACCACAAAATATAAAAGTGGAATTTTGTATTTTGTAAGTAGTTTTGTTTGTTTACCTTGCTGGTTTTTAATTAAATCTTGAATAAAGGTACTGTTACACTAAATATACAGTTTTAGTTAACTTTTTATCCAGTATTTCAGTCAATACTGTCTAAAGAAAAACTGATCGGAAGGTCTTAGCAAAACACCTTGAAATACGATTACCGCGACAACCTGAAGTAATGTGGACATCTCTAGCCGTTATTACAATATACTCGTATATTAATAAAGTAATGAATTAGCATGCAAACATCCTCACGTCTCTAGGTCGGCGTGTGTCATTGATTTGCGTACTCCTTATTAGTCAGCCACTAGTCATGTACCTAGTCGCGTGGCCGCGGCGCGCGGGGGGTGTCCCATAGCCTCCCTCCCCTCCTCCCTCCCCGCCCCCCTATTCATTCAGAATACTACTATTGCAATCGAAAGTTTACTCACTACTAAATGAGACCAAGCCGATTTGTATGAACCTAATTTGTGAATAGTTGTTTTTAACCTTGGACACCCATAATTTTACGAATTATGGGTGTCCGTCTGTCTGTGTTCTTTTGTGGCCTCGAGCTCCTAAACGGATGCACCGTTTTTATTGTGGTTTAATGTATAAAATCTGTTTTTAGGCATGTTGGACCTTTGATTATAAATTAACTATCTAGTTGATCCACTCGTAATTCAGCAGTGCTTTCGAATTTGTTTACGAATATCGTTAATAAAATATAGCCTATAACACTCGAGGATAGTGTAGCTTTATTCAAAATTAAAAAAAAGAGGAATATCTGAGATTACCATTGTTTTTTGTTGATTTTGTAATTTTCAGGACATGGTATGAAAGAAAATTTTGAAAAGTTGTCTGGATAATTTGTAAATTCTGGAAAAACTGAAAATGCTCTTTTTCTATGGGTGTTTTGTCTTAACTCAAGACTATTAGGCTATGTTTTAATTTGAAAGGCGGGACGGGACTACTGTCATCATTAAACAAACCCTAGTTGAACAATACGAAGCAAACCGTGTTTACGTTGCAAGAGGAAACTAATAGCGGACAGTTTGTGATTCAGTGTTCGCTCGCACCTCGCTCGTACGACGCTGACGTCTTATGTGCCATACTTTATTTAATAAAACAGATTAATTAAAAAGAAAACTAGTATAATTCAAGTGAATAGTGATGTTTTTTTGAGGAGTCAGTGGATTTGGTTTGGATCGGAGATGAAGTGATGTGGTTGTATAGTGCGAGTGATAGGACTGTGCAGTGGAGCGACTGCGGATAGATATTAGAATAATGGCAGTGTCGTTGCATTTGCTAGTTTGCGCGCTGATAGGTATGAAATGCATTCTATTGAAATATGTAATGGTTATCATGTGAATTAGACACCTACTTCTTGAGGAAGAAGGCATGATCCACAGATTAGCACTGATTGCGACTCTTTCGGTTTAAAGGATAAGACTAGCCTACTTGGTTTGGTTCGCATAGTACCCGGCTAAAAAGCATTTTTATAATTAATTATGATATCATGTGACTATTTTATTCGGTGTTGACGAAAAAAATCTTAATGTACAGTATTAAATTCTTTTTTGTTATATATAGTTAGGTACTTATTTCAGAAATAGTTTCGCACCTGCATTATCATGTTATTTTATCTAATAATCAATAAATGTTATCAACTTATTCGACTTCTAGCTGTAAATGTTGACGCGATTCCTGCAGATTTTATTGTTTTCCTCAACTATTCAATACTAAGGTCAAACGCACTAATTAATATTACTCGTAACTGGATCCTTCAGTATTTTCCCAATACTATCCTTATAATAATAGTCGTCAAGTCTTGTCTTAGGGTGGCCTAAGATCTCTCACGCCAGAGTTGACCACCAGCTCATAATTGAAATTGCTTTCTTAGTAGTGGAAAATAAAACAATTATTAATAAAAATGGTTCCTATGTACACCGCGACCTCTAGTCAACATACATTTTTAATATAATAATAATATAACGATTATTTTCGGCAAAATGTATAAATACAAAAAATATGAAAACAATAGCCCATAACTATAAATACCTTACAGACTTAGATGCGTGCATACATAATATAAGCTGACCTCGCGCTGTGTGGGCTTTACGTACAATAAAGGTCCACTTATACTGGTATATCGGGGAAGAAGATGTCGTCTGTAATATAGTTTTTTAACGAAGACAAGGACTCTCTCTTGGTTGTGCCCATGTTTTATCTATATATATATAAAACAACGTATAAAACAAGCTACTCGTCTCTGGAATAATATGCCACCAAACTATTTCGAGGCTAGTTCAGTGCAAGCATTCAGATTGAGAATCTATAGGCACCTTCTCGGTCAAACCGACCAAAAATGAGCAACTTAATCTTTCCCTAACACTTCTATTGTTAAGTATGTATTTTTATTTGATATTGGTATAGTTTAGTCTATCATATAAAGTTTTAAGTACGTTTATTTTTGTAGCATGTACCTATATTATGCTATTTTTATTAGTCCTATGCAAATTTTCATTAGTTTTTCCCTTTTCTGTGCACTACCTACACATTTTTATCTACAGTACACAAAGGTTATCTGGAAGAGAATGCTCTTTAGCATTAAGTTCGCCTTTGTACTAGTTTTATGAGTGCAATAAAGTATTTTCAATCAATCAATCAAAGTCGAGTTAGTTACACCATTTATAACTCAAGAACGGCTGGACCGATTTTGATGATCTTTGATTTGTCTTCGCCCCGAATAGCAGAATAACTATTAAAATATCAGAAAAAATCACGCAAATAAATTATGAAGAAAATACATTTTCTCATACATAGATGCAGCTAATGGTGGCCGATTGACGTACATTGGCAGCCCGCCTCATATGCATGTCAAGGCGGTACGAAGTTCGCCGGGCCAACTAGTTTGAAATAAATGATTTGTATTGAATAGATTGATATGTCGTGCGCGGTGGCTAAAAGTTTATGAATATTAACCTGGGCGAAGGACTTTAGGGCCTGGAACAGGATTTTGAGATGGAATAGGTTTGCCCAGCGCCTATAGCATCCTCTCAGCTAAGTCACCAGACGCTGAATCATATTCAACTGATAGATATAAAGAATGCAGAACATTGGGCAAGCCTTCATATCCATTGTATACCTAAAAAGACGCTGCGGTAGGCCCAAAAGAAGATGGCGAGATCTGGATCCATTTGGATGTGTTTCGGCTCGAGCAGTGGAGCGAGTTACTTACAACTCAAAATTAAAAATGTGCTAGACAAAGTGCACATAAAATAATGTTAACTGAGCTTAGTGCGTAAAAAGCATTAAAATAAATACTGGATTTACAACGTTAAATATAATAAATAAATAGTCAGTGGATTAGTTATTAGTTTAGCGATATGTTTTTACTTATATATTTCTGATATCACATCTAACAAAATCTGATATATGTTCACAAACATATTAATTTGCTTAAGAAAAACTCGCTGTTGCCACTTGTAGACTCCATAATGTTAGTAAATCGTTTAAAGCGCAAGGTTTACGCTTTTATAACAAACTCCCAAGTGATGTACAAAAATTGATGATTGAAATGATTGAAAAACGTAATTAAACAAAATCTTTATAAAAAAGCCTACTATAAAATATGGAATTATTTAGATGATAGAGAAGCTTGGGATTAAAATTGCTCATACTCATTGAAAAATGTTACAGCTCTTTCCCACGGCATCATCCCGCATCCGGCAATATCCTGTTTGCAGGATCCTGCAAACTGCAAACTCGTGTGAATACTAGTATTGAAGCATGTACACTACTAAACGGAATCCTGCAAAAAACGGGATGTTGCCGTGGGAAAAGGCTGTTACAATTTAGACGTAATTTATTTTCTGTATTGTTATGTATTCTCAAAGGTACATAAAAAAACAACCAGCCTTGTTTCTTGCCTTTCTTTCCTGGCTTGGTGGCGAAGGAACAGGCAGTAAAATTGACGTTTCAAAGTGATCCTTGTGATGTTAATGAATAAAAGATTTTGACTTTGTTATTAAAGACCTTTGAAAACAAACAGTGAAGCGTGAATGTGGAAGCAAAAGGGGGAGACCTTGACCCAGCGGTGGGACTCAATAGTTTAGAAAAAAGACGTAAAGACTTAAGTTAGTTTTAGCTATCCGCATAGATGTGTTCAGTATTTTATTTTTTTGTGTAACAATGGTATCGTTCATAACAGTGTGTTTCATGCAAGGAGCCGCGTCGCTGGGCGGAGTGGGCGGTAGGTAGGTGGGTGCTAATTGGTCACCGTTTTATCCCTGATCCAGTTTTATTGTCTATACGGTAATAGACGCATTTATTCAATGATATTGTACTCTTCTAAATAATTGGGAGTTTTGTTGATTCAAACAAATTTGTTGTGGTATGCATTATCCATAACATTTGCTTTGTTTTGATATTTTTATGACAAATTTAATCAACATTAATTGTTGGAAAAAATTGAGATTACTTTCGTTTTTTCGTTAGCTAGAATAGTTTTTCAGGCAAGTTTAGGACTAAACTGACGACGCAACGCGAGCCAGCGTATAGATAGATAGATAATTCCTTAATTGCACACCATTTAAATACAATCATTTATAATAAAATACACTCTTAAACAATAGGTACAATGGGCGGCCTTATCGCTAAAGGCGATCTCTTCCAGGCAACCTTTGGATGGACAGGATCTATGTGAACAAAATAAGGACGGCGGCGTAAATCCGATATTAATAGTATACACGTATACATATTTATAAAAAATATAGATAATATAAAATAAAATGCATAATTATAATGTATAATATAATCATAAAATTACATAAATATTAATATTATAATACACAAAATATATATTGTCATACCTACATATATAAATTATAAAAATGTAAAATTTATAAGTGGCCTAGTGAGCGATGGATGACAGATAGTGTTGTCTGACCAAGTTTTTAAAGATAGGGAGAGATTTATATTTGACACTGTATAACATAGTATGTAACGTACGGGAGTCATTTTCTCCCTATAATTTAATCACTGCATCCTACGTGTTTCAAAGATAATGTTCATTTATGCATTGAAATTCCAAGGATTATTTTAATTATTTGGCGCAACTGCCTAAATAAATAAATAAATAAAAGCTCTTTTTACTGCCAGTTTTAGTAATACTGCTGACTGAGGCGTATCATTATAGCGATGTATATCGCTATAAATGAATTAATAATTAATTCGTGCCACGTAAGTTGCCAATTCATTCATTAGACGGTATAGATAGATAGTTCATGAGCCATGATTTTCCATCCTCTCACCTCTATAACCAGTGGCGGAGTTTAGGAATGGCATTTGGGAATAGTTGTATATAAATAAATAACGTAAACAAATATTGCTGGACATTTCACACGGCGCTATCTAGCCCCAAAATAAGCATAGCTTGTACTATAGGAACCAGATAACTGATAGAATACTTATATATACATATATATATATATATATATATAATTTTTTTGTAAAGACATATAATATATAGCGAAGCAACCAGACCCGGAACAAATATCTGTAGATCATGCAAACATTTGTTCCGCGGCGGGAATCGAATCCGCTACTTCCTGCGTCTCAGCCGGCTATACGCCCACTGCGCCATGGAGGCAGTCAAAAGTTTTTTAAAGATTTTTGTAAGGCTGTTTTTTGATGGTTTCAGAAAGAACGAGAGAGACTTTTCCCTCTTTCGTTGTACATTCAAGCAATTGGTACCACAAACTTCTATATTGTATGGTAAAACATGCAGTTTGCGTCCCCCAACCAGTAACCTACATTACCCTGCCTTATCGTGCATTATTGCGCTTTGATTAGCTCAGAAATTTACCCAAATATTTGCGCAGTTATAACTAAATGGTTTTATTGAAGGGCGGCAAAAATTTAACAGCTTTATTGGTTCCAGGATGGACCGGCGCGCGTTGCGAGATCGACGTGGACGAGTGTGCGCTGGGGCTCGTGAGCTGCGGCCCCGGGGACTGCCTCAATCTAGACGGCACCTACACGTGAGTACCTCACATTTACAGTTCTGAGGTAGCGCACATCAAAATATACAACCGAATTGAGAACCTCCACCATTTTTTGAAGTCGGTTAAAAAAATCTTAGGTTTTTATGTTGACTGATGTTTATGAAATGTTTCAGATGCGTCTGCACGGCCGGCTTCTGCGGCAACGAGTGCGCCCTCCGCGACCCGTGCTTCGAGCCGAGCGAGCCGGAGGAGGCGCCGCCGGAGGGGGCGCTCGCGCCAGAAGGGGCCGAGTTCAACATCACGCTCGGCCCCTGTCGGAGGGGAGGGCGCTGCGAGCAGCGCTGCGGCCTCCACACGGACTATATTTGCTTTTGCACGGACGGCTGGGGCGGCAAGAACTGCACGCAACAGGTACGCTTATAAAAACACTTATATTAAAGGAATAACTTAATTTCAAATGCTACAGAATGGGACCGGGAGAGAGCGTGGTGCATCCGCACATTACTTCTCATACTAGATGTTTCCAAATATCCAGGGTGAAAACTTGAATCGTGGCGATATTTATAACAATTTTTGGTTGTATATTTGATTCTCGGCAGTTTGTAGTACACGTACGTGCGTTGTGTTCGTTGCAGGTGGTGTCCTCGGAGTCGGGGCTGGGCGACGCGCGCTCGTCCACCGTGCTGTGGGCGGTGGGCGCGGCGCTGGTGTGTCTGGGCGCGGGCGGCGCGCTGCTGGCGGCGCTGGGGGCACAGGCGCGGCGCAAGCGTGCCACGCGCGGCACCTACTCGCCCTCGGGCCAGGAGTACTGCAACCCGCGCGCCGAGATGATGCACCATGCACTGAAGCCGCCGCCCGAGGAGCGCCTCATCTGATACCACACCTACCCCCTGCCCCTCCGGTCTAACGCATAAGGTACATACAACATTTTTACCAACAAAGCTTTCAGAATTTACGACTAGTCTCGCCAGTGCATAGTGGTTAATATTACAATTTTTGCCTCCTTCTTTTCGCAGGTAATAAACACTGTGCTACTAAACTAGCTAAATGCCGCCCCCCCCCCTCTCCCTCCTCCTCCTCCATATTAAACTACATCTTACCTGCTGTGAACAATACTTTATTTGACATTCATTGGATAAAACTTATCATCTTACATGAAATCAAAATATATTTATTGATCAAATCATATGCTCTAATGTAAGCTCATTTTGTTAATTAAAATGTAATTTCTATTTCAGAGTCGAGAATAACTTGAAGACGAAGAACAAATTAAACTAACGAAATTATAAAACACGAAACTCGTCGCATATCAACCAAATGTTTGTTACTCTGTGAGTTGTGTGAATGCGTGCGTGGCTGTATGTACCTGTTACTGACTGTGCGTGTGTGTGTGTGTGTGTGTGTGCGTGCGTGTGTATATGTGAAGTATTACTTAATATTAGATGTAAGGATATTGCTCTTTTTACAACTGAATCGTGTACTTAATTATAGAGAGCGGTGATACCTCCTAGAGAAATTATTTACTTAAGACTTTTTATAGGAATCGTGGAAACGGGTCTGCGACGTTACAATGAAGTTTTATATCAAATGACAAACTAATCATGTATATTAATGAATTGTTTTTAATCGATGATTCTAAAGTTTTATTATACAAAGTCAAATGCGTCCTCAGAGCGGAACTTTGAGTATTTTAGTTGTAAGGAATTAACTTAACGAGATGACTGTTTGTGCCTCAATTTTTGACTATTTATAAATAACGAGAAGCAATAACTACATAGTGTTAACTCTATCACTTTCTAAAATATCTATAACACTGAGTACTTCGAAATTTTCTTATTAATAAAGTATTTGATAAATCGACAATATTATGACTTTTTCACTTTGTAATTGTTTTGGGAAGTGAATAGAGGAAACATATTTATATCATGGACATAATGTATTAGTATTTTGTATGGAAGAGTGGTATTTATATTGTATTATATTAGTATTTTATATAATAAGTCGCAATAAACTGAACATGACTGTTAAACACTAAACACCCGCGGGACACCATGTCTAAAATAATAACGAAAAATATCTGGTGATAAAATTGTTACTTTTTTGATAAATATGAAATTCGAAGATGTTTTTGAAACGAAATTTAAACTGATGAAATGTGAAATTAGGTATACAATGAAATTTAACCCGAAACGTGGGTTATAAAGCATCATGGTGTCTCGACCAGAACTGGAACATACAGTTCAGAAACATGCTTCAAACATGTTGTAATGATAAGTAGTTGTAAGCGAGCGTAAAGCGTGCACATTCTAAATTACTGATAGTGAAGCCCCCCGCCCCCCCCCCTACTCATATATAACAACGTAAGCATATTTAAAGGGTCGACGAATCCCTTCAGTCGCCGCCTATACGAGGTACAAACATGTACCCGGGCGTTTCTCTCCTATCCCCATCCCGGCAACAGCCCAAGCCGAGGTTCGTACCTAAGTGGTGCCCTTGCGCTAGTTGCCTTTAAAAACTTACTGGGCTGAGCGCCATCTGCGCTCGCCAAAAGTTCGGTTAAGCTGTCACGGCCTCAGAGGCCAACAGCGAGATTAGTCCATTCGAAAAAAAAAAAAAATGTTGTTTTCAAATATTGTTACCCACCACGAGGACAAGCGCTCACCGACAACATTGGAAAACAACATTTTAGACTCACTATATTAATCTCTCATTTGTATTTTACGCACGAATCAGAATATAAGGGGGGTGAGGGGAGGGGGTGTACGTCCGCGCCGCAACACAAGTCTGTATATTTGGTAGCTCTTTACAAGGCGCGGTGACGATGTATCCGCACGCAATAGGACGTGTATTGTACTTAACTGGCTCAGTTTGTTTGTATCTACTATCATCTACTCTTTCTATTGAAAGGTAAGCCGGGAACGAGTCATTGTATTTAGATTTGAGAAGCATTCCGTAGTCGGTAAGTAATTGTGTGATATGTAGCGGATAGAGTCGAGCGAGGTGTTTCCGTCCGTTGCCTTTCCGGTTACTCGGGCCACTTATCCCGATAATAAATTGTTAATCTTAGTGTAAGTAGATAGAATTCTAAATTGTACATAATATTTTTAGTTTACGAAGTGGCATTTGGCGTGATGTTACCGTCCACAGCGGAGGCGCCGGGGATTCGAACCTAACACCTAACTCGTAGCGTTCAAATTGCAAGACAAACCCGCAATCTGTAGCTACAATAATAATAATTAAAATATAAAATGTTTCATAAGGTTCAGGATCCCTAGAAAATATTGTATTTTGTGTGAATTTGTCAAATTAGTGCAATCGTTTTAAGACTAAGCTGGACTAGAGTAAGTTTTATATGGTTTGACAAATGACACAGAGCGCAGTGTGTCGCGTGTCGCGTGTCGTGTGTTCTCTGTACAGCACTAGCCTTTTGGCATCTACTCATTAAACAGAATTTACAGAATTTCTTCGTTTTCTTTCACCATTTCATAATAATTTATTACCAAGTGGATATTGTAGTCTTGACCTCAGACTATAATATACTATGTACGTGTTTTGTTATGTATGACATTAAATGAAAACACGGGTAGGCATTAGTGTTGTAAAATAGGTTTTGTTCAAATTCATTACTATAGAAAAAGTATTGTGCAATTCACACGTGTAGAAGTGAAACCTTCAAAAATGTTGCTTTCAAGATAATGAGACGAATGTAAAATTTCGGGAAGATGATAATTGTAGGTTTTAGTAATGATCATAGTGATGCAAAGTTAGATAATTATTAACACGAGTGGAGGGAGTACGAAGCAAAGTTTGGACTTTGCTTCGTAGGGAACCACGAACATAAGAAACACTGTATAATGCTTCCTATCTCATTTTTTCCCACTTTAAATCTTATGAATTTATGTGTCTGTCTCTTTTTATTATCACTTTTTCGTTTCATCTACTAGTAGGTAATAATTAAGAATTCTGGCACAAGGTCATTCACTTCACTCGTGAATGAACCTTTTGCCAGAATTCTTAATTATTCCATTGAAAATTGGCATATTCAATTATTCCATTGAACATTGCTATATTCAATTATTCCATTAAATATTGGTATATTAAATTATTTTATATGAATGATGGTTTATTCATCTTATTATAAAAACAATTCACTCATCAATTAAAATTTAGGTAGTATTTAAAAAATATAATATTCTTTCTTTGCTTCGGAAAAAACTACAAGCTGAACCGGGTTTAGTACATCAGCAAATACAGACGACTCCAATAAAATACTCTAAAGACAAAAAAATTAACAAAGAAACACAAACGAACACGATTAGAGATAGAAATGTTACTACGCGAGAAAAAAATAATAAAGAAACACAAACATCTTCATTTACGGACGCAGAAACTGAACTGAAACATAAACACAAAGAGAATAAGCAACTTCAAACTGTGTATAAGATACAAAATATAGCAAAATGTGTAAAAAAATGTCAGTTTCCGACTAAAAAGCAAAAAATATGCCTGATAAGTGATAACAAAGAAAATAAAGTACTATCAATTGCACAGGAAACGATGCAAAATAAATTCGATATCTGCCACTACCTTGCTCCTTCTGTGCATACTAGACAACTTTTAAAGGGACTGAACTCAAAGCTTAACGACTATACAATGGAGGATTACTGTATAATACTAATGGGTGATCAAGATTTTCAGGAAACGAATAATAATATTGAATTGATAAAATACTTAAAGGAAACTCTCCAAAACATTACACATACAAATATAATATTGTGCACTCCGACCTACCATTACGGTTATCGCACAGACAAAATCAATCAAAAGATAAAAAACTTTAACGATCTTATTTATCAGGACACACAGACGTACAAGTACGCTTATATACTCGATACAAATAGACACCTAATATACGACTACAGTATGTTCCATAAACCATCTGGAAAAGTCAATAACAATGGGATGCGTACAATTTTTCAGGATATGTCTTACATAGTTGAAAAAATCAAAAAGTACATAACGCGTAGAGACCCCTTCAATACAGAAATGTCAAACATTGCACATGAACAGGACCAGTTTTTTCGTGAATAACCAATTATATGTTTTACATCAAAACATAGCGGGATTAATGAAGAAGTCAGATCAGCTAACTATTTGTTTAGAAGAATTAATGGAAAATTATAAAAAAGTAGATGTACTATGTATTACAGAACACTTCATCATAGAAGGATATGAACAATACCTGGTGATCCCCAACTACACTCTAGCTTCATGTTTTAGTCGTATAGACAAAAAGAGGGGAGGAGCCTGCATTTTGGTAAGAAACGAACTAAAATGGAAGGACTTAAAGAAAATATCGGACTTTGCAGTGACTGGTGCCTTTGAATGCTGCGCAATAGAATTAATAGACTATAATATAGCAATTGTATGTGTGTATAGAGTACCTAGACCTAATAACTTAGTTTTATTTATGAATAGTTTGCAAAACACGCTGTATGAACTGTCAAAAAGAAAGTATGAAAATATTTTAGTAGCTGGTGATTATAATATTGACATCTTAAAAAAAAATAATGTAACTCTAGACTTTGAATGTTTACTTTTAAATTTTAATCTCAAACTGGCTTTAAAACAACCAACAAGACTACAGAGCCAAACATGTATAGATAATTTTGCGCATAACTTCAAAAAAAGATGTACAACAGAAGTTATAGAGTTTGCATTATCGGACCACACAGCACAACTAATCAAATGTCCAATAAAAAATCTAGCTCTTTTAAAATATTGGAAGATTAGAAGACGGGACTACTCAGTTAACAACTTAAAAAAGTTTATCAGTGCTCTTAATAACATATCCTTTTCGGAGGTATACAGTGAAAAGGATACTAACATGGCATATAATTTGTTTATTGAAACTTATAAACTGTTTTACGATCTCTGTTTTCCCTACAAATTAATTACCATCAAGGCATCAAAACCCGTAAGGTGGATGTCACGTGGTATTAAATTATGCTGTAAAAAAAAAAGAAAACTTCTCTGGCAAGTTAGAGAAAACCCTACACAAACTAATAAAAATAAATATCAAACATATACACAAACACTTAAAAAAATAATTAAGCTTACACAAAAAGCACAGAACAATTATAAAATAAAATCCTCCAGTAACAAATCAAAAGCGACCTGGAGTATAATAAATAGCACCAAACGAAATCAACCAAAAGATCCCGTTAGTAAAATTAAAATCAACGACAAAATAATCTCAAATCCGAAAGACATAGCAAATTCATTTAATGATTTTTTTATAGATAAGATAGTGCCGATTGAAAATGCAGGAAAAAATATTACATCATTAATTATGAGCCAAAAAGACTCATTATTTTTGAACCCTTGCACACCTGCTGATGTCTTTAAATTAATAAAATCACTAAAAAATACAAATAGCGTCGGATGTGATGGAATTTCAACAAAAACACTTAAATGTGTGGCTCAAATCATAAGCGCACCATTAAGCCATATTATCAACCTAAGTTTATGTTCGGGTATATTTCCAGAAGCACTGAAGGTGTCTATAATAAGGCCTCTACACAAAAAACAGAGTAAGGAAAATATGGAAAATTATCGGCCTATTTCCTTGATACCTGTAATATCTAAAATATTTGAAAAACATATATATAAAACTTTTAGTAATTATTTCGAAACAAACAATATCCTATGTACTGAGCAAAAAGGGTTCAGAAGAAACAAAACGATAAATTTGGCTCTATATGACTTTCTTCATCGTGTTTCTAGTAATTTAGATATAACAAATCCCGTATGCTCTATTTTTTGCGACATGACTCAAGCGTTTGACTATATAGAGCACAGTATCTTATTAAGAAAACTTGAAACCTACGGGGTTAGAGGTAACCCACTACAACTGATAGAATCATATCTAGAAAATAGAAAACAATTCACTGAAATAACAAATATCAATCTTAAAACAAGACGCGAGGAATCTCATATGTCTAATGAGCGTATTGTAAAATATGGGGTTCCCCAAGGGAGTGTGTTAGGACCACTGCTTTTCCTTATTTATATTAATGACATACCAAGAGCCACCATGCAACCCATGACGTTGTTTGCAGACGACAGCACTGTAACTATATCTTGTAATAATATTGACACGTATAAATATGACATAAATTTGGCTTTGAAATTGATTATAGAATGGCTAGATAATAATAACTTAAAAATTAATATAAACAAAACCAAAATAATTCATTTCAGACAACGCGATAATGCCGCAACAAATTTTGACATACAATACAACAATAACACAATAGAGGAAGTTAACACTACAAAATTTTTAGGACTTAATGTTGATAAAAAACTAAATTGGAAATCACACGTAGAATACATATGCAAAAAATTAAATAGTTTTGTATACATGTTATATAAACTGTCACCAATAGTTAATGTGGAAACTCAACTTATAGCTTACCATGGCTTGATAGCCCCACATGCCAGATATGGAATAATATTTTGGGGAAACTCTACTGACGTTGACAAGGTATTTAAGTGTCAAAAACGATGTATACGCGCCATGTTTAAACTAAATGTTACAGATTCGTGTCAGCCATATTTTACTGAGCACAATATTTTAACAATTCCTTCACTGTATATCTTTGAAACAGCTATGTTTGTTAAAATGAATCCTCAGCTATTTTGTCAGCTGTCTGATGTCGTTGTCCGGAATCGACGAGATAAAAATAAAGTATGTGTCCGTAACTCTAAGACCGCCTTAATGCGCAAAAGCATCTTCTGTATGGCTCCGTTCATTTACAACAAGCTCCCGGAGTCACTGAGAGAGCTACCATGTTCAATGTTTCGGAAAAAGTTAAAAACTGTACTGTTAAATAAATCTTATTATACTATAAATGAATATATAAATGAAAAATAATTGCTAAAATAATGCCAAATTTAATTTTATATTTTTTTAATTCTATTTTATTTTATATAATTATGACAATGAATTTTTATTTAGGTGTTATTATTAATATGACTTTGTAGAATATAATATTGCATGCCTTGAAAGGCAGAAATCTATTGATTCTGTATCTACTACTGACATCTTTGTAAAATGACATATATTTCAAGCAATAAATACATTTGATTTGATTTGATTTGTTTTCTTTGAATCATCAATAATCGATTATTTACCTACTCTTTTTTAAATAGAATCAATTCACTAGTTTTTTACATACCTACAATAAAAACGTAACCCTTCTTTAAACTCGGGTAAAAAGTAGCCCACATCTCAATCCTAGTTATAATCTATATACTAAAATTTCATCAAAAATCAAAACTGGATATTATGATGTAAATAAGGAGATAATAATAACTTTGTTGTAATTTTAACATTTAGCTGATAATGAGTGTAATAAAATTGTTGTTTGAAACGAATCGTTGGATGGAGCACTCGTGCTATTTAGAAGGTAGCATCAGTAAAGACGATGATAATGGTGGAAATTAATGGGCCCTTGTTTCCATGGTATTCCTCAAAAATTGTGCGATTGAAGAGTTTCAGTGATTGGCCTTTGAACATGTGTAAAAAACCAGAGGAGCTAGCAGATGCGGGTTTCTTCTACACCGGTTACGAAGATAAAATTATGTGTTTTTATTGCGGTGGTGGTCTGAAGAATTGGGAAACGGATGATGATCCTTGGCAAGAACATCTTCGATGGTTCAGTCGGTGTCCTTTAGTGTATGCTAAGTTTAATAAAAAGTGTTCATTCTATGCTATTATGGAGAGGAATATATTTTAAGAAATAAATAAAATGTTATAGTAATTCCAATTTTTAAAATGTGTATTATTTATCCTTTAGATTTTTATTATTATCGTTACGTAGATAAATTAAACACAAAGTAAATTAATCAAAATTATCTTTATTACACAACCATTTTCTTATACAGGTTACATTTTTTAAGGCACATATATGAGAATGATAGATACAACTAAATACATCACTAGACATAGAATAATTTTCATGCAAAGTTTTTAGGCTGGGACAATCATCTAAATTTAAAATGTTATCATTATTAATAATATTTTTTAACCACAATGCTTTTTCAAATCCTTTGACAAAAATAAGTTTATCTTGTAAATAAGTATCGAAATATTGTTTAAAGTTTGAATATGGTACAAATCCCTCTCGCCAATATATTTTTCTGTTTCTCTCTATCCACTGGGCTTGTATTTTTTCAGATTTAGTTAAGTTATAAAAAGAGAATGGTGGTTTTACTAATAACACAAGTGTTTGATTTTCACATAATATTGCTATTTCTTTAACGATAAATTCATTTTTGTCCGTCTTAAATCCCTGCAGATCCACTATAGCAATTTTCATATTAACCTTCTCACAATATTACTCAATGGTTTGTATTCTATTAAACGATCGTTAATTATCAGACAATATGCTGTAGTGTTTTCTGGAATATCTTCCGAGCTTTCTATTTCCAATCTCACATCAATGGCTCCAGTTTTTAATGTTTCATTTTGTCGCGAACAATCGATTACAAAAAGAGGTGCTTTTTCTTTAAACTGATTAAAATCAAGCATGGGTTCGCAATCAGTGTTGTAATAAGACTGACGAAATTTCGTGTACATCTCGTATAATATATGATACTTGTTGTCAGAAAATTTTGCATTTACTGATTCATACGGATAATATTGAGAATTCAAAAATAGAGTAACGTTCGATAATTTGCAATGATCAAACACTGAGCAATCTCTCGATGTCGTGTTTTTTCTATTCGTTTGCAAACCAAATATTACGTACCTAGGTTTTTCAAGTTGTGAAGATGTCTTTACGACCCAGGAATGTTTTGTAGTTTTAGGCAATAAAGGATATTCATATAAATCCCAATTTCTAAAAGCCATTTGAATTGGACGATCTTTTTCTAAGTGTTTAAGCAAAATTAATCTTTCACGATCTGAAACTTTTAAATGAGGAACCCGCCACTGTATCCTTTCTAAAACGATTTCAATCTTATCATCTTTGTCAAGAGTGACGCTGTTAAGATTGGTGTTGCTTCTATTAAGTATGAGCTCATGTTTACTGTTTATTATGACTTTATTATAATCTTCTGCAAATCCCAAAATATTTTTTAATGGTATGAGGGCGCTAAAAATACCCTTATCATTTTTTAATCCATTTAAATTCCAACCCCAAATAGCAGCAGCTTTATTCTGACCATCATTGAAAGAAACATATGATTTAAGAGTTGTAGTTATTCCCACATTTTTATTTCGATCAATTTCAACACCATTGATTTCATATCGAATATCTTGAAAAAGATAAGATATTGGATTGTTTGTAAAATTAACACTTTTTTTGGTTAGTTTTGCAGTTAGATCCTTTGAAGTCACATCAGCACGGCCTTCGATGTAAATGTAACTTGCAGATGGAAGCACATAAATGTCTTGCTGATGAATAGGTATTCTTATCTCGTCATTTTCATTAAAACTATTGCTATACGGATTGTAAGCATGAATTTCATAACTTACTATCGAATTATCAGAATGAGGAGAATCAGTAATGTGAAGAAAATTCATAATTTAAATCCCAGACTTTGCATAAACAATTTATTAGCTTTTGTGAGTTTTTTCGTTGCTCTTTTTATATGTCCTCGTCTTTTGATTGTTGGTGAAGGATTGATTTTATTTTGAATAGTATTTGATTTTATATTGTAAACAATCATTGTGTTTTGTAACAAATTATCACTCACATTCAATTACTATGGTAGCCACTAATAGACTGTTCTCTTTGTCCGTAGCACTGGGATTTTATGTTTCCGATCTCTTAGAATGTTTTACATATGTTGTTTCCAAAATTCTTGAAGGAATTTTATACATAAGTGACCACAAATGAATGAATTATTTTTCTGTATATTATTACAATTATATTTAATATTTGAACCTACATAACGAATAAACTCGATGGGTGGTTTTAAATTTCCATAACTATCAAAATACTCAATATATTTATTAAATTTAGCATAGGCTACCCAATGCGTACCAGCGTTCTTAGAATCATCCAAATTAATGATTCCACATTCATTTGAAAATGGAACTTTTGGTAACTTATCTCTCATAAATACGCCACGAAAGTTTGGTATCTTACTTGATTTTTTTATAATATCTATATTAGTAAGAGCGCGATTAGGTAGCCAACAATTTAGTTTTTTTTCGTTTTGTTTAGAAATATTCCTAATCCATCTTTGTATCGATCTAACTGTAGTCCATTCCCAATATTAACAGCTTCTAACTGTTTATTATGCTGTTCCAGTTCTTTCAGGTGTTTTTTTGCAGCTTTGTATTCATTAATAGTTTTAATAATTCCTGAAATTCCACCTGCTAAGCTTCCAGCCGCAGATAAACCAGCAAATATAGGGATCAACGGTAAAACACCACCCGATTTAGGCACGGGTATGATACGAGGGAGCTTCATACTAGAATCAGAAGTCAACTCCTTGGCGGCATGATAAGCTAGTTCTATTAGTTTTTTCTTACACTTTGGTTTATTTTTTTTATGAACTTTTTTGCGTGAGATACTATATGCTTAAATTCTTTTTTAAGGCCAGCTCCGGTACTAATTTTGGCTAACATTACATTATTCACCAAGTTGGCAGCAATTTTTTCTCCACTGCTTGCATTAGAAGCTATAGCACGTTTCTTTGCCATTTTCATTAAAATTAGATCTGCGTTATGGCGATCTTTTAGGTTGTTAGACTTATTGTATGCAATACCGTGATCTTTACAATGCTCGTCTAGTTTATTGATACCCTTATCACCTCGAGCAAGCCTTTCGCATAACCTTGTTCCTGGTCCACAATAGTTATAACCTGGTAGGTGGAGCTCAAATGGTAAGTTATTTATCAAACAATTCACAAGACTGTCTCCTTTCATTTATGCGCGCTGAATGAAAACATTATAAGGAACATGATTTTATATTTACTTTTTACCTTTAGACAACATTCGTTTTATGAATCCAGGAATTTTCATTTGATGGTAACCCCAACCACTTTACCAAAACGTTATTACCTTTTCGTTTAATAACTTTTTCAACCAGGTAAATGTGTGGATGTTTAGTTTTCTGAAGTTCTTGAGAGTAAAATGCTCCCATTATAGGTTGTTGTTTAGCATCTTCTAATAAGTAAGTATCAGGGCATGTATTTCGAACGGTTTTAATTCGAAATAGCTCGGTAGACCAGTTTGAAGTATACCCTTTTTCAAAACAACCCTTATGCTTGCTTATTCGAACACAATCACCAATTTTGAACTTTATACGCTTACATTTTGAATTTATTTCACTTTTTTTTTTGTATTTATTTAATAATATTGTCTTATTTGTATTATTAACACTAACTGGTGACATTCCAATTGTTCTATGTTTTGTATGATTGTATTTGTCAATTATGCTGTCAAGGGTACCATCAACCCATTTATAATTTCCTTTAAAATTAAATTCTTTATAAAGGTTATTTTTAATTGTCCTGATAAACCTTTCTACGATAGAAGCTTTTTTTGTAGAAAATGTAGAATAGTGATTTATTGAATATTTATTTAATATTGTATTAAATTTATCATTGTAAAATTCTGTTCCTAAATCTGTCTGCAAATTTTTGGGGCAGCGGTGTTGCTTGCTTAGTAAATAATCAAAAGCATTAGACACGTTTACTTTATCTTTCTTTCTTAATGGGAAAGCCCAAGCAAACTTTGAAAAGGTATCGATAACAACTAATACATATTTATGTTTATTATTATGTGAAGATATATTTTGCATATCTATTAAATCGGCTTGCCATAAATCATCTATGTCTTTTTGTACAACATGTCTTCTTTGAAAGTTTTTCCTTGCATTTTTATGAATTTCATTTACAATATCTCTTTTCACTTTACTCATGGTAACTTGTTGTTTCGTACAATAACATAAATTGAACTAACATAAGTATTTGATACAAAGCTTTTTATCCTTTTATGATCCCACTCTCCTTTAATTCTTCAATTATTGACAAAATTTCATTATCTAGGTTAGTATTGCCAGCAGTTTTAGATGCTATTAAAAGTTTGAGTCTTTCCACCAGCTCATTAGGGTCATCCCAATAAACTAGTTCAGTGTTTTTATAGTATTTTTTCAGTTTCGGCAATCCTGCACCTTTTTTTTCAGCTGAGTGAGTTTCTTTGAGATCTCGTAAAATATTGCAAGATTCAAATAATGGTTTGATTATTTCCCGATACTTTGGTCCCTTATCGCCCCTAATTTGTGCAGAAGAATCATAATCCCTCTTATGAGCATTTGTAGTTTCAAGGATATTTTTATAGTTAAGATTATCATCTCGATTGATCACTTTTAGGTCTGGTTTCTTACGCAGTAATAATTCTTTCAAACCAGGAGTCAATTCGTATCTGTTATCAGCAACGGTTATGAAATAAGTTTTTTCACCAAAATTTGTAGATGAGGAAAGTTTAACAACTGTATTTCCTATCATCAACTTGTTATTTTCACTACGTATACCAAAAGGGATATTCATATCCTCATATATTTCAACGAGGTCTTCCTTATTTAGAGATACGTCAGTAGTATCTTCAGCGCCAGATTCATGTTCATATTCACAATCCGAGTAAAATTGATCTGGTGAATTAAGTATAGTATCGGAGTTAGACTTTTTAATATCAGAATATTTCTCGCTCATTAAAATATTAGGAACATTTTGCAGATTATTGAATTGATCAACACAAAACTCTTCATTTTTTAAGGCAGGTGCATGTTTATTGGTTGTTAAAATTTCATTTAGGGGACCTGCGATCGGTTTAAAAAAATAATTAAGACGGGTGCTTGCATCAAACTCGTCATCTTTCATTTGCTTTACTTTGCTTTTGATGACGTCCGCAGATTTCACCAACTGATTTGTAATGCTGTGCTCCATAGTACGACTTATGTGGAGACGTATGTAGAAATGATTAACTTACCAATAACATCACATTATATAATTACTCGAGTGTTATATAGTTGTGCAACGACTGTCTATATCTTCCTTTGTTTAGTTCGCAATCCTTGTTAATTGTTACGAAATCATAAGGCTTAATCCAAATATCTGAACATAGTTCTTTAAATTTAGACCATTCCATATCGGAACAGACATGCTCATCATAAATATGTTTAAGATTAGTACTATCTTGCTTGTAAATAATTAAGAAATTCGCATTATCACGTAACAGCTGCTTCGGGACTTTTGAATATGTTTGTGATAAATAAAAACAATCTATTTCTTTATGCCTTCCCATCGTATAGTAGTTACGTATATTTGACTGCTTTTCACCAACAATATCATCAAAAATGATAACAGAATTTGGTAACGCATCATTAGGATGAATAACATCTTCATCAGAATGAAAAATAAAAAAATTTACTTCTGGAACACATTGTAACATTTGTTTTAAATACCAATATTTTGGTTGAAAACTAGTTTTGGAATATAAGTACACGTTTTTAAACTTTAAACCATTTTTATGAACTAACAGACTGATCATAGTATTTGTTTTACCACAATTAGAGGGACCACATATAATACATCGAATATTGTTAGGAAACAGGATACTATGTTTTATATGCGTGGCATTTTCTTTTATTGCAATGTCTTCTACTTCTAAAGATACTGATTGCTTTACCACCTTCATGTTGATAACTGTCACGAAAAGGTAATCGCTCTTGTATTTATATAAGTTTGCATTTCATTAGCTTTCTATGTTTGTGAATGCTTCTACCACTATAGGACCACTAGTTAGTTGGAAGATTGTGATGACAGGATTAGCCAGCAAAACTGCAAAGAAACAGTCTAACTGTCCAGGGTGCGCCGGACGTTTTTATAATCATAGGGATTGATTTGCTTACGCCACTCGGGGAGGCTCCTGTGTATTATGCACCCCATACATTTGTTTTTTCATATCATAAACTAGTATTATATACATTTATACGGTTGTGCTAATTCACATGTCTAATTACATGAGTAATTTTTGAATAATCCCTTACTACATGCAATAGCATTATTATGAAATAGCCAAAATGTTATCCTGTTATAATAACATAACAATGGAAAAAAATAAAACACGTATTCAACATAAATAATTTATTTTACATTTTAAAATAATTTAATTAGGTTATTACAATTTAAGTTCATAAATATAAATGAATACAATATCAAACTTAAATGTTTATGTAACTTATTAAGTATCGTTTAAATTTATTATAGATTTACACATTTTTGATAATCTGTTCCACATAACAATTATAACATTTGGTATACAGAACTGTAGTGACCCCAGGGCAAAGTTTCTATCTGATTTGAAAGTATTTGCCGTTTGTCATCATTTCTGTTTAGCACAAGTTTATTTAACTGTTGTCAAAGAAATTATAATCTCAGGAATCACTGTCCCTAACAAACTCACCGCCGAAAAGCGGCGAGCGATACCTTGCATTTGTGTGAGTGCCGAAAATGCCTAACATTATTAATACCAAAAGTTAAATAGTCTAAACTCGACTTTATTCCGCAGATTAAAAGTTTCATTTCAAGCATTCGCATTTTGGAGATATGACGTTATGAAATGAAGCAGCTGTTAAGTCGTAAAAATGTATTGCCTTCTTTTGTCCTTTAAAAAACTGTTGACTTTAACAGTATGGCAATAAGGTCGGATTCAAAATGTGCTGTTCGAAGATCGTAAAATTACTCCGTTCGGAACAGAAGTGTGGAGGAGTAGAAACGTACACAATATTTTTTTGTTGAGAAATGAAATTTCGAATCTATTACGTAGGGATAAATCATTTGTTAACCAAATTCAAAAGTCGGATTTTTTAATAATCGGATAGTTTGATAAAATCTTTCATTTTTACAGGCTCCTATTCAGTTTAATGTGCCTCGTTGTCTTGTCTATCGTTTATACTTATAGGTAATAAAATATTGCGATATTAGGAAGCTGATCTCATGATGCAGTAAGATGGTGCATCATCAGATGCTTAAACTAAACTACACAACAACATCGACTTTAGGTTCATTTGATCTGTCTTAACTAGTATTCGGATCCTAAATGATATCCAGGTCAGGGTTTAATGACGGAGCCAGGCTATGGGAACTCTGTAATAAAATGACATAGTTACATCGAGTGTGGGCTCGTTCGATTAGTGTTAAAGAGTATTCTTTACCTAGATGATATCCAGGGTCTGATGATGGAGCCAGAAGATGGCTATGGGAACTGTGATTAAACGATGCCACCTCATCGAGTTTTTGGGCTCGATTAATTTGTCTTGCCGACTACTCGGGTCCTAGATGAATTCTCTTCTCTACAATAATAAAATCGTAAATCTCCCTTCAATGTATGAGACCGAGGTCAATGATGCAAAAAGGAGGGTCATAACATTTTCATCCTCGCGTACGAAGTTCCCGGGCAACCTATAGTTTTGGATAAAATCGAATTTTGTATTGTATACAATATTGCAGAACCATGTTTAGTACTAGAACTTTAACAGTATAGGCAGAAATCAGCAAAAAGTAAATATTGCAAGAAGTAGGACAAAGATATAGAGTGCTGTAAGCCTAGCTAAGAGTTTCAATTTCTCTTTTGCTGTTAATTGTGTATTTTGTAACAGATAACGAGCAGTTGACATTAGGCTATTGTACTTCAGATAAAGGGGCTTGGTGGCGCTGGTGGTAAAAATGCCTGTATTTTTAGTACCGAAAAGTTATCTCGTTGCCCACAATTTAACGGTAGGGTAGGCTACCGCGTGTTTTTTTAATGAATTTGATAAAAATAAAACACGAGAGTTGTTTGTTTTATGAAGGTAGTTTTAGAATTGGCCGCATCTGATTAGTATATAATGCTTACTAATAAAATTGTTTTTTAAACTTGTTAAAATGTTTTTAGTATGCGACTCCATTCATTCGAAATTTAATGTAGTCCGGTTCATTGGTCTTCGGTCACGTACAGATAAATGAACGATGCAACGCGAGGGAAAGGGACAGTAGCGTAGCGTAGTCGTGTGTCTGTAGTTACAAATATTTCCGTAAAATATTGTTTTAAAGCATATTATAGACTAATTCAAAATCAAATTCATCAAATTATCAAACTTTAAGGTAATACTCACCGGAAATACGAAATTCCATCTTTTTTTAATGTAGTTAAAGTGTTGTTTTTGCAACTTTTGACGGAGCACTTGGGCATGTTGTCACTTCGACGGCAAGCGCGCGACTAAGAGCCGAGAGTGCTTAAGCGGCGTTTAAGCACTCTCCAGCGTGGACATCCTTGACGGGCCGATCGTATATCTAGTATTTTATTGATCGTTGACTGTTGTGAATACAATTTGTGTTTGATTGATTTGATCATATTCATTTTACATGTCAAGTTTTTGTTATAATATAATGTTTCTGCATACTGTGATAATTTTAATCTTGATGTTACAGATTTGGATACTCCTTTAGCTTTCATTATTTTTGTTTTTACGGAATGTAAACAGTATAATTTAGCTCTTAAACCAATGAACTCTGTAATAACATCACCACCAAGTTCGTCTTTAAATAAGCCTGGTACCTTCGCATTAACATTAGGCATCGCATAAGGATTATCCTCAGAAAAATTACTAGTATCGTACTTAGCAATATCGTCTTTCATATCTGAGTAAAAATCATCAGTCTGTACTAAATAAAGAAGACTATCAGTATCTGTATAGCACAGTTTAATTTGATCACCATACTTCTTTTTCATAAAGTCGTAGTGAAATTGATACAAATGTTGTTTAGCATATTCCAATACAGTGAAACCGATGTATATTGGTCTATCAAGAACAATCTTTTCGCGGTTTAACTGGACAGCAATGAAATTTTCATTAAAAATGGAAATGCTTTTTAAATTCGGTTTCGTAATCAATCTTTCAGCACTCAGATGCTTATTTGTTCTGTTAGCATTATCATTCAAGTAACTTATCAATTTTACATCGACTTGCTTTCGTCTGTTTTCAATAGTTTTTCCAAATATAGCATTGTTTAAAAGCTTGAAAAAATCTTTTTGGAATGCTGATGTTGACTGTTGACGTAACTGAGTATTTAAATCGATATAATTTTGTAAGAAATTATCTTGTCGAAAAATTAATACTCGATGTGTTTTCAACAGCACTAGCCCATTTTTTAAGCATTCTTTTAAATGAACATAATGTATAACATAATTGTTTTTATCATATAAGTTTGCTACGAGTTTTGGTGCTCTTCCTCCAGGAGGAATCAGTTTTTGAGCAGCAAAGGGCAAATCACTATGTGAATCATGCAAGTGATCAGGATAAGCTAAATCAACTTCCAAAATGTATCCGTAATAAGCATCATCTGATATGCTCATCACATTGAAACTGTTCATTTCATCCGCTGACATAAACTTGAAATCAGAAATGGGCATTTTTTTTGTCATTGCGTGACCATAAAGATTATTACAATCAAGATATATCAAATACTGTGACGGTTTTGTGTCATCATAAGCAGGTACATACTTATTATTGGCCTTAGCATGTCGTATTGCACATTGTGCTAAGCCCCCACGTATGCCTTTTTCCAACATTTCATAAATTTCCAAATCGTGAATCAATTCTAGTTCTACGCCAGTGTAAAGCAGCATAGCATCCCAACTCAAACTAGGTGATGTTATGTAATACGCACAGTCGAGATTATAATATTGTAAACACAATTTTCTAAAGTTTTCAAATACATCGCATAACAGCAACACATCACATTTCACGTATAAATCGGTATATTCTCCAAGTGACTGAATATTAAAACATTTCCATACAGTTTTTGCACGAGCATAGTCATCGTTGGAAATGTTGGTCATTTTCAAACTACTATAAAAATTTTCTTTCGATGGAAGCTGTGGTTCATCATACTTTGGCCAAGAATCCATGTATTCGTATGGATAAATGCCCTTTTTTCGCAATAAATCACATTTAAGTTTACTAACAAATTCTGATTTCAAATGTACAAAATCTTTGTCACCTAAATTATTACTCAACGTGTCCAGACTTGTACTTAAGAATTGAAATGAATCAATAAACTTTATCTGAATTGGGCGTGTACCATCACTTGTTTTAATCACTTTTGTGAAAGTTAGGTACGTCTCTTTAGTTTTTGGTATAACTGTAATTGCTCCTGCATTTTTAGCCAACTCAGTGATAAATATATGTGAATCATAACCAGACAGATTGTGAAATACGACAGGTATGAATGGGCACACTCTATGCATCAAATTACAGTGAGAGTGAGCTGACCCTCTATACTCGCCAGTGATATGGTCATGGTCACGAACTTTATCAGCGAATAACATTTGTTTACAAATATGACATGTCTTAGCAAATTGATAACTATTTTCTTGTTCTTCAGTCAATGGGTTCATATCTTTTATAGTGCACAAGATCTTGTTAATGTATTTAACTTCATTCAATAAATATTTAATAAATACTTTAACACAATCTTTCCCTCTATAAGATACAAGTTTGTTCAAAGACTCATCGTGAGAACAACAAATATAATATGCAAAACATGAAGGTTCATGTACTTTATTTGTCTCAGTATTTTTTGTTTTAATTTCATTATAATCCATCAATAAGCACTCAAAATCAGCATAAATCACAAAATTAATTTTTTGTTGTCTTTCATAGTGCATAAATTTGAGAAATTTATTTTTATCTGGTAAAATTGTTAAAACATTAGAGCAATCATGTAAATTACGTTTGGTTTCGTTTGCGAAAAATTGTAAACATGTATCACATAAATACATTTTATTATTGTTCCGTGATACTTGCCTACGAACTAATCGTACCAAGTCTTTGATCAAACAATAGTGGGCCGTACCATTTATTTCAAAATATAGTAAATTAAAATGGTTTGGCTTCTTGCAAAGTGTTTTATATAGAGGACCTGTCACAACATGTCTATCGTCCAAACCATATACATTTACACTTATATGACAATTATTTCTTTCAAATAATGATATATCTTTATATGTAGGTGGAAAAGATAACCCATTTGTTTTTAAAACCATTGAGTAATGCGGATACGATGTAGTTCTGCATACACTTTTTTTGGCAGGAAACATGCCCGCAACAATACTCCATAAAAAACAGTTATCATCAGAGTTTTTCACATTTAAGCAACTTTTAGTATTCTTTATGATTGGAGGTAATTCAATATAACTTCCACCTCTCATAGGAGAATATTTATTGATATTTATCTCTAAGTGGCTTATCGAAAGAAAAGACCACCCAGACCCACATTGTGTAAACTCTGTCAATTTCTGTTTAAATTTCTCTATAATATTTATAAACAGTTCATCAAAGTTTGTACTGTGGTAAATAACTTCGTATTTAGTATTAAATGATTTCAATTGTTGCTCATTTGATTTAAACAGTACAAAATAAGCAAACAATTCACAATTCATTTTAATACAATGGTTTTTCATTAAAGATTCATTGATCAGTTTTGTAATGACTCGTTTATTATCCTGCAGGAACGCCTCAGCTGAGAGGTACTCGACTTCCTGCGAGGCATTCAAACGATATGTCATTATTCGATTCTTGAATGCAGTAGCAACTATATCAATATTTTCATAGCCAGACTTGAGCAAGCAATTTGATTTGTGCATATTAGTTCTGATATGATATCGATAATAATTACTCGGTAATTCAATATTACATTGTTTACAGTGTGCGACTCCATTTGAAATTGGGACTGAAAAAAAAACAAAAATAATAATGATACAATAGAACATTTTATTAGCTAATAAGAACCCTATTTTCTATGATTACTAATTCTATGATTATAAGGATACTACCTACTAACAATATTAATAATTGAATAAGTGATTAAACATTGATTAACATAGGTAAGTATTATGTTATAGGTATACTATAGGTATTGATAATAATCAATAATACTGACTAATGAATGTAGGTGGGCACTTTTTAAAATCTTTGCGTGTAGCAGCTACGAGCTCTCCTAATACTCTCCACGTGTCGCTCCCATCATCTACCTGATTTTTTATAGTTATAATTGAGTGCCGCCACCTATTCACCGGCAAAATGTTCTCGATTTCGTTAGTTTTGTAAATTTTAACCTCCACATAATGTGAACCGCTTTTAGTTTCATTACTCTGGCGTGAATAACCGTTCGCCAGCCTTCTCGTGAAATAAGAATACACAGGAGCCGCCTTTTTACCTTTCTTAACTGATTCAGGCGTCACCTGCTCCTCCTCACTGTCCGAGCCGAACAAGTCGTGAGCACTGGGCTTGTTGATAGTTACCGGGCTGATTTTCAGCTTTTTGGCCTTCTTGGACGGCCCCGGTTCAGGTACCGCAGCTGATGATCGCTTCTTCGGCTTATCCACTTTTTGAATTTCTACGTCTGAGCAGCCACCACTAGCAGATTCATCTTCTGACGGGAACAGGGTATCCGCGGTAGTGTTGCACGGTTGCTTGGACCTGTCAAAAAATAATTGATTAGTATGGTACCTGAGCATACATATTTAAAACTATTGGAATAGTGAAATAAGTATTGAAAGATTTGATTCAAGTTTATTCTATGAGTAAATGAATTGAGTACCTAATGATTGAATTAAGTATCAATTTAATGATTACCATTGAATTATATAAATTCGACGATTGTCTGAATCTAGCGAATGAACGTGTGAATCGAAATTGAATTGAATCGTGATTCGATCGATTACTCTAAATGTTAGGGTAGGTAGGTAGGTAGGTAGGTACTTACATTTTTATTTGATTGTCAGCTCGCTCGGTAATCACTGTTGATGAAGAGGCGTTGCGTATCGTCCAGGAAAGTGGTATGTGGTTTGATCAAGAAATAGGGAGCTTTTATAGTATCCTATTCATGTGACTCTTGCCCATTTTTGGTGAACACAGATACACACTAAGAAAAATGCTTACTGGGATACTGCACACAATCAATTAAACGTTATCAACTTACAAACCTCTACAGTTTAATTCATCTTAGTAAGAATAATACAATCTCATTACCATGACTTTGCTTGCTTGTTTTACTTACATCGAAAGTAATAAATGTATCAACAGACAGACAAATACTGTTTATAGGTTTGATATTTCGATGACCTCGGTGGCTCAGTGAGCGGATCACTCAACCATGGCCCGCAGCGGGAATTGAACCCGTACCTCTTGCATCTCAGCCGGCTATTTACTCACCACACCATAGAGAACATCTCACTATTATAAAATTAAACTTTCTTAGTGGAGCATACCTATTTATTTAGATAGTAACTTATAAACCTCTGCAGTTTAATTCGTCTTAGTAAGAATAATACAATCTTATTACCATGACTTTGCTTGCTGGTTTTACTTACATCGAAAGTAATAAATGTATCAACAGACAGACAAATACTGCTTATAGGTTTGATATTTCGATGACCTCGGTGGCTCAGTGAGCGAATCACTCAACCATGGCCCGCAGCGGGAATTGAACCCGCACCTCTTGCATCTCAGCCGGCTATTTACTCACCACACCATAGAGAACATCTCACTATTATAACATTAAACTTTCTTACTGAGGCCTACCTATTGATTTAGGTAGGTATTTGATTAATTGGGCCACAGCCCATGCTTTCGATGAAATTTGTAATAGATAGTTATAAACGGATGCAGTTAAATAATGCACTATGTCTCTACGTAGGTACTGAGAGTGAGGCACGTGCTTGTATGTCAGGAATGTGGTAAGGCGGTGTAGTATGTCAATGTTACTTTTATGGTAGGGAAGTGTGTACCTACCTACCTAGTTCAGCATTAACATGCATTTTTAAATTGTTATATCATTTCAAATCTTATGCTGAAGAATTAGACAACTTCTAAAAAAGTATAAATTAAGAAATAAAAATATTCTACGTTCACTTTGCGTTTGGAAAGCCTGCATCTCCGTCCTCTCCAAATAAATTAACTGAAAGACATGTCGGTAAGTATGTACCTATTAAATAAATTATTTTAATATGTAGGCTAATCAGTCGAATCGATTGTGTGAATGCCATTTTGTAATTTTGTTATGTGCCTACCTACCTATATTCATAAGTAAAAGATATTATTTTTTGTTTCAGGATTCTGAAGACTTATTCAACTTTGTTGTCGACGACTCTGCTATTAACAGGAATGCAGAAGAACAGCGTAAGAGAGTTATTAATGAGGGCCCCATTACCACAAACTATTCATTTGTGAAGAAACCCGCATATGGATACAAAATCATACGTATTGAAATTCATGATGCAAGAAATTTTGAAAACACAGAAGATACCTTTTGTAAATGCAAAGCTGAGTTATGCGCTCAACACGTCGTCAGAGGTGTACTATTCGATGAAATTTATACCAGCACAAGGGAAATTATTTCAAAAATACAGCATTCAATATCAAATAATGCCTATTCATCTAGTGTGTAAGATATTTTATAAATAATATCTTCCTAAGTATGTACATTTAATCAATAGTTAGACATAATTTAAATGATTGTTTGAATTGATCTTCAATAATGATGTCTCTATACACTTCTACTTAAATTTAATTTCTAGATGTATCTTTAATTTCTGTGTCTAGGCATCTATGTAAATTTCATCAGAAAAATAAATGATTATGATTATGAACTTCGAATAAAGTAAGCTATCTAAAATTTAAACATAACTTGGTGTTTCATTTCAATACTAAATACTCCAAGTAGGTAGTAATGTGTGTAAGGTAGTATGTAAAACACTAGTGAATCGATATATAATTCATTGGTAAAGTGAATTTTTATTCTATTTCAAAAAAGAGTATACTACCAAAATTTTAATTGATGAGTAAATCGTTATTATAATAAGATGTATATTCAATGGAATAATTGAATATATCAATATTCAATGGAATAATTGAATATATATCAATATTCAATGGAATAATTGAATATACCAATATTCAATAGAATAATTGAATATACCAATATTCGATGGAATAATTGAATATACCAATATTCATGGAATAATTAAGAATTCTGGCAAAAGGTCCATTCACGAGTGAAGTGAATGACCTTGTGCCAGAATTCTTAATTATTACCTACTTCTACTTTCAAATCACAACGAAGCTAAAGAAGTTACACTTCAAAAATTTTAATTTTGAAACTACCTTAATATGAATGAAACAGCCTGTATAAAATAGGTAAACCATATTCGTTCATCTGTAAGCAGGTACATGTTAAACTAAGCGGCATAGGCGCAAAGGCGCCGCCGATTTACGTATAAAATTGTGTACCTATTGGAAATGTATCGATTACTGGATAAATATTCAAGGTACCGGTATTAAACCCACCTCTAAAATCAGTTCCAGATTCCAGATGTGTACTTTAAAATAATGTCGTACATAACAAAACAGGATGTATTGTATTAGGGTAATAATATAATATAGGATTTCGTTTATCATTGGTAAGACCGACCGTAAGACCGAGTAAGTACAAATGATGCAATCATCTTGCCCCGTGGCCGTGGAAGGAATTCAACTCGCACCTCTAGTTAAACTATGCCACAAAGATCGTGGTTAAAAACATTGTACTCCTGCGCAGTCGGAAAAGAAGTCTATGTCATAATCTATCAAGTGCATGGAAGGAGGCTCAAATAACGCCTCTTCCCAAAAAACCTAACCCTGCGTCCTTTTCTGAATACCGTCCCATATCCATCCTCCCGTTCCTATCTAAAGTCCTAGAACGTCTTGTACACCAGCAACTTAGCCGTTTCCTTAACACAAACAGCCTCCTTAACCCTTTTCAATCCGGTTTTCGTCCAGGCCATAGCACCGTGTCTGCTCTCATCAAAATCACTGATGACATCAGGCATGGTATGGAAAACGGACTGGTCACTGTCCTTTCCCTCCTGGATTTCAGCAATGCATTCAATAACGTTGATTTTGATATTCTCTTAGCTTTTCTTCGCTCTCTTAACATATCTCCAACAGTAATTGAATGGTTTCGTAGTTACCTGTTTGGACGCCGGCAACGTATTCGTATTGACGATACATATTCTTCTTGGTGTCAATTGAGTTCCGGTGTACCTCAGGGCGGCGTGTTATCTCCTCTTCTTTTTGCTATTTTTATAAATTCTATCTCCGAACAACTCACTTCGTCCTACCACCTCTATGCAGATGATTTGCAAATTTATACCCAAGCTCCTGTTGGGTGGTTAGGTGAAGCCATTAATGGCATAAACAATGATTTGCAGAATATACTACAATGGAGCAACTCATACGGGCTTAAAGTCAATCCATCAAAAACCCAAGTAATAGTAATAGGAAGCTCGCGGATGATTACTCAAATCGATTGGCTTGATCTCCCAAAGGTAAAATTTGACGTTACTTCAATAGAAATCAGCAAGGTAGTCAAAAATCTGGGGGTACTCATGGATAGTCACCTATCTTGGGGACCTCAACTAGCAGCGGTAAGCCGAAAAACCTTTGCTGCAGCTGCCTCTCTTAAACGGCTGCGAAACTTCCTTCCGACTTCCACCAAAATTGCACTTGCACAATCATTGTTGCATCCTATTCTCGACTATGCTGACGCCAGCTATCTTGATTTAACTGAAGATCAACTCAACAAGCTTGAGCGTCTCCAGAATTTCTCTATTAGATTCATATTTGGCTTGCGCAAGTACGATCACATTTCAGAGTATCGCCACAGACTTAAGTGGTTACCTATCCGTCTTCGCCGGAATGCGCACATCCTTTCCCTCCTTTACAGCATCCTTTTCATCCCTTCTACTCCGTCCTACCTCAAAGAACGCTTTGACTTTCTTCACCTTTCCAACTCTCGACCCTTACGTTCCTCTGAAACCCTTCAATTAAAAACTCCTCATCATACCTCAGTATTTTATAGTTCCTCTTTTACTTTGCAGGCTACCAGGCTCTGGAATGCCCTACCTGTCTCAATTCGTCACGCTAAATCTCTCCCTATCTTTAAAAACTTGGTCAGACAACGCTATACGTCATCCATCGCTCACTAGACCACTTATTAATTTTACATTTTTATAATTTATATATGTAGGTATGACAATATATATTTTTATGTATTATAATATTAATATTTATGTAATTTTATGATTATATTATACATTATAATTATGCATTTTATTTTATAATATCTATATTTTTATAAATATACGTGTACTATTAATATCGGATTTACGCCGCCGTCCTTATTTTGTTCACATAGATCCTGTCCATCCAAAGGTTGCCTGGAAGAGATCGCTTTTAGCGATAAGGCCGCCCATTGTACCTATTGTTTAAGAGTGTATTTTCTTATAAATGATTGTATTTAAATGGTGTGCAATAAAGAAATTATCTATCTATCTATCTATATACCAAATTTCATCAATATCGGTCCAGCCGTTTAGTAGTGAAAACGTAACAAAAAGACTTTCGAATTTATAATATTAGTAAGGCGTACCTGGCGAGTCCGCTTCCTCAGGATGACTCTTCTTTCTTCCTTGTTTGCTTTTTCTTTAATCTACACCTAGACCACCTTTGGGATCCCAGAATTCCAAAACTCCTTGTTGCCTTACACGATCTCCATCGCCATGGACAAATAAAATATTGATTTATTTTCGACAAGCTTCTACCCACGGCTTCGCACGTGTGCTGTCACATTACCCTCCTTCTGCAAAGTCGAGCAAAAAGTAGCCTATGTCCCAATCTCGGTCCCCAAAAATATCTATTTACCAAATTCATCAAAATCAGTCCAGCCGTTTAATAGGGAAAACGTAAGAAATAGACAGAGGGAGAGTTACTTTCGAATTTATAATATTAATATATGGATAGCGTTCCAGTGTGTTTATATATATATGTAGTATATACCTCTACATTTATCTTAGATTTATAAAAATCAAACGAGCAAGAAGAGCGTCTGTGCTCTCTTGTGCTGAGGCACAAGACATGCAGAAACGAATTTCTTCAAATAATTTGGGTTAGTTTTCTACGGAAGTTTTCTTACAGCTATAACAATTTTAGTAGCTTTTTGTGTGCCCCTCACAGCCTTGCACCTTGTATTTCGTTCTGAATAAACTTGAGCATATGTATAATGTTCGCATCAGTTTTATTATAGCACATCTTCGTTTAATTTTTTATCCGTAACATCTTTCCGCTCGGTTTGTGGGAGTGATTTTGGCAATAGGGACGGAAATGTTCAAGACTGTAGCATTTAGGGGCAGCTTCCGATACCTTGCAACCAAGTGTTGGAACAATCTGCCACCACCACTACGACTTTTGAAATCCCAATAATTAAAAATCATTTCAACCGAGTGGTGATAGATAGGCAGAAAACTGGGTTGCCTGGTGCGAACGCCCCCTTTACCTGCTAGTTTTAGGGTATTTTTCATTATTGTTAATCTAATTCAATTCTAATTATTTAATTTTCATTTTTAATACTTTTTGTAATTTATTTATGTATTTTTTATAATCAATTAACCTGACATTTTTATATTTTTATTTATGATACACATCACATATTTCATCATTGACATCACACAATTATAATTTTGCTCTCACAGGGTCTAGTGGGTGATTAAGCGGCCTCGGCAGAATAACATAGGAACGGGTAAATAAAACAATTTAGACCATATTTCAAGGCATTTTGTTTCAAAATCAATTAAAAGTTTCGCAGGTCACCTGAGCACTGATCAGAGCTTGCGCATATAACAAGGAAAGCACTGATCAGCGCTGCCGCATACCAAAGGTTAAATCATCTTTTGTAACTGTATTATGTGTGCTATTTAGCAAATAAATGATTGTCTATGCTAAATGAGTAACAGGAAACCGGGGAAGCGCTTTGACCAATGAGCGCGCGCGGCGGTCAGAGGTTTTTCACTAAGAGACTATATTATGAGACTATTTCATTCAATAAGGATTTGTCATGGAGGTTGTATTTAATCATAGCATATTATGAATACAATGAGCCTCATTCTGCTTTTAAATTGACTTACGGTTAATCGCATTTACGGAGTTATCGAGTTTTCAATTACCAACTTTCAGAGTGATGAATTCGGTAGATAAGATTAAGATTTGCTTTGTTTATTTTCTATTTTGTTTGTAGTTTATTGTTTATAAGGAGTACAATAAAAATTATGTTACACATCATATGCGACTACTGTAAGGCTCGTATTTTTTTTTGTAATGATTTACGTAGCTTGTAAGGAAAATTCTACATTACAGAATCATTCACATTAACATCATTTGACTATTTCAAATCAAACATAGGTACCTACATACTAGGTACTATTTTAAAAATCAAACAAAGTAATAGTTATAAACACGTCCTTTATTTAAATACTGTACAGGCTGTTTTAGATATAATATACAATAACAAGGCGAGGCTCCGCGGCCGCAGCCGCACTCGCTGCCACAGTCGCAGCCGCACTCGCTGCCGCCGCCCTCCGCTACGTCAACATTCCTTCATTCACATTATACAATCCGGTTATATTTAAACGAACTTAAAGCAGTGGTTTCTCTACGGCATGTATCCCATTCTAAAACTCAAAACGTCATTCTACAAAATATTAAGGCCTACAATTTCGACAATTTATTAATTTAAAAATGTCAAAAAATCTCTGCCCGAGTCTCAATTTCCGCTTGAGAGTTTTTTCCTACATGCTACTGTACTAGGTTACGCGAACATTCTAAATATATTTTATTTTAAGCTACGGTACTGATGTACCGATATAATGGAAGACCGACATTTCTTACAAAAATCGCACTCAGTCGTTTCTGTTATAAATAATTTCTAAAAAGAACATCTAGTTGCCTGAAAGCGCGCGTCGACGCAGCGGGGCGGGGCGGGTCTTGCGCAGCTGCAGGCATCGCACGTGCGTGTGTATGCGCAATTATTGATAGTTAAATACAATCAGAACACTGTTCATCTCGATTAGAGCGCGTGCAGGTCTCCGAGCGCGACTGAGGACTCACCGAGGGACGCCGCCACCTAACTGCAATACAGATGAATATAATAGCTAATGTCTGAATGTAGATATCGCTGGGCTGTTTCACAGAAGGCTCTATTTGAGTCCCGCGCTGTTCCTCGGACGCGCCCGACGCATGCGACTCCAAGCCTCGCTCAAGCTACTAACGCAAGGAATGACTTAGATTAATCTCTTCGCTATCGAACCTACATCGTTCCGTTCCCATCGGCACCGGCGCACGCGCACCTTTGGCACCACGAACTACATTCACTATTATATCTGGAGGGACTCCGGAAGTTTATCGTTTCATTTCAAAATGCCGCGTCGCGTGACACTTCATTGCAATAAACATTTATTATATACCTAATTAATATAACGCAGAGAAGACAAGGTTACCAAACTGGGAAGCTACACTGCGGTCATCAACACTTATAACCTCGCGGAAGAGTTGAATAAAATCATTATAAAAATAAACAGGTAAAGTGGATCGCGGCGGTCGGAAGCGGAGGAAGCGCAGTCGTTACGCTAAATATAGGAACATTCAGTCGTCATACAATTATAAAATATACATACCTACTTACATTACAAAAGTAAATAAAAACTTGTAAACGATAGAAAAGTGGTCGGCCGCCGAGCGACCGCCGAGCGACCGCCCGTCATCTACGGAACCGATGCCTCACAATAATAATAATCAACATTACAGTTACAAATCGTAAAACAATAATCGTATGGCATCATTTACATCAGATACACGATAAAACAATAATAAATATGCATCGTTCGTCCGCTCGAGAGCTGCGCGGGCGCAGGCTGGGACATGCTGTCATGGCTCACGAAGGCGCAGGCTGCGGCTGCTGCGGGGCGAGGGCCGGCGCTGACGTCTTGTAATACTGATGGCAGCTGCCGGCGAGGGCGCAGGGCGGGGCTCACGCGTCCGGCGGCCGGGCGCCGGCGCCGGCCTCCTCTCACGCCGTTGGCTACCTGCAACATACACAATAATTGACATAAATATCGAGACTCATAGGACTGACGAGTTTTGATGTTTTCTACTATTTCAGTGGTTTTTTTATTTACCTCGTATGTTATTCTCTAAAGAGTGTTAGTAAAAGTGCACTATTCAAGAATAAGGTTTAAAAGTAACGCAATAATTGTTAAGGATCGCAAGTAAATGTGTTGTACCTATTATCGTGCGGATGCAGCACCACGCGCTGGTAGTCGGGCCTCGCGAGCGGCGTGCGCTGTCGCGAGCCGAGCGCCGCGGTGCCGTCGCGCGCTATGAACAGCTGCAGCCCCGAGGTCTCCGCGCCCGCCGCCGCCGCCGCCGCCGCCGCCGACGCCAGGTCCGTACCTGGAACGTACATCATATATTACTCTCTGCCGCGTCCAACTCCATTTCCTTTACCCAGATATTAGTAGTGCTAACTGCTGTTCTGTGACATACGTCAGCCAATCGATACTGCGCTGGACTAAATCCTATCTTATTCATAGAGCTCAACGCGTTGTCATGGAAGGACACTCTTTAATTTCCTAAGACTACTTTTGGCGTACCCCAAGGATCTCACCTTGGTCCCATTTTATTTCTCATATTTGTTAACGACCTTCCACCAGTTCAAAACATAGCATAACTTCGCTATTTGCAGATGACACATAACTTTATACGCGTTACACTACTAAATGCTTAGAAGAAATGCTTATTAAATGCTAGAGCTTAGGCTGAACAATGTAGTTCGAAGGCTCGAACATTGGTTTAAATCAAACGATTTAGCCCTCAATAGTGAAAAGACCTGCTTCATGGCCTTTCGCCTCAATGGCAGAACATCGCCACCCTGTACCGTGATTGCCGGGAACACCACACTGCGGATGGTCGACACACTTTTTTACAAAACTTTTTTTTTCATTGACAGCGGACTCACTTGGGAGGCACATATAGAGGACCTCTGTTCCAAGTTAGGTCGTACCTGTTTTGCACTGAGACGGCTCGCTAACACCGCGTCTCGTAGCCTAGTACTGTCGTGTTACTTTGCAACCGTCCACAGCATTCTCACCTACGGCGTGGAGCTGTGGGCGCGAGCCGCGGATGTCGAGCGGGTTTTCGTCATGCAAAAGCGGGCCGTGCGCGCGAGCGTCGGCGTGGATGATGATGTGTCGTGTAGAGACTTGTTTAAAAGCTGAATATCATGCCTCTTCCCTGTGAACTTATATATCAAGTAGCCCTTTTCACTCATATCAACATCGACAAGTTCCAGAGGAGAGGTGTGAACACCGGCCGCGCTCTGCGCAGTAACAGGCTCGCTCACGTCCTCGTCACGCCCGCGCACAAGCTGTGCAAGTCGGAGAGGTCCGTATATATAATGGGTCCATCGGTCTACAACAGGCTGCCGGACACGATTAAAAAGGATGCAACTTCAACCATAATATTTAAAAAATGGCTCATAGAGAGTTCTTTTTACCCCGTAGACGAGTTCTACACATTGCATATTATTTAATTTTGTTATCAATGAATTTATTATAAGTACAATTAATTAATTATGTTTCCATTAGATATATTTATTAATGCTCAATATTGAATTTATTACTTTTGTATTTGACTTGTAACTTGGCGTTATAAATAAAGTATTGTATTGTAAGTAACCTAGAAATAAAGCTAAATTCGCTGTTGCAACTTGACTTGATACCCCATTGTTATCCCATGAGACCTGATGTATGGGATAAAAAGTAGCCTATGTGTTAATCCAGGTTATAATCTACGTACATACTAAATTTCATCAAAATCGGTTCAGCCGTTACGACGGGATTGAGTTTATATTATTAGTGTGATATGATCTACGAATCACGTTGTTGTTGTTGCTGAGACGTTGTTGCTGAGACGTTGTTACGCCTCGAGCTCATAAAGGGAATCTTTCTTTGCTTCTAACCGCTTGAGGTTCAATAATAATGATCAATTCCATTCGGAAGTACAACGCCACCCGCTCCGAAATACTGACACCCAAGAGGCCGACTGTCTCCATCACACATCTTACCGGCGAGTAGCTCGTCTATAAGCGAGTCGGGGTTGACCCTGGTGTTCTCGACCCGGCAGGAGGCGCCGTCGTCGTCCCGCGCGGGCGGCGGCGGCGCGATGACGCCGCCCGGCGGCAACGCGGCGCGCCGACGCCGCTCCAGGGCGCCGCGCGCGCGTTCTAAGGACCCGCCCTCGGACGCTGAAGCCGTCAGAGAACCAGACGACGGATTCCTGCATTCATTAACCTAACATTACATATACATCACACCTAAATCAGATCAAAAATATTACAAAAATTACTAGAGGGGTTGCCCTCTTGTCTTTCTGATGATGATGTATGAAAGTTTTTAACGTGTGATCGGCGAAAACATGGTCTGCTGAGTATTGATACCACTCGGTATCCCACAAAATAGATGTATGCATGATTCACATTGATCGTTTCAAATTGGTCCGTACTTTGGAATGATATGAATTTACAGAACGATCACTTTGAGCTGACCACACCACGTTCCCGATCCTTAAAATGAGCTGAACACTATGCAAAAGAAATACTTTGAAACGTTTACCGGTGAATAATGAAGCCATATTATATAAATACAAATATTAAGCTTTATAGCATACCAATTATAATTTTAAATAGACTATTACCAACATACCAATTACATTACATACATTATTCGATACTTCTTATGCCTATTAAATAGTAAGCGCAGGCGCACATTTATAAGTTATAAATTAACATTCCATTTCATGCTTTTCAAAAATGCCACTACCTAATGTATTACCACCGCATGCATTCCAGCGACCATTATTATTGAAAAGGCAACAGAAAATTAAACATACATGCATAAGTTTTGAAACAACATTATTAATTTCAATTACAACCAACAATAAATTACAACTTACAGAAGCGAAAACACGAATTTGATCACATTTGAATAAATTCTATACAATACAAACAGATTGAATGAAGTCCTAGTACAATAGCTATGACTAACAACTAAAGCTGAACTCAATGATATAGAAACAACACAAGACAACATCTATAATAGTAAAACAGGTGGTCTGTACGCGTCGCTCGTCATCGCCACATTTGTATAGGGTCTAATGAAGCTGAAAATGGATTGTATTTATTCAACGTTTCTGAGAATATTGTGCGCAATTTTGTATAATAGTGGGTTGCAACTGATTTTACCACTGTTTAATCAACTTTTGGGATGTGTATTTAATATCTTTGCCATTTTACTGATGCTCTTCTTGATAAGAATTATCGTAATTTGTTGCAAATACTAAAATGTTGTGTCCGTGGTTTAGGCACTATCCACTTGAGGGTTTTTGGAAATGGGAGATTATGAGAATACAGTCAGTCTGTCAGTGTCGACCGACACATACACCTCTCATAGTTACTACAGTAGTGAGAGAACTAACAGCGCGGAGCTGGGCCGGCGCGGCAGCGAACCCGCGGGCGGCGCCCCGCCGCAGGGCTCCCGCGGCGCCCCGCACCAGCTGCACTCCGACTCCGGCGCCGTCCTTCTGTTCAACCCAACACTTGAAGACACTCTCAACTTGCAGTATGCGTTTCGCAAAGACCGTCAGTTCTTTGGGAAAATTAAGTAATCACTTAATTATAGTGCATGATATAAGCCTGCTCTTGTACATGTTCATTCATTTCGTTACGTTATATATATACGAACAAACCTCTTACATAAATAATAAAATACACATTAAATTAGACATATTAAACGAAATACTTAAAAATAAAATAACATAAATCCAAATAACAAAAACAAAACAGAAAAAACGACACAGGATAGACAAAGAGAAGAGAAGTGAGCGGCAACCCCTCGCACCGCAACCACATTAGTACGCGGAGAGATATTAGGAGAGGAGAGGAGCGGGGCGGCGGGGAGAGGGTGCAAGCAAGCGTCACGCGGCGGGGGGCGGCGGGCGGCGGGCGGCAGGCGGCACTCACCTGACGCGCTCGGTGTAGCTGTGGCGCAGCGTCGTGACGGGCGCGTCGATCCGGAACCCATTCTCGTAATGCCTCTGTATCACATCGTCATTCTTCGGAGTCGATGTGATTATCTTATCTTCGTTCAGCGCTTGGTTTGAGAGGCTCTTGAACCTGTGTCTTACGTCGACGCAGTCCGTGGAGCCCGTGTCGGCCTCGGGGTCGGACGGAATGCAGTAGAACTCGTCCTCTATGCAGCCGGACAGTCTGTTCGCTGTGGACACGAGTGAGCTCTTTCTGTTCGCGAGCGGCGTCAAGAACGGGAAGTTGTTGAAAAGCTCCTCATTCTTTTTATTGCGGTCGAGTAGCGCTGGAATCGTGTTCAGAGACTTCTGTTTGAATATCTGGAAGTTAGTGAGCGGTTCGACCGCAGCGCTGACGACGCTGGCCGCTTGCTTCTTCTTGTCGAAATAGGTCGGCATCGCGAAAGTATCGTGTCCGTTCTCTATGATCGTGGTGTCCGGAGTCTTGTACTCCTCGCTGCAGGGCGACATGAGGGCGTGCCTGGGGATAACGTCAGGGGGTCCGGTGAGGGTGCAGTTGGGGGTGAGGTAGACGTCACTCGTCTCGCTGACGATGGTTTTCTCCAAGAGGAGCTTCGCCAGAGGGCGGCCTGCGAGCTTGCCTTCCGGTACGTATAGCGTGGTTGTGGTGGTAGTGGTCCGCTCTAAGCGGACACTGGGAGGGGGCCAAACAAAATAAATTAATGAAGCGTAGTTAGTGACGTGCGGAACACGGAAAGCAACTGATGAATACAGGATGCAGCCCGGTGACGCCATGCGTACTGTCAGACAGATATATCGATGCTATAATATTATATTGTAAATAAATAATTTCAAACAAAAATCAAATCAAAAGTAAAATTACCAATAAATAAAATTTTAATGAAATATACAAGTAAACTAAAACAGTTACATGTAGCCATTTCTCGATTATTCCGTGATTCCCTTACCATTTGTTATAACAACTTTCAATGTATAATTGGGCTCCAGCCAATGCTTACACATAACTACCTCCTTCTATTTTGGAGTCGGTTCAATAAAATCAACCCATCACGCTTGCTTGGTTAAATCAAGTTGAAAGAAAAGTGTTACATGTTTAAAAAGTCTATGAAAGGAACCTCCATTCGGCATACTGGTACTTTTACCATCTGCCACAGCCACCGTACCTCACGCTCAAGCAGGGTGACCTTAAAATAAACAGTGGCACGACAACAAAAGCGGTCGAAGCCAGAAGTGTTTGCACGGAGAAGTGTGTATGATCTGTAAAGCGGCGTTACCTGTTGTGATGTGGTCTCGAGTCGCCAGCGGAGTCCCCCTCGGAGCTCTGCCGCGAGTGCGCAGACGCCGCGGAGGAGCTGCCGTACCCGGACGCCTGCGGGGGAGCGACCTGATGTTACAGACTTATCAACTTCTACGAGGAGGTTACACTTTAATCAATGTTTATTTACCAACTGGAGAGTTGGCCATTTATATTTGCTTCTCAATGTTCAAAATGTCTTATAATTTTGTGGTAATGTTGTCTGTCTAGTACTGAGACGAAGGAGGTCCAAGATAATGCGACTACATGCCGGCGACCAAAATAAAGTCGCGGCGTGCATTTAAAATCCTGCAGGGGTGAAGTGGCAATGGGCGGGGCATAACTCAGTTCTCCGTCTGACGGCCACACAAAACCTGTCTAACGAAAGATTCTCGAGTGTCGAAACCTCAAAAAAGTGTGACCACGCACTAAAAATCACAGTCTAAGTCGCAGTTAAAAGTGCTGGAAGCCGTTATGTACCGCACAAGATTGCTTTGAAAATCTAGGAGGCTAGGAGACGTATGTTTAGCAGTGGACATCCAATGGTAGGTACGATGAGACATACCTTGCTGCTCATGTCCCCGGAGGTGTTGGAGGAGTTGCGCGAGTGCGTGTGCTGCTGCATGCAGGATACGCAGCCGCCCCCACCGGGGGGCTGCTCGGGGGGCGCCTCCTCGTCATCCGGTGTGGGGAGCGAGCAGGACGCCACGAGGGATAGGGGAGCCACCTGACTGATGCTCTCTGGAATATCAGGATGCTGGTTGAGTGTCAAAAATTAGGTTGTCTTTAGAATATTTTCTTTGAGATAGGTAACTGTCCTTTGTGACTTATATCAACTTTCTTTACAATTTACGAAACTATAAGTTTAAAATATTTCCTTGAAATGTTCGCAACTGTTCGTTTCGAAAAAAAAAAAGGATTACTCAAAATGGTAAAATGGCCTTTTACCACAACCCATCGATCCTCGACTTCACTCCCCACACAGGTAGGTCCACCACAATATTATCCTATTACGATTTATACAATTGATCGAGCGAGGAGAGATCTCCAAATCAACTTGGACAAATCGGCGTTGTATGTATGTATGTATGTTTGTTTGTCCGAGGATAACTTTCAAAGTGTTGATCCGATCATCGTGAAATTTGATACATAGGTAATGGCACAATTTTGGTGTGACTAAATGAGCTAAACATAATGGAGGGTTTTTGAGATAATGGGGTTCAAGAGGGGTAAAAAAAAATGAAAATGAGACTATTAGATCAAATAGGACGACAAATGAAAGGTCTTCATTAGGACATTTGAACCCCGTTTTTATTTTTAGTTTAGTCTTTGTAGTTTTTGTGTTATACCCATAATAAAAACAAAACTTCAACAAAATTCACATGGTACACCAGTGACCCCACAATGTTGAAATTTGGTATTCGTGTAGCTTTAGTGACACAAATATAGCCAAAAGTCTGAAATCCAAAATAACTGCAATTTGCACGCCAAAAAACATTAACCAAAAAAAGAACCCCCGTTACTTCTAATTTGAATGAAACTTTAGGTCAAGGTGGGTTGGTTATGCATTTTGTGGCACTAACTTATAGGGTTAAAAGGTAGTTAAAGATTAAGGCCGCCATGCACATACATCACTAAACGTACTCAGCGACTAAACATGTTTAAATTTGAATTAGTATTAATATGGTTTGACAACTCCTTAAATCATATTTAGCAACTAAATAAGTTTAGGCATCGTTGTGCAAATCGCCCTACTACTAAATACTTATTTTGTGAGATTCGCGAGATCTCAGTTCGGGGCGAACCACTAGTCTAGTATTTCTCATTAGATCACTGAAGCTTACATAATACTCTTGTTAATTGTAAGTTATCATAGAATACTCACCATAGTTGTTTTTCTTGGTGAGCGAGCCGAAGCCCGAGCTGGCAGTGGAAGAGACGCCGTCGTCGTCCTGTTGGTTGCCAGCCGCGCTCTCCGAGCCGCTGTCACCACCCGCTGCTCTTTCTGCCACCTCCTGTTTTCGTTCCGGCCTGAACAAATGAACAAATTAATTGATAAAACAAATCTGGATATGATTAGGTATAATAAGTAAGCTCCTCCAAGAGCCTCCTATACACCATATCTTCGAAAATAGTGCATTAATATTGTTCCTAATCTAGGTATCCGAACATGAAAAATACTACTGTATGTAGTAGTAACTTACACTTTAAAGAGCGGGTCTCCAGAGATCATGTTCATCTTGATGCGTATCCTCAGCACGGAGTTGTCCTGTCGCCGGCGGGGGTCGTACCCCTCGAGCAGACAGCGGCGCGAGGTCTCGCCTGCGCCCGCCAGCTCCGCCAGGTTCACGTCGCAGAAGCCCAGCTTCTGGTATGAACGACCACCTGGAAACCACAATAACATAAATTAATAATGGACTAGCCATATGATGGAGGTATATAGGCAGGCATATACCCCCATATATATAATATAGCCAGGAATATGCGCATCGAGATGCGCATATTTGATTCGTGAAAGTATAAAGGTGTTTTTCCATCCATCAAAACACAGCCTAACCTGGATCGCATTCACAAATAATACTTGTCTCAGTAAACTAGCAATACTATGCGTAGTAAGGCATTTCTCAGTTCGTTTCATAAGGCAAGCCTTTGAATTCATAAACAATACTCAAACTACTCTACTAAAACTAAAAGACTAAATACAAGTTTGATTGAAATTTAAATGATGCAGTTATGAAGTTAAAACTTGCATTACATTCAGCACGAACTCTATCTGTGCCACGAAAAGCCCACTTAATCTTGAAACGACTACATTATTCATTCGGATGTTCCAGCAACTGACTTGCCTCTTCATTTTATAGACAACTATCTAGCGGGACACTCGAGGTCAACCGGCAAAAGTTTCCAACTCGATTAAGCAGCAAGCATCGCAGTAAAAGTTTTCGAAGCGACAAGAAAAGACGTGAGGGACACAGTTGTTTATAAAACTTAAGACATTGCAAACGGATTTGCTTTGTATTCAGTACACAAACATTCCACGCTCCCGAGTCCCGATGCAGTGGGCCTCAGCTCCCAACCATACAGGTTTCTAACGGCGACATCAGGATTACATTTGAAATGGAAATCAGAATGGATGCAGGATTTTAGAGATAACTAAAATTAGAATTTCATATCGTAAATATGGAATACAATAACATTTTAATGGAGACTTCGGTTGGCAGTGCGCTTGAGACACTGCAGCGGGATACAGGGATTGTGGGAAACAATTTGGCATCGAAACCGAATAAATAAATAGGGTATGGCTGAATTATTCAGGGTCGCTGCGACTAACCTGTAATCTTTGTATCTAGGAGCCGAGCTACAGAGAATGAGCAATGCTTAACATAATACGCCACACCAGTAAATTTGGTAGGCATTAAAGTTACTACCTGAATTGAGCCGCCTTGTTAATAAGATTACTCTCTGTGCGAAAGATAAAAAGACAAAAGTTTTCTATAAAGTTTTACATAAAATATTGCTCAAATTTGCACTATTTTACATATAAAATACCTATATAATCACTATATAATATTATTTTTATTTTCAATGCTATTGTCAAATTTTTGTTTATGCTAAGCCTGTATCTGGTAAGCCTAAGTGACGTAGTTCTAGATTGTATCCCATTTACTTTTGCCCTGAACAGACCTAGATCCCAGATTGAGTATGGTATGCTTACTTACCCTTCAGCTCCTTCCGTACGGAGACCCGCATGAGCGCCGGCTCGAGCACGCCGGTGCTCGCGTTCGCGCACATCTTGCACATGAAGGAGAATTGCGCGTTCCACCGCACCGCGTGGTTTTTCACTTCCTCTCTGGAATTAACAAACAAAATGTTAAAGAAGTAACGTCATTGAAGTCATCATCATATTTTAGTCCATCTGATAGAATACAATTTTTTTTTTTTTTTATATAAATTATAGGCTAGCGTTTGACCACTATCTCGCCTGATGGTAAGCGATGATGCAGTCTACGATGGTACACGCTTGCCTAGAAGAAACCTATTCACTCGTGACTTGAAGATCCCTAGGTTGTAGTTATCAGGAAACACAGACTCAGGCAAGGCGTTCCACTCCTTGGCGGTGCGCATAATAAAGGTGGAAGAGTACCGCTTTGTGCGTATGGGAGGTATGTCTACCATGTAGCGGTGGCGCAACGCGGAGCGTCTGGTTGTCCGATCATAGAATGGGGATGGTGGAATCAGGTTGAAAAGCTCCGCAGCACACTCTCCGAAATGTATCCGATAAAAAACCGAGAGGCTTGCAACCTTTCGACGATGCTCGAGGCTGTGGAGCCTTGCTTTTGCTAACTCGTCATTGCAAATGAGCTTCTTGGCTCTTCTCTCAATTGAATCTAGAGCCTCTAGCTGGTACTTCGCTGATCCGTCCCAGAGGTGAGAACAACTCCAGACATGATCGGACTTGTGCTTGGTATAAGTTGAGCAACTGTCCCGGTGTGAAGTATTGCCTCACCTTTGCAAGTATTCCAAGCTTCTTAGCGGCCAGCTGGGCTTTCGACTCAATGTATGAGCCAAAATTGAGAGTGGGTGTTAATGAGATACCAAGAAGCTCGAGGTGGTCAGAAATCGGCACGGGTACATTACGGAAAGTAGGAGCCAGATGAAATGGGCTCCGTTTCGCAGAGCCAAACACAAAGACCAGTGGGTAGACCGAAAGATGGAAGCTTACTTATAAGGCTATCATGCCATACCCTGTCAAAGGCCTTTGAGATATCGAGAGAAACAGCAAGCGCTTCTCCGTATTTCTCAATGGCCTCACTCCATAAATGCGTGGCATACGCCAGAAGATCCCCAGTTGACCGGTTTCGGCGGAAGCCGTATTGGCGACCACTGAGGAGGTTATTAGCTTCTAGGTGTGCCAGGAGCCTGTTGTTCAGAACACGTTCCATAGTCTTACAAATTATGGACGTGACCGAGATGGGCCTATAATTTGATGGGTCAGCACGACTACCTTTTTTGGGCACAGGCTGCACATTAGCCAGCTTCCATGATTTCGGCACATGTCCAGCCTCAACAGAGCGGCGAAAGAGGCGTGTCAGTACAGGAGCGAGCTCAGACGCACAGGATTTAAGTACAATTGCTGGAATCCCATCAGGGCCACTAGCTTTATTCACGTCCAAACTCCGCAGCGTTTTACGAACCTCGGTCTGACGAATGCGTATTTCCGGCATAAGTACCCCGCAATCAGGTAGACTCGGAGGTGTCCCGCCTGCAGCGTCTAAACGTGAAGATTCCGCGAAAAGAGTGGCGAACAAGTTCGCTTTCTCTTCAGCGGTGTGGGCTAGCGTGCCGTCAGGTCTCAGCAGTGGTGGTAGTGTGGGGCGACAAAAGTTCAATTCGACCGACTTAGCCAGGGACCAAAAAGCTTTACTACCCGATGGGTACGAAGCTAACTTGTTCCCTATTCGGCCTATGTGGTCAAATCGTGCCTTTCTTAAAGCCTTTTTGCAGGACTTGGCAGCTTTGTTATATAGTGTCTTCATTTGAGATAAGTCCTTGGCTTTGCTGTTTCGAGCTTCAGCCCAGGCCAGGAATGCCTCATGCTTCTGCGCGCAGGCACGTCTACATTCGGCCCCGAACCATGGTTGAGCTTTGCCTGACATTGCTACGTCAGAGAATGGAATAAAATATTCCATTCCCTGGCGCAGCACATCGGTCACAGCATCCGCACAAGCCGAAGGATCCTCAGATGAGAAGCAAACTTGCTGCCAAGGGTAAGATGCAAAGAATGCGCGCATTTCATCCCAATCTGCTGACTTGTACCGCCACACTCTTCGCTTGCCTCTAGGGCTAAAATCGGGCGGAGAGTAGACAGACACAGATTTCACCAGACAGTGGTCGGAGCTACCCAAGGGTGATGAAACCGAAACGGAGTAGCGGTCTGGATCAGTCGTCAGCAGAAGGTCCAAGCAATTGGCTGTTTGGCCGTCAACATCGGGAACCCGCGTTGCTCCTTGGACTAGCTGGGTGAGATTTAGCGCTAAAGCTAGCTTTCGCGTCTCTCTCCCAGCGTGGTCAGTGCATCGGTATGGGAAGAGCCACTCTTGGTGATGGGCGTTAAAATCCCCCAAAAACACTAATTGAGCTGTCGGGTATTTCTGTTGACCGGCATCTGCCGCCTCACTGAGGTAAGCTGTGAGCCTGGTCGTCTCCTGATCTCCGCTGTGCGAGCGGTAGACACAGGCATAAAGGATTTTTTCCAGGCCCGTATCCACCATAACCCAAATAACAGAGAAGCTAGGGTTTTCAAGGTTACGAAGACGCCGACAGCAGATATCGTCTCGAGCGTACACGCAAACCCCTGCACGGGGTTTAAAATTGTGCTCCAGGGTAAACCCTGGGTAAGAGAGATACGCTGTGTCTGACGGACACCCTATCTGCGTCTCCGACAAGAACAAGAGAGCTGGTTTTTCAGTCTCTAGGTGGTGATGGACTGCGACGAGATTTGAGTGCAGACCCCGGATATTGCTCAGGTGCACCTTGAGAGAGAGGGAGTGCAGCCGCTGTTTAACCGTTCTCTTATTTCTGTGCTTAATTTTCATTTTGGAGTGAGTTGAGGTTAGAAGACGGCAGTGAAATGAGGCTTCATGTTGGTGACCCTCAGACACACACAGATTATCGCATCGTTGCGAGGACTAGTCTGGAGACTGCGGGGACGCCCGAGCCCCCCCGAGGATGTCCATAGGGCCCTCTCTTCCGGTCGCCAACCGGCACTATGGCGCATCTCGGGATTTTTCGCTAGTTGGCGGGGCAGCCTTTCACGAGTGGCTTTCTCGCTACTTGGGCCCCCTACTAACTGCGGTCGGCCAGCGGTACACCGTGCCTCGGATCCCGCTACTTTCCTCGACTAGCCTTCCGATGCTGTGAGTCCTGATCAATGTGTTTCAGGTCGGTCTGCCAACAATACGACCATCAAATCGACCCGTCCTCTATAGTGGCTACACCGGCCACCATGCCGGAACGCAGCAAGGCTACTTGGCGACACGAATTTGGCCAGTGGGTGGTGATCAGCCACGGCCGAAGCCTACCACCGATTTCACCTGATTGGCACCACCCGGGGACTACGTGTAGGGTTCAGTTTAGGGTCTTCGCCTACGGACGTGGGTGAATCAGCCCCCATTACCACAGAGAACGATTCTAGAAAACTTCAGCTCTCCCCACCCTGCCAAGGACTGATCAGGCAAAAGCTATAACTACCCGTACAATTAACATTTATGATAATCAATTCTGTTTGACGATAATTCATCAACCAGCGAACCAATCAATCCATCACAAAATCTCAAAATCAATTCAGAGTTTCACACGCGTAAATAATTTTCCAGTAAATTCATATTCTTTCTCTTTCGTCGTCTTTTTGTAATGCGCAAATTATATGAAGCCCGCTCAACCGCGAAAGAAACCACGTTACAGACAAACATCGTTTCGCTTTTATTATGCAAATTCTCGCGAGGGTTGTTATGGCCCGTCAGCTGCCATGTAAATAAATACCAGAACCAGTTGTTGTTTTAAATACGCTTGCGAAACCGAGATAAAAGTTATTGAATTTATCATTGTAAGACTTTACAACAGAAACTTGATCTACATCTAAGCTCAGTAAATATTACTCAGACGAATAACATCTGTTCAACGAGTTTTCTCGCTCCACCAACAGTCTCGAGACAAATGACATTATTACCCAGGAGCCTGATAAATTAGCTGCGGCAGAAACGAGCTTTTATAAAATGAAACTACTACCGAGGATTAAATTAAACGCAAGTGGTGTAAAATAATTAACGAGAACAATTACCAGACTATCTTTATCAGAAATCTTTTGCAGTATCTGGAGTGTGGAAATTATTTGGGCGCCAATTAGCCCATTGCGGGCGGTTCGCGGAGTAATATTTGGTCGCCAGCACGCTATGTTAAGAAATGTGATCGTTTGCTGATATTACGCGCACATTAAGAACGCGTGGACGACCTCACATTAAATTTAGCGACGGGCCAGTTTGCGTAGTCATTTACAAGCAGAGTTGCTAAGTGCTAAAGAGCTATACGTTTAAACGAAAGGAAACGCTATTATACGTGGACAACTGCACATTCCTTTTGTACCGTTAAAGTTTTATTGCTATGGAAAATTACAATAAAACTTCATATTCCACCGTCGGCCTTTAAGAGCCTACCTAAGGACTGCATGGAAATGCAAAGCAGCACGTACTTAATAAAGTTCACATCACATTCACATATCTCCAACGACACATAACGCGAAGGCATTGGTATTGGTTGGTCGTACTGGATTTTGTAATGACAGATCGCGTGCTTATATTGGACCGCATTGGCCTTACTTTGCACTTGTTTCTGTGTCAGCAGTTCACGTGTATCGGTCACATTGGGCCGGCAAAGCACTTGGCCGGCAAGTGTTCGGTGCACTCAATGAACTTTCCAAAGAGCAAGTGTCACTGTAAGTGTCTCAGAACACGTTCGGCTAAAAGTATACGCGGTTGATTATAAACATAGATTAGAGCAGTGCATTACAGTATTTAGTACAAAACTTATTTAGCAGCTAATATTTCTATATGTAGAAAGAAGTAGTCGATAAGATTTATACCAGCAACAAACAAAACACAGTATCTAATATGCTTATCTTACGTATTCTACAGAGTTCTTTATACTGAATAATATTCAGTTGAGTTCCTTCGCTGCAGCAATAAATTCCCACGGCTTTCTACCGAGTCCCGAGTGCAACACATGCATCGGATAAGAGCTACGTGCACAATCCCGCTCAGCCAGTACTTATCTAGGAGCCGGGATTATCTTTTCGCTATCAGGACTCCGGAGTCGTCTGAGAGCGTCGTTACGCTTATCGCATTCCAGCCTACTATGTTTCTTGTTGTGATATTGGAACGTAATCTGCTAAAATGTTTGTTTCTTGCTTACAAGTGTAATCTAAACTATGAACATTAAAAATTAAGCTTTTTTGCGTTGTTGTCTCTATTTTGTGATGGCCGACAACAGATTATCTCCGTGCCAGCAATTTGCGCGGAGATTTTAATACAGCGCACAATTGTACAATTGCATAACAGTGCAGGCGTCGGTGGCACCAGTTTTCACCCCTCTCAACTGGCAACTGAATGAATTATAATTGACTGCATCTGACGGCTGCTCGTTCGCATCGTCGCACCAAAAGTTTACTTCTCTATATGGCTGGGTTAAGTGCGCGGTCTGTATTATGCTGTCAATAGACAACCAGACAGCTTCCTTGTTGCGGCAGGCCAGGTCCATATGGGCGGAATCTATTGCACTGAATGAGACTTAAATTTACTGTGAATAGGGTCGTGAAGGCGTTACCTAACCAGAGGCTTGTCTAATGCAGTCATTCGAATTTGATGCTCTCTCATCACCGTAAGTAGGATTATTTATTATTGCAGGCATCGAATCGAGCCTTTATTCGTACACAATTTCGACCTGCTGGGGAATCAGAGTTTGATTCGCGTGTCGGAATATTTGTTTCTTGGCTAACTTGAAATATGTGACATACTGAATTACGAGTTGTATTTGGTCGATGGCTGAAGGAGGCTTATTTACTCATTCATATAACCTACTCCACCCTGGACTGTCTTTTGCCTGTTTATATAAAAGAGCCCATCTGGTGTCGGTTAGAGCTAAGTATTACGTGAGTGTCCCATTTGAGGGCCTCACTCGGTCAAACGGTACGTGTAGGAAGCGGTCACCGTCACGCACTTCCGCCGGCTAATGGCTTTGTGATAACGAAGTCTTTGGGCAGTAAAGGACTGTGAACTTGGAATATAACCTTTTATCACATGGTTCGTGACTGGCTCTTGTCTTTATAACTTTTTAGAAACATGATAATAGACTGTTCTTATTTCGTAAAACTGGTTCCTTGTTTATCAATTTGTTGAGTTTTTTGATCATGACTGTCGGCATCATCCATCATCATCCAAAGCCTGACTTCACTCATTGTTGGATAGGCCTCCCCAAGTTAGTGCCATCCACCACGATCCTGCGCTAGTCTCACCCACCGATGACCCGCGATCTTACGATGTCGTCCACCCATTTCGCTGGCCATCTAATTTGGTTTGGTTTAGATTTATTACTTATTCGTATCGCGGCATTTTAGTATATGTCTTACCCGATACAATTCCCAAAATAATCATTAGTAAATCGTACACCTGTCTTCTTTTATCCATTGTCGGATATTTACGACTGTTTTCCGTGGAACAGCGCCATCCTATCAATACTGTTATACCTTCGTCTCTACCTTCGTCGTCACTTTGAAACACTGCTACTGTTTTAGTCTGCTTAAGATATTTGACCGGCCTTGAATATAACCCCGCCAAAAGAGGAGTTTTACAAGTTTGAGGAGTTTTCCAAGTGTATGAGGCGTCGTGCGTGTCCCAAACTCAAAAAAATTATTCATTAGGCTTAAAAAAACAAAGTGATGCGGCCTTGATAAATGTATACGGTACCCGTACCGATCTAGGTAAAACACAATCGGCTTTATCTAATGGATGTGGGTAGTCAATTGGAAAATAATTGTGTTTTAATGATAAGGTATCATTAAGGTCACCATTACTTGCATTATACTCTATTGTTTTCTAGACTTTAGTGTGTCTTGTAGAATATAATAGAATAATAATTTATTTAGTACACACAAAATGCCACGCAAAACAAATATAAGGAACAGTAGATACAATTGAATCCAATAAGACAGTTCGACTCATGTGTCTGCGTACCAAAATGGCTTTCAGCTCAGCATAATCACATAATGTCTGGTGAAGTTGTTAGACCGTGTAATCCAAATCAGTATTGTCAGTTATTTAAACAAAGGTCCACGCGCATTCCATTTTTTCATAAATAGTAGGTAACTACTTTAAATTACTTACAGGATTTCAATGTCGATATCATTTTTGTAGATCAACATTTACCTACTGTTTTGCTCAAATATGTTTTATGAATCTACAACTCATTATCGAGAACGACGGTCTATCTGTCTTCATAGTTCACGGTGCGCGAGTTCCGTGCGATACTATCATGGTCACACTCTGCTGGCAAAGGGCCCTTGGCTAACGAACCTTCGCCAGTGATAAGAACAGTCAAGCGTTACTGATATAAAGCAACTATACATTAGTAGCATCTCTAGGCTAACTATATTGTTGGAGGTTTTATGACGCCCGAAGAGATCCGACGACTTAGCTGGGACCCGTGCCCTCTGAAATCGTCTCCCGGAAGATGTTTTTATGCGTAATGGTTTTCAAGATGATATGAAAAATAAGCGGACTTGGGTGGCCCTGATCCGACGCAAAAATTTATTAATTACATATATAGTATTTTTCTAATGTGTAGGTTAGTTTCATGAATCTGTGACATTATTGTAATAATTCTTAGTAGTTTTATTTTATTTTCTTTGTTGAAATTTATTATTTTTCTTTTGACTTTTCTTTATGTTTAGGGTAGGTATATTTATTTTATTTTATCATTGTTAATTAAAGATTTAATTTTATGACATTTGTTAATAATGAATATTGTATGTAATTTGTGCTTTCAAATACAATTGTTAATAGTTCTTGAATAAATGAAATGAAAAAGAGGGGTGTTCTAAGTTTGACACCCCTCTTTTGACCGATTCAGACGCAGTTTTTTTAATAGAAAAGGATTTTTAGCTATTTTTGTTTTACGGGGTTTTTATATGTCGGAAGATTCTTTATTTTTAATTTACTTTTTTATAAAAAAATGGTATTTGTTTAAATAGCTAATGTTTTGGCCTAATACGTGCTTGACCTTCAAGCCATTGGTACCAGCACATGTAAAATCGCACGATGCGCGGAGCCCGGCAGGTGCTTAGCCGATTTTTTACCGAGCTATAACAATTTAATCGTCACGGTTGGCTGCATCGCCGTAACGACTTCCTACGCATAATTTATGTACAGTACCTGCACATAAAACTTAAAGTGTACCTTATACGTGATGTTATGATGAAGGAGACAGAGTTACAATGATAAAATATAATCGGGGGACACGAATCACGATTTACTAGCATAATAAAATTAATGCAATATCAAATTAATTTTAATAGAAAATTGTGAAATAGCAAGAGATGTGACGATTTCGACATTAGTTGTGACATCCAACGTGGACAGACTCGTTCTCTATGGAAACATCCGAATAGATACTGGTGGTATTGAATAAACTAATAAACGATTAAATAAAAGCATTTAACTGTTGAAATAATTGTTTCAATTAAAATGCAAAACAACGCTCCCGAAAACGGTTAAAATAATCATAAATAAGTCTAGGCAAGGGACCGCTGCTGAATTGAAAGGCTACAAGCCAGAACCTGAAGGAAAAAATAATCCGTCGTCGGGCTCACAAGTAAAATAAAACCTTTGCACCCTTTGAGCCAAAGGGACGTCACTACCAGGCCAAAAGACAGCTAATATTATTCTACAGGCTTCATTAAATATACCATTTAAATGCGAAAAATAAATATACCTATTACAAATTATTCTCATTTTTTGAGTGTTTGTAGTTTTTGTTTTAAAGACAAGTTACGTGCTGACGGAGCTTTTGGAGGTTTTGGCAAGAAGCCCGGCGCAGCAGCTGCAGTTAATACTCAACAAATAGTCAATATAACTGCAGTACCCAAAGTTTTTGAGAACATCGACAAAATGGAAACTAACATAGTACATGCAACTTTATTAACATAGGCCGTGTCCTTAAACGGACAAGATACTGAACGTAACAAACAGAATACACTATTCAAATTAATTTTATATCTAATGGGTTGAGATTGAGAGACTGGTGAACTTTCTCCTGCATAACAATACATTATTTTAGTAAAACAAATAAAAATTAGCTATACAAAACCATATCGTTACGTACTAAATATGCACATAATACGCGAAAATAACGATCCACGCGCCGACGTTGACACGGCAATATAATTATAATAATAGCTCGAATTAGGTGGAAAATGCTATTTCACTTGTATAATAGACACATTCAAACTTATAGCTGCAATATTACTTAGTTATTACAGGTCGTTGTTGCCTGTAACCTTATGAGGTCATTATTACCTATATAAGGAACAGTCGAACGAGATTCCGAAGTAATAGACTATCAAATTGCAATGCACAATCATATTAAAAATTAGAGTAATAAGGAATGAATTTGAAGAACGTCAAAATATAAACAAACCTCTATTCCGTAAAGAAAGAAGTAAAATCAAAACACAAACATTGTGTTTTTTAAAAGTAACGTTAGAGTAAACGCGTGGTTACCGTTGATATTCTATATAACATATTAGGTAGAAAAAAGCTGATAAATCGGTGTGGCGTCAGAAAACTGCTTTAATAACAAAGATCACCAACCATGACTTAACTGACCATCAAAACAAAAGGTTGATAAGACCACCAACGAAACAAAGAAAGAAGCGAAGCGAATCGTGAATATAATATTTAATAAGGTAGCCCTTGTAATTATAGAGTTCCATTATCTGGGGCATATATCACGGCTATCAGATCTGGTTGTTTCGCAATAAAGGTCGCGCAGCGGAAAGCTGTACGTGCACAACACCTGCTTAATTAAATTTGAAATAATTCATTGTAGTTACCAACAACAATATTGTATTCTTCCCAACTAAGCCATGTAAAGACAACAAGGTGAGTAATATAACACGACAGTTAGTTTAAGAGTTAATACGAAAGCATCGCAGACAGTCATAAGTTTTTGTGTAAGTGCGTGGTTCATACCCATAACAGAATGTATGAACTAAGCGTTCTGTGGAAAGATCTACACTATAAATTAAAGCCCTCAGCCCAAGTTCCTTGCCCTAGAAAGTCAACTTCAATACGAGTGATCTCACCGTGTGATCTCGTCCATCTTCCAACAGCTTAAATATTTGAAAATATCAACTTTACAAACACGCAATAAATAGTTCCGTTGTTGAGGCATGAGTGGAGCATGAAATAGTTGGTTGCAACACGCCACAAGTTTACGGCGAGCTTCGACCCCATTCTTGAAGTTACAGCCGTAGCCGGCTCGAGGATCTCATGTGAGGAGTTATGACATCGAGAATTTGAGGAAACTGACTGCGAACAGATATTGTCGTTAATTGCGAGAGAAGCGACCAACTACTCAATTGAAGATTATTAAAGAAATATAGCCGTAGAGCACCATCTAAGATAACATATTTTAGAGTGGTCAACGCTCTACGAGTATATCTACGACAAAAACATGCAAAGGATGCTTCAAATTAAAATCCTGCTTCCATAAACAATTTATAGACGACCTTTTCCCAAGCCCTTTTATTAAATGTTGTAAACTCCAACCTTCAGTGGGATCAAAATAGAATTGATACATTGTATTTTAGTTGGGCATAAAACCAACCACATTTATCTATACGTACTCGTATACAAACAGAGGAATGCCATGCGTGATTCATCCTAGATAAATTCCACATTTAGCGAGAATCCCGATAAATTTCGAAAACTTAACTTCGCAAGCACAGCTGCCCTATTTTCAGATACTTTATCCCAACAATTTACCTAGTTTCATTATTGAATAAAACAACGTAATCGGTTGCCCTATTTTTGAGACCGTAACTCAATTAGCCTGTGAATATTTAAATTTAAATATCTTTACAATGGATGTAGACTTCTGAAAACGAGAGCAAGGCTGACAGATGCCCTGCCTGCAGCCATGCCACGGTAGTGTCGGTTAACAACCAGATGACCGCATGGACTTTCCCACGCTGTGCATATGCAGATAGCACCAGGGCCACATTTAACAATTATAATAAACAGGGTACCAAGGTATGTTAAAATAGAATAGGTTTAATGTTCTATCGAATAAAATCAGGTGATGGAGGGCCAGCTGCGAAGTTTAGGTATGGTAATCAGAGCAAGAGCAGCAGGTGTTGCGGTGTCAGATGACCACCAGATGCCCGGAGGGAGTTACCCCTTTCAGTGTATGCAGATGGCATTAATAGGGACCTGATGCGGCCTGGGCAAATAAAACATTGTATGATGTGGCCACCCTTTTCAATTTCACAATGAGCTCGGCGTTGGCTGGCGTGTAAAAACCTGTTTTTTCATATGAGCTAAAAAATATGAGAAACGTTATCAAACATCAATTTATGAAAAAACAAGCTAAAATTCCATACGTAAATATTACGCTCTTTGCGTAGCCCAATCAAGACTCGGCTAAGTCGTCCAGAGAAGACGCGTATGAGTCATAAAAATGAGATTACATATTTTGTACTTGAATAAGACGCGCGCGGCGTCATCAGTGCGCGAGACATGCTCATGGGATTAGCGAGGTACCCAGCTAATACCCAGTAATGAGTGGTGAAGGACGACCAATGTATACAAACAAACAGGGCATTGCTTTTAAAGCGGAATGGAGATTCTAGTTGCTAAGGAGAAACAAACTCGATTCACCTAGCGACATCATCCGTTTACTAAAATCCGAAGTTCATACTGCAGCTTGGACCCAGACTTGGCGAGAATAGGTAAGTAATAGTACTTCTGAGATGTTTACTAAGATCTAAGGTTCTAGATCCTGAAACTAGGTGCTTTGTTGATAACCAACTTCAAGGGTAAAGTATCTATTCGCTTTTAGTTTATGGCTTCCTTCCTTAACAGTAAAAAGTTGAAGCTTCATAAAAGGAAACGTAACTAGTAGAACTCTTGAAAGGAAAGAGCTCTACTTAAAGTTTTGTTACCCGGAAACTTTTCAAAGACCGCCAGCTCTAACAATTTTCTTTAAAAATATTACTGAACTTACTATAAGGTTTTGGATCTTCTCAATTGCAAATTTCACATACTTAGCGACATCGCAGCTGGCATAGCGCCGAGGCATCACCATTGAATCATAATTCACCAGCAGGGCTGCGTCACAGGCTCAACGATCATCAGGTATTTCCGAATCGATAACAAATTGTTATGACAACGCTTTACGCCCACAGTCAGTTGTAACTATTTGATCGAGCGAAGCGAGATCTCTAAGTCAACTTGGGCAAATCAGAATTGTATGTATGTATGTATGTGTGTTTGTTTGTCCGAGGATAACTTTCGAAGCGTTTAACCGATCATCGTGAAATTTAGTATATAGGTAGATAGTAATGGCACAATTTTGGTGTGAATAAATGAGCTAAAAATATTGGGGGGGGTTGTTGAGATCGAGACTTTTAGGTCAAGTGGGACGTCAAATGAAAGGTCTTCATTAGTACATTTCAATCCCGTTATTATTTTTAGTTTTATTTTTGTAGTTTTTGAGTTTTTATTATGGCTAATGCCATAATAAAAACAAAACTTTGACAAAATTCACAGGGTACACCAGTGACCCCACGGTACTGTAATTTGGTATGCGTGTAGCTTAAGTGACACAAATATAGGCAGAAGTCTGAAATCCAAAATAACTGCAATTTGTACCCCAAAAAAGGGTAACCACATAACATGAACATTTCGTGCCATTATTTTGATAGTCAAAGATTACAAATAATATTGTTTTATTTTAATAGAAGACTCGCGAGATATCAGATCGGGGCGAACCACTAAAAATAGGAGTTTCAAAACATTTACGGCAAATGCTAAAAGCGGAGTACATAAATATAAAATCACTGATGATAATTAATCATGAATGGCGTAAACATCCCGTAACGCCACTATTAAACAGAGCTGGCTGATGGTACAAAAGCAAACAGTGGGTGAATTACACCGGTAATTGCACCGCGGCCGCGGTCGTGGCTAATCGGAGTCTAAAGCCATTAACGAACCACCATCACTGGGGTTTCGCGAATACATGGAAAAGGGTCGATGTCCGAACGAAGCACATTATATACTAACTTTACATTATCTGTGCCCTACCTAACCGCCCAATCCGCCAACATACGTACTATACTATCATCCATAATAAGCATCCACCTGTGCTCGTCCTACGTACAGACTGTTGAGTCATCTGTGTCCTGACCGCAGGAAGCGCCCCATAAATCGTTTTATTGACCGTTGGTTGCGCTTTGAGCATCTGAGGCAATAAGCTTTCCTTATTATTCGCCCTGAATACTTCCACATTTCAGCAATGCTGATCATCGTGATTGATACGTATTGAGGTTGATACGCTTCCTAATTTCCACACTGCCGTTTTGAATTCACACTAGCTAGGGCATATTATAATGATGGATTCTATAATAATAGTCAAACATCTGTTATAGTGTGGCAAGCGAAAGCGCTTTCGATCTATTCCTGCTCTACCGCGATATTCTTGGCTCCGAAATGAAGATATGACAGGATCCATATTGTGTTGCCACTATAAATAAACATGTTTCCCATTCTGTCACGGAACTCGCTATAAACTACAGGGTTGACACGTGTTTACGATCCGGTGCGGTTGTCGTTCACGTTAGATGAAGCCGGAGGTGGCGAAGTGCCAGCCCTGCAGCCAGTACCAATTCAAACAATATGTCATTCGCTTATTGCAGGGGTCGGCAACCTTATGCTATAGCCGGGCCACATATGTTGCCAGAGTATCAGTGCGGGCCGCACTTATATTTATATGTTCGGGCATGTATTTTTAATATTTGAAATAAAACGCATATATATTCATACAATTATCTCTTTTTTAATTGAACTACTATACTAACATAAAAGTAAGAACTAGTGAGATTTTTGAGGCTGCATTTGACTTGCAAGTTTTTTAACGTCTGCTTTCATTTTAGTAGTAGACACGCGCAGTATCGCGTCTAAATGTTCATCCGTTAACCGCGAACAATTCTTATTTTTGCGGTAGTTGAGAATTGAAAAAGTCTGCTCACACAAATATGTACTACCAAACATAGTTATTATCTGCTGAGCAAACTTTTTCAATTCTTTGAAGTTTTCAGAACTCAAACCTCCGTAGAACTGTATCAAGTCAGTGCTTTCCTTAAATGCCGTTTTAAGTGTGCTATTACTTTGTAAATCTACTATGTTCATTTGCAAATTGCTTGGTATCTCACTAATATCAATTGCAAAAGGGTTTTGGAATATTTCCATGTTAAGGGAGCTCTTTTTAAAGTCGGTGAATCGATTTACAAACTCAGTTTGTAGTTGTGTTAACACGTTTCTCATTGTAATATTTTGCCACACAAAATTATCTCCAGCTTCTTCCACGGCTTTCTTGCAATTAGGAAAATGGTCAAGCTTTTTTTCATCAATATGCTTGATAAACAGTTTCAGTTTCATTTCAAATGACTTTACATCTGTATACATATCGCAAATCAATTTATTTTTTCCCTGCAAGCGTTTGTTGAGCTGATTCAGGTCCTTAGTCAAATCAGTCAAAAAACCAAGATCGATAATCCACTGTTTGTTAGTAAGCTCTTCTACTGGCTTTCCTTTCATCTCCATGAAGTTGCCAATTTCTTTCCTCAAATCAAAAAACCGTTCCAAAACGGCACCTCGACTGAGCCACCTCACTTCACAGTAGTAAACCACGTCACCATGTTCAGCTTCCAGATCTTCCAAAAACTTTTGGAACTGACGGTGTGTGAGCCCATTTCTTCTTATAAAATTAACAGTGGATGTTACAGTATCCATTATTTCTTTCCAGGATATAACTTTGGAGCACAATGCCTCTTGATGGACAATACAGTGAAAAATCAATGGCACAGTAGATCCAGAATCTTTCACTTTGCTGATGATTCTCCCAACAACACCTTTGTTTTGACCGCTCATGTTCTTGCCTCCATCGGTAGTGACACTTGTTAACTTTTCCCAGCTTAATTGCAATGAATCCAGAGCTTGTTCCACATGGTGAAATAAATCTTCTCCCGTAGTTGTACCTTTCAAACTGCACATTTTCACAAGCTCTTCGTAAACAGTAAAGTTTTCGTCAATGCCGCGTACAAATATGAGTAACTGTGCTGTATCCGACACGTCCGTACTTTCATCCATCGCTAAAGAGAAGCAGTCGAAAGACTGCGCCTTATCCCTGAGTTGTTCACACAAATTAGCACCCAAGTCTTCAGTACGTCGGGTGCAAGTTCTTGCAGAGAGACTAAGACTTTCAAACATTTTTTTCTGCTCTGGGCATATTTCTTCTGCGATAGCTAAGACACACTCTTTTACTAATTCACTATCGGTAAACGGACGTCCACTTTTTGCAAGAATCTCTGCTACCCTGTAACTGGCCCGAACATTCGATTCGCTGTTGTCTGCCACAACCTTAAATATGTTTTGTTGATTTTGTAATGACGATTTCAAAGTGGAAATTTTCCTTTTCCGTATTTCTCCTTCAAGACAGTCAAATTTAGCTTTGTGCTCGGTGTCGTAATGTCGCTTCAGGTTATATTCCTTTACTACAGAAATACTCTTTTGACAAATCAAGCATAACGGTTTTCCTTTAAACTCGATAAAAAAGTATAATTCTGTCCATAATTCGTTAAAAACTCTTTTTTCTTCTTCTATCTTCCTTTTTCTTGAAGCCATGTTTATATAATTATTCTGTAACAATAATGAAAAAAATTAAATTCGTTGTAAAATTATATGTTCCAGTTAGCACCTACAAATTCAACTCCACATTCAAATAATAATTAAAACATGACACACTCGTAACTAACTTCATGTCATGTAACTACTATCCCCGTCCTTATAACATTTACCCATCAATCTGAAGGTTCACATTAACAAGCAGTAAATAAAATAAAACAAAATGCTCGCGAGTGCATACAACTTACCTCATACGTCGTGCGTGAGAAGCTATCAGCGAAGGGAAGAAAGGTGAAACGAAACGCGTAGCTAGCAACCAGATGAGACGTGAGTTTCCGGCGAATTTCCACAACCGAATGTGGCGAGAGCTGCGCGCGGCTGTGATTTTAACTAAAACCGGTCGCTTTGAATTTTTTCGCCGCCGCACACCTGCGTCTAATCAAAGACTGCCGCCCCGCCTATTGTCTCAAAGGAGCCGCCCGCCGCCGCACGTGCGGCGGATAAACGCAAAAGAAATTGCCAAGAATTGAATAAGTACAGCAAATATTTATTTTCGGTAGAAACAATACATAACATCACAGTCTTGATAAACAGTTCTTAAGAAATGAAATAGAGGTACATTTTTATCACCCCGCGTGGGAGCGAGCTTTCAAGAATACTCTCATGGCCCAGCAGCATGGCCGTATAAATTCTAGTGAATTTATATGGCCTTTTGCTTCGGTATTTTTTTCTTACGGACCTCAGGGTTGCGGGCCGCACCGAGATAGTCTACGGGCCGCATGCGGCCCGCGGGCCGCCGGTTGCCGACCCCTGGCTTATTGCATTGATTGGGCGTTTGATTCCTTCCATAGCGCAGTGACGGAAGTATTCACGAGCCAACGTGATCTCGTGACATTTGCTTTCTTTGTCATTGATGTTGGAAAGAATAGAATAGACATTACTATGTGGGTAGGCACAAGTAAAACACAGATTTTGTGCTTCAATATTTATATTAAAGAAATAAAATACTTACGTTACATTATAGTATAAACAGTACATTAATTTATACTCATCAACTGTCCCTGAAGAGATAGCACTAATTGAAGTTACTGTTGGAGCACTGGGTATGAAATAAACACACTTTTTATACCAGCCACAAGCACTACCACCACACTTTTCACTAAAAACCTGCATTGTTCTACACTGCCATACAATGTCTACTGGAGCGAAAATCTACACCACAGATCCTTTGGCCGCCATCAAGGAGCTTGATGATAAGCTGGACAGCTGCATGGCCACATTTGAGGCGCGCATGTCAGCTGCCTCACCAGCTTCTCTGGGGCAGCTGGCGGCGGAAGTGAAGCAGTTCAAGGTATGCATGAAGCTTGCGATTGACCTCGTCCGCAGCCAGGTGACTCAGGTCACTGCACTTGTGGATGATGCTGAGAACAGAAGCCGTCGCAAGTTTCTTTTGTTCCGTGGAGTCGAAGAAAAGGAGGGAGAAAACCTTAAGGAAGTCATTGCTGAGGTCGCTAAGGACACACTCAAGATAAGCCACTTCACCCCGGATTGTATTCGGTTCAGCTATCGTCTCGGCAAGGACGCTACTCGAGGTGGGTCTCGTCCAATTCTCGTGAGATTTCACAATCTGGACATTCGCTCCAGTGTCTGGCGGAGCAAGAAGAACTTTAAGGGAACAGGAGTGTCAGTTGCTGAGTATCTGACGGCCACCCGGCGCAGCTTCTTCAATGAAGGACGCCGTGTATATGGCGTAAAAAAGTGCTGGTCTCAGGACGGTAACGTCTATCTATTGGCACCGGACGGAACGAAGCATAGAGTTGTTTCCCAGGCTCAGCTTGGAGAAATCATACAAAAGTTCCCACCAATGCAGGAGGCACAAGCTGCCGCAGTTGCTGCGGCCGCCTTGGCACCAGGGAAAGCTGCACCAGCGCGTTCGAAGGCCGGGCGCTTTGTGAGGCCGAAGTAATCGAGTCGATCTGGCCAATTTCGGGCGTTTTTGGCGGTATACTTTAACAAATCCTGGCAGTAGTACATTTTCTTTTTTTTACCTAGGTAGGTACCTACCACATTTATTTTTGATAACTGACACTTGGTCTGACATAACGTGTCCGTGTGTTCGTGACTGTGACGTACCTGTCATTCTTGACGTTGACGTACTACAAGCCGTTGGCCGCCAGCGCTGTGTCGTCGTTCCGTTCCGTTTTACGAAGACATTTCTGTTTGTAAAATTTATGTTTTTATTTTGTTTTTCTGTTGGTTATAATTTTTGAACATTGTTTACTGTAGTCTTACTGTAGTTGTTTAACATACATAAGTACACAATAATTTTACCTGCATTCAACTCTTTTTTGACTAATTGGCAGTGTTTGTGGCTTTAGATGGCTTCTTGTTTGTATTGTTCTGTTACCAGTATTATTATTTAAATAAATTATATATTTATATTTTTATTATTTATATTTATCTTATTTATTTATAATGGATTGCTCAATATCTTCTGATTTATTTAAATCGTTCGACTCTGATAGCTTCGTGGATGCTGTGGATGATAGCGTTGCTGAGCCTTTGCTTAGGGAACAGCTTGACAAATCGTTTGCTCCTTTTAAAAAAAACTTTAACGTGTGCCACATCAACGCCCAGAGCATACCTGCTCACTACTCGGAGCTATTAGCCACTTTTAAGGGCGATTGTATACACGCCTGTCTCGTTTCCGAAAGTTTTCTCAAACCTTCACTTCCTTCTCCTTTTTTCTGTCTACCCGGTTTTGTGCTTGTTCGTAATGATCGCACCAATGTTAGATGTGGAGGGGTTGCGATCTATTTACGCGCTGACTTTAATTATAAAATTATCTCCAGTTCGCCTTCTGCTTACTCTGCTTCTATGGAGCATCTATTTGTTGAGGTACAGGTGAGCACTGGTAAAGTACTATTGGGAGTGGTTTATGCGCCCCCTACAGTTGACTATTTTAATTCTCTCGACCAGTTGCTTGAAACTTTTGTGCCTCTGTACGATCAGATAATTTTAATGGGAGATTTTAATACCTGCCTTTTAAAAAATGATATTAGATGTAAACAATTAGTCAATATTACATCTCCTTTCAACCTTAACATCTTAGATTTAGATCCTACGCATCATATCAATGATAGGCACACTAAACTGGACCTCATAATTACACGAGACCACAAACGCGTTTCTACTTATGGTCAATTTCCAGCCCCGGGATTTTCACATCATGACCTTATATTTGCATCATTTAAAATTAGAACACACAAAATAAAACCTAAGATCATAATGCAACGTAACTTTGCCGCTATGGATCTTGATAAGCTCCGTACTGATACAAGTGCCATTGAATGGTCTCAACTCTTATCTGCTAACGATGTTGATGAAAAAATCACAATATTCAATGGCATACTAACATCGCTATATGATAAGCATGCTCCTTTCAAGGCGGTTCGCATGAAAAGACCTCCCGCACCTTGGTTGACTGAATATATCCGCAAATTAATGGCTAGGCGTAATAAACTATACCGCAAATATAGGAGAGACTCTAATGAAGAAACTTTTCTTCGCTATAAAAAGGCGAGAAACCGGTGCAATCAGGAGATTAGGAATGCTAAGCGTCGTAACATCTACGGAGCCATTGAGAACTGTACTCCAAATAACATCTGGAAAGTGCTCAACAACTTAGGATTTGGGAAGAGTAAGGCTGCTGTCAACCCAACGGTCGATATCAATGCTCTCAACAACCATTTTTCAGTTGTTCCGTTTAAAATTGACAACATTGTTAAGGCTGACACCATAATGCAGTTAGCTAGGCAGCCGCTAGAAAATTTTACATCTTTTTCTTTTGGGCAGGTAGATGAAGGTGATGTTGCAAAGATTATTGCTAGCATTAGCAGCAAGGCGGTTGGTCATGATGGAATCGGTTTAAAGATGCTAACTCCAATACTTGAACTGACTCTTCCATATATCACTCATATTATTAACTTTTCCCTCACAAGTAGCAATTTCCCTACTATATGGAAGAAAGCTTTCATCATACCCATTCCCAAAAAGTCTAACATAACTGAACTTAAAGACTATCGCCCAATATCAATTCTCCCTTTCCTTTCTAAAATTCTTGAAAAAGTTGTGCATCGCCAGCTTTCATCTTTTCTCCACAGTAATAATCTTCTTAGTCCGTTTCAGTCAGGCTTTCGCCCTGCACACAGTACCTGCACTGCCCTTATTAAAATTACAGACGACATCAGGCTTGCTATTGACAACCGTAAACTCACTCTTCTTTCCTTGTTAGACTTTAGTAACGCTTTCAACTGTGTGGACCACGAAATTTTGCTGGCCGTCTTACGCTCTATTAATCTTTCTCAGTCTTCTTTAACATGGTTCAGCTCATATCTTTGCGGACGCGAACAATGTGTGCGAATTAATGATCTGTCCTCTGACTGGTGTAAAATCGAAGCAGGTGTACCTCAAGGAGGCGTTCTTTCACCCCTCCTCTTCTCTCTTTTTATCAACACCCTGGTATCGGTAATACATCACACATCCTATCACCTATATGCCGATGATGTTCAGTTATATCTCAGTTGTAATCCCGATCAAATTCTATCTGGAATTGAAAATCTCACTAATGATCTAAGCGCTGTGTATGACTGGACTCAAAAATTTGGTCTACTAATTAATCCCAACAAGACGCAGGTGATAATAATTGGTGGTAACAGACAGATTGTCAAAATTAATCTTAACACTCTTCCTCCGGTTAAATATAATAATATTCCACTGCAGTTCTGCAAGGAGGTTAAGAATTTAGGCCTTTTCATTACCCATAATTTGTCATGGGACCACCATATTACCCAGATTAGTAGGAGGATGTATGGTACCATGCATACTCTGAAACGCCTAAAAAATTTCTTGCCCCAATCTACGAGGTCCACACTGGTTAATGCGTTACTCTTACCCATCCTAGATTATGCAGATGTATGCTATCCCGATGCTACGGAAGAGCAACTGAACAGGTTGGAGCGTCTGCAGAATCTTTGCATTCGCTATATCTACGGCCTACGAAAATATGATCATGTCTCGGTATTTCGTCAGCAGCTAAAATGGCTTGACATCAGAGCTCGTCGAGATGCGCACATGCTATCCCTCTTATATAATATTCTTCGCAACCCTCTATCTCCCAGCTACCTCAGAGAGCGATTTGCATCCGTATCAACTGAGGACAGACCTGTGCGATCGTCTCGTCGTTTCCAACTAATTACTCCACAGCATAACACGGCTACTTACTCTGACTCTTACACCATAACCGCTACTCGTCTCTGGAATAATATGCCACCAAACTATTTCGAGGCTACTTCAGTGGAAGCATTCAGATTGAGAATCTATAGGCACCTTCTCGGTCAAACCGACCAAAAATGAGCAACTTAATATTTCCATAACACTTCTTCTATTGTTATGTATGTATTTTAATTCGATATTGGTATAGTTTAGTCTATCATATAAAGTATTTAAGTAGGTTTATTTAAGTAGTATGTACCTATATTATGCTATATTTATTAGTCCTGTGCAAATTTTCTTTTTTACCTTTTCTGTGCACTACCTACACATCTTTGTCTACAATACACAAAGGTTATCTGGAAGAGAATGCTCTTTAGCATTAAGTTCGCCTTTGTACTAGTTTTATAAGTGCAATAAAGTATTTTCAATAAAGTATTTTCAATAGAAAATAACTTTATTGCACACTATAAAACAAACAATCAAATTAGAACAATGTGTTACAATCGGTGGTCTTATCGCTGAACAGCGATCTCTACCTGACAACCTTTGGATGAATCACCACTATAATACTGATACTAGAGGAAAAGTAATAACCTGTTTACATTCCGAATGTTTCCTTAGACCTACATTGTAATTTTTACAGCATTTGTATATTGAGTGCTCAGCAACAATGTATCTGAGACTACGAGTCACGTCCCGAGGTCAAAATGTAACTTTTTTACATTGCTAAGGACTCCTTTACTAAACTTCTCCTTGGACGCTAAATGTTGTACGTGTGTGAATGACGCAGCCATTCCGCCCACGTTTTTCGCTAATACAACTCTGAAACAATAGAGCGCCTTGAGCGGTACTATTGCAGATGCAGTCGAGGCGACACGCGGGCGTAGCATACAAACTTTTAAACTGTGACTGATGATTCATAACATCTACAACTAGTGGTTCTGGAGAACAGTAGACTTCACGTCCCAAGTCCAAAAAGAAATTTGCTCAACAAAATAACCGAAGAAAGTCCAATTTTAAATCAAATTTCAGGTGCTTCAATTTTCTAATAAGCTTACCTATGTAGACTTTTGAGCAAAATATTTGTATAAGTTTTAGCGATTACTTGCGACTACTTTTCCCCCCAATCAAAAATCAAGAAACTTGTGTGCCAATTTTCGTCAAAATCAGTTGAAAATTGCGACTTGTAGTCGAGAACAGACAGACGGACAAAACCATTTTTTGACCAATCTCGAAACTGAGACGCTTCGCTCGCTCGGTCAAATATTGTGCTAAAGCTAAAGGTGTGTCAAGCGTATAATTTTGTAGAAAACATGTGATTGAGCGACCTTCATTCACGCGGATGCACAATTAAAGAGCAAACCGAATCGAATAACACACAACACCTGATGAGGAAGTATCGTTGCAGTTTAACCAATTGGTTAATTGAAAAGTACACGAGTTGTAATGAGTTACCAACAAACGATCCTAAGTCCTTCCTTACTTCCTCAAATATAAAGAGGGGTTGCAAGAAAAATTTAACTTTATACCGTGAGATGGCTCCGGCTAAACCGGAACACATAGAGAACCGCTAAACGACCACAATTCAAATTAACTGGTTTGAGACCCAAATTGACCCAATACGTGAATGCAATTTTTTAACAATATTTAAAGGTAATTATTTTTAATAAGTACCCACTAAATAATCAAATTAATCTGCGCCCGGGTTCTCCTCTCCTACGGCTACTCTTCACTACGTATTTCAAAAGATGCCACGTAAAATTCAGGTGTTTTGCCTAATCCGCATGATACTGTTATATTTACGTTGGTATTTGATAACAAAAGCAAACTAGACAAGGAAGTACCAATTCCTGAAACAGCTCAGATAAAGATCTCGGGGAGATAAAACGAGTGGGTTTATTAATCCGCTAAATGAAGGCGATCGTAAACATACAATTAGACCGTTAAAACGAGTGCAATTATCGCCTTTATTTGTGTTTCGTATTAACATGGATGACTTCAGCATTGGCTTTCAGCACCGATGATTCACAGAACATGAACAGTTACCATGGGTATCAATTGTCGGATGGTTGCCAAGAAGGTGATTCCCCGGAATCCCGAAGTTTCCACGATTTATATTTATTTGTGAGTGTAATGTTCGATGAGTACAGGAATTACGCATGCTTCCAAATTAAAGAGTCACATTCATACGATTGTGCACCGTCACGTTTATTTTGATTGAACATACTGAATGTTGTTTACAATACATCGCCGGTGTATAAGTAGTACATATGTATGTATGCCTCGTTTATATCGATCATTCCTTTTGAGGGGTTGTCAATCCAAATTTATTTTCAGTTTAGATTAATCACGGTTAAAATATTAACGAGATCTATATAGCGTGAACATAGAAGCCATTTTCTGGGTGGTCTAATTTGAGAACGTCAGGCCGCGCTCACATCTCACATGTTTAACTGGGTGTAAAAGTCTATCTTACGGTACCCAATAGCTAAGTCCAGTTTATTAGAAAACTTCCCAAGTGGATCGGCAGGCTTACCTGGAACAAACGGAGTGCAAGTTTAATACAGTGTTCAGTCAAGGGAAAGGTTTCAAGCGGAAGTTTCGGGAGTTCGCCAGTTCAGATAATTAATAACTTATTTCGAGGAACACCATCAGGAATACGATATTGGACGTGAAAGTTTATATATCGGTCTTCTAGTACCTACTAGTCTAGTTCCTACCTACAGTACCTACCTACCGTAGGTAAACTCTGAAAGTCATTTATCAAACAAATCTATGAAACTTTATTGCAAATCAGATCAAGAATATCGGAACACCGAGTAAATGTAAGTAGCATTAGACCGCAGATAACAACATCGATTGATTATAGCTAACAGTAAACACAAGAAGATCACTTTACACTAGTTACGAACAGTACACAGAATGATTGTACGCAGTACGTAGGACAGTAATTGCGTAGAATGCAAGCCATTGCGGGCTGGCTCGAGTTTCCCTTGATCGTCGCGTGCTGCTGCAGATGGATAATTGTTTGATTGCACTCAGCTGCATCAATTTCGTGCGCTTTCTATTCGCATGGAATGAGCAAGGAACGCTTGAATAAGGGCTTCATAGGTATATTTTGCTGTTGAACAAACGCGTATCGCAATCTTAGAAACTGGACTGCCTTTACGGGAGAAATAACTAGGAGAAATACAAGCATTGTTTGCTTTCCAGGATACAAATAGCGTCACTACGAAAGGTCTTCGCACAATGAGCTCTTCATCTGAATATAGCCAAATTGCAACAAACTGCACCCAGCTCAGTACTCAGTTTGGGCGGTCCATTCAAAGACTATGGAGGGCCCTTCCATTCATAGAACTACGAACACTATAGTATCGGAATACGAATGCAATTACGTGATATTGTTGTACTCAGCGGAGACGAGGAAGGAACCGCTCATTAAAATGTCTACCATTAATTGAATCCGCAGAATTCAGTTCTCGCTGCAAAACCAACCTCAACATTTTATTTAATGTACCCCTGGAGCACGGCTATGAGGTGAATAGTCGCTGTGCTGGTGGAAATTAAGAGAACCAGTATTTTAGAGTGTGAATCTAATTCCTACGCTGATAGACAAATTGCCGAACTCGAAATTGCACGTAATAAATAATTCACGGCGACGACATTGGGAAATTTTTTGGTGGCCCTTTACCGTAATTGTTTTGAAGCAGTCAGTGGCATGGCATGAAACTTTAAAATCTTTCTAAAGTTATTTAACTGCTTAATTATTTTACTTAATGAATGTTTAATTTTTAAAAAGCCTTCGACAGATTATCAGTTTCAATGTTGCAACGACCATATCGCAATCTCCGTCTTCGACACATAAATAAACATTATCATTTGATAATCACAAATCAATGACCTAAATATATTACTGAGAGGTTCCTTAATGCAACAATCTCGTCATTATTTTTTAGTAGAATCGAGGCCAACGCTTGGCGAATGAATATAAACCTTACGTTGCTGAGGAACTCAATCTGCGGTTTGGTCACACACTGTTTGTAAAAGGCCAAACAGGTAAAAGGATAAAATTATTCTCTAGAAAACACTGGAACTCAAATAGAGAACTCGAATAGACGACTTTTTCGTTTAGAACTTTGTGTATATTTCAGTAGGTCAGCAGTTTGCTCTACTTGAACTGAGTGACCACAAAACACTACGTGTCTACGTCACTTTTGTCTGACGTCATCAGATAGGTTTTTTATAAGGTAAAACTGGATAATTACTCAACAATCGAAACGAAGGCACGATCGAGGTAAGACCACGTCACTAGTTAGCAAGGTTCTTTGCCAAAGCCTCCGAGAATCGCGTAGCAACTCTCTACTTATCTGTGGATTACATAGAAATAATTGCCTGTATATTAATACCTCTCATTCACAGAATCGCATGTTTGCTAAAGTGCTGATGCAATAGGAATATCCCTATTAAGTTAACATTTTCTAATTTATGTAACCGCTGGTAAAATAAATTAGCACTTAGTTATGAATGACTTCTACCTCTTTGAAGGTAATTGATCCATGGAGAAACGATGTCTGGGTGTAAAGTTCTTGAGTCAGAAAATATATGTTACACATGAAGAGAACTTCACTCTTCATGAAACTAAACCAGTCGTGATGGAGACTTCGGACGAGCGATAGCCCCCGAAATAGCGATTTTGCCAAGAAATCTTGTGAATGTTAATGAAAGTGGAAACCTATAAAAGTATGGGTCAAATAAATTAATACCTACAAGGAAAATTCCAAACACAATAAAGTGTGATGATTAGATTACGGATCAGGTCATCTCAATTAACCTTATCAAATGCAGGACAAGAATAGAATACATTTCGCAAACGCCCACATGCAATGTGATTCGTTGACTTTTGACCAGACAACTAGGTATAGGTACGATAAATAAGGTAAAACCTAAAAATATTACTGTGTCATCCTTCAATCAATTATTATCGCTTAAGGATGCATATGTACTACCTAAAATAGCTTGTTATGATCCTATGTTATTTATCAGTAGAAGTACAGCATCATTCACTTTGTAATAAAATATGTCAAATTTAGGTTATAAGCTAAGTAAATACTATGTGAAGCTAAAACATGATTTCTTACTTTCTCTATAAAAAATAATTCATAAGTCACGTCCAAATAGTACAATAAGCCGCATGTTTTCTTTCTCTTAAAATAATTTTTCCTTTTTCCTTTACCTTTTTTATTTTAGAAATCATAAAGGACTCCTCACTTTTATATAACAACGAAAATTTTTAGCAAAAAATTTCTTTGCGAGAAAAGCGCGCCATTTTCGTGTGAACAATTACAAGGAACACGGCCGCAGTAAAGTAGATTTAAGTACAAATTAATTTTAGAGCAGTATTTAAACATTTTCATTGTCTTCCATTTATAATAAAGCGAATTATAAAGTGGGAAATTGTTCCCTACAATATTTTATAATATATCTCCCACAATGACCTTTAATAAATAATTGTGCCGGTTACTATTAGATAGTGCATTGTAGGACGACGGAAGTTGTGAGACATAATTGGATTTAAGGGCCCATTGATGTCAGGGACTCCGCTCTGGTGACACACTTAACCAAACTGAATTACTTTTACTGCCGTATCCATTAATAAATAATCCCGGGTTAATGTCAATGTTACGGTTGGAGTACTGCCTTTAAAAGACCAGGTACTCAGAAAACTTTATAGGAAATGCTCTAATTACACTCCTCAGCGAATACCGTATAGATCACTTTGACATGGACGATAAAATAACGAATAAAAAACATATTTAAGGCTTCCATTACAAAACAGCAATGGAAGCGGAAATAGAACGTAAAGAAGCATAATTTCCAGATGATAAACAAGACAGTTGAGTAAACAAACAAACATATTAACAGTTATAAAAAATCTGACATTGCCATCTATTAACCGCGTCTTAATGCGAGTGATGATGGCTCACATGATCGTAGGATTGGTGTAGGAGGCAATCCTGACAATTAGCACTGGCACCGCCTGGGTGGCGAAGGACGCGTCATCGACCCGCATATCACAGACTATAAATAGCGGATGACAAATGCATACAAATAGGTATTTTGGAGCGTGGGATTTTGAATCACAGTTGTATATTATTATATAACAGAAATTACTTAATATCAGCAAATATATTTTTTTTTGGTCAAGGCTCCAATTGCTGCGAGATAGAAAATAAACGGTATTAAAACCAGAGTCCTTGTGAGAGCCTTATAAGTGGCCCTTGCGGCCAGTTGAAGACTGATTTCCATATGTCGTCCAAATATCAATCACTATTTGTCAACGTTGTTGTTAAAATTGGACCATAGATCGACAAAAATATCGATAATTGGTGTTGCCACTACAGGTATACTATGTTTACAGAAGGCTGTGTTTTACAGACTTGATGTCAACCTCAACAAATTGGAAAAGTAATTGCAATCCCTTCTACTGTGTGACAGGCACACAGGCAGGGTTGGCTTGAAACCCGAAAGAGGTTAGGTGATGAAGCTCTCATACCCAAACCATACGTCCTCTTATCGAGTTTAGGTCAAGCAAATTAATGAAATTCCACTTGTAACTCAAAGATCAGAATACATTTGTGAATGATGCAACTTGGCGAAAGTGCATCTTCAGTGCAGACTGCAGAGGGCCGCTCGCCTGCCAGACACAGCCCACCTGCGGCCGCAAGGTCACGCAAGGCCGTCCACGGCCATCTCATGACTCTACGCAGGCAGATTACTTTTATATCGTTTTTGCCATGAACAATATCAAGAACACGCAATCTTGAAAAATTATAGTGAATACCTACCTCGAAGTGAAAATGATAAATCGTTTTATCACTTCGTTAGGGCTACAGGCTACAACAGGGCATGTACATGTAGAGTAGACCAGAAAACTAGTGCATAATGAAAGACCAGCAATAAACCGACAGGAGTAAAATTAAATAGCTCGTATTCTAAAACAATAAAAAATGTATGCCGCACTTAGAAATGCAAAATCTTATTATTGCTGCCCTTACTCAGAATCTTAAGCACACCTTGTAGCCACGAACTTTATTATATTATTATTATTATTGTATTTCAGATTAAATCCTTAACTACATTCAAATACACCGACACATCACATTTCATTATTTAATTCAAAAATTACAACATATAAAAACATATAAAATAACAAATATAAATTATCATATTGACAGTTCAACATTAAAGTATAAATAAAGATAAATGAAGAAAAAATGTCAATAATTTAATATATTAATGTAGCGTTTAAATTACACAATTACCGAACTTAATTTTAATTTAATACAACTCATTTAAATTTAAGTGGAGCCTATAACAATCTGCATCCACTTATATTGAATGGGCCAGTCATCACGAGCTGCGATCATCTGAAGGATGGTGTTGCCGCTGCCTCGCGCGCGTTAAAGTAGGGATGCGACTTTCTTGCGTATGATAGCATGATAGCCGTCTGTGCGCGCCTCCGCGAACATCCCTGATGCAAAAGCGAGGCTATGATATGATCATATGAATAAAGTACCTACCTACTCGGTAGCAATTGCTAAAATCACGTTCGTGTTCCTGCGGATTTCATTTCGGCGTCAGGACTTTCGAACGATTATTAATTTTCAATCCGGGCTCTGTGATCCGTAAAGGCGGTTCGCTAACGAAATCAACGCTGTCGACAGCCTCCGGGGGCCACCAACAAGTCCGGGACGAGACGGGCCCGGTCGGGGGGCGACGGTGAACGCCCGCCTGACGCCATCTTTAATGAAATTAACCACCCCGGCCTACCTAAGGCACGTATCCTTTGCCAAGATCCGTGTATGATGTAAGAATTTTCTGAATCATATTTGGCTTAGTCCCCAGTTCACGTATTTTGGTATAAAGATGACACGGCACTTTATGATCCTTCGAATCTGGCAAGGTTGTCATATTTGCCAAGGGTTTATAAGGATCGTAGCAATTTGCATAAAAGGCAGTGGTATCATTAGACGGTGATAAAGATAAGAGCGAATACTGCAAAAGGGTCTCTCGTAACAATGAACATCAAACTCAATGGGCTGAAATGAAACGGAGCGTCGCTGCCGCCGCCGTCGCCGTCGGAGACGACAAATTGGAAACTTAGCAATTCAGCAATCTAAGACCGCACTTAATCGAACTTCACGCAAGTATTGATTGAACTGTTCTCGGATTAAAAAATTAAAGGCAAATAAGGAAAAATTAGAAGCATTGTCCTTTAAAAGGTAAACACTAAATTGCATCGCAAATCGAGATACGAGACGGCACTTATTTCCATTAGGTGACGGGTGGTCAGTGGTCGCCAGTGTGCTCAGGCCATTCACATCGAAAGCCACGAATCCCGAGCACTGACCTCGGCGTTTCGCTTCTTATTAGATGATTGCAGTCTAATGAAAGCCGGCAGTTTCGTCACACTCCGCTAAATTCACAATTTGTATTCGTTAGACACCTGAACATAGAATATGAGGGTACTAAGGAATTGGTAAAACGAGACAGTTTTTATCCACAGTGGTTGTTTTTTAATTTCTTCATGAAAAAAGCTTATAATATAACTTCCCTAGCTTTGATTAAGTCATAAGTAATTTATTCTTTGCAGATAATAAGGTCTTAAAATTAAATATGACAAAAGTGCTTATAGATATTATCTGCCGGTTAGCGCTTGCAAAGTTATATACATTCTTGTCAATTTAAATTAATTTCAAAATAATATTATTGATCGAGCGAAGCGAGATCTCCAAATCAACTTGGGCAAATCGGCGTTGTATAAAATGAAAATGAGACTATTAGGTCAATTGGGACGTCAAATGAAAGGTCTTCATTAGTACATTTTAACCCCGTTTTTATTTTTAGTTTAATTTTTGTAGTTTTTGAGTTATTAGCCATAATAAAAAGAAAATAAAAACTTTGACACAATTCACAGGGTACACCAGTGACCCCACAATGCTGAAATTTGGTATTCGTGTAGCTTTAGAGCAGCTAGATAAGCTTGAGCGTCTCCAGAACTTCTGCATCAGGTTTATATTTGGGTTGCGCAAATATGACCATGTTTCCCCTTATCGCATCATTCTCAAGTGGCTCCCTATTCGCCTTCGCCGTGATTCTCATATTCTGTCTCTTCTCTATTCTATTCTATTCAATCCCTTCTCCCCTTGCTATCTTAAAGAGAGGTTTGCTTATCTCCATTCTTCCAATACTTTTACTCTCAGGTCATCGGAAAACTTATCCCTCAAAACACCCGTACACTCTAGTTCCTTCTACGGGAAATCATTCACTGTCGAAGCAGTGCGCTTGTGGAATGCTTTGCCTGTGGAAATTAGACGGGCTCCTTCACAGCACTCTTTTAAGCTGAGATTAAAGCAGCATTACCTTAATGCCTAGCTTTCTTGTCATTTGAGTTACCTATTTATTTATTATTTTATTTTATTGTCCTCATTTTAGAATATCTGTAAGATTTGGGTTATTATTTGGGTATATATTAGTCTATCTTTAGGTATTTATTTATGTATTAGGATTATAAGTACCTACAATTTTTATTTGATATAATTTTTATATAGATTATTTCATTCGTTTGTAAATATACTCTGTGCACCGCTGCCCATTACTGCTCCGTTATTTACTTTCCATCCAAAGGTTGCCTGGAAGAAATCGCTTTCAGCGATAAGGCCGCCCATTGTACTTTATTTAGCTTAAATTAGTTTTTTTAAGTATTCCTGGTGTACAATAAAGGATTATTCTATTCTATTCTATTCTTTAGTGACACAAATATAGGCAAAAGTCTGAAACCCAGAATAACTGCCATTTGTACCCCAAAAAAAGTTAACCAATTAACAAGAACCCCCGTTTCATCTAATTTGAATGAAACTGTAGGTCAAGTAGGGTGGTTATGCATTTCGTGGCACCAATTTACTATTCAAAGATTAAAGCCGGCATGCACAAAGATCACTAAACGTATTTAGTGACTAAACATGTTTAAATTTGAAGTATTTATATGATTTGACAACTCCTTAAATCATATTTAGCACTAAATACGTTTAGGCATCGTTGTGCAAGTCGCCCTAGGAATAATATTTATTTTGGGAGATTCGCGAGATCTCAGTTGGGGGCGAACCACTAGTAATAATCTTAAATGAAAAAATTCATTAGACTAGTAAAAGCAATGATTCAGTAGCCATGTGAATAATTTTTATTTAAATTGATTCAGTGATAACTCCTTAATGTCATTAGGTAACTTATTATACATTCTTATACACATGCAATACACATGTTTATTATAAATTTCAGGTATTATTCTAGGTAACTTACATACGCTACAACGGATTGTCAAGCGCATGCATTACACGCCAAAATCAGAATAGCATCATTGTGTAACGCATACATTCTAGTGACTGTTTACATTTCTTAGATCTTCTTAGAAGCTTCAGAGTTGATTATTCTCGAAGCTGTTACAACATCGCAAATAATAGTGATCTGATTTACTCATTGCAGAGGAAGCCCTGATAGTACATTTATATGGGACAGATAAACAGACGATGTGTGGCTTTCGTCATGTGCCTGTCATTTAAAATTTTCACAGGGAACGAAATCTTGACAAGTTCCAGGTTACTGCATAAAAAAATGATACATTTAATAATCCGTATTATTACCAGGAGTTAGTCATACATACCTATTACATATTTTATTTGTTAAATAGGTAGCTTAATTTTATAGATACAATGATTAACTTTAAAACTAAATAGGACTATGTGGTAAATATTTTGTAATATAAGGTGTAATGATTTAGTTTATATTTAAAAACCTATACTGTCCCACTGCTGGGCAATTTAGATTTAAGCATTTGTAAGTATCTCTTTCGCAATAATCTTTGAAACGATACATATTTATACCATCAGGTGAGCCATCAAGCGCTTCACTACTATCAACTTTTTTCTACCAACTACTAACAAAAACTATCAACTACCAACAAAAAAAAAGACCATTGGCTGTTGGTTGCTGGCCATTGGTGTGTTACTTCAGTGACAGTGTGTACTACTTTGACAATACTCTGATAAGGATCTTTTATTGCCACAGAATTGTGGTCAAATGATGATTTATTAAGTACACCTTTTTTAGAGGTGCTTGTCATGCTCTACAGTAAACCACGACAATATTACCAGTATTAGGTACGTAAATTAATAAAGAAAATTCGTATGATGTGCTAGTGATGAACCCTGCCAACTAAGCCCAAACTGCCCAAACTAAGTAAAAACTTGTTTGCGGCTAGATAGCAACGGGCCATGGAGCAAGTCACGCTCGGCATCAAACCGCGCCAAAATAGTAGCCCAAGACGTTGAGAACTCAAATGGAGTTGGGCAGGACACCTAGCTAGCCGTGGTAATGACAGGCGGTGCACGGCCTTGAACGAGCGCAGACATCATGGTCATCCAACAGATAGTTGGGTAGACGGCAGTAGATTAGGTATACAGCCAGGCCCTTGAGCCCGACACGTGCTAATGTGTTTCATTGTCATGAATTGTCCAGCTATAGTATATAGTGCAGCATATAGTGAATGGGAGTGTAATTTGATTAAAATTTATATCTCTCACTCACTGTCGATGTCTTTAGCAATTTAATAAAATAGAGATTAAATAAAATTCTTTCATTTAATAAATTTATTCACTTCAAGTATAATTAGACTTATATTAAATTAAATATTCACAAATACAAAGATACAATTATAACATGTTGACTTTACTCACATTTCAGACAGTCCAATTTTCTCTTATTTAGGAAGTAAGTAAAGTACACTTTCGTTTAAAATTTTACTGTAGCTCGTGAATCAAATTGCAGAATGATCCGAAACTCCAAGCTGAACGGAAATTAAAGAGCTGCTGATGGACAGCAAGAGGACAGCTGGCGAAGAGAAACGTTTTTACTCGTAAAATTGTACAAATTTATTAATGTGGTATAGTAGTAGTGTTCTGTTTTCGAGGTCCGCGGAGGATTCAAACATTCTTACATCTACCAATTATTTTATAACTATGTGCTTGTTACATTTACAATTAACATTGATTTAAATTTATATGAAGGAGTTTAGTAATTAAAACATTCGACAGTCAGTTCACAGAAATATATTGCTCCGTCCAAATATATAAACCACTCAAAAGAATAAACTAACAAAAACAAAATCCTAATGGAACGGATGTTTACCAAAATAAGCGTAGTAACGTATGCGCGGATGCGCACGCGCCGATTCCACGCCTCAGATTTTGGTCCTCACTTTGATCTGTCATTTTTATTCAGAGCACGGAATCAATTCATCACATTTATTTATAAACGGTTTTATAGAATACCTCAGACGTGGTTATAGAGATAAAAATAGGAAGCTTGCTTCATCCAAGCGATGTCGCCATCATTAGACCGTTCTACCCTTACGTGGATAAGATTCGGAAAGGCAAGAATGCTCACATTTTCACAAGTTTTAACGGTCGTGCGTGCGTAAACCCAAGGCTTCTTTTTCTAGCGTATCAATGGTAAAACTAAACGATTTTAGAGTTACAAAAACAATACCATTGTGATACAAAAACAAGCTTAAGATACCTAGTTCCCGACTCAAACTATACCCCTTACGTAATGTCAATCAAAACATTTAACAAACTACCTGACGCGTTCAAAAATGAGACATAAATTTTATAAAATAACTAAAATACTAATTACAAATGACGAATATTTTAACGACAAATTTTAGTTACTTACCTACTACCTACTTTGACATTGGAATTGAATGTTTTCTTTTTTAAATGAATATAAGCTAACACGAACAATGACGTCCTCTCTCTCCAAAATATGGTTGTGCCCAACAGGGTCCTTAATGATCATGTACTGATCGAATACCACCTATTATTACATTGTGGAATACCATAAACGACTGAGTATTGAGTTATGCTTTGGCACTTCAATGGCGTAAAAAGTAGAATAGTAGTTGAAGGTAGAGCTAGGAAAAGAACAAGCACGTGAAAGTTTTATAGTAGGTCTTAAAATAGACGCACTGGGCCCACCAGTATCAAGCCCTCTTCCTTTCTTATGTCTCATCTGTTGTAAATGTATGTTGATATGTAACAAATAAATGATTGCCTATGGCTATGTCTTCCTGTAGAACTGTATAGATTAGATTAGATAATTCTTTATTGCACACCACGAAACAAATACATATAAAAAACAACTACGTAAATCTATGGATACAATTGGCGTTCTTATCGCTAAATAGCGATCTCTACCAGACAACCTTTGGATGGAATGGACTGTGTGGACATTACCTGGGGTGTAATGGTGTACCTAACATACTACATGTACATACATACTAATACTAATGATATAAAATATAAAAATTACATAAATGAAAATTACATGAATGAACCTAAATAATAAGCAAGAATCGAGCATTGGATTGATGGAGGAAATAGAAGCGTTCTTTAAGATAGGAAGGTGAGGAAGAGTTGAACAGGTCGTTATATAAATGGTGAAAAATGTGAGTATCCCGGCGAAGGCGTATGGGTAACCACTTGAGCTTACTGCGAAATTCGGACACATGGGCATACTTCCGCAAGCCGAAAAGGAACCGGATGCCGATTTTGCAAGCGCTCAAGTTTATCTAGTTGCTGTTCAGTGAGATCTAGATAAAAGGTAAGAAGCATCAGCATAATCAAGTATGGGGAGAATAAGCGACTCCGCGAGCGAAATTTTAGTGGCAATCGGAAGGAAGTTGCGCAATCTCCTAAGAGAACCCGCTGAGGCAAACATCTTACGACTGACTTCAGATATCTGAGGTCTCCATGACAGTTACCTGTCTATGAGAACGGCTAAATTTTTCACAATCTCACTCTGCATAACGTAGGTGCCATCAAATATAATTTGTGGAAGGCAAGGCCAGTCTATCCTCGATATCATCCTAGAACCCCCAACGACGATTACTTGAGTTTTGAGTGGATTGACTCGGAGACCATGTGCCTTGCTCCAGTCTAGAATATGATTTGATACTGGTACACCAAACTTCAACATAGTTACTAACATGACGCACAAAAAACGAGTCGTATGCACCACGAATATTATTTATGCTAACCTAATATCTGATATCCTGACAAGGCATATGAACCGCCGCTAGACATCATTATGGTTATGACGAAAGTAAGTGGTCCCGAGTCCCTAAAGTAAATAAATATCTCAATGAAAATCGAGTCTACGTGGAGTACTGTTCCCCAAACTACACGATGAGTATTGAAAATAGTTTATTTTATATACACATCACAATCATTTCCCTAATCCAATTTGTTTTTTTCATAACTTAACTCTGCAAGAGTAGACTGAAACTTTCCACAACGCATTTACTAGCTGAATTACATGAATGAAATATAATATATGGGACATTATCTATAAACAAATAGAGAGACATAAAGATCATTCATACTCGTACACCTGGTATCAGGACAGTACAAACACCTGATTTGATACTTTTATCTTTTAACAAAGACAGTTTGAGATCAAGGAGCCATCTCATTCAAGTTACTTCAGGCATAGGTTGCATATTCGGTTGACTGAACTTATAAGTTGTTTTTTTACAAATAATAAATCCCGCCCGCGGTTATTTAAATAACTAACGAATATCAAATAATAATAATTTTGTAAAATTATATTTTCGATACCTAGAGTACAGACAGACTCGTCAGGCTCTAGTACCGCGCCAGGTTTCGTTGATGACATATTACATAAGTACATCTAAATTTTGAAACCTGAGCAAGATATTAATTTGCATTAAGATAATATTTGTTTTTTTGTTCAATATGATAGCCTAAGATAATTTACTGTATGTATGTACTTTAAAATAATGTTTTTGCTATTTAAGAGATGTTATGTTACTAACGATTTGTTTGAACATTTAAGTATGTTTGCAAAACTTCTCAGGTATCTCAGCGTCGTCCTCTGTGCGTAGGTAATACAATGAATTATTACGTTTATTACAAGCATGTCGTATTCCGGTTGAACATATTAGTAACACTACCTATTCAAATCATTCGGAAAAGATCAACAACTCAATTTATAGCGGATGTAGTATTTTTCAAACATTCGCGATCACTGATTAAAAAACGTACATACGCGATAAATACCCGTTTTAATCAGTAATTATATAGTGGACGTGTACAGACAGAGTCGCGAACGGGGAAACCCCTGCATGTTTAAAGTTTGAAATAAAGTCTTATACACGGTGTCCTTTAAATCACTGTTTTTCCAGAACAAACGTTGTTCAGACCATGGTCTGCAAACAGTTTATAACATCAAATTAAAAAAAACGAAATATGTCTTTGAAAAATATAAAAAGTTGCGAACTTAAAACGTCTATTTTAACGTTACGCCCTACAACATAGCGCGCTGACCGGTAGCTACTCGGTATCTATAGTTCGACCGAAACCGCTGTACCGCTCCCTAAGAAAGTGCGGCGAAGTGGGGGCCGAGGAAAAAAGAGCAAGAATACACATGAGATCGATATTGTCGGATATATCTTACGATATCGTACCAATATAAACAATATTTTTGTTTTATATATTATATCGATATGTTTATATTTTTTTATAACTAAATTATCTACAGATATTCTGACAGAGCTTCTGCTTCAACTTCATCTTCCGTTTCGCCATCGGAATTTGAATCAGAGTCGTTCTGCAAATTTATAATTAATGGATCGATAATAATATCAAATCTACTATCGCGATCCCAGTAATTGTTTTCATTTTTTTGGACATGATCATCACATTTCTGCCATTTTTCCGCCGTGAACTCCGAAAACAATGTATTCAATAAGTTTATCTTTTCATCTAGAGAAGAGTTAATATGGTTATGGGCTATATTGTTTTTAATATCAGCCCAGACTAACTCTATGGGATTCAAATCCGGATGGTACGGCGGTAATCGTAGAACAGTATGTCCATTGGCTTTCAGGAGTTCATCAATTCTGTACACGGGCTCTTTTTGTGTATTATCGATAAGAAGTTGCAGTTGAGATTTTGTCATAGCTTCCGAAAATTCAACATTGTGGCGCCGTAACCAGTTCTGCATTTCGGTTTTGAGGCTTGCTATGGTTGGCTTCTTGTCAACCTGAACGCTGTGGTAAGACGCGTTGTCCAAGACAACCACAGAATTTGGAAGCAATTTATCTTTTAACTTTTCATCTACCCACTTATAAAAAGTAGGCCCGTTCATGTCTCCATGATAGTCGCCGGTCTTAGCATCTGATTTGAATATCGTCAATGCACCATCAACCAAGCCATTTCGACATCCAGCGTGAAGAATTACCAAACGCCGTCCTTTTCCAATATCAGCATGAATTCCAGGTTCGGACGATGATTGCCAACATTTGCTTACATGGTGACTGGCGTTAATGTATGTTTCATCAAGGAAATATATGTTGTGGTTTTGCGTTCTGTAATTTCTGATTTGTGTTAAGTATTTTTTCCGCCACACTACAATATTAGGCTGCTCTATAAGGAGATGTCTCTTCGATTTGCATTTTTTGAAACAGTAACCTATTGTGTGTAAGAGGCTCCTTAGAAATTCTCGTCCACAATTTAATATGCCATCTTGTTTCAAACTTGAAAGTAACTTACGGACACTTGGCACTCTTTTTTCAAATTCATAAAACTGATGAATTTTTCTTCTGATAACTCCTAAATCAAAATCATCAACAACATGTTTTTTCTTTATAGTTTTTGGTTGTTTTGGCGAATTAAATTTCAATCGGCCCAAATTTTCAGTTGATGAATTGCCCTCTTTTATCACATTTCTTGCGGTTTTTTCGCAGTACCCCGTAGCGTCTGCCACGATTTTGGCAATATTTGCATCACTTTTATATTCAAAGCTCTCTCTGTCTGCTTTTCTTTTCTTAAAATATTCGGCCACTTTAAAAATTATGGCCTTGACATCACGAGATAGCGCTCGGCCCATCTTTGGATATTTATCTCATGTGTATCTGACATAGACCGTCCGGTACAAAGGCGACCTACTGCCGTGAGCGTCGACGGCAGACTAGACATGAGTCCGCTATACCAAAACGTACCTAAAAACCGTTAGCATGCTCATAATGTATCGTATCGATATTGTATTAACTGACTACCGATACTAAATAACTGTACGAAACACGCCAGCGAGTTAACACTAACAAACTAACGTAACGAACGTACGATACCCTTACCAAAATAACTAAAAATATTCGGCAACCGAACAGTTGATAGGTTGGTTTGGTTGGTACCTAACTTTAATAATTAGGGCATCCCTTTCTAACGCGTAAGGTTTAATGCGAAAACACGAGATGAAGCGAGTCCTGTAATAATTAGGGCATCCCTTTCTATCGCGTAGGCTTTCATGTGGAAAGAACGAGAAGAAGCGAATATTGGTTAGATCGCTAGCGTAATTGGTACTAACTATTATCTATTCTCTCTCTAACACAAACACAGAATAGATAAGCTACCGTACCGTTCACTATACTTTGACCTATCTAATTGGGTTTCCATTTGATCTTATTTTTGGGATGATAAGGTCGAGTTTTAATTACATCTTTCTTAAAATTGATTTAGATTAGACTGGTGGGTCAGTTGCACCGTGCAGCGCGTTTGTTTGTTTTAATTATTATTTGCCATTTTACAACTGTTGTGAATTGTCGTGAGTTATTGATTAGATATTTATAAAATAAAATAGAACCTACTTGAGTTATTTAATTAGGTAGATATTAGTAAGGTACTTACCTACTAATTTATTTATATAATTACCAGAAAATAAGTATTCACATACTTACTACTAAATAAATAAATACTTACCTAGTGGGTTAAAAATAAAGACTAAGTGTAAATATTAATTAATAGTGTTAGAAAGTAACTACCTAGTGTAAAAATAAAGAATAAAGTGTAAATATTAATTATTAGTGTTAAAAAGTACCTACAGACTAAAGTTTAAATATTAATTAATAGTGTTAGAAAGTACCTACCTAGTGTAAAATAAAGACTAAAATGTAAATATTAATTAATAGCGTAAGAAAGTACTTATCTAGTGTAAAAACAAAGACTTAAGTGTAAATATATCATTATGCCTCGACAAAGCACAGTGTGGACTCATTTTGATAAAAAGGACAATATTTTTGCCATTTGTAAATACTGTAAACAAAAATTATCGTATAAAACATCAACTGGAAATTTGAATTCTCATTTAAAAAAATCTCACGCGTCAACTTATTTAGCTCAAAGGGTAGATGATACGAATTTGAATTTGGTATCGGAAAATATTAGTGACGTACCACGTGCACCACAGCAAGCAAACACGAGAGAAGATGTCGCGTTCATGCCGGTGTTGCCAACTACTGCTACTGCGCCAACTACCCTAAATGTTGTGGCAATTCAGAGCAGTATCACAAGACCTCCCAGCAAACGACAAAGGACGATGCAAAATTTTGTCACAAAAAAGATGACCCCGGAAGAAAAGAAACGAGTTGACCGTGATTTGCTGGAACTATTCATACAAGATTATCAGCCTTTCAGCATCGTGGAGGACAAAGGGTTTAAAAATTTTGTCAAACATATACCAGGGTACTCTCTACCTAGTAGAAAAACCATATCGTCTGCGATGATACCAGCACTGTATGAAAAAACATTAACTGATGTAAAAGAAGCTGTTGCTCGGGATGTACGATCTGTCTGTTTAACTACCGACTGCTGGACCTCATCACAGACAGAAAGTTTTATAGGTGTGACTGCACATTATATAGACAAAGATTTTGAGCCACAACAAGTTCTTCTAGAGTGTAAGGGTCTGAAAGAGCGTCATACAAGCGCTAATTTATCACATGAGCTAAAAAACGTTACGGATGAATGGGGATTAACAACAAGGGTGATATTTGCTATATCAGATAATGCTCGAAACATTGAGAAAGCTATTGAAAATCTTGGTTGGAAGAGATACGGCTGTTACGCTCATTCACTGAATCTCATAATTATGAATGCACTTAATCCATTAGAAGTATTTCTTGAAAATGTTAAGAAAATCGTAACACACTTCAAGAGAAGCACAAAAGCATTGGATATGCTTCTCAGCTATCAATTAAGAAATATGGCAGACAATGGAGAGCCAAAACGCCTAATTCAACAAGTACCGACACGGTGGAATTCAACGTTTTTCATGTTGCAGCGTTTTGTTATGTTGGAAGAAGCGATTAAACATTGCATGGCCCTCATCGACAAAGACTGGCCCTATATTACTTTGGACGAATGGGAGATGGCAAAACAGTTGGTTCAAGTGCTACGACCCTTCGAAGAAGTGACTTCCTCAATCAGTGGAGATGAGTACATGACCGGCAGTTTGGTGATCATTATGACGAACTGTCTGAAATCGATCACTGAAGACTTTCTGGAAAAAACTGATTTCAGTCATTATACGGAGTCGGTAAAAGAAGTCCTACGGTCAATTAGAGATGGTGTTAATGAAAAGTTTTCTAGTGTCGAATATAGTAAAACCTTTGCACTTTGCACCTTGCTTGATCCTAGGTTCAAGTGTTACGGGTTCCAGAATGACAATGCTTATACCGACATCAAAAGACACGTACACAATCTGATCATTGATCTTATAAGCCAAAACAAATCTACCTCGACTGAAGAAACGGAGCAACCACCCGTACAGAAGGAAGACCTTAGTGTCTGGGGAAGGTTTGACGAGCTTCTGAAAAAAAAGAAGCCCCAAGGAAGTGCAACGGCCAGAGCCATACGAGAACTTCAGATGTATATTGATGATGATATGCTCCCCCGAAAAAATTCAGAAGGCCGATGGAATAACCCGTCTAAGTGGTGGCGGGAACATCAAGTAATATATCCACATTTATCAGAAATTTACAGAACCAAATGTAACATTGTGGCGACTTCCGTTCCCTGTGAGCGTCTGTTCTCAAAAACAGGACTCATAATAAACCAAAGGCGATGCAACTTAAAGACCCATAAGGTGGAACAACTTGCGTTCCTTAATGCTAACCTAAATTCTAAAAGGTTTGACAAATAATGTATAATTAAAAAATAGATACGGTAAAAATGAAAAAAACAAAAAAAAATGTAAATAATGTAATTATAATCGATAGCTAGCAATTTTGTACATAAAATCATTGTAAATATGGCGATTTTAAATGCGCCACAATTTTTTTGTTGGTTGGTAGGTATGTAAGTAGCTAGTTGGCTACGTTCATACTATTTATTTGAGCCTATGAAAAAATTGTGCTAGTCCTAAGCCTAGTAAGTAAAGCATGAAGGAAAATGCCATACATAAATTAATTAGGTAGGTAATAAAATAAATTTATTCAATAATCCTCACTGGGGCCAGTTAGCGCGGCCCAAACGCCATGCGCCAGCACGCCAGATTCTACTTCACTTTAGCGTATTCGTACACCTAACATAACCAAACCAACCGAAAGTCACTGCTATTATCACTAACGTAGCTGTGGTAAAACAAGCATTCGTTCGTTGCCTTCGTTTCGTTGGTAAGTCGGTACCGATATCAGGTAATGGTTATCGGTATCGATACAGAAACCAAATATCGATACAGTAACCGCTAGCGAAAATATTCAATAACGCCCATGTCTACGGCAGACTGATGGATCGGAGCGGCCGATACTTCCCCCCCGTCTCGCCGCGCGCATACCTCAGGAGCGGTACAGCGGTTTCGGTCGAACTATAAATAAGGAGGTAATACGCTACGGCTAGCGTACCCATGAATTTTATGTCACGGTTAGTTTTTGAACAAAGTAAGACTTATTTGAGAATGCCTAGATTTTTTTTTAATTCTCTTATTTGATGCTATAAACAGTTAGTAGAGCATGGTCTGAGCATCGTTTGTTCTGGGAAAACAGTGATTTAAAGGACATCGTGTATAGAAGGATGCTTTCCAAAAAGGTTGTTTATTTCAATATAGATGTTATCTAAACACACAACGTGTAATAAAAACTTTTTTAAATCATCCTCCTACAAGTTTTTATTAATATTTTTAAGCATGCAGGGAGTTACCAGTTGATGCTGTCTGTCTGTACCTATAGAATCTAGATATATGGTATAAAAGTATTTGATGTTATTGATCGAGCGAAGCGAGATCGCCAAATCAACTTGGGCAAATCAGCGTTGTATGTATGTATGTATGTATGTATGTTTGTTTGTCCGAGGATAACTTTCGAAGCGTTGATCAGATCATCGTGAAATTTGGTAAAGAGATAGTTAGTGATGGCACAATTTAGATGGATTTGATTGGTGTGACTAAATGAGTTAAATATGTGGGGGGTTGTTGAGATATTGGGGTTCAAGAGGGGTAAAAAAACCAAAATGGGACTATCCAGTCAAGTGGCACGTCTAATGAAAGGTATTCATGAGTACATTTCGACCCCGTTTTTATTTTTAGTTAAAACCTTGTAGTTTTTAAGTTATTAGCCACAATAAAAACTGAACTTTGACGAAATTCACAGGGTACACCAGTGACCCCATAGTATTGAAATTTGGTATTCGTGTAGCTTTAGTAACACAAACATAGAGAAAAGTCTGAAATCCAGAATCACTGCAATTTCTACCCCTAAAAAGAGACACCAATTAACAAGAACTCCCGTTACTTATACCCCCGTTACTATATTTGAATGAAACTGTAGGTCAAGTAAGTTGGTTATGCTTTTCGTAGCACTAGTTTAGTAGTGAAACATTATGAATAATATTTTTTTTGTTTTCTGGGAGACTCGCGAGATCTCAGTTCGGGGCGACCCACTAGTAACTAATTGTTGACTTTCCGACTTCCGATCCGGTCCACCAGACAGTATGCTCCCCGGATTACAACCGGCAACAGCCCCTTAATCGGATTGTTCACGGGATTTCCACCAGCATCCGCCGGAAATTCAGTTTTAATGAAAACCGTAAAGCACAGAATAGTGGTAAACTTTGGCGATATGAGCGATAAGACCAACAATACGAGTACACATTGAGCAAAAGAATCAACATCCGATAAAAATGTTTCATTAGAAACTGGGATTAATGAAAATAAAATCTTATAGGAAACTATTACATATCGTGTTCTTAAAGTAACCTCAAAACCGCAGCCATTTAAATAAATAAACAAATATTGCTGGACATTTCACACAGCGGTATCTAGCCCCAAACTAATTTCAGAGCTTGTACTATGGGAACCAGATAACTGATAGAATACTTATATAGGTACTTGTGTATCTAGGTTATTACGTTCGTATTAGCTGTTGAAGTTTCTAACCCTGGTTTTTAGGCCGCTCTAAGGTTTCTGTGACATTGCCTAAGTAATCTTGCCTTCCGAAACACGGAAGCACAGAATGTAGTGAAAACTTGAAGCACAATCACCAGCCAACAGCTACTCACATCACGATCAAATAGTAGCTAATTAACTTGCAATTGAGAACTGTGTCATGCCTGTTACACTTCACACTCGCAAGTTTTGCAACTATTTCTCGAATCGCAACTCATGCACTTAAGCTTTTAAGTTGTTTCTTTGCTCACCAGTTATCTGTCCAGAACCAATTTAAAATCTACCGAAATATCAAATTTGTATAAGGTCCACTTTTTAGCTAAACGAAAGTATGTATTTATCTATGATGCTAATGAATAAATCCATTCAACATATGCTTTTTTTATTGAAAGAAAGACTAAACCTACTTAATGTCACACGTATCTTCGTCAGTCACGCACATGACGATTTGTTGAACCAAATGGCTACCATTCAAGTACCATTTGATAACAATTGCACCGGTTACCGGTGCAGTACCGGTATTCGACAAGCCGCTACCGTCTAATGCAACCGCAGTGTTGACACACATAACCACACGTTTGCTAAAATTATTACCTACATCGTACGATTGTAATTGCTCCTGGTCACTGTTAACTAATCTGTGCTGCCAATCTCTTTGGAAAGAACCGGCCGTAGGCGTCTTGGCCGTTTTCTTCAAGGCCGCAGGGTAAAGCTGCCAAAAGTAAAAAGTAAATCTGCTAAACCAGTATTCACTTTCAGCGCGCAACTCATTTTCATAAACTTCTCAAAGGGCCAAGAGCGAAGAAAGGGCATAAGTAAACTGTTTATCAATACAGTTTGCGAGAATGCAGTAATTTTAGTACCCGTGTAATTTCACTCACGACTTTACTAGGGATATAACCGTAAAAGCTTAAGAGGCATTGAGTTTGAAGTGAGACCCCGAACCGTTTAAGAGATATATCCAGTAAATGCACCGCTAGACATACGACAAATGGATGCCAATAGGATTTTAAAAACTTACACCAGGAAGTTAGCTTTTACGAAATTACGTACCAATCTAACTATTACTTAAAATCTGTGCACCTGAAGAACCCAGGAAAACGCCATGTCGATAGATTGCCACATTTAGCAAGTTAGCCATCACCGGCTACTAGTCCATTTCGACACAAATTGGTGCACAACTGGCAGTTAGCGATTTGCAACTCATCTTCGCTTGGACAATCTCGATTGCGGTATCGATTGCCCAACCCGAGCCTCGCCGTATAGGAGCTAAGTACTGCTAATGGGTTCCAAAATTCCTAATCCAGTTTAAGCCCCTATTACACAATCCTAATCATGAATCTAGATTCGATATTCGATAGGGACTCGTATAATCCATGAAGTATGTGGGAAGGTTTGGAAACCGAGCCATGGGTTCTCAAATTCTAAGAGAATCTCTTATATGAAAAAGGTAGTGTTCAAAGTAATGTTAAGGTTTATATTATTAAACGTTGATAGGGACTAAAGAATAGTTGTATTTAAACTAGTGGTTCGCCACGAACTTAGATCTCGCGAGTCTACCATAAAAACAAAAAAAAATGTTATTCGTAATCTTTAGACTATCAAAATAGTGCCACGAAATAAATAACCAACCAACTTGACCTATAGTTTCATTCAAATTACAGGTAACGGGAGTTCATGTTAATTGATTATCCTTTTTTGGGGTACCAATTGCAGTTATTCTAGATTTCAGACTTTTGCCTATATTTGTGATACTTAAGCTACACGCATACCAAATTACAGCACTGTGGGGTCACTGGTGTACCCTGTGAATTTTGTCAAAGTTTAGTTTTTATTATGGCTAATAACTCAAAAACTACAAATATTTTACCAAAAATAAAAACCGGGTCGAAATGTACTAATGAAGACCTTTCATTTGACGTCTCAGTTGACCTAATAGTCTCATTTTAATTTTTTTTTTCCCTCTTGAACCCCAATATATCAACAACCCCCCAAAATTTTTAGCTCATTGAGTCACACCAAAATTGTGCCATCATTACCTACCTATATACCAAATTTCACGATGATCGGATAAACGCGTCGAAAGTTATTTTGCACAAGTTGATTTGGAGATCTCGCTTCGCTGTATCAATTAAAAATCTACAAAATTTTGCTCTAGAATTTAAGTTTTAGTTCGATAAAAGTCTAAAATTAAACAGTTTCCAAGAAGTCTCTATTGGCTTTGAAACTTATATACTGAGCAATTTACTTCGAAACCATCGACATAATATTTCAAACTCTGATAAAAAAAACAGGAATACTAGGAATGGCACGTGTTTTGCGAAGTTCAAAGCGGTCCGTTGACGGGCGAGGCGCAGGCGCAGTTTTCTGTTCAATGCGGTATGCGAGATTATTTTAACAAACACGAACGAACACGGGTAAACATCGTGTTCGCTTATTGACGTAAATAGAACGATTGAAAAAATGTACAACACATTTTATATCTTAAGGTATATTATTAGGTACATCTTAAGGTGCGTATCCACCGAAATTGTTGGCGACTTCTGTGCTGGCAACAGTTTGCAACTCTTCAAAAAGTCACCCACATTTGTTTAATTGTTTCTCCACACCAAATTAAATAAGTTGTCATAAATTTGAGGAACATTTTACTGTTTGACAACTGAGAGCAAGCGGACACACATTAAAATATCGGCAACACGCGTATTCCTTTGATGTTTACCGCCAAAAACGGAAACACGGTTCCCAACATTTGTTGGCAACTTATAGTAATCACAGAAACTTTTGTCACCAACAGGTGTTGACAATGCATGAGTTGGCAACTTGTGTTTGGTGGTGTTACCATTAGATGTCAATGTCAAAGTAATCACAAGTTTTTTATATAACTTTGTCCTACGTGCATTTAAAGGACAAGCCATAGGTACGTACGAAGCCCTGACCAAAAGAAACAAAGAAACAACGAAAACATTTCATTCAAAACCACACAGAATGAAAAAACGCAACAACAACATCTCACTATGAATCTCTCAAACAAGTACTTACTACCATCTATCTATCCAGCAACCACTCCATGTCGCCAGTCCAATCCGTCTTCAGCAAGTCTTATCCATTGCTGTCCAACTTCCGTTACGAGATCGTCAGACCATCGGGCCGGTGGTCTACCCTGCGGTCGACGTCCATCTCTTGGCCACCTGTTGTCATTCCGCCTAGCCAAGTGTCCTGCCCATCTCCACTTAAGCCTGGCGATTCGTGTACCTACATCTTCAACTTACTACTATACTTTTCTAAATAGGATAGGACAAAACGTTCGAAAAATCCAGTCCAGTTTATCATATGATTTGTGAAGACTGATGAAATACTGCACCAGGCCAGGGACTGCTTTTGGTCAGATACTATTTTTTTTTAGAAAGATACACGTTAACGTTTACGAACTGCCTCTAAATCGACCGATTACGCTTACTATCGAAGTCTTTTTATGGTCAAGCATTATGTGGTTTTACATCTAAGCGAGCATGACGCACATGACTGGTCGTTTACTGTCTGCGCCGTGCGTGTGGTAAGTGTTAGAGCACAACTTTAATCCCGTAAAAAGTTACAATATCTTTTCTTATTTAGTTACTTATTTCTTTTAAAAACAGGCAAGATAATTGGATCGACCGCCGCCTCCGCGGCCGTATCGTGGACGCCTGGAAGAACTATCGGTCGATGAAAAAGCCGATGAAGGGATACCTTCCTCTGTCATTAAAGCGCAAACTCTTCGACATGTGTATTCTGTCCGTCTTTATCTATGGTTACCGGAATTGCTGATGTAGGGAATGAAGTAGGATTAGGTGGATTCGGGCGGGCCACTTAAAACGCATGACGCACCCCTAAAGACGAGCGACGATGCTGAGGAAGGCCTAGATGACGCTGCTGACATGATTATCTCGATGCCCCGGAAGATAGGAGTAATCTTTGCCTAGCAATCACACTAATATTATAAATGTGAAAGTTTGGATGTTTGTTTATTTATTTGTTTGTTTGTTACTCAATCTCGTCGTAACGGCTGAACGGATTTCGATGAAATTTAGTATGTACATACGTATATTATAACCTGCTTTTTATCCTATAAATCAGGTCTCATGGGATAAAAATGGGGTGTCAAGTCAAGTTGCAACAGCGAGTTTAGATTTACCTACACATTTAGTACGCAACAGCTAGTAGGATAATACGAGTATAGTAAAAAAATAAAATAAACGCTATCCCTGCGTTTCTTCCTCACTCTGTGAAGGTTTATAACGTTTCCTGAGTCTAATATTTCGAAGGATAGGACAGTCTATCGGATCCAGTGGTAGTGGATAGAATTCAGGCGAAGGCCAGACAGCACCGTAACAGATTAGATGACGGCTCAAGCACACGGCCTACCTGACGTTAAGCGTTACCACTGCTTAATAACAATTGCATTGCCTCACAGGTCCACTTACCTTAGTACTTATTACTACTTCCACTTACGTACAAATAAGACTTGATCTACAATGGGGTATAATATACTATAAGACAAGTATTGGCAACAGTTTGCATTCTATACAATGGCCTGAATGTTCTTAATATTGTTTACACCTCATCAAACCTCATGCTGCGAGCCTGCGACAGATACTTGGACAAGCGACTTAACAAACATTAACGGTAAACGTGCGTGGAACCGGCAACTAAGGGCCTGGCGCTCAACAGCTCTGTTGCGTTGCGGTAGGTGGGTGTCGCCTGGTGGTCACGGCGCGGGACGGCCACCGGCCAGACGGCATTCCGACTACGTACCTTATAAACAACTAGTTACCTTGCCTGGCTTCGCATAAGTGCTATTTCTACAACTTGACGACAGGCCGGCGACATTTTTCTACATTCAAAATGACACAAAACAAAATATGAAAACGTAATCACCTAAAACTTCATAAAAGGCAGAAATGAAATCGACAACTGAGAGAAACAAAACTGCAGAGCTTTTATCGCGCGCGACTCAAGCATAGATTTATGACAGTTCCAGAATATAAACTTAAATATTGGTGAAAACCTATTCAGCTAGTTTAGAACTTTGAAGAACTAACTAAACGAATACAGTACAGACAGGCGTGGGTAAGTGACGTTGTTTTAAACTAATAAGAGATTATAGGGCTGCGGATATGCCTTACTAACTGGTTGTGGTTCTGTGGCGAATGCAACCGATGCGTGTTAACATGTCTGGTCACATCGACTGGAGTCTGTGACCTGGTGTTAGCTAGAGCGATAGCTTCCAAAGTTCCAAGTAATTGATTGAACGCGAAAATTGTCTCAATATCACTAAATCAATCGAGATAATTATCTTTTCTGACCTAATATGAACTGGCTGGTAAGTATGACTTTACCTATCAAATCTTTATATACCTATATAATCCTACTGTACGTGTGTATGTCACTGAACTCATCCTAAACGGGTCCCTGGGTGGTTTAGATTCACAATTGGGCCCGGTAAATGGCGCTGTTGTCGAGATCCAGAAAATTGCGGACGAAGTCGCGGGCATACAACTAGTTAAATATAAAATTTTAAATCATTCAAATCATATGGTGATAATAGTATCTGATAAGCACAAAGTTAAGCTAAGCCTTCCCAAGTCCTGACTGACTATATAGCTAAAACATGCAACATATTTCAACAAAATAAATACATATTTCACTGTGGTCACTAAAACAACAGTGGAACAGAGCAGACTATCAAACACTATTTTGTTACTAGGCAAATCAACTTGTTAGCACATCCAAGACTCCCAGTTGACATACTCCTGAATAAACATGTAACTAACCAAGCCTAACAGAAGTCACCAAAACATAGACTGGAGTCTGGACGAAGCTTTCATCATTCATGAAACTTCTTTGAATTGAATACATGATTGTTTTGTGTCAAAGACTCCGAATTTGTAAGCTAAGGGCGACTTGCGCAATGATGCCTAAACGTATTTAGTGTCTAAATTTGATTAAGTAGTTGTCAACTCATACAAATAAATAAATAAATATTGCAAGACATTTCACACAACGCTATCTAGCCCCAAACTAAGCATAGCTTGTACTATGGGAACCAGATAACTAATAGAATACTTATATTATACTTTTTTTGTAAATACATATAATATATAGAAAAATATCCAGACCCGAAACAAATATCTGTAGATCATGCAAACATTTGTTCCGCGGCGGGAATCGAACCCGCTACCTCCTGCTTCTCAGCTGGCTATTCGCCCACTGCGCCAGAGAGGTCGTCAAATACAGATACGTCAAATTTAAACGTCGCTTAATACTTTTAGAGATTGTTGTGCAAGCCGAGCTAAATGGCATTAGAAATATATGCTGGTAACTAAAGTTGGTAAGATTCAGAATTTAACATACTTATTCAATTTAACGAGGAAAAGACGAATAAGTAAGGATAATGATAAAATGATCCTAGTTGATGAAGATGACGATGAGAGACAAAACGGCAATCAACTCGACTCTAAACTTTTTCTTGAAGTATATAGTAATTAGTAGCTTTTCCCCTCTACTACCAAACGATGGGAGTTTAATTAGAGCGGACAAATGGTGGAAAATCGAATGGCATTATGTTTGAGTTATGTTATTATGTCCCCAGGCAAGAGAATTCCACTAATTGTAAAGTAAAAAAAAATGTTCAGCTCGATGATAAATACTGCTAAATTAAACACCTGGCACAGCAATATGATATAAATTATTCTCCCAGTCGATGAGATAACTGAACTGGTAGTATGACAGACAGCCTACCATGTGTCCACTTGTTATTGCGTTGAATGTGTGTTTATTTACAAGGAAATAGGAAGTGGCCACGTGCCGCCGCCAACGCCGCCCGCCGGTACAAGTATTGCAAAGTTTTGAGCAAATAGGTACGTGGGTCACACATACTGAAAGTTAAAAAAAAAAACAAACGGAAAGATGAATTAGCCTGTTAATATTTTTATTGCTTTTCGAAGTAGTCTCCGTTCCTTTCTAAGCACCGCTTGCGATGGTAGCATTGACTGAAGCAGTGGGCCCACTTTTCTTTAGGGATCTCTTCCACGCTTTTTTCAAACGCAGCCATGGCACCTTCAGGGTTCATAAAACGAATCCCTCTAAGTTTATCTTTTATTTTTGGAAATCAATAAAAGTCACAAGCTGCCAGGTCGGGACAGTAAAGAGGATGACTTACTAACTCCACACCTTCGATAGATATTCGATATTCAAATATTCTGGCGGAGTGAGCTGGAGCGTTGTCGTGGTGGAGGAGGATCCTGCTTCTTGGGCGCTGCTGTCTAACATTTTCCAATAAAATTGGTAAAAAATGACTGAAATATCAATCTGCAGTAACAGTCTTTTATCTTCTAGGACAATTGACAAAAAAAAATGCAAGCAGTAAAGTCTGAAATAAAGAAAGACACAGGACTTACAAATCACAACCACCAGCTAGCACATCAGCGTCATCACGTCACGTCAGTTTCACTTTTCATGAGCGCGAGACTCTTACTTAACGTTTAAATACTAATTATATTATGCCCGCTAATGAGTTTATCGCAGTATAATGCTGTTACACTGAAGGATATGGGTTCACTTTACGAAGATCGTTAACGTCGTGAATCACGTAAATAATTTACGTAAAAACAATTAAGGCGGTCGCCAGCCAATATATTATTCACTGTACGTCGTACCCTACTTTAGAGTGGTAGGAGTTATCTCACCACAGTAGGTACTGTGATTATCTGAATGGTAGCCAATTTAAACCAGCTTGGTAAATGGTATACCTCGGAGGACTGATCCCGGAGGACTATTTTGTATTGTATGTAAACTAACCAAAAGAAAGATTACAATGAGACAATTTCAATAAAGATTTAATCACTTATATCACGATCACTATAACAAAAATATGAAGCGTGAAATTAAAGTGGACTGTAATCCGCAGTTGGAACCACAAATGGCCACTCTGCAGGTTCGACGACCTCAATACTCTCGTCGGGGCGCGAACTGTCTACGATGTAAATGCCTTTGTTCAAGACGAAAATATCGAACACGATCCACCTCTATTGTTTGAAAATATCGCACCATTTTTCATTTCTTCTTCACTAAACGCACGTGAATAAAACTAAATTCAGAATTCTTTTAACACGATGAAGATGTCTCTAGAGGATAAAGATATACGTAATCTATTTTTCTGTACATTTCAGGTACAATCGCTCCGATACTTTCCTTTTTGATAAAATTCTCGCAGACAGGACTGGACGATCAGATTACGGTAAGTGGATATGACGAAGACGTGTAACACGATAACAAGGTATGTCCGCGAAAATAAAAAGAAAGGACGATGCAGTGAGTGAGGCGGGATTAAAAATGACTAGTATTGGTGGTCACCTCAAACATTATAGTAAGTACTCTATGCAATTGTCGCATGTAAGTAAAATAACTTGATGTCCGCGCGTGGAAAACAAGTTTTCAAACGCTTAGATAGTATAAAATGTGGCAAAACTTCCACTAATTCAAAACAAAAACAAAGCAGTTGTTATCTGGAATTACAAAATATTTTTGTAAACAAACTTTTATGAAATTACTTACTGAAACTGTTCCATGTGCGAACTGATCAAGATTAGCTTACAGTCCTTCGAAGAGTTTATCTAGTAAGAAAAGACACAAAGTAAAGAGCGGGTTATTTATGGTGTTTGGCGTAACGCCATGGTAGTTGGCCTTGTCCCCGGTGCAATGCGGGCTACATTGCCTTGACCAATAACATTAATTGCATTGCACTGCACAGGTAGCTTACACTTCCCCAGCTTACAGCTATTTATTACAAGAACATTTCGTCAACTTATTTAAGAAAACAAAACAATTGTGGAATAAATATAGAGACTCGAAAATATATTATTATAAACCAGTAACAAAAGAATCTGAAGTCGTCGGTCGATGAGCATAATAATGTTTAATTTACGATATGAAGTAAAACCAATGGGTTAAACAACTAATTGATTGAAAAAATTGTACTACTTTTACTATGGCGACGAAACATGTAGATTTGGGTGATGTTTTCAAGCGACGTCGCATTTAATATGTTGACTTTAACAAAAGCAGTTATTAACAAAAGCTAGATATCATGACTATTCGTGACGTAGTCTCCAAACAATGGCGCTGGAAATAATGAGGTTCTGGCTTTGAAATATGCTGCCAATTTGTTATTTTCTAGTATTAATCTTTACCCTCGGAATTGAAACAACATTAGCTAAACGAGTACTGCGAATTTTCAAGTTGTTTCAAGTGGCACCTGTATAAAAGCACAGTAAGCTTCATCGATTGATAACAACTAAGAAGGTTACCAATTAATGAAACTACACTGTTTAAGATAAGTACTTATATGGTTGCGTTTTGGCAGTAACCACACGACATAGGTACCTTACCTACTAGAATTTGAGTACCGTCTCCGCGTGAGGATTTTAAATCGTACGTGTTGTCTCTACTCTCTAATATTTGCTTGCTCTACTGTAACTGGAGAATCTACAGACAACAACAAATATTATCATTGAATAAACCTGCATTAAATATTGATCTTTATCATGTGCCATATAAAACACACAATAACTTGCATGTGGTGTGGTCATCGTGTCCGTTCACCTCGGCGCGTGCCGTAATCCAATTCCTCGTGCCGATGCTAATGAATCGGACAATTTGAATAATCGATTAATTCAATTAACAATTAATTGCAGATTTTTCAATCGGTAAAGACAATAAGACACTCAACTGGAAATTTGCCTTGAACCGCATAACCTACCCTACGTGAAGTTACAACAGCCAGCACACAATTTACTTAACCTACCCCACGCACGCGTGTTGCCTGCTCGAAACTTTCTGACTTGGTCAATAAGTAACCTCCCCTTAATTTAAAAGGATCTACATAATTTAAATGAATGCTATGGTTATTAATTAATGGTTGGTATAAAATCGCATGGCAATACAAAGCTATTTGTTGAATAGAGCAATATAGCGGACTAGATGATAATGTACAATATAATCGAATTGCGCTTGTCCTATTAGTGTTTAGTGCATCAGATGTGCACGAGTCAGGACATCACTGCTCACGCGGCAATTGGCGAGCGGAGATCGACCTCCGCATTCCACCACTCCCCCCTTTAACTGGCGACTTCCCACTGCCACATTGCACGCTAAAAGTATAACACTAATCTATGGAAAAATAGGAGTAATTTGTTCAGTTTGGTTCCCAAATGTTGATCCAGGTCAGTAGTACTACGCCATAGGTAAGATACGAGTAAGATGTCCTGGTCCGAGAAGCCACAGAATAACAGAGATTTGTGCCAGCAAGTCTTGCTGTACCGGTTTAAATCTTCACTCGTTAACTACTAAAGACTCATTTCATTTCAGTTCTATTTAACATATTAATAAAACATTAATAAGACTTGGGTCGATCAGGAAACATTTGCAGATCTCTTCTTTTCAGAGCTTTTGTACATATATTACTTTGATGATGTTTTGTCAAGAAAACTACTGCTAAAAACAAGTCGCTCAAAGTATGTTCTTACGATTCTAGTATTCTAGAAGCACAATTTTCGCCAGGAAAAAAATTCTTTTGTGGACTTTTGCCAACTTAAGTAAAGAACCAAGACTTGGCAGGAAGTTTGAAGTAATGCAGTTTATTAGTGGCGACTTTATTTTATGAGTTTTAAATTTTATACCGTTGATTAAAAGTACAGTCTACTACGAATCCCACTTAAGCCAATTGACATAGTTTGGCCACTACTTTATGTCTACTAACGATAACATTTATTAGAACGAAACGGAACAACCGAATCAATATTTGATACGAAACTAACTAAACTACATAATTACGAGCAATGGATGGTACATGCCACAAAAGTGCTTTTAACTGGCACGCACGCAAGCGACCGAACAAATATACCTAATACAAAAATTGAAAGGCGCAGGAAGACTGGGCATGACAGGCCATGTCATTTCACAAACGTGGGCGGCACAAACATTGATTGTGGGAATGACAAATTGCTTTTTTAAACGTTTCCTAACTGACTGACATTATAATAAGAGAGCATTTCATCGATGATAATGTCAAAGGGAATCGACCTACATCGATTGACAGGAATGGAGATGAAACAAAGCGGATTCATCAGACACGGCTCGAAGCGTGGGAATATACTCTCGCAGGCAGGCCATCTCTGTCAGACAAACCTTACAGATGCGTGTAAGCGAAATGGATAGAGAAACAACATGTTTTGTGTGTTTCTCCACTTAATCAACACGGTAGGAAACTTTGTTGCCGATCGCTTTGTGTAAACGCCTTTGTGCGAATGGTTTCACAAAAGAAATGAATCGAATAACACAGTAGCTGTCATAAAACTGACGATGAAGGAAACTCATTACAGGAAACCAAAACGTATTTAATTACGTCATTAAACCCAAAACTTAGAAGTTAAATGTACACACAAGTTTCACAACAATGTTTTGGAGATTAAGTTGACATTCAGGTGAGTCCACAGCCAGACAGTCGATCATAAAATTAAATGTAAGTAATTATTGCAAAAGTCAAAGAGTTAGTTTGTAAATTTGAAGTGAGAGCTGTGAGGGCCGTGAGGGCGTAAAGGCGGTGAGAACGAATATCAAAGTCAACTGGGGTGGGTTCATTTCATGCTCAATATCACGCGGTTTCGCCGACAATTGAACGTTTTCCCCGTTCGCCCATAAAATGGAATTGCAATCGGGAAAGTCGATAGAATTATAAATTAAGGTGAACGAAAAACTAACTTTTAGTTTTTCCTTCACCTCGGGGACTATGATTCTCTATAATGATGCAAATATTTAAATCCACTCATTTTGTTCACATATATTTCAACCAACCACTTTGTTTACTTAAATAATGAGATCTTACCCTATAACAAAATCATAATAAAGATCTTAAACTTAAACATGCCTAGCGAGCGATAATGAAATCATACCAACTCCAACACGCATTATGTATGTATGTATGAGCGATGAGCGGATTACACGAGGAATTTCAGTTCATAACTAAATTAAATATCAATATCCGATTGTGGGTTTTCTCAGTTCTATTGAAAGTACCAACCGCTGTCTAATAGCTTCGTAAAACAGTTTTATATTTTAGCAACAGTTCAGTCAGTTGCGACAAATGGAGCACTGCGGCCAAATAAATAACAATTATTGTTGCTTGTTTGGTAATGAATGTGACGATGAATTATCGCTATTCGGGACGGTTATATAAAACTGTATCGTAATTGGAGGTGATTAGGTTTGTTATTATAGCAGCAGCCAGGTGGATGAAGAAACGCGGCGGTTTTTTACCAGCATCATGAGACCACCGCAATACAATCGAATGGTAATTTATTCATCCGGCTCCGAGATTTATCTCTCATCTCGGGACATCCTTTGTTTAATAATGTATGCTAAAGAGATCTTCTTGGATGCGAAGTTAAAAGCATACATAATAAATCTTCAGAAACGATGCTTTTTACTAAATTTCGAAACGTTCGTTAGAATAAGTGCCTGCGACTACTTGGTTCTCATCTCATCATCAGGATGAGATGAGAACCTGGTCAAACTTTAGTCCTATATTTATCTATATCATTGGAATTTATCTATTAGTGGAGGAAGTATCAGAACAAATATCATAATGTACATAACATACTATTGAACCATATACATTGGTGATATGATAACTTATTCTTACTAGTCAAGAATAATAAACAAATCGGTTGATACTGAAGATCTTAAATGTACTTTTGAAGGCATGTTAAAAACATACCTGGTAGAATGCTCCGTAAAGTTGCCGCCGTCCAGTAGCCTGATCTTCGCGAAGAGCACGGCCGAGACGAAAGGCACTTCCGTGAGCTCCTCCAGACACGTCTGCACCTCAAACTTGTACCGCTTCTTCTTGGTCATGAAGGCCATCGCGCCACCATCGGGCCTGGCCGACCTGCCGCCACGCGCCACTTGTATCCAACGACACAAACACTACACTGCTCTTCACTACACCACACTTGTAGATGTTTTAAACTATAACGAGTAAATCGTTGGAACGATTATTTTGGCATCAGCGAGTCTCTCCGATAGCGGGCCGGTCCGTCTAGTTGCTGTCATTAGTCTGAAAACGAAACGGTGTTCAACATTAAGATAAAGCAAGCAGGCACAAATAATTATAACTATCAGAATTGCGCACTCGGTGTTATTTTCAGCCCTCTATGTCCCACTGATGGGCAAATTATCTCCATTCTTTTCAGCCCCTTCAATCCATGGACTACTCGGAACTTGAAGTGAGCTCATCCCTCCATCTAAATAATTTAGTAATAGGTTTAAGTATTTTATTAAAAACTTCGAGCTTCCATCTTACAAGATTTAAACCATACATACAAATTAAAAACGCAACGCTAGTACAAAAACATAAGTTATTTCATATAAGTCAGACTAGTATCGGATGATACAACAGGCGTGTATGTATCGGATGAGAAAAACATGCATAATAGATTAACAGGCCAGTAATAAACGACATCTGGTGCAGTAATTTCAATAAAGCGATACTCATTTTGCGGCTTGATAATCGTTAAAGCTGGGCATACATGAGGACTCCATTTCCATCACTCCGCGTCGCGTGGAGTCCGGTCCGGAGGAGTGCGAGTTAAAATTCGAGCACACAAACGATCACTCCACTTACTCCAACCAAATGGGCATGTCATCACACTAATATTATAGTTTGTTTGTTACTCAAACACGTCCTAACGGCTGAACCGATTTCGATGAAATTTAGTATGTACGTAGATTATAACCTGGATTAACACAAAGGCTATTTTTTTATCATTTACATTTTTATCATAACATTTTACATAAATCAGGTCCCATGGGATAAAAATGGGGTGTCAAGTTAAGTTGTAACAGCGAGTTTAGCTTTATTTCTAGGTTACCTAAGTACACATTTAGTAGTGTAATGCATACGAAGTCGCGGGCAGCAGATAGTAATTCATAAATTATGAGATTAGTTTTTTTTTTATAAAAAACTTACACTCCGACGGCTGCGGCGCATTGCCAACTGAGCGCGAATTAGATTTATTGGATTGTTGTATCGACCATAGCCGACCACGCGCGGCGTGGAGTCGTCGCACTTCACGTGCGTCGTATCTTGGATTTTGGATATCCAAATATTCCTAGGACTCCACTTGATATTTCGCTCACACTGATGGTTCGTGTGTTCGATTTTTAACTCGCATTCCGCCGGAAACCACGCGACCCGGAGTGATGGAAATAGAGTCCTCGTGTTTACCCAGCTTAAGTGTACAGTAAAATAGAATGAACTAATGGATGAGTTTCGTAGTAAATTGGAAGATGGCGATATGCGACTTAATTCGAATTGGTGCGCCAACAGGACTATAGTGGACAAATTAAGATACAGAGATTCAAAATTACTGAGTGTAATATTTTTTTATTTAGACCCTTTTGAATCGGCATTAATTGAATAGTCTTCAGAATCCATATAATCCACAGCCTTGATTAGCAGGTTATATGAAACCTGACAAGTTTAATCAATAATCATATTCCTAAGGGCGCGTGTGCAAACTGAGATAACGCTTGAATGGGGAATGATATTTCCAAATCAAGTGCTTAGCTAAATCACATATTCTGATCGTAATGTTAAATGCAATTAAATTTACAAATATCCCGTGACTTTATCAATGATGATCATCACCAATTCACCATCATCATTTCAGACATAAAATGTCCACTGCTGGATATAGGCGTCACCATAGATTTCCAAAGCGATCGATTTTGTGCGGTAATTTATTAATTATCAAAGTTAAAATTACATCTGGTAACCTAGTAAGTTTATGAAGGCAATGTTACTTTTTATCAATATTTTACTAATTAAATAAATTTCTAACGATTTAAAACAAATATTTCTTAAACTAAACTGACCTTCTGAAGGACGTTTTTAAACGAGATAGTGATGTTGATAAAGGAGTTAGTTATCAGACTATGATCTTAGGTTTTGCGACGTCGGTACTCACCTCTCTCATCACACGGGCATTTACAATACCTACCCAACTTACCTATCTAACTAAATACCTACCAAAATGTGTTTGGTTGGTCACTAACCTAACATACCTACGAATTAACTAAAACCGTACGTCGGGGTTTGGTTAGCTGTAAAATTAGGGGTCCGTAGAGAGTATACAAACACATCACAAGGTGTGCCAAATGATGACCGTGACCTAACCCTAACGTGAGGTATACAATTGTGCCAGAATTGACATTACTATTGCACAATTAACTAGTCCCTAACAGTTATTTAAATTATTGATAAACACGCAAGTAGAGGGATAACGTTTTAATTTGATCATCATCAATATAATCACTCCTATCATCCGCTAGATGGAAGGATGCACAAGATGGATGGTTGGAGATTGATTTATTCTTTTTAAATATGGTAAAAGTCTACTCACATGTTTGCCAAGAGCTGGTAGGACGCGTGGAACATTGCCAGCTGAAATCCACCGCAATGTGTAACTATTACATAGCCTGAAACAAACGAAAAATAATATTACTAAAAGATATCTCGATAGAAAAAATAAGGGAATCATGATGAATAAAATGACCATAAATATACTTATACCCTATATCCCCTAATAAATTATTTATGTAAAACACACAACAAAATACCATATTAACCTTATATACTAGTTGTTTCTACATTTTGTCGTATTCAGTCACATCACTTACCATCAACTGAGATTGTGGTATATCTTCAAATTGTATTTACCTCCACAATATTCTTGTGCTGACGGTATGAGGGAATCCCTATTACTGATCAACATTTGCATTTCAACCTCGTGTAGGATGCACATAATCATCTTAATTATAGCACTAAACCGATGAATAAACAGTAAAATCTCCGATAATTGGTATAATCTATTGGAAATTCAGCTATTGGGGTTAGCCTTGACGTGCTCCGATCCGATTATTATAACGACCAAATTGGGAGAACTGATTGCATTTAGTGAAGACAGATGCGCGCCAAATCGACTGGAAGATTTAGCGCAAGCAAAACATACTGAGAACATCCCTTGGGAGAACTGTTACAAATTGCTAGATTGAAATATATCTAGCACTTTTAATCCATTTGAAAAATTTAAACCTAAATGGCATAGAGTAGACTCTAGATTGTGAGGAAGACCATGGAATTTTCTCAATGAAATACAATTGCTGATTTCCTAAGTGATGTTACAATTATTTCAAGTCATCACATTATTTTCGCTGATCGTAAGTCGTAACTAGATCACCCCACATATATTTCGACATCAACAGCAGTGGATTGCATAGGTAGATAGGTATTCGTAAACATAATAATATGCTGTACTGAATATACGAGTACATTGTTTAGGCCGAAGGAGTACTGTAAAGTCGAAAATATTAACGAGTTTCTGCTTTTAGAGCTATCTTCTACTTGCGATGGATTGTGCTAGCTGGCTACATGCCAGAAGCCGAACTGATTCGGCAGCTCACCTTGAAATGTTAGCGCGGAAATTGTTTAGGGAACGCCCATAGGGCCTCATCTCGTTACCGGTTTCGATCGACAGTAAACTGGAGGTTTTATTTATTACGTGCAGTTTGGCAAATAATGACCGTAAACCGGCTTAGCTCCAGCTGGGGAACTGGTGAAGCGTTGGCAACTTCGATGGATATTTACGAATTCCGCCTCGCTGACTCCTTATTTATTATAATTGTTTTATTATTATTTTTATTATTTAAGCCTAAAGTAACAAGTCACAGACAGTAAAACAGAGACAGACACTGCCAGTCAGTATCTCCCCAGGTAGGTATCTGTGTTGAATGCAGCCCTGCAACTGGCTGCGACACATGACCTGGCCGCACTCATTAGCGAGCAATTTGGCGCGCTGACATTAGCATGTTATCGCGCGGCGTCGAGGCGCCAAGCGACCCACTATATGTTTGATAGCGGTTGACTCACATGTAACACCACCTTACGAACTAAAAATGCAGTTGTATGTTGCATGCTTGCTGGTCGTTCTTATTATTGTAACTTCAATGTTTAATTTGGAAGTCCATGAGAGAAATTCCCGGCGGTTGTATGTCACTTTGTCAGAGGCTTTCCAATGAAAAGCCAGCAGGACGGATTTATCAAGTCACATTTTCTTGAATAATCTTAATCGTGCATTAAACTTTTATACCATAACAAGCGTAATAAGAATCTGTTGTGACTTATCGAGGACAAAAAGGCACCGATTTACCCGCGGGGTTTTCCATCACCAACTACACCTATTACCGATACAAAAATTATCCTTATTATACTGTGTAATGATCGATAAAAAATACGCAAATTAAATATCGTCGTACTCAATTTAATTTCCGTCGCGCCGTTTTATTTTATTTTCGGCTTATCGCTTTTCCGTTTATATCAAAAATATTGCTTAGCGACAGATATATATGTAGGTAGGCGACACACGTCCACATTTAGGTAATTGGTACGTTCCACTCGGCGAGTCGTCACGCTCGGCTGCCTTCAGTCCGGGTCCGGGGTGAACGATCAATCCGTCAGACGCGGTTACCGCAGCCATTTATTTTGCACGCAGACCCCTAAGCGGTCAAGCTAGTTGCCCAATTTGATACCCCGCGAATACCGTTTACGAATGTGCGAAATACCAGCGAAGAATCTGCGCAAACAACTCTCATATTGTAAACAATGTTATTTGGCCGACTAAAACACTCATTATCATCATCTGCTCCACCTGCTAGATCAGCGATGACGCAATATCTAGCCGAGCGTGCACTAAGATCGATATCCGTGCTTTATCGAGACAACAACTTGCTTGGTAAATCATATAGTTTAGACATGATACACATTACCCATAACATAACGCATGTAAACAATGTAAAGCAGACAACACACCCATTATCATCATCTGCTCCACCTGCTAGCATCCTCGATGACGTAATCTTCAGCGGAGCGTGCACTGAGGCCAATCGATCTCGTGCGCTATCAGGCCTGCATCACCCAAATCACCTTTCAATGTAAAATTACTTTATACTGCTGATTCAGTATAGCTCAGACCAGTATCCATCCAATTGGCTAAGGCAGGCTAGTGCTACCGGCGACGCTGTTTGTCTGATGTTGTTAAATGAAATTGAGCCAACAAGTTCTGACTCTAGTTTCAGTATCGCTTAAATGCACTATATATTCACAAAGTTAGGTTAGTCAGAGTGAATTTTCAGCAAGAAGTACTACTACGTCTTCTGTGGTGCCGCTCTACCGAGTCTCTGCAAAAACTCCATGACTTGATAAATGAACCCACTTAAGACTTAAAGCTCTTTAAGCAGAGTCTGGGCAAAATGTTTAGCAATTTAGATTACCTCGTACTCGTAGAAGATACATATTGGGATATTAAGATTTAAGATTGTTTCTTGCTGAGTCCAATCCAGTTTGACACCGCTTACATTAAAAATTTAAAAAAAAATCAGGTAACATAAATAAAGCCCATATACTTAAGCCCTAAAAGTGTAATACACAGAAAATAAAATATAAAACAATTATAAAAAAACAAAAATAAAATAGGTACTGGGTGAAAAATAGAAGCTACCATTTTGTGGCAAGAATGACTAACTGAGGAAATTATTTCCTTCATTAATCAAACTACACACAAGGCACTTCCAGAGCGGAGATGTCCAACACTCAGCCTTCTTTTTTCGGATGGACTATTCTCACTGTTGGCCTCTGAGGCCGTTACAGCTTAACCGAACTTTTGGCGAGCGCAGATGGCACTCAGCTCTGTAAGTTTTTTGATGAGGCAGCTAGCGCAAGGTCACCACTTAGGTAAGAACCTCGGCTTGAGCCGTTGCCAGGATGGGTATAGGAAAGAAACGCCACGTTTGTACCTCGTATAGGCGGTGACTGAAGGGACTCGTCGACCTTGCCGGCGAGGTCGGTGTATCTGTGAAGTGTTTGCTCTGTCTAATATAGATGATTCCCTCATCCAGATCTCCGAGAACGTGTTTCGGTCGACGGAGGGTTTACCGACACTCAGCCACCGTCCTCAGGATATACTTATACTTGGAAAGATTTCCGTATTCAAATATCTTGAGCAGCGTTTAAGTAGGGGATAAATCGACCGTGTTGTCAATTCAAAAGTATTTAGGTAGGATACTCTTAAATGGGTGTTTGCATATTCCTTGTTCCGGCCTCTTAGGTTTACACCTTTTCAGTTATAACGTCCAGGTGCGCATAATCGATTGTTTTTTTAACTTTTTTATATAGTAAGGGAACCACCCTAACCGATATTTATTCCTAGTAAGTAAGATACTGTTATTATTCTGTATAGGGTGTTCCCTCCTGCGTGTTTATGTAATACCGTATAAAGTTACGCATGATCGAACAAAGGCATTAAGCTGTTTAGCGTACCAGTCGCGCGTCGAACCCGGCTTTATTAGACAAATATTAGTCATATATTACGCGTGTTAATGCATTGATTAGTGTCTTTTAAGTCTCACTCGGTTCGGTAACAATTTGGTGTATCGTTTATGCTTCTAAAATTGCTTCAAGTCATGCTATCTTCTTACCGCAATTTGACAAAGCTGCAAAAAGTAAACAGCCTCCAAGAGATCATCAGGTAGCCATTACAATTACAAAGCAATAACAAAAACAATAATCAAACAGTGTGACTGAGACCAACCATTGCCAAATTACAGTCACGCAAACCGGCAGAAACAGTTCGGAGATAAAAAAGTAGCACGAGTGCATGTCGGATCGGAGCATGCCGATACGCAATCCGAAACCGATTACTCCGATTAGGGAAGAAGCCGACTCTATAGAGGTTTTAGGTAGAGCTACTGAAACGAAAACTGTAACAAGACATTTTCATTCATATCTGTTTTCTTTTTCCATAACTAGCGTCCCACTACAGCTGCTCTCGCGTGATGCTATGATATTTATTAGGATCTAGGTTGATGACTATTTAGTATTTAATGTATTAGCGTGCGCCGTATTGATGAAAATTAGATTTGAGGACTCGATAAAACAAATAAGGAGCCGGAGGGTATTGTGTTTCTTGATTTAAGCAACCTCTACAATTTCGCAGTAAAATGATATTAGCTGTTTTTGTTTTGTTTCCGACATCTTTCCTTACAATGCTCAAACGTAGAAACCTGTTAATTAGCCATAGGTTTAGCTCTAAGCTACCTGTCCATACAAATTGTATTGCCGTTGGATCCTCTAAAGAAATAAATAAAAAAATCGCAGTAATCATATTAGTAGAGTACGAAACAAAATAAGAGTAATAGTCCCGAAGGTCATCGATACTCCGGAATCTCTGAAGAAATAAGCTACACGAGCAACGATCGTCCTCGTTCTCGCATTTATACATTCCCAATTCTCAAGAGTTTTTGCAATGAGACGCCTCGTAAAGGAAATCGCACATAATAGCACCGTCCTAGATTCCTTTTATTGACGTATCTCAATAAATGCCGAAAATTTACGATTTACGCTTTTATTGGATACATCTACTATAGAAACTTATTTTAATTCAGCATTTCTACTTTTGAATCAGCACAATTCTCTGAACAATTCATAGCACACTATCGTTCACCTATCGTGAAAATACAAACTTTTAATATCCTATTGAAAACGGTGCTTCATGCATTTTAACTTAACTGCAGAAGTTTTATTTCAGTGCATATAAGTACTTTGATATGTTTTATAAATTCGCACATTGTCAAGAATGTCTGTTGAATGCGGACGGAGAGGTATAAGAGCGGGCGGCGACTGGTCAGTGCGGTCAGGGTGAAAGTGACGAGGAAGCGATCCCACACATCCATCATATCCGAGTTCTGAGTCTACGAGGAGGCCGCAAACTATCTCGTAATCGCATCGATACTGGTATATAGGAAATCAGAAATTAAAACGTTTATTTTCCAGAATATAAGTAACCATAAGTTTCGATGTTAAATTTTGTTAATCCTTAAGTATTACCATCCATAAATATAATAGTTTTAAATTAACCTATATTGTCTCACTGCTGGGCAAAGGTCTACCCGAAGTCCTTCCATCTGTCTCTATCCTGTGCGATACTTCACCACTCCTGCTTGAAGGGAACAAGATCGTCTCGCTAACGCTTTCTTGGCCGACCCCGACCGCGTCTTCCATCGGACCTCCAGGTTGTAGGTAGATTAGCTCACCTATCGGGGTGCATTCTGCTAATGTGTCCCGCCCAGTCCCATTTGAGCCTGGCTGTCTTTTCTCCAACATTGGCAATGTCTGTCAACGAACGCAGCGTGGTGTTTCTCTCTCGATCAATCCGTTTGAATTGAAAATTTAACGCTTCGTTCCATCAATTATTATACAAATTAAATTTAAATTAATTAGGTAGGTCATCAATTATTTTTAACATCGTATAAAATAATCCTTTCGATAAATCCAGCCTCCACTTTACCTACACTAAAGGAAATGGGTCCGATTTGACGTCTATAATTTTAAACGCCGTAATAACTTTGTAGGAACGCAACGTCTCCACAAGAAAACTAAAAATCAACCACAACGCTAAATAATTATTATGTTATCCATTCACTTTAACAATGAGTATACTTAGTAAGCATCAAGTGTCACTTTATATGAAAAACTCAAAAAACACTAGTTAGTAATCCTGGATTCATATTTCACAGGACGATATTCTAATTTTTTTTGTACGAAATCCACAGCTCTGGTTTAATAAATGTAATGTAATGTTGTAACAATTGATTCTGGTTGTTCGTCGGTGATATTTTGATACCTGTCATATCCGACCTATAACATTTCGTACACCTCTACTTAAAGAGTGAAACCAAGAAAATTAATTACTTTAAGAGGATTAAGATTTAAAGGATACAAGAAGACGTCGCGTCGGGTATCAATGTAATTGACAGCACACACAAGCATACATTAAGTGAGACAATGGATTTACCTTATAAAAATTGCTATACTTTGGTAACACTAATTGCATTTAATGAATGTTTACGATAATCAAAAAGCATTATTTTAATAATTAGTAGGAAGGGTGTTGTAGCAATATCACTTCATAGGAATTCAAAGGTATGACCGCACATCCGACTAATGTAATCAACAAGTTACAAATCAACGCATACTAAACAGCCAATTGGCGTTCCCGAACAACAGTATTAGCAAACAGGTCGGAAACTACGTGGTTTCCATTGAAGAACCGTCTAAGGACTGCCTCACACTATCAGTATTTAGCATCAAGGTTTTCAAGATGCGTTTTATAAGTCATACATAACATGGCGCTTTAGGGCAGTCTGAAATGAAAACAATAACCAACAGACTTCAAAATCAATATTATTTATTTCGAAACATATTTCGAATATAGATGCCAGGTACAGTTAAAAGTTTACTATGCTACTTGCATTTTTCTGCAGCAAATTCCGAGAATAAAACCTCTTCCAGCCAGAAGTCTAAAGTTATACGTTCAATATATCCTAGCCTGTCAGCACTCATACTAGTATTAAACACTGCACCGCAGCTCAATAGTGTAGCGTACAGCAATGTTTACCGAAAGTAATAAATTGACCAAAGAATAGTCTTCATTACACCAGACGGTCGTTAACGAGCCGCTTTCAAATTAATTAAAGACACGTCGTGAGACTGACATGGGCAACTAAAATTGATTTGATAGTGGAAACTGAACCTTATGCCCTCGGTGCTTAGGAACAACATCATTAGAAGTGTTTCCTTCGTGCGAATCTAATTGTTGGTTCATTCAAAGGAACACGTAGTACCACAACTATGTACATACATTGATATTTTAAAACCTTTTCATCACACATGCTCTCAAAGTTGGTCATTGTTAACTCGATAACGGCACCGTAAATTCGATTTACAGCCCTAGGGCCGTAAGTAAATTTGAACAAAGAATGATGTTCATTGCGTTCATAATATGTTAAAATGAGATACAACCTCCATGACAAATCTTTCTTCTATTTAAAAATTAAAGAGACCAGTATAGAATACTTTTATACATTTTTATTTTGTAAATTCGTACTTATAATATATAGAGAAATACCCAAACCCGGAACAAATATCTGTAGACCAGACAACCGTTTGTTCCGCAGCGGGAATCGAACCCGCAACCTCCTGCTTCTCAGCCGGCTATTGTGTCATACACGCGTTCCTGTGGGCCTTGATCTTGACAGACGGACAAAGAAGTGACCCTATAAGGGTTCCTTTTTTCTTTTGAGGTACAGAACCGCAAAAACACGTAATGAACACAATACAAGCGATTAAACGTTGAAAATTCAATAAAGATGCTTGATAACTATTTAAAGCAACGAAATAAGTAATAACATGACGTGTGATGTGACTCGGAAACCAGATAATGTTAAATGATTAAGGACTGATAAATTTAATAATTATGTAATCAGAAAGATATCATGTCAATTATATAGGCTATTAGGAAAGGGAACTATAAAATAACAATCTTTGAGACAATAATACAATTATCAACACAACTAATTCGAGTAAGTATATCAGATGCGATATGAACGAACCCAATAAAGTTCATCATAACATTCTGCCATTATAGATTCCACACTTAATTTTACATTCAGAAAATCTATAGCAAACAACATTTTACAACTAAAGTATAAAGTAACATAAATACATATAAAACGCAGCACAAGGTATTTCATAAACTTATATTTTAATTATGCTTATAACTTACATAATAGATCGATAGACAATTGTTTATTGTTACACGAAATTACAATAACTTAAACTAGAAAACTTAGACTAATACATGGTGGTACAATGGGCGGCCTTATCGCACTTGTATAATAACATATAATCAAAATAAATATTATTTCAAACATACAAATATTTATAAACGAAATTCAATACAGTAATGGACTGCAGGCATATAGTACTGTGGGTAACTACAATATTTTTTACAACCTAATTACAACAATCTAGAAGCTTGTTTGTGAATGAACTCATGACTGTAATGAGATTTAGAAGAGGGTACAGAGGTAACAATATACCTAGATAGTATTATTAGAAAACGACGAGTCTAGGCCAGGTGCTAGAGCCGACAGAAGAGGCAAGTTCAATGCCATGACCACATTGACAACCCTGCATCACTATTCAATGTCTCTAGAGCAGTCTGTAGATACTGGAATTCACGTTATCATTGTAATTGATTGTTTATTAGCGACCTGTGCAGTGTGATAAGGTTAGGTTCTAGACGAAAACGATAAATAAATGCGGAGATTTCGCCGACTATTGTGACAATGTAGGTTTAAGATGTTTGAAATTGTGTGGGAATCCTGGGAATTCATATTCCATCAAAAAAATTCATATGTATCAAGAGTAATGTATAGTTTTAAAAGATAATCCTTGCAACAACAACAGGAAAATGGTAGTCTGCAGTGAACAACAACCGTTGTAAGCGAGAAAAATCAGCCGTGATTGATATCATGTTCTAGAATAAGTGGCGCGATGTATGGCCGTCAGATTGGGGTCAACCGGCCGGGTCGGCCCAAACAGCCGGCCGCGCCGCGTAACGGTCGCCGTGCATGCCATCTCCAGATTTGCAAGCGATCTCAAAATCTAAAACAGTTACATTATGCATTCAATTTGTATAGAGCGGCTAAACTCTGATACTATTTGGATAGAACGTATTCTCAAAATTTTAAACCGTTGAGCGCCAAGTAATGCGGTGTTTTTCATAGAGTTTGAATACAATGATGTAAATTAATGAGAAATAAAATCAACAAGCGCCTTACCGAAACCTAAATAAAACTAGCTAGTCGATAATGAAAATAACACAGAGCACGTATGCAAATGCAAGGACGGAGGCGTGGAAGATAAATCAACGAGCAGACGACCGACGGTTCAAGTTACCCACATACCTATATCGAGCGAGACGCATTCAGCTCAAGGACACTGGAGATGTCAAGACCAATAAATAGGATGGACTGATCAGGCGAGTTTCATTAGCATTTATTCAGCCTGATACTAACTGTAACCGGCATAATAACAGTTCCACTGCAATATCGGTGTCTTGCGTCAAAATGAAGAAAACTACCTAGAATTTGAAACTGGTACGATATCACTACTAGTATTACGCTATTTGTATTTATAATATGAAATTACTTATTACTACTATGAGAATAAGCTGGGTAATATCATTAATAGTGACCTATTAAAAACGTAGTTCAGTATGGGTATCAACTTTGGGTTGAAATGTACACTTTAGCACAATTTCCTTAAATTCGACCCTTTCATCCATTTAAAGGCATTTAGTTAGTAGCTCAAAAGCGAAGACTGCTTATAACACAATGACAGCTGAGATGGGAGAACATCAGGGAATTCCTTTGTGACTAAAATATTCAATGCATTCGTTCAGAGCACACAAAGCGTTTCGGCTGAAACTCTCAAAGCTAAGCTCACATACACGTTCAAGTCTTCATGAACAAATACGCTCACATCAGCTGATAACCGTCAAAAGCAGTCAAAACTAAATAGCGTACGATACCTAATTTTTGTTTAAACATGGAAATAGCGTATGGTCCACCTGATGTTAAGCGGTAATTATAACCATCGACTATAACAAAGCATAGCCTTGTGTATTAGTAAAAATATATTACAACTACTGTTACTTTCCGAGATGCGATGTCTATTCGAAGAGTTTCGCCAAAACTTGTCGCAACATCTGACCTTTGCCGGGAATTTGACATTTAAACGACAATATCGACTGATTGACGACTGCAATGTGTATGCTGTCCACACAATTAACACACAGTGTCAGTGACTTTGACCGTGGCTTTTCAGCACAATCCCAATGTCTTAAAGTTATTTGCCTATAACAGAAATAAAAAAAACATTTTTGCAGTGCTACGTATGTACAGTGTGAAATGTCCAGCATTATTTATTTATTTATTGTAAGTTGGTCCAATCTTTCAAGATTGTCTTTAACAATGTTAGCCAACAACAATTATTTAACATATTGTTTAACAATTTATATACTTATCTCTGGTCTAACATAAACACACGCAGCGTTTATAAATCGCAGAATGTGTCATTCATTATATCTTTGGGTGATGTAAAACTAGAGAAGGTAAGTGTCGCAACTTTACCAATAATATCTAGTATGCTTTGACAATGGCAAGGTTGTACTTATTTGTTTTACACGTTTCTCCAAAGTTTGTTCGCAGTTCCGTGGTTTTTACTTCACCTATAAAACTAATAAGGAACTCGAGGTAGTTGAATAGAAGCGTGATACTGCTAATGGAAGTAGCAAAAACTATTCGTCAGCTATCAACCGACAATTTAAAAGTAGTATTTTCAAACGTAATGTAATTGAAGCGCAGAATTAAGATTGTTGACAGACAAAACAAACCACAAGTGCTCATATTTAATCGACTCTTGTTTCTGACAATGGGTTTTGCAGTACACAAGTGTCTGGTGAACAATACAGAACTAGTTGGCACTGTTGTCAGCAACAACTTGATGATTACACATGCGACCAGAAAATTTAAGGTTGAAGTTCCACAGCCACTATAAATGAGTGACTATATACATATAGTATACTATATGTATATTATACTATACTATATATATATACTATAGTGAGTCCACTATAAATGAAGTTTGAAGCGGTTATCTCCTGTTTTCGAGGGACATTCTTGACCATCACGAGTTCAAAGGGAATTGAGAGATACATATATTTAATGACCATCGCGAACTGGCAGGTGATTTACTGCGCGCTCTTTGATCTACAGAAAAATACGACGTAGAACAAACAGTTGGTTTTTATGTCGTAAGGAGGCAAACGTGTTCGAGATTCGTCTGATGGCAAGAGGTTACCGATTGTCGTCGCCTATTGATATCACAGCAGGGTCATTGCTAATATTGCATTGTTGCAGAATTGTTTGTTGCATTGTCTATTTACATATTCTATGTTGTAGTTTCGCGGAAAACCTCACTATGAGCATGAGCTCATATACTTACCCGTATATTTGCAAACTACAACTTAAAATCATCATCATCATCATCATCACCTCAGCCCGTCTGCATCCACTGTTGGGTATAGGCCTCCAGTTTATTACGCCATTCTTTCCGACCCCTTGCGAGTCTCATCCATTGACACCCAGCTACGCTTTCAATGTCATGTTTTTAGAAGTTAAAATAATCAGTGATAATTTTAGTAAGTTAATTAATTCCAAGTCATTTATTTCCAATCAAAGTTACTGATATTGAATTGCTGGTCACCATAGCCATACTAAATGTGGCCTTCAACAAACAGTCATTAAACCCCACGTGCAGTTCAAAAGAGCAGAGAGCAGCCTTCATAACCTCGTCACTGTAAATAGGAACTGCAGTTTGTCACTTGAATACAACCAATATGCAAAACACTTTGCTTTCATGATTCAAGAACCTACGGTTTACAAGTGTTTCTTATTGTTTCTTACAGTACTCGGTCATCTTGTTCTTGAATAGATTACAGTCACGCACGTGTTTGTGGAGCACTATATGACTTTTAAACTGATCTGCCTCGTTGCCACTGTTTCTTTCTTGGCAATTCTGCCCGAGGTCAGTTAGATCAGGTTTCAGTTACAGGTTCCTACTAAATGTGTCGTCGAATACATACTAATTTAACTATTCTGTGTACTGTGTTATCAGGAAGTTGTGTTAATTTCTTCTTTCAGGTAGAGGTGAATGAATCGTTGTGCGGTCGTGAAAATGCAATGTGATGAGACGAGCCATTGTGCATCGAAAGGGAAATTTAAATGAACTATTAAGATGCCTCATTTAAGACTTTGGGAAAAGGTTCAAATTACACTTACTAAGGCAACTAGATAACACTAACTAGGATAATTAACTCAATGAATGGCATACGTACGTATGGACGTGTACGTAAGTAGGTACAGATTCGCCATATCTGGTAAGAAATGTTTCCTTATTTGTTTCCGACAATAACGTTATGCATATTCAATTTGGTATTTTGTTAGTTTTGTTAGATGACTAAACCAGAGTATGTATAGTGTAGATCCGATCCCCTCCCCTAGGAACATCTGACTATCAGATGTACGACATTTATCTGACAGGATAATCAATGTCACAGTTTTCTGTGCGCACTAACTCATTGGTGCATATCGTGTTTTTAGATAAATACTTCACTTGAAGTATTGTTCCACCTACTTTTATTTATTGTTGACGTAGAGATAAACTCCAAGGTTGACCGGCCCTGTCTTCGGAAAGTGGGAAAAAAGGAGCTTGTGATAGCGGGTTTTATGTCAAGTTCAGGAGATAGAGCGCTCGTTACGAAATTTAAGAGTTGAGATAAAGAGCCGAGAGAAACCGAGATCGCAGATTCTAAGACGACATACCTACCCATAGATTTAAGAGTTTCCTTTAAGGGCGACTTACGCAACGATGCCTAATCGTATTTAGAGCCTAAAAAAAGCCAAAATAGTTGTCACATTAAACAAATACGTCAAATTTAATTAAATAAATAAAATAAATAAATATTGCTGGACATTTCACACAGCGCTATCTAGCCCCAAACTAAGCAGAGTTTGTACTATGGGAACCAGATAACTGATAGAATACTTATATACTTTTTTTTTGTAAATACATCTGTAGATCATGCAAACATTTGTTCCGCGGCGGGAATCGAACCCGCTACCTCCTGCGTCTCAGCCGGCTATACGCCCCCTGCGCCACGGAGGCAGTCAACATTAAACAAATTAAAATTAATTTAAACATCAAATGAACAAGTCGCTAATTACGTTTAGGGATGGTTATGCAAGCCGCCCCAAGAAAAATGAAAAGAAGCTAAAATAAAAGAATTTAATAGAATACAAAAAATCATAGGTCTAGTGAGTAGTGAATTGGAGAACCTAGCAGCGGATAAATTAGGCAGCATGTATATAATGACCGATGGTAATGTATGTAATTCCTACAAATTCCCCATCGATAAGCCGGCGGAAGTGTCGACCTCTCGAGCTCAATTATTTATTTTTAAACATCTCATGCACATATTCTATATAAGGAAAATGTAATGACTCCAAACAGCTCTACTATATTAATTCTATAGTTACTACCATCACACCACCTTTGATCGTGCTGTTGTTTATACAGCGTGAATTATACGAGTATAGTCATTAGTCAAAGCTTGTCAAAGATTTACTCAGCCAGGTACATTGCATCTTTACAAACAAACAACATCCACAGATAGTTCAAATGCTGATCAGATGTTCGGGCATGCGCACTTAAGAGGGCTTCGAGTGCTTATGACGCGACGTGAGGACACTCGGCTGCATCGTGATCTAGAGTATCTCTTTACCTGGATTACGAACTCTTTTCCATAACTAGGTATGTGATTTGTGTGTTTTGTGACTGAATCTTTTGGAACTACATTTAGATTCGCGAATTCGCATGTTTTGTATACTTGCAAGTAGGGGTTTCAAATATTTGAAACTGTAGTATTCGATCAATTTGCGGGGGGTATTCGAATATGTATATTGGAATATCATTCGAAACTTTTGAATATCAATTTTAACTAGTTTTTACTATAGAAAATCATCACAAAACCGTTTAGGAATACTCCAAAAAGGCTTTATCGTGAACGCTTGTTATAAAAACCACAAAATGTGTAAAAATGATTATTATAAATACGAGATTTATCACGTACCGTCTTATCCGTGTGTCGACCGACAATGTTTCGGTTCAATTCGTGAACCTTCATCAGGGTGAGTGCGATCCGCTCCGAATAACGTCTCGCCTGGCGAGAGTAAGGGCCCGTTCCCATTGCAACAACCCGTTTTTTGCAGGATCCCGTTTAGTAGTGCACGTGCACCTGTTTGCAGTATCCTGTTTGCAGAATCCAGCAAAAAACAGGAAACAGTATTGAAGCACGTACATTACAAGTACTAAACAGGTTCCTGCAAAAAACGGGATGTTGCCGTGTGAACGGGCCCTTCGTGCGAGGCAAGACGTTATTCGGAGCGGATCGCACTCATCCTGATGAAGGTTCAGGAATTGAACCGAAACATTACGGTACGTGATAAATCCCGTATTTATAATAATGAGATTTTTATAATTAGAAAGAAGATTAGATTATATTAATAAAGCAGACAAGACATTATATGCTATGAAATTGGTTAAGTTCACGAGATAATTGGGAAAACGTTTTTCCCAACCTTGCTGTGTTTTAGATCAAATAATTTATAATACCTTGGCATTACAAGATTACCGATAATTTAAAAATAAATTACAACGCCCTTTTTGAAAGCAAGGACCCCATGATGTACAATTATTGCAATGAAACGGGTATTCATCGCGTATGTACTTACGTTTTTATTTAAATTCCGACTTTTCGTATTAACAATAATTATGTATCGTGTAATTGTGTGTCATCGCGAAAGTTTCAAAAACCCCATAAGGTAGTGTCCGGAAATATCTGGAATCTCTATTACCCCTAGTTAACTTAAGTTGTGCAATATTGTAAAGAATTGTTCTTAGTTTAATGTTCGTTTTTATGGTCGAGCGCTACACGTGCGCCAATTTCATGATAATATGCACGCCTCACCTATAGCTAATCGTGAATCCGCAAAACAATTTAACTTTTATGTTATTTTTGCTGAAGAATGAGTCATCCATAGTTGTTCTTAAACATTAGTATAGTTGCGAAAACAGAAGTCTTTTTTTGTATTTATTTAAAGATACACCAACAGTACACATATTTTATCACTTTATATTTAATCACTATATACTTTAGCAGATTTATGACGATAGTCATAAACACATTTCTGATACATGCACCAATTACAGGTGTATACAACATTCGCCAGCGACGGTCAAAATATAATTGCATTTTTACATAACTAATCAACTAATCTTATTACTAATAAGTATTCCGATGTTGTTTCGGAACACGAGTGCTTCATTGCATACTCAAATATTACAGAGATTCTGGAAGAGATGGCAGAACGCTCGCCCAAGTCTTATTTTCATAGAACAATAATATGAAGGAAGGAAAGCGCACAGTCCTTAAAATCCTTTTGCTGGTTATTTCTCTATATATTGTAGGTAAGTATGTATGTATTTACAATAAAAAGTATTTTAGTATTCTATCAGTTATCTGGTTCCCATAGTACAAGTTTGTTTAGTTTGGGGCTAGATGGCGCTGTGTGAAATGTCCAGCATTATCTAATATATAAAATTCTCGTGTCACAGTTTTCGTTGCCATACTCCTCCGAAACGGCTTGACCGATTTTGATGAAATTTTGTGTACATATCGGGTAGGTCTGAGAATCGGTCAACATCTATTTTTCATCCCCCTAAATGTTAGGGGTAGTCCACCCCTAAATTTTTTTTTTATTTTTTAGACAAAATTTTTAATTTCTATTTTTTTATGATACAGCATTCAAAAATACATGCAACCCTAAATTTTTACCCTTCTACGATCAACCCTTATTTTTTAATAGCCATTTTAGTAATTTAACAACCCGATTTATAAGGCAAAACAACGTTTGCCGGGTCAGCTAGTTTATTATATTATTTACTACCACCGTTTTCATACCAAGGTCCATTTTAGAGCAACAATATTAGTGACCTTATGCAATTTAACGACGAACGACTAGTCAACAGGGCGAAATTTAGTCCAAGTCACTACATCTGCATATATCTACGAGAACATTAACTAAATTGCCAGGGAGCTATTAACCAATTTGGACAATGATTTAAGCCCTAGTGTTCGAGCTAGGAGACCACAAACGGTGTTCCATTCGGAACTAAGACTATATCCATATAGATAGAGTTACATAACTGTACAGTTAATTTGTAGTTGTCATTAGTTATCCTGTTATCCAGGTATGGTTGCCTTTATGAGCCTTATCAACACCGTTAAAGAATTAGACTGGTGAAGAAAAAGCCTTTTCAGACATAATGCTACATGCATTTAACCGTTTCTATAAGTCCCGAGTCTTTTTAACCTTCATTTACGAGGAAGTTATAACAAGAGCAATGAATATCTTATTACACGGCCTCATAATTTCGAGAATCTTTACAGCGTCACTTCGGCGAACTTATGTAGTAAATTATTCAAACGATAGCGTATCAAATGCGTCAGTTGTAGCGAATTTCAATAGTTAACTAAATTAGCTAGAAAAAATAGCCAAGTGCGAGTCTGACTTTTAATTTTAAGGTAGGTAATGTGAGGCTTCACCGACGACATCCCAATTAGATGTGTATGTGCATTACTCCCCTTCTAATCTGATTTCATGGAATAAGTATTCTGTCAGGACATTGTGTCCAACTAATACAAATAGAAACAAACTGCGAAAAAGTCGAAAAGCTTCCACTCGCGGAGCATTGCTCTACTCAAAAAATTAAGGTCCGAATTCGGTAAAAACGTGAACAAGTGTTCTTTGTTCTTTCACGCAACCGTGAATTGAGACTTGGCATGAAATCTTTGTACATTTATAATTAATATAACTGTTAAATATATGTTTTGTGAAAGTGATCAAGAAAACATGAGTTTACAGTTTGCAAAGATGCTACTACTGTTACGTAGCCAGTAGCCGATGCTAGAACTAAACCGTCAAGGACATTTGAAATCACTCATAAACTAGTGGTTCGCCTCGAACTAAAATCTCGCGAGTCTCCCAAAACATAAAAAAAAATGTTCTTAGGGCGACTCGCGCAACGCTCGCGCAACGATGCCTAAACGTGTTTAGTGGCTAAATATGGTTTAAGAAGTTGTCAAATCATACAAATACGTAAAATTTAAACATGTTTAGTCGCTAAATACGTTTAGGCATCGTTGTGCAAGCTTAATCTTTGACTATCAAAATAGTGGCATGAAATAATACCAACTTACTTGATTCAAATTACAGGTAACGGGAGTTCATGTAATGTGGTAACCCGTTTTTGGGATACAAATTGCAGTTATTCTGGATTTTAGAATTTTGTCTATATTTGTGGCACTTAAGCTACACGCATACCAAATTACAGCACTGTGGGTTCACTGGTGTACCCTGTGAATTTTGTCAAAGTTCAGTTTTTATTATGGCTAATAAACTCAAAAACTATAAAAACTTTACTAAAAACAAAAACGTAGTCTAAATGTAGGTACTAATGAAGACCTTTCATCTGACGTCCCACTTGACCTAATAGTCTCATTTTCATTTTTTTTTACCCCCCTTGAACCCCAATATCTCAACAACCCCCCCACATTTTGAGCTCATTTAGTCACACCAAAATTGTGCCAGCACTACCTACCTATGTATCAAATTTCACGATGATCGGATAAACGCTTCGAAAGTTATCCTCGGACAAACAAACTCGCATACATACATACAACGCCGATTTGCCCAAGTTGATTTGGAAATCTCGCTTCGCACGATCAAAAACCGAATCACAGTTCGCGTTGATCAATATGACAAAAGGGTCTTGACTTCGATGATCAAACTTGACCTTGGCGTTTTCCCTGTGGCTCTGTGACCTTGCCGAAGACCGTTGGAGGCCCTTTAAGGAATGTGATGGCAACGGAAGAGGAAGTATACCATTAAGATATTCCAAGAATTATCACTATACCTTCAAATAATAAGGTATTTAGTTCTGTCCACGGCTAGTACATATTTCTGTAGACAATTATGGAATTGACATCGCCGTATAGAAATATGGAAGCTCCCTAAAAATAGATAAAAAATTATGTTTTAATTTTTTGGCCAAAAGAGCCAAAATGGTGGGGGTAAAAATTTCAATAAAGGGTTACTTTATATTTTTTTATTAGGTCTATCGTATTACTTTACTATATAAAAGATATTCCAAATTTATTAAAATTCCAAATTCTATTTATTTTTATTATGTAAATTTTTGTAATTTTGATGAAAAACTTTGAAAAAATACCGTTACCTTTAAAAATAAGTTTGCGAAGTGAAAAATCTGAAATTATTATGATTGATAATCTATATAATAGATTGCAGAAAACCTATAACGAAATCTCTATCTAGAACAGTTTTTTAGTTATCTGTCTTAAGTTTTCTTGGTTTACCAGTCACATGACAAGATAGCGCTGCTTAATTAACATAAATTAAGATATCTAGGTTCGGGACCCTCGGTGCGTGAGTTCTACACGTACTTGACCGGTCTTGTTTTTTTGTAGCCATTGTAGCTGTCCCGATTTGAAAACCAAAATCTCGATTATTTTAACATTCCCTTTTGAAATTTTACACAATGGACCTGGCATCACTATCTGTCGATATTATCACATGTGTCATTGACGTTCTTAACTTATTAAGTATGTACTACTATTAGGAGTTAGGACGAGTGCGAATGTCGAGACTGCAATCCTTCTGCAGAAAATATTAGCTTTATATTTCAGTAAAAACATATTTTTGACCGCATCTTAGTGATCAATAATAAATGAATAACACATCTGTGTGGAAGGACGAGGGTGCAAAAACGTATTGCGATAATATCGTGCGATAAAAACGCACTAAGTCCTAGTTACAAGTATTGAGGAAATAAATCTAAAAATAAAAATGTACACAATGTCTGGTGTCATTGAAGGTTATTTTTGATTACTAAATGATTTATTGCATTGTGTCTCTATAAATAAAATTATTTACCTTACAAAGTACACATCAATCAGTATGTTTAATGTGGGATCAGTCTTGATAAGAGATGGATGATATCTACTGATGTCAGACCTGTATATCAATCCATTCATATTAATAATATTTTTTTGAGTTGTGGCATTTGCGTGATATTCTCATCTTTAAACCCAGAAGTATGCTATTAATTAATTAAGTAATTTATTTTCTGTATGTATTCTAAAAGGATTATTAAAAAAAACAACCAGCCTTGTTTCTTGCCTTTCTTTCCTGGCTTGGTTGAGAAGGAACAGGCAGTAAAATTGACGTTTCAAAGTGATCCTTGTGATTTTAATGAATAAAATATTTTGACTTTGTACCAAATACCACTCAATTCATACTCAGTGAGGATCTTGTAAATGCCAAACTGCAAAAACATAGGTAGGTATATGAATAATTATTTTTTCTCATATGGTGTGATGTCAGTTGATATCTGTCTCTTATCAAGAGTAATCCCAATTAAAACATACTGATTAATGAGTAGGTACTTTGCACAATAAATAATTTAATTTAGAGACAGACAATACAATAACCAGCCTGGTTTTTAAACCATTAGTTACAATTTTCAGAGCTACTCTGTGCCTCAATCTAAAGGTTTTAAATGTAACCAAAGTCAAGATTTGGTATAATCATGACGCCTTTCAATGTAACATTTTTTATTATCTAAAATATGTATGACGTTTCCAATTATGTAAATTATAATGCAACCTAATGTTGTCTAATTACAAATAAAATTTTAATTAATAATGAATTAGGACTACCTAATACAGGATATCAAAGAAATAACAAGTTATACAGTAAACAGTAGGATGACATCAAATGATTAGTTGGGTTAAATTTGTCAATTTATTTCTTAATTCATATTTAGAGATGCAAGGCGCTGGCCATTGATGGGTGAAATGCAGTGTAGGATCAGCGTAGTTCACAAACTTAGGGAGGCCTGTACCGTTAAATAAAGGATCACCAAGCATTTATAATAAACATTTGTGACAATCTTAACTGAATGACTATACAAGAACCTTAGTAAAATCTAGACATGCATACAATTTTATTGTGAGGTATCATCATTCTTTTTTAAACCATTATTAATATAACAATGTCCAGATTTATTGCACAATAAATATCTACAGCCAATAAACTGTGTAGAGTGGACAGGGCAATGCAACTTCTCAAATTGATTAACTAAACTAGAGTAACAAATTATCGATATTGATTGCATTGTTTTGCTTACAGTTTTTAAAGTGATTTAGTAGATTCAATACTTTTGGAAAATATTGTGTGGAATAGGATGTTAAATGCACTATTGGAACATTACATTATAAATCTATTTGTGTAAGAAGCAGTTAACATTCAAGGCTTGTCGGTTCCTGATTAAATTCAACAGTGAATGCTCAATCAAGCAGGAAGTAAACACTGAACACCCAGTGAACCTACGTACCATAAACGCTGGTTAAAACATTCATTCGTAACCATAAACAGGTAGACGTAACTACGGGTATCCCAGAGCGACGACAAAACATTACAATACTAAATTAAATGTTCTTTGTACGCCTATCGAAGCCCGAGACGTACAATACACACAATTGCATGATAACTCACCAACAAACAAGTTTCACATTGAAATAAGAAGGCCTGTCTCTGGAACTTGCACACCCACACGACAACTTTTATTAGTTTTATTCAGTCTCAAACAACACTGAAACTTTCACTACCAGTTGTTTACGGCGAGAGGATTGTTGATTACCCCAGGAACAGTTCGGAAGACCAAGAGCCTTTAATAAAACGTCTGAAATGTTTTTCTGCGTTAACACGACTCGCTCGCCCGACACGACACAAAGCCACAGACTGAAAAACGGACGGCTCAGAGTTGCCAGATGAGATTTTAGAACTTTACCCAGAAATTAAATATGTTTTCTTTCACCCAAAGTGATACATAATAGTTTTAAAATACCAAAAAACCTAAAATATAAATGTATCAATCTACTAAATGTAAAAATTGAACAATTGTCTTATATTTTCTTTGCTTAGTTTGGGGCCAGATAGAAGCGCTATGTGAAATGTCGAGCATTATTTTCTATTTTACATTAATTTAAATTAAATAAACTAGACGCAATCAGAAATGCATTCCACTGCTCTAAATTTTTAGTAATTGCTCCTAATGAAATAAACTATATCTGGCTTGGTCGCGGAGGAACTAGCTATAAAATTGACGTTGCGAAGTGATTTTAGCGAATAAATGATGAATAGAAATGATGAATGAAGTAACTAGAGTCAACGAGTATCGGATTGCTAATTTTTGTATTTATAAGAGCAAAAATAACCATCATGATTGATATAAGGCATAAAATGGGAAGACGCATTTGAGCTAGCAACACTAAGAATATCTATCTCGCTCAAATTATCAACTGCCTCGCTCTTGCATATTGTTGCGTTTACAACGATAGTTTATATTATTAATATTAATTAGAATTAAATAATTTACCAATAAATTCATTTTGTTCTAAAAACTATGACAATAATGCATAAAGTAAGATTATTACTTCAATAAAAAAAATTGTTTCATCAATTAACTGCTCTGACTTCGTAAACGATCAGTTTATCGTATGTCAAAAAAATATAACTGTCAAAGTCAAAAAACCTAAAAAAAAAAAAAACAAACATTAGGGATTTGTTTTTTCCATAAAAATAAATGGCACGAAAACATAGACATGGTTAAGATTCGTGATGCTGTTGCAGCTTACAAAACATTGAATGGCCTCATATCTGTGTATAAGCCGCCATGCGTTCCGGTGAAGCAGGTCCAACATGCAGTCATCAGCAATCTCTGCAGAGGTTAGGTTTTTTTTCTTTACATTTAATAACTTTATTGTGCAAAAACGGTAGGTATTTGAGCTGTTAATTTCACGCTCCACACCATTTGAGTGGCAGAAACTGTTAATTTATTTGTTAGGATACTGGGCATGCCTAATTCTCAAATTAACAATTAATATTAAACAATTTCAGACCTGAATGCACTTCCCGACCGTCCTCGAGAACAAAGGGTGGAGATAGAAGGGCCTACCAACCATCCCATGTCAGTGAAAATTGTCCCTAACTATGCTGATGACCCTTTGGTATGTGGTCCCAGGTACATAAAGGATGACTTCCGATGCAGTTGGGCCACGAACCTTGGGCTGTTCAGCAGTGGAGTACTTTGTAAGTGAATCCAAGATAGTATTCTGTAACTTTAAACCATACATCAAATTTATATTAGGGTTTGTATTTGAATTAAACCATCACCTTTATATTTTTTATTTTATACTTATTATTTTATAAATATAACTTTTAAACGTGAGTCAAATGCTTCTGGAGAAATGGGCCAACATTGTAACAGATTGGGTACCGGAAGATGGACACGTCGGGGTCGGCCGTGAAAGCATTGGCGTGACGACATCAATGGATTCGAGAAGGAATGGTGGAAATCGGCCAAGGATTGTGATAGGTGGAAGGAGTTGAGGGAGGCCTTTGCCCAGCAGTGGGAAAAATGTAGCCAGTTAAAAAAAAAAAACTATAAAACTAAAACGCAAACATAGCCAGCTAACCACTATTAGCTAGCCAGCTAATAGCCACGACTAAGGAATGCAAATATGTAATATTATATTACGCCCATCAAGAACTAGCTATGGTAAAAACAACATTACTATTGAAAGTGCACAATATGACAAACTTCCAAACAATATAAAAGTAAGTAACACCTTATATAACTTCAAAAAATTTCTTAAAATCCATTTAGCAAACCAAAATTAATAAACTTAATTCATACTTAAACGCCATTGCCGCCATTGACTAGTTGTTGCCGATCCTTGTATGTAAGCTCACTCACTACATTTCACTGGTACCAAAATGTCATTAAAGAACGTAGTGGTGTGCTTTTGTTAGACTAATACAAAACTACCCACTCCATACAAATATTGAAGGAAACAAACACAAATAATGTACCTACTTCATTTTATTGTTCATTTAATATGCTCGCATACTATCATGGTTTTAAGCACCTATATAGTTTTTTTAAGTTTTCATTATTAAGTGAATGCTTAATTCTTTTTTGAGAATAAAGTTTCTTTAACCGTACCGTACCATCACATCACACCTATACAATCTATTAAATAAAACTTTGAATATTTACACAAAACATCATTATGACTGCAAGAAAATGCTCACTAGTTGGTTACTCGCAAAAAGTTATGATGAGACTGAAGCACTTATGCAAATTGTATCCTGATACTAGATTTATATTATATTTTAATAGTACACATAATAATAATGTATAAGTAATGTATTATTTATTATTTTATTTATTTTAAGTATTTATGTCTAGCTTTACACCAAAATACGCATACACACACTTCACACTCATTTGAATATACTCATGAAGTATACTCACCCTGACACACACACACCCCCTATTACTTACACACAAATAAATTAAAAAACACACACACACACACGCACACAAATACACACACACGCACACAAACACACACACACAAACACACCCGCAAACATACATACACACACACATACGTACACATCCTACCCATGTACACCCACCGTATGTGCTCGCTACTGTTGGATGACCTATTATCCTATTATATGTAAACATTTGCTACCTGTAAAAAAAAAAAAAAATTGTATGGCTATTGAAGAGCGGGGTCTTCTGGCACAAGTATATATACTTAAAAGAAGATCCCAACAACCTTGTTATAGTTCTATATTTTTACAGAAATAAAAACATTTTGATTTTGATTTTGATTTTTTTTGTACCTTTGGAGATTTTTAATTTTAAATACAAGTAAGGACCAAGAGAACCATTTTTTTTTTCTTTATATTTTTAAACCTTTCCTACTTTTTTTTTTATCTATTTTTAGGGACTTTGCGTCGTTCTCTACGGCGATGTCAGTTCTATAATTGTCTACAGTAATGAATAACTACACATCATCCTCCTTCAGCAGGTCATATGTGGACCGGTAGAGCATGTTAGCTGAGTCAGATGTTTGCTCAGCTAACACACTCTGAAACAGGCCCACATCGACCTGGTTGACTTTTAGCGCTCTGTACAACTCCTCTCTCATAGATTGACTCTGGACACACTGTTAAAAGTGTGGTATACATCTTCTATTACTCCACAAGTATTACAGTTAGGAGTATCTATCTTTTTCATAAAAAAATTTGAAGCTGTTTAGAGGCATATGCCCGGAGCGCAATCTATGAGCGATTACAATCCACTACCTAGTTATACTAGTGTTGGTAAACCATGGTATGCGAGGGGGCTCACTCAGCATAGTTCGATACCAGATGCCCTTCTCCCGGGAAGCAATATAAAGTATTCCTTCCATTTATGTCTTATACCTTCTCTATATTTATGTAGCAATTCTGAATAGTCAGGTTTCACAAAAACTTCAGTACCATTTGATATTGCCTCCCGAGCCAGGGCATCTGCCACTTCATTACCATGTATGTTGAAATGTGAAGGAATCCATTGAAATCCCAAAGTCACTCCCCCAGCTACCAGCTCCAGAACCTTATTAAGAATAGTGTAGGCTAGCGATACACCTCTGCGACCAGAGGCGCAACGAGCCACCTTACCTACTTATGCTCTACAATGGTTCAGTTCCATAATGTCTACTTGAGATTCACTGTAACTTTCCAAAATTTTAATTATTTTAACATTATTATATGTCGGAGTAACGAAGGCTAGGTTGAAGTATGGGTGATGGTACTTGCTCATCGTCATCATCATCATGAGAATTGTTCTCCATTGACTTAAAGAAAACAAATGCTGAAAATCACAATATTTTATTAATATTAAAAAGAGTAAATAATTTAGAACAATAAGTTACACAAAAAGATAAAAGGTTGAATTTAATTGATTAATTAATAAATCCACACAATAATAATTCAATTTAATTTAATGAAGCACGAATTAATTTAAAGGATTCCGGCGTGACCCATATCACGATTTTGAGGTGTGAACGGGCTGGCCGCCAAAAGTAAAGTGCCGTCCCATTTTTTTTTTTTTTTTTTCGAATGGACTAATCTTGCTGTTGGCCTCTGAGGCCGTGACAGCTTAACCGAACTTTTAGCGAGCGAGTGCCGTCCCACTTTTTTTTTTTTTTTTTTCGAATGGACTAATCTCGCTGTAGGCCTCTGAGGCCGTGACAGCTTAACCGAACTTTTGGCGAGCGCAGATGGCGCTCAGCCCAGTAAGTTTTTTAGGCAACTAGCGCAAGGGCACCACTTAGGTACGAGCCTCGGCTTGGGCTGTTGCCGGGGTGGGGATAGGAGAGAAACGCCCGGGTACATGTCTGTACCTCGTATAGGCGGCGACTGAAGGGACTCGTCGACCTCGCCGGCGAGGTCGGTGTGTCTGTGAAGTGTTTGCTCTGTCTGAAATAGATGACTCACCTTCCGCATTAGCGGAGGTGATTTCGTCATCCGGGTCTCGTGACGTGTCTCGGACGACGGAGGATTTTGTTGGCGGGCGGATCCAACGGATAGACCGGAATGGTGTGTACCAAAGGGTTCGGATGATTAGAGGCAAGTTCATAAAACCGCTTGGAAGCGAGCTTCATGAACCTGGCTATTGATTCTAATTTCATATCGCGATGTAGATCGTTATTGCGAAAGTACCAGGGCGAGCCTGAGGCTTTTCGCAAGAAGCGATTTTGAATAACCTGAATGGCACCAACTTTAGGAGAGTGGGCAAATACTACAGATGAGTATGTCATAATGTCTTAGTTTTTGTAGGTTTCTTTTTCATTATGTAAATAGATTTTAAGTTTTGTTAATTTGAGTATTCATTAGTTACACCAGTCCAGTTTTTTTTGCCTGAGATACAGGTCCTCCTAGTTCAGGCAATGTATAAAGTGTTACCTATAAGTAGATAGTTACTAATCCGTAATGTTAATCTCAGCAATATGAAAAATGAATAAAGATTTTATTTATTTATTTAATGGGACGAATGCACGCTTTGTAAAGGGTCACCTTATTTTTAAGGAACATTTTACTTTTCGCGCCTAGAAGTGAGGACAATCGTCCTAGGGTGAACTTTGCTTGGTTGCACCTCTTAGTGATGTGCAACCTAAAGGAAAGACGCCTATCGAGGATGACACCCAGATATTTGGCTGATGGGGCCCAGCGAATGGGCTGGCCAAATAGAGAGATCGGTTTGGGAGTGAGGTTTCTCCGTGAGAAGTACACTGCTGTACTTTTCGACGGGTTTACCTCGATCCGCCACTTGCGGAACCAAGTGGCTAATGAATGAAGGGCAGCCTGCAGCCTTATACCCACCCGATCAGGATTCCGATTGGATGTGTACAAGGCTGTGTCGTCTGCGTATAGGGCTATTTCCACTTGAGGAGTGCGGGGGATATCGCTGGTGTACAGGAGGGGGCCGAGAACGGAGCCTTGAGGGACTCCTGCTCTGACTGGTCTAGGACTAGAGAGAGTGCCTTCCACGGTGTAGCGAAAGCTGCGACCTTGTAGGTAGTCTCGTATGATGAGCACGAGTCTGTCCGGGACTCCGAGTTTGAATAGCTTGTAGATCAAGCCGTTGTGCCAGACTTTGTCGAAAGCTTTCGCTACGTCGAGGAAGACGGCACCAGTATCTGAAGGCCAGGTACTTTGCCAATTGGAGAGGACATGCTCCGTTATGCGGAGCACCTGTTGTGGGCATGAATGTTGGGCTCGGAAGCCAAACTGCTCGTCGGGAAGGAGTTTGAACTCATTGACATGAGCCCAGAGACGCTTCATTAGAAGACGCTCATATATCTTGCCTAGACTATTAAGTAGACTAATGGGACGATAACTAGTTGGATCGTTTGCCTGTTTGCTGGGTTTTCGGATGCCAATAACGTTGGCTTCCTTCCAAGCGTCAGGGAAGGTGCAAGTTTCCATAGCCGCATTGAAGATGCAGACAGGATATGGATAAGGGGAACAGAGAACTGTTTGAGTACTCTGTTGGAGATGCCGTCGGGGCCGGAGGCTTTCTTTGGGTGTAGGGCCTTGATAGTGTCAAAGACTTCAGAGGGCTCAATCGGATCAAGTGGGGAAGTAGGGGGTCGGGAGGCTAAGCGATCAACCTCGCTGTTTACCGTATGGAGGTGAACAGGGTCGACGGGTTCGAGACTGGGCGAGCATTGAGATTCGAGGGTTTCAGCCAGGAAGTCGGCTTTTTCCTCGTCTTCGAATGCTGGAGGGTGATTGGGTCGGATAAGGGGAGGCATCGGAGCGAGAGCGTCCGCTTTCATGGAGCGAGCTAGCCTCCAGTAGGCCAGATGGCTAGGCTCGATCCCCGAGAGCAGGCTCTCCCACTCACGATTGCGATGTTCTTTGATGCGCTCTCTCACCTCACGGTGCAGGGAGCGCATCAAGACTCGATTGTCGTTAGTGGGGCAGCGACTATGAAGTCTAACTGCGGCGTTAGCTTCAGTCATCAACCGTCTGATATCATCTGGCAGGGGGCCCCGATGGTCATCCACTACGGGCACCTGCTTTGATGAGTCTCTGACTGAGTTTGTGATATGTGTGGTAAGGGCGTCAGCCGCTACCGTAATATCACCAGATGTCCGAATGACAGAAGGGATCCTATCTAGGTCAGTCGAGTGCGCAGACTTGAGGGCTTTCTCAAGTTTATGCCACTCTACCACAGTCTTGGTGGCAGGGGGCTGGTCAGTGGGAGGGCCGAGTAAGAGCATTACCGGTCGATGATCGGAATCGAGCTCATGAATAACTTCGATTAAGCGTAGCCGAAGGGCTACGTTTTTGAGAAGTGCAATGTCAAGGAGCTCGGGGGGAGTGGAAGTAGGGAAGCGAGTCATGCCCCTAGGGGCAATGATGTCGAAATTAAGGGGTTCAACTAGGCTTTCTAGTTGTTTGCCTTTAGAGTTCGTCGTGGTGCTATTCCACATGACGTTTTTGGAATTGAAGTCACCCGCCAATATGACGGAGCTTCCTAGACTGAAAAGGGCTTGCAGGTCGCTCTCGAATTGAGGTGAGCGAGGCTTGCCGGGAGGGACATAGCAGGATGCAATAATGACCGAGGAATGCCCGGTCATTGCTAGCCTGCAGACGGAGGCTTCTATGTAAGACAGAGAAGGGGGATCAAGAGGCATGCAATCTTCTTGTAGTAAATGACAGTGCCGCCCTTTTGAGCTAGCAGTCTGTCATTGCGAACAATTTGATAGTTAGGGATTTTAGGGTTCCGATGACCGGGCTTTAAATTAGTCTCTTGCACTAGCAAGATGTCAAGTTGGTGCCTATTCAGGAAATCTTGGATAATAGAACGCTGCCTTGAAAGACCGTCAGCGTTGAAGAACGCTAGTGATAACGAACGCGGTTTTTTTCCTTTCCTTTTGTACAACCATTTTGGGGCCTAAAAGGGTTTGGAGGAGGACGAAGCTGCCTTAACGGCGGCGAGAAGAGCTGAGTGCGCCTCAAGGGCAATCAGCTTTTCGAGGGTGGAGTTTGCTTGCCTAAGTTTTTGTGCAAGCACGCGAACCTCGGCAAGGTCGATGGAGGAGAACTCCATGACGAGAGCCAAGTCGGCAGCAAAGTCCGACTTGCCCATTTTAGAAGGGGGGGCTGGCTCAGAAGAGCGCGGAGGGGGGGGCCGTTGCCTTAAGGGCTAGGCTCGAGTATGGCAAGGGCTTGGCCCATGCTGAGCCTTTGGGAGGTTGCGCCTCCTGCGAGGGTACCATGGTCAACTTTGGAGTTGATTTGGTATACTGCGGAGAAGGTCGGGGTTGACTCCTACGAGCCACCACCCTGCTGACTTTGGGCGCCGAAGGACAACCACGATAATTTGCGGTGTGTCCCACGGCACCACAAAGCACGCAGCTTGGCGGCTCTATGGTGTCTTTTATGCGGTTGCAGTCAGAGGTCCATGGTCACCCAGACACTTGACGCAACGGGGGCTGGCGTGGCAGTTTTTGGCCGAGTGGCCATATAACTGACACCTGTGACACTGGCTGGGAGTGCCATTTCGGTGGGGGGGTTCTACCCGGAGGCCGGAGAGGTTGTTAACCATCTTCAGGTTGAAGATGGCCTTCCCTGCCGGTGACAGCTCTAGTACTACAAGTACTAGATTATAGGTGGTCTTACCGTTATGCATACGGTGGACCTCCTTCACCGGGAAGGACTGATCCAGTAAATCTGACTTTATGGAGTCAGTGGAGTGCTCCGCAAGGAGGCCGCGGATCACAACTCGAAGAAGCCTTTCATCTTCGAGAGCATAGGTGTGATAGCCTATGTGCTCTTGACGAAGGAGGGACGTGAGGCGACGATGGTCGTCAGAAGTGGGGAGTAGGACTTTAATAGCGTCCTTAGTATTGCGGGCGTTTGTGAATGAGATCTTATGCTCATTACACAGATAGGAAACTCTGTCCCACTTGCCTTTTTCGCGGATGAAAAGAGGCGGGGGAGGCCTTTCCTTCCTCGCGGTAGTGGAAGCCGCGGGAGGCGAGGCGGGGCGGGCAGGCTGCGAGGCCGAGGGAGGGGTTGCCTTTTTGGCTGGGGGGGAAACGGAGGAAACCTTCTTCGAAGAGGGCTTCTTCCTCTTACCACCCGTGACGAGGGTGAATTCTTCCTCCGAGTCGGAGGAAGAGGAGTTTGATGCCTCTGCGGAAGACGCGGGGCGTAGAAGGAGGTCGATTTCCATATCGTCCTCGGGGGAGGGTGGGTCCGGAGATTCCGCCGAGTCTAAAAAGACTCTGCGAGGTGAGGCCTCTCGAGAGTCGGGCTTTTTTGATGAAGAGGGAGGCGCTGAGGCAGGGGGTTGAGGGGAGGGGGCAGGCTTACGAGCCGCCGGTGGTGCCTGAGGGGCTTGTTGAGGCTTCCGAACCTCGTTAGTGGCCTGAGGGGCCAGGGCAGGCATGCGGGTCGCCGGGGGTGCCAGAGGGGCTTTCAGAGGCTTCCGGGCCTCGTTAGTGGCCTGAGGGGCCGGGGATGGCTTTCGAGCCGCTGGGGAGGCCAGAGGGGCCAGCACGGGCTTCCGAGCCACATTTTTGGCCAGAGGGGCCGGAGTGGACGTGACGACGTCCATTAGACGCGGGAGGGAGGCAACCGATTGTTGCTCCCTCATAATACGTTGTCGGACATTGTCGGGAACGTTCTCGAGTATTAGCCGGATTATAGAACCCGGCAGCTGAACGAGGTCGTCCCCGGCGATGTCCATCTTAACTCTCCGGGGGGAACACCCGGAGAGGTGAGGGGGTGCGTGCTCCTCCCGTCGGGGTAGACAGGAGGGGTGAGGCCTAAGTGTCCTACCTAAAGTGTGTCCCTTTACCGCTCTTACGGGGTATGAGGGGTGTGTCCTAACCGATACTTGGTGTCGGCGAGGGAAGCCCCCAAGGCCGGTGGTACCAAGCCCAGCCGGATGTAGCGTTCCTCAGGAGAGGAAAGCTGGCGTTCCGGGTCCACGCCCAGTCTGGTTTGTGTTAACACCGCAAGGTATCCACCAGACCGACCACTAAACGTGGATTTGGACGCTTAATGTGTAGAAACAAGAGTTTGCCCTGAAAAGGACAAAGTCCAATAAAGGACTCTTCTGAGGTGTACTCGCAAGCGAGCGCACACAACAGAGCAAATGGCGGATGCCAAGTGCAGCGCGGGGCGCGGGGCGCGCGGCGCGAGGCGCAAGGCGCGGGGCGGCACGTGGGCCGGCGGGAGCGCGCGAGCGGAGCGGAGCAGACGTGTTGCCGGTGCGAGGACCGGCGAGCTAATGTATGAGTGCCGTCCCACCGCGCCGCACGCTCCTTTTAAAGCCGGCCCGATCGCCCGATCCACGCGCTCGCCTGATTCAGTAGAGTGGCGCGACTAGTACTATTAGTCAAAACAAGACTTTTTAAACAACGCAAACACTTTTAAAATTAAATAAAATCACTTTAATTGCTAACGCCGACATATATGTATGTCTGCAATGGATAAACTGAGTGAACATATACCCTTCATCATCATCATCAGCCCACATTAGTCCACTGCTGGACATAGGCCTCCCAATACGCGCCACTGAGCCCGGTATTCGGCTCTTCATATACTCTTAATGATGTATGTACAACTGTTATACAATAGATGATTTCTGATTCCCTTATCAGTACTTTCTACAACAGTACATCTTCCCTCATCAAGTCATATGTGAACTCATAGAGAATTTTATCCCCTTATAATATTTGTTATTAAAAATTATACCTACATTTCAGTACTAGGCATCAATGATGGCACAAAACTGACCTACCTCATCAACACATCCCGCTTGACTCGAGCATACAAAATACAGGGTGTCCTCGGCAAGGCAACTGACACTTACTTCTGGAATGGCAAGCTGGTTGAGAAGTCTACATATAACCATGTGACCAGGGACAAGATTGACGGAGTAGTGGCTCATATGCAAGCGGCTCATCAAAAAACGATGTTTGAGTAAGTTCTGGTTCCTGCTAGACTATGACCTAATAACATAAACGAAAGGTTCACTCTCAACTGTTATATCTCTATATTTGTTATAGATGTTTAGTTTAAGTGTTTTTAGGGTTCCGTACCCAAAGGGTAAAACGGGACCCTATTACTCCGCTCTGCTCTCTGTCTGTCTGTCCGTCTCTCACCAGGCTGTTAGACATCCATGATCATGATCCATGACAGTTAGACAGTTGAAATTTTTGTTAATGCATTTCTGTTGTCGCTATAATAACAAATACTAAAAACAGAATAAAATAAATATTTAATTGGGGCTCCCATACAACAGACATGATTTTTTTGCCGTTTTTATAGATAATGGTACGGAATCTTTCTAGCAATATTTATTCATTTTATATTGTAGGTTGGCGGGAGTACACATGGAGTCCCAAACAATGTATGAGCTAGCATCACAAGGCACCATCCGGCCAGCTGATAGTAATCTGCCTGTTATCTACGGACTCAGATGTGTGCATTTCAACCCTCCCCACTTTACTCTGGGTAAGAGATTACATGAAAAGAGTCCCAATCAATGTATGAGCTAGCATCACAAGGCACCATCCAGCCAGCTGATAGTATTCTGCCTGTTATCTACGGGCTCAGATGTGTGCATTTCAACCCTCCCCACTATACTCTGGGTAAGAGATTACATGAAAAGGAACAGTTTTAGAAACGCCCACACCAGACACATTTTTTTAATCAACTTCAATGTGGCTGTTCTCATTCAACTGTTCTTTTCTTCTAATGTAGGTATGGAGGCAAAAACCCAAACAGTGTAAAACATTGATCATAAACTGAAACTAAGATGATAATGCATAGTCTATATATACGTGGTAGAATTAGAAACTATATATATTCTTAATAGTTAGCGATCAATTACACGTGAGATAATTTGGCGTACGAGCGAGCGAGTAGGCTAAGAGTTCGAGGGTGTTATTGATTGCTTATATAGCGAGTCTCTAGTCGTTGGCTCTCGCTCCACCATCGCGTCGGCGCCTTCTTCCCGAAGTTATTTATAACTAGCTAACCCGCCCGCGGCTTCGCACGCGTGGTTTGTCAATAAAAACATTACACTCCTTTAGCGAAGTCGGGTAAAAAGTAGCCTATGTCTCAATCCCGGTCATTACACTAATATTATAAATGTGAAATTTTTGATGTTTGTTTGTTTGTTACTCAATCACGTCGTAACGGTTGAACCAATTTCGATGAAATTTGGTACATACGTAGATTATAATCTGGATTACCACATTATGCTATCTTTTATTCCATAAATCAGTTCCCATCGGTGATAAACGGGGTGTCAAGTCAAGCTGCAACAGCGAGTTTAGCTTTATTTCTAGGTTGCCTACACATTTAGTAGTGTAACGCGTACGATACAGGGTGTCCCAAAAAATAGTGTCAAGCGAAAGTCCAGAGATAGAACACCCCTTGGGGTACCCGAATCACCCCCATGTATGTTCCGCGATTTTTTATAGTTTTCGAGTTATTAATTTTTTTCCGAATTTTGAAAAATTTTCGCCTTGAACAACTTAAAAATTCTTTAAAAAAAAGTTGAAAACTTTCTTGAGATTTTCTTTTTGCTACTGAATTTTTATGAGTTGTTCTTTTATGCATAAAATAATCAGCTACGTGACTTTGATGAAAACTATGAAAATGTTGGTGTAAAGTCAAAAAATTACATTCGGTGAATTATGACTTAAATTTTCAACTTTAAATTAAAAATCTTAACAAGTGATTTCATGGTTCTTAAATAAGTTTTAACAATTTTCCAGACTCCCAGCTTTCATAATCATTAAAAAAAGTAGTACTTAATGGGCTACTTTGGCGAAAATCGGCCTTCAAAGACGGCGAGGTGGAAAATTCTTAAAATTAGCTATCTGATTAGAAAATCAATTTGGCCATTTTATCATTCCTAAGCTTAATTCGTTTATTAACTAACCAAAAATGACTACAGGGAAGCTTTTTAGAGCTTTTTTTTCAATGTTTAATTTAAGTTTTATTAATTATGCGCGATGTGTTCTCACCCATGATCCGGATTGTAAACGTGGGCGCAAATCTTTTACCTGTAATAACAATAGGCCGATAAGAGACCGAATTATCGCTATGTCTGTAACTCTCCTAGGTGACAACAGAGCAGCGCGCAACCGAAGCTTTATTATGTTTTTGTATTCAAAATGCATTCTCGGAATTTACAATTTGAGTCGCAGTTGGGCCATGAGATGACAAAGTGATGTGGAGGGGGTTGTGGCGCGAGGGTTGATCTATTGTGTTCTGCTGGGCCAGTCGTTTGCCTGGCCTAGCAGCAATCGTCGTTCAATCTCTGGACTTTCGGTTTACACTATTTTTTGGGACACCCTTTATATATATATACCAAGTTTAATTAAAATTGGTCCAGCTGTTTAGTCGTGAAAATGTTACTAACAGAGATACAGTTACTTTCGTATTTATAATATTAGTAAGGTTAATGTGGTTTATAATAGTGTTTTCCATATAGCTTTAGTCTCAGAATAGATAAAACACCAGAAGCCGCGTTTGATTGCAAGCCGATGGCTGTCAATAAAACAAAACCCTCGTCCCGCGCCCACCTCTCCCCCACCCGCGTAATGTTGCTAGCTTAGTCATTATATACCCATTTTGGGGTAAATGTTTTTGGTAAGATACAACTAATGTAACTATGGCACCATTTTATTAATCAAATATCAAGGCCGGTTTGCAAGATTATCCCTAAATGTATTTAGCAACTAAAAATGGTTAAATTTGACATATTTGTATGATTTTAGAACTCCTTAAATCATATTTAGCCACTAAATACGTTTAGGCATCGTTGCGCAAATCTCCTTAAAATTTGTTTTTTGTGGGAGATTTAGGTACGAGATCTCAGTGCGGGGCGAACCACTAGTATAAGTACAACTGATAAAAGTTTTTAATCTCAGAATTCTAGAGTAGGGAAAATAATAACACTCAATATTTGGCAACACCAGCAAAATGGAGGATCATTATTTACCACAATTACAAACCGAACAATTTTTTCAATAAACAAATATCACAACATCTAAATGCGCTACTTACGTATGAAATGTGATCCCATCTTTTTTTTTTGAGCCCAGCTGAATTTTTACTCGTTGGGACGACACAAGGCATATGTTACTCCATTAAATTGAACACTGTAAAACACGTCACGTGTGACGACGGTAACAGAGTAACTAATCGCGTACAACTACTCTAATTAGAGTAGATGTTGACGCTTCAGTATTAGGCTGCCTGTCCATTGACGCGGAGAGAGGCGGCGGAGCGGAGAAACGAAGAAATATTAACCAATAGGATTGCATGAAATTCTATTCATGTTTTCATGTTATGTATTTCCGTTCTAAGCGCGTTCAACTTCACATGTTTTATCTATTCTGTGCCTTTAGTGTAAGTAAAAGTTGAGTTATTTTCAGAGGTCCAAGCAGTAAATGAATATGACAAGTACCTCTGGACACTGGTCCATGATCTAGGAGTGCAACTGAAGTCTTCAGCCCACTGTGTTGCTGTCCAGTGCATCAGGCATGGGAAGTTTAACTTAGACATTGCATTGTTGCGAAAACATTGGAATTTAGAACACATTGTTGATAACATGGATCAGTGCCGGCAAATCATGGAGGAGAATGAAAATATGTTATATCCAAAGTCTGCTATGTTATCTGTATAGTTTCAGTTAGGTATTGTAAATAAAATTTTTTAGATAAGTACATGAGGAGTTTTATTATTTACAAAGTTTATACCAAAATGCAGTATTTTTAAAGTTAATAAAGTAATGAGATACAGCTAGCAAATTATGTAAGTTTAGAAAACATGTATTATGTTTTTCAGGAATTAAGAAATAACCCTTAGTTTAAAAATATTTACAGTTTACATCACCTAATTCAAAGTATCAATTGAGTTACAAACTAAATGTAGGTTATTGCTGCAGGTGGCAACACACAGCTCTCGAGTGAGTACTCACGCAATTATTACGTAGGTATAGGTACTCGGTTTCAATAGGTACATACTAGCACAGAGAAATAATAAACATACTTGCTACATATTGTTATTGTTAGAATCACAATCAGTTTGGGTTATTCAAACTTAAATCAACGGTATCTCTCAGGTACTAGATGTTTTAAGTTAGCGGTGTCTTTAGATAAATGGTAGGTAGGTATCAATGAGATCTGTATTTCTGATGAAGATGTCAAACTTCAAACAGCTGTATCTTGGAAACTAGACAGTCTAGGCTAGCTGTGTCCAAGAACATCTTGTTCCCCAGATACAGTTGATTTAAGTTTAAATAACCCAAACTGATTGTGATACTAACAATAATAATAATATTTCAAAATCAAATCAAATCTTTTTATTACTTATAAATAAAACATGGGAACAAAGAGAGAGTTCTCTGTCTTCTGTTTTAGTTTAAAAAACTGTATTACAGAAGACAGCCTAAATTTTTTTATCATAATTGTCTTTTAATTGATACAATCCATCGTAATTATTGATAATAATAAAATATAAAATACCCCATCACTAGAAGCTACTACACTGTGGAAACATTTGAAATAATTTTTAGTATTCCTCGAAGAGCACCAAGCCAAAATATAAATCGTTGCTCCTCATGGAATACAATTGGTGCTCTAAAAATCATTGATCTTCGTGGAATGCCTCATTTTGTTCTTTTCCTGTTTTGTTTACTAAATAAATAATACTATCTATATACTTATATACCTTCCTACTAGGCAACCTGTTATCAACCAATATCAATTTTAAAAAAATTAGGTAGCTAATTATGTCCAAAATTAGACAGGCCCTACATAACTTATAAATTAATTCTATAAATTTTAATGTGATTTCATTTGACCACTCATCTGTTGTAGTCAGCAGCAGCATAATTTTTCCAAATCTCAAAACACATGTGGAATGGAATTCCAAGCGCTCAAAGCGATATGAGGCGCACAATGGTTTGGTTGGCTTACTTGCGTTCATATTGCCAGTCCTTTGACTGGCACACAAAAAACTGGCAAAATGTGCAGCAGTTGGGCATGACAAGTGGCCACATTATGTCCCTGCCCACTTTCCTCGCGCCTCGGCGAGTATGTGGCCAGGGAATATGAAAGAAAATACTTAAACTATTGTGTTTGAGGAGTTGCACTAATACTTCAGTATGTCAGCTAAGTTCAACCAGCCACCAAAGAGTTTTCAACAGCACTAGATAGACACTTCACAGCCCAAATTGTTCTGCCAAACTCCAGTTAAGGATAGTTGGCGGAGCCGTGGGTCAGGTGGCGCTAGAAGTCGGTGTGGACGGAGAATTATTCGCTTGCTTCTCCATCTGCTCAATCCTCTTATGTCTTATCATATTAGACAAGATGCCATCAAATGAAGACGTCTTCTTCTTCGCTGACCCTCGGAGCGTATCCTCTCCCTCCCTCCTGACACGCAGCCGTAACGAACTAACCTCGTCCATGAAATCAAAATCTGACTTTTCCTCTCTAACCGGTGATACAGGAACTTCGGGCTGGTTCTCTTTGCTCACGGGCACGGGGGAAGGCGCTCGTCGACCGGGGCATTTCCAATCTAGAGAAATGGTCCCGCTTTTGTCGATATTCTTGTACAGATCTTCTAGCTCGTTGGGATCAGGCATCCAATGTTTACCGATGATTATGCCGCTTTTGGAGAGCTCATCGTCGGAGCAGGCTAGATCCCAGTCGTCACCTTGAAGTCCTGGTGTTCCCATTGTTATAGATTTTATTCAGTTAATCAATCGATCGAATATGCCTTATTTTTATGTTTAGAGGATTTGAGGACAAAGTGGGTGTACAAACAAAGAAAGACCGCGACAGACAGACTGACACCCACCATAGCGATGAGTACCTAACTCCGGTCCGGAGTAAGTGAATGAAATGAGTCGATTCAGCACTCGGAATTGAGTCTTATTGATTCCGGTCAATTGCTAATGATTCCGACTCCGGAATCATTAATTATTCTTTCGATTCCGCTCGGACCGTTAGAGCTTGGGTTCGGTTTAGTTAGTTGCTTACTTTGATTCCGACTCCGAGGAATCATTTATTTCTTCGATTCGGCCGGCTCCGTTCGATCGTTGGTTAACACTCGAGTTCGTTCAGTCGCTCACTAGGTTGGCATAGAAATGAATGCTCTAATTTAAATCATTTTGATTTTTATTGACATCGACAATTATTTTCTTTAAATTATGTAAGATTTTTGATATTATTATTTATCGTTATGACAAGGCACTTTTTGGTTATATAATAATAATTTAAATATAATTACCATATAACGATATTTTTATTACTTGCTAAAGAAACAAGCCCACCTGATGTTAAGTGGTAACCATCGCTTATAACAGAGAATTGCCTCGTAGGTCACGCTCGCTAGAAATGTGCCCTACGATGCACTGCCCTGCGTCCATCAACTTATTTCCTATATAGTCCTATTAAACCCTACCTACCGTACTGTGACCGTCACAGATCAAAGAAGTTTCTACAGGTAGGTAAAAGCTTAAACTATTGTGCACGCCAAGAGCGAGACGACACACCCCGTTACCTTACTAGAAACTATTAACGGTCGATTATGGACGGATTTCTCTATTCCTTTGATTCTTTTACGCCGTACTACGGAACTACGGAATAAAAGAATCAAAGGAATAGAGGAATCAGATCGGATGGCGGAGTCGGAATAAGTGAATACATTCACTTTGTGGAATAAAGAGTACCCCTGTTTACACCAGTACGTACGTACAGACCGTTCACCTAAGATGGTCCCCCGCCGTGACGCCAGCACCATCGCTTGTCAATCTGTTGTTGTCAGATTGACAAGCAAGGGTGAGTAGCCTACCAACCCCTGCCGTCAATTTGACAACAACAGACCGACAAGCAACAGTGCCAACATCACGGCAACATTACGGTGAACGCTTTATAAATTCTTTGATTGACACTAACTGATGACCGATAGGCTATGACAGAGAGACGCTAGCTAGACGTACATCTAAGTGGTCTGTGTTCGGTCCTTTACGCTTCAACTCCAATGTAAAATATGTCACATGACCGTCGGTACCGTACCGTAGTACATCTAAGTGGTCTGTGAGCTAGACGTGGTGATATGTGAACGAGCGAGCGAGAATTTTGTTGATTTGTTTGATTGATGGCCTGCGTGAATGACCGACCGAACATCACATGTGTCATTTTAGTATTTCTCTATTGTCTCATTACACATTTGTCAAAGTCAAAGATGTAGGCGTGTTTTTGACAGCTAACCTGAAAAGTTTGTTTTGTTTTCGTACAAGCTACTTGAAGTTACGGAAAATTCTTTTATTGAAAGGAAATCTAATTAATAATGTCTTCAGACAGTGAAAGTGATACTGAAAGAAAGCCCAATGAAGTTTCCAGGTACCTGTCTAGCTAATTCAACGAGATCAAGCAAGTTATAAGCTTGTGTTGTTCAATTTTACTTTACTTCTACTTTCAGGCTCGGCGAATGCGAAGTTTGTGGGGGAAAAGATGCCATTTACACCTGCCCCAAATGCGAAGTGAAGACATGCTGTTTAACCTGCGTCAGGATACATAAGAAGGAGTTAGAATGCGATGGTCTTCGGGACCGCACCAAGTTCATTCGAATGAAAAACTTCACGGACACAGACTTGCTAAGCGACTATAGGCTGTTGGAGGAATGTGCGCGGTTTGTGCACGCGGTGAAAAGAGACGAGAAAAAGAGATTTACTCGAATTGACAAGGATTTGCCAGTGGTAAGTGGAATCATCTTTACACTGCTCATTTGACAATAACCTACGACATTGGAGTCTTACACTCACAGGCCGACCTGGATGAGTTGACTCGGGATTGTGGTGGATGGCATAAACTGTAGATGATGGTAGTCTGATTAAATGCAAGCTCTTTTTTCGTTAATACAATAATTTCTGTTGCAGCACCTGTTCAAACTGAAAATGGCAGCAAGAGAAAGAGGTGTTGTCCTTCAATTCCTTGCACAGAACTTCACCAGACATTCAACCAATACTACAAGATACAACTATAAATCTAATATTATAAACTGGAGAATAGAATGGATATTCCCTAACATTGATGCAAAACCTCTAAAGTTTGTGGATGAAAAGTACCCAGAAAATAAGAAATTGGCTACATTACTAGACAAGTATTTAAACCCTGATGGTATGCCATTTGAAGGGTCCAAAGCTTTGAGCTTTTATAAAGCTGCTGGGTTTAGCGGAGTCAAGGTGTTGTTGAGAGGTGCTTATGAATATTATGACTTGTGACGGATCATAGTGGCACGAACTTAGGGTCCCAAGAGTGGGTGAAGTTGAGTTGAAATGATGGTTATGTGTTCATCAATATTTATAGCCTTTATCCATTTTGATATTGCTTGGCACAAGCCTTAGTCAAAAGTATAATTATTTTGCCAATACTTTTATTCATAAATGTAAAGTTTATAACTATGTCCTGCAATTATGCATTCCTTACCTAATACAATGGTTACCTACGAGTCTTTAGCAATATGAGACTCATTTTTATGATTATATCATATTGGTTATACTTATTAGAACTACCTTCTTAATTAAAACATGACACTGGTTAAGTATAAAGAGTAGGAAAAGTTTAATACATTTTACATCATTACAATTTATCAAGTGGTCATCAATGAGATCATATCTAAAGAATTATATATATTTGTTACAGCTGAAAAAGTAAAGAGTTCTGCCAGGAAATTCTTTGAATTGGACCCAACAGAGTCTCTTGCTGAAAACCTGTCTGGAAAGTGCATAGTGGAGTACCCAATAATATTTGTGGTGCTGAAAGACCATGCCTATAATTTTGAAATCATCACTCCTGGTAATCTTATATAATTATATATATAGTACCTATACAATTTTAGTGTACAGTTTTGATATGACTAATAAATTCATTTTATTTACAGAAGATGAATTTGAGTATGAAAATGAGAAATCAATCACAGCAAAACATGAAAAACAACCATCAAATGATACAAACGACAATTCAGAACCATCAGCACACAACACCCAGCAAAATAGAAAAAGAACCAAACAACTGATGACAGAGAAAATAGCAATACAGAAAAAAATTGAAATTGAAAAGGAAATCAAAGAAGAGAGGAAGAAAAAGCCTAAGAATCTCATGTTTACTACTGGATACTCTTCGGAAGAGAGCTTAAGTGGCTGTGATAGTGACAAAGAGGCTGGGTAATCCACTTATCTTTGGATCCTAGATAAAATAATGTATTGTGAAATAAAATAAATACTTAAAACTATCACAAAACAATTTATTTTACAAAACCTGTATCGCAACAAGTTTAGTTTCCGTCAGTATGAACAGGAATTCATTTGTTGCATTTATTCCTACCACTTCTCCATACTTGTCAATGTTGAAAACATGTTGATTGCCAACATTCACGGGTTTCATAACTCCTTCTGACCGTTTTCTCAGCTGACCATCACATTTATTGGGGCTTTGGTAGATAAATATGTGCCTAGATGCCTCACAGACAATACTGTAGGAGAAGTTAGGAGGACACGTTACAAATTTCTTGTTTTGTTTTGATGATTGCACATATCCAAATGCCATCAAAGTGCCCTGATGTCTCACAGGCCACATCTTGCTGTTGATGATCTGAGCATAGGGCTGCCAAATGCAAGCATCTACATCATGACGGAGGCCCAATACTGGTGCCTCATTGGGTTCTATTCTAATGCTGAAGAGATATTGGTGCACACTGAGAGGAACTCGGTGAGTGACTTGGTGGGTAGATGCATCAACCCGAACTGAAAATATAATTCTTTTATTAGAAATATTTTTTTTAGCTTGAGGAAATAATATTAGACCTCATCAAATAATAAATAAATAAAAACTTTATTTTCTCTTCACAAAATAGGTACAGGAAATTCATTGTTTGGACTTATAATAACCTGTTTTGTGAGAGATGTACCTGAGATATGTTGAGAACCTGTGTTACAGATCACCAGTACCCACCTCCACAGACAATTACAGTTCGAGAAAAGTAATGTACTTTCTGTTAAGCATTTGAACGATGGTAGCATTAAAACTACATACCTAAAACAGTGTCTTCTTCAGAAGGTGCATCACATTCTTCCAGCTGTTGTGTGGGTAACCCAGGCAGAGGCTGGTCTGCGGTCACTTCCACCTCGGAGCAGAGATGAGCTAGTCTTTGATGAGTAGCCTCCAGCATCACAGGATCCATGATCTGTTCTCCCTTATCATCCATAAACTCCAGTAAATCATTCCACATATTAGCTTCGTACTTTGTGATGAGGATATCAACTTGGCCATTGTCTTGTATGTTCCAAGTGGTAAGCTCAGCATCCACCCGGGCCATCAATTTTCCATCAATGATGTCTTTTCCAGCATATGTTACTTTAATTGAGTGCAAGTCTACTTCACATTGGAAGTAGTCTTTATTGAAGTTAGATTCCAGCTTCAGTGTAATTCCAATGTCTTCAGGGGATTGGTGCCAGGTGTACAACAATTTTCTTTCTGCAACTCTAGCAAGGGGCTCTTCTGATTCCTTATCTTTTTCAGAATCTGCAGTGATCTCAAAGCAGTTGTCAGAGGCGATGTATAAAGCCCCACACTTTGTCTCAAGGGCAGCATAATGTATAATGCCTTTTCCTTCTATTCGTCTGAAACTTGTCTGTTTCCATATTTTACGATTGAAGGTGTATGTTACCCAAGAGAGTACAGATTTGAAGTGGATGTAGTTGTGTTCAACTGATTGGAGCAGGCAATGCAGCAATAAGGTGTTATCTTTCTCCTGTACTCTCGAGTCCACAATAACAAAGTATTTATCTTCACCTAGAACGAGGAAGGTGTTTACGGCCTCCCATGTTTGATTTCCTCCAGACCTGTTTCTCGGTCCTGTTTCCAATATGTGCAAATATCCTGTCCCGTCGCTGATCAACGCTAATTCACTCGATGGAAATGATAGGCACAGGTTGAAATGACCGGATTTCCGCTCGATAGTCACAGGAACATCATATACAACCTTATTTTGGAATGTATGTGTAGTGTTCTCAAACGTAATGTGTCTCACCTGGCGATTGTTGTCGATATAATAGTAATTGAACGAGTGGTCCCAATAGTCGAGTACCAGATGGTTGTGGAGAGCAAAGAGCTTCGCGTGTACGAAGGAATATTGCGCGTCGTCGGGGTACAGCCTGTCCACTCGGCATTCGAGATCGTAAGAGAAATGAGGTAGCGACTGCAAGTTTAGCTTGTAACCTTCGAAGTTATGATCCAGAAGGTGCCGGTTAGGCCGTAAATCTACAAGAGTAGGAGACATTGTGTACCCAATTCTTGATGCAATGTATTTTCCAGATTAATCAAAAGAGTTCTCAAAACAAATCAGTTCAGTTCAGTGCTTGACTGTTTGTTTGTTTGTGGCTACTGACTGTGAGAAAACAAATCGATCCGTACAGTTTTTCTACAAAAAAGTTACACTGATTGTGAATTGTGATTGATCTAAAAGTGTCATAAATTTGATTGCTTGTAACTTTGTGACATTGGCTCAGATGTCAGATGTCAACACACTGCCAACATTATTTTCCGAGGAACTTGAAATTTATAAACAATCAATGGGTGTTTTAAAATTTTACGTGGATTATCTTTGTGATTTTGGCATATAAAACATACTTTTTTGGAGGCGCCACTCCAGACAGCGCCATCTATTACATTAGTATTTCCAGAGACCAGTAATATAAATAGACTGTCAAGTCCATTGAAAAAAACGTAATCCGCAAAAAGCTCAAAATCCCGTATTATTTCTAGATGGCGCTGTCTCATAGCCTGGAAACTTTCATAGCGGCCATTGCAACCAAACAAATTAAAATAAATTTTCACTACAACACACCAAAATTTTTCTGGTTTTTTTTAGAATAAGTAATATTGTCCATACAACAAGATTTACCGATTTTATTTCATATTGATTATTTACCACTTTCGTATGCTTAATCACAGATGGCGTAGGAATAGGATGAAAGATAGCATACAAAAAAACGCATTGTTTTTTACCTAGGTGGCGCTTAACACAAAATTAAATGGCAGATTTTTTTACTTCTAAGGATATCGTCGCCTAAAAAAACAATGCAATGTAGGTACTTAGCCATTATATACTCACTACAGCAAAAATCTTACGCTACAGGATGTTTAAGTTGGCGAGTCTATCGCTATATATAGGTACCTACCTATTTATTGGAGACATATTAATTCAAACTATTTTGTTCTAGTTTAGAGCATAACGGTTTTAATTACTATGCTTTCTTTCACCATCAGAGCTCTACGGACCAAGCCGATTTCCTAGTGCTCGACTTAAAAATTAAACAATATTCAATAAATAATATAAAATAATCAAACTTTTTATTATTAAATAATCAAAAAGATTTAAGTTTATTTTTGATTATAGGCAAAGAATATTATTAAAGCTTGACTTTGAGTTAAGAAGAAGATTTAAGTTTGATTTAATTTTTAATTTGCAATAAAAACTCATATTGTTATAGTATTGTGTATTTTTATTTAAATAAATAACACCATGTCATTCAAATCAAAACATCACCTTACCAAATCGTTAGTGAAACCTGGTGAAACCTTCCCTTTCCTTCTTTTTATCAAATTACTTGCTTACAAGTGGATATGTAAGCTTTTAATTAATTTAGAATACATAACTAGTGGTTCGCCCCGAACTGAGATTCACGAGTCTAGCATAAAACCAAAAAATATTGTTCGTAATCTTTGACTATCAAAATAGTGCCACGAAATAAAAACCAATTAACTTGACCTATAGTTTCATTCAAATTACAGGTAACGGGAGTTCATGTAAATTGGTTACCATTTTTGGGGTACAAATTGCAGTTATTCTGGATTTCAGACTTGCCTATATTTGTGATACATAAGCTACACGCATACCAAATTACAGCACTGTGGGGTCACTGGTGTACCCTGTGAATTTTGTCAAAGTTTAGTTTTTATTATGGCTAATAACTCAAAAACTACAAAAACTTTACTAAAAATAAAAAAGGGGTTTAAATATACTAATGAAGACCTTTCATTTGACGTCTCATTTGACCTAATAGTCTCATTTTTATTTTTTTTACCCCTCTTGAACCCCAATATCTCAACAACCCTCCAAAATTTTTAACTCGTTGGTCACACCAAAATTGTGCTATCATTACCTACCTATATACCAAATTTCACGATGATCGGATAAACGCTTCGAAAGTTATCCTCGGACAAACAAACATACATACATACAACGCCGATTTGTTGATTTGGAGATCTCGCTTCGCTCGATCAATAACTAGTGGTTCGCCCCGAACTGAGATCTCGCGAGTGTCCAATAAAAACAAAAAAAATCATAATCTTAGTAGGCAAGCAGAATTATTGTACTGAGAAATCCAAACGCAAAGAAATTCACCCGAAAGCCGAAAACAAAACAATTAGCCACAAGAAAATGAGCGGGAACGAGTGGGAACCATGAACTGACTGACATTGAATGACAGCCAGCAAGCAAGCAAACAGCCACGCTGTTTGCATCTAATAAGTTGCATGCTGTGTTGCCAAACCTCACTTCTCAAAAGTCACGACTAGCAAGTCTAAGAAATTTTGTTGCACTTATTATATGTAGTGTACTTATGTAATTAAGTTTATTATTTTAGTAAATAACGTATTATCTTGTAGTATGCATTTGCCGGGTACTTACAAATGAATTTTATTTTGTTTCAAAAAGTATTCTACATATCTGTACATATCACTACAAATACGTATTTTACAAATAGGTATTTCCGCATTTAGGTGATAATGGTACGATCATAGACCTAAGTAATGAATTAAATATATCTATTTATTATTGCACCAGCAAGGCTTTCCTTTCCTAAAAAAACCCTATTTTGACGGAAACTTTCATGTTCTGGCAATTCCGATAAAATTGTGCGCAAGTCTCAAAAAATACTAAAGACTGAAGTTTTAACGAAACTGAAGACCGGCAACATCGCATACCGTGCAAACTGACAACGTCGCATTAATACGATAGTGCACGTTAAATTGGAAATAGCGCCATCTATTTTTTATCGTTTTTTTCGTGAGCGGTAGTAAGCTAGATGTTGGCTAGAGGTCACATAAATATAATGATTTGGAACTCCTAGCGACATCTCGCGTCCTAACAGGTAATCAAATATCGAGTTACATTAATTTGTTCGAGACTGGCAGTCTATTTATATTACTGGTCTCTGGTATTTCCTTAGTGAGAACAAAGATTGAATACGGTTCGTGCATTTGGAACCCACACGAATCTACATATTCTCTTATGCTTGAGAAGGTTCAAAAGCGGTTCCTTCGCTTTATGTATAAGAAGAGTTATAATTATTATCCATTCATGTATTCCACGAAATATTTACAGGGTATACTGGGTTTCAACTCTCTTAAAACGTGTAGACTAAATGACCAAATTATGACCGTGTGTCATCTATTGCGTGGTGTGGTTGACTGCCCTGATTTGGTTAGCGAGGCAAGTCGGCTGTGAGTGCCTGAGTAACGCTCTAGATTTCATCCTGGGAGAGTCCTGTTCGAGCCGAGCCCTGCGCACACTGTGTCACGTCAAAACTTGCCTATCTGCCATGCGCAGCGCCAACTTAACGCACTTTTTTTTTTTCTAGGGTTGGGTGAATAAGACTGACATTCCGCATTGGGGTGTATTGTGCATTACCCCCCTTCTAACCTGACCCCAGCCATCCCAGCTCCTTGAAGTAACGGAGCAGGATTTTGGGTTGATGGATGCAGCTTTACAAGATTCTCGTAGATGCCGTTGTGTTAGCGGATGAGGATTCGATGAGCTCTTGCAGACCCGTCCTCAGCCTGATATCGCTCGTGGCCGTACAGTGAAGCATCACGTGCTCCACCGTCTCTTCCTCCTGAAGACATGCGCGACAAAGCCCACTGTCCGTGGCCCCGGTCTTCAAGAGGTGATGGTTAAGTTCGCAGTGTCCTGTGATGATTCCCACCATCATCCTTAGATCCTCGCGTTTCATTTTTAACAGGGTATTTGTTGTTTTTCAATTCTTTGCAGGGAACATTGTTTTTTTTGCAGTCGGTTCTGCGTTCCCAGACTCTCTGGTGCTCCTTTTCGGAGTTCATCCTCAGTCTATTTTTGATTTCCACCATTGGCGGATTGGAGAGATTGTTATCATTTGTGTTTGGTGTAAGACTGGCTCTTTCTCTTGCTAAGGAGTCTGCCTTGTTGTTCTCTGGACAGGAGCTGTGAGCCTTTGTCCATCTGATGATAACACTGTGGTTTTCGGCCAATTTTTGGAGAGCACTGTGGCAAGTCGGCTGTGAGTGCCTGAGCAACGCTCTAGCCGAGCCCTGCGTATACTGTGTCACGTCAAAACTTGCCTATCTGCCATGCGCAGCGCCAACTTAACGCACTGCTCAAGTTTTATCCTGAAGCCGATGTATTTGCGGATCTTATACCGAAGTTGGCGCAAATATGCCTAGAATACTGCGAGGGATTAAATTAGGACTAATACTTATCTAATTATTCTAAATCATTATTCCATTGTCATGTTGTGTTATCATTATTTAATATGTACTTAGTTAATTTTATATAAAACTTACTTGTTATTTCTGTTGTGTGCTTTTAACTTTAATTATTATTATTATTTTTATATTTCATAATATTCTTTTATGTACTAGTAATAACGCTTTGGTTTTTATAAACTGTTATATTTTTTCTGGAGTAATAAACGAATTTGAATTAGTTGCTTTTATAATCTAATAAAGAACTTTTAAAATTGAAATTGAAAAAGTTCGTTACTTATTTACTCCATTGGCGCAGGGACCCAAAGTGAGTCTTGGCATCCGATACGAGAACTTTCCTCTGTCCATTGCCATCGGCTCTAAGGTCGCGCAGGTCAGCCTCGATCCTATCGTTCCAGCGATACTTGGGATGACCAACCGGTCGGCAGCCAGTCGGTCGGCCAAGTATGCTCTCTTGATGCCTAAATCTTCCCCCATTTGCAGTATTTGGCCGAGCCAGCGGAGTCGATGTGACTTGTATTCTCCTACGATGTTAGACTCGGCCACAAGATCTTCTATTTCGGCGTTTTTACGGAACTTCAAGCATTAGTTACATTACTTGGAACGAGTTTTTCTTTTTAAATCGAAAATGAAAAGCCCTCATTATTGAAAAGTGTAAATGCCGTAATTGAGCGAAAATTTGCTCTAATCAACTGCAATCAAATGTGCAAACTTGTACCTAATATTTAAGACCTTTGTTGTACAACAGTTTAACAATAAAATATTTCTGATTCTGATTCTGATCAAATCCATTTGCACGCACGAGAGACACTTTCAACTGCCGCCAATTTGTAGAAACACATGACTTAAGAATTCATTACACATCTACAGATTCCCAAAGAGTTCGTAATTCGAAATATAAATATATTTTTCATTGGCTGCTTTTCTTACTGGCCTATTCTAAAAACTTTAAGTAGGACCCCCGTACTTGGATTTACTAGATAGGTACGGGAATGAGGGGTTTTCACGCCCATGTTTTGAGAACTGCCAATAGATGGCGCTGCTGTATCAAGTACTAGGGATGAACGTTTCACAACTAGCATGTGAAAAATCATATGTCATATCTGTTATTTTCCTTCGCATAACCTGTTAAAACTCATTCAAATTAAATCACTTTCGTTATTCATCGAATATCGGTTGTTGTCATTCGGGTTTGCTACAAATCAGTCGTTCGCCTTTCTTTGGAATTCATCAGGCGTTTTCCTTGCCCGTGATTTTCACATGTGAAATAGCACTAGCAAGAATAGCGAGTGTTATATTACGGCATTATAATGAAAAATCATTGCCTGTGATTTTTCACATGTGAAATAGCAGTGATAAAAACTAATCATTTGATCATTCAATCAATGATGTATAGCAATAGCAATCATTCCATGCCTATCATGCACTCGTGTGTTTTGTCTGTGTCCAAAAGAAAGTGAATTGTCAATGTCAATTGCCGTATCAATCAAAACTTCAATTATTTAGTACAAAATCATATTTTGCTTACAAACAGGAGGGTATGTATAGAAGAGATGACTAAACAGTGCGTTATCTCAAACGTTGCGAAAACAATGGCAGACACTGTTTTCCTAAGGATGGAGTTCGCAAAACGAAATGAATAACTACAAGCAATTAAACATGTACAGTCCGTCTAAAAAGAGTAGAATTAATGTTTAAGGAACTAACTATATTCTGTGGCTGGCAACACTTCATTAACAGTCAATCTTGTCACTTGCTTGTCATTTTAATGTAAACATTGTTTGCTTTCATTTGAATTCTTGCTTCAATTCTAGTTTTTATCCAAAAACTTATTATAAACATTTGAAAAATGAATAAAACAATCCGCAGCGGCACTCGTGAAGTGATATACAAAGTGTTTATGCGATGTTTAGCCGAATTCCAAGCCGGCAGATTGCTCACGCAGATGGAACACGTTTATAAACGAACAGCGGATCTGACTGGTAGGTAAGTTATGAATTAATGTAGTACTTTTAGTCACTTTACACTCCTTTAAATAGTAAAGTCTTATCCAAGAGTGGTCTCATCATGAAATATTTACTTTTACACACACAGTACAGTTGAGGTTATTAAAATAAAACACATATTTATAGTGCGTGTGACTGGTTTTGATACTTAACAATATAATTTATTATTTTCAGGTAAATCTGAGAGTACAGTGTGACGAATAGTTTCGGAAGGATCCAAAACTAAAGGAAAATTCAGTACTCCTGCTAAACATAGAAAGGGGCGACCAAGAAAAGAATTAGACGATTTTGACCAGTGTGCAATCCGACAAAAAGTGCATTATTTCTATAGTGTAAAAAAAGAAGTCCCTACACTTAATAAAATACAACCATGGTAAGGGAAGACCTTGGTTTCAATGAAAGTCGAGCCCATTTACACAAAATTTTAAAATCTATTGGTTTTAAATACAAAAAATGTAAATCAAACAGAAAAGCTTTCATGGAAAATATTAATATTTGTATTAAAAGGCAAAAATATTTAAAAGTTATTATGGACAACCGTAACTTACCTGAAGAGTTGCAAAAATATATGATATATCAAGATGAAAGTAATATTCACTCATCATACAAATTAAAAAAATGTTGGCAATCTATTGAAACCGAAGGAGTTATTCAAGATATCCTAAAAGGGAAAAGATGGATTCTCATCAATGCAGGAAGTGAAAAAGGATTTGTACCGAACTCTCTTCTTATTTTTAGAGGAAATAACAAACAGGAAGACTATCATTCTGAAATGAATAGAACAAACTTTAATAAATGGGTAACCGAAAAGCTCATCCCAAACCTTGAATATCCTTCCATTATTGTAATGAACAACGCCCCATATCACTCGATTGTGAAAAATAAGGCTTCCACAACATCCAGCACGATTGCTGAAATCAAATTATGGCTCGAAGAGAATAATATTAATTTTGATCCGACCCTACGAAAACCTAGCATAGGTTTTCGTATGATTTGGTGAAAAAAAAATCAACCAGCATCAGTTTATGAAATTGACGAGTTACTGAGCGAGCATGGACATACAGTCGTAAGGCTGCCACCCTATCACTGCGACCTGAACCCGATTGAACTTATATGGTCTTTGGCAAAAAGAAAAGTGGCAGCACAAAATGTTGGATCCAGGGATATAAAACAATTAACCGAAGAGGCTTTTGCTTCTATAACTCCAGTAGATTGGAAATCATGTTGTGATCATGTCAAAAAAAATTAAATGGAGTACATTGAAAGAGGCCCCAGGCTGTATCAAAATATAGAAGAATTAATTATAAGAGTTGGTGAGGATAGCAGCAGCAGCAGTGAGTCTGAAGCAGAATCAGAAGATTCCTGTCTGCCTAGTACTTCTCGGCAATATTCTCCTGGGGTAATAGATGACAACATGTCTGGTGTCGAATATTTAGATTTTGATATGTTGGACGACTAATTTTATGAATAAATATTTTATTAATAACACTTAACTCTTGTTTTATTATTTTACTAGCTGCGCCCTCTAGTTATTCCAGGTAATAATCTATTCCTGTGCCAAGTTCCATCCATCCTCCCAATCTTCCGTATTTATAATAATATGTATTAGTAGAATTTAACCACAAATTGTGATGTAAAGTGGTTATGTGAAGTACTAAGTTAGGTTAGAATCATAAAATATTAATGACAATAACACAATAAATAATTAGCAAGTATCAAAACCGGTTATTGTATAGTTTGGGGTATACCAGTTAAACGACAGTGGCGCCCTCATTTTTTGTCTACTCTTTTTAGACGGACTGTATTGCAGTCTTCTTCACAAAAGTACATTGATTGCTACACACAAGACGAAAGAAAAACGGAGTGAGCATGTTCTCTAGAAATTTTTATGTTGTCTTTGCGACTTCGACAGTTTGGGAAGTTTAGAAATATATTTTTTAGCGGAGCATGTCTCGGGTACTTGTTTAGACGGCGCCATCTAATAAGCTAGTTGGAACTACTTTTTTTAAAATCCAGAATGCAAAGCCCTTAATCCTCAAATAGATGGTTCTTTCATTCTTTTCTTTACTGTGGTGAATTCTATAATAATTTATATTCTGTGGTAGGTAGTTATTGTTTATGGCTACGTGTATGATTGCTTGATTGGCCGGTCGGCAGCTGTGGTTTGTTTGTTTTGAGCAAGCTTCCATAATTCTATCGAAAATGTTCTCTAAAATTAGTAAAAAAAGCTATCGAGATACTCCGTTTATTGATACACAATCTTCGTATGTAAGTTAAAGCAAACATTTTTATTATTTTTTTTTATCGCATTTTACCTGAAACAAGTTTTCTTGTTTCAGAGTAATAGCTACACTTACAGCAGTGTAGAAGACTTGGCCAAGCTAGAACTGCCTGAAAGTTCCCAGGAGGAGCTAGCGTGGTGTAGGACAATCGGTATTTTACAAAGCTGCCATGGCCAATTTTATGTTTGGGATGTAAGATACCTACCGCACCTTACGCAAAATGTTACACTACTTTGTTTTAATGCAACACAAGTTTTAACTATAGTGCATTCAATAAGACACATGTTAAATTCTATATTTCAGATAAATTCTATGGGCGGTGTTGCACCAGACATCAAGATACGGGTGTCAGTGGTGTTCCTAAACTCTGCGCAGCCATCAACGTTATTTGAATTAGTGATGCCCTGTCCTGTCCAGTTATTTGGCTCAATAAGATGGTATAGCAGAACACCTGTTATTTATGTGAAACTTATGCAGGTATCTTTACAAAGTGTTTTTAAAATAATATAAGTACATAGCTAATCCACTAGCCGCTTGGGAAAATTCTCCTAAAAAATATGCCATTCTTTGCATAGAGACAAAACTCCCAAAGTACTGCTGCTGGCATCGCACATATGCATAGAACCAGTTTCTATGCAAACTCCTTTTCCGTCCAAGCTGTCTGATTATGGAATGCCTTGCCGGTCTCCATTAGGAAATCCCCCTCACCTTCCGTATTTAAAGCTAGACTCAAAAACTTTATCTCCATGAAGAGTCGTGATTATTCATCTGATCTATAATATTATTAATATATGTATGTAAGTACATATTTATTTATTTTATATATGATATTTATTTATTTCAAATAATTTATGTACCTGTTATTTATGTATTTAAGGTTAAGTAATTTTTCTTTTTCTATTATTAAGTTTATTCTTTTTACACCTCGGCCAATCTTCCATTAAGCAATGATCCTCTCCATCCAAAGGTTGTCTGGAAGAGATCGCTTTGTTAAGCGATAAGACCGCCCATTATGCTTACATTTATTTGTTTTATTTTTATGTCTGTTATGTTTTGCTTGTAAGATAAAATAAAGAATTTTCATTCATTCATTCACACAGCTTGATCACTACATCGCTTTGCTTAGCTTGGTTGGGAATTGAAACATAGTTTCCTAGCTTAGCTTTAACTTAACTACCTAGCAAATCTCTGGTGGAAAGGCACCCTAGCAACAAAACTAGATGCATGCGCACAACATAAAGTATGAGTATGAAGCAAAGGGTCTGCTTCCTTATCTGAAGATAATTGTCTGGGACAAAAGAGTAGAAGTGATCATTAAACAGATCGAGTGCATCAATTATTCCACAGAATTTTTTAAAAACACTGGTCTTTTGATCTTTTTTTGAGTTTTGACCCAGACATCCCGGGCGGAATCTAGTTGGCTACACATTTTGTGGGAGCAACAGGGCTATTGTCGTAATCCCCACTAACCAGACCTGCCAGTGGGGATTACGACAAAATGCAAACAAGTTTATCATAATCTGACTGTATTCAAAATGGCAATATGTTAGGTTAGGTAATGTAGGTTAATAAACATCAGCTAATTTTGAAAACAGGTGCTGAGTGTTCCAAGAGCAATACAAATGAAGGATATTTTGGACCGACTGATTGTACTCAAGGCCCATGGACCTAAGTAAAAGATACTAGTTAAAGATATTTTTTATATTTCTAATGTGATATTAAACTAAGTTCTATATAAATAAAACTAAAATTTAAAAGAATGCATATTTTATTAATTCTTAAAATAAATACAATAATAACATTGTGATAAAATTTACAACATTCCATCACCAAGCAAGCCCATACATTTTGTCACTAGGGGCCCAAGCTTTAGATGCCTACAGATTTGTATACTCGCTAATTTACATTACACAGTTTTTGCCAGGTTTGTTAAATGCCCTTTCTGGCAAGGATTATGCCACTACTGGCAAGTTGATGCAAATGATGCCAGAAACAGTAAATATAAACCATAGCCGTCATTATTAATTGCTATAAAATTTGAATGGAATGATTTTATAAAAATATTTATTTACGCCATTTTTCAGTTAGTACAAACAGGAAACTACATTTTATTGAATGAGAGTTCATCCTCTTATTTTGGAACGTAAATTAAGCCATATATAATGTTGCTTTGTTTGACGACAAACTTCGCTAAGTATAATAAAATTATCTTGAGAAGTTATAGAAGATTCTAATTAGTAATACTAATGTCACGAAATATCCAAGTTGTTTCATTGTAATAGAATATTAAAATTATAACTCTCTTACTCATCCATGTTCTGTAGGCTAGAAGTATTGGTGCAAATAGAGCAGTTTCTTTACAAATATGGGGATCAAAATTTACAAAAAAAAATATAAAGAACCCATACTTTTCAGACAAATACCATTGAATAATAGTTGGAAAATTAAAGCACCCAGAAATACAGTACGACCACTAGGAGTACGACGGCGCCGGCGGTCGCTTTCACGAGCATGGACTTAGTGTTCAGGTAGGCGGCGTCTTTCTTGTATTTCTGAGACATTATCGAGAGGTTCTGAGTTTTCGTGTCCAACTCTGGAATAAACAAATCGTAGATTAATATAAGGGACAAGTCACAACGTCCTAATAAACTATGCATAGTTCCATAAATATGTAGAAAGTCTTAAATAAGACATTTATGGCGAGTAATGGACTACGACTCAATGAAAAAATGTCAAACTAGTATCAAACTTTTCAGACATTTTCAAGGAGAAACAAGTCGATTACTGACGGATGTAGGAACCCTCCATTAATCTGTCATAAATAACTCAATCTCTGAATAGAATATAATAAAATAATATTTGCAACATCACAGTAAATACACAAAAAAAAAGATAAAGGTACAAAACATAACTTAAAACTAAACAATCTACTGTCACAAGTACAGAGTAGTAATGAGCTACATCTATATATCTAATATTTTATAGGGGTAAAGTAGGTATGTTAAATAAATATTGCTAGACATTTCACACAGCGCTATCTAGCCCCAAACTAAGCAGAGCTTGTACTATGGGAACCAGATAACTGATAGAACACTTATTTACTTTTTTTTGTAAATACATACAGACTTATAATATATAGAAAAACATCCAGACTCGGAATAAATATCTGCAAACATTTGTTCCACAGTGGTAATCGAACCCGCTACCTTCTGCGTCTCAGCCGGCTATTCGCCCATTGCGCCACGCGAGATCGTCGTGTACTTTGCGGTCTCGCCAGGCTGGTGGTGTGCCAGCGTCTTGTGCAGGTTTGCGCCTGGTTGTTGGTGGTGTTAACAAAGTTACTAACCGGATAGAACAGCCCCTCGCCTCAACACATCGTCAATATTCTGCATCATCACTCGCTGCACATCCCCGAGCTGGGCTCCGAGCGCGGCGGCGGCGCCGTGCCTTGCCCGGGCGCCGCCCTCGCCGTACTGTCTCCGCGCGCGCTGCATCCACGTATCGAACTCTATGAATGTGTAGGGGCGGGTTACTGTGTTCACCTAGAATAATACACAACAAATAAATAACATTTTTCAAACTCACGATTTCTACATAATTACTGATTTAAACGGGTATTTATCGCGAATGTACCTTTTATATTTGTTGTCTCGACGTTTTGACTGTGTTGCAACAACCGTGGTCACGGGCAGACTGATAAATAAAAAAGGTACATAAGCGATATATATCCGTTTAAGTCAGTAATTAAATAAATAATAGTCAGTTTCAAAGTGTAAATGGTTGCATGAAAACAGCTGTTCAACACATAGTATGTGTCGTATCCATATCAGCGCGGCCGGCATCAGTAGGTTAGATATTGTTGAAAATCCGATGCAGTATTTTTTTTAAATTCATGGCGCTACTGTGACGTTGTATCGTTCGGAACTATTATAAAAACTAGCATTTAAGTTTCGTAATCCTGGAAGTAGTTCATCCGTTTAACGATAGATAGCGCTGTTGGCGAAACAGTCCTCATCCAACACTAGGATTCTTTGTATCTATTAGTACGTAGCGACTAATATAATCATACATAGTCCTATAGTAAAACACAAACATTCCATTTATAGTTGTATACATACAACAGAGAAAAAGAAATAGTACAACACTAGTACAGGTACATAATTCAATTTTAAAAACTAAACCACCTAACAGTTTTATATACATAGTGTGCTATATAATTATGGACGTTGGGTATATTGAACAAATATTTGCAGATAATGCAAACATTAGTCCAACTGTATGAGTCAAACCCAACCTATCTCGCATAAAAGTTGGTTACTCTCCCTCTGGCACAAGTGTCACAGAAGAGGTTGTTAGGTATGTTAAGGAGGGTGCTGGTACTGCTACTTAGTTTTATATAACTTTTGAAATTGCCTACGTTTTTAACATCTATATTTCCCACGTTTTTACCATTCTAATATTATAAATTCGAAAGTAGCTCTGTCTCTCTGTTTGTTAAGTTTTCACGACCTGACGACTGGACCGATTTCGATTAAATTTGGTATACACATAGCTTATAAACGGGATTGGGACATATGCTACTTTTTACCCAACTGCGCAGAAGAAGGGTAATGTTTTTATTCAAAACCATGTGTTCGAAGCAGCGGGTGGCAGCTAATGTTTGTATATATCATGTTCATAGGGCATGTAGAATTTAATTTCCTGGTACTTTACTATGATTATTAAAGGGAATAGTCATTGCAATTCTAAAATTCAAGAGTTTAATGCATACCCTCTTCCCGTATTGCTGGTAGAACTCCTTGGCAATTTCCTCCAGATAGCTGAATGCTAATCTTTTACTGTAGTTCCTCTCGCAGAGAACAAGGTAGCAGATTTCCAGCTCAATGAGATAGCTGAAATTACAATATATTAATTAAACCAACTCAAGTTGAACACTTGATATGAACAAGTTAATTTTAACAAAATTTTAAATCTCAATAAATTATTTTAAGTTGTTAAAATATTTTCACCAAAATCACAAATATCAGCTTTCTAAAAAAAACATTGAAATCAGCTATGATGCCACTAACAGACAGACAAAGGCTTCAAATAAAATACTCAATTATTCATTAAAATCACACAGATCATTTTGAAACATTAATTTTACCACCTGTTCCTATGCTGCAGAAGAGGGCTGTTCATGCAATTTATAATATGGGCCCCAGAGAATCATTACGCAATAAGTTAAAAGAAATAAATATTATGACATTCCCTTGTCAATACATCTATGAAAATCTAATGTATGTTCACAATAATATTAATTTGTTTAAGAAAAATAGCGATAATCATAATTTTAATACTAGAAATAAAGATAAACTCGCTGTTGCCACTTGTAGACTCCATAAAGTTAGTAAATCGTTTAAAGGGCAAGGTGTACGCTTTTATAACAAACTCCCAAGGGATGTACAAAAATTGACAATTAACAAATTTAAAAACGTAATTAAACAAAATCTTTATAAAAGAGCCTACTATAAAATATCGGATTATTTAGATGATAGAGAAGCTTGGGATTGAAATTGCTCCAACTCGTTCAAAATGTTACAATTTAGACGTAATTTATGTTCTGTATTATGTATTGTAAAAGGATCATTAAAAAAAACAACCAGCCTTGTTTCTTGCCTTTCTTTCCTGGCTTGGTCGTGAAGGAACAGGCAGTAAAATTGACGTTTCAAAGTGATCCTTGTGATTTTAATGAATAAAAATATTTGAAATTTGAAATTTATGCAAACAAGCCAGGAAAGAAATGTTAATCAAACCCTGTCAGAGTTTAAAAATTATATGATATACACATACTTATTAGAAATAGCAATATAATGATTGTAGTAACAAACCAGTAGAAAGTTTGCAAGAAAACTGAACAACTGTTACGCACTAGAATCAAAGTAATCTTTGAACCATGACTAGGCATGTTACACAAACCACTTCCTACTTTTATGAACAGGGATTGGCGTAGGTATTTGTTTGTTTGTTGCTCAATGCTCATGATTAAACCAATTTGGATGAAATTTGATATTGATAAGGAGACTGATCAATAATTAGATTACCACCACTGAAATAGACATGACTAGGTTCTACTCAAAGTTAATTTCGTTTCGAATCTATAAATTATAATGCATAAACCATTGACACAATAGAAGAGGAATATTTTTTAAATCTAGATAAAAAAAATATCCATTAAAACTACAGTTAAAGCTTAGTAATAAATTCATCTAATTTGAACTAATTTTTTCATTGTAATTATTGATTTAGGGTCTGACTGATATGAGAACAAACATACATTAGGATCAGAATACCATAAAAATAAAGCTGTGGGCAAAAGCTAGAGTAACATATGAATGCAAAAAAGCGAAAAAACAAAATTAACCAAATATAAAAAGCAGTAGAACTCACTGAAAGAGATAGGGCCCAGTTTCTATGGAGCACCGCGTTGGCGACTGAGGGCCTAACTTCCTAAACAGCATTTTGGCCTGATTCTGGTACTCGAGTACATTGCAGCCGCTCTGCGAACCACCACAGCAAATCAAATTATAAAATTTAACAGAAAATAAACGATAAAATAAATAAATAAACGCGTAATCTCATTCAACGTAAGCAAACTTCAAGAGTCTTAGATTACTTCCAACTGTGTGAAATACCCTACATACATATGAATTGTGTAAGAAATACATTTATCCAGAATTTTTTGAATATAATTAGCGAATTACCTGCTCATCTTCTTGCATAGTAGCAGCCAGAGGAAGGCCGTCAACGACCCTTGCGATCATTGTCATTAGAACCATTTTGAACGAGTGTTATTGTCTTTTTCTTAACACAACAGAAGTGGCGGGATACACTGAACTAATAACAGTAACACACTACTTTTTTCTTTTCATTATCAGCCAATTACTACAAATTTCACAAGAAAATTGTGAATTTCTGAACTGACAGCTGTGAAGAAGAGCAGTGTTGAATACACGTCAAAGCGGTTGACAGAATAACAACACGTCAGGAGGTTTTTGTCTATGGTTATTTTTACGTTCCGTTTCTCTAAATTAGATATTTATTTAACGCAACATACAATGGGTTACAAATAAATTTGTTATATTCTAGATGTTTGTACCCTGTAAGGGCGTGGCAAATGTGTACCGGCGGGCGCCACACATGAGTGCAAGACTACGAAACGAATGCGAAGTTTGAATACACATTAAAAGGAGATGTCCAATAGTGTCTTTTTAATAATCATTGCACTTTGTTTGATGATCAAAACGCCTTTGGAAACTGACGTTGCGCACGTGTGTGGCGCCGGAATAGGAAACTTTACGGAAACTACCTGTAAAAATATTTCTGAGATGATATACATTTTCAGCGGAATCTAGAAATCTTTTTGATTCATTTTATAACGACAAATACGTCATTGAAACTTTACAGTACGTGTACCTACCTACCTACATTTAAGTAAATTATATAAAGTAAGTATAATAAATCTTTCAATTTGTACGATAGATATAGATAGATTACAACGTACCTAGGAACCTTGTTTATAAATAACAAGACATGCCTAATAAATAGTAGATACGTTATAATAGGACCTCACTTCTAGTTTTCGCTGTTTTTGTAAAGATAATTACATAGCCTGCTATGGCCCGCGTGGCTTATAAGTAGTCATATCTATTTTTATAAATAGGTAAGTAGATACAAAATTTTATCGAAATATATCCAGCTGTTTAGTCGTACGGTAACAAACAAACATAATTATCTACTTTCGACATTTTAATATTGGTAGATGTATAGCTTCTATTTAGATGTATTCTGACTGGTAAGTAATCTTCTAGCACCTAAATTAAATACCATGTAGTTAATGCCATTGAGGTTTGCATCGTATTCTGAGAATGTCGCTATATATTTGTTTTTGTAGTACCTAGTAGCAATGTCCTATTTATTATATGTATAAGAAGAAACAAGAGTTTGTATTTTTTTAAGTTTTATTTTAACATATTATCATCATGCATAGAATTATGTGCTAACTCATTTACACTTATAACTAACTATACATAGAAAAATAACTTAACTATAGGGGAGAAAATACAGTATTTTGTAAAATTAACAACTAAAATTATAATTAAATTATCGGCCTTTAAACTGTATAAAACTAAAAGCAAATTATAACTCAAAATCACTGTAACGCACTGCACTCTCAGAACAATGACAATTTTCTTGAAAGTAAAAGTAAAGCGCCACCTGTTATCGAGTAGCAAATACTAAAGCTAAAACTCGATTTCGGTGATAATAAAAATGACAACAACCCACAACAATCATTCGGAATGAATTACGTATTAAAACATTGGGCATTTAACTATCGTCGAATTAGAAAACATCGAATTACATTTAAAACATTTTTCATTCATTTCCCCGGCGCCGACGGCGCGGCGCGGCGTTCACAGCGCCCCCCCATCTAATACCAATTCACTAACCTTCTCATTGCTTCCATGCAAAATATTAATCGTCTACCTATCTACCGTCCCCCCCCCCCCCTTCCTGCAGTACATCGTGCATGGCCGCGAGACTGTGCGCTTGGTTTCAGAATCCCGTCTGTGCCCGCGAGGAGTCCGGAGCCCGCGCCCCGGCCTTCGCCCACCCCGTACTACACCGTGAGCCGACTGGTGTGGCCACCTCTTACTCTCAATGTACCATTACATCGAATTTAATTAATTTAAACAAATTATGTTACTAAGACTAGGCTCAAATTATAATAATTTATTAGTAATTTTTTTCGAGGTGCCATTAAATTTACATTGAAAATTTAAGTACATTATTAATTAGAAACTTTGATTTTTTCAACAACATCAATTCGACTAAAATTATTTTTAACTTTTCAGAGCATTATTTTAAATGCTTGCTCGAACATTTTGCCTCCTAACCGGTAACTAGTTATCTCACATCGATTAGCTTCGCACACTAGCCGAATTATAAATTCTGAGAGCGTTCCGCTATCCAATCACGTGGTCCATTCATTACCTACTGATTTCAATTTAATTTAAAGATATATTACAATAAAATTTGTAACCTATAGAAAGAAATTTCCCTAGAAAGGAAAGAATCGCGCGTGGCGTCGGCTGCCCGCGATCTAACACAAAATAAATAAGTTAAACCTATAGTTATATTTACAAAAGCATAAGAAATAGTGCCGAAACGAAAGTCAAAGAGAATTCGAACTACCTAGCTATATTATATAAAAATATTAAAATCCAGTTTTGAATATATAATTGCAATCACATGAAACGGGCACTGGTTTGTTCGAAGAAGATTGGACACTGAGATCTTTCATCTATACAAGAATATATTATTAACACTGGGTGTCGTATATATATTGGCTGGATCGGTGTTGCGTGCAGTGCAAGCCACCCGACCGTCCATCGGTCCCATGTCTCCCTAGCACCCATCACACTCATTCTCCTACTCCTAAGGCTACACAGACCCTTTTCAGTTTCACGGCGAAACGACCACTCCTTCCGCAATATTTATATATTATTCTATTAGTCAATGTTATATCTTACTATCATATATTTTGATTCATTTATGCAGAATATAAAAATATTGAAACTATTTAGAAAATGTTCAACCGCTCGCTGAAGGAGTAGACGTTTCGCCAAATCTTAAAATACACTCACTCCACGACAACTGTTCCGCATTTCTTTCCCACTGAAGGTACACAGAATATAAAAGATATTATATATTACCTGACGAGACTCCGGTATTAAAGAGTGCCATGTACGGGTGTTGTCTGTAGAAGTGAACTAGTCTACACTTATTCGACCATTCGATAATAACTATCTAGATAAAGTATTATGATTCATTAACATTGGACCACAAATCGTAATTCATTATTATAATATTTATTCAGGTAACAAAAAATAGAGATCGCACGCGTCTATGAATAAATACGAGCGGCTCCTGATATGCAGATAAATTAATTTAGCATGAAATATACAATAAATAGTGTTCAGTTTGGTGATATGTTCGTAAGGTGTTATTTGCATGCGCGCGATCTCTGGCCGACTTGCCGACGATCATTTTAAACAAACTAAATAAACTAGAACATGTTCACATAAAACATATCACTTATATTAAACATACATTTTATAATTAACACAATTAAACTCACGAAATATCCCTTAACTATGAAGTATGTCAGTTTAACAGAAAGTTGGCAGTAGGTTCAGTACTCGGCAGAATGTATCTACAATTCCACAAATTGTCAACGCCCAAAATATAATATCATTTGCGAAATTCGGTTTGGAACATACGACAAAGACTATACACAAACTATATAATAGATAGACTATGCCACAACGAAGGAACAGATTACAGCTACGTATAATATAAACGATCTTTACATAATAATGAAGTGCCCTATTACAATAATATAATTAATTTAAGTAAAAGTATGTAGAGGATCTGAGATGTGTTCCGTATGTAACAACGTGTATAATGAAAATGGCCATAAAAAGCACCAAACAGGTTAATAACATTATTTCATCTGAACATAAGAAAATACGATATTTTTGTAGCTATATAAACTTTTTTTACGTAAATATTTGTGTATAATAAACTCTTATTAAGACTATAATAATATTCTTATTGCGAAGGTATTGTATGTAAAAACTGTTCGAACATCGTAAATTGTATATTCATATGAAGGATTTGTTTTGCGTAGTTTTGAGGTAGGAAGGTCTGATTCATCCAGTCCATGGAGTCCGCCATCGACGCCAAACACTCTATACTAATCATAGAAACTTCATTACAAACATTTAAAAAATTCGTCTCAACATTATACAAAATCACTCCGAACCATATAACATCTCGCAAATTTAGTTTCTCTTTCTGAAATACCTTAAAAATAGGCACCTATATAAACATTTGAGCAATCAATTTCGTCTCTCCTATTTTTGTATAAATATTAAATTCAATGATAAGTTAATATTACGTCATTTGAGAACAATTAATAATCATTTTAAATATGAATAACATTATTTAGAAGCGATCCGAAAACGTAATGAATGCATGATGATTGAAAAATAGATTTGTCCATATTAGTAAAAATATGTATGTATGTAATGCAAGACAAGATCGAAACGAATACGCGACTCTACAAGTAGTTACGTATGAAACAGTGCATCCGTCGCGTCGTCGCCGCACCGCACCGGAGATTCGTCCCGCGTCCGCACCGCACTCGCTCGCCACAAGCAACACTAATCGTCCCACACGCCGCAACACGTCACAAGGAGCTGCCAGCCCCGGGCCCGGCGCTCTACGCGAGCGAGCAGTCGATCTCGATGATGTCCTTGGGCACGTCCACGAACTGGTACACGAGCCGCTGGCCGTCCACCTTGGCGAGGATGCCTCGCTGGTAGTAGTACCGCAGCGCGCGACCCATCGTCTCATAGTTCATGTCTGGCTTGTTCTTGTGCAGCCCCCAGAGGCGCGACACCGCCTTTGAGTCGACGAGCTTGAACACGCCCTTCTCGCGATTCGTCCACTTGATGAAGCGCGGGCAGTATTCTCTATCCTGGAGGAGTTTAAGGAGGAACTCCCAGAGGTAGGTAGTGGAGCCCTCGCGGGACTTGCGCTTGACGCCGGGCGTGGGGGGCCCGTCGGCGCGCGGCCTCTTCTTGGGCTTGAGCTTGTTGTGATAGGGCTGGCGCGAGTAGTCCCCGAAGTCGAACACGGAGTAGGGCAGCTCGTCGTGCGGCAGCGGCGGCGGCGCGGGGGCCGCGAAGTGGTGTGCGCCGCCGCCCCCGTACCCGTACCCATACGCTTCACGTTCGCTCACTCCGCTTACTGAAAACAAACGAAAACCAATGTTAGTGGATTCCTTCAAAAGCTACTATTGAAAACTGCATGTGATGGACAGGGAAAATTACTCAGGACAATTATTATTGGAAGATGTAGGTATTGGTGAAGGAAAACACCACGCATCGGACTAACGTTGATGCTTAATTTATTTAGATAGACAGCAAATATTGTAATGAGTATCTGCTAAGTTACATTGTAACGAGTCGGGTAGGTTACAGACTTAAGATAATGCAAAGAATCGTTCTGCAATAATACAAACTTTTGTGCATCTATCAAACTAATTAGTGCGGTAAACAATTGTGGGACTCGGGGGCTCCCACGAGATTAGGACAATTTGTGTTGTAATAACTGCCTGCAGTATTTTAATAATACAATTTGGCAATAACATTTTATATTATGATAATACATATACACATACACATTATAAATCGTAATTGACAGCGTTTATCTTATAACCTGCCTAACTGCTATTAAACATCACAGATATGAAAGTGTAAGTACTTATCAAAATTCAATTATGTACCTAAATAAAATGATGTATGTCCATGTATCAATACAAAAGTTAATAGTCTGATAATGATAAGTCTGTAACAGTTTTAGATAAAACAGAATGAAACAAGATGTTTAAAGAAAGAAGGATAAGGAAACGGGTTCGACAGGCCATTTAGTCGGCCATTGCGAATATCTAAAAATATATTATTGTGAAGACATTTTATTATACGATGGCCGAAAACGACTTGGCAATCAAACGGTCTCCTAAATCAGAATATTTCCGGCACTCTAACTACACGCTTATAAAGATGTATATATTACTAACTCTATGTGCCTGTTAATCTATTTATTAAAACTGAAAGCGTGCAGATAAGTGTGCCAGCAAGGTGATACAAACATCGTAGTACAAACACAATTTATGTAGATAACTGAATAAGCTGCTGATATGATTGCGTCAACGCATGTGGTCGCTAACGCCTTGACCTCAATGTTCGTGTTGGCCCTACTGTCGTTCCCTTTATTATATTCCGCATTAAAAAAAAAGTCTCTGATATACAATTGAGCCATTTTTTAATCACAGATGCTTTATTACTGCACTAGCGTATGCCATTTGTTTATTTTAATAGGAAAAATAAACAAAATAATAAATACCTTTCCCTTCATTATGTTCTTTACATACGATGTAAAGAAATTAAAAATATTTTATTTTCGAACTCTGCAATCAAATAAAAATTGAAATGATTTGAATTTGGAAGATTTAGGAAACCGGTAGCCAATCGAAATCGTGAAGAGAATTGATTCGTCGAAAACGAAATAAAGATTTCAACTGATCTCCGAGATGCGTTTTAAAACTTCAAACTAAAGTTCTCGTAAAAACCGATATAAACTGTTTGTTTAGCAATTACCTCGAATCCGTTTTGATTATCTTACGGCTTAGAGGAAGTTGCTGGCACAGTTATAAGTAGAACGCGCGAGTTTAACATAATTATTTATATACTTATTGTTACGTATTGTTGGTATTCTATAATTCTTAGGAATGTTATAAATAAAGTTTAATGATTCACTCGTGAAGTTGGTTCGTCCGGGATTTCCTTAGAATGTTATTTAAAAATTGTTTTAATCGATTATGTGCTTACGAGTTTTTTTACCACTAAATAGTTATGTTTCTGTCCTTCTACTCCTACCAAGGGAGTTTTAATTCGATCTTCGGTCGGCTTTATTGGATTAAAGTATTACATTTCATTTTTCCTATATCAGTTGTACTATTGACTAAAGTGCCTAGGCCACTTTTCCTTGTACCTAGCAAGAACACATTAGTGTCTCGGCGCACAAGTTTTGCGGTTTACCTTTATGTTCTTTAGTATATTATCCAATTGGCTAAGTTTCCTTCATTGAAGACGTCCTAAGACTTTGAAAGTGTATTTTATCGACAGATTGGTGTTCTGCGGTAATAATCACATTGGTAAAATTTACAGTATAGAGCAAATTTTTTGACAAAAATTTACTTGTTTTAACTATGAACGTAGAGTTACTTAACTACCAGAGTTTTTTAGAAATTCTACTTTTAAAATTTTGTCGTTTAGTCTTATTTTAGGTGAGAGCAAATATTTCTAGTAATGGCGCACTAACAATCACGCAAGGCCGGGCGGCGGCGGCGGTTACGCCATTTTTCTAATATTATCTAACTTGCGTATATTTTCGCGTGCCTTATCATCGGTCATTGAACCCGCGCGTGGACACATGTCACTACGTCAGCTCTTGGTTCTTTGGCTCTTTTACTATAATTTTGCAAGCACTAGGCTATGTATTGTTACTGGTGTGAATGGCGAGACTATTGTTTTGACTATTGTTACTCATAAACGCGGAAGCAGAATTTGAAAAACTAGCGTTTGTTAAGCACCTGCCAAGTCTAGAGATGGATGGATGACGTCTGTCAGTATGCATAATGACAACTAAGCACGTTTGTAAAAATAAGACAAAAATAAACCAGGATACATGCGATACAAAGAGAGAAGGCAAAGAAACAATATTTGTAGAGAGCGTTGTCTTATCAACAGGAAAAGCATAAGCATCTTGTAAGATATTCTCTATTTATGTAGTAAATTTGTGTTCGAATGATGATGGAGAGGGATTACGATGATAGTTATATCGGCAATCAGATAGAAACCTGTCAGAAATGTATAATTCGTAAGCATAGATAACGGTCACGAAAGTATACCTGCTATTTACAATTTAATGAACCGTTCCACGAACATTGCGCGTATAAAAATCCCTAGCGAGCCTGGGAAGCGAGCAAAACGGGGTAAAAAACCCGCATTTTATGCGTTGGCGACTCTATTTTTAGCGAATGCGGTGGTCGTTCCTACTGGCTGCACTGCAAGATCAAGGTTACGTGCGTCTTCACTCGGCTAGCTAGTATCCCCACCGCACAAAAAGAAAATTGCACGCCGCGCCCGCGCCACCGCCGTGACGCCCAACACATACTGAACCCTATTCCCGTCGAGGTGAGTGCGCTTTCCGCCTGCTTCGACGATGATGGATGGATCCACTCCCGGATGCGAGTGTGCGAACTGTGTGCGGGGGGGTAGGGGGAAGGAACCGGTTGCGCAGGCGCATCCCGCGCTCGCAATAAATGGGTTACCCCACAAACCTCTTGCGATACAAACGGATGAGCGTGTGTTTTAATGCCGCGGTCGCGCTCGCCTGCACAGCACTCTCCCATACTTCTTTCTAGCTGGATTCTTAACTCACCTTTCATATTTGTTTGAATTATTGTCTAAGTAATCATTTGCAAATACCATAGTGAGACAAAGCGGACGATCCAGGAAGAACAATAGCTTTAGGTGCGTATTTAATTTGCGTTTACGTCAGTCGGCATTCATATTTAATATTATAGGTACCTACACGACAAATACATTTACGAAACGAAGTGTTATCAGCTTGCAAAAAACACTATCCTTTATTTTTGCACACGATAAAAGAATCTGATACTTAGATAAGAGACAATCGAGAACATTTCCTCAAAGCAACTGAAATCGCAAAAATTACGTGAGCGACAACGTTTTTATCGGTTATTTATTCTGGCGGAAGAGATAGCGCAATCAGAGTTTACTTGTCGCAGGGTTGCATTGCATAGCGACGATCACTTTATGCAATTGAAATTTTTCCATATTCTTCGATAGAGTTGGGTTGACAATAGGATCTAAGGACGTTTTCCTGTGCGACCGGAAAGCGGCGCGCGTTTCTAAGATTGCGAGGAGTCGTGGTGCATCGTGCGCAGTGGCCGGCGGGCGGCGCGGGCGCAGGCAATGACCAGGAAATGACGCCGCCGGTTGACCTTCACACATACACGCACACAGGCACGCTGCGCGGGCGCATCCCTGCGCTCCCGCTTACTTAGCTGCGAGCGCCGGCCGCTACGGGATTTTGCACGACGTTCCATCCGCCTCTTATAACAAACATGTCGGACGGAAAATTACCCGAGTCAGGTCACGAGGTTACTTTTAAAACAATGTTATCTCTGTTATACAATGTCTTAAAGTGCAATCATTAGTTTGGGGGCAGGCTTCATGTCGCTGTACCGCTTGTACTGGGATACGAGATAAATAGACTTCGTGCAGTTATCTTCTATGAAGGTGACTTTATAATGATCCGGCACTAACTACAAAACTCGATAACTGACGAATTTTGATAAAGTGATGTCCATAACTAAACTTTATTGCTATGTATACTGTGATTATTTTATTTATTGTTTGAAGTATTGAAGCTGAAACAAAGAAGGCGCATTCTATTTTGTGTGGGTGCGCGAGCGTTTGCGGTGAACTAGTGCCGTGTTAAGTAAGGTCAGCACTGTGCTGCGCGTTGTGCAGCTCTACGTAACGGAGCGACGACAAAGCCGTAATTACTAATAGAAGCGTCACTGTGCCAATGTAGGACTCAAACTAAACTAATGTATAGCATTAACTTAGCATTATTATTATTTTGTTCATTAAATAATATCCATCCATTCATTCAAAAGTACACTAAAGTAGAATGACATTTGACATAAAATAGATCAATTCCTTTAATATTTTAAAATGATGGTACTCTGCCACAATAGGTATCAAAAACTTGTAGTTATAAAGTTAGTATGCAAATATATATAATATTGAGGATATCAACCTGTAGGTATTGTATAGATCCGGAGCAACTGATTATTGCAGCATTCGATCAATTTAAGGCCAACGCAAGTGGGCGTTGCAGTAAAAAAAGAATGGTATTTTGCATTCGTTTGTGCGGTGACAATCTCGTAATAACCGAGTGCTCTTATTTAAGTTATCAGGACCGGTTCCGGAGTGGTCTACATTGGCTTGCGTAACCCTCACAATACCTACTGCTTGATGTCATTGACCATCAATTGTACCAATCCAACCGTAATCAGTAATTGCAGTTGATAATCGAATGCGTCACTCTGATTTTACACAAGCGATTATTGGAAGGCTTGAAACATTAAGAGAGTGATTAAGAAGAGAGAAAAGTAAGTATAAACCTTAAAAGGCTTTAAATAAAAGCACAGATATTCGTTTGTACTTACAGTCTATTTAAGAATCTAATAATATCTAAATGTTAGTTCACAAAGAATCTATTTAGAAGAGCTGTTTGCGACAGGTATTTATAAGTCAACAATATCGGTCACATAAGGCTGTATTGCACAGCACACGGTTACGCAAGAACCTTCGTATCTGATCAGTAAATAAACCACATTATTGTTTGTCCAACTGTTTTGAAGTTACGACATCTTATAAACAATAGTTTTTATCTTCGAGAATGATTAATATGTATAAATTTATAGAGTAATATTTGTAACGTTTTTGAAATACCACCTTGGATTCTGATCGATAACATTTTACTCTAGAAAACTGTGAATATATTTCATAAGTATTCAAATGAAAGACACGTTTAACGCGTTATGTCATACAATTTTCATTATATTGTCATGTTCAAGGAAATATACTAAGTGCGATTCTGAAACAAGAAAATCTAAAATTGAAAATACTTGTTATGAAATTTAGTCCACGGTTTACACAATTGTCATATTTGTGTTTAAATATTCGCAAACACGGAAGGCGCACGTTAATATCTACAGAACAATGTCAAATTATTGCAAATTTTCATACTCATTGTCAGCGGCCAACTGTGCAAATTCTTTGCATTTTATTAAACTCGTACGCAATGCAGATTGTACTTGTAATTTGACACACACATAAGAGCAAACTGGTGTTAATTAAACCACAGCACAACAGTAAATTATTGTTTTGAAGGACAAAATATAAGTTAAATTTTTGTATTTCACATCGCTTATTGACACATTTCAAAAATCGTTAAAACCCACTAAAAACGCCAATTTGTAACTTATTCTATGTTACATATTTGATGTCGAGACGAGTCCTTTATTCTATTCTACCATCTTAATAAATACCGCTTACGCTGGGAATATATATGTCCGATTTCTCCATACGATAGACGGATCCGATAGTCTGAACCGACTACCGGATGGCGTTCGTACCATAATAGATGTCATGTTTTGATAAAATAAATCAAATAAAATAATAAATAAAACAATACATATTTTATTGAACACTCAATACACGGTGGATTGGATCCAATATAACGACGTTTTTTCTGCTTAGGCGTCAATACGAGCAAATATGCAATAAATAACAGTACTTCGTCGTTCATCTTTTCTTTCTGCTCCGTATGCAAGTAATACGTTCACGAATAGCTCTGGAACGACTGAGTTTAGAAAAAGTTTGACGCAAAAATCGGTGAATACGATCAGATAGGCTGATCAGACAGACCCCTCTTTATGGTCTTCAGCGGTTTTGTACCCAAACTATTTGTTCCTATTTAGGTAGGAACATTATTATGGTTTACGACCGTTTGTTACGTATGTCAGAACTGCTCGGTATCTTCCCGCTTATCTACTAACATTTCTGTCTCCTACGCAAACGATTATCAAACTGTTTTGAAGGAAATTAGGTAAGCTATTTATGTTATGAGCCGCCGCTGCTGTTACGATGACATCGAGGACGTCGCCCGTCGGGTTTCATGGACGACACGCTGCAGGCCGAATTCTATGGAATTGGCTAGCTAGCCAGACTTAGAGGCCACCCACAGATGGGTGCCTTAATCAAATAGATAAACCAAAAATGAATATGTAATTGCTAGTTCAAATAGATATAGCAGGCGCACGGCTCATTACCATCCGTACCTAGTTGATATACCACCCATTCGCACACACCGTTTTGGTTCTACGTTCTTGATGCGTACAGCTAAGGTGTGAACACTTTGCCGTCGTCTGTTTTTCGTAAAGAATACAATCCGGGCCTCTTTAAGGTAAGAGTGAATAGGTTTCTTCTAGATCTTCGTGCTTCATCTCAGACCACATCATCGTTTACCATCAGGTGAGATTGTGGTCAAACGAAGATCTATAAAGTTTAAATAATAATAATATACTTAAATAAAAATATTCACAATCTCAATTTTGCATGAAATTATTTTACAGTGTAGGTATTCGTATATAAATTATTATATTATATTAATAAATTATTATCACAAGTTACATTATATATTATGTTATATTGTTTTGGAAATAAATGGCTTATTATTAAATATGTTTCTAACGCCCCACGCAAACAGGGTGTAATAAGTCTGAAGCATTTGTCTGTTAGTGACATAGCAGCTTTTAAACAGATGGAACTAATATATTAATATACGTTTTTGTTTGAGAGCTGGTGTTTTCAAGATGGTTCTTAGCGATCATCATATCTGCCACAGGGCGTCCACTGCAGAACATAACTTAGCAAGCGAAAACTTAATCGTGTTTAAATATAGATAAAACGTTTATGCAATTTGAATGATTATTGAAAGAGCGCACCTAAAATAAGCATATTTTTATCAGGAGTACCGCAGCGGTGTGATAGCCTTAGATAAAATCATTATCTCGTGTCATTTTTAATGCAAACAACCCACCGGACACCGTTATCGCTGCATTTGTATATAGGTATGTATGATTGTTTATTTAGGCGATGCAAAGGTCTGTGTTGAGTGAGGTCAGGCTCAGATAGAGCTTTAAGAGATAGGTCTCGTTGTTGCTATTCTACCTATAGTGATAGCTTTTGTTACGTTGCCAATTCTTGAAAACAATGACTGCGTTATCCGCGGTACCTACCTATACGTACGATTTTGTGATTGGCGTAGCGCATTTTAATATTAAATGGATGTTTCTAAATTCATTGTTATGGGCCCCACAAACGTCAACGATTTATTTGAGCAAGCCTTATGCAGGCCTCTGTGGGAAGAATTTGTTCAACTTTCTAGGCTTGTACAAGGCTTGCGCAAGCTTCTGAGGGAAGATTTTGTTTAAATTTTTTGGCTTGCGCATAGAAATCATAAGAAATCGGGCTCCATTACCAATATTTTTTAGTCTTGTGTACCTAGTTTAAAAGGAAAAAACCTGGCGTCTGTCTGTCAATCATTTGGTTTTTAAAATTGTCTTGGTAGAATGGGACAATACTCGAGTTCTTCGCTACTCTGGAATTCCCCTACGCTTGTTTATCTCGATGAAACAATTTTTTTTATTTAAAAATCCGAACACTTAAAATTTATTTTGAATAAAATAAAATCTTATTTGTAATTCCGCCGGTCGAATAACAACAAATACCTACCCTGTTAAAAATGAAACGCGAGGATCTAAGGATGATGGTGGGGAATCATCACAAGACACTGCGAATTTTACCATCACCTCTTGAAGACCGGAGCCACAAACAGTGGGCTTGATCGCGCATGTTTTATGGAAGAAGAGACGGTGGAGGACGTGATACTTCACTGTACGACCACAAGCGATGTCAGACTGAAGACGGGTCTGCAGGTGCTCATCAAATCCTCATCCGCTAACACCGTAACAATATCCACGGGGATCTTGGAAAGTTGCATCCATCAACCCAAAGTCCTGCTCCGTTACTTCAAGGAGCTAAGATGGCTGAAGTCAGGTTAGAAGGGGGGTAATGAATACACCCCAATGCGAGACGTGAGTGCAGATCTTATTCCCCCCACCCTAGAATTAGAATTAGAATACCGGTCGAAAACCGACCACGGCCGTTTTGACATTTGGTCGAGTTTCCCGCGCTACAGTATGCACTAGTGCTGTGCCGAATCATCGCTCATCTTGTTTGTCGAGCGATGTTATCGATACCATTATTGCCGATACGACACTGCGACCTCAACCTATAGTTTGGGACGCGCCGCGAAGGTGATCCGTAAAGAGTTCGAGCACCTCGCTTACGTAAACCAACTGTGAAAACAATAATGATAAATGCATAGTGTAACACACAACTGATGCGTTGAATGGTAAGTAATTAAAATTTACGTAAAGTCATTCTAGTAATTATTGCAAGGGGCATATAGAGCTGACTCAGTGGTCTTGGTACTTAGTCAATTGCCTTTATGTTTTATCATTTTAATTTATTATTATTCTTACATAAGTTCAAAGTTAGTATTTCTTATCAAACTGTAAGGTTTGTATTTAGAAATAAACCTAGAACTGAATTCAGACTCAAAATATATTGTTTATAGGTTTTTATTTAATAATGTTTAAGTATGTCTCGATGTAGGTACGTTTATGCACAGTTCCAGAATACGCATCGGTATCAGAATTTAATAACTCAGTCCACACCTTTTTTCTGTCTTTGTTTACTTTTTCCAAATGTAATCGAGAGAGCTCGTGTGGCGCCTCACGTGATATTTCATGTTTTTGCATACGAATTGTTTTATAATTTACTTGTATAATTATAATCGATTGTTATGTTGTATTACCTACGTTTTCTGCTGTTGACTTTTCATAAAAGGGTCACATTATAATGTCAGTGTATCGTTGTTTCAGTACAGACGTGTCACTTTGAGGAAATGGCTCCTCTGAGAGTCGTTGTCACGTTGCCTCGCACGATACTAGCTACATGCTCGCTCACACTCAACGCTCTTTTATTTAATTTAACTTTTAATATTTAATTCAAACTTTGAATAATTTATTTCAATTCTACTAATTTTATCACTTTTCCAGAGCTGACCGTCAGCATTTTTGTTTTTCTTTAAGCGCACAAAGCGGTAGGTATCTTCGAGAGCCAAAGTGATTGATCCAAAATGGCGTCCTGTTGCAAGGAAGTGTAGGAATTTGCGAGACGCGTTAGAGGGCGCTGGCGGGCGAGGGGCGCGAGGAGGGGTGACCTTCGCGCGTTGATGCAATGTCGCCGTGTCATTGACCACTGCGCCGCGCAAACAGTTGCAGCCATCCGCCCCCCGCGCCCCCACCCTGCCCCACTCGTCTATCGCCCCCCACTGCAAACTTTTGCCGGTTTTACAATTATTCTCTCGTTTAAATTTAATAAACTAATAGCTTCTCCTATGTACAATCAAATTCTGGATGGGCGGCCATTGAAAAAAGTTGGCATGAGGAAAAAGATTCCCGTAAGGAATTTATACCAGCTTCATAATTCCAAATCGTCAACTGTAGTGATTTAGTTAGTAGGTACTTATATAGTTTCGTGTCGTTGTATTATCATTACTAGTCATTTCCTCCGCGTTGATTCATCGCTTCACATAGGTTCATGCATGTTAACGAGTGCTGATAGTTGCCATAATCGTTGGCACATTCAAGAAAATAAAATAACAGAAGATAGAAGGGAGGAAATAAAAAGAAGTCATCCGACCGGTTGGTATCTGCATTAGGTATAGTCGGTCGGTTCCTACGTCAATAAAGTTAGTAATTCATGCTATTTTTTAGCTCTACCACTTTTGTTTGATGTTTTCTTTAAATTATTTCTTTTAAAATACGAAAAATTCAATCATTATTATTTTAGTTGCGATAAGCGATCCGAGAAGGTGCCACTTTTGACCTAGGTGCACTGATTATCATATTTTTAATTGTTATTATAATAATTAGTTAAATGAACTTCGCAGGTACTTTATTCTGATTGCAAAAAGTGTATCTAAGTATCCTTCCCCCACCATTCAGAGATTGTGATTTTACAACCCGGTAAATGTAAATTCAAAACGTCTAAATAGTTGGTGAATATTTCGCTATAATAAAGTCCAATAAGTATTTTTGGTACACTTTAGATGTGTATACGTTTTGTGGTTATCCAATTATTAGATGATTTATCTGAGGCTAAAATGAGTTTATTTACAAACAAAGCGATTGTACCTATGAGTTTGTAGCGTGCTACCAGCGAATTTTCGCCTTCCGTTCATCTCTAATACCCGTTTCCGTTTAATATATCCGGTATTGTGCATCTGCTGTGACCTGAATGTACATATACCTATATCGTAAACTAGGAATAAACATGCAATTATAGCATTCAAATGCTAGACTTTAACTGAATTCTTATAAACACCATCATTCTAGAGTTACATAACAGCGCCAGATATATTAATAAAACAACAAAATATCTTCTTAAATAAATAATCACTTTTAAATATTGTTATAGCATTTTTGTCATAAGACGTGGGCAATAAAAAGCGGGTTGAGGGGCGAACAGTGGTCAAGGCTGCCGCTGATTTCCATCCGTTGCCTAATCCGACCCTGACTGCCACCAATCAGGCCGGAACGACTTTTTACTTAATTATTGATTGGACTTGTCAAAATTAGTACGGTGTAGGGTTAGGTTACATGGATCAAAATATGGCAGCACCAGTAATATGTGAATTACCTACTATATGTTTAACCCAAAGAGGATAATAAAAATATTGAAAGGTTCAACCGGGCTGGGGTTGCACTAGATTCGTGGATCTACCGCATCGTTTCGTAGATTGTACGATCTTTTTAATTCATAAGACGTAGTTTGCCTGTTACTTGGAAATCTATTTAAATGGATCACCCATTTTAAAGTGCATGGTTTACACCATTTGATATTCATATATTCCTTGCTAGGGCTCGTAACAGGAATCTTCCGTCTGGGATATCCAATATCGTATTTAATTTGCGTGAAAACAGCTTCAACTAAACATCATCCTTTCATCACCATGGTCTACGAGCGGTTAGTTTGTTGGTGGTAGGATGACCAAAAACTAGAAACACGAGGAACGCAGCTATGGTACCTACTACATAGATAACACAGTTGCGCAAACTGTCGTTAACGTGCCGTGATAATTGGGTAATTAGGAGTAAGATTACTGCGGCTATTTCGAAAAACGTCCGCCTCCTAAATTTAACCGTCCTATTTTACCACGGCCCACGCCTCCGCCAGCATTGACACCGCGGGTTATAATAAAGATAAAGTTTTGCAACACGACACTTTCCAACGTGCGGCTCCATGGAATCCGTCGTTTGGCATCGGACATAGTGAGCGTAAACATATTGCAAAACAACTATTTTATATCAGGCCCTCGAGGATTCACGGTGCAACGGCGGCGGCGCCGCGGGGAGCTGCAGGCGTCTATTTATGCAGCGCTATGCGACCTAACACTGACCCGGTTAGGACTGCGACGCATAAACACAAGGATAGCGAGTCGCCGCGCGATCGTGATCGATTCTCCAATCGACCCGGTTATGGAATTATGCTATTTAGAGTGGCAGGCGGCGGGGGCAGCCGTGGTCCGTGAAGGGCGAGCCTTTTGCCGCTCCGCCGGGAACGAGCGGATAATTTTAAAACGGCCAGGAAACCAGCGGAGCGAGCATGTAGGCCGCATGGGCGCTCCCTCGGCCTGTTTTACGCCTATCATAAAACGAGCGTACACAGTTTCCGGACAAGTGGAGCGCTGAGATTCCTACGCGAAATTGGGTCGCGGCGATTTTCCGAGTTCACGATTCGATACGCGGTGGCTATTCCGCGTATTTTGTGTATTTCGGAAGAGGTTGCGCCATCAGATCGGAGCCGGCGCGCGGAGATGTGTTGCGAAACGCGCAGGAAGCCGCATGTGAGACGAGGCGCGCGTAGGTGACGCACGGCACTCGCCAGGGCTTATTACTTACTCGAACCTAGGAACTTGGGATTGCCATGATTCAAGGCACAACGTTCGATTTTAGTTAGCCTTTGTCACAAACAACATACGAGTAATGGGTCACGTACGCAACGGGACTAACGAGAAGCTATGGTGAATTCGGGATCGCGATTCCTTTCGCTTTCGGTGGCGCGTGCGCAGCGGCCTGCGCAACACTCAAGGTCGCGGGCCGTTCAACTCGGATGCGACCGCGGTGTTGCGACACCGAAATATGTAATTGTAGAGGAGTCGAGGCGCGTTTGGCAGCGGCCGCGGCGCAAAGTGGGTCGCCGGAGTTGCGCAACCGCGTTTTGTACGACAGATGGCGCGCGACGCTTCTTCCTTATACGGCAAGGCACATTTACGATTTAAACACAGCTAGAGCTTTTTAGAATTGCATTTGTGATTGCTCAAAATAGATCTGCAAACACACTCGTAATGGGCTATGATCGCATAACGTAGCTATTTGATTCCTTGGACGGAACTAACCTACCAGTGGTTTATTTAACCTGCTTGAGATTTATAACTTGGCGCTGACGTCAACGTTAGAAAATTCCGTTTAACTGGAATCTAACTAGAAATAGACTGATGAACTGTAACCCTTTTCCATTTATGAGGTTTCGTTAAAATTAATTTTTAGTAGGTACATAAATGAGAGTTTTACACTTGCTTACTTGCTTTGAACGCTAATTTGAAAGTTCATTATTTAGCATAATAATTAGGAAACGAAGAAACAAAAAAAGTAGGAAAATGGCTCATCGATATTTGCGATGAATCTATCTACAGCCCATCACTAGTGAGCAAAAATTGCGCGAATGCGGACGTAACAGACTAGATACTTTGGAACTTGTATAATTTTGGCAACCACGACTGAAATATGCAAATACTTTATTGATGCCTATTGAATGCAGCTTTCGTCAAAAAGCTTTGACGTAGTAATAACCTAAATATATTTCCTAAAAATGAGTCAGGAAGCATGCATCACTCCGTCACGTGATGTAAGCCGTGGATTCCAATTTGGAAGTTCGCGAATGTCAATAATAACGTTCCGGTCCCCCAGCGGTCGGCGAGGCGAAAATAGTCGCCAACTATTAATACGAGGCGAGCGCTAGCGCTGCATTGCCCTTGAATCGGGACGATCACCTCGCGCACACTCCCGCGCAGCACACACACTCGCACCATTTATTAGACGCACACGCACACACGCAAGCGCTATCGCGATGCAGCGCTGCAGAATAGACACAGCGATAATTTTAATTTCCATTTCGTTTGCGAATGTCACATTGACGTCTCTGTTTACTTCGTGCTCTGAATGCATAAGCTAATATCGTCACTGTTGATCTAAATATTGAAGATCTGATGTGTTTAATGGTTATCCTCCTGCATTCATCCTACTACACCTACTAATAATTAATGCGAAAATATATGTACTTGGTTAGATATTTATTGTATAATTATTGTAATTGTAATAACTGCTGCCAGATCAAATCCGGCTTATAAATTTGAATTAATACAAGTAGCTGCTTAAAATTGATAAATTTAAGGAGATGATAATATTGTGCAGTATATCATCCATAAACGTGATATACTGCGCATTATCATATCCTGCCTGCCATTCGTGATCTAGTAGCAAGGAGACGGATATACCTATCCACCCATTTGTACGTGGTCACGACACACATTTGAGTAAGACAACGATTTTAGTAAAGAACAACTTTACGCTTTAACTAGTGATTAAATAAGATATCGACATTCTTTGCTTTGAAGATGGGGGGATTCTTTAAGATGGTTAACAGAATTATAACTAAAAGAGGGAAAATTAATTGTGTAAATATTTCTGCGTATTCAAGGCGCTGTATTCTACCGAATGACCTGACGCAATTTGTAGCACCGGAACGCATTCAAAAACAACTCTCCGCTAAGAGCACGCATATAGCTTGCACGCACACCGAAACCACGCTCGTGGTTTCGTGCTACCTACATCAACACAATTTGGCAATTGGCAACATACAGTCAAGGTTTCTTTTGTCTTAATTAAGTTGCCGGTACCAAAACTTAGGCAAGATCTAGATATTTGACGATTTCTGGAAATGTATTCATGTTTAAAAGAAAAAGAGGGCCAATGAACTCGAGGATTCCATTTTCTAATTAACTTCAAATTGGGGCTAATAACAAATTAGGGAAGAATTTGTGTCTATACATTTGGCCGCTATGAATACGAAATCGATTATTGCGAAATGATGGTCTTGAGTCTAATCAGACTGTTTTTGTGAACTGGTTACAGTGAAACGAACATGACACGACTCTACATACTCGCACAATCAGGTTCTGACTGCCCAATCGGAGTAGGAAGGTCGTGTACGTTTCGCCAGAGACTGACAATGGCGCCGGTACCGCCGCTCTTGCCCAATATACGTTTGCAACACCGAAATTTCGTGTGTGCCGCGTTACAGCAATGGCCGATTTACGCCTCACAGCCGCTCCATGTCTTGATAGGCATGCGATAAATAAGTCTCTAGTAACTATGTGCTAATGAATCAGCATTTTATATTCGTTCATTCTACGAAACTTTTTTGGTTGGTTACACTGCTTTTGATCTGTGTGGTACCCCTTAAAAAATCTGGTAATGGTGAAAGAAACAGTGTGTGTAATAACACTGTAATTATGCAAAAGACAAATTCAAATAAGTCGTCCTGTTGTCATCTCAAGCTTAATTGATTGAATCCTTCCTGGAAATAATATCTCTGTTCCCCAGAATGAATGAGTAATGATGACAAAACTAGAAGAGTTCTTTACTATCCATTCATGTGTCAATATGAGTGACGACTAGTACAACAACAGCTATATTTGTGATGCTTTGGAAGTGATATCAAAATTAATATGCGGGTTTTCCTCGTTTGTTTTCGATGGATTTGTCCTTAATGCAGTCTTCCAGACAGAATAACTCAACGAAACTTCTGTTATTGCGTAAAAGTTATGCGGAGGTGAATAATGAGATATTTTTCTTTCATGTCATGTGAAGTGTTGAGGAAACAGCTAGTTTCATTAATAGAGTCTACCAGCTAATCTGATATTCCAGGCTGGCGGTGTCACTTCCACCTGCTGCCTTATAGATACTGTTGGAATTTAATGACTTCTGCGTTATTTGTAACCAGGTAGGTATTTTGGGAAGCAATTTATATTTAAAGCTTATTAACGCGCAAATAGATGCATTAAAGATATGTCATGGAAAATTCTGCGATGCAATTGTGATCGCGTCGTAAACTTATTTTTATAGCCAACTTACGAACAAATTGTTACATAAACAACTGAAAACGTGTCTCCTTAACGTTATAATGGCTCACTTTTCCTGCGCGCTATCTCTAATGACTTTTATCGAGGAAATGAGTATTTTGAAGTATGCTCGCGTGGCTTGATTACTTTTGGTTTATTCGTGGAATTGTATACCAACCTATGGGGCATTTTTATGTGCGGCATAATCGAAAGTGTTCGGTTTGCATGCGACGATGGTGGTGATCGGCCACGCGCCGCGCATACGGTCTCTGGTAGATGAGCTGTAGTTTTTTGCATCTTTATATTAGGAGCACTGACCTTGCGCAATGTCAAATAGCTGAGGACGGTCGTAGAGCGCCAAGTAGCGATAAATGTCCGATGCAACGCCATGCCAACTGGTTCCGTCGAAGCGCTTTTTGTTTTTGTGTGACGGAAATTGCCGCCGATATTCTTGTAATAATTGCATGTTGTTTGCAAAGTAAATAACAGCTAATTAAGCTGATAAACTATATGCTATTGTTATTTGACTTATTATTTAAATTTTAGGCTGCAACAATACAATGGAATACATATAACGACACCGTGTTTTCCGGATTATGTTTGTCGTTGAATCTTCCGGTTAAGTCCTAAGCCAGGCTATATTATCAGGTAGGTAAGCAATTAATAAACTCCGGCTTAAGTATTTTATCTCGCAGTGATTTTATTTGAGCATCAGTGAAAAATATTGCAGTCTTTACTTATTCGAAGCGCGCAATAAACAGCTTCAATATATCTCAAAAGAAACAAAAGCTGCAAAGTATTTAATGTTTTTCTCGAAACAAATGCAAGTGCTCGTAATATATTGTGGAGATTCAGTGTAATGTGTGGATTTAATACGTCGTGCAGTTTGGAAAGAAGGCCAATTGGCCAGTGGCCAGGGTGCAGCACACACGCCCCCGGAAGTGAGCTGATAAAGCTTCACATTGCATTATATTTATAGATATCGTCTCGGTCGTATCATTTGTTATTCTGACATTGCAGCGAGAGACGAGTGTAATGTGGCTACTTGTGGGGTGGTTTGATGGCAAGGTATAGTGAAAGACTTTCATGATGTAGACGTGTTTACTAGTCCGAGGCATAATGAGTTGTGATTACTTCACTATGGTCGAGTCAAGTTGTGTGTTGTCACACTTTATTGAATGACTCAAATATTCATCACAAGATGGCGTTTTAGTACCCAGATAAAAGTACCGGTAGTAAACAATACCTATTCAAAGTGGATAAGATTTAAGCAGGCTGTTTAAAAAAGGTTAAAATAAACTTTGGCTACTTTTTGACAGGGCAAGCAGCAGTGCACAGAAACTAGTACAAAACACATATTTCAAGCATTTATGTAGCTCATTGACACAATACAATATATGAAACAGGGTTTTTAAGAACATGTCTGTGACAGCATTGTCTGGTGTACGGACAGTCTACTCTGCCGGCTATCATTGCCAGGCCAGTACTAACTAATGTAAGTATAAATAATAAAAAAACAACACAAAATAAAAAAGTAATATAAATTGATTCAATTACCAATGACAAACAAAAACGTCGATTAACATTGCAAAGTATCAAGACGCGTCGAACGCTTCCCAAATTCCCTGCGCGCGCGCAGTTAAGGTGACCTTCCGGGTGCGTTCGTTCACCGGGTCACCTCCGCGACAATACAGAACTATTCTTATTACTACCTACCTCTAGGTATGTTTATGTTAGGTATCGGCAATTATGAATATTCAAAGATTTCGACATTTCGTCCCCTGTTTGTTCTTTTAATATTTTGCTTTAATATCATAATTTATTCGATGCAATGTAAAGCCAAGGCGTTTTTGCATTTATTTAATTTCGGCGTCTCTCATAAGGGCAATTGTTATTCGATATTCAGATAAAAAACCTCTTCGGGATTTTTCCTTACCAAAACACTTGCCAAGTAATTTTCTACACAATAGTTTTGCTTTTAAATTAAATAATGACGTTTTAATTTGTAGTTCAATAGTAATTTATCACGCTACATTAGAAGAAGGGACATAGGCTCGCGATCATTCAAAGCCCGTGACTTTTCTCTCATCCTTTTGTAACACCTTCGTTTTTGCTAATGCGTCAGGTTGCGAATTAGATTAGTAAATTCTTTATTGCACTACATGCTAATTAGCATTTTGTTAGAGCAAATCTTTGTGTAGTGTAGATTGTTCGGTAGTCGAATCCGTTCAGTTTAGAATATATCGTGTTGTCGCTGCTCTACCTTACCTATTCCCCATTTCAGAAAGAAGTATTTCTGTATCTAGAGCTGGAAACATTTTCAAGAAATTGTCTATTTAGTAATGTACTCACCAGGTGGTCTTGGATGTGTGACGTGATGCAGCGTTGCAATCTGGTGGTGCTGGTAGAAGGGCAGGAAAGGGGCGTGGAAGGGCGCGGGGGGAGGCTGCAGCCGCGCCTTCAGCTCCTCGGCAGAACCAGCGCCTGATGAGGAGGACTCCACATCAGACACGCCGCTGTCAGCTGGCGAGGGGGGAAGGGAACCTGTTGACAAAGATATTAGTATTAGGAAAATGGTAATTTGCGTACCTAAGCTGAGTTGAGACCATTTGAACTTAAAAACCAACACTGTACCTGACTACGGGCAGTATGACATTAGTACAAGTAAATATTGAAATACTTTCAATTTCAACAGGTAAGTACTGTGTCATTTAGAAACATCAGTAAATTAAAGTAAAATTCATTTATTGACTACACACAATAAAATATCATATAGAACAAACAGAGAAAAGATACAAAAAAAGCGGAAAAGCGTAAAACATCTAATATATAAAATTCTCGTGTCACAGTGTTTGTAACAAAACTCTTCCGAAACGGCTTGACCGATCTCATTGCAAAATTTCATTACGTTCCGTTCAGCCGTTTAGTCGTGTAAAGGTAACAAACAAACAGAGTTATGTATGTATTATGCATGTAAACCTTTCTCTTGAATCACTCTATCTATTGCTGAAAACTGCATTAGAATCCGTTGAGTAGTTTAAAAGATCTAAACGAACAGACAGCGGAAGCGACTTCATTATATACTATGTAAAGATAATAATTACATCTAAAATGACTACCGGTTATTCCCAGCAACTGTACAACAGCCACCAGTAGTACTAAATATGATGTTGTTTTTATGAACCACTCAAAAAGTTATGATCAATATATATATTTGTGCCAGTCTGGGTGTTTCTCAACAAATAACAAGTCTAAAAGCATGCATTTACAAAATAAATATATGTATATAAGTATTCTATCAGGGCTGTCTGGTTGCCAATAGTAGAAGCCATGCCTAGCTTTGCTAAATCGCGCGGCAGTGTGAAATGACCAGCATTATTTATTATTTAACCCCTTAATCTTAGTATTCAATATTTGACCGTTAGAAAACACACGATCTTTAGAGAAGCTGCACAAAGACTTCATTAGCCATTGTCCATAGCAACGGTCATCTCACATTTGCATTAACCCTGCAACTGCATTTAATGCAATTAATCCCACCGGGCTTTTGTGACCCAAAACGGCAACGGTCAGTTGTAGTTAGAAAAGTCTTTGGTGCACTTGCATTCAACCTGTTTTTGTGGGAACGTCTTGCAATTGTGATGCAAAAAGTGCAGGGTTAATTTATGGTTATGCAGATTGCATCTCGGGGTCGCATAGACCAGGGGTTGCTATTGCATCACAAATGAGTTTGCTAGAAGTTATGTTTTGGTTTCGTAATATATTGCAATGCTGCAGGTTTGTGTTACGATGTTAATTATTATGAGAATGACCGTTTGCCATACTCTTTTCTTTGGCTTTAAGATTATCTCACGCAGTTTGACCGTTACTAACTGAGGATTGAATTATTATTATGCAGTTTAAAGTTTCTAATCACCGTAGGGTTTCAAATATAACAATTAAAAGACTGGATAAATTAATGGATTTGAACCCTCAAGAGAAATCTCAACACATTGGTAGTTTAACACACTCAAGTACGCGACCTTTAAGAAGACAGTCCTTCCATCTCTTATTCAAAGCGACTACATTGAGAACACCAACTCAGCTCAACTTTCTCATGTCTCTTGATAAAATAGTTTGACGAATAACGGTCATCCGGCATTTAAATAATATAATCAACAACTAGAAAGGGTCTTTCATACATTTCCTTGACTATTAAAATGACCATTTGACCGGTGCGCGATCTGTCCACACCTTTTTGTGGGCATTGTTAACCCTTCAATGGCGCACAATGTATGGGAACCGGGAAGCGACGACCGGTCAGTTTGACCATTTAAAACGAGAATAACTTAAGAATAGGGTAAGACAATAATAGTATTGATCGTATTGTGTATGTTAAATAAATAATAAGTAGTTTGAAATAGAAACAAGACGACTAACGTTGTATTTTAGAATGTAAATATGTACCTATGCACATAGTATTTTTTGCTATTAGATGTCTGATTGCTGTAATATTAAATAACCGTATATTTTATATTTTCCTTATTAATTTTACCAATGCTAGATTTTATATCGACATTATCTACGCACACCTACGCAGTAAAATGACTTTCGTTTCTAGGTTGTTACATGTTACTATGCATATATTTTGCCTGGTTCCCAAGGTCCTGGTATAAGTTTAAACAAAGCGTGTTCAGGTCACCCCTCGGTCAGTTGACACGTTGGACACACGAGTGACCAACGGTTCGAACCCGGAATACCGCTTCATTGTGCGGAACCCTTTCATCTCTCGTATCAAAATAATAATAAATTAACTATAAATAATGTCCGATAGGGTGTTCCGTACGGTTCAAAATCTGGTCTACCGGTCGACGAGGAATGCGGTGCCATTAGTAAAGTATCACAAAGCTGGACAAAGATGACCCCATCCTTAATCGTGGATTTTTATAGAGTGACCGCTGTCCATACCCTTTTGTCCGAATTGGCGTTAGACCATAATTCATGAGAACAGTTGGATCTCGCAATTTTTTTGCATATGAATATATTGTGTGGATTTATTTACTGTGATGTAACGGACTGTCATCTACACGTGTAAGCCTCGAGTAGGTATACTTGTATACTTATCAGTTTTCACATTCCTAATTGTGACAGAACTACGATATCACAGATGTTGAACGATGAATGACAAAGCGATTGAAAAATGTCCGATTGTGACTTCTCAATTGTATTTTAATTACAAATACTTGCAGGTATTATTAAAAAAAATATTATGCTGCAAGAAAAACAAATTAATGCTGTTGTTACGTAAAGTAAATGACTAATAATAATAAAAACTATAGACTAAGAGTATGAACATATAGCCTCAAATACCTGAGATAAATAATTAGCAGAATCGACAACGACACAAGTATAATCTACAGATATACATAATCTCATATCGAGTACACCTTGGCGACCCTTTGTATAGTTTTCTTTGTCATATAATTCTTTTAAGATGGTAATTCCGCTTAAAATAACTCCGCAATCCTTTAGGATGATATTTAGTTAAGTTTGTTACCGTTGGCCACTGTTCGGTAAGCTTAGGGATTTATTTCAGCACCCATATTTAAATTTCAACAGGTTTTGGTATAATGTTTAAAAGGAGTATAATATAGAAAGGCTAGAATTAAATAAACATGTGTTGCATAAGCTGTGCTAAAGCATTATGTTATGTGTATGTGGAATGAAACTAACCCTTTGCATTCGCAACTGGGTCCCGCACAATAACTGCTCTACAATGAGTTACGTTCGCGCACCCACGCGTGACATTCTAATTCCAAAGTGTCAATAGCTCCGGAAAGCCGCCCGGATGAATTGCAAAGAAGAGAGGGACGCAATTATACGCCAGAGCAGGGCAGCGATCAGATTAGCGTCTATTGTGACGGATGACGCTACAATATCGCGTTGCAAGGTGCAATGCAACCCATTTTTGCATAAAAACTTCATGAATTTGGGTGAAATGTGTGCATTTAGCGCAACGTGTGCAACCATCTGCATTTTCAATTGTTTGGTTAGGATGTTGCGTATTTGGATAGATGGGGTCCGACTGACCCGATGACGCATTGTAAGGGTTGCGCTTTGAGATGAGCCGACGGTTGTTCTACATTTTTGCAAGGTGCTCTCGGTGGATGACATATTAGCTTACGTAACTCGGCAATTCTATATTATCACTATTCAGAAACGCCAAACTATGATGATTTAAAATGTATTCGCATCCACAGGATTTTCATAAGTAAGACTTATTTATCAATTGAGTATGTGAACTAAGTGTTTTCACAAGATGTAATGTAATAATGACACAAATCTATTTATCAGTATCAGGGCGTCATATACACATGTTGTAACTTAAATATTACACAATTGAAAGGTGCACTGTCGAATATGTCGAATGATGTGAATTAGAACCCTTTATTTGACCCTCCTGATCGATATTATTTATTGTGCAAGCGTCACACCCACATGGGGTGAGATGCGAGATTTGCGGGTCATTTTGACCCGTGCGATTTTGACATCTGCAGCGAATGGGTTATAATTGAGCCGAGAGCATTGAATATAAATTGAGAGGGTAAAAGTGGAGATTACGGAGAAAAATGTATTGCGATATTTTAAATTGAAAATGTGCAATAATATTTATTTTAATGGTGTCGCCAGCTGCGTACAGGAAATATATCAATCCATCATAATTTACTTAAATAACTAATAATAATGTATCAAAATACATAAAAGGGTAGGTATAAATTTCTTTGTATCTGAAATCATACAAACTTTATCCAATCAAATTCGCTAGGAAACTTGCAGAAACTTACATGTTATGTAAAATATTCATATTTATTTTCCAGAATGTAGGTCGCGCAAAATTAAGCTAGTACTTAAAGACTAGCAAATAGTCCATCTATTCTGTATGTCTGTGTGCGTGCCTTTCAAAAGAATCTTGTATGTGTGTTTAGGACATGAAAAAGAAAGTATTTCGTGTGCGTGTAGGTATCCTTATAGGGTAAGAGTGTACGTGAAGCCAAGTAATATAAGATTGTAGAAGATCTATCTGTGTGTGAGGTGGGTGCGTGAGGGCGGGCGGCGCCCGGCGCGGTCGTGACATTGGGCGGGTGGATCAGCTGACGGGTATCGATTCCTACTTCCTCTTTGTTCTTTATGAATATTTCATAGTCCGCTACTAGTTTTGTTGTGACGGGATATAATGATTACTGAAGAGTCAGCAATATTCATTGGTTGCTAATAAATATAATTATATATTCAATTTAATTTTGTGGCTATGTGTGTGCGTGTGCGTTAATGTGAATCCATTAAATTTGTTTTCGCATAGTTAACATTTTATTAACTCACAAATCATGGTAAATATCCCGTTTTTAGTACAAATAGTATTTTATTAAGTATCCAAGGATTTTGAACTTATAATACCTACTTATAAGAATTAGACAACATTTTGAACTAAAATATAAAAAAAAGAAATATTAATGTATAACTTATAATTAATTAATTTATAATTATACAACTTAAAATATTCTTACCACACTTTAGGAAGGTACAATGAATGGTCTATAGGTTTCTTAACTTAAGGTAAGTTAGGAAATGCGCAAGTGAAATGTAAAAATTGTTTTGCCCACGTCATAAATTAATTTCCCCAACGCCTTCCTACCTGGTACCTTATTGTAGTATAAGTTTTAATTTATTTATATATAAAAGTACTCACCAGGCTTAGGTAACGTGTCTTTTGAAGTAAAGTATACTAAAAGTACGTCATTGTAACGTTTGTTCCTTATTTTCCACGATTTATCATCAACAGAACGGTGCTATGCGGTTTTTGCAATTACGAGTAGAACTTAAAGAAAGTTATATTTTACTGCGATACTTAATTTTAATCTGTAATATTATGTATTTTCCACACCACCTACTCAACAATGTCAAATTATATGTCATGTAAACCTCACCGAAAGCAGGTGATTAAATCCCTACGGCTGAGCTAGGAGTAAAGTTGTACTAAATTTCATTATGATGATGATGATGATTTGAATTTGGAACCTCATCTGTATTATAATTTGAACCAAAGAGACCCACACCATAAGAACTCATTCGTAAATCGAACTAACCTCTGCACAGAATGAACCAACCTAGATTTGGTTTTTATTGTCTCGCAGAAAGTGTGAAAAGTAGAGTATACTCTTCGTGGATAAAGCTGTCTGCATCTTGGGCGTGCTTATATCCCTCCCTTCACTTAGGATTCTAGTAACTCCCTCGCTCCGCTAGTAAGTTAACTCTAGAATCCTTCGTTATGTTCGGGATTCAATATAGCGCCCGTGACGCAAGACACTGCTTTATCCTCTTGTTTAATAATCTTCTATTAAATGTTACTGCTATGGCTATGAAGAGCGGTATTTTTTAATATAAGCATATTTTTTGCCATGAATAGTTTACATACCTAACCCTGTGTAAACTATTTATAAGTTAACGATATAAACAATTCTATTTTAATTTATTAATAATTAGACGGAGGATTCCTCCCTACAACTTCTAAATATTTAGAAAGCCAACAGCAATCATCATCATTGTCAGCTTAAGTCATAGCTGAACTGCTGCTTTTGGAAGATATATTACAGTTAACTCTAGTTCCAATTCCTAATATTTAACATTGTAAAAGCATAAAATATGAATCAAGCGCATGTTTTCACTCTAGAGATTGTTAATATTTGAGTTTTTTTCAACTATGATGTTTGGTCCAAAAGAACGGAACAAAGCCGTGTTGAAGCGCTAGGCTCTAACATTATGAAACGAAATCATCAACTGGGGGAAAAACGGCAACTGTAACCGTTCCAGTGAAACCATTCTAATATTCACGAACGTACCACAGAGCCTAGGGCTGTGATGTGTGTGTGTGTGTTAGCTTTCAGGCCTTTGTTATATACTTCTATACATAAAGCCAGCATATTATGAGCTAGGTACAAGTACCTAAGTTAGGATCAGCTCTTGCATAAATACTTTATGGAAATATAAATTGGCGAAAGGTAGGCTGGATAAAAGAGCTCGGATAAAGTTTTGTTTAGCAGGAATTATTGAAAAAACAATTTTACTGCTTTTATAACTAACCTATCTCTTCCCACTGCTGGACAAAGGTCTTCCCGAGTAGTTCCAACCGTGAGTATCATTCGATATCTCCCACCATCTTTCGAATTATTTTCAGTTTGCTTATAAACTAAAAAATACGACGCTACGACGTAGAGGCTCTACGAAAAAAAAATGCCCCACAGAAAATCAAAGATACAATCTGGAAAACTACAATTTCCGATGTTCGTAAAGGGCTAATAAGTCTAAAGTGCCATTACCTGGCTTTTAAGATTGTACACTTATTTATGAAAATAAATATCTTGTATCTGGGTCAGGTAAGAATAAATAAGTACATTCTATATCTTCCTTCTTCGTCTTAGATCACATCATCACTTACCATCAGGTGAGATTGTCGACGATATCAAAAAATAATAGCAAATATTTTTGTTCTTTATCTATTTGCTAGCTCCAAGCTATCTATCCAGACGACTTAGGATAAAGGTTGTTAGCTTCGTCTGATCGTTGTGACGGCCAGAACGGAAATTACTCTTTGATGGAAAATATCTAAGGGTACTCGTATTCAAAAACATTTTTATCCGCGTGAAAAAACTGTAGCTGTTCGTAAAAATGAAGTGCTTATAACTGTTAAAGAGTTTAAAAGTTTAATAATTGCTAATAACGGTAGTTAAGTAAGTTTAGATGATATTTGATTTGATCCTAGATATAATATTACTTTTTTGTTTTTAGTTTAGTTGGTGGAGATAATCCAGTCAAATATTGCGCGCATCACTACCTCATTACGTCAAAACAAATAATTTGTATTCATAGCAATCAGAAGGATCATTTTTAAACATCGATTAGACGTGGTAAAGCGGCTCGTAATTTTAGACTGGAAGATCTCTACTATAGATAACCTTACTTATACTCTAATACCAAAGAGTTCGAATGAAAAAACATGTTTTTTATGGTATCCGCTTAAACAAGTGATATTAACTTTCTATGAGCCCTACTAAATCCTGTCTATAAACGAGAAAAATCTTAAACCGTGGACTGGACCGGAAATTGGAATACACGGTAATAGTAGCTACAATCTAGTAAAGAGATGTATTCGATAAGAAAACCGGATCTCGAAAGATAAAAGATTGCTAGCAATATACAGAGCGTAAGGTTTTATGGCTGAGACTAATTATGAGACTTACAATGATATAGGAGGATATTTAATTTTAATAAAAATCCGTGCAAAACCAGAACAAGTCAGCTAGTACATAATAATCTAGAATTAGTACAGGTCTAATAGATTATTTTCTAGTAATGCCCATACCACCTTAAAGTTCAATACGTACCTGAGTTAGGCTGCGTGTACAGATGATGCCTGGTTGTGGATGTGGGGGTGAGGAGTCCATGGAGAAGCGCCAGGGACCCTCGGGCACCCAGGGGCATTCGGGCTGGCTCACCACCGTCCACTGTAACAAGAAGATAACCAGTTAGGGCATGCCAAAATCAATCGTGTTTTTATAAGCCACACGGATCATATTGAATCGTATTAAACTAGTAATTTACATCCTTCTGGTATTAAGTGTATTATGTGGTTTAGAAAATATAACTCATGTGGAGTGGAGTAGACTTTAATCAGTGACTGGTCGTGTTGAAAAGAAATATAGTGATCACATGACCTGTTAGTTACCTACGCGGTACATAAATGTGGTAAAACTTACGTACCTACAAAGGTTAGGAGCCGCCTTTGTAAGAAGACTATACATAAATATGTCAAAAGACGTTTTTGTACAAATAAAATTGTTCTACAAGACTGGATAGCGACATATTTTTCTGATTTCATTAATTTTTATCTTTCGATATCAGTTAAAGAAATCCTCGGGAACTTCTGACGCAAATTGATTAATGTTTACATCAACGATTCCCCCCGACAGACTCACACCTACAGCTTCACCCTGGACTGTTCATAATTTATTGGAATTGTGTACCTTTGTGAGGTGCGGGTCAGGTCTATACTAAGGTACTCTATATAGCTACGTTTGGGCGTAGACTCGTTTGTGTCTGTAATATTTCATCGCTACAAAACTACGAAATAACACATATGTTCACACACGCGATGAACTTGATTCCTAAATATTATTATATCTGTTTTTGGGTATTCTAACGTTATTCGTGAGATGGAATTTCTATCGTAGTTATTCTCCCATCGAGAAATTTTTATTTTCTTAGAGTTACGAATTGTATCTACCTGTTTGTTTGTGGTTGTTCTTTTATGGTTCTACTTTATGGATTCGAATGCGGTTTTTTTGCATAGGGAATATAAGTATATGTTTTTATAGCGGTGGGTAAATGCAATCTTATATTGTGTAGTGGGGTAGCGCTGTAGTAACTAAGTTATCTGTGGCTGGCCCGAGGCAAACTGCTCCAGACGGGAGCATAGCTCGATTCAGATGCTAATTTATTCCAGAACAGACCTTCGCAGGCTGTGTCTGTTCCGGCTGAGTGGCTCCTTTGTTGTTTCAAGTCCTATTACTTATCTATCAGCGTTTGTTTAATAGGATGGGAAATTTCGCGAAAGACTCGCAACATGTAATTGTTTCAAGATGATGAGAAAAGAGCCTTTTTAAATTTAAAGTAATGTACGATTTTTGTTCAGATTCTATCATAAATTTAATGGCGATATGAATTAAGTATTGATTAATGGAGTGACGAGTTGAGACACGAACCTCGCCCCAAAACGAACTATCAAAGATTAAACACCCATGTTCCATAGAAATTACCGCAAAATCGATAAGATAATCTCGATACATCCTAGACGTTTCCGTGCGGCGACCTTGGGCCCCCAAAATATGGCCCACCTGTTGTCTCCTACCCACCCCCTGAGCCTTAGTGCGCATGTTTGACGCATAGAGCGAGATAGAAAGACTACCCCCAAGATTCCCCGTCCGTTCAGGTCGAACTGTCTAGACAGAATTTGAACTCTTTACGGGCCCGGACACATGTGATCGTGGAACTCCTATGGCCTTATGGAAATTAGGGATTTCGTGAGGGGAAATCGAGATGGGCGTCTCGATATGCAAGTTGTATGCACGCCACAGGGTCGCTGTTCCTATTCTACGATAAAACCATAAATAATAAAATGTTTATGGCTGAACTCGTACGGGTGAAACTTTTTGGAATTCTGTCGAGACTCGCGTGCTGTAGTTACAAAAGTTACAAGCTATCGTTTAGTTCATAATTTAGACGTCTAGAATTCTTAAAACGTGTCACGCATACTGGTGTAGGTATTCACTAATTTGTTTGGGAATTTTTAAGGAAAACTCATGTGCTGAGCTTGACTCATTAATACGAGCTGGTTACACTTACGCCATTTTATTAAAAGTTGTTATATGGAAGAAGTTAAAGGTGATTTTCAAATGCGGACATGTTTTCAAGTAAAGCTCTACTGGATTCTAGTATAGTTGTTCTATCTCACAAAGGCGGGTTGAAAATAAATATTGATAAAGAAAAAAATTTTATTTCACCACTAATCTAAACGAAATACAAATCTTACTGCTTGAATGAAACAGTTAATTATTAATCAGCTGATTCAAGTAGTAAGATTTGTGTTTCGTTTAGATTAGTGGTGAATTTATTTTTAATCCGCCTTCGTGAAATAGAAATAAGGATAAATGACCCTCCCACACATTTTATTAGAGAAGTGCAGATAGCTGTTTGCATGAAACTCTGCAACAGTAAATGCATGTGGGATGAGCTGGTTTAAGTGGATTACATGACTGATGGAATTACTGCGAGGATTTGGCGTTCCGTATGTTTATTTAAAAACGGAAAGACTAGAAAGACGACCTGTTGAAATTTGCTAGGAGTTTCTGGGAGCTCCTGGATGCAGACATCAGATCAGTTAGAGGAGGGAGGATTAATCTTTGTTTAGCAGTGGACGTCCTATGGCGAAATAAGGATGATTGATATACTACTTATACTATTTCAATAATGCGTACAATATTATTAGTAAGCAGTCACATTTTGAGCATTTTTTAATTTGTAAACATTTTCCTAATAAACAGAAATTATAATTATTCAAACATCTTATGAAAGAAAGAAATAAAATGTTGTTATTTGTAACGGCATATACAAACCGAGACACAAACACAGGAAAACATAAGTCAACTTTTTTTATGTGAACCCTGTCCCAGTTATTTATTTTGTTTATATTTTTCTTAAAAAGTATGATTGTTATATCACGGAATATTCTACTCACTGCAGTATTCGCTAAAAGAACCTTATCATTTCAATACAGTAGCAAAACAACTACCTAGTCCACTATGACTATCATAAAAAGTAACAACAGTATCTAAAACCCCGTACGAAGCGTTCAGCAAAAAGCTCATATCTAAAATGAGGTTTTTTGTACAGAACCTTATTTTGCAAACAAGCGGATGTGGGTCCGGACCACAGACCATACAATAGTATCTACAGACGGCAATTGCATTATTCAATGGCTAGGAAGGCGATGCATGCAAATATCTATTTGTACCTATATAACTTTTATATACTCTATGTATAGCTTTTTACAGTTCGTTCAACTGTAGATACCTACTGTATTGAAACTGTCTGTATCTTCAAAGATTGTATTATTGATTTTTTTACGTAAACTCTCATCAAGCGAGTGGTCAGCGATAGAAAGAAATATTTTACTAGCTGACCAGCCCGGCTTCACACAGAATGATTATATTCAGCATAAAATATAGCACACAGGGATACTGTAGCTTTTCAAAATCAATTTAGTAGTTTCTTTTATAATATTAAGTATTGATTTTAAATAACGTAGAATCTGTTTACAAAACTTACATATTTGTAGATCACGCAAACCTTATGCAAACAGTTATTCTTTGTCGGGAACCGAACCCTCCTGCGTCTAGACGGCTACTCGCTACGCTCGCTACCACGTCACAAAAGTAGTAGGATAGATTTAACGTAGATAGGTATAAAACACTCCCAGACAGATTTCCAGTAATTTCATAGATATTCAGGTTCCAATTACTGTAAATTTCCACCGAGTTCAGGCTTTCAAAGTGGTTTGAAGGTAAAATCAATTGAAATTAATAAACCAGAGCAGATCGTATCTACAGATCCTAAGCCTTCATCCATAGGGCCATTACAAATCGGGCCAACGTCAACGGTGTGACGTCATTATCGTGAAACGTAGCGACATCGTGGCACGGTACTATAGCATCAATAAAGAATAAAAATCAGGCTTGTTTCTTGCCTGATTATTTCCTGGATTGGTTACGGAGGAACAGGCGGTAAAATTGACGTTAAATAGTTCTTGTGTGGTTTTGATGTAATTGTCATATCGAATTATTTTATTGGACTACCTATTTGAACGTCTTCTTAACAAAAATAAGATATCACCGATTTGAGGCTTTTGAAAGAGGCTTGCGCAAAAAAAAATGATTTACGTGTGCGGAGCCAATAAACGTCTCGAGCGGTCCATAATCTCAATGGAAATGTCTATCCAACATTCCCGGCTGCACGATATCGTAGGTGTTTACGAGTCGTGGCCGCGATGCGCCGTAATTTGGTGTTTTCGCCCTTACTTCCAGTGTACTTACATCTATTCATAGAGCTACCATAACAAGGTTGACCCACTTTCCTCTATCTATGAGGATGATATCGCTATGACCATCAGCTTTTAACCATATTAGGGCGTAATTTGTTGTTTTTGACGCATTTGTTGTGATAATTGTATGTATTTAGGAAGTATTCTGGTTGCTTTATAGATTCTACTATCCTAATACGTAAACTATTGTAAACGGTTTTTTTCCTTATTGGAATTTGTTTCCTAGCATTGTAGCATCCAAAAGATATAATTTTATGTAATGGAGACGATTTTAACGTTGTTTTGTAAGATGGTGTTTGCGATATAATTCACAGCGAATTAAGTTTGCTGGAAATTGGTAGCCTGGATTTTTTTCTTCTTACAGTTAGCATAAAGCTTTTTCAGTGAACTTCGAAAATAAAATATTAATCTCTTACTGTTGGATATAAATACTTTTCCGCACACATAATAGTTTGTTCACATTATAACGTATTATTAACTATTTAACAGAGGTACATATTACTTTATGATAAAGTATTTATATTGAAAGGTTCTAGGTCTCACCCGCACGTGTCTAAATCTCAGAGTAATAATGCAAAGCTAATATATAATGTTACGTAAGTATATATACTATTTATGTATGTGTGCAACTTGAACACTTAGGCTCAATTTACATTGCGAGGAACCGTAGGTAGCTATGAGCTTTTAGGGTTTATGGAAACTAAATGAAAGAGGTTTGTGTCAAAGTGTACATCCTTTTTACTCTAAGGATATAGTTACGGTAGGTACCTAACCGTGCCAAAACGTCGATAAATATCAATGTAGGTTGCCACATAGGTAATAGTGATTCAGTATTTCTAGGATAAAATTGCGTCGAATCTAAATCGAAATCTAGAACACCCACTGTAGGCTTTCGTTTTGTGTAGAAGCCTTAACTAGGAAAATTGAGCGAGTAAACTTTAACATTTTCAAATATTCAACAAAGAAATCGTGATTATGTCTCCTTAAGTACTGAAAATCACGGTATTATTGATCTATTTGAATAATAGATTCGTTGATCTAATTTGTATAAAGTTTAAATCGGACCACTCCAGGATATAATATCAAACTATGAACTGTAGACTATAGAGAGATTGATAAATTCTCGTATTTTTCAAATCGGATAAAAATAAAATACATTTACAAACAAAGCTCTACATTCAGAGCAAAAACAAAAAGCACAAAAGCGCATTCTTTGTTCGCTAAGAATCAAAAGGCAAGTGTAAGTTCTCTGATCTTATTAAAAATTAAACCTTTGATTATGCAGATGACGTCGGGAAGCTGTCCAGCATACCTAAGGCAGGGGCCAGACAGGGCTAATCTCAACAAATTACATGGTATAATTAAGCTGGAGCCACAGAGCAGCATAAAGAGATGAAGTTGGTATCTGTAGGGCTTGCGCGAATCGTTGGCTACGCAAAGGGGACTGTCTGATAAGTCAAATTCTATTACTTCATTATCTATGTGTAAAAAATATTATCTAAACTAAGTGGCGTTCCACCATGCTGAAACAAGGAGAAACAGTAATTTGTATATTGCAATGCATGGTGCGGCTTTGGGCATTTTCCGTGATCGGTGACTCATAAAACTTTTCCTTTCTCCGGCTAAGAGTCTCCCGTCCCGCCCTAGCCGTGGCCAACGACTCCCACGTACACTATCCCAACTCTTACTTTCCTGCTGCGCTGAATTATTAACAAACTTGCATAAGTTATGCGGGCGGGTACTACCTACCCCTTTGAGGGAAACTAGGGGTGAAGGTGAATGCACTAGGGTGGTTTACCCCCTTTGCACTTTCCGGCAAATATAAGCGAAATATGGTGGGGTTTTATACCACAGTGCAATGTACTCTTTATATTATTTCTTTAGGAAGCGAGGTGCGGTCTGATTAAATAGTTTTACAGAGTTTTACATGTAGCTGGATGGTTGCAGGCGAATTTCATATATTCTGCATGTAAATTGAAATTATGCAGGGAAGGTAAGTTTAATTAAAATAACATGCATGCCGGGGCTTGGGACTATTGCGATGCCATGTCAAAACTTTTCACGTTACTTGTAACTTGGGTGGGGTAAATGTATTATGAATTTTACAGTGTGCCTTTTGGCGTGGCATCGATACCGCCAATTATTAATATTATTTTTGATGTTGTTTCTTGGCAACTAAAGACATCGGAAAAATATTAGCAAAAGTAATTTATTAGAATAATAAACCGATTTGGCTCAAATCATTATGTACACAAATAATTATGTTTCTCCTTTTTTAACTTTAGACATTAAATAACAAAATAGTTCACAAGAAAATATAAAATTATTAGTAGAGATACCGTTTCAGGTTTCAGTAAAATACTTCTGCTCTTGACAAGATTGACGGAAATTACACTTTATTAGCGTACCTATTACATTTATTACAGAAAAGACATGACATAATCGTCATTGTGACAAATATGTTAGAATAAATTGCGGAAGTGTCCGAATCAATGGTGTAATCAAACTGAATGTACCTATTTCTACTATATAACGTCATTGTACATACATTATATGAATTTTATTCAGTTGGCTAGTTTAATTCGTAATGAGGAAACGTATATATTCCATATATTTTTTTAGGTAGAATGAATATTGGAAGTTAGGTACCAAATCATTAAATATACCTTATTAAAACAATGATACAGGGAAAACCGCAGATTTAAAGTGATTAGACACTATTGTTATATTAAATGAGCTATTTTTTTCTATAAGTAAATATTTGGGATGGGATTTACTTATGCAAGATGATACAAGGCAACGAAATTATGCAAACCATGACACATAATGTGTTATATCATTTTTTAACTAGATATATGGTTCATTTAAGACAAAAAATACGACTCTTCTATAAATATTACACAACAAGATCTATAAATGCATCAAGCTTAGTTTCTGCATACCTACTCACTAAGATGTATAGTAGAGTACTAAATTATTCGAATAAGATTTCCATCCGAAATCAGACTCTAGCTCGTTAACAATAAGAGTAATTTGAGATTGACAGGTTTCAGCGAATCTCTAGCGAGATGTGTGACGTCAGAACACATCCGGGAAGTTATGCTATTTCCAACAGCGACACCGTCCAGATTTTATAGACCTCCGGGTCAATCCAGAAATATTGATGACAAAGGCCTGAACATACTGGTCATATTATGTGTTGCTTTAGGATGTATGTGTGAAATAATTGTGTTAGGAAGATACGAATATAAAATGAGTTTTTTTGTGATATATCAACCGTTTCGATTCTTCTAAACCAAGTGTAGGTATTGGCAACGCGTGAATTGTGCATTTTACCATGCCATTAAATTAATTTTAACTCAGAATAGTTTGCGGAAATTATAATTTTTCAGTGGGAAAGTCGTCATGACCGTGGCTGTCAAAATATCGCGTGCGGCTAATTTCCTTGTTACTGAAATATAAATTAGCTAATGACACGCCCTGACTCTACACAGTGCCTGTGCTGAAGTGTTAATGTGAAATATTACACTCATTTCTAACATAGATTTTAGCAAAAAAAGCAAGGCTTTTCGGAATATTTTGCAGCGGTAGATATTTCAGTTTTGCAGTATTTTCATAGATAATTAACATAACGTTATTAAATTAAATTGGAATACAATGGAAAACGTTTATTAGCCACACACAATATAATAAATTAGGTTAAGTTTACGTTGAGCAACATGCGGTTAACCCAATCTTTGACGTCACTAAATCAACAGGAAGTCGATAGTAAATCAAAAGCGTACCCGTTAAATAATTGCACTGGGCTAATAATCCTATTTACAATTACTTTTACACTATTGTCAATTAATAAACTTATTTTAAACAATAATCGTTTATTCTGAGTATAAATATAATAAAACAGTTTTTGAATCCGTCCGGTAAACAATAGATCCTTGTGAGCTGTTTGTGGTTTCTAGTCACGGCTGCGCACGCGCACGTTCGACATCTACGCATATTTGAGCGGATTTTCGTATAGATAGTTCGAAGGTATGTTTCAATTGTTCTCCACTATTTACAAGTAAAATCATTCAGTATTGCTATAACAAAACACTTTAAATAATTTGCTAGACTTTAAAATGAATAAGGGATATTGCATACTGAGAATATTAATCGATCATACGTCATTTACATAAAATAAAGCTCATTTAGTTTTTTATTTACTAAAGCACTTTTTTAATTCTTTTGTTATATTAACATTCCAGAAGAATGATTTGGTGCACTTGCGCAAACATTTGAAGCCAACTTTGAAGCAAATAATGACTCATTTTATTAATAACTTTTATTTATTTATTTCCCCCTTGCTGTAGGTAAGCGAGCGAATGCGTCAATTTGACCATCCGGATATTTGGCAGAACTATGTATTGAGTCAATTGATTTGTTAAATGTAATGTTTTCATAGGTAAATTATTAATTCAGGCATATAACGAACCGGATGAGCGAATAGTAGCGAGCGCAGATCCAAGATGGCGTCGGAAAAGCGCGGGCACTTTCCCCACGCGCGGGAAACGTAAGAAAGTGGCCGGCGCTGCGAAATGGAAACCACGATTACGCTGATAACACGTTTATCTTGCAGACTTTAATAACTGCTTGCGTTTCTGACGACAAAGTACTGGTAGCTTATGTCGGCAGCTTTTTCAAGTCCGCCATCTTGTAAGTCCAAATGCCTGTTTCGCTTTCTTTAACAAGTAGGTAAAAAGATAGTTTTATCTTTTTAAACATTTTCTGGTTATATGCAAACATTTTAAAAATACGATTATGTTTCATAATCACCCACGCGTACATGTTAATAACATACGAGCTATTTTAAACAAGAAAAAATGATTGTTGGAGCACAGGTTGGATAAAAATGTTATTACCGTCTATTCAACATTCTATTGCATTTGTATAACCATATAGCAGAGTGCGCAAGCTGCTTCTTGCCAAGAAAAATAAAAAATGCAGAATAGTGTTTGCTGTGTGTTGTCAAAAGGATTACGGATTTTATCCGTAATTTGTGAAAATGTTAAGCGGTTGTGTGGTATTGAGATTGTGTTATGGAGAGTTACGTAAAATTGACGGAGTTGTGAGTCACAGGGGAAGGCCGAATCGTGTCAACCAAAGCCTGTATGGATTACTGAGCTGGCCGAATAGGCAATCATAACGTATGAGCCTGTGGTTTTTTTATGGTGGATGTTATTTAACCGTGACCATGAACGTATCATACATTTTAATTAAACATTACAAATGTTTCGTCATTACTCTGTTTTATATAATTTAGTAAAATATATAAATGAGAGTTATAAGAGATAGAGAAATAGAACACGCAGGACAGTGCATCGTAGATCACGTTTTTAAGGAGCTTGACTTACGAGACAATACTTTGTTATAGGCGATGATTACCACTTAACATCAGGTGAGCCATGTGCTTGTTCAATCTCCAAGTTGTATAAAAAAAAGAACACGGTGAGATGTTAGAATTATATTATTTTACTGGTTACGTATATGTTAGTGTAATTCTCATTGTTATCTTGATTCTTAGTAGAAATATAGCGTGAAAGAAATAAATTGTGACATTCCAGGCACGTAGTTGGCGATCACAACAAGTATAGTTTATATTTGTTTGCGCTGTAAGTGGGTCAGGCCGTCAGGCGGCGCGAAGGGCGAGATGCGCGCGCGCTTCCTACGCGACTAAAGTACTATGCGGTAGTGATGCGGAATTGCAACATCCGAATCAGTAAATATATCGATGATTTTCACTTAATCCGTAAGAATAATGTCATTACAGGCTTGGCGATTTTTTACTACCTGATATTAACTTCATATTTCTAAACAAGAAAATAGAGAATAAGGAAATATAAACCGTTAGGTATTAAAAAGAGCTTCATTAATAATAATCGTGTAATAGCTGTTCCATTTCACTCTAAAGCCTATCACCTACATGCAATGCGAATTCCTTCGACGTTAACTGTTTCTAGAATAACCTGCCGACCCTATCTATTTTACGATTCACAGACCAATCAGATGAGTTCAGTAACTCGATTTGTCACGGAACACTATTTGGCATCGCACGTCTTGTGCATTCAACCAGTGTCAAGTATAATTTATAAGTGATACACTAGACAAGACGATGATGCCGTTTCGCAAGCCCATTGTACATTAGTCATGTCCTAAAAGTTGTTGCGTTAGAAGTTTTTTTGGGCCAACCTTGCGCAGGGAAACAACAGGTTGGCTACGTGTAACCTCGATAGCACGTTAATTTGATCCACGGTCGCATGTAAACAAACCTTTACAATTTTTTTCTTGTCTACTCCGTTGTCTGCGCAGTTGCGACCGGAAAGATAAGCGGCAAGGTATTTCTTGAAATGATTTACGATTTTTGATTGACAACGAAACAATTTCCGGCACACAGACAATCGAGACCACAATTCATTCTTTATCAGAGTAGGTAACGTAAAATTACTAATAATAATCAAGTAGAGAGATACTATTTTACTTACAATATGCGAAAGTTTCTTTGTTTATACATTACAATTACCATCACAACAAATAAGCTAAGTAGTTTGTATGCAGGCACTTCGCAAACAAAACCGTAGGCAGAAACTATAACTAGTATTGCATTAACTCCATTGATAAGATGCCACTACGAGCAGATAAACTCACTATCTCCATTACGTACGATACTCGACTTAGGAAATAAGAAATAGGGACAAGGATATTGGCCTGTAATTTTCTGTTTGTTTCTTCAATTACATTACACGTGTAGAATGTTGCAACATACTGTTTTCAGGGGAGTGAATTAGAAGAACGTGTATTAGAGTATCGGACTACGGACTGACTTTATAGCAGAAATCTATATCTAAACATGCCCTACGAAGCACGGAAGCGCTTTATAAAGCTAGTACAGTCACCTATTCAAGTACAGGTCATATGGACCATTGCTTTAAGCTACACAACAGCCGATTCAGGAGAAAAACGTAAAACTATGTCATCGAGATGGAAACGGCGCGTCACTACGTCCGCCATATTGGTTTTTGCAGCGCGCGAAAGTGAGATTTAGCGTGAACGGTGCATCGCATCGCAACTCCCTTGACCCGGTTGCGAGCGCCCGCGCCCGCACTACTATAGTAAACCTAGATCTAGCTGAGTGCTAGGCATCTATATGTATGTGCTAGGTTCGTCTATGGTCTAGGCGAGAACTGCACTACATCACACACGGCCCGGCCGCGGCTGCAGGCGAACGACAATATTATCCCTTGATTAATGAATGAATGCTTCGTTCACTCTTCGGGGTTCATCGATTCGTACACTTTTGCTTTTAATTTCTGGCAATCTTTAGTTGAATTGTGGTATGGGGGGCCTTGAAATGGATTTTACGACGATAAAAGAAAAAGAGTGTATAAACAGATTCAGTGCGCTGTAGACGATACATTCATGCTTATTTTTCATGTATATTGTTAGACGTTATTTATCGGTAATGATTACGAAATGTTTACTGCAATTTAGGTCACGTAAGATACGAATCTATAATGATTTGCGGTAGGTTTTACTTTGGTATTATAGTTATATTCTATTCGTGATAATGTCGGCGGAAATTGGCTTTAAGTATACCGGATATCTTGAGATTTTTTAAAATGACACAATTTCTGTACGTACCCTGAACGAATATTTTATTCGATACTTCATTCATTGATACATAATATTAGTTATGTATTAAAATCACAGATAGATACACTATTAATTACTTGTACATGCCATAATCTATTTCTCAATCAAAAAATATTTAGGCAAAAGTCTGAAATCCAGAATAACTGCCATTTGTACCCCAAAAAAATAAACCAATTAACAAGAACCCTCGTTACATCTAATTTGAATGATACTGTAGGTCAAGTAGTTTGGTTATACATTTCGTGGCACCAATTTATTAGTCAAAGATTAAAGCCGGCATGCACAAAGATCACTAAACGTATTTAACGACTAAACATGTTTCAATTTGAAGTATTTGTATGATTTGACAACTCCTTAAATCATATTTAGCCACTAAATACGTTTAGGCATCGTTGTGCAAGTCGCCCTAAGAATAATATTTATTTTGGGAGATTCGCGAGATCTCAGTTTGGAGCGAACGACTAGTTAATCATAGATAACAATCATCGATGTATGGATGGCCGGTGACATAATTTACCGCACAAAAATTCCGGTCAAAAAACCGGTAAAGTCAGTACCGGAAACGTTTGGCAATCTCTAGATTGCAGGTGGGAGGGGCGTCGGGTACACGCAACCGTTTCGACACTGATTGTACGATGTTGCAGACTTGATCAATCTCCTTCATTGATGACCTTTACGCAACTATTATTTTACAAAAATAAGAATTTTTGGTCTTACTACCATTTTGTTAAACTGTGAACAACATAGTTTGGACAAAATTATTAGCTTGTATGTTTTAAATTTATTGTTTTTTTATATTTCATTTAACAGAAATACATTTGTGTATTTAGTTAGGTGTTTGTAGCTCAATTTCGCAGTAACTATCGAACTAAATTGGATTAAAATGTAATTGATTCATCACTAATGGTTCGCCCCGAACTGAGATCCCGCGAGTCTCGAATAAAAAGAAAAAAAAAATCATAATCTTTGACTATTAAAATAGTGCCACGCAATGCACAACCACTTTACTTGACCTACAGTTTGATTACGAATTACAGGTAACGGGAGTTCCATGTTAATTGGTTCCACTTTTTTGGGGTAGAAATTGCAGTTGTTCTGGATTTCAGACTTTTGCCTATATTTGTTTCACTAAAGCTACACGCATGCCAAATTTCAGCACTGTGGGTTACTGGTGTACCCTGTGAATTTTGTCAAAGTTCAGTTTTTATTATGGCTAATAACTTAAAAACTACAAAGTTTAAACTAAAAATAAAAACGGGGTCGAAATGTACTTATAAACACCTTTTATTAGACGTGCCATTTGATCAGATAGTCTCATTTTGGATTTTTTTTACCCCTCTTGAACCCCAATATCTCAACAACCCCCCCACATTTTTAGCTCATTGAGTCACACCAAAATTGTGCCATCACTACCTACGTATATAGCAAATTTCATAATGATCGGATAAATTCTTCGAAAGTTATCCTCGGACAAACAAACAAACATACATACATACAACGCCGATTTTCCCAAGTTGATTTGGAAATCTCGCTTCGCTCGATCAATAATGTGTTAATGTACACTACGTTGGTGTTCAAATAAATAATAATAGTAATAATGGATACCTAACTATAGTTCGTGACCTGATAGGCAAATTCAAAAAAAAAATTGTAAACAAGAAATGCTCAGAATCCTGAGCGCAACCTTCGGATGAACCGTGACAACAAGGAAACAGTTTAAATGAACAAAACTAGACGATTGTTTATTTAAAAACTGTCACATACATAAAAATTAACCATTAACAAAAACAATGACTCAAACGGCCGAGAACGTACGAAAATTCGGCGTTCTTACGCGTTTAAACGTCTTTTTCCTGTTTACCGCTGCGCTTGCGCAACAGTCCTCGGTACCACAGATTAAAAGCAGTATGTGCGTTACGATACGACCGGTCCAAGTTCCAGTATCCTTGCTCAAGAACACTGAGCAGCCAGTTGACGGACATGTTAGCTAAAAAGTGATAGTTACTTACCTACTCAAAATGTTGTAAAGTAACTTGTATAGTTTTGTAACCCTGCCGAATGGATTTGCAAATGGACATTTTTTAAACTTTGTGCTTTTAAGCTCTTTTAAATTAAGCTTATATTAATATAGCGAGACGATATTTAGTGAATTTTTTTATGTAAATTTTAAAACTTGTACTCTTTAGAAGTGTCCGAAATAAAATAAATCACGGGCTTGGAGTTCGGGTTATTAAATCCATAAATCTATAAATATTTTTCCCTTGATAAAAACAATCAATTTTGTAACATCTCTAATCCGTAGCACAGCATAGTGCCGCACCGTATCATCCGGAAACCGTAAAATACCGGCATTGCGCACGCGCCGGCACAAACAAACAAACACATCGTGTAGCAAACAAACGCATTGTTGTCTGAGCTTGCTTCCTTTGCCTGTTTGGATCGTACTACGATACGCAGATAAAGGGTAAACAATTACTTGCTAAACCTAAACAAACATAAAATAACTAGTTCATCTGAGTGATAACTATCCGTGGGATTGAAGGAAGAACGAGTTGCAAATACGTTCGCTGTCAATATTAATAAATTGTTTCGTCAACACCCATAGTACCCAGATAAAAAGTATCCTATGTTCATCGTAGCAGAAGCTGCGTATGCAATATTTCATAAAGTTTATTTGAACAATTTTTGTGTAAAAACATAGTCACGAACTCACTGAAATACCAATAGTTTCCTATGAATATCACCGTGATTGTACAAGGAAATAAATAGTAATTGTTTTTGGGGTTTACTGTTTATTATACAAAAAATTCTCAGAATTCTAAAGATTAGTTTTGAAATCTGTTCGTTTCGCACTGCCACCGCGGTTATAAGTCGCCTGCCGCTGCCGCCGTCGACCGGCTCACTCCGACATTGACACACTTATCGGTTTCGTAACCAATGTTTGTACTGATTGTTTCTATTTTATTTATTTTTAACGAATACTTATTTCACGTGTCGCGAATGATTTTTGACAGATTAAAAGTTTTTGACAGTTACGGATTGTTATTGAACGTCACAGCACTAGTCGAGACTTTTGTTTTGGTGATATACACATAGTTGTTATTTATTGGGTATGTTTGTACCTTTATCTAAAGATTTTCCTTGATTAAAATTGTTGACAATTATATGAACAATACGTGATGAATCCCGTATTTGTAATAATTTATATTGAGAGTTTTAATTTAACCATGATCATTTTATTGACCGAGCGAAGCGTCTCAGTTTCGAGATTGGCCAAAAAATGCTTTTGTCCGTCTGTCTGTCTGTTCTCGCCTACAGGTCGCATTTTTCAACCGATTTTGACGAAAATTGGCACACAAGTTCCTTGATTTATGTAAATTTTTAGGCGATCGCGATTTTTGAATGGTGGGAAAATAGGAGGGAAGTTTGCTGTAGCGTTATTTATCAACGGATTTCAATCAAATTTGAGAGGCACACTAAGGACTTCATTCTCCACAAGATGTTGCGAAAACATTTCCAAAAGGCTGGGAATGGAGGGGGGGGGGAAGAGGAGAAGTTTGCTGAAGCAGTATAATATATATTTATATATGAACGGATTTCAATTTTTAATTTTTTTGTAAAATGTATACCAACCTATACCAATCAGACTACGCAGTCCTCTCCGCCTTCACGAGACGAACCCGCAAACACCAGGTACGACCTCCTAGCGTCAAGGGAACGCGAGGAGTTCTCACACTACTAGTTTAAGTTCATAATCGAAGACTACGCTTAGTAGCGAATTAAAGTTATGAATGAAACAACTGCTAAAACATATTTTGAATTATAAAAAAAGAAAAAAGAAGGGGTTTTGTTCAGGATAACATCATAAAAAACAATATTCATTAAACAATCTTTTGTCTCTGCTCATATTTTCGTCAAAGGCCTATAGTGGCACGTGTAAGATCTGTACTAAAATATAATGTTTTATACTGTTAAAATAAAAAAAATATTCTATTATTGAAATTGCAAACTCAAATTCAACTCAATTAGATGAAAACGGTAGAATCTGTTTCATGAAAGAAATCCCGGCCGATTGGGGAACTAAGTAGTCAAGAGATGCAAATTAAGTTAGAGTAGGTATAACTTAAATTAAAATCATGTACCACACATTATATTAAAAGGTTATATTAACACTACCAGGTGTCTTTGAAATACTATTTAATAAGTTTTACGACAAGAACGTTTAATCGGTCTTGATGGCTTAAAAGTAATCTATTTCCTGTTTATAAAAGTCAGACATATATGTTGCAATATCCGTCAAAATAATGTTTAAGTAGGTAAGAAAATTACAAAAACGATTGATTTATTTATGGTTTAAAAATACCATAATATTAATGATGGTGATCAACCGTTTAATGGGAAATATTATCATATAGTAATTTGTTCAGGGTCAAGTACTCGAATTAAAATGTTAATGTGTCGTCTATGGTATGAGGTCTCGTTATTCTATTGAGTAATAATACTAATATTTTGGATTTCACATTTTAAAATAGTGAGTGAAATTACCTGAATACTCTACACATTTCCCTAAACATTTTTGAATCAATTTTCGATTACAAAATAAACCGTATTGATCTTAGAAAACTAAATATGTTTTCTACGGAGAATATACCATGATGTTTTATCTAAATTCTAGAGTATACTCATTAATAATTCATAACTTACGTATTTATTTAGCCTTTTAAAATATAGTTAATATTAATACGGCGACTATCGAACTAGTTTGAGTTCTTTATTTATTTATTTAACAAAATCCACAGCCCTTAATATATAGATACAAACAATTACTAAGCTTAACTTACGGCCAAAAACGGATTTACTTTTTATAAAGTTAAGTTCTGTTAACACTTTTTACAAAAAAGTTCTTACATGGAAATAAGTATTATTCTGAAACAGTTTTTATTTGTAAACAAAAGAAGACATAAATAAAAAGTTTACTTTTGTTTAATAATAAAAAAAATATTACTAACGCTGGGATCTAACGTGAGCTCCATTTTGTAGCAATTGTACCTATAGCTAAGTTGCTATAGGTGCAAGATGCCTTGTAAAAAACAGACATTGCCATTACAAAATGTAACCGGAAACCACACTGTTGCAAATAAACATTCATACATGTGCGTTTTGCAATGCGTTACGAACCCACGTGGGTAGAGAGAGATGAAAGTGCGAACTTATCCAGACATTTCAAAAGTATGGCAGCTCTATCCCCACCCGACTCCGAATAAATGGAAATATGTCTAAAAAGCGGCCTTCGTTCCAGCCTACATAGTCTAGACAGGTAAATGATATTAATGTCTAGCGTACTGAAAATACCTAGAGGCTATCTTTTACTGTCCCTTTGTGAAAATAGCAGAAAGTTCGAGAAATTGAGGCCATTTCTACAGTATAAATAATTAGATTGTATCCAGGATGGATACAAGGAAATTGTTACAACTATTTCCTTTAATGGCGTTAATTTGTATTTATAAATAATTCTATATCTATGTCATATTCATAAATAGTAGGTATTTAGGATATGTACTTTTTTATATACCTATCAAAAATTAAAAATTTGTTAAATAAACCTCTTGAGAAATTAATGAATAAACATTTTGATTTCATTTTATTTGAACTGAACAGCAAAAATGTCTAAACACATGCGTATCGAATAACTTACATCTCATATTACACATATGAAGACGTAAGTTACAATCATATTTGGTGTTCAATTGTCTAGTGAATCACCATTCAACGTTATAAACAAATCGAACAACCTTAACTAAATGAGATGTTGTCTCGTAGATCGTAAAGTTGACTTTTATTAGCACTGAGCGCTAAGTGTACTTTTGGGCTGTCTCTAACAGTTTGGAAGCTCATACAAACAGGATTCCTTATCATTCTACTAATGGTCATCCTCACGATAAGAGCCAGACAATACACCAGGAAAAAAAACAAATCTATTCTATGCCAACTATTAAAGCTGTATTACAATGTTCCAATAATGACCACACGTGCGCGTGTGTGGGTGACCGGAAGATCTGACGTCACAGCTCTGGCATTAGCTTAGTTACAACACATTACAAAGAGTGCTAGGTGACGCATTGGCTAGACGATGTCAATGTAGTTTTTTTACAGAATTTTGACGTATTGATTGCTTTTGGCTAATACCAACGGAAAGGTTTGAAAACTACGATTTTTAAGTAAACAAATTATGAGTCCTATTTGTCATCAGATACACAATTGTCCATGGTATTGTATCGAATCCTCTATGAGGGCGCAAATTTAGAAATAATTGAAATAATTTGTTTTCAGAATGAAAAAATGGAGGCTCAATTTAAATTAACTTTTTAGCATACTTAAATTAAAACATATTATGTACTTTTTTACATATTACTGAGCTTATTTAAGTCGAATGTATATTTGTATAACAGGTTATTATAATTAAGAAAGAATGATAATGTCACCGCCATTTATGTTTGCGATTTCCTCAATCGATGTTATGCGTTGAAGGACATTTTGGCACATTTCTTTTCAACACTTTTGGCACTAACGAAACAATTGTCTACACAACAATTGTTTAGAAATAAACAAATAAAAGGAACCGTAAGTGTTTTAAAAAATAGTACCAAAATGCTTTTTAAATTCGCAATAAAGAACAACTGCAGCCATATACAAAGCGCATAAAGGTACCGCTGCGAATCATTGAACGCAGCCATATAACTTCGCTGATAAAAAGTTTTTGCAATACGCAAAAAGCCACAAACAATTCATTACGCAGAATGTGAGCTTTTAAAAAGGAACGGTTTACAGTTAGTTCTTTTTTTATGGTCGGGGGAGTACTCCCGCTACCGGAGGCAGGTAGGTTTTTTTGATGCACTTTAAAAAATTGGGTTAAACTTTTTTCTGTGTGACAGATGAAACGGGCAAGGTGAGCGGTGTACTGTTACGGAAACTCGCGGTTTTTATCGAACCGTATGACCCTATTAACTACTTTTTCCTTCGTAACATAATCAGTTCACATGTTTTGAGTGCAGCAAAAAATAAATACCGTATTTAGTGCAAATTTTTCTTACAACGGAATTTTAAAGGAAATATTTCTTAATTATCTCGTAGTAAAGAGGCCCCGAAGTTAAAGGCGTATAGATCGGCTGTTTGTTTGTCTTGTGAAACTTAATAGCCTTGCGTTGCGGTTGAAGGCCGGCCAAAAACTGCGTACGCGGCCTCACGCCCAGATGTTCCCGATTTGAAAGAGCATTGCATGCATAAATACTCTACTGATTAGATAAAAATATTGACAATCTATAGGCCGCCGGGAGTGTCGCTTATTTAATAGCCCTAATTTGGCACGATACCGCCTATTCAGCCGAGACAAAGGCGACCGATATAGACGTGTTAATTTGTGAGTGTCAAAACTACGAATGTTAATACATCTTTGTTCCCAGTACGGAAGTTGTAAAACTGTTTATAGTTTATCAATAGACCGTCGTAAGTTCGGACGCATCGTTTATTTATTTTGGAAATTCTAAAAACGGATGCGTTCGCGTCATTTGAATACTAAAATTGCTTAAAAAAATCCAGTTACATTTTGTGCGTCCGTCCTTTTCGGGTGCAACCGGTGGATTGCGGCGAGACAGGGACAGGCGGTTGCAGGAAGCTATTCAAAAAAAGAACAACCCTTCCTCACCCTGTCGGGGCATTCTTTGTTTATACTGAGACCAAAATGTCATAACTCTTTTATACAATTACAAAATTTAAACTCTGTAACGTTAACTTTTAAGTTTACTTTTCTTCGTTCAAAAAATGTATAAAAGCACATTATTTCGATGAAAACAGATTAAATTTAAATTCAAAATCGTTCTTTTTTACTAGATATTTGAACTTCTCAGGACAGGTAGCCAGCCAGTGTTTTGATTGGCGTATAATAATAACGTTTAGGTATTTGAACGCGTTGACGACATGTAAGAAGTCAATTATTGAGTTTTTGATATAATTTATGCAAATTTCTAGAGTGCGACAACCTTTGTGCCATCTCCGGGTTCCTTGTTGCTAGTTTGAAGTCCGGTATTTATGAGCGTACCTATTAGAATTTAATTTAAATTAGAATATCAAACAACGTGTTTTTAGTGAACATGATTATCTTTAAAACATCGAGCATATTTGCTTTCAGCCAAACTGCACCTTACATTTTTTAATTAGTACGTATAGATTGTTCATTTTAAAAATGGAATATTTTATAAGTAGTCAATTGTTTTTAAAAAAATCCAACTTTGGCCAGTGATTCTTAACTTTAAAGCTACGGCAAATACATAAGCCAAAACCTCAAACTTTGCTGCTAAACTAGAATGAATAGAATAGAATAATCACAAACTGTTTTGTACTTACCATGTAGGTAACCGACAAATCTGAATAGCCACTTTTGTATGAGTAATCAGCTAATTATCGGTGTCGCGCGATCATCAGTTCTCGGTACGAGTTCAACAGCCGAAGTGCTTCCTTATGTGGTCAGCGGATTCATTAAACAAAACAAGTCCAAAAGTATCGCCATAATCAATGTACCTACTAAGGTTTGTACAGTCAGTGATAAAAGTGCTGAGACCTTCGTTTACAAGAGGAGCAACTGCTTCATAACAGCAACTGATAGCGGGAATACACAGTTTAAAATTCCGGTCAATCCAGTTCTGATTCAGGAAAGCGCTTCTAAATACTATTATCGGGCACATGTAACTAAAACCTGATTTTGAAAAGCTAGTAATTGACCAGTGCGAGACAGTTACTGGCTAGAAAACAAAAAGTCAGCTCCAACCGGACAGTAACGTTTAGTTCCAATAGCCGACGGACTGTAAAGGACATTTGAACATTTATATTATTATGACTATAAGGACAATACTAAAACATTGCATAAATAAATAAATACAAGCCCTATTGAATTGCACTTAATCAGTAGACGAGTACCTACTTAACCCTACCTAACGTAACACACTACTTTTATTTCTTTATCATTTTTAAGTTTTTATACTTTAAGTTCTCTCACTTTTTTTGTAATGTAATTTTGATTTATCTTCATTAGGATCAATTAAATGTATTTTCTTTCTTTAGTTCCTTTAAGGCAGTTTTGTTCTTGCCTGTACAATTGTCATAGATCGAGTTACAATACTATTTTTGATGAGCTTATCCAAATGGGGAGGTTATGAAAATGTTTTATCAATTCTGTGACCTGCCGCCATGAGTGGTCTGTGCTGGGGTCGATGACTTATAGATTTATGGATCTTCAATTCAATATTAAGATCTTGTTTTTTGGATAGGTATAAGTGTAGAGCTACTATTATTAGTTACTAGCTGAAGTGAACTAGCCCCGACTTTGCACGGATTATAATAAAATATAGCCTGTATCACTCAAGGATAAATAATAATAATAATAAATATTGCTGGACATTTCAACCAGCACTATCTAGCCCCAAACTAAGCAGAGCTTGTACTATGAGAACCAGATAACTGATAGAATACTTATATACTTACATGTTGTGGTTTTTGTAAATAAATAGGTATTTATAATACATAGAAAAACATCCAGACCCGGAACAAACATCTGTAGATCATGCAAACATTTGTTCCACGGCGTGAATCGAAATCCGCTACCTCCTGCGTCTCAGCTGGCTCTAGTAGATTTCTATCAGTATAATTATCGAAATCGGTTCTTTAGTTTCTGAGATTACTACCCCCAATAAACATACAAACTTCCAAACTACCTCTTAATAATATTAGTAATTATTAATAAGTAGCAAGAAAATAATAAGGTATGCTGCAAGTTGTTAGGTGAGTAGGCACTTACTTTAATGGCTTATAAGGCCTATATGGGAGCGATAGTTACGATCGCATTTTCTACAAGTACCTAAATATTTGTACTAAAAATGGGATACATATATATATATGTATATATATTTATCATGATTTATTTACCCGTGATCATGGCGCATGCAACTGCGTCGAAATATCGGGATACTTAAAAACTCACAAATCATGGCAAATAACCCGTTTTTAGTACAAATGGTGTTCATAACCATGATAGTTTCAAAAGTTATAAGTATCTAAATGTAACTGTAAGTAGCAAGTAAAGTAGCAAGTCTTCAAGTATGTTTCTGAGACGAAATATCAAGTTCTATAATTTGGATCTAGGTTTCCTGTACCATATTATTAAATGATCTCATAAAATGAAATTAATCTAAACACGATGTTAAATTTTCCTGACGCTAGTGGTAGCCACGAATCTGACGTATTTGTGGCACACCGTGGCCGCATTTACTAGGAATTAATTAAACGGGTTTGACCTAAATATTAGTCCAATTATTTGTAATTTTTTAAACATTTATCATTTAGAAAATAGTTGAGTTTGTTTGTCTGTGTTCTTGATTCAGTTTTCAGAGAATGCCCAGTCAGAAGATAATTTAAAATGATCGCCACTCCATTTCTTTATAAAAAAAAACTGCTTCATTTTCGGTTAGCAATGCTAAGCAGACATACATACGTTAACAAGTGACAAATTGCAAAGATACTGGAAGCCACAGTAAAATAAATAGATTTTATAGGCAACTTTTGCAATGTTGTTCTAAAAAAAATAACTCACGTGCGTGATTAATGTCAAATGCACTCCCACAAGCTGTCACTTCTGACAGGTCAAAATCGAACCTTGATCAAGCGCATTTCTTTTCCGCATTACCTTTTCCCATGCATATATGATACAAGACTTTGAAAGGATATCTCCACAGCTGCCATATATCTATAACCCTTACCTGCCAGGTCGGAAGTAAAAGGTGCGTAAAAAAGATTTAATTTTATCCATAGGATGCGCCCGGACGCGCATGCGTGGATATAATACGTGACCTGATTGGATGCTGTGGTTTTTTGATGTTTGACGTCAACGGTCAAATTACTAACTACATTAAAAGAATCTACAACTCGTGCTAAAAAAAAATGACATGCAGTAAAATTATGATACTCGTATCATCTGCTTTCAGCAATAAGACCGCCACACCGCTTTTATTTATTTTAGTGTACAAAAGGTTATCTATCTATATTCGGGTTCGATTCCCGCACGCGACAAATTTTAGTATGATCTGCAAATATTCATTCCGCGTCATAATGTGGTTTGCAGGTAGGTTGTGGTTTCTGACATTCAGACACAGGATTCAGATCAGAATCCTAATGTGTTGTCAGAACTTAGTTTGGAGCCAGATAGCGCTGTGTGAAATGTCCAGCATTTTTTATTTATTTGCTTAACCATTTTTTTTCATGTAGTTAAATCTAGTCTAATTGAAGCTTTGATTGAATCTCCTGCCTATTATTGCGACCTATTAACTGAAAGATGATGCCATCTATGGATCGTAAAGCGATCGAAAGTTGACTGAAATGTCTATCTATACTAATATTATAACTAGGTAAAGTGTCGCTGTCAGTTTATCTCCGAAAATACTTAACCGATTCTGAAAATTCTTTCACTGATAGAAAGTAATATTATCCCTAAGTGCAATATTGTATTTAACAAAGATCCGCATGAAGCCGGGTCGGAAAAGCTATTCAGAAAAAAGTGCTGCATTATAAAACTTCATATGTCCTTCAGTAATAATTTTGATGACACACTTATTTACATAATACGCTTGTTATTGTAAATATGTTTTTCGCGACAGGTCAATGACATGCATCTGTGTCAGTTGCACATGCACTGCGCTCGTTTGCAGTTTCATTATTAATCATTAAAGGTTTTTTGTACAGTCCGCATCAAATTCAAACTTATTAAGTTCTTTCTGCGCAAGCGTGTATCATCTTTGACCGCACCATCACTTACCATCAGGTGTATAGTGCTTAAACGATTTCTATCTATACGTATCCGTAATAATTTATCCGTAAGAATTTTCAATACTATCGTATTGAAAATTCTTACACTAATAGAAAGCTACACTATCCATGCTATAGGCTATATTCATTTCTGAAAAAAATCTGTCCGAAGCCGGGTGGGCTAGTAAAAAATAAAAAAAAAATGATATGAATGATATTTTATTGCATGAAATGTAGTTAGATTACAAGATGTCGATTCTAGTTTAGGTCCAACACATTTAACTTACGCAAAGCCTAGAAAGAAAGGCCTATGTATCACTTGTTTCGGCTCTTGAGTCAAAATTTATACATTGATTAACAAAATGATTTCCTTTGCAACCAAATGTGGAAAGAAAATAGACAGGCATTTATAAAAAAAAACCAAAGTTTCCAAAGATCGATGTTTTAAATGATGTCCTATTTTTTTATAGCCTCACTTATAATAAATGTGCAATAATTAATATTTGTTTTTGCATTATTATAATTATTTTTCTGCCTACCCAAGTTTTCCTTCGGAAATGCCAGGCTCATTGTTGATAACCACATTGTAATGAATAATTATGTATTATGTATATTCTATTCAGGTAAATAACTGGCAAACAACAGTGGATGCAGAGTTAGAATTGTAGGTAAATATGTAATCTTGTTGTTCAAATTTCAAAAACAATTGTAATGAACTGGTACGGTAATAATTACAGGTGTTTATAAGTCCGTAGCAACTATATTCATGTGAGGACAACTTAAATATTTATAAATTCTATGTTACTAATTATGTGCGTTTGTAGTATTTGATCGAGCGAAGCGAGATCTCCAAATCAACTTGGGCAATTGGGGACATCTAATTTGAATGAAACTGTAGGTCAAGTAGGTTAGTTATGCATTTCGTGGCACCAATTTATTAGTCAAAGATTAAAGCCGGCATGCACAAAGATCACTAAACGCATTTAGCGACTAAACATGTTTAAATTTGAAGTATTTGTATGATCTGACAACTCCTTAAATCATATTTAGCCACTAAATACGTTTAGGCATCGTAGTGCAAGTCGCCCTAAGAATAATATTTATTTTGGGAGATTCGCGAGATCTCAGTTCGGTGCGAACCACTAGTATCAAATGAAACAATAAGCATAATGAAATTTATTTCTAACTAGCTGACCAATCCGCAGCGTCGTACGCGTAGTTTTTCAATAATAACATTACCCTCCTTCTGCGCAGTTGGGTAAAAAATAGCCTATGTTACTCAAGGATAATGTAGCATTCTAATGGTGAAAGATTTTTTGAAATCCGACCCGTAGTTTTTACGTTTCTTCGTTACAAACATACAAAAATACAAATCTTTCCTCTTTATAATAATAAACGATAGTTAAGAATTGCCGCGGGTGCAGGCCGCACAGACCGGACGTAATCGTGTTTAGTGCCTAAATAGGTTTAATAGAGTTGTCAAATATTATAAATACGTTATGTTCAAACATGTTTAGTCGCTAAATACATTTAGGGGTATTTGTGTAAGCCGAGCTTATTATTTTGTACCAATAATGTGGCACTGGTAAATAAGCATAAAGCCGACCTGATGGTGGACGGTTATCGAAGCCTATGGACGTTTCACCAACACCCATACCCTTTAACAGAAACAAAGCAATGCGCCAGACGAATTCTATCACAAGAAGCTCTTCTACTATTTTAATAATATTAGGTTGGAATATGTATCAGATGCACAGTATACGCAAAACAATCAGACATCTCATGTAGTAAACAGAGAGAGAGACGGCCGCGGGCCACAATGCACCATTGTCTTGCTAGAATGCCGGCACCGCTCCTGAATACTGGATTCGCTTTTTTACTTGTCTAGACTGGTTTTTTACTAATAGATTTTCTAGAATTGTTAGATGTAGGCTTTGAGGAATCAGAAACTAATTTAATAGATGTCTTTTAAAGTGCTATCCGTCATCATCATTCTTTTTTTGTATGTCCTGAAGACCTCACTTCAAAGCGATAAGACTTCCCTTTGTATTATTTCCTTTGCGTCTGGTTGTTTGCAATTTTGTTTTATGATGTATGTACGGTTTCACACGTTGTTTGTCAACAAAAAGTAACCAACAAAATGTGCTAATCCAGGTTATAATCTACGTACATACCAAATTTCATCGAAATCGGTTCAGCCGTTACCAATTACTTTCGAATTTATTCTTTATTCCACACAAAAAAATACATTTAAAAAATACAGAAATAGAGGTAATGTACAAAGGCGACATTAACCCTTAAATTTATAATATTAATGTTTAATATTATAAATTATTTTCATCATCATTTTAGCCCGTGCCAGCATACTGCAGGCCTCTCTTTGTTTATGCCACTGGACCCAATACTGTGACAGTCTGAACCACAGTTCGTGGTGGTCCGACTTATTACCGGCTATTATTTAAATTCGGAAAGTAAGTCTGAAAAGTCTGATAGTACTACGAATACCTTTGAGGCTATTCCTGAGTAGTAGTAGTTCTGAGAAGTAGGCAGGAATCAAAGATTTACACGGCGCAATGGTACCAAACTGTTATCATCATCATCATCATCATCATCATCATATGCCGCTCAAGATCGGTCACTCTGGAAACTATCTTCAGCAGTTGACTTGTTAAGGCTGATAATATAATGATGATCATTGCAAACACCAGCTTTTAGGTTTTCCATGAGTGTTCCACTTAAGTGTAATTATGAATACTAATAGTTATTTGTATGCTTAGATAATATAAATTTTTTAATAAATATTCCACTAGAAGGAAATATGAAATCCGTATTTGTATTCTTCAGGACACTTTATAATAACAAAATTAGTTCATTTTAAATTTCCGGTAACAGTCATGATTTGGAAACAGTAATTTAAGTCCAACTATAACTTTTAATATATGATTTAATTATAAGGAACAGCAGCTTTTAACCTACTGATAAGGAAAAAAGAAATACGGAAAAAACTAAAAAGTAAGTAAGTTCAACTCAGATGTCGTAATTTCAAAGCCTATATCTTTAACATACTTATGCTCCTTGTGCTCACCCATTAAAATAGCAACCTCGCTGAACGTCGCTTAATCTAATTCTGCTAAGCAACCTGTTTGTGTACATAAGTTTAAAACTAATATAGTGTTTCTATGGAGTTCCTAATTTTCAAAGTCAATGACATAAATACTTATAAAAAAATGGAACTTAAACAGTTATATAATATTTATTACGATACGATTTCTACAAAACCTCTCTTCATATGTTAAATTACAAAAACAAATTGAATTAAATCTTAAGCCGTTAATTTTTTCGACTATTTACATTTACATCCATATAGATGACTTTTTGTTAGTACCTAACAGCTGATTTATATTGAATATATGTAGCTTGGAAACCTGGAATAAAACAAGCTACATACGAGTATACCACGCGGACTTATAAATTAATATATTTAGACTTAGTAAACAAAGTGCCTGCTTCCTAAAACGCTTACAAATATTTATCCATTCTTTTTTGAAGTGTTAACAGAATGAGAGGGGATTTTAAAGTTTTTCTATCTTAAGTTTTTCAGTCAGGTAGTTAATAAATAGATGTAATAGTTTTCGTAGCAAAGGGCGGTCGTAGCACCTCGTAGCGCTACGGCGTAGCATTCACTTTCTTTTGTTTTGGCATTTCAACATGACTGCTCTATTTTAGAAATTGTATTATTTGCGGAAACAAGGTTGTTAAGGATTGATAAATATCATTCGGATAAACTTTCGATTGAAAGAATACTAAAAAAATATAATTTACTACCTGAAAATGTATCGAAATATGATAATTCCTTTAAATACATCTTTGGAAAAACTACATAAAGAAATTATCAAAAAAAACTCTTCATAGTAAAAGTCAACGAGTTCTTGAAAATGTGGTCCACCGCTGAAAAAAGCTGAAAGAATTTACTTACTGTATCTCTTGATAAGCGACTTCTTATATGCTTTCCCCTGTCCAGCCTCGTCTCCCGGGCTGAACCGGCCGGCCGAGTCATCGGAGTCGGTTCCCGAGTCCCTCGCCGTGGCCAGGAAGCCCTGGGACTGGCTGAGGATCAGCTGGGTCCTCACAAAGTCAGTCGCGTCATTGAACGGATGCCGCGCGAAGTCACACACGGACACTTTACGAACAGTCAGATCCAACGGCTCCTCTTTACAGTCTTTCTGCACTTTATACTCAGGCTTTGTATCCTCGTACTTAACGTCCAGTTTCGCGTCCTCGAACTGCTTCATATCTTCGTACGTGTCCAGTTTGGGTGAAACGGACGCTCGCTCGTCTTTGTACTCCATATCGTGGTCAGGGTCCCGAGGGTAGGCCTTCCTGGCCGCCAGAGTCCTCGGCTCCTGCTTCAGCGCCTCGGGCGACTCTAGACCGGCACTCGCCGGGCGCGCTTCCACAGCCATCATGTTTACTTATTGACACCGAACACCATAATCACAAGCACGGTAAGCGGTTATGTCATACGGCGTAATGTAGATGTTGCAATCGCGAGCCGCGTCCGCCGGCGTTCGCGTCGAATTGCGGACTGATGTCCCAGTTTCGACGATGAGTTCCACTGACTTCGTGAGCTCGCTTCGGCTGCGCTCGGCGCCGCTCGGACACTTTCGTTTTCACCAACGCGCGTGTGTGCACACTCACACAGCCGCCGCTCGCGCTGTGGGGGTGAGGGCGCGTCTGTGTGCGTGACTATCTCTGTACTGGGAGCTTTTTCCTCTTTCGTCTCGGAGCTTTTCTCTATTTCCCGAGTTACCTAACAGGTTTTCTAAAGGGTGATTAATTATCGTTACCGGTTCGCGACAAGCTCGTTTACGATCATTGTTTTCATCTTATTAAGTTTACGTAAAATATTGCTTATTATTATTATATATTGAGCCTCTATTCATAATTGTTATTTTGATTCAAATTGATTCAAATTTAAAGTGCCAAATAACACGATTATTTTAAACCTCCGAAAATTAAATAGGTTAGGAATATTAAATACGATTATACTGCCTATGTAAAAAACAACTAAATATACATTTTTCAATATGTTTCTGCACATGGCACTTAAGAAAATTATTACAGGTATGTACTTGTAATGTATTTGAAGCAGTATGTACATAAAAAGAAGAACATATATTCATGCTAAATTATCTGAAGCGGAACAGGACAATCAGCAATTTGCGTAACACTCGTAAACAAATGTGTTTTTTTATCTAACGCTCGGGGCATTGACCGAATTTACAAATAAAGTTGCGCGCGCGCTGGCCACGTGACACACTGACTGTAACCAGCATAGGCTGAGCCTTCGATCCCCCCACGCTAGAGAAGATTCAAGGCGTGTTTATGCTAGAAACGGGTCTATGTATACTGGGTGTAAATAGATAGGGTGTACTATGAATTTGAAGCCAATGTCATTCAATAAAACAAATACAGAGCTATTTGTTGCGCGCGAGTATATTTAGTATGTTTAGTTATTTAGTTCAGGTGATACGAGTATCTTCAGGTACTTCGTATTTATGTAGATATGCGTAACTTGCTAATTTCGAGTTGACAAATAAGTAGTTTAACGATACATATGTATAAATGGAACTTGGAAAACAAGGTATTTTGTGTAGTTTTGGTACACAAATAAGATAAAATAAATCTTTAGAAAGAAAAATGTATTTTAGGAAATTAAGTACTTTATGCTTATAATGATGATAAGATGTGATACACTTTGCGTAACAATGACAGGACAAATATCTAAATTATTAAAAATATTTATTTATACACATATCTTCTATTATATAAGAATCAAAGTCCTGACTAACATACAACGCACAGCCTAAACCGCTGGTACTACAGATTTGAAATTTAAGGGGGGACTTGAAATTTGAGCGTTGTGGGTGTGAAAGCGTAATAAGAAAGGATTTTTCGAAATTCATCCCCTAAGACAAATGAAAGGAGTTAAGGACACGCGCATTTATTTTCACAATTTGTATTGTGGTCGGTTAAACAGAGCTAAATCACAGAAAATAATTGCTAGTTACATAAAGAGTAGCACAACTTAAAGTGAAAGAGTTCGTTCAGGGAAGTACTGACATAACCATTTATAATATTAGTTAATTACCTTAATTTTGTTACCTTTACTTTCGTCATTTTCTTTTGTATTTTGTAATTTCTATGTTAGATATTGTAAAACATAATTGACAATTATTTTCAAGCAAATCCCATCCTATCCCACTAATATTATAAACGCGAAAGTTTGTATAGATGTTTGTTACTATTTCATGTCGTAACGGCTGAACCGATTTCGATGATTCCGTTTTGGTATGTACATAAATTATAACCTGGATTAACACATACACTACTTTTTGTTGACAATCAATGGCGGAAGCTAGTTAATTTATATTTATGTATTTTACTTTTATTGTGTTTTGTTTTGTTCTGGTTGTCCATCCAAAAGGTTGTCTAGTAGAGATTGGTTTTAGCGATAAGACCACCCATTGTACCGTTATTTATTACATATTTCCTTTGTTACTGTATTTTGATTTGGTGTGCAATAAATAGTAGGTCTATCTAATCTAATCGATTTCTGGTGCCAAGCAGAAATGCTTGCATTTACGGTGTTCCGGTCTGGGTGCCGGTGATATTTCAGCCGCATGAGACTTTTTACCTTTATGTATCAGGTTGACCGGCGCAATGCAATGCCGTAAAGGTCAAGTTGGATGTAACTTGTTAGGTAATGCAATTGTTATAGGCAGTGGCTTAACATCTCATACGCTTGTACATCACACGCTCATACGCCGTCATCTCATTCTACAAGTATAAAAACAGGACTACTTGAATGCTTGTTTAACCCCCCATGCATAAAAATGTTATAGAGTTATAAGTGTTATAAGTTACATAATAAATTATGAATATAATTGTTGTACTCTTTATCTTTTGGGGGTTCGTTGAAGTTCGGACTACAAATATCCGTTTCCCGAACATCAACGCTCTCCGGCGGATCATTAGGTATTTGGTTGTAGTTACATTATAATTTATCTTATTTATTTTGATTAATTAAATCCAATACCGACAAAGGTTATTTATTTTAGCTTTGACACATGACGCCTGACCACTAACATATTATAAGATTGTATTATGTGCAAGCGATGTCAACGTGATGGCTGGTGTTTGCGAAATGGTGTAGTAATTTTCACATTTTTTGCTTAGGCTTAGACTTAGTTGCTTATGTTGTTAAATTTAGCAAAAATGCTAAATTTAACAACATAAGCAACTTTTGACGTAAGAAATACATACTCACTCACTCGCGGTGATTTGCGTCAAAAAAGTCTTCTGTCGAAATCTGACTTATTCACAGAAATCACGTTATAAACCTGCGTTATACAATTTCTAATTCATTACGCAATTTTCCCTTCTATCCGGAAATACATTTATTTCCTTAAAATCTGCTCAACGTGACTCCTGCCATACAATAATAACCGTTGTTTACATCTGACGGAAAACATTTTATACAATTCGTCACAAAGGCTAACTTTGCCCCTTTTTTAAAAAGGTTACGTAATCAGACAACTTTGGTTTTAATATTTTAAAGTATAAATACTATATAAATATAATATAATTAAAGAAATAGGAAAAAGTAGCAAGAAGATAAGAAAACCTAGAGACAAAAATAGCAAACTTAGAATAGAAACACAATCATTAATCGAAAAAAGAACGGGATTGGAAATTGGCACAAATTCGGATCTTTTTTCGAAATTTCTAGGCGAGCGGCTGCTATTCTTTTGTTAACATCCGGATGTAGTGTTCATGATTTGTCACTGTTACACTGTGTCACTGATCATTTTATTGATAACGGTGATCACATTGTGTTTCATCCTGTTTTTGGGTCAAAAACAGATTCCGCCTCACATCAACAGTCCAGCTGGGTTCTATCAGAAGCGCTAGAACGTAATATCGATCCAGTTTGTTGGCTTAGGTATTTAAAGAACTTAGCTAAAGACCGCAGAGGTCCACTCTCAAACTTATTTATTACAACAAAATATCCTATCAAACCGGCTTCACCAACTATCATTGGTGGCTGAATAAAGCGTTTGCTATCGGATGCTGGTATACAGGCTTCGCCAGGCAGTTTTAGGTCTGATGTTGCATCTTTGAATTGGATAGAGCATTATCCTATAGATGAAATCTTATCAAAAGCTAACTGGCAACATGAATGTACCTTTAGAAAATTCTATAAAAACTCGATAAATGTTACTCGACTGGTTAAGCGTATGTAGACGACATACGCTTAACCAAATCCTCGAAAAATATCAAGGATTTAATAAACCTTTGTACCTTGCCTTCGTGGATTGCAGTTTACACGAAGGCTTTTGACAGCATTAACCATTCCGCCATCTTCACTGCACTTAAGACCCAAGAAATAGATGAAACTTATATCAACCTCATCGAAACCATCTACAACAACAGCACAGCCAATATCAAACTAACAACAGCTGGACCATATTTTACAATCGACAAAGGCGTTAAGCAAGGTGACCCGCTCTCCCCCAAACTTTGCACGAGTACTTTAGAAGAAATTTTCAGAAAACTAGCAGTCTCTTGGAAACAAACAGGTATATCTATCAGAGATAAGCAGCTTACGAGCCTGCGCACAAGAACTCCAAAATATGCTTCAAGACCTGAGCACTGCAAGCCTTGTGGTTGGACTAATGATGAATCGGTCAAAGACACGACTAATGACTAACACTAACAAACAAAGAATTATGGTAGACGGGCAAGAATTATACTACGTCGATGAGTACATTTACTTGGGCCAGATTGTCTCCTTCGAATACAGGCAAGATAAAGAGGTCGTCCGCCGCGTCGAAAATACCTGGAGGAGCTTCTGGTCCATGAAGACTCTAATGAAGGGAGACCTTCCATTGTCACTTAAGCGTAAACTCATCGAGATGTGTATTCTGCCCGTCCTTACCTATGGTGCCCAAACTTGGTCATTGACTGAATCTCAAAAGTCTAAACACAAGGTTTGCCAAAGGGTCATGGAACACAACGTGTTGGGTAAAGAGAATCGACAGGATCCGAAATACCAAACTACGCGCGAAGATCGGTATCGCAGATGTTGGCGACAAGACTGCCAGGCCAAAGTAGGACTGGGCGGGTCACGTTAGTCGTATGGTCACAGAAAATTGGGCAACATTCGTCACACAATGGGTGCCTGCAGATGGGCGTCGAAGCCGGGGCAGGCCGAGGAAGCGTTGGCGTGACGACCTCGATGCATTCCAGGATGAATGGTGCATTCCAACATGGGGGAGACCTTTGCCTAGCAGTGGAAAAGTATAGGTTAAAAAAAGTATAAATAGGTTAGGTAAATTACAAGATATATTTGGGAAAATTTTAAAATTTGGGAAAAACTAAAAGTGCCTTTATCTATAGAGATTTTGGGAATCCGTGCGTATACGAAGCGATGGCGGTCAGCTAAAATTCGAAGATGTATTAAATTGTTTTTTTTTGTAATAATATGATATGCTTTAAGAGTAGTAGAGTTTTTTGTGAAAGGGCTCGTCCGGAGAAGAGGTACCACAATACCTATTTCTGCCACGAAGCAGAATTGCTGTGTTTTGGTTTTAAGGGTACAGTTGCCGGTGAAATTATAGGCATATGAGGCTTTACACCTTAATGCCTTAAGTTGATGTAAGGGCACGTTTCTAAGATGCGTGATCTACTAAGCAATACTTTGTTATAGTTGATATAATGGATGGTTACCACTTAACATCAGATGGAACATAGGCTTGTTCCATCTCCAGTTGGTATAAAAAAAATGTATGTACTAGGCCACATTCGAGATAGTTAGCAATGTCAAGAACTCACTCGCTCAGTGTCAGAGATATGGCCGGGTCAGGAAATGATGTGAAGACAATTGATACGAGAAATGGTTATGACATCATAGGCCTGGCCTAAGATAACGGAAAATATAAATAAACAGTATACATATTTCTAGTTTTTATTAAGTCACGTTTGTATGACACGAAGATCAACATTTATTAAGTTTATATCTATATCCTATATCTTCTATCTTGAGCCTAATATTTTTTTAAGTTTTATTAAATTCACAATTCTAAGTTTAAAAATAAACACATAACCTATTACCACACAGCTCTATTACCGCACGTCCTTTAGGAAACTCCTTCTGAGTAAAAGACACGTTTAAAAAATAAGTTTATTTATTACGCAATAACGACAATTAACACGTGAAATGGATATAATTATATAACAAAAAACATTTCTCACTTGAGCTCCTTTAAAAAGACTTTACCTGAGAAGTTTTTATTTATTTAAAACAAAGTTGATCACACTTTTCAACGTTGACGTAAGCTATTCAGTTGATTTCTCTTTGAAAATATGTATTAATAACTTTTGGACAATGTCTAAAGTACGTCCGTCCTTTACTTTAGGTAGATGTTAGAGTGAGACGGCTAATTTAAATCGGCGTACAGATTAATATTTATGTAAGTTTAAATTGCAAAGGTTATGACGATCATGGTCCCTCTAGAATTCATAGCAATTGTATAGAGTTATTTATATACGCAGTACAGCAGGTAGAATGTTAATAAGATTTTAAATAATTTGTAAACTTTTTATGTAAGAATAATATTATTTTGATATCCAGCATCTATTATAGTAGAGTTTCCCATCAAAGTTTTTTATAAGATCAAAATAGTCTCCGATTGGGAGGTTGTGGGTTCGATTCCCGACCAATGAATTATCTACTCAAATTGATGCAGTTTCGGAACGAAACTTCTTTCCTCATTATCTATGTATAAATGTGTATACTACCCTCAATAGCTTGCCACTTCGACTTGCCACTTTTCCTATATACCTGAGGGTAGCCAAACACTCTCTTCTGAAGCTTGGTCTCATATGTGTCAACCGCAATGTTTGGACTTGCCTCTGACTAATAATAATAATATACTATACATAATGTTTATTTCAGGTAACAATGTGCACATACAAAATATGATTACAAGGATTACAAGGGGGATTTTGATTCGTAGCCGCTTCCTTGTAGCGAATGAGAAGAGATCCGAGGATGTTTATCGCAGGGATTAACATAGTGGCTTTTTTAATAACTAAATAAATTATGATAGCCTACTCTGATCAATTCGTATTTTTCATAAAATAAAAGCTCCGTGTGCCACACAAGGCCTTTCGAAGAACATTGTGATTGAGAGTACCTGACTATACTCTACTTTTGATAATATTGTATGTGATTTGATTTGTTTTTTATTTTAATATTTGTGTGTGTTTTTGTG